>CM056744.1:83049358-84352082 GCA_029851415.1 Eretmocerus hayati | reverse complement strand
ACCACTTTTTTCCTCCTAACTTTGCTCGTATCTCTGGCGGACCTTAACATTATCCAACGTACCTTAGCTCATTTTGAAGCTTTTTCAAGAATCTTGAGAATGAGTTAAAGTACGCTTCATTATAATTAATAAGAGCCGAGCTATCTCAATTCCCGCAAAGAGTGATTTTTATCGAAATAACCAAAATGAGACGTTGATGAGAACCGAGACAGAAGTGTCTAATCAAAAAAGTTTCGTTCCCACCCAGTCAATTCAAATGACTTCTGATGGTCAACACCTCCTGTCTCGAGTCAGGCTGTTGAAATTTCAAGTCAACTCGTTAAGATGTGTTTCCAATGTTTTCAATACGGTCATATCAAATTGCAATGCCCTAGTACTCTTATATGACGGTTTCCACGGAACTTTTGACTTTTGTGTTACTGCAATGTTCCTGAAGTACTCTGAACTATGGGGAGTGCGCAAGAGTGGCATTATATAGTATTTGGCATCATCCAATATGGCCTACATTCTTTCTTGTTGGAACGCATCCTGATTTGCCAACAGAAGACTGCAAAAGATGAATTTTGGGTAGTTTACAAACGAACCAACGCGATTTTTTGAATGGATAAGACCATAACTAAAATACCTATGCCTCAACTACTTCGGTGGAATGATATATTCATCTACTAATCTCATATTTTGAGAAAATCTTTGATTCAGAGGTGTGCGCTGATTTGGCTATGATATTAACTCTCATTTATCGATGTAACCGAGTTTTGTGGGAAAACTTTTTCTGGCTATTGTTTACGAAATTGATGAAATACCTTGTGCAAAACGGAAAATTTAGAAATGAGTTTTCCAATTTTAAAAGAAGACGAATCGAATCCCGTTTGGTTTGTGAGTGTGCGTTGATCCGGACAAATTTTATAAAGCTTCAAAGCTCATAAAGTTATCGCGCCACTGGCTTTGAATATGGTCATTTTTTGATGGCATACTCAGGAGACGTAGAGCACATGATTGGAATGTTGTGCTCTTTTTTCTTTATCACAAGAAGGATATAATTGCACTGTTTTGAGTCGCAATTGTCGATCGGTATTTCTGTGAGAAGCTGAGGAGAAATATTTGAATCCGGATGGTAAGCTAAATAAGCCTCTAAATGTGATGGTATCGCGATTTTCTTGATTTTTACATTGTATACGGCTGAAATATGAACGAAATAGCACCATAGTGTATATTCTGGAAATTGAAATGAGACTCATAAGTCGTGACTCGATTTTGGAAATTTACATCCCATTTAGGAAGAATCAATGATAAGATTCATCTTAGAGTCAAGTCAGGCGAGATATAATCCCTATTGATCGTCCAGACAATGGTTTGAATCGAATCTACTCGATTGGAGTTGATTCACAAATGTTTCAAGAGTGGAATTCTATACTTGTCCTTCTGAATCAGATACCTTGGCTTGGAAGAGAGTGGCACCACTCTTTTTACATGTTTTCGAGGCCTTAGTATCACATAAAAACCATTTCAAACGTGTGCGATGGAAATTTTTCTTTCTATTTCGGAGGGTCAATAGTTAAAAGTTCCATGGAAACCCTCATATGCGTAAGGTGTGGAACAGCAAAACACACCTTCGACGATGGGAGCCCCCAAAAAGGCGCTAGTCCTATTTGCATAAACTGTCAAGGCGAACGCGAATCGGACGGGAAATGCTCTCTGGAATACCAGCTTCAACGAGATGCCCGCACGCTCGCAGCGCAAGATAATATCCCAATCAGCTAAGCTAATGCCCGTATTATTAGAAATTCTCCCCCAACGCAGCAACTAAGAGTCAAAATCACCGCGGAAAAGATATTGGACGCGGAACCAGCCTGGTACAATAAGTTGTGGCACCTGCCTCAACCTTCAATTCATCACCTCGTTACTACCCACTTGCTCCAAGTTTTCTGTCAGCCTTATCCTCGCCACTTCAAAGTTCTTTGCAATCTTCTCCTCGATCGTCTCTGAGCTATAGTACAGCACCCCCTATCCCACCTCGCTCTCCCGATCGTATTTCCGGGGGAAAAATCAATCCGATCCGGTCTCAAGCCCAACATGAAAACCCTCCGCCTAGAACCGCTCAAGAGAGGCTCAACCTCTCCTTCCCACAAGACAAAAGTAATTCTTCGCGAATGATAACTCCGTTCACCCTTATATAGTAGCCACACTTCTCTATTGAATGAGCCATCTCCTTGTCCAAGACCCGGTGCTAGCCCAACCTTTACGCATCATAAAGATTCAGGTACGCCAAAGACTACTTATGAATATTTTGAAACCCCGAAAAACGTCCAAGAATCCATCACCATTCTCATTGATCTTATAATGACCTTCCTGCTACCTCTACTCGCTGGTCAAAATGACCTTTATGCTTCAAATCCTGTTTGTGCTAACCTCCTGAATACTCTCGCTAGTCTTGCCCCGCGCCTCGCTCAAAATGGGTTCTAATTTCTTGAGAAGTAATTCCCTTCCGGATCCGCCAATGGAATTGGAACTCATTCAAACAAAGAGAAGGACATCTGAAGAACTTGTCAGCTTCCTTTGACATAATCATGTTATCGGAAACCAAACCATCACGAGCACGAGAACCTTGCTGAGCGGATTTTCGGTCCATCGGAGGGACAGAAAAGCTAAGCAGGGAGGTGGAATGCTCATAACTGTAAGAAACACCACCATTTTCTCGATTGTATGGGTTCTTTTCATTCCACTCTCATTTGAAACATAAGCACTGAAAGTAAAACTCCCCACGACTTGCATTTACATAGTCTCTGTCTACAGGCCACCCAACATAGAAATTTTGCCTTGCACGTGAAATTCCTTGCTACGTTCTCTTGCGCACGAGCCGTGCCAATTCTAATCGGGGGCGATTTTAATTGCCATAACGTAGTCTGGGTCAGGTCGAACACCGATAACTTGGGCGATTCTCTGTGCTCTTCTCTCACTCAAGATGAGTTCCTCCTGCTTAACGACGGTTCTCCTACTTTCTTAAACAGGTCTGAACCTGACAACCCAACTCACATAGATCTCACCTCTTGCACCACTCAATCACTTCCTTTCTGTACTTGATCAGACCTTGAAGACAACTTCGGTAGTGATCATTACCCGGTTCAGACTGATGTGGTCGGAGTCAATACACTTACGCCAAACAATTAGCTACTTATACCCCGGAGACATAATACTAACAAGTGTAACGAGCTGAAGTGGTCGGAGTATTACGCATCGCTTGGCAATTTTGCCCCTGAACAGACCGGTCCTTTTGACTCCGTCCTCGACAAATATTTAGCCATCACTGGCACGATCAACGAGGCTATCACAAATCTCACGAACCCCTGGCAATAATCCTCCCAACCACACATCTCACCTACGTCCACCTCAACGGCCCTGGTGGAATAAGGAGTTTGAGGAAGCTGAGAAACGCCGAGTCGAATCGCGGCGCAACTTCCAAACGAGCCGGTGCACTTACAGGGACCTAGGTTCTGCCGAAAGAAAGTTCAACTCACAAGTGGGACCCACGACGTGCGGGTCACCAAATCTCACCAAACTTTTTTCACAGTCTTGCACCACCTAGAATATGAAGAACCCAGAGTAACTCCATCGAATGGGCCTCCTGCTCAAAGATCGCATTAGCGTTGTCCATATAGGCCCATGTTAAAAAGTGACATATATAGATATACTGATAATGCTAATGTTTTTGCTTGTAGCTCTGAACAGAAGGCCCATTTGACAGAGTTACTCTAAATTCTTCATATTCTAGGTGGTGTCAGATTGTGAAAAAAGTTTGCTGAGATTTCGTGACCCGCACTTCGTGGGTCCTCCTTGTCAGTCTACCGAAGAGTGGAAAAAGCCAGCTTCGTTGAATTCTGCAAATCTGTTAATACACGCACCCCTCTGTCCAAAATTTGGGAAACTGTTGGACGTTTTCGACACAGAGCTCTTTCTGTGCAAGCTGCTCCAACCAATGAGAGAATCACCAGAGAAATACACCAAGTAGTCCGCTTACTGTACCCTTCTTCATGCTTCAATAATGATTTCCTCAGCAATTTTGGACTATCTGTTCAAACTAATCGATGCTTCAACAGACCGTTCATCATAAAAGAACTTGAGGCTGCTATTAAAAGATGCACCAAAAAGATCAACTCAGCTCCTGGGTTGGATCGGATTGACTACAAAATGTTGTCAAAACTTCCAGAGAACACGCTTGAGGCAATCTCATCAGTTTGTAACGAAATATTTTTCCAGATCCTCTTTTCAGAGTCATAGAACCATTTCTTGTTTTTTTTCTCATTTCCAAAGGAAACTCTGGTAAACTTAGGCCGATATCGTTAGCCCAAGTTCTGCTGAAGCCTATTGTGAAAGAGTGTATTAGATGTTTTTTAATCAATCGTTTCGATGAGTCAAGATATGAATAATTTATTGCGGCAACGTTTCGGCGCTATTTGGCATCCTTCTCAAGCCTATAATGTATATACATGAGTGATTCTGGAGCAAGCTGGACAAAACCGTCACCAGGGGGGTCTGGGAAAAATCTGCAAAAATTTTTTTCCATTAGTACTATGTTGAAATAGTACGAAAAAATTTTTTTCAGATTTTTTCGGCCCCCCCTGTGGGCCCCAGGGCCCATGAAAGGGCCATTTTAGGCCCTTTTTTAGCCTATTCTAGGAAAATCATAGCTCCGACGCAATTCAATATTTTTCAACGTACTTGGGCGCATTTTTCTCGTCAAGACTAGTACTTTTGAAAAAAAAAATTGTCCAAGGCCATTTAGTGAGCCTGACGACTTCTGCCACCTATTTATTGAGAGCAAATTTTAGCGATTTTTGGGCTTGCTTCAAAGTGATGTAGCTCCCACTAGACATGTGATAATCGACTTTTACAAGTAGTCATTTTGAAGGTCTTGAAAATACCTACAATTTGCCTACTTGTAAAAGTCAATTATCGCACTTTTTGTTGGAGCTACAGTCGATACAAGTTGAGCTATTTACGAAAAAGTCGAAAATTCAGGACTCGATTCCAAAAATATATCTTAATTTTTTTTCACCAAACTTGTGCGAAAATGTTCTTTCAGACATCTACTTTTGGTAAAAAAAATTTGGCGGAGGTTATTTTTTTTTATTTTTTTTGCCGAGCGTTACAAAATGCCGCATTTCGTGGTTTTAGCAAAAACAGCATCTTTGACCACGGTCACATATGCTCCCATCTGGACTGATGTGCACCAATCTGTGTGAAAGTACTCCCCAAAGTACCCCCAAGTACTTGTAAGAAGTTGCGGGGACGAGCCTCCACCCAGGATCGAGCTGTAGGTTCTATTTACCGTGTCAAAAATAGGCATTATTTTGGCTATTCGAGCGTAAGCGACTGAGAGCATGATTTTACTCGTTCTGGCTCACAAATGAGATAATGGGGTAGAATGAGGATCCAGACATACTTTTCCGACTCAAAATGACCATCTAAACACAATTCCGAGGTCAGTTTTGCTCTAAATAGTCGTCCCTTTGTCCCTTAAGAACTTAGATTCTGTCGACGGGTTCTGACACCGTTGAGGCACTAGAAGACATTTTAGAGCTGAACTGACCTCGGAATTGTGTTTAGATGGTCATTTCGAGTCGGAAAAGTATGTTTGGATCCTCATTCTACCCCATTATCTCATTTGTGAGCCAGAACGAGTAAAATCATGCTCTCAGTCGCTTACGCTCGAATAGCCAAAATAATGCCTATTTTTGACACGGTAAATAGAACCTACAGCTCGATCCTGGGTGGAGGCTCGTCCCCGCAACTTCTTACACGTACTTGGGGGTACTTTGGGGAGTACTTTCACACAGATTGGTGCACATCAGTCCAGATGGGAGCATATGTGACCGTGGTCGATGATGCCGTTTTTGCTAAAACCACAAAATGCGGCATTTTGTAATGCTCGGCAAAAAAAATAAAAAAAAATAACCTCCGTCAAATTTTTTTTACTGAAAGTAGATGTCTCAAAGAACATTTTCGCACAAGTTTGGTGAAAAAAAATTAAGATATATTTTTGGAATCGAGTCCTGAATTTTCGACTTTTTCGTAAATAGCTCAACTTGTATCGGCTATAGCTCCTATAAGAAGTACGATAATCGACTTCTGCAGGTGGTCAAATTGTAGGTTTTTTCAAGACCTTTAAAATGACTACCTGCAAAAGTCGATTATCATATGTCTAGTAGGAGCTAGATCGCTTTGAAGCAGGCCTAAAAATCGCTAAAATTTGCTCTCAATAATTAGCTTGCAGAAGTCGTCAGGCTCACTAAGTGGCCTTGGACAATTTTTTTTTTCAAAAGTACTAGTCTTGACGAGAAAAATGCGCCCAAGTACGTTGAAAAATATTGAATTGCGTCGGAGCTATGATTTTCCTAGAATAGGCTAAAAAAGGGCCTAAAATGGCCCTTTCATGGGCCCTGGGGCCCACAGGGGGGGCCGAAAAAATCTGAAAAAAATTTTTTCGTACTATTTCAACATAGTACTAATGGGAAAAAATTTTTGCAGATTTTTCCCAGACCCCCCTGGTGACGGTTTTGTCCAGCTTGCTCCAGAATCACTCACATATATATGCAAAGATATTCTTCTTGCCATTGTAACATTTCATTAGCGATGTTATACGTACCTAATAATTCATATTGCCCATTTGTTACTCAAGTAATTTGTCTTTTACATATAGTATATTGATGATGTTATTTCAATTGTTCGTAAAAGCATTTTTTGAGATGTTGATGTGATGTATGCGGAACCTTCCAAAGTGCTCGAGCATCTAGTGTATGATCAACTCCTTACCCATCTTTCAGTTAACAATTTGCTCGACCATCGTCCAAATGGCTTTCGACCTGGGCATTCCACTGAAACCGCTCTTCACGGAAACTTGAATAATACGCGAGCAGCAATCGAGCAAAAGATGCTCACTGTACTAATCTCATTCGATTTCTCTGAAGTTCTCGATACGATATCCCACGCTAAGCTCCGCAGCATTGGATGCTGTGAAAGGGTTATACGCTGGATTGCAAGTTACTTGCTCGACCGCTCTCAAGCCGTACGCGCTGATGATGGACATCACTCTAACTGACTCCCGCTCACAACTAGCGTTCCACAGGGTAGTTATTTTGGTCCGCTTCTATTCATAATCTACATCTATGACCTCCCTAAGGTCCTGAGAAATTCTCAACACGTTATTTACGCTGACGACGCCTAAATTTATCTCGACTGCCTCCCGAAAGATATAGAATCCTGCATAAAACTGATCAACGACGACGCCAACGCCATTGTGGAGTGGGCTTCTGACAATGACCTCAAACTCAATCCTGGAAAAACCACGATCATTATCCTCGCTAGTGAGAAGAATATTTCGACCGTCGACCCAGGTACACTTGCCCGGATTGTAATATCTGCGAAACCCATCCCCTCCGTGTCCATAAGGAATCTCGTCGTTCACATCTTGCCAGAATTAGACTGGGACATGAAGGTCAATTCCATTGCCCGCTGCGTTCACGCTGCCCTTCGCACTCTCAGAGTCTATCAGCGCGCGCTCACCCGCTTACCCAAGCAGAACCTCATTCAAAGTTTGGGCCTTCCATACTTAAGTTATGCCTCCACTGCATACTACCATCTCAAAGAGAGCAAAAAACCGAAGTTGCAGCGACTTCAGAACTCTTGTGTTCGATTGATCTTCGGCACAATACCTTGGAGAGATTACGTAGGCCTTTTCCGGCTACCACTTGATTGGCTTTCTGCTAAAAGGTGCAGACGCTATTTGGTTGGCACCATGGCATTCAAACTTCTATCCACTCACGAGCCCGAACATCTACTCTCCCTGTTTCAGCTCGAAACCGAGGTTCAAGCTTACATATTACAATCAACTGATCTGCTCACCTACTCCACGCCTCGTACTGAAACTTGAAACAAATCATTCACCATCGTAGCCTCCAAGTTGCTGAACAAGCTGTCCTCAATAGATCTCAGTCCTAATTCGTTCGACCTCTTCAAAAATAGACTATTTGAATATCTATTCAACAAAGACAAGATCGAATGGACCGATGAATCGCGGACCTTCAATGTACCCTTGGTACCCCCACTCTTAGCCGGGACCCTTGAATTGTAATTATAATCATAAGTCTTTGCATCAAATTCATTAGTTTGTTCTATTCATTTCCCTTTGGTCTACACCGCTGCACGTGCTTTTTTCACTCTTTCTACTCTTTCATTCTCCTAAACAGTGTATCTAAGTCACCTTAGATTACAAACTAAATGCGCCACAACATACAAATGTCTAATGAAATTCGTTTTATTTTATTTTAATACGTATTGTAACTCACAACTGTCTTTTCTTTCAGAGTCTGACGGGGTTCTATCCCACGACTCCAATCAATTGATATCTATCTATCTATCTATCTATGCAGTGCTTGTAAATCCATGATGGTTAATTACTTACACTTATAACTACTTTCCTTTCGGCACTTTTGAAACTACTCTTACAAACATTAGTACTGCGCATTCTTCTTATACTACTTCTTATTGTGGAGACCAGTTTGAAGCCTTATTACAATTTTGACTAGATTTTTTAATTAAGAACTGCCGCTTGTTTCTGCGCATGTATCGCTTTCCCATAACAAAAACAAAATCTTTTCTTCCCCATTCCCAATCTGCTACTTCTCTGGACTGAGGTACAAGAATTCACTCCTCCGATCATAGTTGATCATGGTAGAAGAATCAACTCGTCTGCCTTTCCCTTGGAAGAATTTGTGCGAAAATCCAGCAACATCTTGAGATCTCACGTCCCTTTTTACACGGACGGCCCTAAGAAAGGGCTAGGCTCAACGGCAGAGGTAGCCTCTCACTCTTCTGTCTCTGATTTTGGACTACAGATCCAGCTGTCCTTTCACGCATCTATTTCCACAGCAGTAGTTTTTGCTATCCACCTTACCCTTTATTACATTGAGATGCAAAAAATTTGTACAAAAATCATTTTTTCTGATTCTCTTAGCGTCCTCAAGGCCCTACATAGGAGTGAAACCTTATCTTCTTCCACACACATCATCATCCTGAGAATCGAGAACTCACTCTGAGAATTACACATTCTTGGTCAGGAAGTTATCCTTACTTGGATTGACACAATAACATTCCAGGGAATGAACCTGCCAATGAACTCGCCAAGAAAGCGAGGCTCTCAGGCAAGAGCATCTACTTGCCTTTTTCAGACTTCCACCCTGTGGAGATCGAATTTATCGAAGCACATTTCGATGGAGTGACTCAGTCAAATTTTTGGGCATCCGATTTGATTCTAAGCTAACTTTCCGCAGTCAGGTTGATCAAGTCCATAGTGAATGTCTAAAATCGATTAATACCCACACAGCATGGGAATCTTTCAGGAATATTCCAGGAATATTACATTGAAAGATTGGAATATTCCAAAAATATTACTCTGGAATATTCCTGGAATATAGTTATGTCCGCGGCTGGGAATCTTCCTGGAAGCTTTCATGGGAAGATTCCAGGGAATCTTGCAGGAATCTTCCAGAAATATTACATTGAAATATTTCATTGGAACGTTTCTGTAACATTGCCAGGAATCTTCCAGGAATCTTTCAATGAAAGATCTCTGGAAGATTTCATTGAAACCTCTCGGGAATATAGTTATGTCCGCGGTCGGGAATATTCCTGGAATCATCCATGAAATATTTCTGAAATATCTCATGAAAGATTCCTGGCAATACTATGTCTGTGGTTGGAAATATCTCTGGAATCTTTGGTGAAAGATTTTTGGAATCTTTCATAAAAGATTTCTGACAATATTTCTAAAATATTTCAGGTTGATTACTATATAGGTACATTCCATCTGGATTCTTGGCAGATTGCCCGGGGTCTCTTACTGTAGTCTCATTTTTCTGAAATACTTCGAAAACATTCAATGATATTCAGTATAGTTTTTTGCAGACAAAAGGATGGAAAGATTCTGGAACTTGTACGAATTGGAAGAACTTTTACTCACTCACAGATAAATTTTTTACAGGAAATCCCAGATGTTTTCAGGTTATAACCTAAACTAGGTCATAAATTAAATGAGGTAATATCCAAAGATACCAGTTGGAGATAATACAGAATCTCGTTGAAAAACTCTTTCCAGAACTCACGCTAAACTTACCATCAGAGGCTCAAAAAAATAGCATTCGAAAAAAAGGGACGTTTGGTTACTCCAAATTGGAGACAAGTGAGAAATCAGCGTATTGTTCGAATGTCTCACAAGTTTCCTTTTTCTCTGAAGATTCAATCATGTTCCATCTGGGTTCCTGAAAAATTTCATGGGATTCCTCACAGTAGAGTTATGTTTCCTGAAATCTCCTACCAATAGCTTAGTAGTAAATTTATTGTAGTTTCCTTGAGGAACCGGGCTAGAAAGACCTCTGAGTGAGAAGTATCATCTCATGTCTGATCTGAAACAAGAGCCAGCGAGTATCACCTAATTTTGTTCTCAACTCAACAGTTGTCATCTGAGTAGAATGAACAATGTAAAGTGTATTCACAGTGTGCTTTCATTAGTTCAGAACTAATTCATTGTTCAAATTGGTAGGACTGACAACCTCGGTTCAAACAAAACTTTTCTATATTAAATGGAAATATTAGTGCACGGTAATAGAGTCATTTTCTCTGAAAACTAATCTTACTTTGGATTCGTTCATCTCATCCTCAATGAAGAATTTGATGAGATCAGCTTCAACAAAACAAACCAGGATTCCACGTGGGATACATGGAGGATTCATAACTGTATGGAGGGTTCAAAAGTGAGACGAGAAACCAATGCAGAGTTTCACAGCAAAGTCTCTAATATGATTTTGTTTGATGAGGAATTTTTCCATTCGATTCTTGTGAATATTCTCTTAGAGAAGTTGTCTGTTCATGGTCATATTAAGTTGAAATCTGAAAGTTATGATCCCCAAAACTCTACTTCGTTTCCATCCAAAGGATTGTATGGTTACCTAATGTTTTACTTAGTCTGATGGCTGAAATACTCCAAGCTCTCATAGGGTGTTCAATTGATACTGTTACTCATATCAGAATCCCATTGATTGGTTATCCAATACGTCCATCAAGGAAGGACCTTGAACATAGCCTGGGTATACAGATGCTGCACAAACATACGCTTAAGATCAAGAGATGTCTCTTTGTTTCATTACAAATACTGTCAACGAATGCTTAAGAATGTCTATGCAATCGCCATTCTTGATGACCATTGTCATGTACCTAATATGTAGATTGAAATATTCAAGAACTGGATGAAAACCCATTCCCGCCAATTGGTTTGACTTGGAGAAGTAATGTGTACGACTCGTGTCTACAGAATCCTACAATCACCATCTAGTTGAGGATAGAATCTCACCTACAGATATGGGATGAAGAGTTGCAGAAGATGTGTGGGTAGCTTGTATATGTTGAGATAATTGTTCTCATCATAATTGATGGTTTATCTCTATCTTACAGTGACAAATGATGATGTCATCAGTGATCCTGCTTTAAATAGCATTTCGTCCATTTGCTCGCACCCATTTTCCTGCAAATATATCTTTGACTGAACACAAAGTGTCTAGCTCTTTGCTCACTAGCACTCAAAAAGATTATTGGGCAGAAATACTCATCTGATCTACAAGGTATCAGCAACGAATACAGATCAGCTCTATGGGTTAAGAAAGTTCCGACAACGAGGGCATAGGTTATGGTTGCTCATGCCGGTCACTTGAAAACTGTAAGACCGCAAGTTCGTAAAGTTTTCGATAAGGTTGACAATACTTGATGCATCACTACGAGATGAGTAACAAGGAAACGTTGGGAAATACATGGAAATTCCCTTTATACACGACTCGCCACGAAGAACACAAGTTGATGATATTCAGCTCGGAGTGCAGAAATTGGTCCCGCACGATGCTGCACGGCACTGACTGGCACTGACTGCACTGACTGAATTGATGGCACTGACTTGCTAACCTGACCTGACCAGCTTCGAGTGGCTTCCCAGGACGAGATCCTCGAGAATTATTCACCAGAGGATCGAATTAGTAAAAGATCCCAATAACGCCAAATTTGCTCATTAGAAGAATTTTGGAATACTCAAGATGTCTGGCTATGAATGATGAACTAGCCCTCGCGGAGCCACAGTATATAGTTGGATAAATTCAGCACCTTGAAATCTAATTATAGCGATGCATTTTCGTCTCAGAAATACTCTTCTGAGCTTGAAGAGGATCGACCTTTCAGGACTCCCATTCTAAGCCTCCATACGGTTATTAATAATTTCGGTTATTGTTCAAGAGCCTGAGAATCCAGATCACTTGATAGCCTGAGCATATCGTGGAGGCATATGTGATCTGGACTCAACCAGATATTGCACAAATATTTCAGAAAGATATTTATGGAATATTGCACTGAAATCTTTCAGAAATATCAATTGCATATTGCACTGGATAACCTTTCTGGTATCTTCCCAAAGATTCTCACAGTACAGCAGGAATATATGGAGATGATGAGATTCACGAAACATTATATTCCACTGAAATCTGTCAGAAAGCATTCAAAAATCGTTCGGAATAAGATTGCTGGAATATTTACAATGAAATTTTTGAGAACAACTTCGGTATACTACTTTTGGAAGATCCACTGGAATCTTTCAGCAAACCTCCACGAACTTGGCCCGAATATTTTATTGGGAGGAAATTGAAGACAGACTGCCAGTGGATCATCGCAGGCATAATAAGATGTTTTTGGAGTATTGCACTGGGATCTTTGGAAGAGCACTCAGGTACCGATCAACAGTGTTCCAGAAAGCTTTCAGGAACTTTATCGAAAATCTTCCGATGCAAGATTGCTTGGATGTTGTCGGCAATATTGCAGAAATATTCAAAAGTCATTTTTTTGCAATATTACACTGGAATCTTTCAGTAATCTTTCAGGAATCTTCCAAAAATCTTCCGGACCAGGATTGCTGGAATGTTGTTTGTAGAATATTGCAGGGATATTTTGAAGTAATATCGCTAGAATATTGCACTGGAATCTTTCAGAAAGCTTTTAGAAATCTTTCAAGAATTTTCTCCATCATAATTGCTGAGAAATTGTCAATTGATGAAATATATGAAAGCCATACTTTTGGGATATTGCCAAAATTTTCCAAAGGACTATATATTGGAAAACCTCTTGAGAATTTCTCCGAATCAATATTGCTGAAAGATTGTCAGGAATATTGCAAGAATGTTTGAAGATGATGTTTTGCAAATATTGCACTGAAATCTTATCGAGGAAGCTCTCAGAAACCTCTCAAAAATCTTCCAGGAAGCTCCCAAAGACCTCCCAAAGACCTTCCAGTGCAAGGTTGCTGGAAAAGTGTCGTGCAACATTGCAGAAATATTTCCAAGTCAAACTCTTGGAATGGTTGCACTGAAATCTTTCAGAAACCTTTCAGAAATCTTTCAGCGTAAGGTTTCTGAAAGATTGTTCGTAATATTTCATGAAATATTTCTGGGAGCTTCCTGGAAGATTGCTATGGAATATTCCAACGGAATATTATGAAATATTTCCTGAAATATTCCTGGAAGATTTCTGAAAGATTCCATTGAAATATTTCAGTGAAATATTTTCTTGAAATATTCCCATGCTGTGTGGGTATTATCAAATACAGTCGTGGGACCTGGTGGGGGGTATTCCCGCTAATGTTGTGGTCATGTACAAAAAAAGAAAGAGAAACCAGAAAGAATCCAATACTCAGCCACTCGGCTATGCTTAGGGTTTCATGGACCAACTCCAACCAACGTTTTAGTAGCTGAATCTAAAGTACTCTCAATCGAGGAGTGAATATGACCCTATTCGATTTACATTTGAGAAAGAATCGTTTAAGAAAAGTGTTATCGAACAAGAAACTCAATATTTACAGCACAGTCGTGAAATGACAGAATCGAGTCAATAGGAACTAAATGCTTACTAATTATCGAAGACTCCTGATAGCAGGCATCAAAGTCATTCCAGAACACATGAATCAGTTATAATATGTTGGAGATCATCATCTCTTGTAACAATCTGAATGGCAGACAAAGCGCTAACGACACGGATTTCCGCCACACCACGACGCGCTATCGCATGCTACGACTCGGAATTCATTCTAGCGAACCCAGCCACCGGTGGATTGAATTTATTTTCACAGTCCCAGCCGTGAACTATAAGAATGAATCAAATCCATCGGTGGTTGGGTTCGCATGAATAAAAGCGTCGTGATGGGTGGGGTCATCAACACGCGATAAATTACCTATACTGTCTGATAAATTTTACTTCAGGTCAAAAATTATATTGAATTTAGCGAAAAAGTACAGTGAACTCGGGTAAATTGTGCGGGCACTTATTAGGATAATTTTCATCCTACCAGTACAAAAGTGCTGGTCGCGCGTGCGCGCGCCGCGAGCTCTGAGCTCATCGCGGAGCGTTAGAGCTAAACGGAACGATAATCTCGGCAAACGATTCCACCGCCGTCAGTCACAAATTAATACGAACGCGACGGTAACAATCTCCACTCCTTTTCGATCAACTGGCTTTATGAACAGATGGAGTTTCTGCGCTCAACTCTCGGTATTTCACCTGACCTCACAAAAAGTACATACATTATTGCTCTGATGCAGATGCCTACATTTTGATTCGATGTGGGAGCATGTACACCGATGAAACTGCTCGAGGCTTTATGTATCATCTTCAATCTCATTCGCGGTGGTTTTAATGTTGAGCAGAGCAACATCACTGTGAAAAGGCATGGGAGAAACCATGTTCATGGGACAGGGAAAAATTACCCTACATGCCCGTAAAAAATTGGCGCTCCAAGGTGGCGCGTCCTACGATTGCGGGCATGTAGGGTGATTCTTTTCCCGTACCAATCTCATATATGCACTGTAAAAAATTTTCCGAAAAACTTCAACCAACTGATTGAAGTTTTCACACTCGAAACAGATGGTTGAAAATTCAACCAGTTAGGTTGAATATTCAACCAATGTGGATTATCACAATCTGCCCGTGGGGTTCCTGCATATCAGGTTGCCTTATACATATGAGGGGTAGAATATGATGGATGGTCATATGGATGGATAAGGATGGATGGGTAGTTGGACTGATGGACGATGGATCGATGGTCGATGGATGGATGATGGATGGGTCGACGAATGGTCGAGGAATGGATGGTGGGTGGACGGATAGATGAATGAATGGAGTAATGGATGGTGGGTAGATGGATGGATGAATGGGTTATGGGTTCATCCATACATTCATCATCCACCCGAACATCATGGATCTATCATCCTTTCCAATCACCCATCCACGCTTCATCCCTTTTTTCTACTCATCCAATCATCAACCATCCACCTATCCGTCTATCCACCCATCACCCATTCACCCATCTATTCATCCATCCACCCATCTACCCATCCATCACGGAGTATAATTGTTTGGATGAGAATCCAACCAGTTGGTTGAATAAAGAATTCAACCAGTCTGGTTGAAAATCCAACCAGCTGGTTGAAATGTTGGTTGAAAATGCAACCAATTTTTTACAGTGTGATTTCTATCAAAAAATTCTGTGCGTGTAGAGTATTAGAAAAGTAACAAACAACGAGTTACAAATCTCCGTCCACGTACTTCGAGCAAGCAGAAGCTCCTGCTAGCAAAAACTTTCATATCTCGGGACTATGCGCGCTATATAGTAACCCTTCTTCTCCAATAATCAGTAAGGAAAAGGTATTGAAACATGAAATTAGTGCGATACCGACTTGCCTACTCATTTTCAGCAACTGTAAATTTGGCATCAACAGATACTTTCCGGACGTACGGGGGATCCTTTCCTATGAATAAGCTTTTGGTGTCTTCACAGCACATAAGAGACAGGATATATTTCGATAGTCGCATGAAAGGAGCAGCTGCACGTTCGGATTATATCTGTTGGCTCCAAGTTCACATACCTAGAGTTGGTGAAGATGAGTTAGCAAGTCGGTATTACGCACCAATTGCATGTTCTGATATCATCTAGTTACTAATTTATTATCGGAGGCAAAAAGGTTACTAGCGCGCATAAGTCCCGAGATATGAGAGCTTTCGCTGGCAGAAGCTTCTGCTTGAGAACACAAGTTTTCAAAGTAATCGGACCGAGATCTGCAACTCGTTGTTCATTACTTTCACGTGAATGTGCTCGTCGTAAGAGCCGTTGTGGGTGTCTCATCAGTTCCACCCAAGGCCGGAATAAAGCATCGTCTATGAATTTCACTCTTCCCACTCAACAACCCTCGCAGGCGTGATAGCCTGGCGACTTGTGGTTTCTGCAACGTTTCACAAGAGATCTAGCAAGTTGGATACGTATAAAATTCAAACTTCCAGCCCCAAACACTTCTTTTTCAACAATGATACCAATTTCACTCGAACCATTTGATGAGATTATGTAACAGAAACCAGTTAACAAATTCTGGTTTAGACCCACTGAGGTAAGCTCTCACAGTAAAAGGCTCATATCCATTAGGACATTAGTATCTTGAGGGCACGATCGAGAAACGTCAGGGATGGAATCATCAATACTTGTCTTCGATGTATATTGGAAATCGTTGTTTCATGAATATCGTTATTAAACATTGCTGTACATATACATTCGATTAACAAAAGTGACAGAATTCTTTCCAACTATAATACAAAATATTTATCACTATGGTGGAATGTCATTCCATATCAAATACAATTAACTATATCAACCCGTTATAATTTTAATACAATGAACATGGTAACTCCATAATCCTCGATGGCTATCATCTTTTACTTTTTCCGGAGATAGTTGGTGTACACACGTAGACGTGAAACACATTTTCGTCGCTCAATTCCAATTCAGAGTGTACAGAAAAATTACTTATACTGTAACTTTCCTACTGAGTGAAATGTCAATATTTTTTCCCTCATCAAGTGGACCAAAAAGATTATTGATAGTACCTGATGTACAGAGCACAGAAATCTTCTGATAGCCGTCCCTACTGCGCAAAATTAATACGCGTGAGCTCTGGTAGAGCTCCGCACATAGACTTTCAATCCTGGTTGAGAATTCTTCCAAGGGGCTGTTCATTAATCACATCTTACGGGAAAAAAATTTGATCGAAGATGGGTAGTCTGAATATTCTCAAATTTGAGTTAGTAATAGATGATATAGTATTGTTCGATTCAGTATTTCTGTGAAAATCTGACTCAATAGCATTCATTCATCGACAACTTGTCAAATGATAGCAATTACTATCGTTAAATTGCATTTACGTAAAATAACTAAGCATTATCATACATAATATGGCTGAATATCCGGATTTCAATGATGAATCATACGTTCGTGCAAGAGTTCCTGAATCGCGTGAAACTAATAGATACGATCAAAATTTCATACACTTCATCAGATTTGATATCGATCGAATTAAATTTCGGTACTATTGAATTCTATTGCTAGCACATTTTTTTGCATCGTCAGTTTATATAAAAAGACAAACAAACAAATCTGGAGGGGAACTGAATTTTCCAAGAGAGTTTCTGAAAAAGTGACCATCCCATCGATAAGAGCATTTTTCTCGTGAAGGTATTCGTTCCTTGCATGAGCCGAATCAAAAAATCGTTCAGAATCCGGTTTGTCAATCGCCGATTTCACACCGACGATAATGTTAAAACAAGAACTTAATAAAAAACACACATTCGCAAACCAGCATTCGAGGATCTCACTTGAACTTCTATTCGCAAACTATAAGAACCTACACTCGAGCCTCACAAGCCAATTTCTGTCAACCACAGGTAGGTCCTCAATTGCTGCAAGCACAAGGCATCAAAGTAGCACGACCTTGATGCTCTGAATACCACCAGTCAGAGTGAATGAGGTACCGAGTTCACGAGTAAACGGGCGAGTCAAAGCCTTTATTTGAACCGCGACGCAGTCGGTGTAGCTTGAGGTAGAGTATGGCCGCTCCAAGACTGCTGACGGCCAGGGCGAGCAAAATCGTTGCCGAGGCCACGTAGAAACCTGTGTAACTCAGACAGACTCCAAGCGCAAGTGATTCAGCCGTGGCTACCCTGTCGCGCACCTCAGCGGGGGTGAGCTGCCCTTGCCTGTCGTAGTTTGTTCCATCATCGGTATCTTCGAGATCTGGATAACTTGGAGATATACCGTCGAGAAGAACCGGGTTGTGTGGCAGGTCATCGGGCATTACCACGCGGAAGTGACGGCCTACGCGAACGGCGTCACCTGGTTGAGATCTGGTCCAATTTCCACCAGCGCCAGAGTAACTCAGCGAACGCTTGCGTCGGCCCGGGTCGATTTGCTGAAATTAGAATTAGATTATCATTTGGTGCGAGGATCATCTGGTGCTTTCTCTAAAGGTAGCCACTTAGATACTTGAATATATGAAGAAATTTCATAACGACTCGCATGGTTATAGAATGTGTGTACATTTGGCGGAACTTTCATCAATGAAAAATTGAAGAAAACTTGAACAATGAATTTGATCACAACAATGAAATTATATTGTTGAGAGGGTAATCGAGATATTTTATATCTGAGAACAAAGCATTTTGTCTCTAATCTTGTTTGTAACATGAGATGATGAATCACTTGATTTTTCCCCTCGGATTTACAAATCATAGTAACGATTCGATCAAGAAAATCCAAGTCGGAAATCTACTGCTCAAAGTAGAGAATGATCGAAGAGTAATTCTCAATCTAGATATTGAGTATTGCTCACATCTTCTAGAATGCGCTTACATATATGTAATAAAATTACAGAAAAATAATAGAGGACAGTTGAAGGTAAAGTATCATAGTCGCGTGTCAAGGAAATGAGCAGATTCCGTTTTCGTAATGCGTATAATGTTAAGTCATATTGATGAGGAAGAGATGACGTCAAAAATTAAGTAAAATGTGTCGTACCTGGTTTGCCTCTGGACATGGCTCACAATTTGTTTTGCACAACTCAACGTTGCATTCAATGAACAAGTCCATCACATCTGGGAATTTAAAAGCTTGGAAGAATGCGTAGGCGATTATAGAAGCGCCAGTGTTTCCAGTATCCTTCGTCTTTTGGAACGCACCGAACAGTTTCGGTTTCAAGATGCAACCTCGATCATCAGTCAGTTGATATACATTGGTGGATGAATCATCTCTTGCCACACAATCACGGACCTGAAAACGAATAAAATTTGAATGGATAACGTACTCGTAGATGCCTCACTTTATAAAATGCCGTAGGAAGTTCTCGTTAATGCAATATTCAAAAAATACTATACGAATCCTTGTACATTGAAATATCGATCTCAATCCAGGCTTAATTGAACCTCGTCAAGTATATTTGTACAAATAAAGCCGACACAATGGCCAGCAATACACAGAGCAGATAAATTGAAATAAGGTCTGTCGATTCGACCCACTAGTATGTATAGGCATTTTACTCCACTCTCTCGTGTATTTTCAATTACACTGGATAAACTTTCACCATCCTAAATCCTAGTAAATTCATTCGACTCTACACCCAACTAATTGAAAAGTCGACCTATGCAATTTTGCACATGTCCCGTGAACAATCGAACCTATTCCAAGAGAGATGTTACTTCCATGGTCTAGATACTTGAAGTTCATCTCTTTACATGAACAGCTTGACTTCCCAAGTGCACATTTTTGACAGAATGAAACAACTCGAGATATTCAGTTTTTATTACCTGAAGATCGAACCCAGGATCGCCTTCGACAGAGACGACAAGAGTCATTGGGTCACCAATCTTGACGAGACCATTGGCCGCAGGAGCAAAAGGTCCCTTGCCCGTCTGGATGTCGAGTTTGGCCGTTGCCGTATCACCGCTGAATGTTACAATTTCCTGGTTGAGCATGTCCACTGACAGGCTAACTGTCAGTGCCTTATTAATGTTGCCTTCCCACAAACAACGCACCGAACGTACCGTGTCCCACACTTCCTGAATGCCCGGCTCGTTCTGTAAATGCAAGTTTCATACTTAAGTCTCATTAAAGATTTCAGATATTATCTGAGAACAAATACAAAATTACAGTTTTGCTAACTGCTCTGACGATACTGTAAGAGAAGGAGAAACAGAAGAGCGAGCAAGGATTTTGAGTCATGAATGCATTAGGAGAATCTTTTATACAAGGAGATAAGACACATTGCTGATAAAAATCATTGCATTTGAACGGAAAACTGAAAACGTAATAAAGGTGGATCAAAGTATGTTTTATTACTCACCTGCAAGACGAGAACATTTTCAAGGTAAGCCTGTCCGGCTTCACCTTCAAAGTCATTGATGAACTGAGTACCACAGGAATCAAGATTGACTGTAAAAGTATACTTGGTCTGTCCAGAATTCTGCTCGACGTAACGACAAGCTGGCATGTTGTAGAATCCCTAGAAATGATCCACCATATCATATCCGTATATTAGCGAATATAGCATAATATCGTCGCCTTGGACGAAGAAAAACACATCTCCATCTACAAGGACTTCGGGAGAAAAATGGAATTCGTATTTCTTCTTTAGAGACGACGATGTGTGCGTCACCAAAAGGAATTATCTAGGGTCTTACTTTAGAGTAAATAATTCCATCGAAAGCTCGATTGAATTCAATGTCGATGGTCATCATGGTCTTGCTGCACTGGACATTCAACTCGTGAATGTGAGGAGGATGCTTCAAATCATCGTCTTCGGGGGCTCCTTCACGAATGAAAAAAGATGACATTAGACAACAATACAAATAGCTCAAATCAAAATTTGAGGCTCTAATCTAATTCTCATTGAAGCGACTTCAAGTGCTCAAAATGAATTGACAAATACATGACATCGGTACTGTTCATTAGATAACCGTCAACATCACTGGTAACATAAACGTTTACCGCAAGGGCATCTCTAAAATCTATGATTTGAAAGAGGCACAGCTTTGGCGCGTGTTATATTAGCACTCCATTGGCAAAAAATGTGTAAACATGATTCTTACAAACAGCTTTGACTGATTCAGAATACCAGGCTCATTGACTGTGACATCTTTCATTTTGATTCTAGAACGTTGTAATTTCAACTGCATCTTGTAATCATTTCGGTGCATAGATCTTTAATTATTCGATCTCACTTGGTTGGGATTGATTTTTTCCCGTAGCATATGAAAGTTGTTGCAATGAGCTCTGAAGTGAGTATAGTGAAAATACATCAAATTCAGATACACCAAAGTGAGAACTGCCTCAAAATTCTATCTAATAGTTACTTATAGACCGGGAGCTAGCTGACATTTTTTGGTAGTTATTCCTACCAGGACAGGTCATTAACTAATAAGTCATTTGTGGTGCGGAGAGGACGACTATGCAGTGACAGACGGGTGAGCCGTTTCGTTTTTGTGCAATTCATGAAACAAATACGTTGGGTAATTCGATGTTCCAGAACTATTTTCTACACAAAAATCGAACAATATTCCATCGATTCAGTTGAAAAAAAGTCATCGCTGATCAGTTGGCATACTAATTAGACGATTCCTAGTGCCTACCATACTCGATCAAAAATGTCAAATTTTTCAAATATTTAGAAATATTTTCTACAATATGGCACTTTGATATTCGGATAGATTGCATGGGAATAATCCATCGGGGAAGCATCGCCATACTAATAGGGTGATTCTGAATCAATCAAAACCGCGATCAAAGTTCCGTGAAATGGATCAAATTCAACTGCTCCGCTACGCCATCTCTCGAGGAACGATTGAGTCTCTCGGCCACGTGGAATTCCATACATTTTACGCAACTTCGATCGCACTTTTGAATGATTCGGAATCGCCCTATCAGTATGGCGATGCTTTTCCGATGGATTATTTTTATGCAATATATCCGAATATCAAAGTGCCATACTGTAGAAAATATTTCTGAGTATTCGAAAAAATTGACATTTTTGATCGAGTATGGTAGGCACTAGGAATCGTCTGATTAGTATGCCAACTGATCAGCGATGACTTTTTTTCAACGGAATCGACGGAATATTGTTCGATTTTTGTGTAGAGAATAGTTCTGAAACATCGAATTACCCAGCATGTTTGTTTATTAATTGCACAAAACGGAACGGCTCACCCGTCCGTCACTGCATAGTCGTCCTCTCCGCACCACAAATGACTTATTAGCTAATGACCTGTCCTGGTAGGAATAACTA
The DNA here is from genome assembly GCA_029851415.1 of Eretmocerus hayati. Taxonomy (NCBI): domain Eukaryota; kingdom Metazoa; phylum Arthropoda; class Insecta; order Hymenoptera; family Aphelinidae; genus Eretmocerus; species Eretmocerus hayati. Next base: position 84,329,853 of record CM056744.1, on the reverse strand, counting down.
CCAAAAAATGTCAGCTAGCTCCCTATTACAAGAATGGTGATTATATCATAAGCAGTTTCAGCTGGATCGGATGATAATCCTATCGTTGAAGTATAATAGGCCATATGGTTATGCCCGCATGGCCACTTTGCAATATCATCATGGAGAAATGAGAAACTCCATGACTCGTTTATGTACTACATTTGCTGAAAAATTACATACCGGGAGTTGGGCTGGAACCTGGAGATGATCCAGGAGTAGAACCAGGAGTAGGCCCTGGAGTTGGCCCTGGAGTTGGCCCTGGAGTCGGTCCTGGGGTTGAACCTGGTGTTGGCCCTGGAGCAGGGCCAGGTCCAGGCGCTGGTGCAGGAGCAGCATCAGGACCCGGAGCTGGGCCTGGAGCTTGGTAAAATGATTGATCAGATTTTATTCAGTGGTAAAAGGTTCCGCGATCAGTTCAATAGTAGTGCCCACCGACCCTTACGCCCAAAAAATACATTCCAAAAGTTCCGATGCGACTTTCAGTAATGGGTTCTGAAGACTATGTACTGCGAACTATTTTAATAAAGTTGTGAGACCAAACTAATACGGAGAAAAACGTGCACAGATATTTGATGTGGATGGAGGCATTCTTGTATTTTGATGAATAATGAGACTATGATTGTATGAAATTCAAATGTTTCAATGGAGATTTGACGGAAAAACTATTTTTGGTCATGATTTTAAAGGAATTTTTTCATGCTGATGGCCCTTGAAAAATACCACGAGGAAAAGTATGTCTGGAAAACTTGTCATGACATGACCTCATGTGCTTCTGTGTTCCAGATTATAATGCTGAGATTGATGAGCAAGATAATTGGCATTACATCCCGACATTTTTTTCATAGCAATTATGAGTTGTGTCTTAATCATATCCTTCATTAAAGAGTAATCCAGAAGCACTTCAGAATTTATAAAATACTCAGGGCTGAGGAGTAGATGAGAAGTGTAATGGATCAAGATACCAGGTCCAGGTGCTGGTGCGGGAGTAGGTCCTGGCGTGGGCCCTGGAGTAGGTCCTGCAATTCAGATGGATTTAATTTGAGTTGCTTACAAGAATCATGAATCGAAGTAGGAGTGTTGACCATCTTGATTGGATGCAAGAGATAGAGCAAGTCAAAGCAACTATTGTCGAAATCTTTGTTCCGACATTCTGGCGCATCGACAGACTCTTCAAAGAAAATTCAACACTTCTCACAAAAAATTTATAGATGACGATAAGCCTCACTCTCAAATTTTGAGTAAAAGAAAATGGTCATTATCCTCAGTTTTCCTATCGTTAATTGCAACTCACCGGGCGCTGGAGTGGTAGGTCTTCCACCGGTGGGCGTTGGGAATGCCGGCGTAGGCCTATTTCCAGGTGATGGGTAAGGGTATCCTGGTCCTACTGAACCCTGGCTTGGTGGCAAGTACGTGGTGGATGATGAGCCTTGGTATCCTCCAAACTGAGGTGATGATGCTCCAGCCGCTGCGCCGACCGAAGGTGAGGAGAAACCAGTTGAGCCCGGCCTCGATGTGCTGCTACCGGGTGCTGCGGGTGCTCCACCGTAATCAGGGTAACCACCTGCTGGTGAAACCTCATTCTGAATTGGATTATTGGAGAATGGTGGTTGCTGCGTTGAGGCTGGAGCAAAGGGTCTGGGTCGTTCTGGAGGACGCTGCGTGCTGTAAGGTGGTGGCAAGTACGAGAGACTGTCCGACTGCTGGCGAGCTGTGAAAAAAATATGCGGAGAGTTATACTGCCTGGTTATATGATTGGTCTATTCGTTTACGAGAAACTTTATATCATTGCATTCGAATAAACATTCTATATGAACCAACTATTGAGAAATTGGTGCTTATGATTAAGGCGAATGAATTCTGTTTTGACAGAAATCAGCACTAATTACTGAAGTAGTGTCAAACTTAAATCTTGCAGGTCTTTACACTCACAACGTAAGAAATGCTCTTTCACGTACATTCTTCCAATTTCTCTATCGTAGAATCAGAAAAAGAATCTAGAGATCTGAAAATCATCATCGAATATCATTGGCCATGAGAAGATGGCAGAAATGAGTGCAATCATCAGTGAAAATCAGAAATTCTCCTTATCAAATATCAAGTATCAAGATTTCTTTAACAGTTATCGGGTATCAAGATTTTCCGAAACTCTACAGAAGTTCGTCTCTAGTCAAGATATCGGTGTTGGCAAGATGCAACAATCAGTGCTTTCTCAACAGGCTGAAAATTCTATGCCTCGGAATTCTTGCCTAGAAAATGAAGAATATTATTGCAGGATATGGATGTAATTGAGGTGACAGACAAAATATCGAAATGGGCAACTGAGACAATGAAATGTTGGCAGCATCGTTCATTGTAAGATGGCTTTGCGTCAGACTCTGAAAGGACTCTAATGCTCGCTCTAATAATGTACTTACTTAAATCCTTGGTAGTTTTAAGAGCAGACCGAGGTTCTCGAGAATTCCTGGATTTTCGTGATGAATAATGAGATTCTTAATCTCGTCACATAATGAACGTAGGCTTACGTTTTCGGCAAGACAATTCAAATACAAAATAAGATATCTATAATAGCATACCAATGGATTTTGTTTTTCAATCGTGGTAATGAGTTATGCCAGTGTCTTGACATTTCGAAATTGGTCGAGAACATGCTCAAGTTCGGTACTTGAAGATCGGTTCGGGCCGTTCGCCATAACAACATCGACCATTCATGCGTTTGAAAAGTGAAAAAAAACTGGGACCAATAGAAGTTCTAACAGTTAACGCGACTCACTCTTCCTCACTCCTTGCTGTTGGTAGATGTTCTGGATCCACTCAAGTATGTTCCTCGCCATGACGTCGGCTGGCGAGTCCTCAGCATGAACGACTCCTATCATAAGCGCGGCCAACGCCAGCGCGTACAGCCTCATCGTGGTACCTTAAAATGAAAATTGGCCGCCATCACTCACTGATATTTGTATGCTTGCATGGATGGATTTTGGATATTGAAAGTATATAACGGTATAGGAAATGGTGAGTTTTTTTTTAAAAAAATTCCTTGACACAAGTGTCACAGTTTTGAAACTGATTCAACGCTCCAGCAGCTGAGAAACCTTTGACGTCGTTATCATCGACATCCTGCATATTCTTACGCCAGTGCAAACGTGGTGTAACCCGGGAAAGTCGTCGAAATCATGCTTCATACCAACCAACTAAAATCCTCATTGTTATCAGACATAATCCTCTCTCTATATATGAATCAGGAATTGTCTATTGACTTGTCAGTGCTCAAAGGAGATCTTTGGTCTAAAACAACTTGCAACTGAATCAATAATCCTGCTCAAAGATGGGTCTCATTACCAAAGTTATAGCCTGAAGCAAGACCCACGATAATATTCATTGAGAACAGGTTGAAGAGGGATTGACAGTTAAGGGGATGTCGGAGCCCTATCAATATTGTACAGTTACCGACATGATCGAGTTTTCGTATTTCTCGATGAATTTTTGAGATATCAAAAATCAAACAAGTAACGCCGATTCTATGAGCCATACAGAGTCGGCGTTACTTAGTAGAATCCCGATATCTCGAAAATTCATCGAGAAATCCGAAAACTCGACAATGTCGGTATCCGACATCCTCTTAAGGGAAGATACCTCAAGACGAGTAGGGAGGAATAATGATCACGCAAAAATTCCATTGATCGAGTTTTTATTTACGAGTTAACGATACAGCCAGTAAAAAATCAAATTGGTTGAACCATTCATTCACGAGCTCAAACATTTCCACACGCGTAAGAACATACTTTATAGCACTGCGTGACCTAAACCCGCGTTTATTTAACGCATTTGCGGGACTTAAATGGCCTATTATTCAACTGTGAAATAATGCGCCCGCTCACTTCACGTGGGTACGGCATGCAGCAAATCAGTTTATTTCACTGTGAGGTTATTAGGACATTTTTGGCAATTTTTGCGCATATTATGTATGCAGGCATCGAAATTGAGATAATATTATAAAAAATCTATGATGGATCATGTCTGGAGCACTTGTATCCGCATCAATAATTGTAAAGAGCAAGAAAATTAGTCATGACTGTTACACTCCCACTCATGGTTATAAATCATCATCAACATAAACATAAACATAAACACGTGGTTGAGTTTTGCACATGTATATTTGTGCTAACCTTGAAACCTTTGATCATGCTGGATTTCCATTCAATACACTGTCGTGATCAAATCACAGCAAATAAGTAGGTATCAAAATTAGAGACTGCATGGCAGTATTAGGAATTGTACCTCATTTGAAAAGATCGAATACGCATATTCGTCATCCTTGCGGTGAGGATGTGTTATTACACAGTTTTCAATTCTCAAACAGCCGTTATGGAATGACTAAGAAGAATTAAACTGCTAATTTTTCTGGAGTCTAGTTACCAGCGTAAATTCAGAAATTGTTTCATGATGAAGTCTGAGAGGGAAAATTTCAGGTTTTCGCCGGGATGAGGGTTGCACAACCCTTATATTACTATAATAACCAACGATGCTCATGACTTATTTTAGATACAAGAAACGTCTTTATCATCACTCGATAGGTTTAATCGCGGGTGTGTGATGTCTATTTTATAGGACCAGATTCTTAACTTTTTTTCAGTCGGGGGGGCTGCCGCCCCCCGAACCCCCCCGCTTGCCCCGCCCTAGCCACCCGCTTCCACCCTCGCGCAAGCGCTCGGGTGTGTTATGACCCTCGCAAAGGGCGGGTTTATGTCACTCGATGCTATAAAATAGTGTACGATACACGGGACCCAAGAGCTTTGATTATTACACGGCGTGATTGGCACCCTCGCGCAAGCGCTCGGGCGCCAACTTCACGCCGTGTAATAATAAGGCTGTTAGGTCCCTTGTATCGTAAATAACTATTGTCATGACGGTCGGTACAGAAGAGAAGCTTGATTTTGAGCGAGTTTTGAGACTGCTGTCCAGATTTTCTTACAGTTTTTCGAATAAATCTAAATGTGAAAGTTTGATGAGCAGTACCTACGAGTAATTCATTAAACATCTTGTTGCTTCCGCAGATCTTAGCGGCCCCTGTCTACACGCATACAAATGCAAGAAGGTAGGAAAAAAGTCCACGAAAGTATGGACAGCCTTTCATATGAGCTATAGTAATACTTTCGCGGATGAAAAAGTATCATCATCGGTGGCTTCTTTGCGCTTCTTTGCTTGATATGACAAACGTGTTGTGAGCGCTTCGCAGCGGGCGTCACTTTCTCTATCTCTCTGAGCAGTCACATGCACTCGTTAAGATCCGATGTCCTTTCATTATTAATTTCCACCATCAATGTTATACATGAACCATCTCTCTAATAAATATCTCCACCCCCTCTCGATTTTTTACACCACCTTCATCTAACATGGCTGTTTTGTTTATTGAGCATTGCACGTAATTTGAAGTCCGTCTAAGTCTCTATAATGTCAACGAATACAAGCGCATCAAATTTATGTAATGATGAGCGCATATACACGTGGATTGCGAAATTTTCCAGATGAACCCGAGATGCGCCTTACCAATTGACCCGGAGGCCACTCTTCACTTGCATCTCACGCGATGTATGAAACTATGTAATATGTACAAACCGAAGCGATGGTCTGTTGACGAGGGCTTGTACCTATGTATATTGAACAATATACATACAACGAGGACTCAGGTAACTTTGAGTTTTGCGTTGACACGAGATTGAAATTGTTCGTGAGATCTAACTGATGAAAGTCAGATAACGCACCAAGTGCAACGGGAGTAGGATATTTTTGTCTCAAGGCTCCCTGTGCTTATTTGTTTGCTCGTGAACTTTTGTCACCCGTTGCTTTGATGATCCTGAGAAACTCTTCCGGGATCAGAATAATTTTCTAAGCTGCAAAGAGAGACGATGATTCTCACGCATACTCAGAGACAATGATAGATTCAGTATTTGTTTCAGTTTCACTCTTTCCGCAATGGAAGGTTTGACGACAACATGCCTGTTCGTGTTTTACCTATATGCACCGAGTATTAGAATAAGTTTGGCTTTCATTACCAAGGCCTCTAGAAACAGGTGCTTGGGATGAGGTCAAAATTGAACTGAGATCATGACAAAAGCGAATGGAAGCAGTTGACCAGAACTTTCCTATTTCATTTTCGCATTATCGCAAAAACTTACCCGCTTTGGTCCTGAAAATCCGAAAGTTGAAAGTCGAGCTTTCGCATGCCTATCCCAACTTTTTAAATTCCTTTCCGCATATTGAGTGATAATATGTGACAGACAATTTTTTCGAAATGTTGTTTTCACATTACTGACATTTTGTGGTTTTTGACAATTCATTGTCTAGCGGGAAATCCTAACGCGATTGGACCAAATGACCCTGAAATTCGGTTGATTCGAGTCGGAAATACATGCTTTGGAGCAGATTTATTCATTTCTTCGTCTTTTTCGTGCTATTGAGTATCCCAGGTAACAGCTTCTGAATGCACGGAACTGACATTTCGACCGAAAATCACTCAAAAAAATCACGGAATTGACATAGAAACTTCTTCACGTAGATTTCATCTATTTCCGTCATGCTTTGATGAAAAAAATTGTTTGCGCTCAGATAAATTGACTTCTAGTAGGGTAACTTGGTATGCACGGGACTGACAAAATTATTAACATGGTTGATTTTCGGATATGAATTATTATGCAGCTTCCAGAACTTTGATTCTGGGCCTTTTTTGTGTTGAGATCTGATTTTTTGAAATGTTCCCTTGCAAATTCATCTGCGAAAAAGCGACCTAGAATGGATTTAGGATACGCTGTGAGCATTTGAAAAAAAATTTTCATTTTTATTGAAAATCCCATAGCAAAATTGAGGCACATAGCTCGGGGACTGAACTACGCATTCTGGACATGTATGAGGAATAATTGTTTCAATACTGTACTCTAAAGGAAGAATCTGAGAATACCCTCATCTACGATTACTCCGACGCTACGCACTGATAGCATACGTTGAGCTGCGAATATAACAATGCACGGAATTGCCAATTCGACCCTTAATCTTCGAAAATAAAAAAGAGGAGTGAACGGATCGATCTGGAAATTTAGTACCGAGTGTATTTCAATAGAATACGTGTACAAAAATTCAAATCGGAATAATTCGGAGCTTGTTCGTTGAAATACAAGGTCTTAACACGTTCCAGGTAAGTCCTGTCAAAACCACACAGAAGCTCACAAATTATCTTCTGGTTAATTGGGATATAACAGAACATAGTAGGCAAACGGAGTGGCATGGAATGAATGAAATAAACCATCTCACCAGGTATGCGTGTAAGTTGGATAGTTGAGATTAAGTTGATAGTTGATGAGACAAGCTATAGACAAACTAGACACAACCACTAATCCTTATTTCCATCGAAAAAGTGAACTGAACTAACCGTAAAGATAAGAAGAAATGAACAATTTAGTCCAATCTCGGGAAATGTAGAAGGAGCAGATTAAGTGAGACGAATCAGAAAACCATGATTTCCTAAAAATGGACAACCAGAACAATAATTGTCAGAAATGAGGCAGTGAAGTCGGCATATGGAATGAAACAGCAAAAGTAGTTCATATGATCATCTAGGTGAAACGGACTTATATCACAGATAAGATGAACTGAATGAACTATTGAGACTGGATCAGTGTGATAAACTCGACAGACCAGATAGAATGGAATAAACAAACAAATTTGCTGGAAAAAGTGAGCAGGACTTGTGAATAGACATGACAAATGAGTAGGATGAACAGGAATCATCCTATGAACCAGATGAATCAGAAGAACTAAAGAGATAAGATGACTATGACAACTTAGGTAAACAAAACCGAGTAGACAGTCTGATAGAGTAAGGAAGCAGTATGATGAGACCGTTGCCGTTCATTTTCCCGAATGGCAAATCCCGAACGATCATTTTCCCGAATGATCAATATCCCGAACGCTTTTTGCCCGAATGCGTTCTCCCGAACGATCATTTTCCCGAATGGTTAAAATCCCGAATGCATTTTCCCGAAAGATTGAAATCCCGAACGCATTTTTCGAATCCAATTTGATCGATTATCCAGCAACGCGCGACTTGAGCAGGCATCGTTTGTTCTGCTGTGTTTATTTTGGAAGTGCTTGAAACGGGTTAGGTTGCTCGCAATCGCCCGAGACTTGATATGTTTATTTTTTGATACGAGTATTTTTATAGTTTTTTAACATCATTTTATACTACAATGGCTGAGCCAGAATTCATTAGTGATACAAAATTGAGAATTGGCGGTTTTCTCTATCAGAGATCAAAGAAACCCACTGCTGATAACCCCAACACGTATTGGGATTGCGTCCGACTCAGAGCAAGAGAATGCAAGGCTCGAGCAATCACAACAATGAATGGGCGGAATTTGATCGTTGTGAAAGGTAATGCTACAACTAATTCCATATTCCTGCAATTATTTTCGATCGAAAAAAAATGCAGTTTGACTTTCGTTCGAAATTGCATTTTTACGGGATACTGGACATATTATTGCTTGCAACTGAAATGAAGCTCATCATAAATTTCTACAAGCTCAGTCTAAGATCGATATTTTCTGACCGTCAATGCATTCTCCGATAACAGGGCTTGCTGAGTCGCCACACTCACATGCTCCAAATCGCGAAGAAGTAGAGGCTGCTTCTTTAATACATCAGATGAAAAGGCGAGCAGAGGATCATCCAGAAGAAGGGCCATCTAGGATTCTGAGGGCAGAGATGGCTGGGTTATCTGAGGGGGTTATCAGTATGTTGCCTGATAGGAATAATCTGAAGCAATCTCTTAGACGGGCACGCCGTCGAAATCTATAGTCGGAATATTTACGTGCTATTGCACACAACATCATTTTTTGAGTTTTTTTAACCTTATATTCTCTCTAAATTGTATGTTTTAGATCCATTGTGTTACAGTTTTTACATGCTCGGTACATTCATTTCAAAATATACTAGCCTATGTAACGCTTTTTCAGGAATTTTTACATTCGGGATTTTGAAAATTCGGGATTTAAAACATTCGGGATAATTCGCATTCGGGATTCTGATCATTCGGGAAAACGATCGTTCGGGATTTGCCATTCGGGAAAATGAACGTGAATCGATGAGACAGAAGGTAGATCGGTAAGTGAACAAGATGGCCCCTTCTTCTTAGACGTAACAAGACGAATAAAACTGATAAAATGAACTAAACAACCAGGATAAACAAGACCCATAGGCAGGGCTTCTCTAAAAACTCTTCGAGCGCTCAGACTTCGAAGTGGGTCGCTTGGAGGGTTCCTTCGACGAGTCCCCTCAACTGTGCAAGCCTGTCTCAAAGACGGAAGGAAGAGTCAGGCCGTATGCTCAGACAAGCCCACACAATTAGCCGAGTATACATATTCAGGACAGACTGCATCACAACTTAAACGTACGAGACCAATTTTCTCATCTATTCCGTCTATTCTGGACACCGTACTCATACATCCAACGAACCAATACCAAAAAGCAATTTTATATTTGAAATAAAAAAGGAAACAGCTTCAGTGGATTAGAATAGAGAACTGACTTATGCAAACGATCAAAAATACAACGTTGGCCAAACGGTCAAGAGCGTTTCTCAGTTCGCCTAGCGAGACAGAAGCAGTAAAAAAATGTGTACCAACCATCAAGCTTGCAAGATTAATCGATAAAAGAAAAGGTGCGCATATGTACGATCTTAAATACGCATTACCACTTGAATCATGAACACCGCATCTCTTCCTGATTGTTGCGTCAACTCAAGAGTCCTCAAAGCACATCATCTGCGAACGAGCCGCTTGTCATATACTTGTGGTCGCAGAGAAGTCCATTCACTCTGATGTGCTCAAATAAGTATGTAGTGCCGAAATAACATTGCGGGCGAAATCATATGGAGCGAGGAATGCTCATTGAGAAATTATAACGCTTTGTTATGCCACAACTATATCTCGTTCTATCTTTTGATTGGGCAATGTGGTGGTCTATTAAAATGAGAGTTGGTCGAAGAAGAAAGGGATTTTCAGTCGTATGGAGTTTGTCAACCATGATCGATGTACTTCTATGTCTCGGTGAAGCGCCGCGCCGATCTCATGTCGAACATTGACGATAAGAATGATTACTCGATGGCGATTATTTTGAATGCTTGAGTGTTGCACGAAGTGGACACTCGTCCAGGACCTTTCTCTTGACTGTCGAGTTTAGAAAGATCGATTACTCTGCGACAATTCAACCCGCGCTGATGGATGCTGAGAGTATGATCAGACATGCGTAAAATAAATGCTTCAGTACAATCTGCGCCCCAGAGGGAACGTTGTAAATTTACGGAATTTTAACGGACAAACGTTTTTGGAATGCGAGTTGATGGTTGGTGACAAGTATCGATGTTTTACCTTTTATTGAGACGAACCGGAAGATTACTCGCGTGTTTTGAGATTTAGGATGTATGACGGTATGTGATGACGCTTCATGATTACCAAGGCTACGATAATATTCAAATTTTCTCTAGAATCACTTCATGAAAAGCTTTACTTCCTAATTGTGTAATAGGTACTCTAAAGATGACGAAAATTCACAAAAAGGTCATCCGCTCATTTAAAAACAACTAACTTGACCTTCATTGACTGACTCGAGAGTATTTCCTGAAGTTGAGTGTCCTCTTCAAATCGCTCAAGTCGTTGACATGGGACAAAGAATTCCGATGAATTCAGATTTTTTGTACTCGCACAAGATATCAGAGTAAAGAGTGCATGTGCCGCTGTGAGTCAAAGGATTTTCAGAAGTTCAACTTGATGGGATTTTGTAAGCTGTTTTTATGGGGGATCATGCTCTAAAAAATTCTACATAGTAAGTCTGACAAATTCCTCGGAACATCATTTAAAACAGCCTTCAGATCTCCACCTTCATCTTTTTGAGAGCCAAACATTGACTCGTCCCGTGTCAGTCTGAAATCGTCCATCTATCAATCAACGAATTCTCAATAATTGCTAAGATCATCTATTCTCCTGTTATTCACGTTTTCATGCCACGATTTACTCAACAGAACTGGTGCATTGAGGTTGAACATACATTCTTAACAAACCAGTTTCGTTTGTGCATGAGCGCACCATGGTATGATTTCACCCTTTTAATTACACTCCGGAGCAATAAATTTGAGATGATCATTGATGACCCAAGAGGTGGACTTGCTTTACATTGTTTTGATGACCGCATGCCCAATTGATGTACAAAGTTATTTTTGCACAAGTTTCAAAATTATTCTACGATACTTCATAACGTGTACAACGCAATACAATTGCAAAGTTATTGTATGACTTCACACCCACCACTCATCAACATCCCAGTTATTAAAATTATTGGAATCTTTATCCGCCCAGATTTTCTAATCATAGTTGAAACGTTGAAATGGGCTAAATACTCTTCGCATGCGAAATGAAATCTTTATCTCGTTCTGTTACAAAAAAATAACCAAATTCAGGTCCCCACCAGTTCGAATCACAGGTATCTTCGTGCCAGTCTAGTCGTGAGGCGAGATCATTCACTATATCACCCCGTATAACAACTATCTTTCCTCCACATCATAGTTCCATCTAGATATTGCTAGCTTCTCATTTCATAAACTAGAATCTCATAATTGCAACAACAGTATTCACGACAGGACTATCTATTCGTCGTGCCTGTCAAGTATCTTGATAATTGGTTACAATTGGGAGCGAGATTAAATATGATCTGGCATAACCCATCTCAATTGCGACGTAATCATTTCTCGTACTTGGTTATACGTTCAACACAATAAGGGCCAACAGCGGCGGCAGCTGCAACTTACGCGTCACTTTCTGATTTTCGCACCTATAGTACACCATAAACCACCTTATAGATGCATGACGGAAATTGTACTCTGTATGATTTATACCACTTCATTGTCGCACCTCTCACGATTAGCCGCAAGCGTCGAGCGCATCTCATTTCCAAGTGTATTATACGACGAGGTAAATTTGCGGAAGGCCCTATATAGACACTTTTCATGCTGCATAATCGCATAATAAGCCTACGATTCGATAAATCTCAAGTCTTATTGCCGACACTGACACGCGAGAACAGATTTTGAGGCCTGATGGCGAGGAAAGTTTTGACGCTCGAACCGCAGCAGTTTGTCGAATGGATGAGCTTATGTACTTTCGAAGTTCGCGGGAGTCTCTATCTTATGAGCGCTTTTGTCGGTTGTTGAGTAACAGGTGGCTGTGGTTAAAATGTTTGACGAATGACATAGATTCGTGGTATATCTTGCGTTACAGTGGAATTTCATTCATGAGCGCGTATTTTTTGGCTCTGGCTGGATTTTCGTGAATAATCCGAAATTTTGATGTCGCTCAAAATCTAACAGAACGCGCGAAAGTACTGAGCAACTGCAGAATCTTTTTGGCAATTATGATGTCGTTGGGACTCCTATTTGCAAGGGAGTATGAGATTCCAGCGTTTTTTTCTCAGGCCCGCTTTCATTGCGGTTAGGGACGAGATTTACGGAGACCTTGGACTAAACTTTGTATGCACTAGCAATTAGAATAGAGCTTGGCTGCCCGAAACAATGAATTTTGGCAGTATAAAAAGGATATCCAACCACAGTATGAGTTGGGTATAGGCGCAGGCAACTCTTTTTTTCCAGGACTTTTGATCTTTTATTTGCAGAAGCATGAAAGTTGTTCAGCTGTGTTGAATAATGAAAATAGGCGAGTTTGGTCCTGGGAATGGCCTTGGCCCTCCTAACTCCGAAGAGGATCTGGTATCATTGTTGCACGTGAATTGAACGTATATCTCGGCACAATGTATGAACAAATTCAAGTCTGACAGATTCATCATTTTGTAAGAGTTGGTTTTCAAAGCGTCACCACCAACTGCCCATTGTAACAACTTATATGTCCGAATAACAATTCAAATAACACCGACAAAAAAAAAGTATCTGTCCTTTTGACCAGACCTACTTTACTCTATGTATTTTGTCACGCTGATACCGAATCCGAGGTCGGTTAGGCCCGTTCCTATCTTGTTTTCGAGAAAATCGTGGAAAATATGAAAATAGCGCAGATTACACCGGCATACAAACAAAAAATAAGTATCTGTACTTTTGACCAGACCTACTTTTCTTCATGTATTTTGGCACGCTGAATCCGAATCCGAGGTCGGTTTGGCCCGACTCTCTCTTGTTTCCGAGAAAATCGTGCTATGATGCGCTATGTTCATATTTTTCACGATTTTCTCGAAAACAAGATAGGAATGGGCCTAACCGACCTCGGATTCGGATTCAGCGGTGTAATTATTCCAACATGTTCGCATTTGTGTCGTCTTATATTCCTTGTTCATAATATTCACTTTTCGATTGACCCATCTTTCAGTAACACGAGGCTGATTTTTCATATGACACGTGTTCAGCAATGAAATGACCGATAGATTTGAGAAAATTCCTAACCTTACAATGAGTGAGACAGAGATGGTATGGTCCTCTCTTCTCGCAAGAAAAACTCGGGATTAGCAACACTTTTTTTTGTGATTTTGATGATTCAAATTTACGCGTTTTTGATTTTCACCCATGCGCATTGAGAGTTTAGATGCGCTCTCTGTCATGTAAAGTCTACCTGTCCTTTTGAAGACATCGAGAAAGTCCCAGATCATGACTCTACATTGTAACGACGAAGTTTTGGAATAGGCTAACCATTTAAAATATAAGATAACAAAGCCGTTCCTCCCATCAGATATAAGATAACAAGGTTAGCGAAGTTCGTTGTGATTCGATACGATGCTGCGACGGTGAAAACCGGCATTCCGTCCCAGAGTGCGAAGGAGTACAAACGGATGATTTTGCACCTATCAAATTCAAACCTCTTGGAATGTCATCAGTTTGACATCTGTTTACAAGATCCTCACGATTTTTCGCGGGTCCCGTCGGTGGGAGTGCGACGGGTCCCACCGGGGGGACCCGCGAAAATTTCTATCGTGCAGCGGGGAATAGTGTGAATGATCGAACAATCAAAATTAGTGATCCTAAGATGTATTATCGAGCCTCCCGGGAGCATTTGTTGATTTCTCGGTACCATTAAGGTGATTCGCTAGCATGGCCTGGAATGTGAGTTTTGGTCTGATACTTATGAACTGCGGAGCGCGATTGCGATCCACGCGAGTATGATTTTATATCCTCGTGAATCCACGAGACATAGCTGCTTATTCGAGGTACTCTTCAACTTCTCTGGATACAAAAATTTCCTCGTACGGAGATATGGAATAGATTGAGGAGGGGGAGAGTGAAGTTGCCATGTGAACCATTTACTCGGTTTGCATCGTGGTTATTTTGCGTCTAAATTTCTGATAACTTGGCTCTATCTCGCTCAAATTACGCGTACTTGGGCTCATTTTGTAGCTTCCCAGATGAGTTTTTGAATGAGCCAATATACGTTGTGGAAATTTTGAAAGGACTTGATGAATTCTTAATTTACTGGCTATTTTTATATTATCCATCGGAATTTTTGCGAAAACTGAGTTTTTATCGATCAACTCAGACAAATCAAGTCCGGTACTGAAACTGGTGTGCACACATGTTCTTGGCGTTATATATAATGGGTAAAAGTCGCAGCATATAAGTCATTGAATGTGTCTACTTCGTCCCACCTGTGGGACCCGTCACAGTGAACGTGTTAATCTGATTCAAGAGTTATTTCATACACTGTGTATCATCTCGTGATGAAGGGGGATTTTCATTTTGGAAAAGCTCTGCGTCAGACCAACTTACACTAGAGTGAATGACTAGCATGAAGTTTCTGCAGTTGGAATCGCTAAAATATCTTTTCTAGTCTCATGAATCAGTTCAAAAAACTTTTTTTTTCTCCGCAAAGATATCAAAATTGGCACAAAATGACGATGCAGTATTCAAAAATGAAATCCGTAGTATAATAGTAGTCTTACCTGCTATGCATAGTTCAATGGTCTTGTAAAATACCCGCAAGCTCACAGGCGAAAGCAATTAAGACCATTGAATTTCACTATTAGCGTGGACTATCGGTGTACTTCCATAATACAATCGATAGAGCCTGTTCCACTCGCACAGAAAATTTATGGAGCCGCCGAGTATAAGTTTGAGAATAGAAGCCTCGCATTCAATGAATAGTCAATAGCGGTTGGAGGTAGGTATGTATACCCTTTTGGACTTTTAAAAAAAATTGCAGCTCGCAAGCGTTTGAGCGCCTCCAGTACATCATGTATCCGACTTCACTGTTCTTATCTAAATAATAGTATCCTCGGCCGTGACCTTGTGATGGTGAATATGCAGCATTGGCTTTTATAAACGATCGGACATCGACACGCTCACTTTCGATACATAGACTGCATCGAATGGTCCAAGCGCGGTTGGTCGCACGATGCTGTGTGAGAGAAGACTGATCGATTGATTGGTTGTATTATATAGATGACTCAGAGTTTCTGATGAGAGTGAAATCATGCAACGATGTATTCAAGCGTTATTGACTGATGTATCCATCACCAGTGATGCGTTAACGCTTGTCGAGCGATGCTAATTGTTCCAAGAACTTTCTTTGGTTCTATTTGTGTGCGATGCGCTACAGGTATGTGAAATTTTAGTGCGTGGCTTTGTTAACCAAAGCCTAAACAAACTTTTACTCAAAGGGAAAACTTGATCCTCGTTAGATGGTCATTCATTGTCTAGGATCTTTCTAATTATCCAAGGATGTCAAAGATTGCTAGAGTTGTCCTAGCGAATTGTGCGAAAGCCTTTCTTGGCGGCTATTCTTTTCAGGTACCCTCAGAAACGCCAGGGTTTTGACGAAGAGGGTTGAATTCCATTAAGCTTTTTGTTCATGATTCACCGATATTCACAAGGAAAGTACCAACCTTTCGGGTTCTGGACTCATCGCAAACTCTTGGAATCATCTTGTTTCCGTGGGAAATAAGATATCTCCAAGAGTTGAATCCCATGGGCCTCCTCTTCTGAGATACAATTACGGAGATTAGTATTGTCAGCATAAGTAGTATCAGAAGCGCTTCGGAGAATATGAAGACAATCATTAACATTCTCCGAAGCGCTGCTTTTTCGACTTGAGCCTGTACGGCCAATGCAAACTTCCTTAGCTGTATTTTAGAATGAGAGGCCCGTGGGACTGAACCCTCGGAGATCATAATGTTGGAGATACCTTCATTTCGCACAAAAACAAGATGATTCCCAAAGTTTGGGACGGATCCGGGACCCGCAAGGTTGGACTTTTTGTAAGTCAGATAGGTATCGATATCCGTTATGCTCATACATTATCATCTCCAATTTCTAGATGAATACCAGTTGGACCTTTGTGAATTTAGATCAATTTTTGATATTTTGCTTGATTCATAAACATTAAATAAATTCCTTAAATAAATGCTGCTGGCGATTAATTGAGACTGTAAACCCGTGATTCCATCCATCATCAAACCTTCCAACTAGAAATTTTGAATTTAGTATGAGCAATTTGTGTTGAAGGATGATTCCTGGAATTCAGCGTGCAACAGGGTGAACCATGAGAAAGTAACTGACCAATGTTCACTCGCGTGACATGTTTCACCTCAAAAATAAACGTCCATTATTAGAAATGCTCCAAGATGAATGACAGGAAAAATTTCTCTCGTAATTGTATCTTGTGGTGTGTCAGGCATGCCATGGAAATTGCACTCTTGAGACTAGATTTTTCAATGAATTCATAATTTTCCGAATGATTGATGGGAAGTGGTTCCCAGTACCCGTGAAGTGTAATTCAATCCTATAACTCGAACAAATTATTAGAATATTTGGATGAATTGGGAGTGCACTTGACTAAAACAATCCAGAGGACGCCGAAATGGAGTGACTGATAATAGAATCAAAACTTTGCACTCTGGACCTTTTCAAGGTGAAATTGTTATGTTATAAAATTGATTTATTATTACAATAAGAACAGTACCCGCGAAAATAAAGGTGTTATCAAAAGTCTTATCAGAATATACATTTCAGGTCTTGGCTCATAGACCAGGCGAAATCACCGCCATATGGAATTTTTTTGCAGGATCTCCTCCAGAGAACCTTTCTGAATCCGAAAATGCATGTTGCCAGACGAAATTCTAGTGCAAAATTGTTTAAACTGAAATTGTTTGAAAAAATGGGCAATATCAATGTTTCCGGCTCCAAAGCAATTTATTAAGGTTATTTGGTTAATTAAATCTCTCTTGTCATTTTACTCTCAAAGTCATCGTTTTCGAACTGTGAGCGTTTCAAAGTTGAAAAATTGTGAAAATCGCGATTCTCAGCGACCGATTAGAGTGCGAAAAACGTGAAAATCTCATGCTGCCAAAGCGGAAAGATGTTGATTGGGATCTCCTCAACAATATCCAACGGTAAAAACCCATGTTTTCCAATTATACCCCATTGTTTTTCCAATGTTAACAAAAGGTAGATGCGAAGGCTACAGCAACGGGTTATCGGTATGAGAAATTAGCAGACAACGTGCCGCCGCCATCGTTGAATCTCTATGGCTATATTGTGCGCAACTACCCATTTAACATTGAAAAAACAAAGGGCTGTCGCTCGGGAACATGGGTTTTTGCTTCGGGATATTGTTGAGGAGATCCGAATCAACAACTTTCCGCTTTGGCAACATGAAATTTTCAAGTTTTTCATACTGTAACTAATCGCTAGCTGAAAATCGTGATTTTCGCGATTTTTCAACTTTGAAACGCTCACAGCTCGAAAACGATGACTTTGAGAGGAAAATGACGAGAGAGATTTAATTCTTGAAATAAATCAAATAACAGAAGAAAGTTGCTTCCGAATCGAAAATATTGATATTCCTGCAGATTTGTGTAATTAATTTCACTTTAAACAATTTCGCACCAAAATGGATTTCCGGATTCAGAAGGGTCTTCTGGAGGGGGTCCCACAAAAAATTCCATCAGAATAATTTTTACAGCCATGGCGGTGATTTCACCTTGTCTATCGTACTCGGGCTCACTTTATGACTCAACGATATATTGAAAACCTGCGATCTTTTGGAAACCAAGAAACATGAGAGTATTATACTCTATTCTAAAACTTGCGAGCCTCGTTAGGCCAAAAAATCTCCAAAAGTACCGACTGTTTGTACATTCCTCAAAATCATGCAAACCCATCGGGATCTTCTACTCCTCGAGCTCAAACACAATGCAATGACTCAGGCATCAGTACCACATTAAACAAGATCATCAGATATGTCCATGCACGAAATACCCTCAGCATTATTTCCCCGATCACACACCGTCGGGCCGACTATTGGATTGCTCAACATCAAAGGCTCTGCCATCATTATCGGACACATTATTACAGCATCACTCGACAAAAAAGGTTCATACCTGTAATGGGATTTCGGGTATGAGCGATTGACCTCGGTACAATAATCGCTTGGTACATTATAATGAAGCTACCCAAGCTGCCCCCTACGGTTTGATTTTCTTCTACAACCCAATAACATATCTCCAATGACGTATGATTTTATAAGTCTATACCTGTCTGTTATAAAATCTGGAATAATCTACCGACGAGGCCTCAATCACGATCTCGGTCTGCTTTATACTTTTTTGATATGGCTCATACCTAATAATATTCACTCCTGTAAAGTCAGATCTTGAAAGTGAAAATGCATACGCGCTCGTGGGGATAAGTAGTATTACCGTATACATCAGCTGATGGGAGCTGCTATAGCCGGTCTGAGATTTTAGCTGATGCTTATAGGCGCGAGAAATCGGGCGAACACGCGGTTCGGCCTATGTTATAAAGTAAAGGTTGCAGGCCAAGTCGTGGTGGAGGAGTGCACCATAATGCAGAGGCGAAAGGTGAAAGTGCTTGACGCCGCCGTGCCGGTAACTATCAGCTGATGCACTGCATTCGGAAGATGTTCACTGACTTTATATGCTGATATACAACGCTGGCCTATGTATTTTTGGTGTAGCGATGTATTATATTGATACTGATAGCTATGTATTATATTATATTGATACTGGGTACGCGCTTTGACCCCCTAGTATTTTAATTTTATGCGGCTATGAAATGTGGGGCAATACTTGATTTCAAGAACGAGTTCATGTAGAAGTGCAAATGTCGATTATTGATGCATTTCTTCTTTGGTTAGAGCTTCCGAGGCACGACTTTGGAAAGGATCGCATCCTCGATCGCATGGCTATACATCCTTCGCAAGGTCCCGTGAGATCAGATTAGATCGATGATTGCCTTGGCATCACGGATTGAGCATCTCTTTTAGTACAATAGGGAAGATGTAAATTGCACTCTCAAACTTGTTCAACGATCCTCTTGCGGACAATTTTTCAGATACTCACTTCCATAAAACATGGCTTCTTCATTCTTGAATGAGCTTTCATCTAATAACTATACCAGTATCTTTTTCAAATACAAATAACAATTTTGGAGTGATATTTGATATCCAAATTGGATGTTACTGGAATGATGCTAATACTTGTATGATTTCTGACCAAACTGTAGTCATTTTGGTAACGTTTATCGGTTTTTGACCCATTCACTTACAATGTCCAATAT
The DNA here is from genome assembly GCA_029851415.1 of Eretmocerus hayati. NCBI lineage: Eukaryota > Metazoa > Arthropoda > Insecta > Hymenoptera > Aphelinidae > Eretmocerus > Eretmocerus hayati. The sequence continues at coordinate 84,310,223 of CM056744.1, read as the reverse complement.
TATGTACAAAATTTCTTTCATCAGTTTTTGATAATTCGGGATAATCCTCATCAGACACGTCAGAAAAGTCTAAAAAACTATTCTCAAATGTCGCTATTGATAAGGCCAAACACATGATTTACATGCGAGCAAATATACAAAAAAATGTGATAATTCTAATTTTGCCATTTTTAATTCTAATTTTATCAGACAGACGTGTTACGAACGTCAGAAATGCATTTCTCATTACCCCAAGCTTGCGGTACCATAGACTGAGGTGAATGTGACCACACCGGGGTGAATATGTCAATTTTTATTTTATGGTAGTTCTGTATGTACTGATTGGTCGTATAATATCCTGTGGGAGCTCATTCTGAAACTATTGATCTCGCCTTCAAGATTAGCTCTCGTGAGATATTTTTTCGACGTACCAGTCAGGAGCTATTCCAAAAACAGTCGAGTTGACACATTCACCCCGGTGTTCACTTTCACCCCTGTTTACGGTACTGAATGGCTTAATCCAATAGTGTTTTTTTATTCTTTTATTTTATTTTAAATGATATTGCCTCCCTCGCTACCGCTCGTTTGGCTAGTAAATGTTCCCGAAAAGCCAGGGGACTCTGAAATGCTCTTGTAGTCCAACACTGATGGTAAAAGAATGATTGCTGGTTAACTTGAGGTGCCAGGAAGGAATTCCTCATGGAGTCCACAGAGATGACTACATCTTGGATTATATCTGCTAAATAGATGAACCATTTTGGGGAATTTAGAGGTACTGTTCTGCATTCTCGGAACGGCTGGATTCTTTGGAGATTTAGTCTTAACTACACCAAACTGAACTGAAAACGACGTAATGAAACCGGATTATACCAAGCGAGATCAAACTAGACTCAACTAGAGCGAACTAGACCGAATGAGGCCGAACTAGACTAAACTAAACCTAATCACACCGAACTAGACCGTATTATGTAGTACAGTAGCTCTCACCCCTAGACCACTCACCCCATCCCCACTCTTGTCCCTGTCCCTGTTTCTGTCCATATCCCTATCCCTATCCCTATCCCTATCCCTATCCCTATCCATTCATCCATCCATCCATCTATCCATCCATCAACCCACCCATACAGCCACTCATGATATATAACCCCTGGAAGACAGGCAACCCGATAAGAGGATCCGGACGGACAAAATTTGGCTGGGCGTTTAATTATTATAAAATACGGGCTAAAGCCCTTTACAAAGTGTCACTGATACAAATGTGAGAAGCGCTATCAGAAATAAGTACAAGTGAATAGATTATTATCAGACTAAGTTCAAAGTATAGTGATTTGAACAATACTAATGGTTCAATAGCAATGAAATCAATAACTATAGTAATCTCTTGCATGGCGGCATGTTTGAAATGGGTGTATATATTTAGAGTTCTAATAATTGTTGGTAAAGGGTTCCATGTGCGTCTCAGCCTGGACGTCACTGAATTGTACCCAAGGTTACCTCTAAAATTGTCAACCAGTAACGGTCTAGGGTCTCTAACTTGATAGGGATTGTTTCTTACTTGGAAAAGCGACGCAACGAAAGAATAATATACTTTGCCATTTAGGGTATTCCAGACAAACTCAGCATCCTTAGAATTGAGCAGAGATTTGATAGCACCAAGGTGGTATTTCATAGAGATTTCACTGAAGTCATGATCAAATCTGAGCATAGGAGATCCAGTTCTCCCAGCCAGGATTCTCAAAAATCTCCGTTGCACAAATTCAATACTTTGTTTTCTATATGGGGAGTCCAAATGATAGATGCATATGTCAGAGATGGAACTCCTAAGCTTTTATAGAGATGAAGAAGAGATCTTCGGTTGCGGAAATCTCTCGTGTTGCGACTCATGAAACCTAGATTTTTGAATGCTTTAGAGACAGCTACATTAATATGCGTAATGAAGTCAATCTTGTGATCAAAGATTACTCCAAGATCACTGAAATTGGTAACTTTTTCGATGGTCTCAGGTGTTAGCAAAAATACTTTGATTTTTTCTTGTTTTTACATTCAATCATTGTGCCGATGATATAATTCGATTACTAACGAGGGGGACCCACGAAATGCGGGCCACCAAAGCTCACCAGACTTTTTTCACAGTCTTGTACCCTTTAGAATATGAATAATCCAGAGTAACTCCGTCAAATGTGCCCTCTGTCCGAAGTTACAGCCTATGACATTAGCATTGCCCATATAGGCCCATGCAAAAAAGTGATATAATGGATGTACTCGCAATGCTAACGTTTTTGCTTGTAGCTCTGGACAGAAGGCCCATTTGACGGAGTTACTCTGGATTATTCATATTCTAGGTGGTACAAAACTGTGAAAAAAGTTTGGTGAGATTTGGTGACCCGCACTTTGTGGGTCCCCCTTGTAAGTGTCAAAAATGTTGAAGAATCCATTTATCGGTCGATTTGCAGTTAAAACAGGAAGTAATTGGGTAAAAAAACTAGTCATATGACTCAGGATGTAGGGATCCTAAGAATATCTTGCATAATAATAGAGGTCGAACTCCATAGTGGCAGATAATAGATATTATTGAATTACCATAGCTGATTAGCCTGCGAATGTGCGCGTGGCTTTCTCATGACTGGGTAGATATTACAGAGAGTACGATGCCCATGGATCATAAGGTTCCCATGCTGATTCCCATACTTATCTCTTTGTATAAGCCAGTTTCGTCGCTCGCAACGCTTGATGTATTATATATGCTTCTTATTAGGCCGGAGTGCCCGTGTAATCATCATCATTCTTGTTAGATAACGGATAACGGATCAATTATGGAAATTTCTCTGATAGTCGAGTGTCTTCTCAACACCTTTGATGATTCAAGTACTATGTACGAAACACTTTCTATGATTCTTTGTTCATTTTCAATGGCAAAATCTCTGAAGGACGAGGAGGCAAAAACTCAAGGGTGTAATAAAATAATCGTTGGAAATTTTCATCATTAGCTCGTTCTTGTAACTCCAGAGAACCTAGATTTCAAATGCGACGAAAATTTAACAAGGGAGGACCATAGGGTTCAAGCTACTAATTTTTCTCAAAACTCTTTTAATGTTTGGTGCTACTTGGAATATGAAGAGTCCAGAGTATTTTCAGGCTCAAAACTAATATTTTGGAATGTATCTCTTGACAAAACGCCTATTTGATAATTTAACACTGAAATATCCATATTCTGACCGATACAAAACTGTAGAATAAGTTTTTGCAGAAAACACTAGTGATTTGGACGCCGTCGTCCCATCTGGTAAGATAAGTCTTCAATTTTTGCACAAGATAAGTGTACCCAACATGCCCACCCTTAATATGCCAATAGTTCTGGCCCACTTCAATATTTTCAAACGCACTTTATTTCATTTCAGAGCTTGTTCCAAGATTTTTGAACTTCCCGAATCAAGTGATTTGTTGCGAGATCACGAAATGGTGTACCGAATCTTCCCCCCATCAAGCCATTTCTCAATAACTCTTGTCTACCTCGTCATTTTATGACGTACCTTAGCTCTTTTTAAAGCTTGTTTCAAGACCTTCAAAGTGAGCTGAGATAAGCCTACTTTTGATCAATCAGAGTCGAGCTGTCTCAATTTTCCTCCCAAAAAATCAGCGTTAAAGTGCGTCAAATCGTTTTTTATCGGCGTGTAACTAAATTTGGATCTTTTCGCCGGTCCGAAACAGCATGCCCGTCCCGTTCAGTCATGATAAAGACCAAAACTTTTCGGCGCCGGTTTCACTTCACGCATAATTTCGTTGGGAGTTTTTTGAATGTGCAAACACGAAAAATTGAACAAAGCACCGCAGATTTTCCGGAGAACGCAGAAACAATTCGAGGTCGATCAAAATCACTTATTTTCCCTTGATACGTGAATAAAATTTGTAAGAAGGTCAACTAGTACCGATTCCTGAGATCGGAATATGGGGCTACTTTGGGTACACTTACCTTATTTACAGAGATTAGACAAATCTTCAATAGTTTTTACAAAAATTTTGTATTGCATTTTTGGCTAGACGACTGTTGACGCCCAAAATCAGAGAGGGTGCAGCTATAAGAACGCTCATGACGTAACGCCTTTCTTTGCATTTGCCGCGCTCAGTTAGTCGTAGCCTTCTCCGCGCGGAAGCGATGTACCTCGTATCTTCACTCTCTTTCTAGACAAATTGAATCTCTGTCACTAACACATTGCGGATGCGTCGAGGGCTCATCAAGCTGAATCTTCGAGACACGATAACTGGCATGCATCAGCTGCCAAACGAACGGGTATACTTACGATTTTACATACGCTAAGCTTGCATTGCGATTACGTAAGCAGATGCATCGCTCAACGGGCTCTAAATTGACCTGCGCACGCCAAATAGGACCTCGCCTGCTAATAAGGTATACTCCTCGAGATGACCGGAGCGGCGGCGCGGGGTTGATGGGCGCGATCTGATGTTGAAGAACAAGCCGTGCAAATCGCTAACTCAAGACAGAAGCGCGAGGGCTAATTAAGTATCACGAGCATTTGAGAAATCTGAGAAAGACCGAGTAAAACCATTCCATTTGAGAGTTGGTTCTTTCTTGCTCTAAAGCGCGGATGTGGACATTTGTTTTCGAGCATTTTTCTTGAACGATCCGCTCATGATTGGCGATGTATCAAGAGTGCAGATTCATCAAGCTTCATGTATCGCAACTTCGGGGAAGTGATATCATGCGCCTCGCTAACGATATTTTGTACTTTTATGAGAGCGATTTTAGAATTTGATGCTTTACACCGCAGTGGCAACGCGCGCGGTATTGATGTACAGACAAGGACAAAAACTACTGATGAGACAAAATGAAAGATGCAAGCCTTTTGTCATTGCCACCGCATTCGGAATTATCAAGGATTACGCGGGCAATCTTAATATCTTCTTGTAGCTCATTGCTCTCGCTGCTGTATGTATACATGCGCATATTTAATTTCATTGATGATACTTTCAATATTAGAATACGAAAAGCGCATTTATGACCGTCACGCACGAATGGTTAGCTCATCTTTCATTTGTCTCTCGTGCACACGCGTATAAGAAGATTATGAATCTCTCTGAATTTCTCTCTCACAGATATAATCCAAGACTTTTCCTTGATTCGAAATTCAATCAGCCCGAGAAAATTCCCAAGCCTGTCTTTATTCTAAGAGCCGATTAAACATAAACAAAGACCCGACTCATCTTCAATTACATCGCACTACACTTGTTATAACCTCACACCTTAATTATTACTTTACTCAGTATTATGCAAAAAATTGAATGAATTTATCATCGTCCCGTCCATGCCTCTTTTCTGATTTCAATTATGCACAGGTAATCCTCCGTATTCACGGATTTCATATTCACGACTTTTGCTTATTTGCGGACAGAAAAATAATCTCTCATCTCAATATTTCCTAGACAAACGCACGATATCTCGATATATAACTGATATCGATATCGAAATCGGTTCAACATCGATCCGATACCAACAAAAAGGAAACAAGTCGATATCGATATGAAGAAATCACGAATAACCGGTCATTTTTGTTTCAATATGATAAATACATGTAAAAATTCTTCACAAACGGTCCAATTGATGTATTGATTACACACATATCTCGCCACGCAAATCAGATTTCGACCAAAAACTTGAGACACATGAGAGATCCTGTCGAAAAATTTCGGACAGCCATGATTATGCTAGAAATTTTGTGCCAAAACTTTTATTCAAAAGTTCGATCCGAAAGTTTTGCTGAAAATGATTCATCTTGATTTCGTTCACAGCCCTGTATACAGCGTGTTTCAGAGGTAGCGTATTTCTCCGCATGAGGTGAAAGTCTTTCGAATTTCAGATCGGATGATTTTTTTCTCTCTTTCTTTTCCTTGTTCTCCTTTTTCCCATATTCCCCTCAATGGTGAACGGATTTTGTTGAGATTAGAATTTTTTGAGGAAAAGCTCCCCAAAATTCGATGGAGAATCACCAACCCTAGACTAATGCAGTACCAGACCAAAACTCATGTGGCAGTTCCGCGACAGTTCTACAGGATTTTAGCGGTACCGCAACAGTACTAGCGCGGTAGTACCAGTTCAACTGATACGGCAGCGCCACGATACCTTCCCGAGACTCAAATGGTACCTCAATGGTATTAGCCCAGCAATGCCAGTTCACGACTGATACGAGAGCTCCGCGACACTTTTTCGGATCTTCGATAGTACCACAACATTACTAGCGCAGCAGTACCGAATCAAAACTCACATATCTGGTTTGTAAAACTGATACGTACACCCTGGTACTTTTGTGATACCATTCGAGTCCCGGAGAGGTGTTGCGAAACTATTACTTCTGCACTGGTACTGTTGCGGTACCACCCAAGTTCTGAAGAAGTGTCGCGGAGCTTTCGTATCGGTCTCGAACTGGTGCCGCTGCGTTAGTACTATTTTGACACCATCGATGTTCCGAACAAGTGTCGCGAGCCTTCCGTATCAGTCTCAAAGTGGTAATGATTCGGTAGTACGATTTTGGTATCATTCAAGTTCCGAAAAAATGTCACGGAGATCCCGTATCAGTTTCGAGTTGGTACTGCGGCGCTAGTCCTGTCACGGTACCATCCAAGCTCCAAACAAGTGTCGAGAAGGTTCCGTATCAGTATCGATCTTGTATTACCGCACTAGTACTGTCGTGGTACCACTCAAATCCTGTAGAGCTGTTGCGGAAACGCCTCATGAGTATTGGACTGGTACTGCATTAGTACTACGTTGGTGATTTTTAATCGGGTTATACGGGAAGTGCCCTCATTCGACGAATTCCGATCTCAACAAAATCCATTCACCATTGAGAGAGAACAAAACAAAAATAAAACTCATCCGATCTGAAATTCGAAGTACTCTCACCCTATTCGGGGACGTACACTACTTTTGAATTAGCGTGTATGAACAATTAAGAATGGTGTACTACAGAAATGAGTATATTCTTTCCATGAACGCATGTTGGGTGATGAAGTCATCCAATATCCTGGCTTGTACTAGACGGTGACACAATCAAATTTGCTGCATACTAGGTTGCAGATAAAGAGAAGAGGATAGGAGTCTTTCTTTTAGCTTGACTATCGGAGGGCAATAGCTATTAAATCGAGGATTCAGGCCCTCGTGATAGGGAAGAATGCTAAAATATTCATAACATCGGGTTAAAATTCGAAAACGTTTTGTCAAATCGATTTTTTCGATATCGATATTGGAGATAACGATTTCGATACGAGATTGAATTTTCCGATTATTTCGATTCCGATGTCGGTATATTCTAGATAATCGTCTTATATCGATATCGCGCAACTCTGATATTATCGTAAGAGTGATGCCTCGGTATTCGCGATATTCCGTAGTATTCGCAGTAAATTTCTTTGGGACGTAATTCCCACGAATTCACGAAGGGTCACCTGTATCTCTTGGTCTGAACCACCAACCTCACTCTTTTTTTCTATATAGATCGACACAACTAGCACGCATCGCGCTGTGCAAGTATTCGGCGTTTTATGTAAGGTTTGTGAGAAGATTTTCCGGAGCGTTACTTGCAATATATTCAGCAACATGTTTTTGAGTGATTCTATGAACGTGCAATAAATAAATGCATCGAAATGTGGGGAATTCCGCGCTGAGCAGTCGGGCTAGATTAATGATTGAATATTGACTTGATCCAAAAATCGATTATTCAATCCGATCTCAGCGTATGTGACATGGACAAAATATCGCTACAGCGCATCCCATACAATTTGTAAATATCTTCGCGTAAAGATGAGTGTTTTTGAATTGCCGCAGAAATTGAGTTCGCCTGTAGAAACTATTCGTAACACCCAGGGGTCAGTTGCGTTGTCTAATTTTGCCAAATTTTGATGTTAACGATCAAAGATACTCATATCTTGAATTAGACCTTATGTAATTTTCCCTTAAATACTTGAATCAATCGAAAGAAAAGTCCGCCTGTAGCTATCCAACGGACTGATCAAGTTTTGTCGAACTCAATCCATCCGTGGACTCATCACGAATTTACAACCTTCCAAACATGAAATCCCAGCCCAAAAAATGAATAAAATTCAGCACACAACAGATCAGAAGACCAATGAAACACAGTCAATTCCGAAACACTAGAAGTAGATTCGCAGAACTCCAAAAGGAAATTGTAACCAGACGAACAAGAGATGCAGAAAAAATACGTTAAAATCTCCTTGGCAAGATTGCGATTAATAGAGTTGGTGATGATAACCTTCTAATGGTATTCATTAGGCTGTGTTACGCAACAATATAATTGTGTTTATAATGCGTAATAGGCTTGCACATTTTTCTTCGTCTCATTAAAGTCATAACTTATTACAAAATGATTCCTTGCTCATCATTATGACTTATATCCGTGCCCCAGTCTCTCGTAGTGTATACAATATACAAATCAAGGCAAAATACCGCGATGTATCTGCATTAAGAATTCAAAGGCTCATGAACTCTCCCACTCAAAGTCATTCACTATAATGCAAGTACCGTATGCGGGAATATGTACAACTAAGTATTATTGCGCGCGATTTTTGCTCAAGGTGCCTATATTTCATTGTTTGGAATCGATGTACTTGAAAGACTCGGTCGCTGAATTTTTGATCCCCAGAACAATTGAGATATTCATAGATTGGGTAATAGTGAGTCCATTTCTCAAAGTGCGAGAATAGAATGTGTTGGAATACAAAATTAGAATCATTTACACGTAGAACGGACTAAAGTTCCTCCGAAGAAGAGCCAGTAAACCTCAGAGAAAGTTGCAATTGCAATTTCTGAGAGGTGACATGTTACACGAGCTTCGCGTGCGCTCGTAAATGTTTGCCTGCCTCGCGACACCGTATACGCAGTCATTTTCAAAAATATTGTAACTCAATATATTTCTACAAGCCATTACTCGCAGAAGTCAATCATTCCCAATGTCGTTTCGAGCAATGTAATTACATGAGTGAGAACTTTTCTTCCGCATTTTCAGGATGATCTATGCGTGGAAGAGGCATTCGTAATGGTCAAAGACTCACTTCCTTTTCGATTTCGATTTTTTCGGGGAAAAATGAGGGCATTGGATTTGCAATGAAAGTATCAGGGTTTTATATTTTTCGAAATGTGATATTCATTATCAAGTTCATTGATTGGCCGGCGATTGATGAAATTCGCTCACTCATGCGTAGGCAGGCGAAACGATTCATCAAAGTTTTTTCTACGGCATTGAGTCATGATTCAAAATTCTACTCAACAAGAAAATAAAACTGCCCTGCCCTAATTCGTACCTATCTTTCATTGATAAGAAATACAACTTCCGACTATGAGTACAAACGAAAAGAAAAATACGAAAATTAATGAAAAGTGTCCCCAGAGACGGAGAGATCGGCAAACTCAAGATACGCAAAAGACATCAGCCCAGGCGCGCAAATTATCAAATCTCATTCGCCAATTATGCAGAACTCGCGACCCACAGTAAGCATAACTCTTTTCCCCGTAAATCTAGCCCATGCATGAAACCGCGACTTTAATCGCTTGGGTTCGTCCGTATCTGAACAAGCACAACTACATATAAAGTCATCAAGGTTGCGCCTGAGCGCGCGAAATTGAGTCAGCACTCGTCTAATTTAACGTACGTGTGCATGATTATTATAGCCTTATGAAGATTTTTCTAGAGGATTATGAGGGATATTTCACGAGAATAACTTGATCGCACCGATGCAGTAAGTATAGTAACGACGGTCGCACCCACGCCGAAATGACCGCATATGTGTCGCAACGCAAGCTCGTAGAATATGAGGAATCATTCCAAGAAAGATTGCCTCTGCTTCACTTTCGCTTTTATCTAGTTTTGCTTGCGGTCCATCGAGGCCATAAGGTGAGAATTGGAGTGTTGCTCAAAACTTGCGAAATGTAGATTCTAACTTCACATTTGGTATGAGAATTGAGAGATGTGAGGTGGTAGATATAATGTGAAGAAAATTACGATTGCGGTCCACGGTCTGCATATTCTGCGCATTTTTCTTTTGATCGCATTACAATACAGTATTTTGGCTAGAATGGCGGCCTGGGGAAATCGATCATAAAATACTAGCTGCACCATAACCTACTCACATTTATATTAGAGATAATTTCATGTGAGTTTTATGCGACCAACCCGGTCGAGTTGGATAAATTCGCAAAATAATGACACTATGACCCAATGCTCAAGGTCCTGTCCTTCAATAAGAATGGCATAAGGATCCGTTCCTAACTGTCACCGATGTAGATTTGCTCAAAAAGCCTCTTTCGATGGCTTTGGCAAGAGTTTGGAATTTTTTAATAACTGTTGGCTCGGTAAAGTAACATCAGGAAGAATTACACACGACGCAATTAAGAAAAAAAACGACTTGTCCCTTTTGGATTTGTCACTGTACGATATCTCTTCGCAAGAATTTTTTTTCAAAATTCATCGAACAATTTTACACATCACATGAACGAAGCCCGTTTAGCTCGGTTACTCCGGAACTCATATAGTTAGATTAAGTAGGAAATGTGATTTCCAAATACAAGAGAATAAGTTGGAATTTTCAATATCGAAAAGATCTCGATCTCTAAAAATCTTATTTGTGTGATGAAATGTTTGATCGAGGTCTGAAAAATTGTGCACTTTTCTGGTGTAATTTTCATATCCACTAGGACATCTGAATTTGTTTGGAAAGAACGTTTCAAATATGAATCTGAATCTAGTTGTACTCAAAAATGTTTAAAATAATGTTGTTTCAACATGCGCAAGATGAAAACTATTGATTTCTGATCTTGAATTTACCCTCCATCTTATTGGCTCCAAAATTTCAAAAATATCTGGTTTATCATGAAATATTTGTAGAGCAAACTTCTTCATGCCCGGCGAGAACCTACAACGAGTTAGATGCTAAATGAAGACATTTTGTGACAATTAGCGAGACAATTGCAAATAATTTGGTAGCTGTTTCCAAGAGATGGCCTTGCCATAGCTATGTCAGTACACCGTTACTCCTCGTAGATTATGTCATTACTCGCGAATCAGAGCCGTATTGCAGTATAAATAGAACCGAAACTAGTGACATTGTTTCTTCATCGCGAGAGCTGCTTCATCAAGCAAAAGTTCATCGCCTCTCCAACTTTAATACCATCACACCACCATCGCTAAGTCGCTATATACTACGCTATACTCCATCACAAGCCAACATCGCTCAATTCGCACGTGTCGAAACTTGGAAGGCAAAAAGCATCCATATATATTATTATATACAGACTGAGAAATCATAATCTCGCACGAAAATCGGACGATGAACTGCTTACGCGAGAAAAAGGCAAAAGCAAACCTTACAGTGCTGAATGTGAGAAAATTTGAAACGCAATCCGTCAAGATCGCCTAGTTGAGATTATTATATTTGTGGTGAGAGCAGCAGTGTCGCAGATCTATGCGCGACCGGTCGAGGGCCGTTTTACGTCAAACTGTGCGAATTCTCGTATCGGGGAAAATCTTCTAAAAGCTTGTGAGGAAAAGGACCTGTTGTTGGATTTGCAGAGGATGCTGCCAATGGCCGCACACATTTGATTCTGGATTCATACTGGTTATTACTACTGGCTCTGTCCAAAAGAAAGAGTGCCTTGTGATTGTAATCGTACTTGAGATTTATTCTTCCAATCGCGTGCAGTAGAAGCTTTTTGCGAACCGATGACCGATTAAGGAATGAAAATCTACCGGGAAGACCAGAATTGGAGAAAAAACACGCGTCTGACCAGTCCCGGACTTTATCTACTGATTCGCATACATTGAATACTTCTTTCACTTTGCGCTCGAAAGCAAAATTTTCATTCAGACACTACAGTCGGTTGATTAACTTTAATGTCTCATTTTGAACTTTAAATATGGACACCACTGCAGGGATGAGGAGTTCCAGAGCCAGAAAGATAAGAACACCTGCCCTTCACGCAGAGGATTCAGATTACACTCCCCGAGCTGACACCATGCATTGAGTCATCATCAACTGATTTTCTCAAATGCATGGTTCTGCATTCAGTGGTCCAGAACCGTGGGCATAAAAACCGTAATCAAAAATTCAAAGAATGATAATTCTATCCGAATTCGAATTCGTTTTGAATGTTACATCAAACTCTGAGATGAAGAAATTACCTAAAAAAATTTGTCAGATGGGCAGGCCAATATGGCATAATTTAAACATTCCGCGAGCGATGGTTAAAACAGAATCTTACAAATCCGAAGTGTCCACATCACAATTTTTCACACATGTCACACTAACCACGTGTCAACAGAGCCTATAATATGCAAAAACGCCCACGCAAGCTGACGAAAAAAGTCACTACGTAAAGTTTACATTTTGACTCGACTACGTTATTAAACTCAATAATCATATATCATTGGCACAAATTTTCTCATCTGTCTGTTTTACGCTGCCACGCTTTCATAATTACCGTGCGAAATTCGCGACCAACGACGACGACGACGGGCCATTCGCGGGGGCGTTTTGCGGTTCGCAAAGCGATGAAGCAAGTGTATATAGCAAAGTTGAGCCTTCGCGCGTCTGCTTTTCAGACTGCGCGGTCGTCTCGGCTCTGCTGCGGTTTTGCCCTCTTGTGTATTATTCCATTCTACATTCTTTGCTCTCCATCCCCACCACATCCGAATTTTTTTACGAATCCCTTACATTAACCAGATTTCGTAAGGATATTATTAGGAGTTGAGGCGACCAAGGTGGAGGCGCGTGGCATTATCGCAAGCGTGGCGAATCGTATTTAGGAAGTCTCCCGCGAGGCATTCGAATTTCCCGCGCTCGACGATGGAATTTTGCACTCGCTTTGCGGTTTCCTGCATTTCCTGAATGGAAGCAAGGGCAGCTTAATTTCAAATAAATGTTGATAATTCCTATGATTATTTTTTTTTTTCTGTGGTATGGGACGATATCCACTACTTTCTTGGGCCAACCTGTGTCCGTCAATGAAATCACTTGATTGTACAATTTAATTGTACAGATGCCTTGTTGCAGATTTTATGAATTATCGCGACGTGTATAATTGATGATGCATTTTGATTCACCGCAAAATTTTATTGCATTGCGCAAGCGTACTGTGAGAAAAATTTACGCAAGTCGATTGATTCATCAAAGTCATTAGTTGACGCCAAAGTGAGTCTTTACTTTGAGTACGATTTCATCAAGAGCCATCAAGTGAATGAATCTTCTTTCTATAGCTTTTTGTCACATATCCTTTGATGTTTATTTCGACGAATGATGAAGAGAGTGACATGTAAAGCGCTGTGGCCGGTTCTTTTGACGTCGTATTGAAATAGTTGGACTAACTATTTTAATAAGACTCATCTTAAGGCGATGCGGTCACCATGCATACTGAAAACCACTCCCATTTTCTCCGATTCTCTTGCGATTGAGACTTAACAACGAGTGCACGAATACTTGTTATCATCTAAGTAGAATTCGCCCACTCGTCATTCAACCTAAATTGCAAGAAATTCGGAGAAAAATGGTAATGGAAATGGACTTATAATAGGTTACGAGGTACCCGCGATCAAGCTCTTCACATTTTTATTTGATTTTCTTGCGATTGAGGTGGAGACCGATTTCATGTAAGATCAGACAGTCGAAAATTGCTCAAGTCTCAAATCTCTTCCAGGATGCAACATATGTTTCTAAAGACAAATTAACGAGACACGTATTTTTGTGTTTTGCCCTATTATGCTCTGACTCGAAGTTACCGAATTTTTTTCATTCAATGGGCATTTCGTAAATTAGCAACTTTTGATCGATATAGATGCAATTTTCCGTGTGTAATGGCCTTCGTGAAGATGAGACTTGTTCAGGGGGGTCAAGTAAGCTGTATTGCACCAGATAATCTTGGTACAGGAACACAATTAGTGAGCAGGATCCACAAAAATTGATTTTGGCCGGAATTGAGGAAAGTTGATCAACTCAAAATAATAATCCTCAATTTTGATGGGAAATTTTCTGTGAACTCGTTGAAACATGAGAAACAAAATGTACTCGGTCCGATTGCGCGACGTGGCGCAGAGTGGCGCTAAAGATCATTTTCTGGATCTCATCGTTACAACTCGTTCTCTAAGTTTGTGAATGCAATACTATGATGCTTTGATGCTATCAAATTTAAGTTTGACTCGTCTATGATATCAGAATTGTGTTATTATTCGAAACAAATATGGCTTGGAGTATATCCTGTCTTTGAGATGATATGAATGCAATGAGAAACAAGAGAATCAATTTTCAACAGCCATTAGCAAGGATAGTAGCGTCCAAGTATCGGCGAAGCACTCCACAGACTCATTACGAACTCAATCTGTCCGAACGATCATGAAAAAAAAACTTTAACTATTAAATCCAGAAAATGGTCTTTAACGCCACTCTGCGCCACGTCGCGCAAACTGGACCAAGTACATTTTGTTCCTCATGTTCTAACGAGTTCACAGAAAATTTCCCATCAAAATTGAGGATGATTATTTTGAGCTATTCAACTTTCCTCGATTCCGCCCCAAACCAATTTTTGTGGATCCTGCTCACTAATTGTGTTTCTGTACCTAAATTTTCTGGTGCAATACAACTTACTTGACCCCCCTGAACAAGTTTCATCTTCACGAAGGCCAATACACACGGAAAATTGCATCTATATCGATCAAAAGTTGCTTATTTACGAAATGCTCATTGAATGAAAAAAAATCGATAACTTCGAGTCAGAGCATAATAGGGCAAAACACAAAAATACGTGTCTCGTTGATTTGTCTTTAGAAACATATATTGCATCCTGGAAGAGATTTGAGACTTGAGCAATTTTCGACTGTCTGATCTTACATGGAATCGGTCTGGAACATTGGAGTGTCAAACACAAAATGGGCCATAACAATTATTTGAAAACTTGTGTGGAACCCCGATTCATCGTAGTTTCCATGTGGGATGTGCTTCCAAGTTCCATGGTCGCGGTGCACGGTGACCCGACTTAAGGAGGTTCCTCTGGCAGAGTCCGTTTGAGACGACAACAGACGAGTCTCTCTGCGCTATCAATGTCCGCAAGCCGTTAGCACTCTGTCTTTATGTTCTACGTTCGCCGTGTATCGATATAGCGTGCTATTGACTCGTTCGAGTTGACACACGATTTTTTCGTAAACTGCTCAATGTTCTAATACTCACAAGTAACCAACTCAAGTTTTTGTTTTCTCAAGTATTCCTTACGTATGTTTTCTATCAACCATAGAATTTTCATCAAAAACTCGCTGTTAAATCAACTCGAAAATGGTGGAGGGAGCTCAGGGAGTGCGCATTTCCCATTAGACGCCGTGTTGAATTCGCGAAAAATCAAACGTTGATTTCTCGGCTCACAGGTAACCCCATGTCTTGAAGATTTAGTATAAGTCTCATATCAGCATTATGAACGAGTACTTTGAATTTCATCAAAATCTCGCTGTTAATTCTCTGCCAGAGGAAACTCCTTAATGGGACTCATCCCAGTCGAGCGTAATCATAAATTTTCCAGGCTTCTACTTTGATTTCTTGGACATTAATCGGTTCCGATTTCGTAAGATCTTATTCAAATAATCCTTGGATGATTTTTGGGCCGTTTTGTCCCAGGTAGAGTGCTATTTTGCTACTACCCTAGTAAAAATAAGTGCCTCATGATCATACATGTATATGAACATGTTCCCAGCCGAACTGTGGTCATCTATGACCATCTATGACCTAAGAAAATATTATGTCTCCGTAGTTAGTCATACGTACACAAAGCCAACTCGTTCATGGCCGTAGGGTATTGTAATCAAGTGGTTGTACATGACATTTTCAATATCGGATGGAGGCCTAGCAGTCGGAATCCCAAGCGCGCTTATTCCGAAACTTCGGATTGGGAAACATTTCGAGTTGGCAATGAGGTGCTTCATTTCCAACATGAATTCCTAGGATTAAGTATGGAGACCAATGACGACCTATGACTCCGGCCTCATGGTCATGTGTGGTCATGTACACTCGCCGGACAAAATATCTGTACAAGCCATTTAGTGATTTTCACTTTTTGGGTTGGTATCGCCATGCATTCGTTCCATTTTCCGCGTTCCCTTAGCACGGAATGAGATAGGCCGTGCCAACCCAAAAAGTAGAAATCACTAAATAGCTTGTACAGATATTTTGTCCGGCGAGTGTACGACCACAGTCCGGTCGGGAACATGTTCACATATGATCATGAGGCACTTATTTTTACTAGGGTATTTTTCTGACCCGGATTCAAAAATATTTAAGAAATTTTTCATTATGCTCGTTGAATATGCAAGAGCAAATCAATCTTTATCGAATAAGTATCGTAAAATTTCTCAGTGATCCGTCTAATGATCGCAAATGAATTTGTTTCTCCGATTCATCAAATCTTACGCCATTTCCTTTAATTTTGATCATACATTGACTCTCGAACGCAGCGCAGCCGTTCAAATTTTACAATCGAATTTATCGATCAAAGCGCTCATCAAGAGACACCAATAGCACTCATATCGTTCATCAATACATTCATGAGTATGCAAAATTTGCACTGTTCACAGAAATCAAATATATATTACGCAAGCTCTCATCAAGTTACCTAGTCTATCCAAATGAAATACGACAAAAGCTTTCAACGAGGAAATTCGACATCTCAATTTTAAGATTAGCCGTAGTGAACAAGTGAGAGTAACAACGTTCCAGAGTATAAAGAGATGCGGTCCCATCAGCGCTATAGTCTTCTAAAATCGTGATTTATGTTGGGAGGGTTGTGTAGTTCAAGAGTAATAAACTTGGAAATTCCCAATGTAAACTTCACAGTGTAGATTCCAAGACAGCTAAACGTTTATCGATATACAGTACTATAAAGCACGTGGTGATAGTCACGATCTTGCAAGCTCATCCATACATTCATGTATTATAGCGGTACGTGGTGGCGGCGATCTGAACAATGAACATTTTCACGCATTGGAGAGATCGATCGTGTCGATGACACAATACACAATATCACGATACCTTACTTACTCAAAAGATTGGATGAACTTCTCAACTCTCTTAATCCCCAGCCGACAAACTTTACATCGCTCGGGAGACAAAATGCATGGACGTTGAAATTTTTATCACTTTCCCTGAGCAGGGCTTTCGCTTACACTCCGAGCGTCGTCTTTGTCGCCGTTGAAATTCCGTCTCATTTTCCCTATACAACGCTATAGGTTCGCTTCTGACAATCGCCGTTAATTTCAAATCCCTCGAACATACTCACATACATGCAAACACCCCCCGCCCCAAAAAAACACTAACATATAGTACCCTTCAAAATTAATGGATCATGCATAGTCTCAATCAATCAGCAATAACTCTGGCCCATTTGGTCGTAGAGAAATTCTGAGAAAAGGAAATTGAAGATCAGGAAAAAACCTATCGATTTATGGGCCCAAAATATTTTTTTCACTTTTTTTATGGGGTCGTAAGTGGCGACAAAAAAAAAGGTTTTTTTTTCTTCAATCAAACACCTGTAATTTTGACGCGCATCATCCGATCGTAAAAATCTCAACGGAATTTCGTAGCTCTTCTCAAGACCTTCAAATTGCTCTCTTTACAGTTTTCTCTGCGATTTTTCCCGTCCGACTGGCGAGCCTTAGAAGCATACTTTTTTAAGCATGTGTTCTTATATGGAAGTTCGCGCCGACTTGATTTCTCAATGCTCGTGGTCAATGCAGAAAGTCATCTAAAAAAACTTTGTCAGGCATGATTTCGACGTAAAATTTTCTGATCTTTCAGAATATGCTATCAGATTGCCAGTTTGATGAGCCCCAAATGTCTTTTTCATCTTGAACAAGACAAAAATCATACTAAACGAAAAAAGACTTTTGAGGCTCATTAAATTGGCAATCTGATAGCATATTCTGAAAGATCAGAACATTTCACGTCGAAATCATGCCTGACAACATTTTTTTAGATGACTTTCTGCATTGACCACGAGCATTGAGAAATCAAGTCGGCGCGAGCTTCCATGCCTCCATAAGAACACATGCTTAAAAAAGTATGCTTCTAAAGCCCGCCAGTCGGACGGGGAAAATCGCAGAGAAAACTTTAAAAAAAGGAATTTGAAGGTCTTAAAAAGAGCTAAAAAATTCCGTTGAGTTTTTTATGATCGGATGATGCGCGTCAAAATTACAGGTGTTTGATTGAAGAAAAAAAAACCGTTTTTTTTTGTCGCCACTTACGACCCCATAAAAAAAGTGGAAAAAATATTTTGAGCCCATATATCGATAGGTTTTTTCCTGATCTTCAATTTCCTCTCTTCAAAATTTTTCCACGACCAAATGGGCCAGAGTTATCGCTGGTTGACTGAGACTATGCATGATCCATTAATTTTGACGGGTACTGTACACATGCACCGGGGGAGATAATGTATTCATTATCATATCGTTCGGGTTGATTCGTACATACTGCCATTACACTTGCCGAATATCGCTTCGACTAGAGGTACCTATATCTAAGGTATAAGTAAAAAAAATCTCTGCGTGAATATAAATCACTTCTGCGCAGTTATACATAGCATAGATGCCACGCTCTCGAAGCATGTAAAGTTCGCGCAAAAGTTAAATCTCGTATAATGCACCTGTCTATACGGAATCGGATAGAAGGATATATACGAAAAATTGTAATCGAGGACGCGAGCGCGAGCCTTTCAGCAAGACAGGCGACGAAGGCGGCGGCGCGCGGTGGTAGCAGAAGCGCATCAGACGATTTCTCCGCAAAAATTATCGGGATGCGGCGATCTATAGGTCTAGGTCACGAGGCCGAATGTGTATGTACATTTCAGGATCTGTATACTAGCTATAGATACTTATATACGAGATATCGAAGGGATATATGGATATATGCTCATGGCGATGCGCTTAATTTACATCGATCCCGTCTAGAAAAGTCTCGAGAAAAGTGAAATGCAAGGAAAGTGAATGAAAAGCGCGAGGCATATTTGTATACTAGATACGATGCGTGGGATGCTTCATCCGATGTTTTATGATCTTTTACACTCATACTGTGATAATGCAGTGCGATATCGCGTGAATTCCATTATCTCGAGGAATCGGTACAGCTTTTCCGATGATCTGATTTTGAAATGGGGATGTTGTTATGGGGTTACTGGATGAAGAAGGTGAACCCAGTTTATCGATCTTTAGCCAACATCAAAAGATTTAGGGAAACTGCGTTTGAGCTTGGTGGATAACTGGAACGGCCACGAGTTGCGGGAATACTCTGATTATGTTGAAAAATATTTTGAAGATTGACTCATCTCTTAACCCGGCATGACTCCCACGTTTACTTGACGTTCATTCATAAGAATGTTGATATTTTGATTCATCCGTAGGCTTTGGTGGAAAGTTCAATCGGCAAGGTATTGCCTGAAAGTGTTTGAGTGCAAAATTCTCGAGTAAGTCTTTAGCAACCCGTCTTCAAAAAGTCGGGAACTCGAAGATCAGGTAGGAATATTCTGTATGACCTCTGTCATATACATGACAAATGCAGCTTCCGCTCAATTTTTATTCGAAACAATACCGTCACAACTGTTGGTTCCATTCATGAATTTGACATTGAAAGACAGAATCTGGGAAAAGACTTTTCATAATGATTTTTACAGTTAAATTCCGGAGTATTCTGTAAAAATTGTAGAAAAACTCATGTCCAATCCGCTTTCTCATAGTTTACATATTGTTTGATCGCCTCATTGACCATTTAGACATTGATGAAGATACCAGTAAGATGTACAAAACACAAATGCCCAATACCAACCAATCGTACATTTGTGACACAAAAGGCTTACTGGTGTTCCGGAGGAGAACGAATTTGCTGTTTCCATCTCGGAATATCTCAAAAATGTATCTAATGATGAAGTTCTCTAAACTAAGAGACTCAGGGGCAACGAGACGAGTATATCACGGACACACAGCACACAGTGGTAGTCAAAAGGATGTGTAAAAGATGGACGGGTATGTGTCAAAGTGAGTGGCCAAGCTCTTGAAGCACAGCATAGTCTATGAAAACTTTCAGCTACAATTCGGAAGGAAAATGAAGGTTGACGTAAGATTGGGAGAACCACCCTCATTTGAGGGTGATCAGTACACGAGTGGATGTCTTCTCAGAGGGACTGATAGTCAGAAAGTCTTACAGACTTAATGACAACTGCGGCATCTCACAAATGGAAATCGTCGCTATTAAAAAGGTAGCCAATCCAGATGATAAGTGTCACAAAAAACGTAATCCTTGTACATATGGATAGCCAAGCTGCCCTCAAGACAATTGTGTGCTCTATCATCCAAAATATTGGGATGAAAGATCAGTCATTACCTTTAGAATCAGCTCTGTCGTGACTCGTATGTAGCTACAACGTCAATCTTTGCTATCTCGGGATACTACACGAAGTCTGTGGGAACAAAATAGCAGGCAATTTGTCAAGGCAAGCAAGGGAACTGAATAGGTACAAGACTATTGACCATCTACTTCCACCGATCAAGGCGTTGAGAAATGTAATCGACAGAGTAATTAGGAAGATATACAGAGGAAGCTGGAGCAGCTGCTCGCAGTCATCAGCGATGGACTGCGTGACAGAGTCCTCGTATGTGACACCGATGGGGTGGAACTTATTGGCTTCACGGACGATGAGGGATTAGTCGTGGTCGCCGAAACCGCGTGGCAAGTAGAGTGAGTGGCCAATGAGGCTCTTTACCGCATTGGTCAGTGGTTCTCTGAGAACGGTCTGGAGCTTGCCGAGCACAAGTGCGAAACGATGCTAGTCACCAAGAGGAGGAGTTTCGAGACTCCCGTGTTCTCCATCAACGGGTACGAGATTCCACTCCAGAGGGAACTCAAGTACCTTGGGGTTTGGTTTGATGACCAATGGAACTACAAGGCACAAGCCACAGAAGCAACGCTGAAAACGGGCAGTGTTGGTGGCGCCCTCCAACAGCTCATGCCAAATATTGGTGGACCCAAGCCCAATCGAAAAGCTCTACTCAGCATCCTGAGCTATTCCATCATGCTGTACGGTGCACCAACCCGCAAGGGGGACTGGGGAATGGTGCCTCATCCCTGGAGTCTGACGAGCTCCCGTCCCCAGTCAGCGCCCGCCGGAGCATGGAGACCGCACATCTCCATCTGTATCCAGCGTAGGGACTTGCATGCCCTCGGGCGATAACAATGCGAGCCTGGAAGACTCATCCATCATCCCGAGGGACTCTCTGGGCTCTCAGGGAGCCTAGAAGAGCCCCAAAACCCCTCACGGAGGGGTGGGCATCGGCCTTGTGCTGGAGGCCGTGCCCGGAATTCGGTAGTCGGGGAGGAAGACTGAGTCATCACCGAGCCTAGCTCGGTGTTGGCCATCCTCCAAATCTACGCACTGGCAAGGCGTATCCCTGCCCCGCGCCCATGGGGGCAACCGGGATGAAGGCGAAAGCCAGGCACCCGGGATATAAAAGATAAATTCCTGTACGGTGCACCAATCTGGGGTCAGGTAGCTAGGGGGTCTGTGACTGATGCGAAGCTAGGCCCAGTCCAGCGACGCTCCGCGCTCCGGACGATCAGCGCCTACTATACGGTGTCCGACCACGCAGCCTGTGTGCTAGCAGGTATACCACCCATTCGCCTACTAGTAGCCGAGGAAGTGCGTGTATGGAAACGTCAAAAAGCCTTCAAGAGCGATGGGGTCGTACTCAACCCCACTCGCAAGGCCCTCATTCGGGACGTCGAGAGGGGACAGACTGTCGAAGAGTGGTAGAAGGAGTGGGAAAACTCAACAAAAGAGAAATGAACGCGAAGATTGGCCTCAACATAGCCAGGTGGATCGGTCGAGCTCACGGAGAGCTGGATCACTGGCTGACGCATGCGCTTAGCAGGCATGGCTGGTTCGGAGAGTACCTGGAGCGGTTCCAGAAGAGGGAGACCCCGGTCTGTCAGATGTATGAGGCAGACTAGGACGATGCAGAGCACGCTTCAAGTGCGTGAACACAGCCGTGGAGAGAGTGGAGCTCGGGGAGCGGCCTGGGACTCAGATCACCCCTGAGACCCTAGTGACGTTCATGCTCCGCAGCAAAGAAACGTGGGATAAGATCACCGCCTACATCAAGACAGCGATCACCCGAAAATGAGAGCGAGAACGGACATAGCAGCACCAGGCAAGAGGCGTTGTGTAGTAAACATCGACGACTTGAAGAGTGACCATCGACGACGGAGAGGGAAGACAGAGGAGCGGACACATCTAAGGGCAACGCCCAAAGACGCGCGATACGCCGCCCACCCTGAAAGTAATGCTAACGCGGTTCCGGGGTGGGTTGGTTAGATAGCTGCCTCCAGTCCGGCAGTGCTGGCTCACCAACACTGCAGGGCTAATAGCAGAAGAGGGCACACGGGCACTGGATTTTGCTCATTCGGTTTACCGGGTGGACGTAATGAAAGCGCTAATGGTCTGCCGGTGGGAGACCCATGAGGGATATCCTGTCATCAGGTTTTTCTTTATAATCCACTTTAAAAAAAAGGAAAAAAAGAGGGAGCTGAAGAACCAGGAATGGCGGTAAATTTTCCAGGGGGTTATGCCGAAAAACCGATACTAACATACCAACAGAGCAGCTTGATTGTTGAAACATAGCAAAATCCGGCGCGCGCCACTCTTTCCTCTGTATGTGCGGAAAGGAAACGATTTCCACATCTTCCCAAATGGCTTGTGCATTCCCTCGTGCGAGGGGTCTTGCGGTATACTATACTAGAAACTACCTTCCATAACTCTCCATCGCACTGCTGGAAACTACCTTAGCATTACTTACAGCCGGGCGGTATGCCTCTGTTGCTCGACATGTTACGTTTCATCCCGTCTATTGTTTTTTGCCTCTCCTTCAGTCTTTAATCTTTGCTTCTTCTTACATCCATTTTCGTCTCTCAACGTCGTTATCCGTCCGGTGTTATGCGCTCGAGAGGTGTTTGCAAATTCAGAGCTCTTTTCTTCCCGAGTTTGATGTAACTCACGATCTCGGCCCACGTCTTTTGTTTCTCGAGTTTTTGATCAACCAGTGTTTCTAGCCTAAGCTCCCATCTTAATAACTCCTTCAATGTGATACGCTCTTTTTTGTGTCACTGCACTCAAAAAGCGCTTGCTCTGAATCATTCCGGTCGACTCTGCACATCTGGCATTCCGGTGTATCGCACGTGTTCCAAGATAGTAAAAGCGGGACTGATGAGTTCAATTGCAGATCAGATCCTCGCTTAACTCGATTCCATCCACGTCTATTCAGGTATGATAATGCACACAGCAGACAACAATGTGACCCCGCAAATGCCGAAATGGCCTCAGATTTTTCTTTGTAGGCTCCTTGAATTGAGCCAGTAGTTAAGCTCTCCGTGCTCTTGATTCACGTACTTGGCTATCTCGTGAATCAGTCAGTGTGTCCAGGGCTCCTCTCCTCTCGGTAGATTCCTCTGAAGTTACCACTCGCTGATCGAGGTAGCTTTCTCCCGAGTTTTCAGATGGAATCAGCTGGCTTGTCAGCTTGAGCAGTTCCTGTCTCTTCTCCCAAAGTCGTAGCTGCTCTTGAAAGAGTAGGCATATCGGAGGAAGTTTTTCCAGAACACACACTGTCTCTCTTGACACAGTGCAATATGCGCCGGCGAGACGTGAAGCTACATTTTTGGGCTCATTTCCTTGTCAAAGAGGGTTACTCTGATCATGCACCAAGATAGCTGCTCTGTAGAGCATCATAAAGAGGCTGGCGGCCTTGAGGAGCTCCCTGCGCGAGGCGCACGGTTCTCTAACGTTTGGCATCGGGCGTTGCAGAGCAGCACCAGGGTCCTTTCCGCTTTTGTTGCTGCTTCTTGGCTGTAAGCTTTGTAGCGCACCATTGTGGAAGCTCGTGTGGAAGTCATCACGGGTCACTGTGCCAATGAAATCGACCCCGTGAAAAAGGGAAGAAAGCCTGCTGACGAATTTTATAGGCAATGCAACGAAGAAGGAAAGACGATTGAGCACGCCTAGAATGAGAGACGCCAAACCGTGATTCACAACTATACTTCGATAGCTTAGAGGGCACAGTGGTGTAGGGATGGAAGAATTCGTAGGATCTATTCGAGGTATAAAATGTCTTAGGCATAAAAAATGAAGAAACTAATCGAGAGGTCAGTCTCCCCCCAAAACACATACAATGTGTCTCAGTGGACCAGAAGCCCTTCCAAGAGTGAGGTCGACGAACGTCCTCCAACCTAACGCAACCTAACCTTGCTAACAATACAAAATGCTCATCACAAGTTTATGTCATCCATTCTGTATCGGCAGAAAACATCAAAAAATCGCAGGAACGTTATTGAATTCTTCTCGGATTCATCTCCCACGTGCACTTGAGGATTCACGTTTCGAAGCTCGATGACATAGCCAATAATATGCACAAAGAGTCTACTATTTCTCCACCATCTAGATATTTTACAGTGATTTGACGCAATGGTGCCACTTATGCCATGCTGTCAAAACTAACTTTCATAGAAAATAACCCGAAATAACATGTTTACACCAATTAGTAAACGGAATTATGCCAGTCTGTTCATTCCCATTCATCGATTGCAAAATTCACGCAAACGAATATTCATCAAAGACTCACGCGATTCATAATACGCGCAATACACGATTCGATTTGCGGCTCCTTCGATATCCCTCGTTTACAAGATAACGATCGATCAAAGGTAATACACAAGACTCGGATGGGTGGAAAAATTTTCTCAGTCATCACTATGGTCAATTTCTCTATAAATATTTTGCAATACAATCTCCCAAAGCAATATACAATGAGGTTCATATAGACACAAACAGGCATACGATTAGTTGCGCCTGGGGCGTCGTCGTCGTCGTCGGCAAAATTATCCTAGCATACTCTCGTCAATTTTAGCTTTAGTGAAGTCATGCGTTCAGTATCATTCGCGAAATTCAAAGGTTCTAAGCACCATATAAACTGACGCATGTTTCACGCGCTTTGAAAAGTATTTAATTCAAGCTTGTCGCGTAAGCGTTGGAAGTGTCATTAGCGCGATATGCGTCCTAAAGGTGATGTCTACGAACACGTACATGTTCAGGTGTGGAAAATGAGATGCTCCTTCGCGTTGTTACATCCTCAAATCGAGTCTGCGAAAATATACACAATGGCACATGCACGTAGTGTACATGTATACATCTCACTGCCCGTATTGAATTTCGAATTGAACGCAAACGACTCTGCGAGTTTGGTGAATTGCCGATTACTTAGACGCTCGGTATTCAACGCTATTTCTATTGCGTAAGAAATGTATACTAGATCCGTGTAACGATGTACGGGCCATCGGGTAAATTGAACTTTGAGTATATTACTTATCACAATTTACAAAATACTTTTATGCCGACCAATTTTATCCCATTTTATGCGTAAATCGCTGTATTCGGACGGGCGCGCTTAGTTTAGCATGCCGATCAATCTTCGAAATATGAGCGATTTTAGTGCATTTGTTTATAGATTGGGTAAAATTTTCTATTAGAAAATTTCATCAGAGTCGAGCTATGATGGATTTTTTAAAAGAATGGCCGATAAATCATACATCTTGAGTAACGAGATATATAAATATTTAAAAAAATAATCGAGATTGCGTCGATGATTACTCGCTCCCGAAATTTTGAAAGACTCTAGCGTTTAGATTGAGCTCAAGAGTAAGCGTCAGATATTTTTTCATGAATCATATGAATTTTATATCGCTTACACTACTGTAAGACATGCTTGAGAAGTAAGGAAGAAGAGAGCGAAATTTAAATTATGATATATTACTACTTCTGACACACTAAGTTTGAAACTATAAAACTGCTATTTTAGTGGCGTAAATCGTTATTAGGGAAATTTAATTTAACCCACGTACCTTCATAAATTGAAATCTTAAAGTCGCATTTGAAAATTTTTGATGGGGTTTTTTGAAGAAAATGAGATGACACTCTACGAAAATTTGGGACTGTACGCTTGATGTTGGTGCAAGTCAGGGAAACTAAAGGGGTCTGTCAAGTTAGTCTCCGGCGACGCTTAGCCTTCACGGCTTGGTGAACAAAAATTTTGATTTTCCTTAAATATGAATCACGTTGACATTCGAGCGATTGCGAGTAAAATGCTTCACCTCGGGTAAGAATCTATTCCGGTGAGATCGAAGAAAATATACCGAGAGCGATCCTCCTCAACTGCCTCAAAGCGCAACCAAGTAAGTATACAAGTATAAAATCTTCCGTTGGGTGAAAGGTCGAGAAGCTGCATCGCGGCTCTCATGCTCACAATTTGTTTTTACTTTAGAGCTATAACAACCTTATCTATATATTGTTCCGCAGTACATATATAGACTAAGTGCAGCTCGTTTCAATTAGCGAGCTCTTTCACTGTCCGATATTGTTTTCACAAGCGCAGCGACGGCGACCGCGGTGCAGAGCAGGCCCGTTTTAAGATTCGACGTCTTTATTCTCCCATTGATCGCTTCGGCAAATTGTTTGGAAGAATAATCGGACAAGTTTTAACTTATCGATGGATAAAATCGTTTTACGAGCTATATTCTCGAGGAGAGCCGGTTTGTTTATGATGGTAATTAGAAGGCAAATTGAAATTGATTCAACGGAGAGCGAGGCTGTGCAGTAGTTTTATTCAGATTATATTGAATTTGCGATGGAAATGATAACTCGATTGAATGTACGTATAGGTAGAAGTAAATCAATTCAGGAGATATTTGCTAGTTGAGTGGACCTCTTTATGTTGGAGAGGATTAATTGGAATTTAATATTATGGGCTGTTAGTGGTTACTTAGACTTTTGATTGCGAGATTCGGATTCAAATGATACTTTGAGGTGATTTGGTGATTATTTATTTGACGAGATCATTTAGAATCTGAGTGGCTATATATGATTTATTTTGAATGAGAGAAGACTAATGAAAATACGCGTTACAATGAAAAATCTGAGCAAACTAAGAAGAATACATAGTAAGAATTTCATAAAAATCGCATGCAATCAAACATTCTAAATATTTTCTTGGTGCAATTCAGTACATGTCCAAAAAGTACTGGATCTCCCCCGTATCTCCCCAGTGTTACGTCGTGCAAAAAAAGGTTGGAAACAAAAGTTGTTGGAAATTGAATGAAGGTTCAGATGTGCCCCCCAAATGCTCCCCAACCCCCCCCCCCCAAGTTGCCCCATTGCGGCTAACTTTGAATTTTCAAATGGAAACTCCCCTGTATGATCTCGGTCTGGAAGAATGAAAATTTGGCGTCCAGATAGGTCTTTATGACATTGGTCAAGGTAACCTCCAGGGGTGAATGGTGGTCATAATAACCTACGAAGTACGAACCACCCCCCCTCCCCATATATCCCCAGGGTTACGTCTAGCAAAAAATGTTAGATACAAAAGTACAGTAATCGAGCGAAGCTATAATTAATGAATGGCCCAAGCGATTTACTATGAGATTTTTCATCGTTACGCCATGCGTTTAAGATAAGAAGATGCGAAAATATAAAATTGTGAGCCATTTCGTATTCGTACAGTGTAATAACACGTAATACTGTCATATAAATCTCGATAATGAGGAAGTCTTATGACTGACTGCGCGTATGAAAAATCATATGCCACGCCATACACACAAGCTCTCGATTACGTCTCTTCGAGTTATCAATCTTTTTCACGTGAAAGGTACTCGTTATACACCGCATACAAAGTCGCATGAATTACAATTCAACACCGCTCAGAAGCTGTTCAATTCTTGTTCCATGTAAAGTACATACCTGAATTGCGCAAATCTTGCCTAAAATTTTCTCGTGAAATTCAATCGTTTGCAAGCTTCTCTCATCGATTATTAAAAATTCAAAATCGCTCGCAGTTGGTATACTGCGCTCGTGACAGAATCATCTGAAGAGAATTTTGAAATAATGATCTATCATCTTCGTGCCAATTTTACGCAGTTTCATTGATCCAATATTTATGTATGAGGAATTTACATATCGCACGTTCGTAAGTCTTGTGAGAACAATTTTTGATGTTTGAGGTATGTAACTAATATAGATTCAAACAGTGCGACTTGCCGTTGGATCTTTCTAAAACACATCGAATCGAAACAAAAATTCACAGTCAACTCCTAACTCACGTGGCTTCGAATGAGTAAGACAAAAAAATCATCAATCTCAGTATCCTTACACAATCGAAAGTAAAATTCATCTTCTCCGAAAGACCATGGGACATGACTGGTGGATTCTAACCCAAACTCAATAATGAAAAATTGGAAAAGAATTTGATCCTGTTTGCGAAACGTAAGCCACTACGAATGAATACGCACTGAGCTCTCATAACCCAAACGAAAAAGAAAGAAAAAAGAAACGAGAGCAATAATTTCGCTTCAGGTATGACTAGTTCGAAATGACCGTTTCTCATCTGTATCACGCGCATCATCATCGATTGTGTGTACAACGAAACAGTGAATGAACATACTTCGAGAGACTATTTGAAATAATCGAAAGTGTTCATCATCAAGACAGCCGCGGACGACGTTATACTTCCGCTACGATGACTTTCATTCAACTATATGGTATGACTAAATGGACCACAGATCGATTGCAATACAGTAATCGATGGTCCAGAATACAGTGTGGGTGTACTATGTCTATATCATTATACACGGATGTATCATACCTATCCATAGTAAAAAAATTGAAGAGTCATGCACGAACTGGAGACCGTTTTAGTAAGCGATCGTCATTACCATGTCTCGAGACTTCCGTTTTCTTTTTTTCAGAGCGCTTTGCGATTCGGGAATGCGCGCGAAATTCAAGTGTAAGCGAGTACACTTACATGTTGAAAGGTGTTGCATAGAGAAAGCGATACGAGAATATTGTGAGGTTGCATATATATTCGAGAGGATAATAATGACCGACCGAGTCAATAACGCTTTTGTTATTTCAAGCCATTATAATATGAGGGAGTCGGGTCTTCTTATTCTTTCGTATGTACTTATGTATGTATATGGCAGAAGTATCGTGTCGATGTGGTACTCGCTACTGTCTACATGTATATAAGTATGTATTGTAAACCTATGATCTTACGTAAAGATCGTTATATCTCTCGCAAATTGCGAAAATCGCGATCAATAGTGGCTCATCGTATAGCGTGCCGATGTAAAAAAAAAAAAAAAAATGCGCTACTGTCTGTGTATACGGATAGACGCCAATCATCTTTAGATCATGCATGAGTATAATATTGATGGATATATGTAAGCGAGACGAGTTGGTCGACCTCATGGGAATCGTTTTAGCTTTTTAGGTCCTTCATTTGCGTGTTTTTTCCTCGATTAGCTTGAGGAAACAGATTATAGAATCATCTTTACCTCTCACGAATGTAACCTAATGCCTTTTGATGAGAGTATGATGATGTTCTGGACACTCATTTGAGATCATAATCATCATTGATCCTCAAATGGAGTAACTTTGAAACACCTTTTGAGAATTGCCCTGTAGGACCACGCTAGGGTTTCAGATTCAATTTTGGCTCTTAAACAAATCTTTTCCACTCATAGTAAGACTGACCTTTTTACTCATTAACTTCCTTTTAATGCCTTCCAAATCGAATTATTATCAATTTAGCGGATGTGCTTTACAAACTTTCTCATTTTGATGATGTTTTTTCTGGATAAGGTAAGTGTGCCTATTATGTCCCCACTACTTTTGTTTTGCTCATAGTTTTGGCTCATCTCAATATTATTCAACGTATCTCAGCTCGTTTTAAAAATAATTTCAAGACCTTCAAAATGAGTTAAAGTACGCTTGATTTCAAGAAATTAGAGCCGAGCTATCTTGATTTTTGTAGAAAAAGATTTTTTGTGATTCCCAATATGCCCCCATAGACATTTCGCGCTTCTGGAGCTCTGGAAAAGCGATATCGGTTCCGGCGCATGACGGTCTTGTAATGAATGGACAAATATTCATATTTCAAGAAAAATCGATTTTTAGCATATTTGGCGAGATCTGGTGCGTTTGAAAGGCTCCATGCTGTTGAATATAGCTAAATACACCTAAAACTGATGTTATCTCGATAAAAAGTGCTGAAAGTACTTGCGGCATTGCGCAAAAGCCCTCTATATGCCGAAACAGGGGAGGGGGCCTATTAGGAACACTGCACTTATTTTTAGTAATGCGGGCGTAGAATCGGCTAGAAATCGAATTTTGCAATTCTGTAAAGAGCATTACAAAGTTGGAACAAAAACAAAGAAAATGAGCTAAGATACGTTGAGATTGGTTGCACCAGCTTTGTTTGGCATAGCTTTTAGTAACTAACCAAAAAAAGTCGAAGGTACCGAAAACCACTATTCTTGTTCTAAGAAAGGCGCGTGTCATTAAACCTCGGTCCAAAATGTCAATTTTCTCACATTTCAACGTAACAAACATGAAAAAAATGCGCGGCAAGGTCTGCGGGTTCG
This sequence comes from Eretmocerus hayati, assembly GCA_029851415.1. Lineage (NCBI taxonomy): Eukaryota > Metazoa > Arthropoda > Insecta > Hymenoptera > Aphelinidae > Eretmocerus > Eretmocerus hayati. The sequence goes on along the minus strand of CM056744.1, from coordinate 84,279,692 downwards.
TTTGTACATTCGAGAACTTGAGTGGGGTCATATTAGGGAATGGGAGCATATTAGGCACATCTACCTTAATTCACACGCGATTGATCGAATAGCTGTGAGAGAGTTTTATTCCCAAACTTTACCTATAGCGTTGTTCTACCAGTACATTTTTTCAAGAATGTTGCGGGTACCAAATTTACCCCAGTTGAAGGTACGAAAATTTGATTTCAATTGTCTGAATTTAAAAGCTTATGATTGATTATGATCGAGAAAATGCAATCCAGAACGACTTGACGCACAATTTGACACGATTTGAATTGATTTCATCGCACGAATTTGCGAATTGAGCACCCCCTATCGTGACACTGACATTTGACCCCATCCCTCCTCTTCTTCTCCCCCTTTCAAAGATCTGAGGTCATACGAACCAATGTGAGAGAAACATTGGCACCCTCTGACCGTTGGCTACATTCACTTTTATTGTCAACAACCCTTATATGCCACATAAAATTATTACAGCTCTTGAAAAATTTTGCAATATTCATGAATCTTAATGTTTGCCAGATGACCTCAGTTGGTTGTCGATTATGAAAATTTTGTCGTAACGGTCATTAGTCTTTCATTCCATGAACTATCATAAACTGCGAGTGAAGTTGTTGCTGTTGTCTCAAATGTCTGTAGCCGTCCGCGGTAAATATGTAGCTTTGTATAATATTAGCGAATTACAAAGTGGAAAAGTTCATATGTGTTCTTATTTTCGTGTTTTTTTTTTTTTGGTCCGAAAAATATCAGAATGGAAGTGGACGAGACGTCGCAACGGACTGAATAAGTGCAAATGAATTGGCAGGTAAAACCGATGAATTCAGTCTTTTCATCATAATCATACTAGGTTGCGCTAATATCTACGGAAAACACAACGTCAAAAGTCATCGCAGAATCGTGCAGTTGAAGCTTTAAAAACAAAAAACTTTCACGATGATCATTTTTGAGATTTGAATCATAGAAGACCAATTTTGCGCCCTAGCACAATTATCATTTGATTATGTAAAATGGCAATATCCAAATTCACTTGCCAAGATTAGTTTTCCGAATTGAGTGTCAATGAAATTAAGAACATCTGAAGAACAATAGAGCGCTTGATAACATACAAATCAAAAGCCAATGTCCGGGAAATAAAGTCGACTCATCATCTCAAATCGTTGTGTACCGCGAACGATGCACACAGACATATGAAAATATCCTTCTCTATTGGATATTATCGCCATAATGTACATAACAGAACTACCAACGAAAAGAAAAAAATTACTTACAACAATGAAGTGCAGCCTCGAGGTGCGTAATTCCATAACTCTCGGCGGGTGTTAAAATTGAGAGGGGCGAACGCGACTGAGCTACTGTTCAGAGTTGTAATATACGTGTAGTCTCGATTTCATCTCTCATCAGAAAATTGCATTGTATGTTGATGACGATTGGATAACTCTTTCTAAGGCAACGTATCCCATACTTGTGTATTTCAGTGGCAAAAGCGTGGCGCTAAGTATATGATTAATATGTGTAAGACTTGGCTAATGCGAAACTCAGCCATAACACGCTCTTTTGACGCTCTTCTCGCGCGCTCGCTCGCACCTTCAAACATGCTGTATGCTACACTCATTATATTTTTTTTGACTCATGTCCTCGTATCACGTGCCGAAAGCTCATCCTCTCACTTTTTTTTAAAGCTCGAACCCTGTCAAGGTGTTGGATTAACGTCCATTGAGTGATGTTCTTTGGGACAAGGTTGTGTGATCGGTATATATAATTATAATTGTCACAAGATTTCACACAGCTTGGACTGGGAAATTGCGATAATAACACATGTTTAATGAGCGCCCAGAACTGAGATCCGCTTTTCCAATGACGAATCTCAATCTTGTTATTGAACTGTGAGTGTGTGGTGAAAGTATTTTTTTCTCCCCATTTTGGACAATCTATTGATCCAAGCGTTAGCTCAAAATCATGTAGTTGTGATCATCGGAATGTTTCGAAAAATTTCATCTGTTCGTCGATGACTCGAAAATTCTTGATGACTGCGGAAAATAAATACAATGATTTGTTTCACTCTTAATCTCAATTGAAACTCTTTGGGTATGAAATTTTTCCCATCATGTTTTATTCAAAACGACTTTGAATCAAAGTTACTTTAGTCAGTGGAAAGCCGACCGATATAGTTTGACATTTCAATAAACCGACAAGGATGTTAGGATCTCGTGTACTTGAAGATCAATACTTCATTCTCACACTCTGGACACTATCCATTAATAGCAAATTTACGGCGCTAAGCTGACTTTAGTATAAGCATCTGGTACATGAAGTTTTGCACGAATGTTATTTCTAAATGAATTAGGGAATCTTACTTTTGAAATTTTCTCTTAATTCACCGTAAGGAAAAACTCTAATCAGAACGATCGTCGGACATTTAATATCACATGGTTGAGAGGTTTGTAATGGTTTAATACAATTTTGATCTGAGTTGAGGAATGTCTTCTTACAGTGTTGCTGCAGTATCCAAAAAAATTATAAAACTATTCATGAAGATTCAAAAATTTTCTAATGACCAAGCTTATTCCCTTGACACTATTAAATCATTAGCCGATTTTTCGCTCATGCATTATTCGAATCGTCAAGTTCACGATGTGAAAAAATTAATATCGCATGCCCTGCTAAACCGATTAGCGGAAGATCGATCATGACTGGTGTAGCGAAAGATTGCTCTCTCTTACTTTGCTAACAACTGTTAATTACTCGCGATAATTTGCATTTAGAGCCCTACTCATTGTACCCTTGACAAACTCTCTGAGATCAAGATCACTTTCCCCCAACTCTCGAATTAGTATCGATTGTTTTCTATGCTCATGCTCACTTCCGGGAAGATCCGAATGAAATTTCACATTGAAAAAGTGATGATGTAATTCATCTGTTGGATCTGTTATAATTTCAATTTTTGAAGCGCGTTTGAGTTGAATGTCATGTTTTATGCAAAGGATGTATCATCACAGCTTTTGAAGCTAATCTCTATTTCTACGCAAAAACGATCATCGACCAATCTTCACTTTTTTGACATTTCGATACTAAAGTGATTGGATTTCCAAAGATTATGAAAATATTTGTTGTTACATATTGACATAGGGTACCGTTACGCGTGTCGAAAAATCAGAAATTATTCCAACATAACGTCAGTGTTATACAAAATTTGCGAAATCTTGAATATTTTGCGAGTGAGATGTATTATTGAATCCGGAGAATAATCTTTTATTTATCCGTGATATCTCTGAGATCCAAACATTTACTGGAGAGACTGTGTGATTTTTCAACTGAAAGTTATTCATCATAGCGATTGCGCAGAAGGCACTACAATAATCAATCAAACTTTGACATGCAAGGGTTAGGTAATTCTTGATAACGGAGAAGTTTGAGGTAAATTTCCATGCCAACGGAATTTGTAGCTCTGAAGGTACTGATCGTCAAAATTCAAACTCGCTTGTTTTATCGCTGATCTATTTGTGATATAAGCTGGAGATTTTTCGGCGAAATTGATTTTTTTCTATACAACGGAGCTCCCAAGAAGCTCAGAAAACGTGCTGACAAGGAGAGGCCAGGGAGTGCGGGTCACGGATTCGGCTGAAACTCTGGGAATCATCTCCTTTTAGCACCAAAAGATGATACCCAAAACCGCAGAGTCTAACGCTCAAGCGTTTCCGAGCTACAGGCCCCAACCCATGCATTACAGTATATCTATATATGTGGAAAAATGGTGCATATAGATATACTGTAATGCATAGGTCATAGCCTGTAGCTCGAAAACACTTGAGCGTTAGACTCTGCGGCTCTGGGTCTCACCTTTTGGTGCTAAAAGGATACTATTCCCAGAGTTTCAGACGAATCCGTGACCCGCACTCCCTGGCCTCTCCTTGTGAGTATTCTTCACACATTGATACGACTTCGGAGAAAATTATATCAGAAGCTCGTCGTTGTGGAATGATGCACATCACAGGAAAACCGGAATTTCTTCCGTAAGGCTATGTGCTGAAGATTCTAGACCCGACGGCGAGTTACTCTCGTCGAATCTCGGTATTTGCGGGGGTTGCATCTTGGAATGGTATCGCGAATACAAACTCCGCGAATACGAAAATATTACTCTATGGAGAAACGGGAGTTACGTTCTTTGACTGACAGAAATGCTACGACTCTAATGTTCAAAAGCTGATTTCAAACTTTTTAAAAACATTTGTCAGTGGATGATGGTGGTTCATTATGGTTAAATTTCATAATTTAAAATGAAAAACCCTTAAAAAATTATGAAATGAATCTGTATGAAACCACCGTGAGCTATTTTTCCGACATCTAATTTTAAATTTTGAGGAAGAATGAGGTAGCAAAATTAGTGAACTCGAATATCTCACAAGCCTTCGACACCAATTTCTCGAGCAACTCGAAGCTCGACATCAAAGATGTCATACAATCCTGGCTTTTCCACTTTCCCTCAGAATTTCTATCTTCGTTGTCGAATTTTCAAACTTCTCACCTTTTTTTGGTGATGCCTCCAATTAATGGAGCTATGATGAATTCATAATCACAATACTGTTAAAAGCAAGCCACTGCAATATTTTTTATTCAACACCAACAATGAAATTTTCGAACATACCCGCAATAGTCTAGCTGAGAGTCTCATTTATCGAATTCGGTATTTGGAGAAATTAGGTTCTGAATACTAGCTCCCAGTCGCGAATAAGCAAAATTCCCAAAATTCGCGAATACGGAGCTTTGCCTGTACTCGGGTTTCAAAAAACATCACACACTATTTGTTTACGTTGAATTGAACAGTCGAGCTGAGTTTCAGTGAATTTCTCTAATTTTGAAGAGCTTTTTTCAATGCAACCTCGATGGAAAGGTGCGTTTTGGATGTACAAATTTATTGCGTCACGTGAACAATTAACGTCTGAGCCGAGGCAAAATTCGTCAAATCAAACTTTTTGTCAAGCGACTCATCTCGCTCGTACAAATCTCAATCATACGTCCCCATAACCATCATGCATCGCAATCACCGCGAATCGCCCTGTCTCAATCTCGCTAAATCATCAAAATCAAACTCAAAGCGCAAAATCGAATTCTACGCCACAGAAGCTATATATAGGTATCAAATGCGCGCCTCGCTCGCTAATTTACAATTTTCCGATATCTATCTCGTTTCGCGTCTCGACAGCCGCAATCGTACACCGTTATGTTCACTATTTGCGATCTAGACTATATCTATATAATGTATATCTTCCAGATTGGATGCATCCGATGCTGTGATACCCGTGGTGCATGGACTTTCTTGTATTATATACGAATAGACGCGTCATCGCTCGCGCTTGTTACGCGCTCGGTTAATTGACTTCCGCGCAACGCGTACGATATTTTGACGGGTTGACGATTTTTTTAACCGGTCGCAAAGCGATTAATTAATTCAAACTGGATGCAATAAAATCGTGATTTCAAAGAACAACTATATATCCATTATTGGATTGCGAAGACCTCAAGGGAGGTCCGTATAACACAGTCTCGACAAATTGGCCGATCTCTGATTCTATGGCCACTATTGTCGGATATCGCTCGACGGTGATTCTCTACCGCGTTAGACCAGAGTTTCCTGTTTCAAGAGAAAATTTTGTACTACCGGCTCTTCTACATATTCTATTCGCTATTTTATAGATAGTGATACTTTTATCAAAACCGAAATTGAGATCTAATCTGTAAGAGCATGATGGCTCTGTTTGCATTGTCGATTAGAGTGTTTAGAATGAAATTTCTCATGTATAAGCACTCACTTTGCTGAATGTGCATACTTCTATCCAATGGCTTTCAAGTAATTTATAAAATCGCAAGTGACGTTTCGATCGAATATGTGTACATACGGAGGACACACGAGAGTCATGCATGAATCTTGCGCACAAGCATCGGCCGATACACGATTTTACGAGAAGAGGCATTCACTCTCTAAGTGAAATTATTGCGAGGGAATTACTCTCTCACTATATGTATATAGGTACACAGCATCTTTGACTGCTGTCGCCTAGAAACACGATGTCGTAGATTTCAGCAACACAAAACCGATTGTGTATTTCTTTCTCTTTCTATATATATAAACTTCTTAATGCCAAGATAGTACAAGATGTCGAATATCACGAAATTCTCTCGAGAGACATTCGTTATGATGTAACCTCAAAAAATACAACTTCTATCTATTATTATGGCACAATTAATACATTATTATCGCAGACAAGAGAGTTAACGTCTTTCAACATCGCGCTGTGACAAAAATTTTAATTCATTTTTTTTTCTATTCAACGGAGGCGTGCATTACTGCCATGCTTCAATTATGATTCTTGTAATTGCGTAGAGGAAACGACTTTTAGTCTGAGATGATTGATCGGTAATTGTTTTGTGCCCGCATCTCGAATTTTTAATGAGCAGTTTGAGCTATGGATTATTTTGGGAATGTACACGATTCGGTGATGCAGGATCGAATGAATGCGAGATGTGACTTTGGAAGATTCTTGCGAGTTTGGTAAATAAGAGATTCCGAAGGAATTCATCGACTTTCATTTTACATTGGATTTGGTGGAAAGGAACATTAATTTATTGAAATTTGGAATTCAATGTTCAGCACGATTCACAAAACGGCTTACCCAGTCACGATTACTACGTAAAAGTCAAAGTCGCACGCTGTCACTTTATCTTGGGAATCTATATTACAAGAGGCGCAGGAAGTCGAGATGATAACAGATCCAAAATTTCCCAAAAAAATATCCCTTCCTTTTTTTTTAGAATTTTACCCCCACAAAATCCATCGAAAACCTGATAAAAAAGAAATTTTTTTAAAAAACTCACCGTTTGATGATACCCTGCTTCTAGAAGATGACCCGCAACTCGTAAAACCAAACTTCAAAAGTTCACCGTCTCGTACCCTGGAGTCAATTTCCGGTTGATCACAAAATTAATTTTTCCTCTAAAATTCAAAATTCGTTTTGAATTTTCACCGTTGTCGCGCAATATGGCCTTTACGGAAGGAAATTTAAAGCGTGCGATAAATCGCTCCGCGACTTTTACACGCAACTACCTATATACAGAATATACGGTTGAGCTTTTGCTATAATACGGCAGCGGAAGAAACCGATATTACACGCGCGATAGATCGCACACTATGTATACCCTGGGATTTAGAAGAACTAGCAAACTCTGAGACCGATGTTACTGCTGCTGCTGCTGCTGCTGCGCGCGCGAGAAAGTCTCTAAGAGCGAATTGCTGGGAGCATCTTCAAAGCAGCGGGCTTTATATAGGAGCATTGTCTGATCCCTTGGCGTATAAGACACACTGGCATATAATCTATGCCCAATAGAGGGGGGTCTAGACTTAGCATGGTATATCAGATGGGCCCAGTAAGGCCCAGCTGACGCCACCCCCACCATCATACGCGTATATCGCACGAGAAGTCTCTATAAGATAGTACCTATCTAGTAGACGCCTTTCGCCCGGACAACTTTTTTGGCTGACCATCACCAAATAGAGGACCACCGTGCGAACATACATCCTTAAAGTGAGAAAGTTACCGTTTCAAATTTGCGCCAATCGGAATCGGTAAACTATTGGTCAATCGTCGATGAGTGGCGGTAACGCGTTGGTGAAAAAATCTACCCCCGAGCGATTTTTCATCTTCTCTTTGTATCTCGGAGATCTGTTATGTTGCAAGAGTAACTTGGTCGACTGATTGGGTGATATTGATCCATCATTTGTGGATTAATCCACAATCGTTGATCGAGTCGATATCGATTTTGATCGAATTTTAAATAGGCAATGTAAAAAACTGTTGCGCGTGTTGAGTAATTAGTTACAGTAAGTCGATAGGCCATTATACCATCGCTCGTTGATGAGGGTAGAAGGAGCATAAATCTAGATCAGTGTGGAGACAGCGCAGTTTTTAATAGACAATCTCTTCAGATCGTTTCGATTACCCATGCTTCGATACTTTGATGTCTGGATTTGGAACCGATTCGCCATGCAAACTGAAAATCATTCCCATTTTTCTCCGATTCACTTGCGATTTGAGCTAAACTATGAGTACACAAATATTTGTTGTCATCTAACTCAGATTCGCCCACTCGTCGTTTTGCCCAAATCGCAAGAGGATCAGAGAAAAATGAGAATGAAAATATGCTTATATTATAGGTTAGGACGTTCCCGCGGCCAAGTTGTTCACATTATCATCCGATTCTCTTGCGATTTGGGCGGAACAACGAAGTGTCAAACACAAAATAGGCAATAATAATTATTCGAAAATTCGTTTCAAACTTCGAATCATCAGAATTCTCATGTGAAATGTGTTTTCAAGTTCTATTGTTGCGCACGATGACCGTATCGCTTTAAGACTGACAAGGGGGTGGGACTCAACAGGAGTCCGGCTTGCCAATTCACCCCGAAATCTTTTCAAGATTTTGCACTACCCAAATACAAATAGCCACAGTATCTCCGTCCATTCAAAGGCCCTGTTGGCTAGGAATACAGCCCAAAAGTTTTGCATTGCCCGCATGGGTCCATATTAATAAGTGACGTACATTGAAATATTAGTGATAGTAATGCTACAGTACCTGACCATATGATTCCTTTATCGGGACAGGAAGCACACTAGAGAGAGTTGCTTTAAAAGACTGGGTGGTTGAGGAGGGTAGGGTGGGGCTCTTCCCCCCCCCCCCCCATTATCTGACCCCAAACTATGAGAAAAGCAGTTGGAAAGCATGGATTCCTCAATCCCAAAGTCGCCTCTATATTGTAGGGCATCCTTAAAACCCTCTGAGAAACGCGAAAAACCGACGTTTCTTTTATGCACTCACATTCTGACGCATCTCAATGAACTGCTCTGAATTTCTTTTGTATATCCTCGAGACCAAGATTCGGGTAATTTGAATGAAGATTTGAGTGTGATCCTTTGATGAGGAACCACAAAGTGAGTCATTCAGAGGGGAATTCATATTTTTCATTCGTATGCTCAACTGCCACGGCAGATCAGAAGCTGAGAACCTTAGTTCATACTATCTCTGTTGTGGAATAATTTTCCAAACCCTCGCCAGCGTTTGAAGCTGTAAGTTTGCAACGAGTCTCATCCCCTTGCCTCTTCCTCTGCATCGTTTTGAGTGGAGGATTGGTATCATATGAAATACTTATCGTAACGTTGTTGACGCTTCGGTTTTAACGCTTCCGTGTAAAAGAGGCGCCAGAGAAGGATGTCCCTCACTTCTAGATAAATTTAGTGCAAAGAATGCTTCATATAGTGAATTGCAAATTCTCTTCATTCATCATTTCTGTACGTTTGCGAATTTTCGCAGCTCTTCAAAGACATCTGGCGGACTCTTATAGATTCTCAATGAGTTTCTGAAGTCAAACGCGTGAGCAATCATTCACCAAAAAAGTGAGTAGTTGCTCCCACATGTGGTTTCAAAATTTTTTCATCAGACGGTAAAATCTCACTAGTCATTTTCTTCCGCTTTTTTGAATTCACTTGAATAATCAAAATGACATCCATTAGTGATGAATCTCTGTAGCTCCTCTTTCATATCTACAGTATAACTTATTCATATGTGCCTAGAACATGAGCTACTACTATCTGGCCCAAAATTACTTACCTTGCCTGCGAAATTGAACATCGCAATTTTGCTATTATAAGAATAGCAAAATAGGTCAATTGGAATAAAAAGTGGAGCTCTTCACAGAATCGCAACATCTCCATTAACCTTTGAATTACTTCATCACCACTGAATCATTGACCTCCTTATCTTCAAAAATGACTACTGATTTCGTAATTCCTGCAAAATCAAGATAAAATTTATTTTAGCACTTTCTTAATAGGATTTACAATCGAACCTGGATATGGTGAATCCTCAAATATTCTATTCACAACGTGTAACAAGCTGGCACTTAGAGTTGCAAGCATTTTAAACTCGTCATGAAAACTTTGAACCAGTGTATCTTTGTTATACTAGTCTGTCATAAGTTCTTCGAAAGCGAATCAAAATTCCTAGACATGGATTGTTCTGATATCTCAGATAATATCCCAGGGATGTTGATGAAGTGGTTCAAATCAAACAGTAAAATAAAACGTGTGCAACCTGATCTGTATCTTTCAACGAGGGAAATGAAGAATGCTGCGTACGTTGGGCCCAAAAACTGGTCCGATCTCCAATATTTAGATCCTTTAAGAAGCACGTACATCATTATTCATGGATACAGATCCAGTGGCAAAAAACCTTGGGTCCAAGATTTGAAGGATAAAATTCTTGAATGGGTGAGTGGTACTCTGAATTGTCTTTCGACAGAACTTGTCCATGTTGACAGTCACAAAATTTTATATAAAATTCTCTTGAAATTAAGAACTGCTCTTTTATTCTGAGGTCACCCAAAATCCGACCCTCAGAGGGTGGATATTTTCCCTAAAAAATTGATCATCGTTTTCATCGAAGTTTTTATATGAAATCATCGGATCGAAAGACTTACTATTCCTAAACTCAGCGTTGTCGATATATCTGTTACCATCAAATTCCGAAGTGCAGGCAATCCTAGGTTTGTCTTGGCAATCCTAGAACTGCCTGCAGCGTATCAGGTGGAGTCCAAAATGAAGGCTTCGTTCCAAACTTCGCTTAGGCAATCCTAGGATTGCCTGCCCTCGCGGAGGCTATGCGCGCATTGCCTGCGGAGCCTGGAGGCAAAGTCCGAGAGTTTCGAGTTTTGACTCTCAACGCGAACTGGCGAAGGTCAATAATAAGTGCGACTATAATCGCCCATTGTATTTTACATCAATAAGACATTTTTTGAGAATGAAGGTTCACTATGTACCGAGAAAAATTCTGAAGGATCTTCGAATGTATCCGATTCTCTATTTTTTCGTACACCATACACCCAAAAGTGTTTCACGAAATTACTTTGAATGGACGTGCGATGATTGTTGCTTCAATCCGTCTCTGATAATTCGAAATAATTATTCAAACGTTCATTTATATATTTCAGCATGTAGTAGAAAAATGACATCTTGGATTACACGGCAAGAGTAATGAATTTCCCGTCATACACGGTGGTCCTCAAGCCGGAAAAAGATGGACAAAAATGACGAAAAAGACTGAGCACGCTATCATTTTTTTTGCAATTTTTCACTGAAGAATTCATTTCCACCAAATTCGGATCTGCTTCCGCCTTACAATGCGGCAATGGATTGTATTTTCGCATTTAGACCAATGTAATTTCAGCCTAAATCCAGCTTTTGAGGGTCATCTTTTACGGCAAAGCCTCTAACTCCGGCCCACTCACTCATTCTTCAACGTATCTTAACTCATTTTGTAGATATGGACAAGAGCTCAAAAATAAGCCGAGGGACGTTGGGTTTCGGATCACCAGAGCTAATATATGCCATTGTCGAGTAGTGTGGATTTTATTTTCCGAAAGCACGCAATCCTTTTCCTAAGACAAATCGAGGCTCCTTCAGCCTCTAACTCCGGTGCATCTTAGAATTTTCCAACAAACCTCAGCTCATTTCAAAACTAATTACAAAATCTTCACAATAAATTGTGGTGCGTTGAGTTTGAGTGAGTTAAGAGCAAAATTCTTCATAAGAATCGAGCATAGTTGTAACATCCTCGAGCTCGGGATTCTAGTGCATATATATCCATATTTTTTCGTTCGGTTTGAATCACCTTCAACTGAATCACAGAAAAATAGGAATCGAGACAAGCTGATTGAAAAATTAAGCTCGGAAACCTACACCGAAGTTGCAAACTCGAGAAGGTTCGAACCTGTCTCTGGAAAACGACATTTATGCTCCATTCACATGGAAAATTTTGCTCCTGACTCATCCAAACTGAACGCACCAAACTCATTGTTAAGATTTTGTAATTAGTTTTGAAATGAGCTGAGGTACGTTGGAAAATACTAAGATGTGCCGGAGTTAGAGGCTGGAAAAGCCTCGATTCGTCATAGAAAAAGGATAGCAGGCTTTCGAAAAATGAAATTCATACTCCTCGAAAATAGCATACATTAGCTCTGGTGATCCGAAACCCAACGTCCCTCGGCTTATTTTCGAGCTCTTGTCTATATCTACAAAATGAGTTAAGATACGTTGAAGAATGAGTGAGTGAGCCGGAGTTAGAGGCTTTGCCGCAAGATATGACCCTCAAAGGCTGGATTTAGGCTGAAATCACATTGGTTTAAATGCAAAAACACCACCCACTGCCGCATTATAAGGCGGAAGCAGATCCGATTTTGGTGAAAATGAATTCTTCAGTGAAAAATTGCGAGGAAAACGATAGCGTGCTGAGTTTTTCTCGTCATTTTTGTCCATCTTTTACCGGCTTCAGGATCACCGTGGCATAATCAACAAAGGATGAGAAGAGTCAATTTGCCTATAATATGTCATTATTCCTCCATGGAGCCATAACTTTCCGACGCATAACTCGAAAAATATTCTTTCCACCGGAGTATGTGGAGAGTAGTTTTTGTAGGGCTTCTCAAAGTCCACAAGAAAGTCTCCTGATAATTATTCTAAGGACGCGTCCATTACAGTGAGGCATTTTTGTTGAAATATTCTGGATTTCGCAATTTTTTTACCGTAGATCATACTCTATAAAATCTACTTTCGAATATGCAAAGAAAAGCTCTACAAATTCTTCCGATTAACCCAACTATGCTGGGGATAAGGAACACAGAGTATGGCCCGAGTATGGTGGAAATATTGCAAAATTCAGAACATTTCACAAGTGCTTTATTACTCGAAATGGACGCATCTTTCGATAAACTGCCAAGAGCTCTATTTTGTAGTGCCTGGACAGTTCTACGAAAAATAACTTCACATACTTTTTGATGAATTAAATATTTTGAGTTATAGAGGAAGTATGGCATTTCATAACTAAGTTGATGTTTTTCATCCTATACGTATTGATTATACACGAAAACCATTTCGTTCTCCATTTTCAGGCATGAACGGATACAATTTGGATTGAAACAGATTTCTGCTGGTGTGTGAAGCGAGGTTTTTGCAATAATAGACCATAGAATAATTCCATCTCGAAGGACTTGGTTAGCGACCTCGATAAAGTTTTTTTTAGACACTTCGATCTGATTCCTTGAAAAAAAATGAAACGATCATACTTTGATCGTTCCAGCTTGATGATAGTCATCTTCTGTAATATCCACGACCACTCCAGTTTCATTCAGGAATTGATCCCAGTGAACCTGGGAAGCATTCCTTAGCAAATTGTCACGATGACTGAAAATCAAACTGAATTGTTCGAGGGTTACTTTTTTTAATCCACTGGTACATAGGCATCTCTGGAGGATTATTGATGCAAAATAGTGTGAACAATTACTCGCACTCATAATTTACCCTCGTCAGGACGCATCGTAAGTCAGTACTCGAAACTCTCGGATTGCAGGGCTATCCATTTAATTTTGCCTAAAGGATCCACAGGCAATCCGCGCATTGCCTGCGCGAAACCGGGCACTCCTAGGATTGCCTGCATTTCGGACTTTGACGATAACATAATGCCGAACCCGACCGGTTCGGAACAAGCTGTGGCATATTTTCCAATCTAGACATCGCAGCTCCTAGGATTTTCCAATACTTTGAGCACAAATAATAACAGCAGAATTGTTCCTAAGCAAGCATCCTCGATCTTCGCATGATGGTCTCCAGGGCCAGTTCGTTTTCTCCATAATCAAGATTTACCATAGCTCTGCTATGAAACCAGGGAAAAGTTCTTAAATACCCGAAGTATGCTCACGAGGAGAGGTTCAGCCTTGCTGATCCTGTATTCGTCGCAAACTCTACGGGAATCATCTTGTTTTGGTGAACCGTATGAGTTGAGGGTGGCGGACACCCTGTGCGTGGGTGTGTGCTTGTGTGTGTGTGTATAATATCCTCTCAATTTCCACGCAGAGGCAGCACTATACACCATTACTTCGTTACAAAGACGTCTAACTTCATGCGATAAGACGACTTTTTGCAATACTGCAAATATAGGAACCGGCTCTTGAATAGAGTTGTCATAGTTCATAATGTTTTGATGTTTTGTTTTTATGAGTTGAATAGCGACGTCAAAATTGTCAAAGTACTTCAAAATGTTTTGAAAACATTTGCATAAAATTGAAAGATTTTGACTAAATTTCCGATGTTGCAGTTTGTACTCAATCAAATCATCCAAATTATTCGCTTTATCTTCTTTTTGTCAGTTAAATCTATAAGTGTACCTAAATTACTCATCAGAAGTAAATTTTATCGGTAGAGTCTTTCTTTTCGAACAATAATCCTACTCTGAATTCAATGGGGATGGTATTGAAATTTTCATAATGAGTATACGCATTTCTCTGATAATCAGTAATTTTTCAAGCATTTATCGATAACAATAATCATGACATGATGAACAGGTTGAGTTGAACTAGGTACTTAATTTGCAATCCTTATCTTTTGGAATTATTGTACTAGAACGCATTTCGTCGGGATTTCAAATTGTTAGTATCTCTTAGACGTATGATGGTCTTCTGAATTTTCGACTTCAGACATTTGTAGTTACTGTTATCGGTCGCAATCTTAAGGAAGTGTATCCTCTTCGAGCCAAGATTGCCCAATCAAGGATTCACACCAACTGTGTATCATCATGGGGTTTCTGTTCTTATTGTGTTGAGAATGCCTATCAATAATCGTCTATGTATGGTGAATTTCCTTCATTTTGAGTCCATATTCAGGGTATCTCGTACTTGGTCTCACTCAGTGGAGTTAGTCACTCTTGAGCCAAGGCCTATACTTAAGGAACACCTAACAGACAACTTTTGATCGCTTTCGATCGATTAATATTTCAGTTCATCGAGGGAGTTAGAATCGTGGGAGTTCTCAAACTGTGTGGTGTGACGGTGTGACGGTGTCCCCTGAGCTCATTAAAAATTCCATAATTTCTGGGTTAGATTTTGGAGTAAAATTTTGAAATGAGACATGTAATTGAATCGTGTCACACCTTATCATCGATTCTATGATTTCGGCTGTCATTTGAAGAGGTTGTATCATTGAGAAATGGAAAAATATTCGTATATGATACCCGATTCGGAAAGACGATTTCCAATAGAATGCAATACCACACTTTATTGGGAGTTTAAAAAAACTTCAATTAGAAAATTTTAAATTCTTTTAAAAATCGCAAACTGAACGAGGAGGCACGGAAGAATGATGATATGGAGGGGAACAATATACCAGGATATCCCTGGTCTGTCCAAGTACCTCCTAGCTCATATCTAAAGCACTCCCGTCCCTCCCCCGTCCTCATTCACAAGACCTCGAGATCAATTTCCGCTTCTGTAATGACAAGACTTATAAATCTCACTTTCGTGAATAATTAATGATGGAGGTTACCTTCATTTTACCTCTATTCCAGGCAAATCTCAATGTCATCATTGTTGATTGGGAGAAGGACAGTAATAGCTGGAATTACGTGAACGCAGCATTCGGAACCCAAACTGTGGGCCTCGAAGTTTACAAGTGAGCAATTTTCATGGATTCAAAAGTTACCCCGAGACGAGCAAAACTTTCGAACTATGCTATTCCTCTGGACAAGAATAGGGATTCGTCTACAGGGCTTTGCATTCGGGATAGGTTCCATGAGACCTTGAATGAAGAACTATTTCCTTCAAGGGAGGTGACTGTCGTACAAGATTGGAGCGTCGGAGGCGAATGATGAATTGAATGTCCTGTGACAGGCGTCAATTCTTCTTCGACCTTGAAAAATACACCCTCTTCTCCAATCGGAATACTGATCAAAACCGAACGCTCTTGGTTGAAAGCTTTAGGGCCCGATGCCGGCCGTGGCTCCAGTGCACGTGCAATGCTGTAGCTCGAGCTGTAGTTTTTACTAGCCAGACGATCGGTAGCACAGGAAGTGCCAAGATGTTGCATGGTTTCATTTTTTTCTATTCCTCTTCCCATTTACTCTCTTGATTAATTCCTTATCAGCGTCGATAGGACGTCCACAAATGACTCGGTAAGTCGCGGCATGTTTTGGTCGGATTTGATTGAGGTAGTTGTCTTACGTAAATATACTCGATGCACACCCCAGACAACGGGCGACGCCCGATTCTGCGGGAAGCGGGCTCAAAACCACAGTTACAGTTATCAACTTGTTGTTTCGAATAAGGCTGTCCAATTCTTCGAGTCTCTAAGTAATCCGTTTGAGTGGAACCTAATCAAAATTTTATGGTTAATCGCTGAGCTGTGAGCATCGTGCTATTTTGATTTTACAGAGAAAACCATGACTCCGCTCAGGATTATCAGCGAGTCGCAGAATTCTGCACAAGTATTTTAAGTGAGTACCATCTTCGTGTGTGCCGGGTGCCGAAATGTTCTGGCCTTTGAATTGTGCTCCTTTGATCAATCAGGCTTATTTTCTAGATGTGAAATGAGATAGAAAAAATTAACGATGCCTATATTCTTGAGAAAGCTGGAACTTCTAGCTCAGGTCCGATCGCTGCTCGGATTGCCGACAATGTGCCTATTATGTGAGCTTCGGGTTCTGCACTATTTATCACGTTTGAAAGATATTTCATTAGATCCAATATAGAAATGAGGGTTGTGTTTATGTTCAAGGAGGCTCAACTATACGAACTAACCTCTGTCTGATCTATTGGGCGATGATTGAAACTAATGTACAAATTGATACACCTAAATGTGATGCGAGTTCTCAAATATCTTCATAATTCTTGTTTGGTGATAAGGCATTACTCAGAGAAATAATTCTTTACGGTAATTTCATGGTGACATTACCGGAAAAAATACATAAGCATTTGATTCAATCGTGCTTAAGTTAACACCGCGGAATTTACTGTAGAATCATAAGCCTTCACCCGTACAGTACGCCGCGAACAGAGGGTAAACAAAAACTTTGGTTTGGAAGTTACCCACTAAGCAACAACAGTAGCTCTTTGGGATGACTCTTGTTATTATTCTGATTTGATATGACGCAGTTCCACTTTTCAAAACTATGTATAATGAGAAATCAACACCTAGAAGTTTTTTATATCGAGATATACTTATAAATCATATCGGCCAAATAGTGCCAGAGCTCAGGGAGTTATCACAACGCCATGGGTTGGGGAATAGCCACGGAATAGCCACGGAAAGGCCAGAAAGCCCTGATGGCGTTGCGGTGAAGCCCGTGGAGTTGAGGCTGAGAATTACTTATCTGAAGTATTAGCTGATATGACCAGCGCGCAAGGAAATAGTTGTTTCCATACGATTGGTCTTGACTTGTACCTTCCTGTCCCAGGCTTCTCCTAGACATCAGATCCCAAATTGAGATGCGACATGCTACGCAAGAAGTGCAGTTTTGGAGCTCTTTGTACTTTGTTGGACACAGCCTTGGAGCTCATATAAGTGCTCGGATTTCAAATCTGTTGAGAGAGGATTATTTTTGGCGAATAAAACGTATCACAGGGTTGGATCCAGCAAAACCCTGCTTCCAAAACGTGGATTTCTCTTTCAAACTTGACCACACCGATGCTGAATTCGTTGATATCATACATACTCAAGCGGGAAATCATCGGAGATTTAATCTTGGCCTGAGGGAAGATCTAGGTGAGTGATCGATGTATCCACTAGCGTATTCACTAGTTACAGTACCCGTCAAAATTAATGGATCATGCATAGTCTCAGTCAATCAGCGATAACTCTGGCCCATTTGGTCGTAGAGAAATTCTGAAAAAAGGAAATTGAAGATCAGAAAAAAAACCTATCAATTCATGGGTTCAAAAAATTGTTTCCACTCTTTTTATGGGGTCGTAAGTGGCGACGAAAGAACGGTTTTTTTTTCTTCAATCAAACACCTGTAATTTTGACGCGCATCATCCGATCGTAAAAAGCTCAACGGGATTTTGTAGCTCTTTTCAAGACCTTCGAATCCCTTTTTTGAAGTTTTCTTTGCGATTTTTCCCGTCCGACTGGCGAGCCTCAGAAGCATACTTTTTTAAGCATGTGTTCTTACGAAGGCGTGGAAGCTCGCGCCGACTTGATTTCTCAATGCTCGTGGTCAATGCAGAAAGTCATCTAAAAAAATGTTGTCAGGCATGATTTCGACGTAAAATTTTCTGATCTTTCAGAATATGCTATCAGATTGCCAGTTTAATGAGCCCCAAATGTCTTTTTTCGTCTAGTATGATTTTTGTCTTGTTCAAGATGAAAAAAGACATTTGGGGCTCATTAAACTGACAATCTGATAGCATATTCTGAAAGATCAGAAAATTTTACGTCGAAATCATGCCTGACAAAATTTTTTTAGATGACTTTCTGCATTGACCACGAGCATTGAGAAATCAAGTCGGCGCGAGCTTCTATGCCTCCATAAGAACACACGCTTAAAAAAGTATGCTTCTAAGGCTCGCCAGTCGGACGGGAAAAATCGCAGAGAAAACTTTTAAAAAAGCAATTTGAAGGTCTTGAAAAGAGCTACAAAATCCCGTTGAGCTTTTTACGATCGGATGATGCGCGTCAAAATTACAGGTGTTTGATTGAAGAAAAAAAAAACATTTTTTCGTCGCCACTTACGACCCCATAAAAAGAGTGAAAAAAAAATTTTGAACCCATGAATCGATAGGTTTTTTTCTGATCTTCAATTTCCTTTTTTCCAAATTTCTCTACGACTAAGTGGGCCAGAGTTATCGCTGATTGACTGAGACTATGCATGATCCATTAATTTTGACGGGTACTGTATATGACTGTAATTACCCTTTCGTCCACTTGAAGATATCTACTACTCATCCAACTCAAGACTGAAACTCAATACGATCATCAAAAAGGCGTACGTCCGAGCTTATCTCAGGGAATCTCTGACTTTTTGGATTCTTCTCGACAAAGAATGCAAACTTTTGCTTCGCCGCTAGCTTGATGCGCAGAGTAACCCGCTACTGCATAAAACTTCATATGCGATCTCAAAAATTTCCACTCTCGCGAGAACCTGGATAAAACCAAGTTACTCACCCCAATAACGCTTGTGTCTCAAGGTGTGCCAAACCCTCTAAATCAAGAAAAACCCAGTCTTAAATTGTCTCATAATGACTATTTGTTTCTAGGTCACATGGACTTCTATGTCAATGGAGGTGTCGTGCAACCAGCATGTATCAAGACTGGCAGAATCTTGGGTAAACCTTAGGACAACCTAAGAAACTTATCTTGTATAAGCAATTAACATTCGAAGGTGTCCTATCTAGAGTTATTCTTGTCGCGCCCTCCACCCAGGAGATACGCTGCAAACATTGAGGAGCAAGCAGCATAACAAATTCTCATCTGAAATTAAAATTAATTTTTCTCAGTCAATCAATATTTACATTCACTTATAAATTTATAAAGTGGTTAAGGCTAATCACTAAACGCACGCAATGAGCGAGATGAACTCATTCAAAACTGCACACTTCTTGTAGCATGACAAGGAGAGCGGGGTATGTTGTACATACATACCTAATCGAAATCCGCTTGGAAACTACGGTTTTACTTTTATCAAATCTGCAAATGGGCATTCGACAGAAAAACATCTCAAAAATAATGATATTTTCCAAGAGGATCTTTTACGCGCACATTTTCATAGAAATGCTATTTTCTCAGCGTTGATTAGTGGGGTACGATGAGTAATCGCGGGGCACGACGGGCAGTCGTGCGGGATATGATGAATACTCAGGATTTCTAGTCATATTAACGACACTCACATCCAAACATAATCTCATTCGCATATTTGAACATTTTTCAGCCAAATCCGATGCCCCAGATCCATGTCCGGCCATCAAATGTAGGCATAACTAGATTATTCAACAGGGAACTTATTCGCTATAACCAGGATAATCAATCCTTATATGCTATCATGTGTTATGAATTCATTGCCCTTCATACACCGAGTAAAAAGTGTGGCCGCCGGGAAACGATCCGGCGACCTAATGATCAAGAGACTGACACGCTGTTGACTGAGCTAGTCCGGCCGCACCAAGCGGTGGCTCTTTTCACTTTAAGTGCAGGCGCTTGTGTAGCTTGCACCCGTACCAGAATGACTTGAAAAGTTTCGTGAAGTGTTGTGGCTGAATGTTGAGCTGTCCAATATTCCCTGTATTTATGTCCATCATACCCCGTTTGACTCGCCCTCGTTCCATCGCGATAGCTCAAAAACTACTAGTCCCATCTCATTGATTCAAATTGGGGTTCAAGCCAGGGAACAGAGCTACCCATTCGAGATGGGTGTCTAAGTCTATCTCACAAACGGTTGAGTGAATAAAAGCGTGACACGCAATCTTTTACCTCTAATTTTAGGATATGATTTTGAGGTGTCAAAACATTGTGAATCTCCTCAAAACTTTGTTATATACTGATGGGAAAATATGAACATTTGGTACTCCAATATTTTCACTAATATATGTGATACCTTTCGGTACCGTATCGTTAATTCAGGGCTTAATGATCCATATCATCTTTTCACTGATGTCTCTTTACAGAAGAAGAGATCTGTAGTCACAAGCTTGCACGATCATACTTCATAGAATCTATTGCTGGATCATTGAGTAAAAGATGTGAGTTCATGAGTTTCAATTGGAACGGATCTCACACGCATGCAATGGAAAATTTTGATTTGATGCGAATGAATGGGTCGTGCCAAGATTGCCCAAGAATGGGTATCGACGCTCCAGCTCATTACTACCCCGGAAGATATATGGTTTTTACGGGAGCAGAAACACCATACTGTAGTGAGTCATTGCTTCAAAGCATATTATTCCTAGTAAATTCTTCAAAAATTCAACCGAGTCCGGATATTTTCACATATCTGCACCAAAGCCATCCCAATTTGAACATCATACCCAATACTGTTATCGAGAAAATCTTCCAAAGCCTGATCTTTTTTACAGAGATTGAGGACAAGGATGTGAATAAACTGCAGGCCGCCTTACAGGTCAGAAGCTATTTGCCACTTTTTTCTAATATTTATGCATATTGGAAATGAAAGCGAGATTGCACTTACAGGAAGGCGTCAAAGAAATATCCCCAAAACGTTATTCAGATTTGGTTGAGGAAACAATGGGATAATAACGATAAATTAGTGTGAAAAATTTCCTGGATGATTCGGAGGCTGGGTAGAGTGAAGGTCTTATGCTGAACAATGCACTCGTTTTAGTTCTATGATTATACTACACCTATATCTGATCAGCATGAGAAACTTGACATTGAATGTTTTGCCAAAAAATTACTTCGACACTCGGCTGGATCTCGAGAGATTCTTTGGACAAAATTTTATAAATGATTTTGTAAAGTTATTTGTGATTTGGATATTTTGCCATCGAGCAAATAAGGGCCATCAACATCGCGTGCGATGCGATACGAAACCCGATCACGGAGGATATAATAAACGGAGTGGTGTGAGTCTGGGTTTCATGGAATAACGTGATTTGAATTCCAGTCACCCTACGATGGTGATCCGAAACACGTCCATGAGAGACCATTGTTCTCATCAAATCTCATGGGATGTGATATGGAGCTTGGTCACTCCGATGTC
The DNA here is from genome assembly GCA_029851415.1 of Eretmocerus hayati. NCBI lineage: Eukaryota > Metazoa > Arthropoda > Insecta > Hymenoptera > Aphelinidae > Eretmocerus > Eretmocerus hayati. The sequence goes on along the minus strand of CM056744.1, from coordinate 84,258,095 downwards.
GCGGTGGGGAATTTCGAGTAATCTGGTAGGGTCACGTAAAAACGAGATGAATTGATAGGGAATATTAATGCGAAGCGTATGCGCACGTGGAGTAATCAATTGATTAGTCTGGTAGTAAACCTGAACAAAGCGGGCAAAATTCCAATGAATTGTGCCCAGGGCGTTGTTCAATCACAAACTGTATATTATGTTGCTACCGACTTTGGTCAGTCTCATGATTTGGTTTGGTCACGTAGGAACGAGATGAATCGGTAGGAAATATCAATGCGTAGCGTATGCGCACGGTGAGTAATTGATTGATTAGAATGGCAGTACCTCTGAACAAAGTGGGCAAGATTTCAATGAGTTGTGCCCAGGGTGTTGTGCGGTCACGAACTACATATTATGTTGCTTCTGACTTTACTTACGTTCGTGTCGATGATGCTTCTTGATTTTATAAGCACATGAACCTTAAGACGTGTGTCTTTGTCCAGGATTCTCGGGATCGAGTTACTTGAGATCCACGGCTGAAAGGTAGGATTACATCTTTTATTTAAAGAATCTATTGCTACCATGGTGTTTGCGAGATAGTTTCTGAAGATCATTGGTTAGGAACTCCAAATCTCCTGTACTTGTGAATTTAATGATGAATTTCAATAATGAACATTGAAACTTAATAATGAACATTGGATTAGTGAGATAAATATATTAGTAGATCTTTCTCTGAAGACCATGGTTCTGTTGGACAGTTCAAGGATCTCTACTAATTTCTCACGAAAAACGTTTGAGACGAGTTTCCAAGCTAAGGTAAAGTCGCCAGTAGTGGAACAAAAAATGATCGCTAATCAGTAATTTCTATATTTTGAATGATATTTGAGTTTCTCGGGAACGGGAAGTAACGCATCTTGTAGATAAACTCTTCCTGCATATTTTGAAAAAAGGTACAAGTTGATTACTTGTATACAATAAGAGTAATTGGATGTTCACGAAAGGATCCGTTGTCTCCTGTAGTGGAACAACCAATCCTGAGCTCGGTGCCCTCAATGGAACGCGAAAAGTCTCCTATAGTGGAACAGCGCTTTGGAGTCATTTTGAAAATATTTGGTAGATAATTAATGGTTCTTTTGTGCTCATCTGTATAGAATAAATGACGCGCGACCGGAAAAAAATCGATTCCCGGGAGGTTTTTCAATACAGTGAAAATATGAAACCTGTTCCAGTTGAGGGCACACTTTTGTTCCACTATTGGCTCCATTTTTTAGGAAGGCTCCTACAGTGGAACAGCCTCTAAAGGGTGATTATGAGCTTATACTTTTCATGATTTTTTCATTTTATTTATGAATCTTTTACGGGTGTTGCAGGACATCGATTTGAAATACATAATATCAAAGAATACTGTGTAATTTTTACTCATACGATGGATCGACTTTTGGCGGTTCAAAATCCCATGTGAATTAGGTGTTCCACTTTAAGGGCCCAACTAGCCGTGTTCCACTACTGGCGCCTTTACCTTATTCCAAATATTTGACAAGAATTCAGGTTTAAGTAAATGAGTAAACGTGACCTCGATCTTAATCCAGCAGCGGTTCTTCACGCTCACAACATATTCTTTAATCGTCAACATCATGAGGATACACTAACACAGACGCGTATCTTGGAAACGTTTGAAAATTACATTATGAGTAATTCCGCGCGAAAGCGGACCACGAATTGCAGACATATCTCAGATTATTTTTCCACTATTCTTAATCGATTCTATGGTCCAAAAAATGAACTTTCCACCCTCTATGGGGTCCAAATAAAATTTTTTGTTTCCGTGGGGAATACCTTTGTGATAGTGTTTTTAGGAAAAAATACCAATCTTTTTTCAGTAAAATGGGTGTAGTTCCGACTTGAGGTAAGATACGACCACGCAAATAGTGGCATTCGAAAGGTCTTTCAAAAATCTATCGAAATATGTTCTGAAAAAATTTTTTCGAGGCTACGGACGCCTCCTATGAGCAAAAAGGTGAAAAACAGAAAAAATTCATTTCCTCAAAAACCTAATTTTTTAAAAATCTGGAAATCCATATATCGATGTGAAATTGCGTGTTCTTCCAGAAAAAAGTGGTCCCGATCTGTGTTTTTGGGTTCTACGCTGTTTTTTTACGTTCCATCAATATTCTCAGTCTTCTCGGTTGAAAAATGAATTTTTCTGCGCATGCACAGGAATTTAGACTGATGAAACCAATTCCATTGAAAAGCCAAGGAAATTTCCTTCAAAATGACTACTACACTTCTACTCGAGTCACCGATAGTAATGGGAAATTTGTGCAAGATCTGCATTTACCCCTCTTGAGGATGCTTCATCATTAATGTGATATAACTTTGGGCCAAGTGCATAAAATTGACTTCGCCAAGTAGTCATTTTGAAGGAAATTTTCTTGGCTTCTCAATGGTAATGGTTACAGCAGTCTAAATTCCTGCGCATGCGCAGGAAAATTCATTTCTCAACCGAAAAGGCTGAGAGTATTGATATAACGTAAAAAAAACTGCGTAGAACCCAAAAACACAGATCGGGACCACTTTTTTCTGGAAAAACACGCAATTTTACATCGAAATATGGATTTCCAGATTTTTAAAAAATTAGGTTTTTGAGGAAATGAACTTTTTCTGTTTTTCATCTTTTTGCTCTTAGGGGGCGTCCGTAGCCTCAAAAAAATTTTTTCGAAACATATTTCGATGGATTTTTGAAAGGCTTTTCGAATGCCACTATTTGCGTGGTCGTATCTTACCTCAAGTCGGAACTACACCCATTTTACTGGAAAAAGATTGGTATTTTTTCCTAAAAACACTATCACAGAGGTATTCCCCACGGAAACAAAAAATTTTTTTCGGACCCCATAGAGAGTGAGAAGTTCATTTTTTGGACCATAGAATCGATTGAAAATGTCGGAAAAAGAATTTGAAACATGTTTGCAATTCGTGGTCCGCTTTCGCGCGGAATTAACTTATGTTAAGTCGCATGACGACTGTTTGGTGTTCGGAATCACTAAATTTTTCCCTTAGATGGTAGCCTAACCCTTTAGAATTGTCCCTAGAACGGTTTGAACCTAACCTGACCTAACCCGGTATTATAGAATATTCCCCTAGACCCTTTTAACCTAACCTGACTTGATTTTTCTCTAGAGGCATATATCTCCAGATTTTCCTAACCTACCCTGACCTGACCCAAGAGCTGCGGGCTACCGTTTCAACCTAACCTGACTTGATTTTTCTTTTAAGAGAAATATCCCTAGATTTTACTAACTCAACCTGACCTGACCCGGAAGTTGCGCGTAGCGTGGCCATTATTTACTCTTGCCCTCTAGATTTTTTTCACAGTTTTACCTCGGGTTTATTTTACATGTTTTATTTAATCCATTCTATTTTACCTGTTTTATGAATTTTTCACCTCTTGTGATGTTTGTACCGACTTTATTTCATAACTTAACTATCGCGGTTTTTTCATTCGTTCTTAGATTCCTTACCACTTTGGATTTTATTCGTTTCATTCGACCTGTTTCGCTTTTCCTGTTTGTTTAGATTTCTTACCCCTTCCAAATGTTTCATTTTATAAAACTGTCAGAAGTCTGTTCCTTGCACCCTTGCCGTGTTATTATGTTTTCGCACTATATTCTCTTTTTGAAGCTCCCGCTCACCTTACTCTCGTATGACGTCAGGCGCAGGCATACGGGCTACTGCAGGCCGAATCCATGTAAGATCAAGCAGTGAAAAAAGTTGAGGTCACGGATCTTTTTGCAGATAAAGTATATCATTCTTGACACAAAATGAGGAGACATGTATTTTTTGTTTTACCTAAATCGTTCCTTGTCAGAGCTACGCGAATTTCGAGATCGGGAGCTGCAAAATCAATTTTAGAAACACTCACACTTTAAAATCAGCAAAGGTGCAATAATTCCTATGCGACTTTAAATATTCAGCTGAATCTTGTTGGATATAGTTACTAGGTAGATGTTGCATGCAAATTTACACTAATTGGGTAAAACTCGTTTTTTTCGAAAAATTTTAAAAAATTCATTACTCAAAAACACCACCGTGAATTTCTTTGGTGAATTTTTTGGGGGTATGTGATGACATGATGTTTGAGAGAGTACCTCCAGAATCGGCTCTAAATTGTCTCAAATAGGTTTTGGCATCTTTCAAATAATAAATATTGGCTGAAAAGTAGTACCTACAGAATACAGCACCTGCAGATATCTACAGAGACTCATTTCCTCCAACTCATCTTGCACAGGAAGTGAATGTTTTCAGTCCATATCACTGCCAGTGGTGAATAACACTTACTGGAAAATCGTAGACGTAGAGAAAATGTGTATAAGCCATAGTAATGAGAATGAGATGAACGTTGTATGGACGGACATTAACAAAAACGATGTGTATTGTCTCGCGCGACGCTCGAAGTGTATTTGCCAAAGATTCTTACATATAATGATTACATATTCCTAGACATCATTCAAGATGCAGCATCCTCCCATGCATGTTCAATAGTTCTTAACATCCTCAGCTTCTTTTGACGATCAGCTAAGACCTCAACTCGCCAGCCATGAGAGTCTCGGATACCATGAAAAGGCGGTACACTCTCCCACTCAGCTTTTTTTCTATAGGAGTTCCATCGGATCAGAGGCATTTCTATGGAGTAATGTAATAGCATCTGCGTAGTTCTCAACTTTCTCAACAAATGTCTGTGCGCAATCGATGGATTCTAGAGGAATACTTCTCAGATTATGACTTGAAGCATAAAATTTCACTAGACCACTTATCCCATCGCATGCGCCTTTGCCGTGATCCGTGGCTGAAAAGATCCAAGATTTTTTGGTTCGCGAAAATAGAAGTTCCCGAGCTTGATATCGGTTCTTGAAGTGAGCTAATGCGCCAGGCAATACAAGTCGTTTTTGTTTATGTCCGTCCATACAACGTTAGTCTCGTTCACATCACTATGGCCTACACACATTTTCTCTACGTCTACGATTTTCCTGTAAGTGTTATTCACTGCTGGCAGTGATATGAGACTGAAAACATTTTTGCTCATATAGCACTTTTAACGAGCTTAAGCACTGTGCTTACTATCTGTGCAAGATAAGTTGGAGGGAATGAGTTTCTGTAGATATTTGCAGGTGCTGTACTCTGTAGGTACTATTTTTCAGCGAATATTTATTATTTGAAAGATGCCAGAACCTATTTGAGACGATAAAAAATTTTATTACAAAAAATATTTTTTCTTGGTCATCTGGGGCTTTTAGAGCCAACTCTGAAGGGACTCTCTGAAACATCATGCCATCAAATACCCCCAAAAAATTCACCAAAGGAATTCACTATGGTGTTTTTAAGTAATGAATTTTTTTAAATTTTTCGTAAAAAACGAGTTTTCTCGGAGCCGAATGGCAATCCCAACCTGAATAGTGTAAATTTGCATGCAACATCTACCTTGTGAATATATCCAATAAGATTCAGCTGAATCTTCAAAGTCGCATAGGAATTGTATAGTCACCCAGCTACAATCTAGGACATTGCGGGCGTTTACGCGGCCTTGACGGCCGAGCAGACGGCCCGCAACATGCTAGATCGTAGCTGGGCGACTATAAAAAATCGTATGTACCTCGTGCCGCAATCGTGGCTTTCCATGACTCGGGTACATAATCTACTGATTGCATCTTTACTGATTTTAAAGTGTCAGTTTTTCTAAAATTGATTTTGCAGCTCCCGATCTCCAAATTCGCGCAGCTCTGACAGGGAATCGATTTAGGCCAAACAAAAAAATACGTGTCTCCTGATTTTGTCTCAAGAATGATATACTTCATCGGCAAAAAGATCCGTGACCTCAACTTTTTTCACTGCCTGATCTTACATGGATTCGGCCTGCAATGTTTCCAGGCGTTTTGTGGGTACCGCTGTCTTTGTCTGGCTCGAATTGATGTGTGAGTTTCTGTCCAAAGTCTGTCCGTTGAACCTCCGCTTCGAGCCATCGCTGAATTCGCACCACTTCCTACACTTGCTCACCATACATAGGTATTATGATGTCGCAAGTGCAGAGAACGTATTGATCCAACGGTGGAAGCTTGGGTCCCTCTGTTTGCGTCCGTGGATGGGATGTGATGGATAAGAGAATGGATGGTGATGATGGAAGAAGAAAAGGGAAAGAGATGAAGAAGAAGTAGGGAAGGAAATGAGATGGTATGGACGGAGAGAATGGAATGAAAAATGAAATAGAAATGAGATGCAACATGCGATGAAGACGAAATAGTCTGTGATGTATGAGATGGATGGATCATTGTGATGTAATGGAATGAATGGTTGCCTCACCCTCCTACTTGGATGTGAATTCGGACGCAACCTCTACACCCGAACGCGGCTTATCTGCGTGCGAGAATTCGCCCCCAAGTAGGCAATCAGTGGTGGATTTATGATGAATGCGACGAGGTGGTGAGAATGACGTGGAAAAGGAGATGTGATGGTGGTAAAGTAGAAAATGGTATGAAAGATGATGAGATTGAATGAAGGTAAGATAGAATGAAAGAAGAGAAGGGAAAGAGATGAAGAAAAATCAAGAGAGGAAATGAGATGGTATAAATGTAGAGTATGGAATGAAATATGAAATAGGAATGAGATGGACCATGCAATGAATGACGAAATAGTTTGTGATATGTGATATGGATGGATGATTGTGGTTATGAGTTAGATTATGATAGAATAAATGATCGCCTTACCTTCCTACTTGGAAGGAAATTTGGACGCAACCTCTGCACCCGAAGGCGGCTTACACGCGTGCAAGAATTCGCCTCCAAGTAAGCGATCATTGGCGGATTCATGATGAATGCGATGAGGTGTTGGGAATGATGTAGAAAGGGAGACAAGATGGCGGTAAAGTAGGAAATGGTATGAGAGATGATGAGGTTGAATGAAGGTAAGATAGAATAGAAGAAGAGAAGGGAAAGAGATGAAAAAGAAGTAGGAAAGTAAATGAGATGGTATAAATGAAGAGTATGGAATGAAATATGAAATAGAAATGAGATGAAAAATGCCATGAATGACGGAATGTTTGTGATGTGTGAGATGGATGAATGATTGTGATTATGAGTTAGAGTGTAATAGAAGGAATCGCCTCACCCTCCTACTTGGCAGTGAATTCGGACGCAACCTCTGCACCCGAAGGCGGCTTACCTGCGTGCAAGAATTTGCCTCCAAGTAGGCTATCATTGACGGATTTATGATGAATGTAATGAAGTGGTGAGAATGATGTTGAAAAGGAAATGAGATGGCGGTAAAGTAGAAAATGGTATAAGAGCTGATGAGATTGAATGAAGGTAAGATAGAATGAAAGAAGAGAAGGGAGAGAGACAAAGAAAAAGTAGGGAGGAAATGAGATGGTATAGATGAAGAGTATGGAATGGAATATGAAATAGGAATGAGAAGAAACATGCAATGAATGACGAAATGGTATGTGATGTGTGAAATGGATGGATGAGTGTGATTATGAGTTAGATTCCATATGTGTTTAATTTATCCAGAATCATTCACTTATTGAGGGATATTACGATCCGACTATAGAAACTCCCTCCAAAGACTCTTAAGCGTAGCGAGCGGAGCAATTCTGCTAGTGATTGACAAAGACAAGCCCTCAGAGTGAATGTAATGACTAATTCCCAATCTTTTGATGCATTCGGACTTGATTACCAAAGTTGTCTCGTTTCCTCAACTAATTTTCCGACGTTTCTGGTGCGTGAGTAAGGGTGATAACAGACAAGGCGCTACGTGATTTTTCCGCCATGCCACGACGCGCTATCGCACGCCACGACTCAAAATTCATTCCAGCAAACCCAAAAATCGATGGATTGGATTTATTTTCACATAAACGGACATAGATTATGAGAATCAATCGAATCCATTGATGGTTGGATTCGCTGGAATAAATTTTGGGCAGTATCAGGCGGTCGCGTGGCGTTAGATTTGTGTCGAAGCGGGTTGTCTGTCATCACCCTTACACCCCTCAACGAATGTAAACCAAATTTATGTTTCACTTATCTAGGGAGTACCCTTGGTGAGCGAAACCCAAAGCCTGATTGGGAGCTTGAGCAATGAACTCCTTTTCGCTCTATCCATCGCTCCCAATCAATATGGCCAAAATATTCTTATATTTGCCTAAGCGCGTGCCCCAATCTGACATTTCCATCGGATATACTAGCGGTATTGCCTTCCTCGCTAACGCTCGTACGGCTTGGGAGTGTTTCTGATAAAGTATGACCCCCTCGAATGCTTCTGTAATTCAACAATGCGACATTAAAATTTCATAATACAGTAAATTCAAAAAAAAAATTCACAGCCCCAGTCTTAGCCACAGCTCCAGCCTCAGCCAAAGCCCAAGCCTCAGCCTCAACCCCAGCCTTAGCCCCACCCGCAGCCCAGCCTGATCCCTAGCCACAATGGGCAATGCTAATGTCATGGGCTGTAACTTTGAACAGGAGGCCCATTTGACGGAGTTGCTTTGGATTCTTCATATTCTAGGTGGTACGAAACTGTGAAAAAATTTTGGTGAGATTCCAGGACCCGGAGACTCCGGACTCCCCTTGTCAGTCCCAGCCCCAGACCCAGCCTCAGCCTTAGCCACAGCCCCAGCTTTCCCCCAGTCTCAGCCTCAGTCCCAGCCTTAGCCACAGCTTCAGCTCAGCCACAGCCTTGGTGTAGCCCCAGCCCCAGCCGTACCCCAGCCCAGTCTCAGCCTCAATCCCAGCCACAGCCACAGCCCTAACCCAGCCTTGTCCGAGCTCCAGAGCAGCCCCTGCCACAGGCACAGCCACAGATCGTCCATCCAAAAGAAAATTTTGACTAATTAGACCATAGATCAACTGATGGGCCCATCAAATCAACTAACAAGGGGGGACCACGGTGTTTGGGTAGTCACTCACCTCCAAGATTTTTTTATAGTTTGTTACCACCCAGAATATGGAGAATCCAGAGTAACTTCGTCCAATGGACCTCCCGGCCAGAGATACAGCCGCTGAGATTAGCATTGCTCATATAGGCCCATGATGAAAAATGATATCTATAGACATACTGACAATGTTGACGTTTTTGACCATAGCTCTGGACAGAAGGCCCATTGGATGGAGTGACTCTGGATTCTTCATATTCTAGCTTGTACTAAACTGTGAGAAAATCTTGGGTGTGATTGACGACCCAAACACTGTGCCCCCCCCCCCCCCCTAGTAAGTATGGACATCAATAAGGAATAGTCAACAGCCATCACCAGCAACACCAGTAACACCAGCAACACTAGCAACACCAGCAACAACAGCAACACCAACAACACCAGCAACACTGACACCGACCCACCGACCCACCAACCTGTGGACCGACCGATTCACCATCAGCACCAGCAATGCCACTCACACCACCACCACGATACGATTGTATCGATGTAAAATAGTATTTTTCGATTCGAGGGAGGGAAGTTTGGTTTTGCTTTTCGAGTGATTGTTTTCGGCCCGAGCCCTGGCGAGGGTCGAAATTAGCACGAGTGAAGCAAAAAAACTTCACGTCCGAGTATCGAAATACGTTTTTCGATCGACTGGGCGTAAAGTAAACGAAAACTACCGTGCGTAAAATAGTGCTTTACGCACAGTCGATCGAAAAAATATTATCATCTCAATGTAAAAGGAATGAGATCTACTCCGAAAATATGAGAGGACAAGTTTAGTAAATTTTAAGCGGATCTCGATAAGAGTTTACGATTGAACCGCCATGAAATAAGCAGAGTCACTGAAATCATAACATTCTTTCAGCAATACGACGCGCGACGCTCCAATCCAAAGTTGCTCACCAGTACTCGTTTGTGATGGCAAATTTGAGCAACTTTATCTATATTATCCTAATTTATTATGGATTTCTTCTGAAAGAGTCGAATTTATTCAATATGGACTGCGCTGACTTCGCGGAGAATATTCCGGGTAAGATACTTAGAAGCTTGAGCTCACCAAGTAAGATGAGAGCTATAAAGCCCGAGATGTATCTTTCAACGAGACAAAGAAAAGATGCTACGTACATTGGTCCCCACAACTGGACTGGTATTCAGTATTTAGATCCATCGAAAATGACGTACATCATCATGCACGGATTCAAATCCAGTGGTAAGGAGCCGTGGGTCGTGGCTATGAAGAATAAACTTCTTGAAAGGGTAAGTTGCACTACCCATTGCACCGGCTGATAACTTATGTATTACTTATGTACCACTTTCTCATCTTTAACCCCACGATGTTGGAATATTTACGGCCAATTACTTTGGAGAGCGTTGATCAACGTTCAAACTCTCTTCGGAATTCCGTTGGTCAAGAATCTTGGTTAATTACCAAAATCTCCATGGGGCTAGAGTGAGAGTGTGTGTGGAAACTCAATCAACATCCTTTAGAAAGTTACACTACCGCTCAAAAGTCCTCGATGACTCAGTACTCCATGATCCCAACTTCGAACAGCACTGAGTCGAGTTCTTCGCGTAGCACAGAAATTTTGATGAAAGCACTTTTGACAGCAGAAAGTACTTATTTTCTAAAGGTTCGAATGATTTTCATTGATTATTATTTTCAAAGGCCCTAGATGCCGGTGACAAAAGAGGAAATTTTCAAATATTTTCGAGCACAGGAACTTTCGTCGACCCTTACTTGTGTCGGAATTATTCAAACTCTAATCCTTATCGCAAATTTATCAATGAGTGATGAATCCTAACACCATCTGGTTGTCTGCCATACTGAGGCTAAAGCAACTGTCAATCTGACTGGAGATGGATTCCGAGATCCCAATGGAATCTTTCGATACATATGGAAAAACGGCGACGAAAAAAAAAATTTGTCATAAGTCATGAGGCCGATCTCGAGAAATATGATGAATAAGTCTCTGAAGCCGAATTGTGTAGGTGAGATTCTGTCTCACTAGTCTAGATCATCTCTTCTATAATCCGAAAGGTGACGAAAAAAGGTAACAATGTACTATTACACGTCTCAACATTTTTCGTCACCATTCCAAAATCGTGATTCCATCGTATGGTCTAAATTCATATAAGTATTATATAATGAAAAAGATTTCATAAGAAAGATTTTTCTTATGGAATACTGACATGGCTGCGTCGGGGACTGATATCAGATCGGTGTGAGCCGCGAGGTCGACCGACCGCCTGTCACTCTAAGTTCAAAAATCTTGACTCGTCACAACACTGCCATCCCTGAGGTCGCGGCAAGAGGGTGATAATTAAATGGGAATACGTGCAACGGCAAATGATTCGAAACTGTGGGAGATTTGATGAAAAAATGGCACGGCCGTGCTTCACACTTGACAGTTGGAAAGATGCTCTTCCGTGCTGAATATTTTGATTTGAAACACTCGGAACGAGAATGATGCCGGGTGATTTGCAGGATTGGAAGGGAAGAGTTGAATTGTATCACAAAAGAATTGTATATGTCGCGGCCAGTTACTCAAATCCGTCGGTTGCTCAACTGGCTAGCCGGTCGAATAACCGGGGCCGGCTGATAGAATTTGGATTAGCGCATGTATTCATTCGTCAATTGTCTAGTCAGGTAGCTAACTGGCTGATGTTATCCGCCAGTTACTTAACCGGCCAGCGCTTCTACAGTCCGTTAAGAAATCATTGGGATGAATAGTAAGCCGGAAGTCAACGCCGCGCCGTCTCGCTTGGAGAAATACCTCAAAACAGTGTAATATCTCTAAGGGAACCTGTGACTTATCGGTCACGTTTTGAACGGTAAGGTCTCAGAAAACTACTTACTAGCGAGAAATTAGGGGTGCACTTACAAGAAGTAATCTAATCTTGCGAGACACACATCTTGACAAAATCCTAGGAATCAACATCATCATTGAGTGTAAGTCGCGAATTGGCATTCCCATCACTCGAAAACGATCAAGTTTAGGAAAAAATATCTAGAGATCTTCCTTGCTCCAAATTCACTGAATTATCTTAGAAAAATAGTTTGAGCCCGTTATAAACAATTCAGCGAATGTGTTTAAACAAATTCAATTTTTACTTTGATGAGGAATAACTCGAAAGGGTTGCAGTTTGCGAGGAAAAGTGTTGAGATCAATTTTGTAGATCTTTTAGAGATCTACGAAAAGTTATTCCACAAATTTTTTTAAAAAATTGATATTTTCCGACTTAATGTGGGAAAACCGAAAAAAGGTCAAAAAATGCATGTTTTTATTGTTTATTTACACCACGCCCCAATTTTTAAACATTAATTCTTGTTGATATCGATTATTGAAGGTATTACCTATCGTTTGAACCCACAAACGTCGTGTTGTACCGAGTTTAGCCACTTTCTCGCGCCAGGAGCGTCTTTTCGGGGGTAATTCAACTACCTATTACACCAAGGACCAGAGATGTAACACATCACGTTGGAATTGGAGAAGTGAAGTAGTCAAATGGTTGTACTCCACAGGTTGGGGGCGTGGCTAGGGACCCCACCAATCAGCAGCAGTGGCTCACATATTAGCCAATAAGCGTCCAGCAACGGCATCGGCGGTCCGGATGATCAGAGTATAAGAAAGGCTGAGCACAGCGTGACTGGCTCATAAGACCGCCGAACAACGACAATGGGCTGTTGTCTCTTATCTGCGTTCACTTCCTTGATAAGCGTGGGGAATCAAAGAGAGAAGATAGAGTGGTGGTTCGATTCAGGATAACCCCTATCAGGGTTATCCTGAATCGAAAGATTGGGAGATGATGCCCGGCGAAACAGCTATCAGTGTCGATTTCCATCACGAGAACGATGCATGCAAAATGTGTGTTGAAACTGTGCCTATTGAATACAATATACTAGATAACTCACTATGGATCGCTGACGTCATCGACTACAATTTTGAAATTGGTAAATCCCATGCTCATCTCTCACGCTCCATCATTAAAGATATCGATCGATGTTTGAAAAATGGATGTGGGAACCGAAACTGTATCTGCTCAGACTGAGAACATATGTCGAAGCAATACTCAGCAATGGTATCACGATGGTGGATCACGCCAGCATCAAGCCAATGGGTGTAGACATTGTAGAAGAGGAGGACTGGGCGTACTAAAAAAAAAGCTGGAGCCCGGGATCGAACCGAAGACCTCATAATCTACAATCATACGCTACTCCCACTGAGTTATTCCGGCTCACACACTCCATAGCTTGACAACTGACTTGTGAACGAAAAACCACCTGGTGGCAGGACACCGAACTACACCATTTGAATATGACACACACGCGAGCAAGATAATGCGCTGATATCGGCATGCGCTCATAACGGCACGCGCTCATATCGGCATTGCGCTCATTTCGGCTCTACTCCACTACAGTGATCGTAATCCGAGAGTCATCTTCTTCGCTACCGAGAGGAATCTGGAGCTAATGAGCCAAGGATCCACTTGGTTTCTCGATGGAACGTTCAAGGTGCTGGAAAACTCAATCATTCACCAGAAAGTTTCGGGAATGTCATATCCTATGTGGATCCTATTCACAATGTCAACGTAGTTTCGATTATGGTTAGAGTTTTCGATTCTTCCGTACGCAAAATTTCCGGAACAAAGTTTCATTTGAATTGATTATCTTGAAATACGTATCATTCGTATTGAAACGGAAAGCCGGTGGACTTCGTTCTTTCCTGAAGAATTCGAAAGGCTGCACCGTGCTTTTCTGAGCTTTGTATTGAAGTGAGAGTGCAATCATCGATAGACGGGGGCGAGATATAATTCCTTAGAACATACACGCGGGAATTGCTTCGCTTGATGTTCATGTATTATTTATGGGTTAGCCCAGCTATCTTCAGCCTGGCACAACCGATTCCGTCGACTCATTGAGAAGGATCATCCTGATCTCTACTCTCTGCTTGAAGAGTTTCAGAAAGAGCAAGGAGATGTCAATACCATGGTCACGGAACTTGACTTGGGTGGAAATATTAGAGCAGCTCCAAAGGAAAAATGGTTCCGGTTACAAGTATATATCAAGTCCGTCGTCATCACTTCTGATGCGTTTCTCCGCAACGCAATTCAAACGTACCTCTCCCGTGTAACTCACTACATCAATCTTAGAAATTTTCAATAATTTACAATATTTTTGAGCTCATTTTGACGAAGATATACAAGTTATTTACATTGAGTTGACTATACACGTATATTTTTAATAATAGACGTTTATGACGACCGATTTTACAAATATACCCACCTATGAAAATATTTTCGGTTATGGCGACCGGTCGTCATAACCCAGTCATTTTTTTTCACAAATATACCTACTCATGACGACCAAAATCTTCTACACTTATACACGACTTATGACGACCAAAAACGACTGTCTCAGCAAACTTCTGTTATCCCCTCGGCTTTCATCTCCCAAGAGGGATGGTTTACTTTTTGAACGAGAGACCGCTTTTTAGGCAAACCTATGTTATCTCGTCGGCGGTTATCTCTCACGAGGGATAGTTTACATTTTGAACGAAAAACCACATTTCAGGCGAATCTCCTCGGTGGTTATCTCCCACGAGGGATGGTTCAGTTTTTTAATGCTAAACCACTGTTTTTACCCCAAGTCTTCATAACTTATGATAAGTTTATCAACGGCATCTATACCGTCGGTCGTCATAGGCACACTATGATTGAGTTTATATATTTACAAGACCTTTGATCATTTAGAACTTATATTCACAAGTCAATATATTACAATATGACCATAAAATTCCGAATTTGTTTCTTCTGCAACGCTCGAGTGACATCTGTCGTGAGAAGCAAGTGTCGTGAATTAGGCCGGTCGTTGAAAATACGTGTCGTGAATCAGACATGTCGTGGAAAGCACTTGTCGTGAGTTTTGAGTGCCGGGAAAAACACGTGTTCTGGAATCGAGCAAAGTAATTATTCGTGAAAATGAGTGTTGTGAAATTCTCCTGCCGTGAAAAATGCATGTCGTGAAAAGGGCTGTCGTGAAAGTGGATTCGTGAGAGTGAGCGGATACCCTTTGTAGGAATGAAGCGTGTTTGATGATACAGGCCAACAGAATAAAAAGTACCCCTTTCCAGAAACCGGACCTACATATTCTTACGGAAAATCGTGTACCGAATCCTAAAACGATATCAGTTCCCCCTAGACACCATCAAATTTTCGAAAAAAATCGTGAAAGAATTGTCTTAAAGACAGATATTGGATTTTTAACCCAAGATCCTAAAAGAGGAGGGAATTCCACGCCTGAATGTTCAGTTCTGGAAACTTTAATTTCCAGTGGTTATCCTGACCCATCATCCAGGATGACATTCGTGTTCGAGAACTCAACCTGATACTCAAGATCCAGAACTCTCTCTAGGACTCGCGATCGAGAACTCGATGTTGTACTCGCTATCTAGAACTCAATGTGGTTTTCGTGGTTCAGAAGTCAATGTGGTACTTATGATCGAGAACTTATTGTGGTACTTGCGATCGAGAACCCGATGTGATATTCATGATTGAGAACTCAATGTGGAGCTCGTGATCCAGAACTCAATATGGTGCTTGTGATCGAGAGCTCAATGTGGTGCTCGCGATCCAGAACTGAATGTGGTACTCGTAATCGGGAACCACGTAGATTTCTCGTTCACGAGTGTCACCCTGGTTACGGCATCAGGACCACCACCAGGAATAAAAATTTCCAAGAGTCCACGTTTGGACGTAGAATTCCCTCCTCTTTCAGAATCCGTGGTCAAAAATCCGATATCTGACTTTGACAAATTCTTCTTGCCTTTCTTCGAAAATTTAGGGGTGTTCAGGGAGAACTGATGTCATTTTCAGATTCAGTGCACGATTTCACGCAGGAATCCATAGGTGTAGTCTCTGGACAAGGGCTCTTTTGCTTTCTCAAAGAGAAAGGGTTGTATTCGTGACAAGAGATTTATCTTCAATTTTTCCACTCAAATCCATTTTTTATTCTGAAAATCTTCACTTAATGGGATTTAGCCTTAACCATTCTCTTCTCCTCACCGAAATCCTTCGATTGTAGGTGACCCTTTTCCCTCTACGATCATCCACTCCACGCAAAACATTCATCTTTGTCCCCCACTGCCTGTGTCTGTGTGTGTGTGTGTCCGTATGACCATTACTCTATCTCTTCAACACTTTAATCGATCCTTCTGAAATTTTTATGAGTCGTAGAGGACCACCTCACGATGTGTTGCACGAACTTACCGCTCATTGTATCAAACAGTTCACGGCTTATGCGTCTTGAACAACAAAAATGAGAGAAATGTCGAAAATCCTGTAATTTCATTTACAAATATTCCTTCTCACAACTTTCATATCAAACTCCTCGTCACTTGAACACTCATTTTTTGTCCATTCTCTCTCACTTGGTTAATATGTATTTCCCATTTTTATTCATTTACATCATTCAAATCATAAATTCTTCACTATGTGAAACAAAACCACTTTTTATTTTTCCCTCATACATTTTTCCAAAATTCTGTATTAACCAATCGATCTATCATGCCAACAGCAACATTTTATTAGCTCACTCTAAATTCTCTTATGAAGTCATTTTAGGAGATATTTTCCAAAAACTGAGTTCAATTTTTACATTGTTATTTTTAAACACCTGTAAGTCGAAAACTGTTTTATAGAATCAATTGCGAATCCTTTCAGCACATCTTTGGCTTGTCGTCTATCACTCATAGAAATTTCAGAAGGATCGATCGTAGGGTTTAGGAGAAACCGCGAACGAAAAATAATGAAATGCGACTCAGAATTACTTCAATTTTCACTAAAATCCATTATTCATTCTAAAAAACTTCACTTGATGGGATTCAGCCTTAACCATTCTCTTCTCCTTGCCGAGATCTTTTGATTGTAGGTCACCCTTTTCCCTCCACGATCGTCCACTCCAAGCAAAACATTTATCCTTGTCCGTCACTTTCTGTGTCTGTGTGTGTGTGTGTGTGTCCGTATGAGCTTTACCCTATCTCCTCAACACTTTAATCGATCCTTCTAAAATTTTCATGAGTCATAGAGGACCACCTCAAGATGTGTTGCACGGATTTACACCTCATTATATCAAACAAATCACGACTTATGCATCTTAAACGACAAAAATAAGGAAAATTTCGAAACTTCTATTATTTCATTTACAAATATTTCTTCTCACAACTTTCATATCAAACTTCCTGTCACTTAAACACTCATTTTTTGTCCAATCTCTCTTACTTGGTTAATGTGTATTTCCTATTCTTATTCATTTACATGATTCAAATCTTAAATCCTCCACCATGTGAAAAAAAAAACACTTTCTATTTTTTCCTTATACATTTTCACCAAATTCTGTATTAACCAATCGTTCTATTATGCCGATATCAACATTTTATTAGCTCACTCTAAATTTTTTAGGAACTCATTTTAGAAGATATTTTCCAAAAACTGAGTTCAATTTTTATATTTTTATTTCTAAAGACGCATAAGTCGAAAACTATTTCAAAGAATCAGCTGTACATCCTTTCAGCTCATCTTTGGCTTCTCGTCTATCACTCATAATGGAATTTTTGACTAAAGTTTCGTGAAAATTGATATTCGTTAGTAATTGCATATGTATGTATTTTACTTGACTATATGGTCAAATTTTGCCATGAGAAAGCATTCTGTTAATCCCTTTTAGCAGCGTTTTTTATTTGTCGGCCTGTGATATGTACCGAGTCGGTACTACCGACTCAATACGTGGGTTGATAATGGCATGAGCTGCGCACGCCAATCCGATTTTCAAGACTCGATAATCGGACATCTCAAAATCGGCTATATAACTTACGACGAATTTTTCTTTTATAACTTATCATTTTCAAGATAATCTCGTTGATATCTCGGGAGTTACTTATAGCCTTCCAAAATGAAGTCATCAAGGAGGAATTCAACCTTGTGGGACGAGGATCTTGACTTGAGCTTGCTTGGTCAGTTGATAAAATGGCTGATGGGAATAAACTGATGAATCAAACGCATTGTCCACGGCATATTCTGCGATTAATTTTCCAAGAATCTGAAAAACGAGTACCATTACACATTCTGGAAAAAGTATCTATTGATAAAATTCCATTGGACTACATGTTGTCTAATTTTTATCCCAGGCAGATGTCAATCTCATCGTTATTCATTGGGAACAGTTATGCCAGTGTTTGAACTACGTTGATGCGGCGCATGGTACACTAATAGCAAGTGATGAGATCTTCAGGTGAGAGATTCACGAGTGATCAATTTTTCCTAGTATACGTACACTCCCCAGGAAGGTCAACTGCACAGCTATGACGGTCACTTACCGCTCGAGATCTCCCGTCTCACTCGCACTCGTACCATAACCTATAAGTGCGAGCGAGATACAAGATCTCGAATGCTACTCTGACCGTCATCGCTGTGCAGTTCATTTTCCTGGGGAGTGTACCATTCGCAACACATGGGACTACTCTATCACAACTTGTGGAAGCACTATTTTCTCGCGCAGTTGGATTCCGAGAGAAATTTCATAATTTGTCGCTCGCCTAACTTGATTGTCCAATGTCAATGACAAAATCTCACACTCTTTAGCTTGATTACGCAATTCTTTAATGTTTCGTTACAACCATTTTTTTTCTTACCCACATATACTGGCTGCTAAGGGTTCTGATTCACTCTAAGAATTTTCCTTCATATGTTACAGACTTTTCTCTCACATAAGAAGACTCATGGAAGAACAGCAGTCTCATGAAGAGACTCATGACTGGAGTTCTTTGTATTTCATCGGGCACAGCCTTGGAGCTCACATAAGTGCTCAAGTGTCATACCTAATGAGTGGAGACAATTTTTGGCAGATAAAACGCATCACGGGATTGGATCCAGCTCAACCATGCTTCCAACGGGTTAATTTTTCATTGAAACTTGACAAGCACGATGCTGATTTTGTCGATGTAATACATACTCAAGCTGGGAATTTTCGGACATTCAACTTCGGATTGAGGGAAGATTTAGGTTGGTATCACTCTGAACATTTCCTCATCTGTGTGTCAGAAAAGGAGATGTTAACTCACTCAATATCAGAGAACTTATTTTCAATCACTGATACACTCTTTCTACGCTAGACTTGTTGTCTATGTTGCCACATTCACTGATAATCAAAATTATTAGTCCTTACACCGCGAAAAGTACCGACAATTGTCGGACCTCTGTAATTTTTAATGAGTGATCTTACATTTTTAGGTCACATGGATTTTTATGTTAATGGAGGTGTAGTCCAGCCAGCGTGTACTGCGGGACTTTGCTCCGTAGGTAAATACCGGTAACTGAAAAAAACGAGACACAAACTGACAAAAGTGCATTAAGCAACAAGCGTAGAAAGTGCGTTTTTCGCACGACTCACCATGACCAGTGCGGAAAAGTAGGTTTTCCGCCCACGCCACGGCAAGAGTGCGGAACACTTCCACCCGTGTTACTTTCACTATTTTTCATGCTGAGTGCAAAAACCTGTCTCTCCTTGTTCATTAACGTAGTTTCAAAATAACTCCTGATGTATGTTCATCCTCGTGTGCATCACATCTGATGAAAACATCAGAAGTGCTTTGAGAAAAGTTGAGGTTCGATAGAGATTTCCAAACAAGACAATCGATCCTGGTACTCTTTCTTCGATGGTACCCAGGTCACATCACAGAACACGAAGTAAGTAATGGAGTACGTGCGTGCGTGCGTGATGCGTGCGTACGTGCGTGTGAACCGGAACTGATCAAAGGGAGGGCGTTATCACAGCAGATTATGAGGTCGATCCCGGGTTTCGGCTTTTTTCCCCTAATACGTCTAATTTTCCCTTTCCCACGATGTCTATTAGAGTGGGCCGCAAAAGGGTTTTTTCGAGAATCGATGCGCCTTAGCGTGGAAATGTTGTGTTTGTATAGATATATAGATGTGGAAAAATTTCGCTGGACGCTGAGAAATGAGAATTAGGTCCCAGCAAGAGCCATCAAGCTTTAATCAAAATTAACACAGGTTTAAATGGGAATGTGCCTAATTCAACACTTTTCTCTGGCTAACTTTGCTTGCACTTTTGGCGCATCTGAGGATTTTTCAACATACTTTAGCCCATCTTGAAGCTTGTTCCGAATCCTACAAAATGAGCTAAAGTACGTCCAATTTCAACTGACCAGAACCAATCTATCTTAAGGCGATGCGGTCACCATGCAAGCTGGAAATCATTCCCATCTTTCTCCGATTCTGTTGCGATCTGGGCTAAACGACGAGCGCACAAATATTTGTTATTATCTACCTTAGATTTGTCCGCTCTTCGTTAAGTCCAAATTGCAATAGAATCGGAGAAAGTTGGGAATGAAAATGTGCGTATATTATAGGTTAGGAGGTTCCCGTAGCCGAGTTATTCCCACTTTTCTCCGATTCTCTTATGATTTGGGCTAATACGGATTAAGGAATACAAGTTGGACAATAACAAGTATTCGACAACTCATATCACACTTTGAATCATCAAACTTTTTATGTAAGGTGTACTTTCAAGGTCCATGGTCGCGGTGCACGGTGACCACGTCGCCTTAATTTACCAAAAATTGATCATTTTTAGAATTTTCAAAAGTGGGGGACTTCTCTCTTCTAACATTGCTTGTATTTCTGGCGCATCTGAACATTCCTTAACGTGTTTCAATCAATTTTTATGCTTGCCACAGAACTTGAAAAATGAGCTAAGGTACGTCTGATTCCGACTAACCCGAGCCAATCTATCTCAATTTTTCCAGAAAGAGATTATTTTTGTAAAATCCAAAAATGAGTGACTTTTCCTACCACCTCACTTCTGCCAAAAGTCGAACTTGGAACTTGACGAGTATGACTTACCCCTTCCTGCTCCATTTTCATCTGGAATTAGATGACCAATTTCAACTCCTGATAAACGTGAGGAGAGTATGTTGAGCAATTCTGTAGCCAAATCTGAACTAGACTAAACTTGAATTGTTAAGAGTCGTCCCCAACTCTCAAGCAATTCAGATTTGGCTACAGAATTCCTCAACATATCCAGCTCAAGTTTTTCAGGAGTGGAAATCGGTTATCTAATTCCAGATGAAAATGGAGCAAGAAAGGATCAGTCAAACTCGTCAAGTTCTAATTCGACTTTTAGAAAAAATGAGGATGGGAGGAGGAAGTCGCTTATTCTTGTATTTTTCAAAAATCATCCCTTTTTAGAAAAATTGAGATAGATTAGCTTGGGTTAGTCGGAGTTGGACGTACTTTAGCTCATTTTGTAGGTTCTGTGACAAAAATAAAAATGGATTGGAACACGTTGAAGAATATTCAGATGCGCCAGGAATACAAGCAAAGTTAGAAGGGAAAAGTCCCCTATTTTTGAAAATTCTAATAATGATTACTATTTGGAAAAATCAAGATAAATTGGTTACGGTCAGTTGAAATTAGATGTTCTTCAACTCATTTTGTAGGATTTGAAACAAGCTTGAGAACGAGCTAAAGTACGTTGGAAATAGCTCAGATGCACCAGAAATACAAGCAAAGTTAGCAAGAAAAAAGTGTCGAATTAGGCACATTCCCATTCAAAC
The DNA here is from genome assembly GCA_029851415.1 of Eretmocerus hayati. Classification (NCBI taxonomy): domain Eukaryota; kingdom Metazoa; phylum Arthropoda; class Insecta; order Hymenoptera; family Aphelinidae; genus Eretmocerus; species Eretmocerus hayati. The sequence goes on along the minus strand of CM056744.1, from coordinate 84,236,534 downwards.
CTGTGTTGATTTTCATTTCATCTTGATGGCTCTTGCTGGGACCTAAAATCTCAATTCTTAGCGTCCAGCGAAATTTTGTTCACATCCATGTATACAAACACAACATTCCCACGATTCTCGAAAAAAGCTCTTTTCTGGACCACCCTAATGTCTACACCCAGCGCCTCGATACGGACATGATCACCCGTGTTGGTGCCAATCTTAAAATGAGTAAAGATGACGCCATCGATCCATAGCGGGTTATCTTATAGTAAATTGCATTGCAAGCTGCAGTCTCGACGCATTTCTTGCATGCATCATCCTCGTGATGGAAATTAATATGGTCTTGCGACTGTATATTACCGTATCTTCGCTTAAGGAATTGTCACTAATTTCACACCTATATAATGAATTCATATTCTCAGGGAGGCACGTTTGTAGTCACACGCTCGCACATACATACTTCACTGAATCCATTTCTCACTCGTTGAACAAGAATTGTCAATTTATGAGTTTCAAGTGGGATGGATCTCAAGCGGATGCTATGAGTAATTTCAATTTGATGCGAATCAATGCGTCGTGCCACGACTGTCCAAGAATGGGTATCGATGCTCCAGTTTATTATTCTCCTGGAAAATATATAGTTTTCACGGGAGCTAAAGCGCCGTACTGTAGTAAGTCATCCGTCATCTTCTAAGTATACATATCCGTTGGGGTGACACTCATTTCGTCATTTCCCAATTTCCGATTTTCCCATGGGCTCACGATTGAATCTTCTTCATTTGGTGGCAAAACAACTCATCCGATACCATCGACGACCGGCGTAACTTTGCTACACTTTTGAATTTGTTTTGTCATTGATTTTCATATAGCTCGGGAAGGTTACGATATAACCCACCTTGGCTAGTGACCAATCGAAATCTTGAAACTTTGTCTATTGATTTGCGTGAGAAAGAGCTCGATCCAAGAACTCTGTTCAAAGATTACGGTCACGAGAACCAAAACACTTTTTACAAAATTCGGGGTCGGGTAACTCAGCTACACTTCAAATATAACTCATGTTACTTTTGTCCTGAAATATATAGAAAGTCAACCCTCCCTGACCATTGAGGCGACGCGGTCACCGTACACCGTGCACGCAGGAAGTTATTCGCACTTTTGTCCGACACTCTTGCGATTTCGGCAGAACGAGGAGAAGACAAGCACTAACCATCATCTACCTTGACTTTACTTTCTCGTCGTTCAGCCAAATCGCAAGAGTGTCGGACAAAAGTGGGAATAACTTCCTGCGTGCACGGTGCACGGTGACCACGTCGCCTTAACCTCTTCCCGCATTTGTCCACATACGTGGACACATCATTGAATCGGGTTCCAGTAATTCTCCTTGAGTTGGGAGGGAAAATACTTTATGCATGATCTTCCTTGCCCCCAAGTGGAGCAAGTTCCATGATTTTGGTGTATATGGTCTCATCATTAGTTATCCACTATAGCTAATGATTATGATGAACCATCTCACTCGATCATGCACTTTGAAACGATTCATCTTTTGACTGTAATAACTTACTGAATTTTCATGATAGGATAAGGATACTTCTCGCGTCATGTTTTTAGATCCGAATTGATTCTTTTCCATGGAGTTCATCATGAAATTCTCGATGCTAGTGCCTCATTCGTGCTTGACCTTGAAAAGTTCATGCTGTCGTAACACTCACATGGCATCACTGTATCGTATCGTGTTTGGGCTCAAAATAATTCTCACGATCCTTACTATGGAATCTAGTAGAAAACGAAGGGCTGAAAGCACACGAAGTAGGTGCGTGCATGAAGAGGTTAATGACCTGGGTGGCCTGACATCCTATATATTCCAGGACAAAAGTAACATGACTTAATAAAAGAAAAAAAAAAAAAGTAACATGAGTTATTAGATTTGAAGTGTAGCTAAGTTAACCGACCCCGGGTTTTATAAAAAGTGTTTGATTGGTTACTGGCTGAAGTATATAGGTTTTATCGTAAGCTTCCCGAGCCGAGCTTTACGAGAAACAATGAAAAATAAAATTTAAAAAGTGGCAAAGTTACCCCGGTTGACGGTAAGATTGGGAGGTGCGCTCGTAATGCCACGCGAATCCGTTATAAGCCTATGCTGATGAATTCGACCGTCCAACCCTTGATGTTTCTATGATCGACATGATCTCACATGGTGCCTGTGGTTGCATTTGGAATATCCGAGTACACCATTTCGATGTAAAATGACACGAGGAATGAGATGAAAATCTCAGATTTGAACTGTCCAGTGTTCCCTGCGTGGCACTCGCAATTTGGCGGAAAATCACTGCCACATTGCAAGGAACTTGTGGTTAAAATCTGATATTCCTATCGTTTTTATCGTATAATCCACGCTGGATTGGTGCATTCAGACATTTTTCATGCAACCGAGGGCCCATGGGAAATCAAAGTGATCGTTGAAATACGGAGGGTTGGATGAGAGAATCTCTGAATTTGTTCTTAAAAATGTGTAAATTGGGCTTGTGTGGCGTTAGTGGGGCATCTCGAAACCTTACTCTTAGAGACTTTTAGTTACATACTAAACAAACCAAGGTGCTTCAAGCGTAAGCTAATACGAAAGTCGAAACTTAGGAAGTAAGTTTCAGTTCTCCAAGAGCTTCATTGACGTGGGAATTCCTCACATTCGCATGCAATTGATTCGAGAATTGATAGCAGCTCGAATATTTGATCTTATACTGTTGAAATTTTCTGTTCTCTATCCTGTTGAGAGAATCTCTCATGCCCTGTTCTTCTCCACAGAGATCAGGAAAAATCAAATGAAAAGACTGCGGAAGGCTCTGAAGGTCAGAAGCTATTTGTCATTCATTTTTAACTATTTTTGCATGCATGCATGAAATCAAAATACCTTTGCACTTACAGGAAGGGGAAAAAGAAGTGCCCCCCAAACTCTATTCAGAAGTAGTGAAAGAACTACTGGTATAAGATACATGAGTACGGAGTCCAAATTTTTCAGACGATTCGATGAGGACTTTGAATCAAATGTTTATGCTTAATAGAATAATTTGGATCAATGATGTCACATTTGATGAACTTTGTGATCGGCATGTTGGAGTCCATCATGAGTTGGCGAAACCGAGTTTGTGATATGTGATGAGAATATTGTTCAACAGCTCGTAAGAGTGCTGAAAATGTTAATCAAAATAAAAATGATATCTTGCGTGTATCTTTTTCTTGATTACTAAATTTGTTGTGCCCCATGACCACTTCTGTATCATGTAAAAAAATATTTTGATCTTTCGTTTGTTATTAAAATGTACAACTATTGGCCAGAAGCCGTCGACGTTTTCCCTGCACATGTGTGAATCTATATAATAGAGTTTTGAATTCTGTGACTGAAAAGATGCACAGATCAATCAATCCTTGACACATCTCGAACTTTCTACCTTTCACAAATCAGTTTTCTCATTTCATCACTTGCAAATATTTAGTCAATCACGCGACAACTGTATAATATGTATCGCTTAAACAGTCATGTAATATTCTTTTTAATATAAGATTCCTATGGTGAAGAAGGCATATCAAATCTATCGCAATGAGATCAAATACTAATTTCTTTTAACAAGCGCTTGCCAAGTACTTAGCGTCAAAACTCCATCGCTAAGAGTCTTGACACTTTCTTCTGGAGATACGAAAGTCGCAATGAACACATTCAAGAGCTGATCTTTGACAATTAGAACTCACTCGTTGGATGCCTTCAGAGAAATCATCTCGCATAACTTCTTCAGTCAATGTTTTTTTTTTGAACGATCTGCTGGAGTATCTACAGGTGCATGGACAAATTACTCTGAATTTTCTATTCAATCGCTGTCGCCTGAAATTGAAATAATCAAGTTCCAATGAAATCGATGGTATACAAATTCAAAGATTTTCAGCTACCATCAGCAATTCAGAGCTTGGCTGATGAATTTTTTTTTACATAAAACTCTTAATGCCAAAAAATGACTCACTAAGATATTTCAATCGCATACAGATCGCTTTGTCGTATCCATCAAATTATATTCTTGGAGTAATCAAGTTTGAGCTAATTGAAAATATTCTACTTTTCGGATCGCCTTCGTCCTAATAATGGAACAAAAATGCGACCATCATCTCTATGCCTGCAAAATGATCTCATGTACCTCTTCGACGTCATGTTGCACATCGCTTCCTATGTACCCAGGGCACTTGAAATTTTTGTGGCCTGCAAACGAGCCAACGATTATCAAGACAAATTTGTTTAACGATTAAAAAGCCCGCTGCGTTCTAATGAAAAGTGACGAGTGGCTCGTTGAGTATCTCGTGACGAGATGAATTACGCATTTACTTTGACGCTTGTTCTTCTGAGAAATAATATTTCGCAATATTTGCCTAATTGCTGAATGAATCCCAAACACGACCATCGCATCCATATTACAAGGAAGATACTTGATGGAGCTTTGCCACGTAAGATTTGACGAGTTATAAATCTTCTGACTGACGTAACTTTGAGTATTCTCAAAAAAATCGGATGGAATATTAGTGATTGACTTGTTTTGGTGAAATTTCTCATAAGGTAAAGAAGTAATTTTATTAATTAAGGTCAGTGTACCCAGCTTGCCCCCATTAAGCCATTTTCTTAATAACTTTGGCCTATCTCCATATTTTCCAACGTACTTCAACTCATTTTGAAGCTTGTCTCAAGGCCTTTAAAATGAGCTGAGATACGTCCAATTTGAATGAACTGGAGCCGAACTGTTTTAATTCTCCCAAAAGGTGATTTTTGAGAGTTTACAAAAGTGTGTACCCAACTTGCCCCCATAAAGCCTTTTTCCCAATAACTTTGATTTACTTTAACGATTTTCAACGTGCTTTAGCTCATTTTGAAGCTTGTTTAAAGACCTTCAAAATGCACTAAAATACGTCCAATTTGGATCAATTGGAGCTGAACTGTCTCAAATCTTCCGAAATAAGTGATGGAAATCGGCGATAAAGTGTTTTTATCGCCGTGCACGCACATTTGGAGCTTTTAGGTGGTTCAAAACACTATTTCTGACCCATTTCGACGTGATAAATACGTTCTGAGTGGTAAGAAAGTCATTCTACACGCCCTTTCGAGATAAGCATATGGGGGCATGTTGGGTACACTCCGATGTTGGCATCCTTGTTTACAAATCGTCTCCATGTTTTGCACATAAAACAGCTCCATATTCAAATTTTGCAATTTTGAAAAATGGATTTTGAGGGACGTTGAGATTGGTTGACCTCAAAGAATTTGGCACCGATTTTACTGAACGCGATTCCCTCGGTGCTTTTTTAGCTAAGCAATCACAAAAAATAGAAAAATCACTTCAGATTTTCTGGAGAACGCAGAAATGGTTCGGGAACGACGCAAACTACTTACATTTCAACATAGCAAACGTAAAAAAAAGTTGCCGGGAGGCCAAGGAGTGCCCATCCCCGAGATCGGCATATGGGGGCAAGTTGGGTACAGAGGCAAGTTGGGTACACTTACCTTAGTCAGAATACAGTGTGACAGACTAACAGTTAACAAATAATGTGCACCACCGTAATTCTTCGCTGTTTCATTAATTGGGAATTCCGAGGAGTATACAGTGACGAGTCACGATGGAAAAAATATGCCACACCAAGAACCTATTATTCCAGTTCTACATTTGACGAATGCAGATTGATTTTGAACTTGAAAGCTATGAGGCTGAAATGATGAAAAAAAATTTATGAGCTGGTCTGTGATACTTTCGTTAGAAAATTCCAATCTCACAACGCGAGTCAGTTTTGTATTCTGATTTGCCGGCTATTATAAACGGATTTTCACTTATATATATAACTGATCTGCAGTGAAAACATGTCCATATTATCAGTCAAATCATCAGAAATAACTGTGCAGTCGTCATACTATCGTCAGTCTTTTGAATTTGATGTTACTCAGACTGAAATTTCGCGCATAGGTATCTATTCTACTATCACGAGGATTATAGTGTAAGCTGAATAAGAAAGCTTCCGATAATAGATTTTGTTCACGACCAACTCCCATGTTTTCGAGAATGGTCGTCAGTATTGATCGGTTTCGATAGCAATGACTTAACTCGATCTATCTTCCTGATATACGCCCTGGAGACTGTATTTATGTCAACAACGACAATTAATATTAGACGAGAGTCTCGTTGATGTATGATTCGATCATATACTTGAGGATGACATAAGCGATTTTTCTTCGCTACGTTTTCTAAGTAAATTTTTCGTTCATTCTCGTTCTGGAACGTGGGAGTGTTATACCACAATTTCATAAGATCGACGCGATCTTTGCGGTACATTTTGTCATCAAGAGGGATTCCAAGCTCCTTTACCACTACTGACCCACTCATATCCGTCCAAGCTGGTGTGACGTTAATTTCGACAATGGTCGTGAAAATAGTTACAAACATCCATTCCATGTTGGCCTTAATACTACTCTTACTAGATTTTTACTGCAAACCAGTCAAATGTGAGTATCAGGTTGGTGGATATTATTCTAGAGGTTGATGGTGACAAATTAAAATAAATCGATGAAATTCGTAGGGTCAGAGCAGTAAGACTATTCTATATCTCGTGTGCATAATGTACTACACTCTCATCTCAGAGAAGATACACTACCGGTCAAAAGTCTGAGGACACCTGAGAATCAAGCTGATGATTTTCAGAGTTTGATATCTCAGAACCTATTCTATTGACCGTAGAGAGCTTCACGTGGTCGCATTTTGTAGCTCATATCGAGCACTATCAAATCTATTTTTTGTATTTTCCATCCCGCGTCTTATACCAGAGACACACGAGTCAGAAAAATGATTTTTTTCGCAATTTTTCGGCCAAGGTACGAACGCCTGCAAATTTTGGAGAGGATGTTAGATCGCTATAACACCAATGATATCTCCAAGACCATCGAAAGGCCTTCAAGATCTGTTTTTGATTGTATCTCAAAGTGGCTCTAGTCCCGAGATCCAAGTGATTCAGTGAGGGTATTTTTCTCTCAAAAAATCCCTTGATAATCCAGTAATAATGAGAAACAGCCCACTTCGGGGCAGCTGACACTCATTTCTACAAGAGTTCGACTAAACATCGAGATAGCCATCGAAAGTGAAGGCTACCGACCTTGGACTGGGCTGTTTCTCATCATTTTTGGATTAACCGCGTAATTTTTTGAGAGAAAAATACCCGCAGACAATCTGTCATATCTCAATGCCAGAACCACTTTGAGAGACGTTTAAAAACAGATTTTCAAGGTTTTTTCATGGGCTTAAAGATGTTATCGGTCTCATAGCGATCCAACAATCTCTCCAAAATCGTCAGGCGTTGATACCTTCCCTGAAAAATTGCAAAAAAGTCATTTTTCTGACTCGTGTGTCTCCGGTATAATACGCGGGACGGAAAATACTGCAAATAGACTTGAAAGTATTTGATATAAGATACAAAATGCTACCACGCGGAGCTCTCTACGATCAATAGAATAGGTTCTGAGATATCAAACTCTGAAAATCATCAGCTTGATTCCCACGTGTCCTCAGACTTTTGACCGGTAGTGTAAGAAAAATTGATTTGAAGAAATTCACCTTGAACTCTCAGCATGCGGATACAGAGTTTTAAATGATGATTTGTCGATCTAAGAAATATTCAATAATACTCATACTCTTTATTGAATACTCATTAAAATGAGTGTAAAAAATACCTAAATTTTCTCGAATCACTTTATTTTGCTCATCAAATCTTCAGGCTGGACTACATTTTGATGATTTTTGAGCCAGCTACGCTCAGTTAGAGACTCAGATTAGAAAGCGAAAAAATGAGCCAAGATACATTTTAGTTTTGTGGCGACTAAAGAGGTGTGCCTAATTTGCTACCTCCCCGCACACATGAAAGGTCAGCTTCGTTAAAAGAGCACATTTTTTATTCGTTATTCATGAGTGTAATGTTTCGACTCCCAGATGTGGAATGAGGCGTATGCTTCAGGATACTTTGAAGCTGTTCTATACAATTTCAAATTTCTTGAAACTGACAAATGACTTTTTGGAGGGTGAACGCCAACGCGAGCAGATTTCGAAAAGAGTTTTGGTCCAAACTATGAACCTCTCGGCTTTTCTAAAAGTACTTGGAAAATGACCAAGGGTACGTAATTATTGGCCAAAACAAATTTTCTTCGGTATGATCCAAAAAATTACTATTCACTATCTAAAAAATCATGGACTCCCAGTCTTAATCTTGTTGAGCTTCTTCAGTATGGTCTACACTCGACTCAAATTTCAAGTACGACCCACAGGTCATGCGTGAACTAAGATTTCAAATGTAACTCAATTGGTGGATCCACGTGGTAAATATTCGATAACGATGGGCTCAACAGAAAGCAGGTATTCCCTCGCACTCGAAAAGTGGGAAGAACAGAAAGGTATTGAGCCTAGGCAAAAAAATGACCAGAAACTTGAAACTCAAAGAAGATAATGAATAAGCCATACAAGCTTACAAGCAAATTCAAAGAGACTTCAGATGGAGAGTGAGACGTAAGACAAACTCGATTGACACAGGTTTTTCGATCAAATGCCGACTCCTGACTCGATTTTTAATTTCGTATCATCATTCTATACCTACTATGGTATTTATTCGCATCTATAGTTTCAGAAAGTCTGCTACATATATTTTGAACGAGCTTCACTGCGGCTTTGGTTGGGCATTAGTTAGTGACAAGAACGTAACTCCCCTTATCCCGTAAGAACAATATCTAATTCACGCGGTTTTGATTTACGCAGCCTTCGCGTATAACGAGGTACACCTAAATTTGTCGTAGGCAATTAGTCTGAACCGGGCATTTTCATAATAAAACCCGGGCTTTCCCTCAAATGCCCGGGGTTTATATAAAATGCTTGGCCATTAGTTTGATACGCGTGCACCATCACAAACAGCCTGTTTCCAACCGAGCATTTGATATAAAGAAATATCGTACGAGAATGAAATATCTGCAATTCATTTTCCTTAGAATTACAACTGCAAAAACCTCTTGCAATCCAATATTGAGGATTATTGTCCCGCATTAGGATACCAAATTACATGTTTTTTCTTCATTTTGATTATGAAAAATTGGATAGGCTCAAATCTTACTTGAACATGTCAATGAACTAATAACACCATTCGCCCCGCTCGATTTTTTCAAACCGAGCAACACCTGTTGTACCACAGTGATCCGTGGCTAGCTCAAAGGTTGTTCAAAATGGAGTTCATCTTATTGGGATGAGGGGTGGTTCCTCGAAGGGATAGTTTCCGAGATCTAAAATCCTCAAACTCGAAAGCAGCGCAACACCGATCGATGAAATCCGCACCGATAAATATATCATATCTTCCGAGTTTGGGGTAAGTTACATCGAAGCAATCTATTAAGCGGGTAGACAAGATGTAATGAAACACAACTGTATAAGCCAGCCACGAATTAATGTGGTACTAATAGTTGCTTCATTTTAAAAACAAAACAAGCGTGGCTCAGCGTGTCATAGTCCATTCACATGTTCAATAAAATTTGAGCTTATCCATTTTTTTATAGTTGCAATGAAGAAAAAATATAATTGGAGATTTTTGTAGTTCTAATTCCAGAGAAAATAAATTGCGACTGTCCATAGAAACGGATATTTCGTTCCCATACGATATTTCGCCAATTTCACATTACCCTCAAGGGGCTTCGCGCGTTTTATGAAATGCCCGGTTTGAACCAGACTGTTTGTAATGATGTATGCGTATTAAACAGATCGTCCGCCATTTTATACATATGAATCTCGGTCATTTGTAAAAAAGCTTGATGGGCATTTATAAAACGTCCGATTTAGGCTAATTGCCTACAAAACATTCATCTTCAAGCATACGAAATCATCTCAAATTTCACTGTTTATCAACTCATCTTCAAACTTTTGCAGGCCATCCAAAACCTTCTGCTGATAGCTTATCATCCAGGTTACGGCGTAGCACAGGAAGTTTTCCTGCATCGATCGAGGACTATCCTTTCGTTGCATCAATACGCGTTGCTGGTGGCCACGTATGTGGAGGCTCAATACTCACCAAGAATATCGTCTTAACTGCCAGTCACTGCATAAACCAGAAATCAAATCCACTCAACGTGATATCAGTAAAAGTAGGAGATGCTGACATAAACCACAAGGGCTCTTGGCATTCTGTTGTCAAAATAATCCAGCACGAAGACAACGAGCTCGAAGGAGATAATGTGGAATTTGTCAAAAGGCACGATGTAGCTTTGATAAAACTCAAGACTCCAATCGAGTTGAATAACAAAACTATAAAGGTTGTTAAACTTTTCGATGCAACCGATAACGTATGGGACTATGATATGGGAATTTTAATTGGTTGGGGTTATATCCTAGCTAATATCGAAACAGATCAGTCGTCAACGAGTGAAAATGGTACGCGATTTAAGAATCGAAAAATTGGCCGAGTTCCTCGACAACTCATGGATGTTGAACTGGATATTGGCCCGAGAGAAAAGTGTGATGAATTTCTCCGGAATGATAATTCAATTAATGAATTCTGTACCTATACGTTAGGTAGAAAAGGCTGTTCTGGAGATTCTGGAAGTCCGTTCATGGTTAATGGACGACAAGCAGGAATTAATTCGTGGTCTAGTGATATTTGTGATTCGGATGCAAATACAAGCGTTTTCGTGGATATTGCAAAATACCGCAGCTGGATCGATCAACATGTAAAGATCTTGTCCCGCACATAAATATTTGTCCAGCTTGAGATTTGACACCAAAACCATATGATGCATTATACGATTTTCGATTATTTTATCTTGTGTAATAGCCATTTTTGCGAGTCCCGTGAAGATCCATGAAGAAAATAATGCAAAATGTGTGAGTTTTTGTCGAATTATATCAGCAAAACACAAAAATGAGCTTAGCAATAATCTAAAAGTATGTGGACAAATATCAACTGTGGCACATATAGCTCGGTTCTTTCTCGTCTTCTAATCAAAACCTTGCTGAGAATTCTGAGAATTTTCAATGAACGTATATAATTATTAACTTTTTCATTACTTATTATCTACTATTGATCATTGGCTCATAAACTGAAACGTTGAATAAATTGAAATTTCTTATTTCTTTGGCATGTGTACTCTCATAATTATACGAAGCATGAGAATTAGTCTTCTCCTAGCTAATGGTCGAGGCTCAGTCATGCAATAGTATTTTTATTTTTTAAATCTATTCTTAACAGTACTTTAAACTTCTCATTCGAGGTCTATACTCATTAGTGAGCAATAATTTGATTTGTATAATGTATTAGTACAGAACATTGAGTCGCCGAGAGCCCGTAAATTATTAGCAAAATACAGAAAAATATATTATTAGGAATAACAATGGTGACAAGTAAGAATGTATCCATACACGAGTCTTATATAATATTGTGCGTATCTGAAACTTACAAATGAAGATTGAGTACATTTGGAGCGATATCAAATAAATTATATCAATATCCCATAGCCAAATGACCATTATGATTTCAATTTCGACAGATAAGTACGCGGTGAATCTACATACTTGAGCGCGGCAACGGTTGCAAAGCTTCAGGAGTTGCATGTTGCATCTTGCCACATCATCATCGCTACAGCAATTCAGAATGAGAAAGAGCGGAAAATTTAACAAAATAGTTAGATCATCCCTCTATCGTACCCAACTATGAGACTGCGGCTGAATTTTCTAAAAATGACAAATCGCTGATATCGCAGGGCTTGATAGAGAACGTTCGCATATTGAATACTCCATTTGAAACTCAAAAAGCGATCAACTCTTTCAATACGCGGAATGATAATTAGATCGTTGCAACTACTTTTCCAGAAAACTTCTAAAGCCCAAGTATCTTCCCGACGTACAATAATCAATGATAAAATTTAAAGAATAACCATCTTAATGTCATAATGTCATGTATAGATATTATCGCGCAAATTTGCAAATTTTGTGTCAAAAACAAAGAAATCCAGTAGTGCAGATCGAGTCTCCGGACGCATATGCCGACTTTTTCCATTCATTTTTGTACAAAGGATGACAATTTGTTACCGGGAGAAGGCTTTTAAGTCCACGGAACAAACATACATGATACTAACATTTCACTCTTAGAATCGGTCGCAAAGATAATGGATTTGACGGAAGAACTCCGCGCGGTTTTCATCTATTTCCATCATATACTAATGAGAAAAGTTGGTGTACCCCGGGAAAATTCATTTTCAGTACAAGGTAACACAGTGTCCACGGAATTGACAAAGTTAGTTGAATGGCTAATTTTCGTCTATAAATGTTTATGCAGCACTCAGAATTTCAATTCTGGGCCGCCTCTTTTCGCACTGACATTTGATTATTCGATATGTTTCATTTAAATATTGTCCGTGACAAGATCCTTCAGAGTAATTTTGGGATTCGCTGTTGTTATTTCTATGAAATGTCTCATTTTCAGTGACAATCTCATTACAAGAAAGAGGCACATGGCTCAGAGTTTAATCTAAGGATTTTGGTCAAGAAACCTATGAGAAATATTTTCTTCAATATTGTATTTTGAAGGCAAAATTCGAGAATATACCCTCAGCAACGACTACTTCGACGTTAGCACTAATAAGAGTATACTTGGAACTCCAATTACCAAAGTCCACGAAACTGATATTTCGACCCTTAATCTTTAAAAATCAAAAAAATGTGTGGACGGATCGTTTTGAAAATTTAGGACCTGAGTGTATTTCAATAGATTACGTGTAGAAAAATTCAGATAGAGTAATTCGTAGCTCACTAGTCGAAATGAATGACCATCAGCACACATTCTGGGTAAGTTGGCGCGATAATGCCCTATACAACATTCGCAAATGTTCTGTATGCGCAATAATAACAACTAAATAGATCTGGGGGAATATGGAATAGAATTTCGATGGCAAACGTACGTATACGATAGTCCACACCTCAAATGAGATTTTCAACTGATGTCTTCGTGAGTCGGTATTATAGATATTTATTCCAAATGAAGTGAACCGTGCAGTTCCAAAAATTACAACACCATTTGATGATGGCTAGCTGTTTGTGCTGACTGATGTAGGTCTTCAAAGTCACGCTCTTTATTTATTATGAAACTCGCCTAACCTGAATCTATAATAATGTCTACTTCAATGTGTATTCTGCAAGGCTCGAGTATCTTAATGAGAGCTAGTACAATTCATCGGAAATCCGTTCAAAACGAATCTGAGGTATCGGGGAATAAATTCCATCATTCCTTCAAGTTTATGAAATTTAAAAGTTCTTGCAGGGCCATGTAAATTCAATAGTGATGCCTATACTTATCCAAAAGTCGTCGAAATTCCACACGATGTATCATAATTTGAATCGATTAGCACGCAGAAATTGCGAGTAGAAAGATTTGCACGTTGCATTCTATTCTAGACGAGCGAGTAAGCTCCTAAATCCGTTCCCCACTGAACACCGTTCGTTCCCGAAACGTACCCCGGAAGGTTCCCCCCGGAACTAATGCAACCTTCGCCGGGCGTTGCTACGACCCATCAGCAACGTTGTGGGTAGGTAGAAATGTCCGCGGACGACTACGTATCTAGGGCGTTGTGTCATGGTTCCCGGAACCTTCCAGTGGTTCCGTAATGGTTTTGTAATGGTTGTTCGTTGCAACCTAGAACTTGGACATTTTTTTGTTAAATAAATAAAATAATTGTTATTTTTTGTTGTTTCCCTTGCAGGCTATTCGTTTAATCTCTTCGGCTAGGCTGAATCACAAATACGGTCACTTCGTGAAGAGGAGACAATGAGACTGTCCTCGAATAGCCTGCAGAGGAAAGAAGAAAAATAACAATTATTTTATTTATTTAACAAAAAAATTTCCAAGTTCTAGGTTGCAACAAGCAACCATTACAAACCATTACGGAACCACTGGAAGGTTCCGGGAACCATGACACAACGCCCTAGATACGTAGTCGTCCGCGGACATTCCTACCTACCCACAACGTTGCTGGTGGGTCGTAGGTGTTATCTTTCCGCCATGGTCGTAGGAACGCCCGGCGAAGGTTGCATTAGTTCCGGGGGGAACCTTCCGTGGTACGTTTCGGTAACGAACGGTGTTCAGTGGGTCATTAACTGCTTAAACTAGTAACTGACTAGTAGTTAACTAGTAAGTTCACTTCATCCGAACCATTTAGTTTTGGGCTCAAATAATAGGTGGCACATCCAATAACCCATATTTATGGCATCCATCGTTGAAAGCGCGACTTTCCCGATGGATAGCCATAAAATTCTGTATGCATCTCGTGCCGAAAACGCGATAAGTAACAGAACTCGTGCTGTTACTGCCAGCACTCGTTTCAAATAAACGCATTTTCGGCAACTCGGTACATAATATACTATTTGGAGTATGAAATCGCTCACAATAAGAATTATTGTTTGAAAATTGGGGGACGGCATGAATGAACGATAAAAACATGCATCTTTTTACCTTTCTTCGGATTTCCAATATAAGTCGAAAAATGTTGGGTTTTCGGGACAACTTGTAGAGAGGTAATTTTTAAATCTCTTAACGATATACAAGAATAATCCTATTTCTTTTCCCCGTGAAATGCATCCCTTTGGGGTTATTCTTGATCAAAGTTAAAATCTAGTTTGTTCAAATAAATTCGCAAAAATCGTTCATAATGAATTTAAACTATTTTTCAATGATAAATTGGTCAATTTTGAATAAAAACGGTCTCCCGGTATTTTTTCCCAAGTTTGATCGTGTCGAGAAATGAAAGTAGCAAATTTCGTGACTTCCAACCTCAAATGCGGTGTTTTCATGACTGCACTTGGATTGGAAGTCGCGAAATCCACTTCTTCTATTACTCGAAAACGATCGAAGTTAGGAAAAATACCAAGAGACCTTTTCTGTTCCAAATTCACTCAATCATCTTGGAAAAATAGTCTGACTCAAAAAAATAGTCTGAGCCATAGACTCATTTATAACCAATTTTAGCGAATTTGTTCAAACAAATATTCGATTATAACTTTGATTAAGAATAACCAGCTTAGAGATCTTACATTTCACGAGAAATAGAGTATTCCAATTTATTTATTTCATATTTGATTACCTGAAGCTCATTTAGAGGCCCCAGTACCCGAATAATCGATAATTTTCGAATGGCAATGGTAAAACCGGTACAAGGTCGAAAAAATGCATATTTTTATTTGATAATTCATGCCACCCTCCAATTTTTGAACAAATATTGGTCATTGGATGTGCCACGTAAGTATTTGAGCCCGAAACTGGACGGTTCGGAATTTAGTCGGTTATATACCTAAGAAAGAAGCATCTTTTCGAGGCTTCCTAATTGTGTCCACATTATAGTTGCACTGCCGCGCTGCAAGAGTTTATGTGAGATATATCCATTATCTATATCGATCTGTATATAGATATACACTTCAGATAATAATTGTCCGAATCACCGCGGAAAGTGATAGTGCGCGTTACGTGGTCAAAATCCGCAGCCCTCCCGATATTATATCTATATATGTTACAAACCTCATCTACACGCTAGCGTTATCGTGTGCGTGGCCCCTCTCTCTATCTCTCTCTCTGTCTCTTTCGTCTCGTCTCCTCGATCAGCTCAGAGCATATCGCCCGAATATCGCGGCCGCGGCAGCACATCAGTGTCTTCTCTTTCAAGTCACGGCCCCGTTCGCGGCGTCTTGGCTTTTCAGCTTCTTCTCAGCAACAGCCGAAGTAGCCAGCCTTAAAAAAAAAAATCAAACAAGCAATCATGTCACGTCAATGTTGAAACAACCCCAAACCCTTGCCGCAGCCACTAGCACGAATCGGAAATAGATAATAAGACAACATCAGGCCCAGCCGGAACGCGCAGCCCCATCAGCAGCCACGCGTTCAACAGCCACATATCGTCCACGTTAGCAAGTTTTGAGAGCATCTTCAAAAGTTTATAACTCGCAACGTCACCGGCAAAAACATGAGCCAAGCCAACAAGCAACAACAGCAGCAGCAGCAGGAGCAAACACCCCAGGCTCCACCGCCCAAACCTAGCTTTGGAATAGTAAAGCAGGTGAGTGATGAGAGACGCCCCGGCCACGCGGCCAACTATCAGTAACATATGGACCCCTCTTGTACCCAATTTCCAATGCTGCACTTACTTTCAAAGCTCGTAGAGTCCTGGTAGTGGCCTACGAGTGAGCTTCTGCTTTGTACCAAGCAGACGGTCCAATTATTTGCAACCATCGCTGGCTAGCACTTGACTGGAATACTCTGACTGAAAAGCACAGCAGGTGTCTAGAGCTTCTATGAGAAAGATCTATTTGTCATGGCTCGTGCAGTTGAATAAGTTTCTTGACAGAGAGTATGTTTTTTGGAATTTGAGATGGCAGATGGATGTTGAATTGGGAATTGGTTATGCCACATGTGCTACCATACTGTCTTATCTGATCTTCATGATGAGTTGAATGAATATGATCAGGAGCTGGTGTGTGTCATTCCTTATAAGTTTCAGACAATTTTATCCCGAGTATTCATGGATTTGGTATAATTATCACTTACATATTCATCCATGAACTACATTTCATCAAGGCTTTGACGATATTTACCATCTATTGATCTAAACTAATTGTCAGACATATGCTAAGTCATACTTTTTCTCATGTTGCAGATTGTTTCTGGGGATTCCATCACCATCCGTGGAATCCCCAAAGGGGGTCCACCCCCTGAGAAAACCCTCATACTCTCCAACATCATTGCTCCCAAGCTGGGCCGCAGGAATGTCAATCTCAAGTATGAATCTAACTGTTTTTTTCCATACAATGACGATGCAGAATTTAATTGCTTCTGTGTTTAACAGGACTGAATCTCCTGATGAACCTTATGCCTGGGAAGCTAGGGAATTCCTACGAAAAATGTTGGTTGGACAAGAGGTGACTTTCATTGAAGAAAAAGCACCTAACAACAGGATCTATGGACGTGTGTGGATTGGCAAAGGTAAATACTGCAATTGATAGCAGACTACATCGTACTCCATCGGTGGCCTTCCAAAAGAAGCCCTTCCTTTTAAAAATTTTATGTAACAGCGCATCTCTATCTTGAAATTTTCTGCTGATTTACAGAGTAAATTTGATAAAGCTCATTCTCGATTTGTCATCTACACGAACAGTTTCAAAGTCATTCTATGAATAATTGATGTCTGATCAATAATTGATGTCAAGAATCTTACTGCATTGATGAGTTTAAATTACCAGATCTCTACCTCTAGACACAGCTATCCTAGAACACTATTTGTCATGGAAACTTACTTCCAAACCTCGAATCATCTTCATCCATAGAATATTTGTATGGATTCTCAAAATTGGATTCCACAGTTATGCCACGTGGCGTCTACGTGGAACAAATCGCGCTCACTCTATATTCTCGTTTTTTACGCAACAACCTGACGCTCAAAGCTGTCATGGACTGAGATGGCTTTGCAATTCTCATCGTTAATCGATTCCTCGACTGATACCGCAATCGAAGTCACTCGAGCTATTGATTGGGATCCTCAGAACTGGCAAAGATCATGTTATCTTGATTGGTTTGGTTCCTATGCTCCTCACCGTATCTTAGATTCGAAGCCATTATCAAATAACCTGCAAGTACCAACTGGGTTCTAACCGAAAGCCATGCCAAACTTTCACGCCACCACGTTTGTGAATAGAAAATCGAGAGCAGAATCTGTTTCATCAGACTAAACTAGGAAGAGTCCGAATATTGACTGACTCATAAAATTGTTCTTCAGATCAAAGTGGGCCGGATGTAACTGAGCTTCTGGTGTCGGAGGGCCTGGTCACGGTGAAGCGCGATACGCGACTCTCATCGCCCGAACTGAGCAGGCTTCAGGAGCTCGAGGATGCCGCCAAGGCCGCAGGCAAAGGTCGTTTCTCAACGAGCACGCCAGCGTCGGAGCACGTTCGTGACATCAAGTACACCATAGAAAATCCCATGAGCCTCGTTGACAAGTACGGGGGCAAGCCAGTGAAGGCCGTCATCGAGCATGTGAGGGACGGTTCGACCCTCAAAGCCTTATTGATACCCGACTTCTACCACATCACCCTTGCCATCTCCGGAATCCGTTGCCCCGCTTTCAAGCAGGACGGACCCGAGCCATTTGCTGACCAAGCCAAATTTTTCGTTGAAAGCCGTTTGCTGCAGAGAGACGTCGAGGTCATACTCGAGTCCGCTAACAACACCCAGTTTGTTGGCAGCATTCTCCATCCTAAAGGTTCGTATAAAAATCATATTTTCCTTTCAGTATTTTTCGAGTAATGATATGAAAGGAGGGATTTCAATTAGTCGTGAGATTGTTCTTCGTGACCCTACGGTCTTACGATTAACCTTCTATAGTATATAGATGGTGCAGTCATGAATTTGAAACATTAGATTCGTTATGAGATCATTCGTGTGGTGTGAACTGGTGGAGTGTGACTTTACCGAGCGCTAACAAATGTTACATCACGCAGTATTTGTTGGCACAATTGCGAAATGCGATGAGACAGCGAGACACGAGAATGTACTCCCACCTGATGTTGATTTCCGATGAATTTTTGTCACCAAAATATTGATCATTCCTTCACGTAATTTCCAATATTGTAGTCAGAAGTATGGCGCGGATAGAATTGAAGCAATTTCCTCTATTCGTATAAATTGGATACCGGAGGACATATCAAAATTCGATCTGTGATCTCGAAATTTCTCGCTATTCTTCACATTTTATCTTCTCGATTTCTACCTCTTTGCAACAATATATTTCTGACTCATCAATCATTTAATTTTTGAGTCATTTCTACTCTACAGGGAATATTGCTGAAGCTCTCCTAAGCGAAGGTTTTGCACGATGCGTGGACTGGTCTATGAATCACCTCAAGACTGATAAGCATAAGCTGTACTTAGCAGAAAAAGCTGCGAAGGAAAAGCGGCTGAATCGTTGGAAGGATTACGTACCACCCAAGCCTTCGGAGGAGATGAACGGCACAGTTATCGAAGTGACAAGTGCCGATGCGATGATCGTGCGTATGACCAATGGAGATACCAAGAAAATATTCTTGAGCAGCATACGACCACCCCCAAGACCAAAAGAAAAGGATGAGAAGAAGGGCGAGGATGGCAAGGTGCCTCGTGGTAAAGACTTCCGACCACTCTACGACATACCGTGGATGTTTGAGGCTCGCGAGTTTCTCAGAAAAAAACTGATCGGCAAACAGGTCAAGGTAGTCGTTGACTATGTCCAACCTTTAACGGACAAATTCCCCGAGAAGACTTGTTGTACCGTTACTATCGGCAAAGTGTAAGTTGAAATATTCTAAAGCTTTCCCACCACTCATCGCTTTACAAAACTAAACGTAGTCTTCTCATCCCGCAGAAACATTGCCGAAGCTATGGTATCAAAGGGCTATGCCACTGTGGTGAGATATCGTCAGAACGACGACCAGCGCTCATCTCACTATAACGATCTGCTCTTTGCTGAATCCAAGGCTGAGAAATCAGGAAACGGTTTGCATGCCAAGAAAGATGTACCTCTGCAGCGCATCCGGGACGTGTCGACTGATCCAGCAGCCGCTAAATCGCATTTGCAGTCGCTCAAGCGAGCTCGCGAGATGAAGGCTGTCGTCGAATTTGTCACGAGTGGCTCTCGGCTCAAATTGTTCATTCCCAAAGAGTACTGCTTGATCACTTTCCTACTAGCCGGAGTCAAGTGTCCGCGTGCGTCAAGAATTAATCCGGGTGCCACAACGGGAGGCATGGAAGGAGAACCTTACGGAGATGAGGCACTCGCTTTCACTCGACGATTCTGCTTCCAGAGGGATGTTGACGTGCAAATTGAAAATATGGAATCGAAGGGTTCCGGCTTCATTGGCTGGCTCTTCCTTGACGGAGTCAATCTGTCTGTCGCCCTTGTCGAGGAAGGCCTCGCGGAGGTTTCCAACTTTGTCGAGCAAGGAGAGTACCTTAAGGCGCTTAAGGCTGCCGAGGAGCGCGCCAAGGCTAAGAAACTTAATGTGAGTAACAAATGCTTGGATTGAATCAATCATTTTCGTGAACTTCCGCGCACATCGAATTATGCATCATCGACATGATCAGAAAAAATTGTTTCTGTAATTTTTCTCGTCTCTACTTTAGATGTTCATCGTTAATTTCCCGAGTTCACATTAATCCTATTCGATGTAGTTACTTTGCTATTAGGTTGGTTTAGCATTTCTAGCACAAAGGACAACATTCATTGATCAAAAATCTATAAACAGGCAATCTCATTCTTTGATCACTTGAAAAACAACCCTTCCAGCACGAATGTCCATAATCACGCAGAATAACAATTAATCGGTGATAGCTTTCATATCCATTGCAGGAAAAATCTGAGAAGATTCAAAAAATTGCTTGAGCTTCCGAAGATCCGAATCCCACGAAAATTGCGCGCTTGAGAAAAGAAAAATTGACCCATGAGCCAAAGTAGCGCCCGTGCTGAAAAGGTTGAACTTTCTAAGATTCTTCTGATCAGAATGTTTAAACCCTAAATGATTCCCGATTAACATAATCTGTGGCAAGCGTCAACACCTTCAACTACCCATAGAAGTATGAATGTATCTAAGTTTACGAGTCAACAGTTATACGTATTATAGTACCTTACAACAAAGATGAGACCGGTGTCTGATGATATGAAGATTGATATTTGTATCATTCAATCTACAGATCTGGGAGAACCGCGTGGAGATTGAAGTTGAGCCTGAAAAAGAGCGCGAGGAAGAACGTGGTCCAGTCGGTCGCAAAATTGACTATCAAGAGGTAGTCGTGTGTGAGGTAACTGAAGACCTGCACGTGTACACGCAGAAAGTTGATCAGAAAGCAAATCTTGAGAGCATGCTGACGCGTCTGCGTCAGGAGATCGCTGCCAATCCGCCGCTGGCCGGTGCCTATACCCCCAAGAAAGGCGATCTGGCCATTGCCAAATTTACCGAAGACGACGAATGGTATCGCGTCAAGATAGAAAAAGTTTCTGGATCCAATGTTTCCGTGTTCTACATTGACTATGGTAACCGAGAAGTCATCAACTCTACGAGAGTTGCAGCCATGCCTGCAGGTTTTGGGGCTGACAAGCCATACGCGACTGAGAACATCCTCGCACTTGTCGCCTTGCCGAAAGACGTAAGTATACTTGAATTGGAACTTGTGCTTCGCAATCTATCTTACGGATTAACGCATTTCATCTTTCCTTTCCAACAATTTTGTAACTCATCAATACGATTTGTATCATACAGGATGATGATAAGAAAGCAGCTGTCGACGCTTTGAGGGAGGATACTGTTAATGGCAAGCCTGTTTTGTTGAACATTGAATACCGAAACGCTGGAGTTCCAGCCGTCACTTTAGTTGATCCGACCACTAAGGCGGACCTTGTTAAGGCACTTGTTGCCGATGGTTTCTTGATCTGTACCCCAGGTAGAGACCGCAAATTGAAAGAATTGGTGAGTTCCAATCTTTATTGTATCAATAGCTTTCAGCGACGCAATGTGTCTATAAGCATCTTATTTAACATTGCTCAATCATAATAATTTCTTGCAGAGAGAAGAGTATAGAAAAGCGGAACAGGAAGCTCGAGATAACCATCGTAATATTTGGCAGTACGGCGATATTACTGAAGATGATGCTAAGGAGTTTGGCATCGGTCGTTAATTTTTTTTTAATTGATACTTTGATATAAAATGGGAGAAAAACTTTGGGTGAAAATGCCAAGAATTCGTATAAGGATCGTATACCATTCCTCTTGAAAGGCATAATAGACAGCATAATGAATAAAGTTGGTCGACGATCCACTAAGATAGACTTTTTGAAAAATTTGAGAGCATAGTAATAGAAGGGAATGTTGAGCAGCATGTTCCATAGGTTGTGAAACTAACCTGTAGAAACGGTAGATCAGCGGAGAAAAATGAATTGTACATAATTATAGAGGGAAAATGAGAAAGAGTAAATGGATGGCTACAAGGGTAAACGTAGCATGCGAGTTTACTATCTGTCCTTTACAAGACTCTTGTACCTTCTTATCCCCCACGAGACTGTTTCATTGTAAAATGTATTTCTATATATGCGATTGATCATTGTTATTATGCGCGCGTTTTGCGTCTACCCTGCGTTAAAAAGAGAACTTTTTACAGTTTATAAAATCACGAATCAATTTATGAATTTGTATAAATATGAAATATTTCTGAGCTCTGATGAGATGAAGTGCAATTCAAATCATTGTCTCACTGCGAGTAAGTTTCACTGGCTTTACTATGCATCGCCAATAACGATTGATTTTTTTCCAATACATCATGTCATTGAAAACTTGATGGAATAGCTGGAACAGCTGTCACTCTAGAGGAACAAACAAAGATCCTTCGATACATTATTTTTCTAAAAAATTTCGTATTATCTTTGGCAATTTGCATCAATTGGGAAATTAATGATTGTTCTCTATAATGAATCATATTGAACTCTAGATTATATGAATATATCTTGATATTCAAAGATTATGAGTTTTAAGTTTTTAGAATATTCTTAGAAAAATCATAAAAATATATAAAACTTGATTCAAAATCTACTAAACTGTCATTGTTATCATCTACCATTGTGCGCCTCTATTTCGCCACACGTTGATCACTAGCTCCCGGTTTCTGCCTATTAGAAGATTGAGAGTTTTGGAGACCAAGAATTGAAAAGAATCTCCCTAGTATAGATATTTTGACACTACGATTGCAATATATTCTTGCGGCTAAAATCACCAATACGCACGCGGATGTGCAAAATACTGACGTACTCGTTTCATTTTATCAATTTCAATCATTGGCTCGAAATCTTGAAATTGTTCAGAACCGTGCCGCGATTGGTTATCGAACCGTGAGAATAATTTTAGTGGCGAAATGTCCTTCCCAGACAAGAGTTTTTCCAGAAGTGGTATTGATTGCCATTACTGGAGCTCTTCGTGTGAAAAGAATACAATAAATTCCTATTTACGCCTTAAAGTTTAAGTGCTTCTTTCGGCACTGGATACGCGACCCCTTGTTTTCCTTGAAGCATGTCTGATGTTCACAGTTCTTGTATTCTCGGCGCTTCGCAAACATGGAAAGATGCGTGTATCAGGTCAACCCAAAATCGGATTAGAAGGGTCATCTTCTCATTTTCTCGCCCAATTATGAAGATTCAAGTGAGAGCACTGACGTAAATCAAAACTAAGGAAATAAGTACCATAGAATTTTGATCAGTCAAACTCGGCTAACAAGGAGAGGTCCAACCTTGCGGGACACGGATGTTGATGAGACTCTGGTGATCATCTTGTTTTGGTGAAAAATGAAGGTATTTCCAAGGGTTTGATCCCATGGTCCTCCTATTCCGAGATACAGCTAAAGATATTAGCTATATTGGCCCATATCGAGAAGTCGTATATATAGATATACTAACAATGCTAATCTCTGCAGATGTATCTCGAAATTGGAGGCCCATGGGACCAAACCCTTGGAGATACCTTCATTTTTCACCAAAACAAGATGATTCTCAGATTTTCATCAAGATCCGTGTTCCGCAAGGTCGGACCTCTCCTTGTAAGTCGAAAGTCTCGTCAGCTCGAAGTGTGTCTTGGGATTTCGGATTTAACCTCGGCATCTCGAAACTTATATGGAGCTCGCTAACTCGGAGTTTTCAGCGTTATGAGCCGCGATGGAGAACACCAAACGAAGATAGAAAACTTCGACAGTGGTCGAAGAAGTCAAAGTGATTCAAGCCGGGAAGATGAATATCAAAACAGAGATTGAAATAACTAAAGAAGTTGGTATTCCTGCTCCTATTCTCAAGAATGAGGACGAAATCCTCGAACGATTAAAATCTCCTGCTTAATCCTGAATCAATGTCATTTCGATATCTCCTACGAAGACTATCACGTACGCTAACGCCCGGCGAAAAGTAACACTTGCGCGATATCGTCCGACGAAGAGTATCAGTTGCGCTTATGCCCGACGAAGACTAACGCATAACGTCTGCCCCCGGCGAAGAGTAACACTTAGCCCTTACGCCCGGAGAAAAGTATCATTCGAATCTTGGAAGAGATTCCAATTGCTCGTTACAATTTGTGATTCTTTTCTAATCGAAAATTGAGAATTTTGACACATTTCTAAACTCAGAAAAGATTCCAAATTCTGCCGAGGAATAAATCGAAGGCAGTCAAATCTGCAAATGCTCGGAAGCTCGGACCAAAGGTTACATCGGGGAAGCATTCAATCCTAAAACCCAGAAAGGCAACAAAATTCCCAAACATCTACTGGATACTCGAACTAAAATGAGTTTTTTTTAAAAGAAAACTAGTCCCAAAACCTAGGAAGGCAATCAAATCCATAAATAAGTGGATGCTCGGACCAACAATCTTACCAGGTGATGAATAAATCCCAAAACTAAAGTAACGAAAGGAATACACGGATATCATCACCCATCTTGTAGTCAACGGCAATTTTCTCAGAATGCATTTGAAGAATGAGAAACAAATCTTTAGAATTCAGTTTCTTGAGATGGAGTAAATTTTACGCCAAAGTCATGAATTATGAATTTCATCAATATCCTCAACCCTTCCAAACTCCTTCTTGCTTGACCTCTCGTAACTCGGGTGTACAAAATCGTCGAGGCATATTTGGTGAAGAGATTTTATATGTCTTGAAGAGGGCTATAATACAAGATCTTGCAAAAATTTCTACACTATAACAATTTCCGTTATTCGAATCGATGTAAAGCATGATTTATATCAATCCGATAGTGCACGAAATATACACACACGCTGATCCAATGCACAACGTATCGCAAAGGAGAAATAAACCGGTCGATTCTGTCAAAGATTTGATAAACTGTACTGTATAATTTCCTCGGGGTAATGAATTCGTATCCGAATTTGGGATAACACAATGAAAGCCGATTCAGAGTTTTAGGATGTGCGCCCAGCCGCTACAAATAATGATACTTTTCGCCGGGGTAAGGGCTACGGGATACTCTTCGCCGGGCATGAGCACTAGGTGATATTTTTCGCCGGTGGCACGCGTATTTGTTACTTTTCGCGAAGCGTTGCGTACGTGTTACTCGTCGTCGGACGTTATGAAAGTGTTTTTCTTCGTAGAGGTATCGATTTGAAGATTTCGTATTCGTTGATGATGACGTATCTGCGACTAGCGAAATTGACAGATGCAGAATTTTTGGAAAATTTGGAAAACTCGAATGTCATTTCAGCTAGTCTGGATGGTGAAGACGATGTTGATATTAATACGAGCCTGCCGATCAATATGTATCTCGTCGTGAATTGGAGAATCCTCCAAACGTGATCAGGTTTTTCTTCGACAAAGTGGATGCATATTTCGAGGATATCCATCCGGCAATCATCAAATTAGAAGACACTGTAGACAAAAGCCTTGCTCGAAGTCTAACCCAAAAGAGAATTTTTACCCGAAGCATAGTTACTTCTCTGAATTTCCCCGAACCATTTCCCTGGAAGCATAGTTAATTTCTATACGACTTGAACTTTTCCATGTTGACTGTTCATATGATTTACATTAAATTGACACCGGTTTGTGAATGAAAAAATAGTTTTCGAATTAAACTTTTCTAACTCGAATTCATTCCAAAGCCTTTTCGATAACTCGAATTTCCACTAACAGTGGTATTTCATAGTCATCCGTAGACCACTGGTTACGGACGACTATGAATACCAGAGTAAGTCAAATACTTGCTATCTCGAAGTTTTTCTCGTGGATTATAGAGCTTCGACTTATCGAAATTTTACTGATCCTCTTCCTGAGAGTTCTTCCTGTCGGATGTGGCACGTCAATTTAGAATGAAATTCACTCCTGAAAAACGTCAAATCTAACTGAGTATATAGTTGGATGACCCGATTATCTCCGGTATTTTCAGTAACGAGTAGAGTCGCATTCCTGGTATGGATTTTTTGGCTTATTCCCTGTTTTCAAATGCCTCCATCAATTCAATTAACAGGACTTTTATTTCATACATTGATCAGAGTTGACCAAAAATGCCCTCCGTTAAAGATGATGTTTTTTGAACATTTTTCAATGGGGGATAATTGTTTTTAAAGGCCGATTCATCGCACTTCTGCTAATTTATCACTGATTCCTGAAAAATTATGCCAGTGTGACGCTGGATTAGTCAGTAAATATCTCATCAGTCGCGGGTGAATTCTTATATCGAGCGCTGGTACGGCTGAGCCCTACGATTCGCGGTAGGTCTCCCTCTTTACCATGTCTGCCCCTCGCAGCTATTCAGGGTCTTGACTGGGGACCTGCCCGTACGACTCACTGGTGGTTCCAAGACGTCAATTCCCCATTCAAACCGTGCCTCTTCCCTGCAATACGTGCCACCTACTTCAACAGCCTATATCCCTGACAAAACATGAAAATCAGTATCACTAATGCAGCCACGACAACTCAGAATTACAATATCCACCCTCAAATTCATTGTTGGAAGACCAGAGACCGGAGGACATGCGAAGCCGGTTCACTCGATGTCGTCTATCGATTCTGTGAGAGGACTTCGTTCGAAGCCAGAGTTCTCGGTCCGCGTGCTACTCTCGCGGCTTCTATGTATAGACTCTCACGCTATCACATGTACAGCACAGCGCGGGGTTTACGATACGACAGTACCCGCCGAGCTCCGGGTCAGCGAGCCCTCTTCCCCTCTTTCCCATCCCTCTCTCGCGCAGCCTACTTTTCAACGCTGCTGCCTATATATGGATGGTCCCGCCGAAAGTGGGATTTTCCATGTTCCAAGTTCCCCTGAGTTTCTAAGGGTTGGAATGTGCATCGGAAAAATTTCCTGGGGAGTATTCTATTGGTGCGCAACTGTGTTGATAGTTTTTGAGGCGATTCTAATGTCTCCGTATTATGTAGTGCTTGTGAAGGGTCGAAAAGTCAATTCCATCTCCTGTGGGCAACCCAACTTCGACTTTTGAATTCATCACGACGCATATGCAGAGTCGAAAATCCCTACATATAGCTATGCATTTCTATTTGTCATAGTTCAAATAACTTTGTCCGACACTTTGCGAATCAAAACTAAACCCTTAGCTCGCGCTCAGCCATCCGCGACATTTTGAAGATGGGGTTGCACCAAAAGTTCTCGCACAGCACTAATTAGCTCGGCAAAGAGCTCAATCATCGTCTATTGAGCCTTTCTAACCTATGAGGTTGGTTTCTAGATACCCAAATACACCTAATCCGTGGGCAACAGTAGCCGAAAATGTGAATCTGAATCCAGGCGCACCACATGAACGTGTTTTCATGACGGCGTACAAAATTTTCGGTCAATTCCGTACCCATGTTGTGCTCCTCGTGGTGCTCCTCCCTGACGCGCTATATCACTTTGTAAAACATATTCTCTTGCAGTGTTTGGTTGCATTAAAGTAAATCTATGCGGATAAGAGTCTACGATTAGTTGTCGAGCCGTGGGAATATTTTTTGAGGCGAAAGGTCCTTTCCGCCTCCTTCGCAACCTCTTATACTTGGCATATCTTTCTCTAGGTTCAATCTTGAGATAAGTAGCTCCAAATACTTTCATTTCGTTCCCGAAAAAATAGAAACCAATTGCTACGAGCCACTGGAAGTCGTCCTGGACTGAAATAGTTTTTCGACCCGAATCACTGCTCGTGACAATTTTGGCCCCTAAAAATTCTCACATTCGCCGGAATCACCCATATATATATTCCACTACAGCCCCCTCGTGCCTATGTGAGTATGCAACTCTCGCTCCATGCGACCCCGTCGCGTGATCGAGCGCACTTTTTTGACCGCGCGCTCTGCATGAGCTCCGCGTTCAAGCTGCAGCAAAGCGCCGAACTCTGCTTGGTACTTATATTGGCTGTGCACATTTTCAAACATACGAGCCGACCGACGGGCCTTCACGCGAACTGCCAATTATGCGCTAATGAAAATTGGTGTCCCCGCCTACCTCAATCCAACTCCGTGCTCGACATCCAAGTCCCGTCTGACCACACTCGAACTACTCTACTTGTCGTGGTGGCGCTCTCGCACCACATGTGCATATTGATGATGGCGGTGCGCTGTATGTTTCAATATTGGTTGGTTTTTCAGGGAGTTGATTTTGAACTGGATGAATAGTTTGGTGGATAAAAGAGATATCTCAAATAATATTGGGAGGAAATGACAGGAGAGACCGATCAAGCCATTTTTCCATCTGTTTCCAAAACGCTGTGATAAGTTTCCATTCATAACCAGATCAAATCATATCATTCATAATCAGCTGCTACATATTGATCTATCGTTAGCGCACAGTTCCTTAGTTTTGTATCAGATCAGCATTCCTAAGCGACTTGAAAAGCTTTCAACAAGACTATATGAAGATTACGTTCAGATTTTCTGCCTTTCTACTTCCTGTGATAATTATTTGTTGAGGATCTCACAAAGGGGCTGCAGGAATACCTAGAAAATTTCGTCTTCTTTTTTCATGTGGATTCTCCTCCAGATAGTCTTCATCGTGAAGATGAAATTCTTATAGAATGAATAACGTGATATGTGAGATTATTTGAGCGCAATACAATTTAAAACCCCTCAATGAGAATATGTGTCTCATAATCATATATGAAGATGTTCCCGACCGAACTGTGGTCATATATGACTATCTATGACCCATGGGAGGATCAGGCCTCCATACTTATAGGGGAGTTCGGAGAGTCCACGTCCCCAAATCTCACCAAAATTCTTTTACAATCTCGTACTACCTACAAGATGGAGAATCCGAAGTGAATCTGTCAAATGGACCTTCTGTTCACAGCTACAGGCAGAAAGGTCAACATTGCTGGTACATATTTAATTTTTCAACCAGGGTCCGCATGAGTAATACTGTCATATGCTGTAGCTTTAAACAGGAGGGCCTTTTGACAGATTCACTTTGAATTCTCCATCTTCTAGGTAGTACGACATTGTAAAAAAATTTGGTGAGATTTGATGACCCGTACGCCCTAGACTTCTCTTGTTAGTCATAATAAGAAGACAAATTTTACTCACACATGGCCAAGGGGTATTGTAATTTGGCGGATAGAAGATCATTCGGATGGAGGCCTAGTAGTTGGGTCCATGAGTGCGCCTTTTTCTAAGCTCCGGTTTGACAATTATATTGAAATGGCATTATCAATAAACATGAATATTGATAATGTCCTTGCTTGTATTGTATTATATATCTATATAATCTTCTATTTTTTTCCACACATCTTCCCTATAAATTCATCATTTGCATCATTGCATACTTATTTTATTTGAATTTTTTTCTATTATATGTACCCTGTGTAAAAGGGCATTTACTTATGCCCGTTCATTCTTCTTCTAAAAAAAAAAAAAAAAAAAAAAAAAAAAAACCTAGGACTAACAAGGAGAGGACAAGGCCTTTGGATCGCTAATCCTTTCCAAAATTTTTTTACAGTTTGGTAATACCTAGAATATGATAAGTCTAGAGTAACTCCGTCAAATGGGCCTTCTGTCTAAAGATACAGCCACTGAGATTAGCATTACCCATATAGGCTCATGTTAAAAAGTGACGTATAGATATACTGGCAATGCTAACGCTTTTGCTTGTAGCTCCGAACAGAAGGCCCATTTGACGGAGTTACTCTGGATTTTTTATATTCTAGGTGGCACAAAACTGCGAAAAAATGTTGGAAAGGATTGGTGATTTAACGGCCTGGTCCTCCCCTTGTAAGTATTGAGACCTGAGACAACTAATGCCTTACGGCCTCATGATCACAGGTGGTCATGTATGACCACAGTTTGGTCGGGAACATGTCCATATATGATCATGAGGAACTTTTTTCACTAAAGGTGACAAGATCGCAATTGAGGGGGTGGGTGGAAAAAGGGCGTAACCGCCATTATGCCCTTTTTCCGGACATCGCTTTTTTGAGCCCCTATACCAAGATCTACCAACCCCCGAAATCCGTTTTTCGTAAGACCCCAAAAACCGTCTGGCAGATAAAAGAGCGTAACCACCATTACGCCCTTTCATCTGCTCGATAAAAGGGCGTAAGTGCAATGATAGAATATTGAAAGGGCGTAACTGCTGTGATAAGATGTTAAAAGGGCGTAACTGCTGTGTTATCATTTCAAAAGCAGGGCTTCATTTTTTGCTCAGCCCAACAGGATTTGGAAAAAGGGCTTAAGTACCTGACTGAAAAGATTTAAAAGGGCGTAATTACTCTGTAACAGGGCGTAAGTGAAGGCGGATCTGGAAAAAGGGCCAAATTACCGAGGAAAAATTTTATAAAAATTCTCCAGAGCCTGGAAACGCTTTTCCACCTAATATAACGATAAAAACATGTTGTTTTACCTTCAAATTAAGTGTTTTCACCATTCCGTAGTGAAGAAAATGTCTTGTCATTCTCACACGGCTGATGGAAGCTTTCCGTGTCCATAGAACCGTGGAGCATGATTCGAACTACCCCCTAGCCCAAACATGCCCAGGAACACTCTCAAAAAATTTGGAGATAATTGAACCTAATCTTGAGATTTAATTCCACTTTTTGTGAGGAAGAAAGACCGAAATTTGACCCTGTATTGGGAAAAAGGGCGTAATTGCATTTTTTGAAATTGCTGAAAATAGCTCGAAATCAAATTTCACAACCCGGCTCGGGTTGGACTATTCCGAGAATGCTATCTTCTTAGAAATAAGTGCGCTCAACTCGTCCAATTATGTCTCTAGCGGTTTCTATTAAGTTTTTATTGATTTTCTCAAAATGACCATTTTGCAGTTACGCCTTTTTCCCACCACCCCCTCAATTGTTTTTGGAAAGAAAAAAAAGTTGGCACCGGTAAGACGTGTACCAATGACCTTACACACATACGTAAGGTTTTAAGTTTACTCGGGGGAATGTGATTACGAAATCTGTGATTTTTTGCGGTTGGCTGATGAAAATGTACTCCTGCTAGGCTTTCGTCAGCACTCTCTAATGGACAGAAATCCAATTTTTGTTCATTGGGCCATATTATTGACACCTTGTTCTGTAATAACCTACCTGCACTTATGCACCAAAAAGTACATGCGAAGATACATCTACCCCGCCGTCATATGACAATCCACAAAATCCTCGAGACAACTTTTATTGATTTCATTATTGCTCTTGGTGTGAGTTTTGTGATGCTCATCATTGATCCGAAATCTACCTTTGACCGCAAAGAGATTGACAAAAATAACTAGAGCTACATTTTTATGGTGATACATTGGAGACTTCTGAATATTTTCCAATCACCCGTGCGTGGATTTTAATAAAAATTTAAGTGCTACATTAGAATTATCTGATAATCATGCAGAAACATGTAACTATTCAAGCAATAATGTGTTATTGGATATAAGTACACTCGAATGTCAAGAGGCGGGTGGAATAATTTCAAATCTAATCTCGCAGCGTTTCAAGAGGGAAGTACCATATTGGGTGAGAGTCTCGGCAAGTGAAGTTGAACTGAGATCTGATTTTCGACAGCTCACGACCAAGTTTGGGTCGAACTTATTTCAGACTTCTACCTCACGCGTGTATCAAATTGTCCATCAAGACTCTCAAGCGCGCTTGGAACATACTCAGCAAATAAATCGCTTCTGCCTAGTTTCACACTCAAATTTCGTATATCTACCATCACACTCATTAATTCAAAAATCGCTCGACGTTGTCACAAGTCCCCTTATTGGATAACTTAAGGGCCTACCGTAGACTTCCGCGCATCCTTCCCTCTCAGAATCAACTTTGGCTATGCATTAGAGAGCGACGTGCCAGAGAATCACGCGGGCGGGGCGTCTCCTGACTCGATAGAAATGACGATACAGATATAGTATACGCGCCGGGAATAAGGTTTTGCAAGCTCCCAGAGAGTATGATGGTTGCGCAGGCGCTTAGCTATACACTTTGAACCCGCATACTTAGTCAAGTTATAGTCGGCCGGACCACCGCCTACCCCAGCGAGTCTCGTATCCGAGGCCTGACCGAACGGTCGTCGTTGTAGTCGGCCAAAATCTGTGAATCAGAAATAATAAAAAAATTAGTATCGCGATCGTGTCAGCCAGTGAATGAACAATTTATAGTGTAAAATACACAGGAAAGATCAGGAACCAGACGAGGCGAGGGAATAGAGTGGAGTTCGCGCCCGGGAGAAAGGATGCCACCCGGGCGCTGCTTTTGGCCTCGGCTTAGGAAACGGGCCGATCAACGAATTCCGGCCTCTAGGTAAGCTTGTGTGGATATACTCGATGACGACGAAGGGGTTCGTGCCCTAGTGATGCGATAGAGTGGTACATAGGTGTACGCAAACTCCAGGTGAGGAAAGCAGGAGCGAGCTCCCCGTGTAGTCAGAGCTCAGCTGCACCCTCCTACCCCGAAGCTATCGATCCGTGCTCTCGCTCTCACACTAGTATTCTTGCCAACTCTCGCAGATTTCTCGCTCCCTCACTCCACAACGTGAAGAATTTTGCCGGTTCGGCAATTTGTTAAATAACAGTTCAACTAAACTTATTTAAAATTGTGCAATCTCAGGTAAGGATGTGTCGCGACAGCCGTTTTGTATTTTGTGACGAAAGGCTACGCTGTCAGCGATGGCAGATCCTATCCGCAAGCACTCCCAGAGATATCCATTGCGTGGAATAAATTAACCCCAGCCAATTTTGCATAGCTATTAGCAGTACCGAGCGTTATGGCTCTTACGAAATGGCACTTTATTGTCTACTGTGTCCCACGTTTGACTGAGAAGCTTGTGGAATTTTTTAATTTTGCTCAGTTTAGTTCTGTCTATGCAAGCAAAGTTATAGTATCTGTCGCCGTGGAAAAAAGCCCATTCAAAAGTTTGACTTAGTGTCTAGTTATGAGACTCAGGCAGATCCCCCCTCTCTTCGCCGCAGGTATCTTTTAATGGCAAAAGTCTGGGAATAAGTCAAGTAAAAGATTTCGAGAACATTGTAAGGAATTCAACCAGACCATAAGTCACGCAAGGTGTTGTGATTAATTCTTTTGTGCAAAAAAGAGTTCGATTACGACTCATCAGATCACATTCGATTTTAAAAATATTCCCTATTTATCGACCAATATTTGTCCTGGCGAAATAGAATAATTCAAAAATAGTCACTGAATTTTATTTTATAACAGTAGTACCCGTGGGACATACTGATAATAAATTCGTGAATTAAATTACTCTCTGCGTGGCACGAGGAAAAAATGTGTAAGTACTTTCCCAACGAAATCGAACTCACATCGAGGATTGTGTGAATGTGAACAATCAGTCAGACTCAAAATATACGACGACAGAAGAATTCAAACACCAAATCCATAATCTCCAACAAAAGTAAATACCAACAGCAGTCTATTAAACTCAAAAAATGATACATCCCGAATAAGCAAACGCGTGACAAGAATCTGGGATGGTGCGCTCATAGCGAGTAGTTCAAGTCGGGCTGTGGTCAGACACGCGTCTCACAACTCTGACCACCACCAGCTGCTGCTGCTGCTGCTGCTGCGGCGGCGAGTTGAGTGTCTCCTCTATACGCGGTACAAAAGGCGCAGTCGCACGCTCGGGTGCAGTGGCCCCCTAATCAGTGGAACTCGCTGCCAGGGTTAATCGAACGATGCGCCCATGGTATAGTGAAGAGGAGAGTATAGGGACGCTTGGATATGCCACCAACCACGGGGCGTGCGTGAAAGGTCCACCACCCTGTGCCCTCCCAGTCTCCTCTCGTTTTCACTATATATAATATAGTAGCATGCAGCCGTTCGGGCAAATAGGTCACAGTAGCGAGTGAGAAAGAGGTTCACGCAGTGCATCGGACTCTGAACGTGGTAAGCTTTGACGTCATCATGCGGTAAGATACGTATTCTCGGTTGCTGTGACGCTTAAATCATTAGTATCCTAGTGTCCCGATTTTAAAGAAGACTTCACTGTACAGTGTATGGCCAAATAAGGCCGGGATGGTATTATCATGGTCTTATCGTTTGATGAGAGATTTGAGTAGGTCATCGCACTTCGAAAATATCCAGTCTGTGGTTTTTGCTTCTCGAGCGTTTAAATTTGCTCGTCAGAGTTATATGAACTTGCTGGCCACCTTATTGCTGGATAATGGGTACCACAACCGCAAGTTTCATTACTCCAAGCGCATAATTGGCTGGATAGAAGATTACTCGCAGCCGAGAATTGCTCTGAAAGATGAATGAGACCAGTGGTCCTCCGCACCTTTCCAAATTAATTTGTATTCAAGTAAAGAAACATTCCACTGCTCTCATCTCCTTTCTCATTTTTACTACTTAAAGAGCTGATTTGTAGACCTACGTTTCGAAATAGAAGGAAATGGCCACTGGTGCTCCGAAATTTCATTTAGAAATGACACAGGACAACAAAAAAAAGTTTTCTGATAAGAAAAGGTAGAAATTAGTCCTACCGGATTTTGAGCTACTGAACACGAATTCACACTCAAAATAGCACCATTCCCTGGCCATCGAGTCATGGGTATATTTATGTGGAAGCCAAAAGTACCTGGGTATGAGTTTTTACGTTTCAGAAACGAATCAAAAACTTTTACAGCAAAACTAGGAGTAGAATCGTTCTTGCAAACAAAATTCACATCGGAAATGTATTTTTTTTAAGGATCTTTATTCTCTGTAGGAAGCTCGCAGAAACTCTATATAGATGTGCTAAACTCCTTAGGTGGGGTATTTTCGTTCTCAATCAAAATGTTGAATAAATATGCTCAAACTGAGGAGCCATCCATAAATGACGTCACGCTGAAATTGGCCGAGAACCTCCCCCCCCCCTTCGTCACGCTGAGCAACTTTACCGACCTTCTTTTACACATGGCATGTCACGTTTGGATGACCCTCCCCCCTCCGCTCCCACAAGAGCGCGACTTCATTTATAGATGACCCATAAGGACGGTGGCAAATTATCTGTCAAATTTGAGGTCAGTAACTTTTTGAGAACTTTCAGCGATACCGGGAAGCTAAAAGGGTAGGTGGCCAGAAGATCACATATACCGGGCTCTATATCAGCATACTGATGATGCATAGTTTTAGTAATACTCTCTGTGATTTTTGCTCTGCCTCTTATCTCTGGCTCTCATCGATGCTGAAAATTCCAAAAATATACATTTTTGACGCGAAATTTGACGTAGAATCCGATCCCGTCAGCTACCCAGACCAAGTCACCATTATGGTCTGAGACAAAAGTATCCTACCTAGAGATTTTTTGCACATCTAAGGGTTTTCCTAGCTTCCTAGGGGATATAAAAATTTCCAGAAAATACAATTTTGACGTAAAATTCGATAGCAAAATGACCCCGCCCCTACTCTTGTTGTGACGAGTCATAATTTATCGAAATCGTCCAAATTTTTTTGGGACTCATCAATATTGCCATGGCTGGGAAAGGATACAAGAAACTATTCTGAGCTCAGATTCATGTTCTTCAGCTCAAAATATATCGGAAAGAGACTCCCCTTTTCCTGATCAGAAAACTTATTTTGTGGGTCCTGTGTCGAAGGACTCTCAACACCAATCCACCGTGACGAATTATCTAATCATCGGACAGAAGTTAGTCCAGAGCGAGGTCCAGGGGCACTGCAGTCACTGGCCTCATAGTCAGAGTCCGTTCTGAGTTGATAAATCCAGCTTTGGAATAGTTTCCATCTAATCTTTTCTCACGGAAAAAGTTCAGGGACTGTAAAGAATTTTTTTTTCTTCCAAGTTACTGAGCCAAATGTTTTTTCTTGCGAATCTCCACGCCATTCTCAAGTTCATACCTAAGAAGAGACAGTCCTTTTGTCACATTTTTCAAGAAACACTTCCACTCAATATTCTTTCTTATCAAATTAGAGCAGGAGACTTATTGTTCTTCAAACAATCTCGATTTGATGTTTGTGGTACTTTTTACCTCTCCCTCTGTAATGAGAGACATTGACACTAATCTCGAACCATTCCAGAATGAAATGTTCGTAAATTTTGTTCGTGTGTGTTTTATTTGTGTAACTTAGTGTGCGCTCGCTCGAGTTTTTGCCCGATGGTATCTCGCTTGAAAGTTCTTGCATTATGCAAATAAGCATCGCGAAAGAAACGTAGGTATAATGTACACAGTGTTTGCCGGAGCTAAGTTGCAAGGTATAGATGCCAGCTGAGAACGCTCTTTACTAACAATAGAGTATTCTGGACTAGGAAAAAGATCTTGATGCACTAAAAATTCAATTTATGGCTCAAAGAGCCTATCCGAGAGGAAATATGTTCTAGAAAATTCAATCATAAACGAGAAAGCTATCATTCCGTTAGTTTCAAATTTGTCGGTTTCATATTTTCATCGGGAATAAATCTTACTTATCAACTCCATCAAGATGAGTTGCAATTCCATTTTGAAGGAGAGAGCTGGATGTCAAACAGATACAAGTGTCAAATCTCAATATCGAGATCTGACACAACTTTTATTCAGCACTGTGAAGCAAAAACGTTCTGAAAGGAAATCGTGACCGGCTGAGTTTTCGCTCAATCAGTTGGTTGAGTTTTCAACCAAAAAGTTGAATTCGTTGATTTACAATTCTATGAACATACTTCTGCGTTCAGGATCAGCAAATTTCACGAACCAACTTCAACGAGAGCATCAAAAAGTACATCTCAATCCTATAATATCAGGACAGAATGGATTTCAAGAATAAAATACGTGTCACATTTTCATAGTCTCAATAGAATCTCTCATGAGGGCACGATAGAATTACCGCACTCATCGCCAGGGATTTGACAGACAGAAACCTCTCTCAACTTGGAGTGTATATTTTGCACGAATAACGAGCTCCTCGTTGCGCGTACTCGGTGTGAAAAATCGCACTCTCGCCATGTATTGAGTATCACACAGTATTCGTGACAAATAAATTGGTCGCGCGCAAAGCGTCGCACGGCTTCGCGGGCATTAAAAAAGCTTAAGCGATTTGTTAAAGTGATTGGTTGGTGTCGCGCGGGACTTTTGCAAGATTGGCAGAAGTGGTAAAATTCCTCATCCATCCAGCATCACGAATCTATGAGGATTTTGTTCACGGAGCTTAGCAAGAAATTTTTGCACTGATGTGGGTAATGAAAGTAAGTCAAATCGCAAACGAGGCCACGTAAACTCGAACGTCGTTATGCTATACACTTGAGAAAAGTCCTATATTTATACAGCTACGATTGCTCCTTTTGCTTGTGTAACTCTCGCTCGCTCGGATGAAAGTTCATCAAATCTGCGGATGATGGTATTATATAGAGAAGGGTTTGAGAGGCGCTCTAGCGTTATTGAATGAGCATTTTGCCTTTTGTATTTTTAAATCAGCATCAGCCGCATCTCGAGCCACGCGGAACTCGATCTACACGGAACTCACTCCATGAATAATGCATGAGCTCAGTGCAATTGCCCCTTTGCTCGTCTGAGCCGTGGCGAACTCATTTTATTTTTTTTCTCGTCGTTCACGTCCGAGTGCTGCACATCTCTCGCGAGTATTCCCCTGCTTCCGATTCGATTCGTTATCCGATGCGCTGGCGCGAATACTAGCACTACTCGTCTCGCTGACGTCCGTAGGAATTGTGTTACCTGGCCACTGCAGTGAAATTTCTTTTTCTTTCCATCAGTCGGATCAATTATTTCACTTGTCGTATCGAGTGTTTGATATATGTTACAGATCCATTCGACTCTTCACTCACAGAAACATCTGCATGGTGTCAATGTCGTTGTCGTTATGAGTTGTGTTGTGGCAGAACAACCGGCACTTCTCCAAATTCTGGTTTTTCATCTTGTCTTGTTTGGTTGAACGAAACCTCACTTTTCTAGAGTGATGACATATTTGAGATAATATTATAGATGCTTATGATTTCACGCAAGTGAGTTGGTCCAAAAGTTTTTATGAATATCTTAAATAAAAGAAAATTTAGCGTATACAATGTTTAGTAGTCATATTGTACGAACTGCGAGTCATTGAATTGGTTCTGACTCATACACTGTTAAAAAATTGATTGACTTCCAACCAATGTCATCAATCACCTGGTTGAAAAATCTTTGAGGTTGCCGAAAATTCAACCACTGTTGGGTTTCAAACTCAACCACTGATGGCAGCGTGTTAAATTCAACCTCTGGTTGAAAATTCCACCACTGGCACGAATATCGTTATAATTACGCGCCCCATGAGCTTGCTTGGTGGTGGACCTCGGGGAACATTATTATCTCGTTTACTACAAAGCCAAAGATCGCAAACTCATCCGTGTATGAGGCGGGTTCCGCGAAATGTTATATTCTATACAAAACAAAAATCTTCCATACAGAAAGAAAGACAAGCAGAACCCACCGGCGGGTCCCATTGCAGCGAACGTGATAGATAAAGAAAAGAAATTCCATTACAATTTGTGACAAACATCAAAGGGAACCAAACATCAATGGGGTTACTGGAAGCCTTTTATTATGGCCAAATATCCAGGCAGCAGAGGTCGTATCCGGATGGGTAATCACCCGACTGGGTCTGCAGTGCCTTGATTGCACACAAAATTCATTCGGACAGGTGGCCACCCATTCAGATACGATCCTCGCCAAAATATTGCTTAACCTGGATATTTGGCCATGTAAGGCTTTTAGTTAGACCCCATGGATGTTTAATCTCATTTGTTTGTCAAAAACTGTACTCCATCACCAAGCAATCTCATGGGTCGCGTATTTATAACAATGTTCGTGCCAGTGGTGGGATTTCGAACCAGTGGTTGAATTTGATACGTTACCGGTGGCACCACGAAAAATCAAACGATGATTGACACTGAAAATCGTCAAGCAATTGGTTTCCTTTTTTTCCACAAATTTTCCACAGTATATTTTCTCATCGCCCTCTTGATTAAAAAGGCTAGTTTTGAGAGATGTAAATTGATACGAAGAATATCAATGTCTCTTTCATCACGATATTGAACAAAACAGGTCGTCTGACAATAAAATAATGTGCTGGGAATGAGTTCGAAACCTCTTCAGACTTTTTAATTCGAGCTCCACAAAATCCTACAACTTGTTCTTCCTGAGATCAAATATTCCCAACGGACGTACTATATTCCACAGGGGCAAAGATAAGAACTTTGCGTTCATGGATTGTTTAGATATTTTCTTTTCAATACTACCATCACAAATGATGGGTGGACCGAGTATGCCTATTATAGGAAGTATACGCAATCAAAAACGGCGCGTAAGAAAGAATTCTTGTTATCCAAGATCACGCCAAATTCTGAGCTTGTTCCAACTATCCGGTCGTTGGATCAAGACCCAACAATAAGAAGAATCCATAACACGTGAAAATTTTCGGAATCCACCTGAAACTGTAGGTCCAGTGGAGATGTAAAATGTACCCTCCGAACACTTCGCCTCAATGAAAAAAAAGTGTCGGAGATGGATTTCTCATCTCCACTATAGGGAATCGAGTCTGCGCTTAGGAGGTCTGAGCACCTTCTACAGGAGTACCGGTACACTCCAGGTACTCGTTGATTGTAAAAATCAACATGGTACTAAAATCAGAAATCAGAAATCAGAATAGCAGAGATGCCCCGAAAAGCTACATTCTCGTCGGATACAACCTCAACTATAGCTCTCAACACAATCTGAGTACACAATGCATATCGCCCTGGACGAGTTTGCTCATCGCATCACAGTATGTGTACTGCAACTATATCATAAACTGACACCCGCATCTGTGACAAAGCTTTTGTATTTACATCACCTGCACATGCGTGTAATATAGAAACCGTTTGTTTTCTATGCGCCACAAACATGTATGTATATTGCGACACGATGCGATCGTTGCACGTACAATGCTGACCCATGCCAAATAGTGTTACTATTAACAACGCTCGAAAATCGGACATGTCAGCAAATATAATTGTATATCTACGGTGACAACGTTTTACGCTCTCCTTTGGCGCGCTAACGCTTCAACATTTTGAAAATCGTTTGATAGAGACTGGCTGATATCAGAGATGTGTATGTATAAATGACGCGCAGCGCAGTGCGGATATTCCTCGCGCAAAAGTTTTCAGGTCAAATTTAATGAGCGTCTACCACGGTTATTCGAGATTCGTGCCTGTATTGCAGGGATACATTGCAAAACCATTCACATTTTTTGGACTGGAAGAGAGCGATATCGCATCATGCGCTCTGTACTAATGCATCGCGAATGTACACTACCGATCAAAAGTTTGTATACGCCCAAAAATCAAGAGTCCAATTTTGAATAGTTCGATTTCTGTGACTTCGGTGGCCCAAAATAACCTTAATTTAGCTAATTTTGTAGCTTCTCCCAAGTACTTTGAGAACGTTTTATGCATTTTTTTCTGAGGCACAACAGATTTTTGCTAGGCCAAATCGAATCCTTGGGGGAATCCATAAAACTTGGGTCAAAACTCAGACCTGTACAAGTCAGACATAAGTTTATGGATCGAATTGATTCAAAAGGCATGTAAATGTAGGAGTCAAGAGCTTCAAAACCCACTCTCAAAATTGTTTTAGGTCGTCTTCGGTCCGAAATGTTACTGTTTTCCGTGTTTTCGTGAAAAAAGATCGTTCTCGAAAAGGAGACTCAAAGTTTGTGAATGGCGAGGAGGTCGGACTCACAATGATATCTCTTCGATTTCTCTCAAGTTTTCGTTATTGTTGGTGGAAGAAACCAAGAACAGTACTCATATCAGTTTGAATACGAGCACTTTCATGATTAATGAACGCCTGATCGAATTTTTAGAAGGATTTTTCATCAGAAACACCATTTCTCGGATCATGGATTAACCCAAAATGAGTTCCAAAATTCATTCAAGAGTTCCAGAGATGAATTCTGGAACTCTTGACTTCGACTTTTAGATGCTTATGGAATCATTTCGATCCATCAACTCGTGTGTGACTTGTATGGGTCTGAGTTTTGACTCAATTCACATGAATTCTCCAAGGATTTGACTTAACCTACCGAAAACTTGTTGTATCGCCGAAGAAAACCTGAAGAAGTCTTTGCAGTACCCGAAGAAAGCTTCAAAATGAACTGAATCCAAGCAATTTTGTACCAATGAGGCCGCAGAAATAGAATTTTTTTTATCAACTCTCCATTTTGAGGGGCAAAAAATAACTTCCGAACGGTAGTGTATATCGTACTGCGAATGAGTAAAATGAGAGTAGTGTTGGTATGAACGGTTTTCCCAAAAGATCTGAGGTTACGCCTTCATAGAGTGTGGCCGGAGCGATCAATGGCTGGAAGTGGTATGGATCCCGCTCGTGCTCTTTCACTCGAGCTCAGCTATTTTCAACGCTGAGTGCATTTGGCAACGCTCCGAGCTCAAGATAAATGCTCGTACAGTGTTGTCTTCGTCATATTGAGATTTTATAGAATCATCATGAGGATGGACAGAGGCAGATTCTAC
Organism: Eretmocerus hayati; assembly: GCA_029851415.1. Lineage (NCBI taxonomy): Eukaryota > Metazoa > Arthropoda > Insecta > Hymenoptera > Aphelinidae > Eretmocerus > Eretmocerus hayati. The sequence continues at coordinate 84,195,036 of CM056744.1, read as the reverse complement.
AATGAGGCTGATCTGCTGATAGAATTCGATTTTTGAGACATTATTACAAGCAGTCAAACATATATGATCATGGAATCCGTGGATTCCATGGTCATATATGATCATGAATAAAATCGGTTTCAAAATTTGGCATTTTCATTCCGGAAAAGTGTGATATACTAATTTACAACATCAATACTTTATGGTGATGATCGAATATTACTCAGAAAATTTTTTCCCGAAGTCATTCTCAGGTTTTGAACATTTGAAGCATTGAACAGAAAAAATCCACATTAAATATCATTTTTCGTTGAGAATGTCAGTTTTTGGGAACTTAAGACCGACTCCTGGAAAGATTTCTTTCAGTAGTATATGATCAGTATCGTGACGTATTCATGTTAGAATAGGTTTGAATTAGTACATCACAACTTTCAGGAATGAAAATAAAATTTTTGAAGCGGTTTTACGTATGATCATATAATGTTCATAGAATCGTATGTTTTACATGGGACTCAAAAGCATCCTTAGAAACTCGACAGCAAGAATTTAATGGATAAGCAAAGAATTTTAGGCTCGAACTACGCATAAGTACACCAGATTTAGCGACTAGAAAAATTAGTGACTTGTAATGATTGCAAGAAGGAGGAATTGAGGAGTTTTTGACCCTGCTGCAGTCAGAACTTTGGTCATAGGTATGCAGAAACGTCAGAACACACATGCAACAAATACTGTAAGAAAAAATTCACTAAAATCGTACTAAATCACAACAAATCCCTCAACCTTGTAATTTTAAATTCCAGGCGATTAGTCTGATTGAGTATTTTTTCTTACAGTGAGCATGAATTTAAAGACTCCGTTGGAAACTCTCGGAGTCAGGATTTGAAATACGAGATTTAGTTATGATAGACTACATTTGAGTGCCAGCCAACATCATTTTGAGAATACATCTCTCAGAGTCAGCCAAACTTTCCAAAATTCTGTATGTCACGCACCACTCACGTCTAAAACAAACCAGTAACATCTTCGAGTACCCAACTACACCGCATCTAATTATAATAATCTGCAGAATTAGACAGCGTCTGTGAAACGCTTACAACGAGCTCGTCGCAATCTTTGGTAGACTGAACAAAAACATAGCGAAACAAAACCGAGCAGCAACATCGAGTTTGGCCCAAAGTTGGCAGCTCATAACAATGGAACCATCGCAACTGAGTACAGTTGAAAATTTGAGAACTGAACCAGATAGTCCAAAGTATATCACATCACATCACATACAAGAGCATAACCGAGAATCTGGAGTGCGGGGATATCGCTCGAGTGGAAAAGAGCGCGCATGTCAAGTTGAAAGTTTTACTGCAGACATATCCTTTTGCTTGGAAGACTGGTGATGCATCTACATGATACTGGCGTGTAAAATAGGGACACAATGCGGGCATGAGATACAAAATCTCATGCGAAAATATATTGCGAGGATGCGGGAAGGGATTTTGAGGTGTATTCCATTCTCGAACGTGTGTACGGAAATTCATGGATAGACGAAGCAAGCTAGATTCAAACGTTTGGCGCATTTCCGCATTTTGATTGTATAGAAGCGCGAGTCGTGTCGTGTGGATCCACGAATTTTTTTGCAATTCTTCCGTATCAATTTTCGAATCAATTCCATTTTGCAATAAAATGAATTCCTAGTAGCTCCCCCCTCGTGCAATCGGAAGGCTCTTTATTGTACAGCAGCCTCGCAGTTATATACGATGCGAATTCCATTTTTATTCCTATCTTCTCTGACTCTTCCGTTACCGACTTTAGCTGCATTCTGAAGATTCTTCCCTCTTTTTGCACTTTCATAGTTCTTAACATCTTTTCATTTTTCATTTTCGTGAAATCTCTTTCATCTTCGCCGAATTCAAACGTTGAATTTCAACTGTTTCATACCTACGTACTTTATGGTCTTCAACAACTATAGTAGAACCTGTCTAAGTTGGTTCCGGGATAAAGTGGCCAACATAGCGAGGTGTCCAACTTATACGGACGAGAAACAATATGAATACATGGGATCAAAAATGTTTTGATCCGTCAAACAGTGTCCAACTTTCCAGGTTGTCCAACATACGCGATGCCCAACTTGACAGGTTCTACTGTAATTGTTGAAGTACATAATTTACAGACTCGTCGATTGCGCCATTGATGACTCATAGGAATATTTAGATTGATATTATTTACCAGAATCAGTAAAACGAGACATCCATTCAGTCCAGGCCTGATTTAGTCACAAGATTTGTTTCGACTCACGCAGTCCAAGTATCAAAGGAAATATGCACTTGAAACTTGCAAGCAAAAATTGAGCTCTAAAAATCTGCCCTCAAGAGATCTCGAATTGGCACTTTCCAAGAATAGAACATACATAAGTGCATTATTTGCTTGAGAACGTCTGCAATGCGACAAGTTTAGTTTCCTAAATATCTCGCCAACATCAAGCGAGAGCCAGATGGTCCTTTGGCTTCTATGACGCGATGTAATTAGCTATCGAAAGGCGAACGATTCGAGCTCACCATAGAGTGGGAACGAGCATAGGCCGCCTTAGGGAATAGGAGAACGGGTACAGCGTGTAACACTTGCTGAGCTGTTTTCTCGGCTCAGAAGAAGAGAATGAAGGTCAGTGGATCCAACATGCTCCCCTCAAGCTGTTTTGCCAATACTTTCGACCCGCTTCAACATTTTTCAATGAACTTGATTCCATTCTAAAGCTTGTTTTAAGCCCTTGAAAATGAGCTAATGTCAACTGAATTTCAACCAGGCAGAGCCGAGCTATGACAATTCTCCCAAAAAGTGATTTTTCGCGAGTTTGCGAAAATGTGTACCCAACATGCCCCCATTATGCCATTGTCCAATAACTCTGGTTTATCGGAACATATTTCAATGTACTCATTTCAAAGCTTCTTTCAAGAGTCGAGCTGTCTTATTTTTTCCAAAATACGATATAAATAAAACGAGACATAAAATCGCTTTTAACAGCGTGCAACCACATTTTGAGAATAATATATGAACTTTGCACAAAGATAAGAGAACGGCTATGCGAGGACAAATCAGATACACCCACTCTTGGACACGCAGAAAAGCTTGCTCTTGTGAATTTGTTACTGCTTCGGCCCTTCTAAATAAACTACAACTCTTTCGAGGTTCACTTTTTGAACTCGTCACATAATTGTTAGAATAAATTCCAGAATCAGCAAAAATTAACTGAATAATATTGAGATGAATTCAACCTGTCATCAAGCAAGAAGAAAGATATTTGAGGCAATCAAATCTGCTGAGCGAACCCATATTACTAAATCGACCCCGCGTCACATTCTTACCTCAAAAATCAATCCTTTCGAAAATCATCACAATTCTCGTCTGCATTTCGATAAGTTCAACACTGCAGTCTACTATTTTGAAGACTACAAAAGACCCATCGATGAGCAATCGCGTCTATGCTATTGCTAAGGTATTGGAACAAATATATGTTAAATTGTACTAACACGTATAACTTTTGCCAGCTGTTTTTTTTTTCAAAATCCAAACTTTGACTCCGGAAAACGGGTATATCGAGTCCTGTCCTTTGAGGCCAAGATCCCATACGGCAATAATGAATCGCCACCACTGTACCCATCCATATCGAACCACGATTGTTCAACCTCACTATACCACACGAGCATCACCAGACATTATTGTGAATGCCATATCTGCACTGCAAATCGAGCGATGAGTTATTTATCGAATCTCTCTTACAACACACAAGCGATACGATTTTGCATGAATTGGCAGTTGCTTCAAACTAGGTTTCTAAGATACAGAGGCTAAAATACAATATAGGTACTTGTGGAAGAGATACGTAATCTGCCGAGAGCGAGTTTCAAGACGCGCAGACTGGCTCACTCAGATATTATTCGTAACAATCGCGGCTGCCGAGAGTATACTCTGGACCATTCGTGAGCGTCCTATTTGACTAGTATAGCCTCGCTCCGACACTCACGAATGTCAGCAAAAGAATGAGACGAGAAAGTGTGTAGAAATTCGCGAGATGAAAATTCGCAATGCCTGTGAAGTCTTGTGTGTTATAAGTCTACCACGCGCGGATATGCCAAGCCACGAAACAGTCAACATCACTTGCGTATTGCGGGGAATGAGATGCAAAAGACCCACTCTTTCGAAAGAGGCAAGCTTGATGCAGCTACAAACTCGCAAATACTTCCATTTCCAGCTGTTTTGCGAGTCGAGATATTCGCACTGAGAAAAAAAAGCTGGCCAACGACAATACGCAAAGTAGCCGTGCAAGGCATTCACGAGATGAAATGAGATCTCCCTCAAGGAACACCTCTCAATAACGTACGATTTTTGGACGCCCGGCAGAAACGTTACTATTTTTCAAAAAGGCTACCCTTCCGATTTTGGGTCACTCTAAATATCGGACAGCTCCCTTTACGGATACCTAAAATGGATAAATAACAGACACTTGTTATACATGACTCGTCTGTCGAAGCAGGTTTGTCAACTCGTTCGGTTCGTGTTAGCTCGGGACGGCTCAGAAAAGTGAATGGTTAACACTGCGAGACAGAGAGGAACGCAGGGAAGTGATTTATGAAAAATGCAAATGATAATGTTCGAATGCGCGAAACGCAGATCAAAAATATATTAGGGAACAAGAAAAGATGTCGAGAAGCTATATGCAAACAAGGCAAACCCATTATCAGCGAGAAGTTATTCAAAAGTGGAATCACAAGAGCTTGATAATCTGTGTCCGAATGATTTGTGAGCGTATGAATAAATACCTAGCATCGCCATCAGTGGTCTAACATTCCAAAACTTCAACTACTTCATCCACATGATTCCGATGGTGAAAGAGTTGGATATCATCCGTATTGATAAGATGATAATCAAAAGTTGAATGATTTTACTATTATCTTGTTCGATCGTTGACTGATAATTATTGGTTGTGCGAAACGCGCAATAACACGACATACATTCATTTCTATGATGCTATAAATGATCGGTCGAACAAGATGATGGTAAAATCATTCAACTGTTGATTATCATCTTATCAATACGGATGATATCCAACTCTTTCACCATCGGAATCATGTGGATGAAGTATTGATTGTATATTATCAATCATTTAAGGGATCCGCCAAAGTAACTTACATGCAGATATCGCGAAACTCTGAGAGAGAGAAAGACACCTGCACACACGCGTCATTGATATACTGTTCGACTCATCATTGACAATGCTTCATCGATGAATCGGCGATATTTGTAACGCAAGGCCCAAATCGCGTTCGAAATAGTTTTATTGCTCTCTTTGTTGAAAATTCAGCTTCATTATTGCAGCCGAAGCAGACTGATGGTATTGACTCCGAGACCGCAACTTTACGACGTTTATGGTCCGCGGTCAGGTAGTCTTGCCCATCGACGATTTTACGGGCCCCAGCTGTAAAGGACAATAAAAGCCTCACAATAGGCGCAAACTTTAATTTTTTTCAACTTTGCGACCTTGCCACGCGTTTGTTTATTTAAAATCTCATATTGCATTTTCGTATTTGACATCCAGAATTTTTTTATGATTTTTCTGTTTTTGAATCAAGTCTTCAACCTCAATAGATCCCGAGATAACAATAACTGGATTACCTCCAAAAGTTATTAATTTTTTTGGCTGATTGTTGTTGGACGCTATTGGGGAACCAAATATCTATCACCTACATTTTTTGCAGCGCCCCAGAATTTTTTTTGGCAGAGCTGTAGCATCCCAAAGTCGATCTACCTCTGAAATTGGCCTTATACCCGCGTTTTCTTACATTCTGATAACAGCTACAGCCGCAGTTGTCATCCGATCGACTTCAAAAAATTTTTATCATGGCCGCGACTAGATGTGCTTCGACGTTATCCCAGTTAAAAAAATTAGCGATTTTTTTTTTGGAGCCAGGATAGCAGAAATTCTCTAGGTGTCAATCATTTTCAAACCGATAGTAGTTCAAGTTTTTTGCGAGCTAGATTCAGAATTTTCGGGCGTGGGAGGGCTCATTCGACAGGAAATTCCAATCCACAGATGGCCTAGTATCTAATATTGGCCAAAACTGTTTTGTTTTTGAGGAATAAATCGGAATAGTCGAGGACGCGCTCTGTCCCACCAAAAAATTGCCTTCAAGTTTTGCTCGATTCCTAATGAATGAAATGCCATGAAACTTTGCATGGTATCGTGTTATAAGATTTCACAGGTATCCTATTAGTATCTGAATAAGACATTCAGCGCCAACAAAAACGTATAAACAATAATACCGCTCTCAGAATCATTGGATGCAGCTGCAACCTCAAAGTACGCCGGTGCGTGTCTGGTTGCGGTTTTATGGGGACTCCGGACTGGCGTTAAAGGCCCCAGGAAGGCAATTGAACCAGCAAATACCCGAATGTAGCGACTGAAAATCCCTCGAAAAGTTCTGTCGAGATAAGAATGGTCATTAAAAAATCCTAGAAGGCAATCTAACTTGCAAATACCCCGATGAGGGGACCGAAAATTCCTCAGAAAATTCTGTGCAGATAAAAATTGTCCCTAAAAACCCAGGAAGGCAATCGAACTAGCAAATTTCCGGATGTGGGGATTACAAATTCCTCGGAAAATACTGCCGAGATAAGAATTGTCACTAAAAATTCAGGAAGGCAATCGAACCAGCAAATACTCAGATGTGGGTACCGAAAATTCCTCGGAAAATTCTGTCGAGATGAAAGTTGTCCTTAAAAAGCTCAGGAAGGCAATCGAACTAGCAAATACCCAGATGTGGGGACCGAAAATTCCTCGGAAAATTCTGTCGAGATAAGAATTGTCACTAAAAAACCCAGGAAGGCAATCAAAATGAAGGGAATAATTGTTTCCGACACAATTTTTGATCCTCACATCCGGGTATTCGCTGGTTTGATTGCCATCCTGGGGTTTTTTTTTATCATTGAAGGAAAAAAAGCCCGCGAGTTTTCGGGTACCTGGACCGAAAATTCTGACGGATTTCCGTCATCGGGAAAGGCCATTAAGCCCGCAAGAACTTCGATCGGACTAAATCCACCGCCTTACAAGGGGATCCCCACCTCAGTGTGGCTTGAGCCCAAGCCGTCGAAATTCGGCGGCGAGTTTTCTGTACGCATCTGAACTCAGAATAGGTAATAGTTGATAAATCACCCGAGAATCTATATGTTTAATACTTATTCTAGAACTTCTTTACATCGACTCATCCGATCTTTGAGAGAAACAACATTTTGAAGAGCCGGATCTGTCGAGGAAAGGCGAAACGCACCCACATCAAGCTTAGAGTCAAAATTTTTTCGTAGAGTCTCATCTAATTCCGTTTAATAAATTCCATCAAAATCCTTCAAAAATGTGACTTTGAGATTCGAGGAGCTTGAAGGGTACGTGAATTGAATTGGATCTCTCCAATATCAATCTACGTCACCAGAAAACAGCAGACTTGCTGTTTCAATCTAGCGTGCCAGTGGCCAAGGAGTAACATGATTTAAACAATATTTTGATTACCTAGTTTTCAGTCTCAGTGGCAGAAGTGAATTTTTGCATACGATGAAATTCACGTAATTTCGTTTTTGAATCTCTCTTTGTGTTGTTTTCCGTGCCACAGCGAAGGGTGTTTGGTGCCCAATCGAATCGATTTAGTCATGACCGGCCTTACGTACATAAGATGAGGCTGAGCCGTTAGCCCCCCTCCCTTCTTCACTCCAAAGGCACTCAAGTCGAGATCGCCTCGTTCTTAATTGAGGGGGTAAGGAAATAACCTAAGGAGTTGGAATAATACAACAAACATGATGCACAAATGGGTGCCATTAGGACAAGTCTCGTCAAGCCTCTTTTTGGAGATATAATTTCAGAGATTCTACAAGCGGGCAAAGATCGGTGCAAAAAAGCGAATAACTTTTAGTGAGAAAAAATCATCTAGATCACTGAGCCCTGAGACCTTATATGATGTCTGATGAGCTCAATCCTAGCAAAATCAGTCCAATGCGCCTCGAAGACGTTCCTTTAAGCCACTTTGGTGGATAGAGGGTATATATTCTTTTTCTTTGACCTAGTTCTATCGCAAAACTTATTCTTGGAAAAAGAAATGGTTCTGATAAAATATCCTTGCCCTGAAAGTCACGATGGAAGTGAAGAAAAACTTTCAAAAGTTGAGAACGAATTACAACAAATTCAGTCTCATCAGTAGCGCTTTGGCAGAAGACCAAAGGAAAATCCTAACTTTGCATCAACCCGTCAAAATTCATTTGTGTAGGAAGCCTTATAAAATTCATTGAAAAAACTGAAGTGTTGAGCTGACTTTTTATACAAGACGAGTCTTTTACAGGTGAGACTCAATGCAATGCAAACACAAACCACTTTGACTCCACACTCTTTCCATGTCACCCCTTCTCTTATCTGCTCTCTCATTTCCTCTCTGCATACGTCTAATGTTATGGTTCAAGCAGATGTGCTAAATCTCTGTTCGAGTCTATGCACACTGGAGGACACTTGACGCACAAAATTTAGTTCTCTTGGAGAACGGTTGGAGCTTTTCCGAGGCGTTTGCTCTTTCAAAATAGAGTATTTGATTTCGAGTCCCTCAGCCAACCCGTTTTCAACGTCATCGAGTGTTATTCATTCACACCCTTTCAACTCCAAGAAAATATGCCTGTCGCTAACCATTTGAATAAGACTTTTGACACTGATTTACACGTACACTTTAAAGTTAATAAGTCTTATTTTTCTGTTTCAGGTGAGTTATCCTGAGAACCTTGCTGTTTATTACTCAATTAAGATCTCAAGTAATGAAACGTACAACACAAAGGTGGTAAGTTGATCGATATTTCATACGCATAGTTACGAAGTTCATCACACAAAATCAAAACCAAGTCTGGACTACACGCTCGAATTTGAAAAATTATTCGAAATCATCGACACATATCGATAATTTTATACAAAACCCCACGACAATAGCATTACTCAATTTCCCACTTGTCTCGCTCACACTATTCTGGCAAGTTCAAAAATCATCTCGCTCTCGCGAAATATAGGCTGCCCTGCAGACTTTCCTTTCCAGTCTAGTCGGTATGTATAAGCGCCAGACGAAACTACTCGATATTCAGCGATGCAGTGTCTGCTAGGTATAAGCATCAAGAGCGGTTCAAGTGCATCATACCTCGCTCGCTTGCAGGCGGCCAGCCGCTGCGATATCATCCCTAAACGCGACACCAACAAAACTAAGGCACTCTAATCACCTTATACGGCTTTCGTATATGAATCGATATTTATGCACAACATACATAACATGACACAAGACTCGAGTGGAGATGAGATTGCACGAGACAATCAGAGGATATACATCCGAAAGTGTAGTTTCATCTGTTCGGGTGGTGATGAGGACCCAGAGACACGTAGTTGATGTAGTAAAATCTGCCAGTTGTATCATCGGTACAGCAATTATCGCTCATTTCTTTTTCGTTGGTGCGTCGCGTAATCTGAATATTCCGATCTTTTTTTCACTTGTCCCACCCTTATGTTTATGTTGAACGATGTGTGAGTATGAACATTCCTGCCATACGCTTTGCGCTAATTAAATTCCATGCTGGGTTATACCCAGATAAGAGAGTCTTTGATGGTGCTCGAGCGATGGATCACGACGTGCTCGCTTTGCGCCACGAGTGTTCGAAATTATTGACAAGGTATCCAATACACCCCGTTTGAGCGCCACGCTCGTAAAATGTCAGCGACGCCTTCTGATTTTCATCGGCGTGTGATCTCAATGAGACTTTTCGTCCACGGACACACATTGAACTTCGGAAGCGTCTCTAATAGTATTTGGCCCATTTCAAAGCAATTCACGAAATACCACCACCAGGAGATCTGAAAAAAAGCTAAAAAATTCGTTCGTTATCACCATGTTGATATACAGTCAAACTTATCGAAGCGGGACTTGGATAACGGGGAAACATCTCTCCGTGGTAAAGACTCTCGGTCCCTCGGAAAAACTCATCTAAGTGGAATTAGAAACCGGTCTAACTGAAATGTTTGCGAGTGGTTGGCCCCTACTGAAAATATCCGAGTCAGTCACCAAGTCGGCGAACGGAGTCGGTGACCGAGTCGGTAATCTGAGACAGTCACCGAGTCTGTGGCATAATCATGATTTTGTACAATGACCGAGTCGGTGGCAGAGTCGGTGGGTGAGTGGTTCAAAATTCCCGTACTTTTTTAGCGATAGCATCACCATATCAATCATCGCTCAAAAATGGATTTTCAAATATTTTGCCCTGGAATAAATCTGCGCAGTACAAGGATTTAAATTTCGTACATTCCCAGTGTTTGTCTCCAACAATGAGTTCAATGAGAACGTTCCCAAATTTCATGTTAGTAATTCATGATTGTTCTCAGCGTGTGACCAGTTTCCATCCTTGTACTAGTTTATTGAAAAAATTTGAGGAGGGCGAACAATGTTTATTCAAGCTTTGGAATGGCTCAATATTAGGAGCTGCAAATCTTTCTTCACTCAAATGAACTGCATTTTTCTACATCATTTCCAGTAAGCAATTCTCCAAATATTGAAGATTTGATGCAAAAATTACTCCTAGATGGAATGTTCAAAAGGGATTTGGACTTGTACATAATTAAAATCAAAGTCGAACCGTCCCACAGGGTTGAACCAAAACTGATCGTAAGTCGAAATATCTATCATAATGATCAGATCCTTGTTCAGATTAAGAAAAAGGCAAAAATGTGATTATTCATCATAGTCAGGCTCAATATTAGCTGTAGTGTGATGATAAATTTGAAGAAAGAGCTAGCGAATATTACCTTATTTCCTCCAGCCTTACCCATATGGATGGAGTGAATAATAGGGGGAAAAATCAGTAATATGCGCACAATGGACATTCTTAAGTTGAAAAATAGACATTTTTGGAAGTGAATCAACCAACTGTTGAGATACATATCCATGGATCACACATTTATTTTCTCCCCTGAAAATGGGATGCATCACACTAACAGCTTTTGGAAAGCAAAATAGGGAATTCATGCAAGATGGATGAATTCATTACTGCAATATAATTAGAATTTAGGGTGCGAATACTTAGAGAATTAACATCTAAGCGCCTCATGTAGTTTGTCCCACAGAGAGTCTTGTCCATAACACTTCCGAGTCTTCTTTCAAGGGTGTACACTATTCATTGTATTGGTGTCAGATTCAAAAGATTGATCCATAGGGCCTGAATCTTTTGACAGAGCCACTTCAAACTATCAGAAGGTATTTGAACTTGTTGATCATGTTGGTCGATTTGATCTAGGTGTGGCAGGAATGTGGTTGCAGCGTAGATGTTAGAGAAGTTGATGAAACTAATGCTCATGTTCCAAATATACCAATGCATTTCACAAGGGACACTGATCAAGAAGCCACATGAATATCCTGCAACTGTAATCAACAAGAACCGTCATCTGAGTAAGCATGGTGCAAGATCCAACGAGGAAAACCACTACCAATACTAACCATGCAAGTTGCCAGACAAAGTAGAACATACGCCTGATAATGGCACTCAAAAATTATATTGATATCTCATCATCCAAATGAGGATATAAATGGGTGACTTACATAGCATATGATAGGTGGTGATAGCCAGAAGACTGTGGTGACTATGGCTTTGCATACTCATGGCGACACCAGTCTTCCTGAAACTGAAAATTCATCTATACACAAAGGGCCAGGCTCTTTGATCAAGAACATTCATTAGAAATGTTCAATGAGACAACTTATCTGATGCACAAGGCCATATTATACGTTGGCGGTTGGCAGAGGTTATTTGTCCACACCAGTGCGTGTGAAATTATTCGCACCACGTTCATCAGATTTATTCCTAGAATAGCAAAATCACAGTTCTCCTTCAGAAACCGAGTTATAACTACAAACGCGTCGGAAAATCTAGGAAAATACACAACGGTTCCCTCGGTGCTGCAGAAATGCAAAAGTCAGTTCGCCACCCGGTCTGAAATTCTGGTCTAAACTACTGATCGGAGCTCCAACGGCTGCCTAGGAATTCAGATGTGGATGATCAAAAGTTAACAATTTTAGGATAGACTTGAATATTCCCTAATTTGTTCCCTCTATTCTATTGGAATAATCAATTGTTCTCACACGGAATTTCCAGATATCTCTAGCCGCAGTTGCTGCACACGCGCACACGACGCGAGTGGATATTACATGAGAGAACAATTCATAATTTCAATTGAATAGATAGAGCAATTCAAGCACTCTTTAGATATTTCATAAAATTGATCTTTCAGTGAATACTCCATCTGATTAACTGAATAGCCGTTACAGCTCCGATGTAGGGACTGCTCGGACCACGTGGCTTCAACCCATGCATTTCTGCAGCGCCGAGGGAACCGTTGTGTATTTTCCTGGATTTTCCGACGCGTTTGTAGTTATAACTCGGTTTCTGAAGGAGAACTGTGATTTTGCTATTCTAGGAATAAATCTGATGAACGTGGTGCGAATAATTTCACACGCACTGGTGTGGACAAATAACCTCTGCCAACCGCCAACGTATAATATGGCCTTGTGCATCAGATAAGTTGTCTCATTGAACATTTCTAATGAATGTTCTTGATCAAAGAGCCTGGCCCTTTGTGTATAGATGAATTTTCAGTTTCAGGAAGACTGGTGTCGCCATGAGTATGCAAAGCCATAGTCACCACAGTCTTCTGGCTATCACCACCTATCATATGCTATGTAAGTCACCCATTTATATCCTCATTTGGATGATGAGATATCAATATAATTTTTGAGTGCCATTATCAGGCGTATGTTCTACTTTGTCTGGCAACTTGCATGGTTAGTATTGGTAGTGGTTTTCCTCGTTGGATCTTGCACCATGCTTACTCAGATGACGGTTCTTGTTGATTACAGTTGCAGGATATTCATGTGGCTTCTTGATCAGTGTCCCTTGTGAAATGCATTGGTATATTTGGAACATGAGCATTAGTTTCATCAACTTCTCTAACATCTACGCTGCAACCACATTCCTGCCACACCTAGATCAAATCGACCAACATGATCAACAAGTTCAAATACCTTCTGATAGTTTGAAGTGGCTCTGTCAAAAGATTCAGGCCCTATGGATCAATCTTTTGAATCTGACACCAATACAATGAATAGTGTACACCCTTGAAAGAAGACTCGGAAGTGTTATGGACAAGACTCTCTGTGGGACAAACTACATGAGGCGCTTAGATGTTAATTCTCTAAGTATTCGCACCCTAAATTCTAATTATATTGCAGTAATGAATTCATCCATCTTGCATGAATTCCCTATTTTGCTTTCCAAAAGCTGTTAGTGTGATGCATCCCATTTTCAGGGGAGAAAATAAATGTGTGATCCATGGATATGTATCTCAACAGTTGGTTGATTCACTTCCAAAAATGTCTATTTTTCAACTTAAGAATGTCCATTGTGCGCATATTACTGATTTTTCCCCCTATTATTCACTCCATCCATATGGGTAAGGCTGGAGGAAACAAGGTAATATTCGCTAGCTCTTTCTTCAAATTTATCATCACACTACAGCTAATATTGAGCCTGACTATGATGAATAATCACATTTTTGCCTTTTTCTTAATCTGAACAAGGATCTGATCATTATGATAGATATTTCGACTTACGATCAGTTTTGGTTCAACCCTGTGGGACGGTTCGACTTTGATTTTAATTATGTACAAGTCCAAATCCCTTTTGAACATTCCATCTAGGAGTAATTTTTGCATCAAATCTTCAATATTTGGAGAATTGCTTACTGGAAATGATGTAGAAAAATGCAGTTCATTTGAGTGAAGAAAGATTTGCAGCTCCTAATATTGAGCCATTCCAAAGCTTGAATAAACATTGTTCGCCCTCCTCAAATTTTTTCAATAAACTAGTACAAGGATGGAAACTGGTCACACGCTGAGAACAATCATGAATTACTAACATGAAATTTGGGAACGTTCTCATTGAACTCATTGTTGGAGACAAACACTGGGAATGTACGAAATTTAAATCCTTGTACTGCGCAGATTTATTCCAGGGCAAAATATTTGAAAATCCATTTTTGAGCGATGATTGATATGGTGATGCTATCGCTAAAAAAGTACGGGAATTTTGAACCACTCACCCACCGACTCTGCCACCGACTCGGTCATTGTACAAAATCATGATTATGCCACAGACTCGGTGACTGTCTCAGATTACCGACTCGGTCACCGACTCCGTTCGCCGACTTGGTGACTGACTCGGATATTTTCAGTAGGGGCACTCTATTGGGAGTAAACCTCTGTGTTAATTTAAATGGGACTACAGCGCCAATATGGTGGCGCTATGGATGTTTTCCATAAGAATAACACGGACGAAAGATAAGAGCGCTTATCGCATGTTTAGTCCCAATACCCGAAACCACATTTGAGGAGAACTTCGCAACTGCGACGCGATGTTACATCAAACGCTCGCGTCGGCCAAGCTCGGGGATCAGTGTTTTATCATTTTCTACTTTGATTTCGGTTTTAATTAGTATTTCCATAATATATGATCTACGTGTATCAATAGTGAATGTAATTAATAAATTGCTGACGTAGACAATATAGACGAGTCAATTTGTAGGGTACCCAGAAAATCTGCACGAATGAGACTTGGATGGTTTCGATCCTTAGTATCTGCGAAACGAAACTCCTTTATATCTGGGCAAGAATGTTATCCCCTTCAGGTTCCTCTTACACAAAATCGAATGTACGAAAAATTTTCATTTGAATTTTTCGGGATGCCTGTGAGCCTTGTGGTCCTCATTGAGCCCGTTTAGGCCCTATTTTAGCTTATATTTGTATAACTATTACTTTGGCTTGAATTTTTGGACTCGATGTTTGCTGTGACTAACCTCGTATAATGGCGGCCAGTCTTCGTCGTCAGCTTGCGCCATCGACATGGTCAACGTAAATACAAACCACGACTCGCGAGTTTATTAGCGGGTGTTTATCGTTCATCATCGAAGGGGTAGTGTTCGCGAGGTAAATCTGCCGATTTTGGTGATGTGGGGATGGAGACGCTATGCCACGCGTGAGTAGCCGGCGCGTTTCGAGGCTATGCTGCGTGTTGTGAAGTCAGTGTGATGTATTTGCTCCTCCATGCAAATGACATACCAAGCACCCTCGCCGAGTTCAAACGTGGTCTTGTTGTTACCTGCGTGCTACTATAGTGTCCAGTTTTCGTGTACAATTACATTATTTCAGTGTATGTTTGACAGACAGCGAGTGATAACCTCAGTGTTCATCCGATTCCAAAAGAGAAGATAGGCCCGAGGATATACCAAAAATGAGCCCATATTTTGGCTATGATTTATGTACGACTAATATCAAGGGAATCGTTGAATAAATATCAAAACCAATCTAAAGCCATTTATTAGCCAAAAAAATGGAAACCCCCGCTTGGAGTGGAAGAATCAAATATTGCCCACTTTTTGTCTAAATTTTTTAGACTATCGCCAAACCCCTTCGGAAGTCGCCCAAATATTGGCCATTTACTAGTAATTGGATATGGTCCATCTTTTTTGGCCATATTTTAGTTTCAAGTCTAAATTTTATGGAGAGATTTCTACCAGGGACCCTTTTTTTACTTTTTGCTAAAACTGACATCATAAATATGGCTGACACATCCTTGCATCTAAATCAATTCGGACCAATCTGTGTGGAATTACTCCCGATAGTACCGACAAAAAGAATCCCCCCCCCCCCCACCCCCAAAGCGACCCTCCAGCCAGAGCGATCTAGGTATTCAAAGAAACAAGTTCCAATTTTTCGTATATTTAAGCGCAGGTGAGCGTGAAAGAGATTCTATTCATTCTAGCTCACAACTGAGAAACATCTTATTTCCGGCTCAAAATGCCCATTTTCCGGAGGGAGTGGCTTCAGTTCAAACATCAACACAGTACTGACAGAAAAAAAAAATTTGAGAATAATTTTCAAACCCCTTGGTAACGGCATTCCGTGAATTGCAAATCCATATTTCCAAGGGAATGAAGGGAATGGAAAAGATGTCTTCCTAAGTTGATACCACTCAAAATCGAGTGAATCGAGGCTCTACATCTTGACAATTTTCGTCAGAAAAACATTCCATCATCGTCTTCGTTGTTACTGTGCATGGGGCGCACATACCTTAATTAGATTTCCTCAACGTCTAAATAGGGAGAAAAAACTTTACCTATAAGTTTTGTGATGCCCATCGCAGGACATCGGAACAATGCTTACTCCTCAAAATAGTTTACACGGAACTCGACTCCAAATTAGCATCATTTCAGTATTTTAAACCACCAAAAGTCTGGGGAGACTAATATACACTAGCGTTATTGCCGAACTCGCTACCACTCGTTCGGTTTGTAGATGTCCTTGATAAGTCAGAGGCTCCTGAAGTGCTTTTGCTTTCTCTAAAGAGAAAACTTTGTTTTTGGTTCAGCAAATTTTTAATCAATTTTTCCATTCAATCCAATATTTTCTTCAACAAAATCCCTCTTATCGAAAAAATGTCTCGACCAATTTGTTCCTCTCGCCAAAATCTATCGATTGTAGGTCACACTTTTCCTCCCAAAGGCCTTCAAGCTATGTGAAGGAGTCATCTTTCCGTACCTATGTGTGTGTGTGTGTTGTTTTTTTCCCGACACGCTTTCTCTTATACAGTTCACCTAATCAAAATTTCGTCTTCTACAAGTTGTAGAGAATCATTCGGAGATGAGGCCAGTGATTTGGCTGCTCTCCTCTCCCAATTGAATTTGACTTAGACGTTTTTTTGAGGTAAAATCGCTAAAATTGTCTACTCTCATAGTACAATATCTCTTTCTAACTTTATCTTACCCCAATTTGGGTTACCTAAGCTAGTGTTTTCTTGACTTAAACTATCTTTTGGTTAATACCGAATTTTCATTTAATCTTCATATACTCGAATTTTCAGGAAATAATCAAAATTTCCACCAAAAACTCCATTTAAAATATATTCAAACTAATTCTATAAAAATTCCGTTTCAACCAAACTCCAGATATCCCTGAAATAACCCTACTTTAGGAAGCTTGAATCGCCCTAACAAGCTTTCTCAAAAAAATAACTCAGTATAAGCACAAATATTTTTTTCAATATTCATATTTTCGTCATATCTCTTTCTCAGACTGATTTTTTAAAATTTCAATGAACTAAGTTGATACTTTTTCCACATTTTTAATCTCTTGGTTGATACCGAAATCTCCTAAATCCCTTTGAATATGATTAAAATTCAATTTATCCTCCAAAAATCACAAATTTTACAAAAAACTACATTTTGATCTATTCTACACCAACTGTTTTAAAATTTCCCCTCAACCAAACGATATATTTTTCCCAAATAACGCTATTTTAGATCATCTGGAATCCCCTAAGAGCGAATCTCTTTAAAATAACTCAACAAAATTTTATCTAAATTTCATTTTATGCTCATATCTCCTTCTACAACTAATCTATACACCTGTCAATGAACTAGAGAGATACTATTTCAGCATTTTTAATCGATTGGTTCATACCGAAATTTTCTAAATTGTTTTAAATATGATTTAAATTCAATTTATCCTCGAACAATCAACAATTCTACAAAAAACTGTATTGAAACTTCGCCTCGACCCAACGATATATCTTGCCCAAAAAACCCTGCCTCAGATCATCTGAATACCCCTAAGAGGCAATTTCGAAAAGTAACTCAACAAAATCTCATCTAAATTTCCTTCTATTCTCATATCTCTTCATACAATTAATCTATCCACCTTTTCATTAACTACAGAGATACTCACCCATCACTCTACATCAATTGGTTGAAACCGAATTCCATCCACTCGAATTCAAAGTCGCTTCAAAAAGATGTATGGAAGAGTGAATGAGAAATTGTCGCTTGAAAAATTACATTGTTGCTAAGTTATCGCACATCTCGCTAAGAGAAAGCTTTCTGCTAATCTCTTTTAGCAGCGTTTTTTAGTTTAATAATGATGGTTGTAGAATGATGATTGGTGATTGGTTCAAGATGCCAGGTAGAAGTTTCTCATGAAGTTTGCAAGAATAGTATTATCTTGAACTATACTTGCTGAGAGATATATAGAGGTAAAAAATTCGAATACATCCCTGGTGGAAAAAACAGCGTAGTACTGCAGTAGTCTACTGTCTGGCTGATCGTACTACTGTAGTAGCTTACTGTCGTACTACTGCAGTAGCCTACTGCAGTAGTACGACCGTAGTCTACTACAGTACTACTGAGCGTACTACTGTCGTACTACTGGATAATAGTACTGAGCTGGATTTCGCTGCTATGTTTACTTTCTACCCTTGAAATGATAGAGGCAAGGAGAAAAAATTATAAAAGGGTGAGATCTCTAGATGAGTTTAGGCTCACTCATGAGGAGCACCTTCGTAAAAGACTTGTGCGCTACTTTTTCAAAATGCTTCAAACCCATAACATAACATAACCTACACACGCCACGCGCGCGCCCGCTCTCCCCGCAAACTCACACAGCAGAAGACAAGAGTCGAACTGTCGCGTCCGTAAGTACTCATCGTTATGTTTTGATGAGTCGAAGCAACAATTTAACCGTCTTATGTTGATACATTCTGTCGGATTCTGCCATTTGAGTATCAACGATAGGCTATATGGATAACAAAGCCGGTTGTTATTCATGCCGATAAACAACAAAAATGAGGCTCAGATCACGAGCCCCTTATGGGGGCTTGACGCTTATAAGTAACATTTGAGCACCAATTGTGATAGTGAGAATTAGCGCAAGTGGCAACGGGTCCGCCTCGCACGCGGGAGGCTCGGGATCGCTTCCCGGAAACGAATATTTTTTTTCTTTTTTCCCCGATTCTGTTTTTGTTTTGCTTTACGCAGACTTGCACTTTTTTCCTCGGTATCGAATATGTATTCAATCCTAATTTTATTCATTTATATATGCAATTCAAATTTTGACATTCAAGTTTTGATAATCTATGATTGAATTTTCAAAATATAACCGCTACAGCATATTTTCTAATTCAGTCATGAATTGATGAGCTACATTATTTTTTATTCATTTGGATTGAATAAATCCAATCTGCATTTATGAAATATTATTCAAAAGTAGGAAGTAATTAGTTAATTAATTTAAATATAATATTTGAAGATGTAAAAATAGCCCGTTAATTTTTTATTGGATTGAGAAATATGCTGTAGCGGTGCCCATATTCATCTCAAAACTTGAATGTCAAAATTTGAATTACATATATAAATGAATAAAATTAGGATTTTCGATACCGAGGAAAAAAGTGCAAGTCTGCGTAAAGCAAAACAAAAATAGAATCAGGAAAAAAAGAAAAAAAATATCACTTTCCGGGAAGCGATCCTGAGCCTCTCGCGTGCGAGGCGGACCCGCTGCCACTTGCGCTAATTCTCACTATCACATTATAAGCTCAAATGTTACTTATAAGCGTCAAGCCCCCATAAGGGGCTCGTGATCTGGGCTTCATTTTTGTTGTTTATCGGCATGAATAACAACCGGCTTTGTTATCCATGGCCTATCGTTGATACTCAAATGGCAGAATCCGACAGAATGTATCAACATAAGACGGTTAAATTGTTGCTTCGACTCATCAAAACATAACGATGAGTACTTACGGACGCGACAGTTCGACTCTTGTCTTCTGCTGTGTGAGTTTGCGGGGAGAGCGGGCGCGCGCGTGGCGTGTGTAGGTTATGTTATGTTATGGGTTTGAAGCATTTTGAAAAAGTAGCGCACAAGTCTTTTACGAAGGTGCTCCTCATGAGTGAGCCTAAACTCATCTAGAGATCTCACCCTTTTATAATTTTTTCTCCTTGCCTCTATCATTTCAAGGGTAGAAAGTAAACATAGCAGCAAAATCCAGCTCAGTACTATTATCCAGTAGTACGACAGTAGTACGCTCAGTAGTACTGTAGTAGACTACGGTCGTACTACTGCAGTAGGCTACTGCAGTAGTACGACAGTAAGCTACTACAGTAGTACGATCAGCCAGACAGTAGACTACTGCAGTACTACGCTGTTTTTTCCACCAGGATATTGTTCTCAATTTTTGAAACGGCTGTCTTGGCTAAATTGAAGGCTCGAACTATCAACACTGGTATCAATAGTCGTTGGTAAGCTAAAGGTTAAGAGTTGATCCGCGGGTTGGGCGCTGTTGTCTGTGTAGATAAAACCAGAGACTCGGACTGATTTTCATCCCACGGCGACTGCACCATTGACATTAACGCTCAGGTGACCACGGAGTATTAATGCAGAGTAGAAAATTTTACTGATGAGCTGGTTTTAATTAGACCGAACTAACGAGGAGAGCATCAAGTCTGCGGAACACGGATCTTGATGAAACTCTGGGAGTCATATTGTTTTGGTGAAAAATGAAGGTATCTCCAAGGGTTGAGTCCAATGGGACTCCTGTCCCGAGATACAGCTATGGAGCTTAGCATTGCTAGTATATCTGTACATGTATCTCCCCCAGTAAAAATAAGTGCCTCATGATCATATATGAACTTGTTCCCAGCCGAATTGTGGTCACCTATGACCATCTATGACCTCAGAAAATATTATGTCTCCGTGGTCAGTCATAGGTACACAAAGCCAATTCGTAAATGGCCGTAGGGTATTGTAATCAAGTGGTTGTACATGACATTCTCAATATCGGATGGAGGCCTAGCAATTGGAGCCCCAAGCGCGCTTATTTGAAAGCTTCAGATTGAGAAACATTTCAAGTTGGCACTGAAGTGCTTCATTTTCAACATGAATTCCTAGGGTCAAGTATGGAGACCAATGACGACCTATGACTCCGGCCTCATGGTCATGTGTGGTCATGTATGACCACAGTCCGGCCGGGAACATGTTCATATATGATCATGAGGCAAATATTTTTACTAGGGTCTTTAACACGTGCCTATATAGACAATGCTAATCTCCATAGCTGTATCTCGGGACAGGAGGCCCATTGGACTTAACTCTTGCAGATACCTTCATTTCTCACCGAAACAAGATGATTCCCAGAGTTTCATCAAGATCCGTATTCCGCAGACCTGATGCTCTCCTTGTAAGCCAAATTATCCAAAACTAGATCGCAGTAGATCGAACTACATCGAAATGAACCTCACTACGCCAAACAAGACCGAGCTTGTCCAAATTATCTCAAACTACATCAAACTAGATCGAACTACGACGAACTGGGCCGAGCTGGACCGAACTAAACTTGATCGGACATAACAGATTCGAATTAGATTGAATTTTACCGAGCTAGACTTGACTGTATCGTTTTAGACTGAATTAGACTCATTTAGAAAGAACTAGACCCAACCATAAGAAACTAGATCGGACTAGACCACACTAGATTAAACTAGAGCGAATTGAACCGATCTAGACCCAAATATACCCCCCTTTACCGAACTAGACCGAGCTAGACCGAGTGAGACCAAATAAAACCTAACCAGACCGCACTAGAACGAACTACACTGGAATAGACCAGACAACAGACAAGTTGGACGAGATTCCAGCATCTCTATTCCCAGTGCCACATCTTGTTCCTCATAGCTCGTTCTTTACACCCCATTTCTCATACGACGTTCCTCATAACTCATTTCTCACAGCTCGTTCCTTATAAATCGTCCCCCATATCTCACTCTTCATCACTAATTCCTCATGGCTCATTCCTCATAACTAATAGCTCGGTCCTCATGACTCGTTCCTCATAAATGGTCCCTAATGACTCATTCCTCATAACTCGTTCACCTTGACTCATTCCTCATAAACCATTCCTCGTGACTCATAACTCATGCCTCATAACTCGTTCCTCATAACTAACTCCTCATAACTCTTGCCACATGACTCGTTCCTCACACCTCATCCCTCAAATCTCATTCACTCATTCATCCATCGGTCCACTCATCCATCCATTCACCTGACCACTAACCCATTCGCCCACCCACCCATCGACCCACCCATGACCCATACGGCCATCCATCACACTTCACCCCCTCCACACAGGCAAACCGATGCGCAAGATGCTGACGGGCAAATTTTGGCTGGGCTTTTCATTATTTTAATACGTGATGGTGTTGAGATAGTTATTCATCCATTCATATCATTAACACAAAGAAAAACATCAAGGCAGAGTAACGAAAGAGTGGGTAGGTTTATTCCGCAGATACAAAATTCTTAGAAACAATAATCAATGCTAGCATTTATTAAGCCAGCAGTTACTAGTTTTTCTCAGACAAGCTTTTCTTTTTCTGATCGCGAGACCTACTTTAATATAAAATATTATCCTAGACTTACCAGAAAACCTAAACTGATTTGAATACTCAATTCTATCATTAAATCACTACTTCTGTTACGCAAAAAATTCAATTATTTTTGAACTAAGGTTGAGAGAAAATCCATAAAAATACTTGCAACATATTTTCATCCATAGTATGATAAATCCGGGGAAGCTATAACGTTTATTTTCCTAAACATATTTCATTATGTATAATTAATTCTACCTGAGCAGATGTAATCTCGCTTTTGATTGATACTGTTTCTCACCTCGCGCTAATCATGACCCTTGGGGATAAAACGTCCAATTAAAACATTTTATCTCGCATTTTATTCCGTACAAAACGTTTTTTCCGTGCAATCGCTCGAGTAATAACTCAAAAACTTTCTAGCAATTCTCCATCGACTCTGGAGGAGAAAATTGTAACTCTGCTTTTCAACAGATAAATAACCAAATAAGTTTTATTCGTCAGAAATAGTTTTATCAATCGATAATAAATAAATAACACTCCTCTGTCAGGTGAACATTTTTTACGTTTCAAATAACGCAATGTCAGACATACGAACAAAAGTTGTGAGACTTTCCTTCCGCCAATTTGATCGTATCGCCTTCATTTTATTCCATTGAAATCTCGCGCTGAAATACGTCATCTGTTCGTTAGTCAGAAACTGGTACGACTTTTTTTCAGAAGAATGATTATTCCTACCTCAAAATTACAACAAGAATACACTCTCGCTCACATAATAATTCTTCCTATCCTAATGAAGAACTAGTAAAACTGCATTAGCGGGGAGCAAAAGCGATGCCGAGACTCTCGAGGTTTCTGAACTGATGAAAATTAAATCGGCAGCTATATATAGCTCTTGGCTGGCTTTTGATCTCTCGTTTCGCAAACTCGAATGGGATCGATATATCGTTAAGGGCGGAGTGGTTTTGAAACTCTCATTCCCTGTACCTACTTCGCTGTTTCGGAAAAGGTAGTGAAATTGATCGTTCGACTTTTTGAGAATTTCCATCGGCAATTGGTAGGAATTCGTTCAAGCCAAGCCGCTGCAAAGTTTTAAAGATCTCGCTTCGTTATCAAGGCTTAATGAGTCGCGCTCAGAGTAAGTGAGTATCTCGAGAGGTGCTCAATTACAGCGTAAGTATTGCGAAATGGCATCGAAGAGCTTACGAATTTCAGAGAGAGCATTTTACTGCAGTGTGAGATTATCAAAAAATTTATAATCGTTCAATTATTTTCATTTGATTCGAGTGAGATCGCAGGAGTGATGAAAATTGACTCTGAAAATCAAAAACTGAAAAAATATTCGGCAAGTTCAATTTCATTTGGTTGAAGTTTCAAGACTCATTCATATAATTAGTTGGTTCACTCGATCAAGCTCACTAACAATGAACTCGAGTGGCTCCTGTTGCGTGCAAAACATCTAGAGCGCAGATTATATTACCCGATTATCATCGCGAGCGTGCACGTGGGTGTAAAAATCTTGCACGAACATTGTTTGCCTGGCATGTAATGCTACGCATCAAATCGTTCTCGATTTAAAATTCATTTCAAGAAAATTCTTCGTGTATATGACTTCCCCGAACACTAATTAAAGAAGTAAGGGATTCTAATCGTCATATTTACATATTATAAAAATAACTATGTAGTCGCGTCATTCTAGAAATACGGTCATCATCTAGATAGGAGCTCCTTCATTGGGGAACTCGTGTTTTTGCGTCATGATGCCCTGTGGACTCGAATGATTTCGAGGATGATTTAGTTCGTGGACTCCGCTGATTTATAAATAAGAGCTCGTGCAATTATCGACCGCGTGATGGCCTCGATATAAATTCAATGATTTATGCTTATGAGCGTTCGAGCTGCGCAAACTAGAGGAATTTTTGTTACTTAACATATTGAACGAGATTTTTTATGGGAAAATCCATCATTATGATTCAGAAGTCGCAACGAGGATCCAAGATTTACAAATATTTCATCAGAAAGAGTTCAAAAATTTTTGACTCTTACTAAAGACACACGAGAGTTTGTAGAAAACTGCGCATGAATCTCTTATTTTACTCATGCGTGACAAGGAATCGTACAGATATTGGGCTCTCTTCGTGTTATACCTTGTAAACTCTATATCGATTGAATTCAGTGTAACCAATCAATGGTGAAAAAAAATCTGATCTATATTCAAGACAAATCTTCTTCAGAACAATCAGAAGAGTGTGTAAGATATCCATTCTCTGTTGTAAAAATGCTGGTCTAATAGGGACTGCTACCCAGTGATTCCGTGCCAAACACCCTACGGAAAGGATCGTGTCTCAAAGAACAATGTGAAACACGCCTCAGAGAACTGGACAATTTTAATGAGGATCGATAGGTGACGCATGTGTCATGATTATGATATGAATATACAGGGATCATTCGTTATCCGCAGGGGTTCGGTTCCAGAAAAGTACCGCGAATAACAAAACCGCTGATGAAAAGATCTTGGTCTTATGGAGAATAGGGGGTTCCATTTCACTGAGATGGCACATCACGAGAGACGTGATGTTGATGCATAAGAACACCGAATCTCCGAGGTCGAAGAAAGGATGATTGCTGGAACCTTCAAGAAATCTATCCGAAACTGCTCCATCAAGTCTAGGATAAATCCGAGATAAATCAGTCATCCATAACAGTTTTGCTGGTCTTTTGTCGTCTTTTGCATTTATTCAAATTGTTGCCGTGAACTGTGGAACTGAGATTCGCAGTCATCGTAAGGTTATGAGTCATCGCCGAATCTCTAATCCACGATTCAAGGTCTATCATTTCAACAATCATTTTTGACCCCGATGTATGCTCAAGTGCATCATGGGAAAGATATCCTGTCGGTAGCTCAAATGCAAAATCTTCAACACTTCTGTGGTGTAAGTTTGTCCGGGTGAGGGAATTTGAGATTAATTGAATACAAGATCATTCTAACCTCATGGTTGAGATACATATCTTACTCGATGCGATCACGGATCATTGATCATTGAACACTAGCAGAATGCATGAAAATAAGACAATTTCCGAGCAGCGATGTCCATCGATCCGCGGATAACGAGGGATCCCTGTATAATATCAGTCCATATAGGAACTATATGGAGTGGATGAAAATGCCAATAAAAATCTGAGGCATGGCCTTTTTTGGTTGGGTTGTTTTGCGTGGCACTACTCTAATCAGAAATAGCCTCAGTCATTACAAATCCGTTAACTCATTCCCATCCCAAGGTATACTACAAAAATATTACCCCGTGCAAACGTAATCATCAAAGCTTCACGACCGGATTGGTGATCAACGCCAAGGTATCAAAACAGCTCTCGCAGCTTGCGGAAGAGTCCTTGCATAATTCACAGCTGCGGCTGATGCACGGGTTGCCATATTGGCGTTAGAGAGAGAGAGAACAGAATAGAGCCAAGCCAAGCGCGGTATTATAGCGCGCCCTCGTATCCTCATTCCCGAGAGTGATCAATAACTTACTCTTTCTCTTTCAAACGATGAGAGCGAACAAATCGAATGAACTCCTGAAAATCGTTCGGCTTCAATTTTCGTATCCTTGGCACCACCGAGCAACATCACGAAATATTATTATATCCAGTATTAGGAAAGATCTCCCGCGAAGCTCAGTGCTAAGCTTACCAAGCGCGATGTGACACGTTGATGTGTCCCTAGTATGGCTAGTTAACTCTTGCGAGCTCTGGGTGCATGTGGCACTTGCTGAGGGTTGAATCGCTTGGATAACCAGTCTATTCTATGGAGTGTGTGCGTGTGTGTGTGTGTGTGTGTGTGTGTGTGCGTGTGTGTGTGTGATATGGCTAACGAGCGCGAGATGCCAGCAGCAGACGCGTCCTTAGGGGACGCAAAATTAGGGGCGGGGTAGCGTATATCAAACATGAAAAGTGAAAAATCTATCTCTCATGCTTTGCGGAGAAGGCAGAGAGAGAAGGTCGGTTGCTCCCAGCCGTCGCGATAACTGGAGCATCAACGAGCCGTCCAGGCGCGCAAACATCACACACAGATATACTTGGCATCTATCTAGAAGTGCACTTGAGCCATCTAAGTTTTTTGCTTTGAGACCATCCATAGCGAGATTTGCGTCATCGTCCGTAGTGCTTTGAGATGATTTTTGATTAAGTAAGGAGAACAAAGTCTTTTCTCACTGTTGTGCATTTCATTTTAAAGCACTCGGTTGGGAATATTATAGATTTATTATGTCCCGTTGGAGTCACTAAGGGGTCCGAAAGACCCCAAGCATTTTTCAAACACGATAAATAGTCTTCGAATGTGTAACATGATACTCTCAGCGGATTTTTCAATTCTACAGACGTGCAACTTTAGTTTTGGTGCTAAGGATTGGGTGCCATCGTATTGGTCGAGCGGGGGTAACGATTTGGTGAAAAAAAATCATTGCTGGTGTTCTTGAGACCCCCACCTCTCATGCAAAATTTGGGACACTCTGGTCACCTGTGAACACCCGTGAGACGATTAAAAACATTTTTGAATCCTTGGAAATTATTATGCTTTAAATTCCTAGGGATGTAGCATCAATAACTTACGGTATTGATTTCACATCACTCGAAAAATCCCTCGAAGTCAATTTAGTATTCAAAGAAAAGAATACAAAATTGAAGTGATTTTCCTGTTAGAAGAATATATCGCAACCTTTAAGATTCAAAGGAGTATTTGACAGATTGGTGACGAATCTGCATATTTGAAGCGTAATATACCTCGGAGGGAATGATATTCAATTCGAAAACAAAAACAAACAAAAGTTGGGGAACGAACCTGTTCTACTTTGAGACTAGAATTTTGTCACAACAATGACCCAAAATTCCAAAATGATAGAATCTAGATAATGTTAGAAAAAAAGAAGAGAATCAACGGTAAATCTGATTCTTTAGTTCAATACAGATACAGATACTCCAAGGGGTAACGAATATGTTGAATGACACAAAAGATAATATATCAATAGATGAACATTTGTAGATTTGTCACCGGTCTGTCAAATACCTTTTGGAATTCTGGAGGTTGACGACGGGTCGGGGTCCTCCTGTGAACTAGTGAGATGACCCCCGTCATCCTATGGGACGGCCGGCAGACAGGCCTGTCCGGTGAGTAGTCGGGCCGACTCGCTCGGGTCGTCCCGGGATATGAAATGCGCATGGATCGTGTGAGAGGGCTCACAATGACTCGAGAAAACGGGCCGAGC
This sequence comes from Eretmocerus hayati, assembly GCA_029851415.1. Classification (NCBI taxonomy): domain Eukaryota; kingdom Metazoa; phylum Arthropoda; class Insecta; order Hymenoptera; family Aphelinidae; genus Eretmocerus; species Eretmocerus hayati. Next base: position 84,167,460 of record CM056744.1, on the reverse strand, counting down.
CCCGGTTGCACTTGTGCTGGATAGATATATTTATTGACGGAGCTCGGCAGGAGCCGAAGCTTTAGATACCTCGTTTTGCTGTGCGATTTATTGGTGAACAGGCGAGCTTCTTGTCGTCGCAAATTCCGTGACGATGACCGATAGAATGGCTAGATGCGCGCACAGATTGGAATTCTGAGTTCTGATTCTCTATTAGTCGCTAATGATTTTATTATGATTGGATGATAACAGAGGTTTGTCAGGGTAGGGATAAACACTCACAATTCACATGAAACAGAAGGCCTGAGGAAATTGACAATACAATCTGACTTATGATTACCCTATAGCACACTCGCAGTTCACTCGCGGCCCTCACAAAGATCGCGGCACGGCACCCCCGAGACTAACCTGATGTTGCGGCTGACGTAGTTGGAGGTACGGCGGTCCAGACGATGGTATGCGAAGAGTCGGCGTGAGACGCCCAGAGAGGCGTGACGTCGAGTAGCGAGGCTCGATGACGTCGGATACCGAGCTTTGGATGGGCACGGGCGGATGATTCGGGACCTGCTGCGGCGAGCGCGGACAGGTTGTCGAGAAGACGGTTGAGCGATGGCTGAGCGTCGAATGAGCTGACGAGGCTTCGTGGCGGAATTTTTTATACGACGAAATCATACACGGCGTATGATTTGTCATATAAAACGTATGAAGTTGCATGGACTTCCGTATCTCGCGTCATGGATCCGCGATGACGAGTCATTTGCCACGCATGATTTTGAATACCTTCACGTAGTGCGCGTCATGGTTTCTCGATGACGGGTCATCCGCTGGGTATGACACGTCATGGGGAAACCATGATTCCCTGAAATGAACCTGTGTCTTTATTGTTAAGGAAACGTCATATTCCCCCCATGATTCTTTTGTTAGTAAACTGTCATGTTTCCCCCATGACGCGTCATTACTGACGTATGACGAAGTGGCTATACGATTTGCGGCAATAGTCATGTTCTTTCGATGACTAATCATCGAAGAAACATGACGAAAGCGGTACGTGTTATTCATGACTTTCGAATTTTGTTTACTTAAAATTCTTCCGCGTTGATGATGAGAAATGTCCTCTACTATACTGAGCGATCATGGAAAATGTATGACGTCAATGGTGTCTGTATCTTTTGCCGTTATGCTGCAATACGCGCGAAATGCTTGGGTTTAAAAGATAATAATTCGAATTTTATCGATAGTTGAGCACGCGTCAGATCGCCCGGAGGAAAAGACGGCATTCACGTTATTGATTTTAATTCAATTCCCCTAGTCCGTTCCTCAAGCTGATTTATATGTAAAATCTCAGCCTAATATGAGAAGGAAAAACGGATAATTTCGCCTTGAAGAGGCAATGAGTTTTGCACTCGAGAAAGGAAAAAATCTTATAATTGTAACATAAAGAGATATTGATAAAACTCATTCGGATCCGATAGATCGTTGATATCAGTTTCAGGGTATCGAAAATTTCCTTCGGTTGTAGCCATGCGTTGGCGTTGAGTATATAAGCACGCGTTCGATGGCCTCTCTGACAGCTTCGGCGAGGGTTGGGCATCCACGTTGGCGTTTCCACGTCTGACGGGTCGGGGCGAGTTGTAGAAGAGGCTTCCAACCGTCGGTGGCGATGTCGCAAGAGCGAGAATGCGCACGCAGTTTTCCAGTCGTTGAAGGACTTCGGTGTTGTGTGCATCGTTCGTACATGGGCAGGCGTCCCTGTCCTGAGCGTTGAAGACCTTCTTCAACCTGAGTTCGCTGACCTGACCACCTTCGCATGCAGACGGAGATGGATCGAGCGGTTCCGAAATGCCTTCGAGGTCGATGGACACAGCATAATCACGTTTTATCTGTGAGACGTGAACTTTTGCTGCGTTGGTCCAGGATCTCTCCACAGTGAATACTTGTGAAGAGTGATCGTATGAGATATGGTAAGGCCCCTCCCATTTCAGGGCCAGACCAGCAATAAATTGTTCAGCGGTATTGGAAACAGGGTGTGACTTCACGTATACCCAATTCCCTACTTCGAATGCACGTTCCGCCGGTGTGCTCGGCTTTGGTGCGTATTTCTCTTGGTTCTTGTTTGCGTTGTGGATTCTGGTGTTGAGGTCATCACCACCGCACGTGGGATCCTAGTTTAGTTGGGCAATATTCCTCCCCATGAGCAGTTCGCTTGGTGAGTCACCCGTAGCGGCTTGTTGTAATAACGTGTCCCAGAACGTCTAAGTGATCCTTTCCGAATTCGCATTTCTCGATAGCGCAGGCCAATTCATAGTTCTGCAAGCACTCCAAGACCAGCGCCAGATGCACCAGGTGCACCGAGGGGCGTCAAAACAGGTATGGTGCGTCTTGTCATTCAAGAGGCTAACCAAAAATGCCTCTTGAATTCAAGAGGATAAAACAGAGTACCAAGGACTCTGCCTGTATCGAACTCAGAAATCGAGTGATACGACCTCCACAAAATGTGCAACCGAGACGGACTCGCTCTCAAATAACGAGCCAAGCAATAATAACGAGGGTTATCTGTTTGAGAATCCTAAAGATTTCTACAGGAAACTGTACTTTGAGGTCATCGACCAAACATCCATGTCTCTGAAAAATCGTTTCAATAGTGAAACGATGAGACTTCTCGATACTTGTGAAGATTTCGTGGTCGGACGTGGAAATGTTGACGTGCAAAAAATTTCCGATTTTTACAATTATACTTACGACTCAGATGGTAATGAAGTCGATGATATAGAGCTCAATCGCGAAAAATTATGTTCGGAAAGAGATGTTTTTCTGGAAGCTATAAAAAACAACGTACCGTTCAGAGAAAAATTGAGGGAACTTAAGAAACAGAGAGAAGAGAAGAAGAGTTCTAAGAAAAGACTACTCATTGATCACCATTTCCAAAAAATCCGGTGTGAAAATCAGAAAATCAGATGAGCGATTGTGAAGACCAAGATCCGATGAAATTGAGAGATGTAGTTCAGTCCTTGCGAGCCAAACCTGATCTACGAGTCCTTTTGAGTGAGTTTACGATGCTCGTGAAGATCATTCTGACAGTGCCCAGGTCTTCAAGCTCAAATGAGAGATCGTTCTCTACCATGAAACGATTGAAAACGTATTTACGGTCGACGATGCTGCAGCAGAGGATGAATGATCTGGCCTTGTGCTATGTGTATCAAGACATATTGGACTCAATCGATATGCATAAAATTGTGAATGAGTTTATATAAAAATGCGAAAGAAGACGTAAACAGTTTGCAGTATTGCAATGACCCACAACTGTTCATAAATTAGGCATCGTCAACCAAACATCATAATGCACCTTGATATACTTGTCATGTATTGTCTCAAAATCACACTACAAATAAGATCACTCCTACTTTTTCATTCTCGTTCAGTTGATGATACCTGTCCCTCCAAAAATTTTTCGAAATTGCCGAAGACCTTTTTTTTTTAGCTCCCCACATCAGGTCCGCGTCCTGACAAGACGCTGCGAGAGGAGGTTTTGACGCCCCTGGGTGCACCCCATAGTTTTCGGAGAACACGATGATGTCATCCTGAAAATTCAAACAACAAACACCCACAAGTCCAAGATAAACCTCCTTACCAATCAGCTGGGTGCAGGTCCTTCCGGAATTTTTCAGTCCAAACGCGGCGACGTTAAATACGTACTGCCCTCCGTTAGGGATACAGAATGCCGTGTATTTTTTTGAACCCTCCGTGAGAGGAATCTGCCAATAACATTTTCGCAAGTCTATTGTTGAGAACACTTTGGCTCCGCCGACTTGCTTGAGTACTTCGTGAATGACCGGATTCGGCTGCGCAACGTCCTCGGTTTGGTCGTTCACTCTCCTGATCTGTTTGACGAGGTCATTGATGGCGCGTTTCTTCTCGGCAGAGTATCGGTACAGCGGCTGCTTGATCGGCTCCTCTTCCTTGATGCAGATGTCGTGCACGATGAACGGAGTCCTCGCGAACGGACCGGAATCATCGAAGACCTTCTCGTGCCGCTCGATGATGATTCTGAAGTGTCCGACGTATTGCTCCGGGAAGCCGTGGTTATCTCGTTCCCAGATGCGCTGCTGCACGTATGGAGACAGGCTTGGTGGTAGACGCCCCAAGAATACCCGTCTCTTGGGGTCCGCCCGATGTATAAACAATCCAAGGCGTAATCATGAATCACGTGGTTCTGCTTCAGCCATCGTCGTCCCAAAATTACGCCGTGGTGAAGTTGTTCGGCGATGAAGAATGGTGTGGGATTTGATGTCTCGCCTGCTCCCACTGCTATTGTGCAAGCACCGCTCATAGTCATCTCGGCTCCTGACATTGTGAGTTTTGCCTTCCTGAAATGTGTGGGAGTGATGATGGTTCCTCGAGGTGTCACGCCCGGGGAAATGAAGTTCTCCGACGCGCCCGAGTTGATGAGGGCGCTCACTCGTTGATCTCCCAATCGGACTCCGAGGAAGACAGTCTGTAGGCCGGATGCGTCCGCGGTCTCGATCGTGATTATGGGGCTGCTTCGTTCAACGCGGAAGTGCCCGCACCGTTCACCGCTCGACGCCAGTTTTTCGAACGCTGCTCCAATTCCGGGCGCTTGGTGCAGTTGCGGTACCAGTGGTACTCGGGGTAGTACCCGCACTATCTTGAAATCGTGAGGGGTTCGTCCAGGTTGGTTGCGTGGTGGCAGAGCGTCCTTTTGTGGCACGGCGTTCCCATTGTTGCCCTTCCTGGCTGATGGCGTGACTCATCGAGTCGTTGGTTCTCTCACCATCAGATACAGACTAACAGCTCGACTGCTGATGACCCCCGTCGTCTTACGGGCAGGCCGTCTGACAGGCCTGTCCGGTGAATAGTCGGGCCGACTAGCTCGGGTCGTCCCGGGATGCGAAATGCGCGTGGATCGTGTGAGAGGGCTCACAATGACTCGAAAAAAGGGGCCGAGCCCCGGTTGCACTTGTGGTGGATAGATGAATTTATTGACGGAGCTCGGCAGGAGCCGAATCTTTAGATACCTCGATTTGCTGTGCGATTTGTTGGTAAACGGGTGAGCTTCTTGGCGTCGCGAACTTTGTGACGGTGATCGATAGAATGGCTAGATGCGCGCACAGATTTGACTTTTGAGTTCTGATTCTCTATTAGTCGCTAACGATTATATTATGATTGGATGATAACAGAGGGAGGTCAGGGTAGGAATAAACACTCACAATTGACATTAAACAGAAGACCTGAAGAAACCGACAATACAATCTAACTTATGATCCCCCTATAGCGCACTCGCGATTCACTCGTGGCCCTCACAAAGATCGCGGCACGGCACCCCCGAGACTAACCTGATGTTGCGGCTGACGTAGTTGGAGGTACGGCGGTCCAGACGATGGTATGCGACGAGTCGGCGTGAGACGCCCTGTTCAATTTCAAACGAATTTATTGTGTAACAGTCAACAATTTCTGACTGTAACCAGCGATGTTGTACAAAAGTGTGCCAAGCTCAAATTTGCCTACTCAGGTCCCGCGTGACCTGGATAATTCAACTTTCCGAGTATGAGCTTTCGTGGCTCGCGCCACTCTCTTGCTCTTCCGACAACCGTCGAACAGTGCACACGCATAATAATGTAGACTCTCGCGCAATGAAAGGCATCTGTCAAAACTTCATTAAAGTAACACTAAAATCCAGATTCAAGTGTTGTGCATTTATTGGATCTATCTTCACTACTCTATAAACACGCCCAGAGTGGCGGGGCGTCGGGTGGCGAGGCTCAGTGCCGTCGGATGGCCGGCTCTGGATGTGCACGGGCGGATAATTCGGGTCCGGCTGCAGCGAGTGCAGACAAGTTGGCGAGAACACGGTCGAGCGACTGCTAGGCGTCGAATGAGCTGACGAAGCTTCGCGGCGGGCCTTTTTACACGACGAATCATACACGGCGTATGATTTTTCATATAAAACGTACTATGTTGCATGGATTTCCGTATCTCGCGTCATGGATCCACGATGACGAATCATTTGCCACGCATGATTTTGAATACCTTTACGTAGTGCGCGTCATGGTTTCTCGATGACGGGTCATCCGCTGGGTATGACACGTCATCGGGAATTCATGATTCCCTGCCCGTCATATCGTACGTATGACCGAACCTGTGTCTTTATTGTTGAGGAAACGTCATATTCCCCCCATGATTCTTTTGTTAGTAAACTGTCATGTTTCCCCCATGACGGGTCATTACTGACGTATGACGAAGTGGCTATACGATTTGCGGCAATAGTCATGTTCTTTCGATGACTAATCATCGAAGAAACATGACGGAAGCGGTACGTGTTATTCATGACTTTCGAATTTCGTTTACTTGAAATTCTTCCGCGTTGATGATGAGAAATGTCCTCTACTATACTGAGCGATTACGGAAAATGTATGACGTGAATGGTGTCTGTATCTTTTGCTGTTATGCTGCAATACGGGCGGGATGGTTAGTTTGAAAGATAATATTTCGAATTTTATCGATAGTTGAGCACGCGTCAAGGTTATGATATTTTTTCTAATAAAATAATAACTTCAATTTTAGATGTTCTTCTTTGAATACTGGATTGACTCCGGGGGATTCTTTGGGTGAAGTAAAATCAATTCCGTAAGTTGTTGATGCTATATCTCCAGGAAATAGAAACGTAATAACTTCCCAGAGTTAACAAATTTTTTTAATCGGTTCACATGTGATCTTGGATACTGTGTTCACATAATCTCCCCATTCTTACATAGACCGATATGACAACGGAGACAGTCTTTCGTTCATTCCTGAGTACACATTTCCAGGATAAAATCCTGCAAAATATTCCCAAAATTCTCTCAAAGTTTGGATCGAGTAATGAGCGTTAGAATTAAAACGACTGCGTGAGAGGCTCAAATTTCAAGAGGTATGAATATTCCGAAAAATAAGTCTAAACGTTCCGTTTTTTTTTTCTGCTTAGCTTCACTTTTGATAGAAAGTTACAGATAATTGGATTGATTTCTTCTCATTCCACCTGTGATACGAGCAAGAGAAAAGGCACCCTAGGAAAAATCTAATTTGCGTAGAAGAATGATACCATCTTTGTCAACTCGATAATTCCTTGTGAAAATCTTTTTCATAAACCCATAAGGCTTTCGAGTGGCTGAATTTTACTGCTAAAAGGTATCAGTAAGAGTTCCAAATAGGTGGTGTCCAAAAATCTGAATTCAAATAAAACGTCTACATTGTATAAGAAAAGCTCTGCGGAAGAACGAACTCCAACGCAGTAGGTGTTACTCGAATCTCTTACCGAGAGTGTCTATGAAATGAAGCAAAGATAGCTCTTCATATAAGGTCACATAGCTATGCAAAGTACTATGAGCGCGGAAAACGTTCTCTCATCCTCGTTCCGGCCGAAGGTGAGGTGCAAGCGCCAACTGCAGAAAATCTCATAACCCATCATACCGCATAGCATGTATAATCCCGTCGTAGCCCATGTCTTCATCTCCTTACATGTATAGAAAGCCCAGCATAGCTTGCAAGAACATAATAATGCAGTGGCTGCATGCCTCTGAGTTTTCTCTAAGCTAAAAAGAGTAAAAGACTCCTTGGGGATTCCTCGCACGCCCTTAGCTCTTCTTCTGATCCTCCGACCAGCGTTCACTGCCTCATTATTCTAAAAAAAAACAGGCGCCCAGCGAATTTGCTCACCGCGGAAAATCTTGCTCAAATCATCTTGCCTTATCGTTATGCAACCGCGAAACGTCGTAGTGGTGGTCGCTCTAGTTTGTTGCCATGTATAACAACTCACTCTCTGGCTAATAGCTTAAGTGGGCTACCAAAACAAAAATAATCCTTAAATCGAAATAATTTAGTTGGAAAACGGTAGGTTCTCTGACCACTTTCTCATAAGAAATAGAAAGCTCGAGATGTCAGAAATTGTCTTCGTGGGTGGTGTATATGGCTAATCGACGTTCTTCCGCTAAAAAATTGTGTCATTTCGAGAAAAAAAAAATTGAGGTCCGACGCAACGGCAAACGCTTTTCGAATCGGACAGCAATACGGCGTTTTTCATCTCAAGGTTAAGTCAATAACTATTTTTTAAAGATATTTTCCACCAACATTCCACACAATATAGGAGAAAAGGTGTCCAGTTTAGCTATTCAGAAGCTATATGCAACGCATTAGTCCTAGATAATGCATCCACGAAAAACCGTCGAGTAGTGTACGAAATAAAATAGTGAAAGGGTTAAGAAACGAGAGTATGCATCTACTCAAGCATGCACATTCACATCGCCCTGAGCAAATTCACTAGCTTACTAAGCTTACCACACACACACACACATACACACACAACACAACACATACATAATATGTATATGGAGCAAGTGCAAGCCGGGGGCGTCTGCGGAAGCTTGCAGCGTCTCATGATTATACTCAGCGGCCAACGTGTTCGCGGCGAAGGTCGGCAAGCGCAATATCTAGGACGCGTTCTGACTCTGGCCCTCTTAAAATACATGTAGTGTATATTCACCTGCTTCTGATGCATCTGAGTACAACCCCGCACGCGAGCAGCAAAGCGATATCCTGCCGCAGAGAGCACCGCAGAGTCGTGGCCTCGAGCTTTGCCATATGCATGATTTTATTATTATATACGGTGTGAGTGGGCAAGAGCTAGATTTTAACTCTCATGGGGCGTCTTTTAACTTATTCATTTTTACAAGGCTAGACGCGCTCTTTCGATTGATTTTTAATGTGCTGCAGAGCGATTTTTTTTGGCTGGTTCAAAATTTTCCTGTTGAAACGCTCCGCGCTCGCGTATGCAGCATCGAACTTGCAAACTTCCTAGGAACATTTGGGCAATTTTCTCTTGAAGGGCTCCGAGAGGTATTTTTTTTCTTCGTTTGAAGGTTTAATTGAGAAAAATTTCAATTTATCATACCGAGGACACTGAGAGAACTAAATCTTAGCTTCAACTACGGGCGTTACTGCAACGCCATGAGGGCTTTTCGACTATTCCGTGGCTATTCCGCAACCCATGGCGTTGTGATCACTCCCGAGCTGCAGGGACGTTTTGGCCAGTGTAATTCATACACTTCCGGTCAAAAGTTTAAGATCACCCGTCATATAATTTTTTATCCTTCTCAGCTCTATACCTCGGAGTTGATAGGTCGGAATGGACATTAGCTTAGCTGATTTTGAAGATCTTCTTATGACACACTTTTGAACGTGCTTATGCACTTCTTGCTCCATCTCTGTGGCTTTCAGCCGTACCAGCTATTGCCGTGGAGACTGAGGTTGGAGGGGATACGCGAAACGATCGACCTTCTCATGGTGAGAGCGCCGCGAAACACATGGACGAAAAAATCTGGACTCGAGCATACGCGCTAACACAGGGAAACCGATAAATACGTCTGTAGCTCGATTATTATAGAATGTAGACCTCTCAAATTTTGCGGGGTTAGAGATCACGTATCGCCGATCAATATTGCACACAATAAACACTGTCTCGAGGAACTTTGTCGCTTACTTTTTTCAGAGCAAAGTCACGGCGGGCAGCGGCAGAATCACACGTTTTTCGTGAATTTTTTTGATTTTATATTGACAATTTTTGTACACTTTGCGCACAGCGCCGGAAAGCTCATGCATTTAGGAGTCTTTGTCTGCAACCTGAAGAAGATCCAATCACTGTGAGCTGAGAATCGACGAGTTGTAATTCACTGATTTTGGACTCGCGAACGCGGCAATTACCGGCTGCTCAGCTGCGGCTCGCGTCTTCTGCTAACCTGCGCGGCTTCACCATCTAACACGACATTCACCTTAATTTTAATAAATTCAAGTTTTGACGACGATGTTCTGCACCCACGATGGGTTCGGAATAGCTTCAGGATTGAATTTTAACAATTGTCACGGTTCGCGATAGCACGAGCGTTTTTTAATCGTTGAAAATCACGGCGTGCCCTATGCTTTGCTGCATAGGAGGTCCAGATTTTGTATCACATGCGCGGTCCCGCTAGAGTCCAGAAGGCGGCGCCACAGTCTAGTCTCCACGGCAATAGGGAAAGGACATTTTTTCACGATTTTACGTACATTTTTGACCCGTTGCATATTTTACGGAAATCCATTCATCGGAATGAAAGTCATGGCTACTCAAAGTACTATCCAATAGCTTCAGAATCCATTCTTAAGAATTGTTCTAGATTGTCCCTGTTCCGAGTAATGGCTGTTTTGGTGGAAGAAGATTTGTCATGACAAAGAAGCCCACTAGTCAGGAATCGGGTGGAAATGAGACTTATGGTGATATAAGCTTGCTTTCTCTGACCTCCTTGGCCACAATTGACGAAAGAAACCAGAGATAGTCCTTGCTCTTCTATTTTCTTTGTTAGATTTTCTTCTATCGCCACTTCTTGAATTGGTGGATTGGCGCTTTTCGGAGAATTCTGCAAGATGTTTTGGTTGACCCATTCGCAGAATTTTGTAAAGGTGTACACTGTACATGAAATATTCGCGCCATTTGTCGGCGAAAAGACAACCAACTTTTTTCTCGAACCTGCAATGTCTCGGTACTCATCTTTTTTCACGCCACAAACGTATCTCACACAAGAATTTTTCCCCGTGTTCGAATCCCTTATCTTACCATTTTCAGCTGATGCATCAAGGTGAACGAAGAAACAATAATCGATACGAGGAATGACAAGAGCTTCTTCTGGTTTTTTACGAAGTCGTTTGCTCGTGCTCGATCGAATTATGCGTGAATTGTAAACTGACCGGGCTTCAAAAGAAAATCTCGTACGACGATTCCGAAAGCAACCGTTATCAGATACAATTTTACCTTCGCCCTTTAGAGGTAGATGCGATGAACGGGAAAGATTGACTTTGAGGTCGCTTGACGCGGAACTCGGTTTGATCGGTAATCGTAGCTCGGTGACTCGGTCAAAGCTTTACGTGCATTCCATCATGCAAATTTTGACTCAAATTGCATAGCACATGACTGCGGGGATTCGAGCTCCACCATGCATCATCTCTTCTGATAATGAGAGATGCGCGCCGCATCGGGGAATGGAAAATTTACAGAGAAATTTCTTGCATAATTACAGAGGAGGAAAGAGCAGCGTATAGCAGATGCATGTTGCAGCGATGAGCCGTTAATCCTCTACTGTGGTAATGATGACTTTCCAAATTTAGCTCACCGCAGTAACGAGGAATATAACTCAACCTTGCTAAATCGTATTATAAATCGTTGAGAGACGTCGACGTCGTGTGAACTATAATAATTTTCCCTCAAAAGTGGCGCGTATAGGGTATAACGTACGTACGTACGGTTGGTGAGCAAAAGTTTTCTAGCGAGCGATGCTTCGTGAAAAGTCGAAGGTCTGAAATTTTATGGAGGAATCCTGAGAGCTTGCACAGAAAAGAAGCCATTACGTTCTCTGCTTCCTGAGTAGGAAATCGTTTCCCATAAAAACGTGTAATAGCGAAATTCTCTCACTAGCTATCGCCTTTCGACCGTGTATAGCAACTACGCGCACGAGGCATTTCCAAAATTATGACTTCTTCTGTATAAACTACCTTTAGTGAACTAAGCTATATAGTCTCTCAGTAATTTCAATGATTTCTGACGCGGTTGGTCTTTTCTACCTGGAAGGTCTCTTGGAATGAAGATATTCGAAGCTCATTTTAAAAATTGTACACCCTTCGTCATTCAAAAATTACAGTCACAATCTTAAAGACCTGTTCCCGTTCAACAAGATCACGAACTGCATGGCAGAATGACTTTTGCGAACAATTATTCGAGTTGCAGTGCACGAAATGGCTCTCGATTCTACTATAGAAGGCATTATTGTACGTGCAAGTATTACTAGTCGATGAGTTGGCTGGAAGTGAGCTTGCGATCGGTACACATATATATGTGCAGGAGTTCAAAGTTTGAATGCGACGCGCGATCTGCAAGCTCTCGTTGATGACGGCGAGCCCGGCCAATTGGAAGCCACCGAATGTGAGCCTAAGTATGCACAAGCTCGTCGGTTTGCTGCATAGTCCAACTTTGGTGCCGAGGCTAATTACACGGTATTCGGTCGTGTTGTGTTCGTACTACGTGTCGTTCTAATGGCATTTGAAAGGCATCGCTAGAATCAACTATGTTTCAACGTTGATATGAATACTCGTTATATCGCTATATATACCTTACAACTGTTACGTGCAGATCGCGATGCATAGAAGACAATACTCAATGCATTTATACGACTTTGGTGAGGCGTGTAGGCCATTGTTGGACTTAAAGCATACAATGCGATGAATCTCATTCAATAATTTGTTTTCGATGATCGTGGGTATGCCTTGTTCCCATGAGAGCAATGCTTACGTTTTCGCCAATTTGGTATTCGCAGTATCCTTTAGGAACAAAACTGCCACGCACACGGGATTCTGCCGATCTCAAAAAAAGTGTTGTTCCAGTCTATCCGGCATACCGCAAGGGTAGCTCATGCCCCGGGGTGTGACGAACCTCCGGCCCCAGTTTCCGGTTGGGAGGAGCCTGGCCCCGAGACCGGTGCTCGGCGTGCATCGGCTCCCTCGACCATGAGCCGAAGAGAGGGCTGGGTCACCATTGGAGCCCGACTCTGGGGTCTCACAATCTCCCGGCCCCAGTTTACGGCCACCAGAGCGTGAAGTCCGTACAGCTCGACCCGTCAATCAGGAGCACTGGGTAAGTCTTCTCCGACTCTCCTGGTGCTCGGAGGACTCCCTAGGCTCCTGCACAGCCTAGACGAGCCCGATCGAATCCTCTACCAAAGGACGGGTTCGGTCATGTACCGGTGGCTGATTACGAAACTCGGTACTTGGTTGGGAAGTTGCGTCATTTCCGAGTAGCCCCCTACTCGAAAATGGCCTTCTCTCGGACCAACGCAGGGCGTATCTCTGCCCCGTGCCCAAGGGGGCAGCCGGGATAGAGCCGATAGGCAGGGCCCGGGATACAGCATCTCAAAATTCGCAGCCTATCCGGTAAAGCATCTCTTATCTTGGGTTCCTGGAACCGATTCCATTCGGAGATTAACATCAAATCAATCATACACTAATAGGAGAGTCTTAATAAGCTGTGGGTCCGAAGTACCGGCCTTGTTCGAGCGTTTGTGAAACAATTCTAAGCTGATGACACTAGATTTTACTCGACCAGGTTCCTATCTCGACTTCTCATTCCAACATTCGTATAATTAACTGATAGAATTTCTCTAGTGGGCATCGATGCACTTTCTTAATGAATCGAAACTTTATCATGAATTCCTGCGCCAATGCAATCAAACGCAATAAAAAGACTTCATTGTGCATAAAGACTGAATAAAACCACTCAGGCCAGAATAAACAAAAAAAAGACTCAGGCTAGAGTGACTGGTTTTATGAAGTAAGGCTTCCATTGAAAACACCAATTTGAATAGACTTGTACAGGGAAAAGTAAGAAAAAACAGATTGTTCAGGAGAGAAGTTGGCGGGGGGGGGGGGGCTGCTCATAAAAATAGTTTCAACGTCATGACCGTGAGGTTTGATGCCATTCCACGAATTTCAGATTGATTCGAACAAAAAACTCTATGATATAATAAGAGACAAGCATCGAGATTTTACAGTTTGATGAGAGTCATGCAATTTGAAGTGAAAAGAAACAAGGAAAAATATATTGGTCAATGTTTGTCGTATATCAAGTGCAATCACTCAAGATAAGAAACCTGATGCTATCTCTTGGGAGAGGGAAATAATCTGGGGATGTTCATTGCTGGATAAACGATCACTTGTCAACGATTTCTTTAAAATACGTCGTGCTCCCTCTCATTGCTATACAACAAGATGATAATCCTTTCACCCATACGGAACACATCACCCTTTATAGAATACAAACTGCACAATTTAATTAAGCAGGATAGACTCAACCTTTCAAATGTAATATTCGAGTCTATCGCGAGGAAGAAGGTTTACCATCCGATATCTTTGGCGGATTTACTAATTTTACTTTTAAATGTGTATCAATTTAGAATTTGAGGCTCCCATGTCAGTTTTTTGAGATATCAATATCGGGAAAGAAGTTCACGGGAACGGTCGTGACTTTTTTTTATCATTTAATCCCCGCATAATTAGGCAATTCTACTCACAAAGGGAGGACCATGCCTTTGGATCACCAATCCTTTCCAAAATTTTTTTACAGTTTTGTGTCACCTAGAATATGAAGAATCCAGAGTAACTCCGTCAAATGGGCCTTCTGTCCAGAGCTACAAGCAAAAACATTAGCATTGCCAGTACATCTATATTCTATATACATCACTTTTTAACACGAACCTATAAGGGTATTGCTAATGTCATAGGGTGTGGCTCTGCACAGGGGGCCTATTTAATGGAGATACTCTGGATTCTTCATATTCTAGGGAATACAAAACTGTAAAAAAATTTTGGACAAGATTCTTGATCCAAATACCTGGTCCTCTCCTTGTCAGTCTAACCTTACCCAAACCGCATTCGAATTTCATGCACCGAGTTGCGGAAAAGCGTCAGTTTTCACGAACGATCGCTGTGAGCGAAATTTTAGAACGGGTTCGGGTAAAGATGCGTTTCCGTAACCAAGTACATATGGTATTTCATTACTTAAAATTAGGGTCATGCTTTGAGGCGTTTTGATTACTCTGGTCCGGAAATGCAGCGTTCGAAAGCGATTTCAGGATTCGTAATAAAAAAAAATAAATCTGCACTTCGTTTGCAAGCCCAATTTGGTCACTGGAAGACAGACCAATCCTACCCGAAATGGGCTACCGCGATGTGTACAGGAGTATACTATTTCTTCGTTAGAACAATAGAAAATGTTTGTCCAAGATTGATAGATTCCCGAACCCGAAATGCCCCATCCCCTTGTCAGTATACAATAGCACCCTCGAGCCATAATCAGACATACCCGCAGAAGCACTTGAAGCGTCTCGGATTTCTGAGCATGGAAAAGAGTTTTCCATAAGGATATATAAACAAGTTCAACTCTGAGATCAAAAAATTGTTCTTTGGAGCACGGTCACTGAATTTATTTTTCGTGAATGGGCACTCACTCTCGGGCAATGTGCTTTTCCAGTCTCATCTAGATCTTCGAATCATCGCAGAAACAGGTTCAGTTTCCCTTTCAGATCCGGATCAAGATCGTCATTGAAATCACGGAACTAATTTAATTTCATCAAAGTTAGCTACCGTCACAATGGGGGTTTACTATTCATACACCAAAATTTTTCTAATTGACAGTTCCGAGTTTTGTCCCAAAAAATGAGCAGCCGCAAAAGAGTGAATTAGTTTGGAATATTTTGCAATTTTCCATACACAAGTTTGAAATACTTACAAGGGGGGGACCAGGAGTTTGAATCACCAAATCTCACCAAACTTTTTTTACCGTCTCATTTTATCTAGAACATGAAGACTCCAGAGTAACTCCTCGAGTAACTCCGTCCAATGGGTCTCCTTTTTAGAGCTACAGCCTATCATATTAGCATTCCACTAATAGGCTCGTGTTAAAAAGTGATGTATATAGATATTAGGGTGTGCCTTATTTCCCAACTTTCGATTTTCGACGATACCATCGTGAATTTTCGATCTTTGATATGAGAAAATGAGGAAAAACTTCTGCCGCGCCCTGTGCGACGTATCCTGCTTTGCCGCTCGAACATCATTTTAACATTGAAAACCCTATACTGAAAATTTCGCCCGCCCCACCCTCCGTGCCTCTGGGATCACTGTGATTTCTCGTGGCCCCTCTTGGACCATGAAAAATATCAAATTACACTATTTCGACGTAAAATTTCACGAGAAACACGATGAAATGGTCAGTTTTGAATTTCAAAGTGACCCCGGTGAGATATTAGAGATTCTTTCAAAGAATTACTGATATTACGCCGGGGTCACTTCGAAATTCAAAGCTGACAGTTTCATCGCGTTCCTTGTGAAATTTTACTTCGAAATAGTGTATTTTGATATTTTTCATGGTCCAAGAGGGCCCGTGAGGAATCACAGTGATCCCAGAGCCACGGAGGGTGGAGCGGGCGAAATTTTCAGTATGGAGTTTTCAATGTTAAAATGATGTTCGAGCGGTAAAGCAGGATACGTCGCACAGGGCGCGGCAAAAGTTTTTCCTCATTTTTTCATATCAAAGGCCGAAAATTCACGATGGTATCGTGGAAAATCGAAAGTTGGGAAATAAGGCACACCCTATTAGATATACTGGCAATGCTAAACGTTTTTTGCTTGTAGCTCTGAACAGAAGGCCCATTTAACAGAGTTACTCTGGATTCTTCATGTTCTAGGCGACACAAAACTGTAAAAAATGTTGTAAAGGATTGGTGATCTAAAGACCTGGTCCTCCCATTGTTAGTGAAAAATTCAATCAGGATGAAGTCTTCGACAAAACTGATCTTGTGGCATCATCATTATAGTGTAGCCAATCAGCTATTCAAGGAAGTTTTAGATTTTTCTTCCAATTTCTTATCCTGTGAGAAACTCAATTTTGTTTGAAATAATTCTTGGTTTATTCTGCAAAGCGGGCATCTAAGTATTTCTTGTCCATACATTGTGAATGGACATGTAAGACGAATTAATTCTAAGCCTCTAAGCAGTTATTATCGCTAACTAATTAACGATCTGATCACAGCGTCTGTCAGGAGACCTGCAACAAAGTATCGCTCACCGCCGATATTACGTACAATCAGTTTGGTTCGATAGTGGGGGCAGTGCAATATTCTCTCTATATGTAGAGTTTACGTGTTTTGTATCAGCTGGTCTCCGACGGTGACTGCGCCTTCAACCAGTGTCGCGCCGATCCGCTCGCCGATTTCTCTCAATCGCGACTCTTGCCAGCGTGTGTGTAATAAAAAAAAGTCATCTCAACAACACATAAGCGTGTTGCGCACAAACGCAGTAATGCGTGTCCGTCTGATGCATCGAATGCGAGTTTACAATCGGTGCGCGAAATAATCGATTGCGTCTACAGTGTGGTTCATGTTACTAGTGCGTGAGATGACAACTTTCAGACGCAAAGATTTGCGGAAAGCTTGACATGAGTGTTTTCAAGTTAGTGCGTTTGATATGAGTGTATATTAGTGTTTTTTTGGTCTGCGCAAATGTGTAGAGGCATCTCTGGCATCGTATGGACCTTTTTGTAGAAAGTAAAAGCACGAGGTGAGCACGTGCATCGGCTTCGGCCGGTTTATTTTACTATACATTCTACTGAATCGCGCAGATATAGTATATACACCTTATTGCTACAGTACACTGTAACAGATATGTACATGTATAGAGCACTGAGCGCCAATGACAACTTTCGCACGTGACTTTTTCACGGTGTATGAACACTTGATGAAAACATTGTATTATGCTTGGAAAATTTCGAGGCTTGTACGATCACTCTCACATTATAGACAAGGATTATGAGTGTGATTGAGGAATGATATATTTGGGGAATTTTTGTCATAATTTGAGAGTTTTATGAGGCATGTGAGGAAAATTCATCGCCGTAACGAGTCGTATCTGGAATGTAAATCATCCGGAAACTAGAATTTATGAAACAGTGTATCATTATGAACAGGTTTTCATTTGCCACGATCTATATTCCTATTTTTCAAAATGTGTTTTTCCTTGTAGCACTGTCGCTGCCAGAACCGCAAAATAATCAATTCCTTTTTGCTTAACCACAATTCTCAACAGGCTTGTATTGCTTTAATCGGGTGAAAAATCTACTACTAAACGAAACTTTTGACATTCGGCATGATATTCATTTCAATAACTCAGAAACAACTCTCCAGGAGTTGGTAAACTAAAACATTTCGACGAATATTCTTCTTCGGGCTACTTTTGCAACGAGTTTTGCTGAGAATTCATTATTTTCAAGCCCAATCAGCGTTGCTCTTAAATTCTTTCAAAGTTTGCTTAGTAGCTGGATTATCATAGCTCGATGGAAAATTTTGACAACTAGACCTACGAAATATTTGAATAGTAGTCCTCCAACCCAAAAATTTTCTCGCTCATTTTTCTCTTTAATCTTGATACATCTAGCCCGACGATCACTCACAGTGTCAATGTAGTCATTCTTGCAACTCGACGATAAGAAGGAATTTTAATGCGTCCGTCGGTTATTCTTCTTTATCAGGAGTTCAGTAATCAAAAAGATAAGATTCGGATGATACCAAAGTTCCCGATATAAAAAAAATTCTGTCATTCTACTTTCATATTATACACCTGCTAATCCTCGCAGTACACGCAATACATGTGGTCCGAGGATTATTATGAAGCATCTCATGCAACGCTTTATAATCCGCGGTCTCACTGTTCACAGCAATTATGGTTAATAGTCTCTGAAATTACGAGAGATAATGGAATCTTTTATCTTGCCTCAATGATGTTTCGAATATCATCGTCATTAGCTGTACGCGCGATGACTGTGACGGAATATGTGTACATAATTTTCATGCAGGATATCCCTATAAATTTCCAAATTACTCCAATACTGTGGTCTCACAGAAGTTTCGAAAAAATGAAATATGGATACGGTATGAGTGTGCCAGATATAATTCAACGACCGAATGTGGAACTGTCGTTCTGCAAACTTGATTTTTCTTTTCGCTATAAAATTTTTTTCAAGTGATCTCTACGGAGTTTTTTTTTCAAAAATCAGTTTTGCTGTGCATCTAAAGCTCGGACTCGAACCGATGAACTGATTGCCTAAGGTAAGAAGATTCGCTATAGACTGCATTTTGGGGAAACTTAGATGGTCAAATCTCTCAGGAACTCAATATTTTCAGATGTCTTTATGGCAAATCTAGATAAATTTACATAGTCTTATACGATGAGCTACACTGGATCCATGATATGAAAGTGTTCTACTCATATTTCCAAGAAGATTGTGTGTGCCGATAATCAATCACGTTGTTAAACGTAGCTTTTATTTGGACTCCAAATTTTGGAGGGCCATGCGTAAATCTGTGCGTTGTTCCAAATCTTACATAACTAAATCATTGATATTTCAAAACGTCGCAATCATTTACGTTAATGATAAGAGCCCAATTGACGCATTCAGTGTGTTGAACTTTTGTCGACGAGAAATTAAAATTTTACGAATAGTGATTCATCATTTGACAAATCTTTTCAGACAGTACCATACGTGGATAATGATCATGTAGCGTTTTCGTCCCATTGGATGTCAGATCAAATACTTTTATAATAAAAATGAGCCGTGGATACTAATCTTTGGTTAAATGCGAGTAGTAATTATTCCACGCTGACTCGCGGGGCGAGGCGATTGGTATATTACACATCGTCATTTCTCAGTATAGACAATTAGAATGATCAATAATTCTATCAAGATTGTTTTCCCCGAGATTATTCGATCAGCGGAATCATTTGGAAGCGGAGATACTCGCGAGTGTCTTTGATCCAGCAAATTTAGTACGGTTGAGTAGTATTATCACCATTCGATAATGAAATATACCATACAAACCCGCGATTTAATAAGTAAAGATTGTTCCTCATACACTATCAACAATCAAACTATTTGTGTCAAACAAAAAATTGTTCATCAAGTCTGATTTACTCGCTTTTGAAACCTGAAATCGCCTCAAATTAACAAAGGCTGCAGACGAAGCCAAGATATCCTGTGATATTGGTGAAATGTATTGGTTCATTACAATTTTTGGTCATTACATTCTTCGTTGCAGATCACCTGACTCGAAATTGGAAATTTTGGACAAGAGTACCAGTATATTCAAGAACAGTATTCACAAACGGAAACTTACAAATATACCATACCACAATTTTAATAAGCATCTATTTTGTGTCCATAATTATGACTCCAAGCTTTAATGCCATACTTATCTCCTGTCTCAAATGAATTATAGTTGGAACAGCGCCTGTAGATCGTGAAAAAGTGCAATCTCGTGGTATTCAAGGTTTTTATGATAAATCTTGGAGTCAAATAGCCCCATTGGAATAACGAGATGCATAATTTGTGCATAAATCTTGGTGAATCAGGCGAGAAAGCCGAACGTAAAAAGCCCCTCAATTTTATTCGACGACGATTCAAATGATATCGCATGGATTAACTTCTTGCCACGACTAGAAAATCGAAAACTACGGCAGGCAAAGACTGCGTATACTGAGTCGAGTGTTCACTTACCATCATTCTCACAGATCCATTCTCTTTACTCACATGACCGTAAATGAGTTTGTCAACTTTTGATATAGTTCACCTCGGGATGGCGGCATGCAAGTGACACAAATAGTTTGTGAATGCGAGCGTGAAACCTTCGGAGTAATTGCAAGTTTGAAACAAAAAAGCATTATATAATGTTCTTCAATCATTCTTCTCGTTCCATTGTAGCATCAGTTAGTTAAATTAAAGTTATGAACGAAGAGTGATCAAATTGAAACTAATTCATAATGTGGGAATCCTTGAATATTACACCTAATTTTCTTTGAATAATTTTCTATGGAACATATATCTATTAGAATTTAAATGGCTGTTGAGAATTGGCTCTAAGTTTACCCAGATATTTCATCTTTATTTCATCTTTATCGGAGCTCTTACACGCGGAATTTTCACTTTTAAAAAACTTACAAAGTGAGAATTGCCGCACCGCAATAAATAGTCTTTTCGATACACTGTGCGTAAAAGTGAACTTTGCGCACGGTTTGTCGACTTTTACTCACAGTTTATCGAAAAGTATAGTTAGATACACGGGCGCAAAACCTATCATTCGCATCCTCGTGATGATTCCGACCCTCGCCTGCGGCTCGGGCCAGAAACCCATCACTCGGACGCGAATAAAACGTTTTACGCCCTTGTATCGAAATGTACACTCGGTGATCACTTGATCTCGCGGAATGTTTATATTTCTATCTCAGTCACACTCAATAACTAACCTATTCAACAAATGAGATGGACATATAAACATTCCGCGAGATCAAGTGATAACCGAGTGTACTATTTTGATATTCTGTGCGTAAAGTTGTGGGTAAAAGTCCAATTTGGTGTGGGTGTGCGGTGCGCAAGGTTGATCATGATTCCATCAACGTTCAGATTTTAGTGCGTAAAAGTGAAACTGTACGTAAATAGTACATTTCGATACAAGCGCGTAAAACATTTTATTCGCGTCCGAGTGATGGGTTTCCGGCCCGAGCCGCGGGCGAGGGTCGGAATCATCACGAAGATGCGAATAATAGGTTTCACGCCCGTGTATCTAACTATACTTTTCGATAAACTGTGAGTAAAAGTCGACAAACTGTGCGCAAAGTGCACTTTTACGCACAGTGTATCGAAAAGTAACTTTGCGCACAGTTTTACAGTGCGCAAAGTTCTCGAAATCGTGCGCAAAGTAACATCTGTGCGTAAAGTACATTTCGATACAAGGGCGTAAAACGTTTTATTCGCGCCCGAGTGATGGGTTTCCGCCCCGAGCCGCAGGCGAGGGTCGGAATCATCACGAGGATGCGAATGATAGGTTTTACGCCCGTGTATCGAACTATACTTTTCGATAAACTGTGAGTAAAAGTCGACAAACTGTGCGCAAAGTGCACTTTTACGCACAGTGTATCGAAAAAAATATTAATCAACCGTTTTCTATTTTCGATTTTTACGGCAAAAAAGGCTGATCACACAGCAGCAAACGATGATTCCGGCATTTTTCTAATTCCTCCGGCCCCTTTGTGAATTAGTACCTCTGGAGTTGAAGTCAAAGATGTTGCAGTTTGAGATCAAATTATTGGCATGCGGTTGCCTTGCAACCCGGCTGTTGAGAATGATTAAGTGGCTGATCACCTCCTAATCTATTAGGTTGTAATGGTCCGAAGCTCTAGTGCGGTGGCGCCACGGTCTGTAACGTGAGTTTACGCACACACTCTCTCGTCTGTGAGCTCACGGACGCCAAACAGACGCAAACATGTGTGAGTCTCACTCACACATGGTCGTGCCCCAAAGTCATCGGTGAACTCACGGACGAGAGAGTGTGTGCGTAAACTCACGTTACAGACCGTGGCGCCACCGCAGTAGAGCTTCGGACCATTACAACCTAATACTATGAGTACATTTTTGTCCCCAACTTGAGCGAATTCTCTTCACACACACTTCTAAGACCAACCAGCACCACATCGATAAACGTTTCGTACACATAAGAGACAACCTCACACACACTTCTAAGACCAACCAGCACTACATCAGAGATTGTAACCTCCCTCAATCGCGCGATGTGAATGACGGCATGAACTAGTTGTATGAGTGAGAGTGCGCACGTCAAATTCCACTAAGTTTCCCATATAAGTTTCATCAAGGACATTTTTAATGCAATCCTGTTCTTCATGTACCAATACATTCAAGTAAACTTCTACGTTCTGATAGGAATCAGGATATTTGGCATGACATGAATCACGTGACGTCTCTGATTTTCTTCCCTGAATACATCAAATTGGAACGGAAGTTGGGATGTTACACGGAGCTACTTTTCTTGCAACGAGATTACAATATTCGAGATGAATCCTAGCACCTTATTTTGGTTATGAGCTGGTTCAGGATATATCTTTTTTGATCCATTCTTCAGAATTTTTCTTCAAGTGGTGAGCTCCGCCCCCCACACCCCCCCGCGGGGGCTTCGCCCCCTGCACCCCCACCTCCTCCCCCTTTCGCGCCCTCCACCAACTTCGGTGATATGGACCGGACACCAACTTTCCGCACAGATATATCAAAACGAATCGTAAGCAACTCGGGCGCAATTTTACGCCCTCGTTCCCGAAATATTCGTGCGTAAAAGTGAACTTTTTACGCACTTATTTCGGGAACTCATGCGTAAAATTTCTTTGCACCCTTGTTGCTTAACGTACTATTTCGATACACTGTGCGTAAAAATGCACTTTGCGCACAGTTTGTCGACTTTTACTCACAGTTCATCGGAAAGTATAGTTAGATACACGGCCGTAAAACCTATTACTCGCATCCTCGTGATGATTCCGACCCTCACCTGCAGCTCGGGCCGGACACCCATCACTCGGACGCGAATAAAACGTTTTACGCCCTTGTATCGAATCGTGTGCGTAAAGTTGTGCCGTAATAGTACATTTCGATACAAGGGCGTAGAACGTTTTATTCGCGTCCGAGTGATGATTCCGACCCTCGCCTGCGGCTCGGGCCGGAAACCCATCACTCTTGTATCGAAATGTACTATTGCAGGTTGGTGTGCGGTGTGCAAAGTTGAGCGAATTTCTTTTACGTACGATTTTCAGTGCGCAAAGTTCCAAATCGTGCGCAAAGTTGTCTTAAACGTGCGCCAAGTTCCCTGATTCGTGGGCAAAGTTCAGCCGTGCCAGTAAAATTATATCTCAAATTCCTCCCTATTTTCATGTTCACGTGATCCGATCAGTTTACGGATCGTCACAGGAGACGATTTGAATCCTGAATTCTCACGGATTTCTCATTTTGGTTGATTTGATACAATGTACTCAGCCATGTAGGTGATGATAATCATCCCCATGAAGATAGTATATGTTTTCGATTTGGAAATTGTTAAATACTAAAATATTAGTTTCACACCATTTGCATGATCATTAACTGATGGGAATTACTTCTGCACTTTACATTCCAATCTTATCTAAATCACAGCGTGTTCATATGATGATTTGAATTCCACTTTTGATAGCTAGATAATAGTTTCGGATTCCTCTTTACTAATATGCATGGAAGTATAGTCCATGTTTACAAAATTTAACACAGTTTTACCTGCATTTATTTTATTCTAGTGTTAAAATCTGAGTTTGTGCAGCACAAGTATTTGAATATCTTGAACGTCGTCAATCTTTTGTCATGGAATTCGACAATGGATTTGTCCATGAAGTCAATTTTTTCATGATCGGAATTCTTCATTTGATACTTATGAGAACTTTTCTTGAATCAAAGAGCTTGCACATAACGGCTAATATTAGTAAATTTGAGAATGGAGAATTATATTTCCAAACGAAACGGTAACATATAGTATATCAATTGGAAAATTTTTTTATGATACATTTCCAGAACCTTCATTCAGTCGGGGGGCTCCGCCCCTAAACCCCGCCCGCGCCCTACCCTCCTCCGGCTTCTCACGGTCAATGACACGTGAGACAACTTTCCGCACCAATATCAAAAAGTAAAGTAAAAACAACACGGGCGCAACTTTTCCGCTCTCGTTCCCGAAATTCTCGTGCGCAAAGTTCACTTTTGCGCACTTATTTCGGGAACTCGTGCGTAAAAGTTCTTTGCGCCCTTGTTACTTAATGTACTACTAGGACGTATTCTCCGCGCACGGAACCGCGCGCGGGACATCATGTTTTCTTGTTGATTTAACAAATTGTAATCAAACCGGTATCGAGATGATGTGTATTTGGTTTGGTGTACAATGGTTCCAATTTTGACGGCAACTATCGATCTTCATTTCATTCAAAATGAAAATCGTATCCGATTTTTCATCGCACAACGAATGACAACTTTTCATGCTGAAAGCTAGATATGTCCGTCAAAATCACACAATACCGCTAAACGGCACATACTTCTATAGTCACAACGGGTGAAAAAACGTCCTATTGGTCAGCATAAAAACAATCAGAGCCCAGAAATAACTGTTCTAAAATATTGAACGCTATGACGAATTTACCCAAAAATCAGTTTGACAATTACCGGTACAAGTCAGTAGTGAATTTGAGGTCTCTCTAGAAGAGTTTTGAATGTGCGCGCCTAAAACGGAGTTGCAGTATGTAGTGGTCTACATGAGCACGCACGCTGATCCACTTCTTTGCGCGTCGATTAACCCTTTCGGCAGGGGCCATCCATCTATTACGTCCACGACTTTTAGCCTACACTTGGACGTTTTATGATGTCGTAACTCAACGGAAATGGTTTTCATTTGCTTTTCTCAGGATTTCAATAATGTATCAAAGTGAAATTGATTATAAAATTTCAGATTTATCATTTTTTTTACAATACCGACACGATTTCGTGGACGAACCCTAAAAACGTCCTTGACGACCGATGCGAAGACAGCCACGAACACGACTCGAGACAACAGCTGTTCGCGTTCGACTTCGTTTTGATACATGACCCAGACGACAACACAGCTCCCCGAGAATTGTCGGGAAGTGCCCAAAGAAACTTTTGCAAAGCTCTCGTGAGAGTTCCCGGGGAACTCCCAGAAAACCGTCAAATTTCCAGCTCAGTATAATTTCACAGAATTGACCATAAACACCCTGGGAGTTTCTTAGTCATTGCAATAAAGCTCTCAGAGATACTCCCCGGGAATTCCCTGCTAGCTCCCCGATAGTTTCGCGAAAGCTACGCTGTGGCGCTGACTCTCGATCAGCTCCCCGAAAGCTCTCCAGGTTTCTAATACATCGAAATTCTTCTCCGCATGTTGATGAGAGCTATAAACATTGCATTAATAAACTCCGGCGCCTCAAAACATTTGACCGGGAAATACACAATTCCTAAACGAGAACTGGCACTGAGATAATCGGTGTGGAAGATTTTAGTCAAGTTTCTTATCGCAGTATGCGTAAATTTCATTCGATCTCATATCTGAGAGAACTCGAAGGGCAGGAATTGGTTCGATAGCACAAGCATCGCTCATAACCGTGCTACATAATTTTGTCGCTGGCTGTATCTTTTTCACACGCGTCTAGTGTCCGTCGTCTTCGGCTTCTGACTTTATGCTTTTATAGGCCAGGGGTGGATGACATCTGATGATTCAAGAAATTTTAGTCTGCTTGATGTTTACATTTTCCCAAGACCAGTTTTAGCAATCAGTGTTTCAACCAAGGTCGTGACTCGAAAATTTCTGCGAGTTAGGATCAAAGAAAAATCTTTCAGGGAAACTGATGTTCGTCCTCCACCTCCACAATTTCAGATAAGTAATTCATCCAAATTATGATCATTACAGGCTAATTTTTATCGTGTTTACTATGGCATAACCTCCATTATTTGTTGAAGCGTTTGCCGTTCGCAAAAATGAATTAAGCTTAGCAATAAATTAAGCCTGGCAAAATATTCACCATTTCCTCGAACTCTCTGATTCTTTGTGGATCAATTTTTCTGATGCAGGCTTATGGCGAGGCGTGGTCGAGTTTTGTCAACGGACACGTTGCGATTGCAGCACAAGTTGCGCAAAAAGAGAGCGGTCGAGAGTATAGATGCTGCATAATGACTCGCCTGTTACGAAATTTCGATTGAGTGAAGAGCAGCTACCAGCAAATCTATTCAAGCCGATTCGGAGATAAAATTTAATGCGGAATTAATAGGTAGTTGTCTATGAACAGACATCTTTTAGACTTGAATCTGTTATTCTAAAACATTAAAATTGTCTAGCAGAATTCTGCGCAATAAAACCTCGAGATTCTGACCCTTTTTAATTTGGAAACTGACTTCGAAATTTCTCATACACGTGCACCATTTGATGACAGCTTTTCATACCCGACAGATTCTAGTTTCATTTACATGAGATCCATGGAAGTTTGGTTCGAATATTACAATTTTTCATCCGTCATTCTGATTAGTATAAAAGCTACCATTCAATATCAATTCGATATCTTTGTAATACTTCTCATTGGGAAGAAAATTAGCGCGAAAAGTTATCACGTATAACTCAGATTCACTCTAACCCTACTGCAAAATCCCCGTATGAAACTTAAACCTCTCAATTGCAAATAAATAATAGATTGTTAAAAATTTTCAAACCTCTTTCTGATGCACACATTGCTTCTAATGGATGCTAGCTCAAACAAGCAAAAAAACTATATGAAATAGCTAAATGAACCATAAAAATGACTCTGTCATATCTGGAAAAGCTATGCGGAAGCCATCTATCGGAGCTTTAGCACAAGCTATTCGGGAGCTTCAATAAAGTTCCCCGAAAACATTGCCAGAACTATCCGGGAGTATTCGAAAGCCTCCCGGAAAGCTTATGCGGGAACTAATGAAGCTGGAAATTTGACGATTTCCGGGGAACTCTCCAAAAGCTATGTGGTATTTCCTAGTCCCCAATAATAACCTTGCCCGCTGGTTGAGACTGATGGAGATTAAGATAGGGGAGTAGGAACTTAAGACGCGCGCAAGCGCGCGGATTTGTTATTTTTGATTTGTTATCGTTACCCGCGATTTCGTTAATGTTGCCTGCGATTCGATTCCTGAATCTACGATAAACGACTCATTGAGGATGAGAAGAACCTTGATTCGGTTATACATTTTCACGGTCACGGACCAGAAACAACCGCGCGCGCGTTGGTACTTTGCCCGCTCGTACGTTCTACGGATCATGTTCTATCCTATTTGAGTTTTCGCGCCACACCGGTCGAACAGGAACAGCAGCAGGAGTCCCCCGCGCGCACTCTCTCCGAGAATCCCCTCCCCTTTGATCGCGAGAGCCGTGGATGGCTCGTATTTGCTATTTTCGATTCGTTATAGTTACCCGCGATCTCTTTATTGTTGCCTGCGATTCCGTTCCTGAACCTACGATGAACGACTTTTAGGGACGAACAGACCTTGATTCGGTGTTTTATTCTCATGGAATACGGACCGGAGACAACCGCGCGCGCGCTGGTACTTTACCTATTGTGCGTTCTCCGGATTACGTTCTTATGCATTTGAGTTTTCGCGCCAGGTCGTTCGGACAGAAAAAGCAGGATTTCCCCGCGCGCGCACTATTCGGGAATCTCCTCCCCTTCGATTGAGAGAGCCATGGATCGTGGGGACGTCTGTGTCTTCTGCTGGCGCTTGCGCATGGCCGATGTACAGTGTAAACATCCAAAATCGGGCTACACATATACAGTTTTTCCAAACTAAATCTGTATCACGGCGCCAATCAGAGCGGGGACACGCACACCAACGCGACCTCACGCACGTTACACACTCTTGCGAATTTGCGAGATTCCACAACGACGGGATCAGCTGATCTTCGAGCGGGACCCCGTCGACTTCGACCAAACGACTTTCGATTAAATGCGGAATCCGCGCTGTAAAGGGTCACCATGTTGGCCGCCATATGCAGGACTTTTAAACTGTGGCGCGTCATACTTGAACGTTATACCTCAGCGTATTACCAGATTATCATGAAATTAAGGACGTATAACATACTTTTCTCTCAGCTTGGTACGGTGAAAATGAATGTCATTGATGGGGATTCGAAAAAATGAACATTAATTAATGGAGAGCAACAAATTTGTATAACGGATCTCAATATGCTTTGTATTCATCAACAGTGGTTTTCTCGATTTTTTAAAGGAGGATTGTGCTCGTGGCGACCCTTTACAGCGCGGATAGGATAGGGATGGCAGCTCATTTTGTTCTATTTTCAGCGTCCGACGATTTCTTATTTTATGAGGCATACACACATCAAAATTAATCCAGATTGAGCTATGCGGGCATTACATCAAGTTCTGATGAATTTTGAAGCATTTGAGTTTACTTTTGAGACAAGGAAATAACGCCAGGAATCGACTCCAAACAATCAGTGCCATCAGTTCGAGTTCAAGCTTCGAGGCTGCTCGACGGTATTCATTCCACAGTTGGATTCACATCGAACTGATCATTTAAAAATTTTCATGGAAAAAATCGGATGACTTTGAGCATCACACGTGATGCGTGGCGTTATTATCTTGATTGAAGAATCTTAGTTCGATTTCTGACGCTTGAGTTTGTGAATGATCATTCCGATCCTGAGAATCAATTTGCAATATCAAAATTCCCAATTCGGGAGTATTCAAATGATTGTAAAAATTTATGATTACAGTTTGCCATGCGTTGATGCGGGTATAGGTCATTAGTGCGCCGAGACTGACGTAAAGAATTTTGACGAAACATGCAAGAGGCGAGAGATGTGTTGCAGATCTACAAACGATTATCGCCCCGAAATCTCACGTGGTAGCTTACAAAATGACAAGTCCTCGGGGTCGAAGAATGTAACAAGATAAATGCAGCTAAAATTATGTATTGCGGTAAATCTCACTTCGCAACTTACAAAGTGAGAAGTCTATGTGATAGGGCCCTAACCAATATTCTGTTTACTTACTTGTCCACAGGAGTATTCATGAATCTTAATCGAAAGATGTGTTACCGGAGAGTGGTAATTGCATTTTTTACCATGAGATATGATCTCTTACTTGGGGTTTTATTCGTCCATCTCCAGTTGATCGTATGATGATACAAAATTATATTTCCAAAGTTGATCAGTCGAAAGCTTTTTGCTCCATTCTTTCATATTATGAACGGGTCATCAATGATACTCGATCTACATTATAACTGATCTGATCCTGTAATCATTTAATGCTTATGAAATCATTGCTAGAAACAATGTAAATCGCTAAATACATGTCGCGCAATACATCTCTGTAAAACGTGGCTGAGTTTGGTAGATCTGCAAGACTATCGAGCCTAGCAAGTATGTTATAACAGCTTTAACGGGTAATGTCTGTAATCAGATCACAGCGTCGCAGCGAGGGTTGGAGACATGGAGATCTCGACACTTTGCCGATATGGTCCGTGGCCATGTTGAACTTTAGTCGGAGCCCTCGCTGCACCAGAGTTGGCGCCACGTAATTTTCTTGCTTCTTGCTCGCTATACAGCGCAGCAAACTCGCCCGGATGGATATAAACGCGCCAGCCACTCCGCTGCTGCTGCTGCCTCATCGGGAAGGATAACTTCACCCAAAATCTGCACGCCAATGCAAATTCATTCTGGGCCCTGTGTCAACGCAGTCCCGTGGCAAACCAGCGCTATGTACGAATCCAGGGCACTGCACTCTCGTAGGATATGGATTCAAGAAAGCGTATCGCACCCTTGCTTAATATTGCCACACCAAGTTTTGTCACTTCCGGCTCTCCCATTTGACTTCTTCACTGCAACGCGCTTCAGAACTGTAACTTTGCGTTGGCCACTACTGTTCGACTTGAGTATTATCTTGTTCGCGCTTAAGTTTCTGTAGAGGATAAGACTCTCATCAATCTTTTTTATACCGGTACTGATTGATGGAAATTGATATCCAACTATTCAAACTTCAGTCCAACGCAATTTTGTCTAAGATAATTGATATTTCTCTCGAGAAAATTGCATGACTGAGAAGTTAGCCGCAATTTTGTTGCCGCAATTTTAGGGTATTCTACAATGGTGGCCACTAATGCGTTCGGCAATTGGGGATGCGTCTGGACATCTCTCGGGGCTCTAAATGATTGGAAATGGATCCTGGATGATATTTTGAGTGCTCAGTCACACCTGGATCAACCGTGGTTACTTATTTTGATCAATTTTCCCATGAGCACAAGAGGCTGGGAGAGTGAAGAAATTAGACATTGACGTCGATTTAGGGGGTGGATTCGAGCTTGTACCCCCCTATCGATGCTCTGGGTGTCTCCTGTCACCGTTGAGCAATATATTCGGAGTATTTATAGTCACCTAGATCACCCTCGATCATTGATCTAGGCCAATATTCGCGTCGATTCGAAAGTCGCTAAGATCGAAAAACGAAGCTTTTCGACGATCGTTGGGGGAAATTCGGAGTTGTACCCTATCACCAATGAAAGGGATATCCTCTTATATTGTGCGACTTCATCTTATAAGTATGTTGGACTGCCTAGATCACCCTTGATCATTGATCAAAGCCAATATTCGCGTTGATCCGAGAGTCGCTAAAATGGAACAACGAAGCTTTTCGACGATCTTAGGGGGAAATTCGGAGTTGTACCCTATCACCAATGAAAGGGATATCCTCTTATATTGTGCGACTTCATCTTATAAGTATGTTGGACTGCCTAGATCACCCTTGATCATTGATCAAAGCCAATATTCGCGTTGATCCGAGAGTCGCTAAAATGGAACAACGAAGCTTTTCGACGATCTTAGGGGGAATTTCGGAGTTGTACCCTATCAGCAATGAGTGGGATATCCTCTTATATCGTGCAACTATGCCTTGAGAGTATTTTAGACTGCCTCGATCACCCTCGTTCATTGATCTAAGCCAATATTCGCGTCGATCCGAGAGTCGCTGAAATGGAAAAACGAAGCTTTTCGACGATTTTGGGGGGAAATTTGGAGTTGTACCCTATCAGTAATGAGTGGGATATCTTCCCATATTGTGCAACTATACCTTAGGCGTATTTTGGACTGCCTAGATCACCCTTGATCATTGATCTAAGCCAATATTCGCGTCCTTCTGAGAGTCGCTCAAATGGAAAAACGAAGCTTTTCGACGATCTTAGGTGGAATTTCGGAGTTGTACCCTATCAGCAATGACTGAGATATCTTCTCATATTGTGCAACTATACCTTGGGAGTACTTTGGACTGCTTTGATCACCCTGGATTGTCGATTTTGAACGATTTTCGCGTCGATCCGAGAACGTTGAAATGAAAAAATGAAGTTTTTCGACGATCTTGGGGGTTGGGTAGGGGGGGGGGTGAGAGTCGTACCCTATCAGCGATGAGTAGGCGAACCTCTCATATCGTGCAACTATATGTTAGGAGTATTTTGTACTGCCTAGATTACTGGTATGATGGTACGGTCCCTAATAAGCTTTCAAATTTGTTTCTAAACCCTGATCTTAACAAAAACCGCTTATTGGTCTGTCGTAAAAATTTGGTTAAGATCGAAGGTTGGGAGCAATTGAGGTGTCCTAGTGCAGATATATCGTAAGATGATTCAGGATATACTTGAAGTTTGCTGGGAACTGACATTCTCTTATTCAACACAGAGTTGGTGACGTCCCCCATTGTTTACTTGTACAGCTTCGCGATCTGACGGAAATATCAGCTTCGATCGATAATCGAGGGTGATCTAAGTCGACAAATGTACTACAGCATACACTCCAACGATATGAAAAGAGATTGTTGGCGTTGCCGAGCGGCTAAGATCCCTCAATTCCCTTCCAGATATTAAACAAGCTGCAGTTCTCCATTCTAACATATCTTCAATCACAACGAAATACGGACCTAATCCACGATCAAGGACAATCTAGGCAGTGGAAAAGTCTTCAAACATCTAGGTTTTGATATGGGAAGGATTGTTGATCGTTGCTGATAGGGTACAACTCGGATTTTTCCCCTAAGATCGTCGAAAAGCTTCTTTTTTCCATTTTAGTGACTCTCGGATCAACGCGAATATTAGCTTCGATCAATGATCGAGGGTGATCTAGGCAGTCCAAAATACTCTCAAGGTATAGTTGCACAATATGAGGAGATATCCCACTCATTGGTGATAGGGTACAACTCCGAATTTCCCCCAAAAATTGTCGAAAAGCTTCGTTTTTCCATTTTAGCGACTCCCGGATCGACGCGAATATTGGCTTAGATCAATGATCGAGGGTGATCTAGGTGACTAAAAATACTCCAAATATATTGCTCAACGGTGACAGGAGACTCTCTGAGCAGGGATAGGGGGGTAAAAGTTCGAATCTACCCCCTAAATCGACTTCAATGTCTAATTTCTTCACTCTCCCAGCCTCTTGTGCTCATGGGAAAATTGATCAAAATAAGTAACCACGGTTGATCCAGGTGTGACTGAGCACTCAAAATATCATCCAGGATCCATTTCCAATCATTTAGAGCCCCGAAAGATGTCCAGATGCATCCCCAAACGCCGAACGCATTAGTGGCCACCATTGTAGAATACCCTAATATTGCGGCAACAAAATTGCGGCTAACTTCACAGTCGTGAAAATTGCACACATGTAAACATTCGGCATGCATTCACGAGAACTAATATCCAAGACGTCGGTGACTCAAATATATGGATTTGGGCTTCTGCAATACCAATTTTGAAGCATGGGCTAGTGGGGGGGGGGGGGGCTGAGATCCATGTTTATGTGCATCAATAGTGTAGTTATTGTTTGAAAAAAAATTTTGATCATTTTCATGATCTGGGATGGGCCCCTCTCGACAAATCGCTGAAGCCATACCTTGATTTGTTCAAAACCATGTACTCACCCCGAAAAAATTCAGAACGATTAGTTGAGGTATATCGGATTACAAAGTCCTGAATTTTCTCGTTGAAATGCCTCAGATTTCGGAGAATATTAATCACTTTAAGCAAACTTCCTCATTAGGTCAAAAATATACATCGGGATAATATGGGGAAAATCGTGAAGTCGAAATATTTCTTCGAAAATTAGATGTAAATATACAACTTTATAACTTTTACGCCATATGCTTCGTTGGTTTTTGCCAGCCCTTCTCCACTTAATCTGATGTATTATGTTTTGATCTATAAACGAGAATTTTCCCTTGATTTTTCCATGGATCTAACGTTCTTTGAGTTCTGAGATATTACTAGGTGTGTCCGTGCTTGCGGACAAAACGGGGTGAAGGCAGGTTGGGAAAAGCTGTATAATTGCTCGATGAGTTCTCATCACTACACAAATATTCTGGGGCCGGCGTGTCCTATTGACCAGATTACCAGATGTCTTGTGTAATTTTCGGCGTAAAAAACGAATCCGCAGTTTGCTTGCACACCAGGACGACTCTTTGTTAAATGTGGAATACCTGGCTTGTTATTAAGAGGATTTCTTGACTCGTCAGACAAGAATACCGACGTGGAAGCTCAAAATGGAGACCGGGGTTGCGTTCAGGTGGTAATTTTTTACCAGCAAAGCATATTTGGGTACCCCCCTGACGCGCAATTTCTTCTCGCTATTTTACTACCGCAAAGATTATTGCAAAAGCAGGCGATCATTGGTTGTGATGCTGAGAATCGTAGAATATGTTAATATCATGGGTGCCCACCGATTAGGACCACCGATGCTCCCGATAGTAAAAATGCAGCGATTTGTCCCTGAAGGGAGAGACGCGACAGTCTTGAGTTTTATAAATTTCCCGGGGAAAACACTTCAGAACAAATTTGTGGATCGAGAAATTTCCTACAGAAAAGTTCCTACAAGGAATCTCCTACAGGTTCTTACGAGTTTTCTGAGGAATAAAAACCGAGTCGGAAAGTGTGCGAAAAGCGCTCGACGCGGTTCACATTCGTTTGAATGGGACCGTCACCCTTGCGTTGTTAGATGTGCTGCCATTGGACAGTTTTCATTTTCTGGTGAAGGGACTGAGTGCATCCTGAAAAAGATGAAATCTCCTTCAGAATGGTACAGGTTGTATCTCGATTAATACGAAGCTTTTGCGGCGTGGAGTAGCACAAAGTGACAAATTACAGAGTTTGAGCGCTGCGTGTCGGTAGTGTTTCTGCGGGCATAGCGTTTCGACACACTTATTTCTCGTTCTTCGGAGCCAAGCTCGATGGGCTTCACATAACAACATGTGCCATTATAAGGAAATTATGTCCTCTCCAGAATGCGCTTGGTTGCCTAGCTCTACATTCAGAACTGCCAAATTGGCAGCAAGATTAGTACCACTGCGTCAGACGCCCCATTCGAGCCTATGGTAATGAACGCTCGGAATAGTTTTAGCGCATTTTCCCGGCCCAAGCTTGGATTTTCTGAGAAACTTGTAGGAACTTCCTAGAAAATGTTGCGTTCTACAACTTTGATCTCCTGAGATTTTTTGAGATTTCACCTGAAAACCACAATTTTGCACTAAACAACTTTCACACACAGCGAAGACGATACCTTATTAGAGTCGACGTCGACAACCCCCGCTAAGAGGTTCAGATTCTGGTAGTGAGTACTCGTCACCATCTGGTGGTGACGAGGCCGAAACGTGTACGTCGCTAGTGGCGTGCGTGATGCAGCGAAGATGATAGAAAGGAGACGCCGATAATGGCATAAACCGATGGTATTTGCGTATCTCTGCCAATAATCTACATTATTCAGCTTTGAGTCAATGAATCTGCATAATTCTGGAGATATGCACCCTTAAGTATGTCCCGAGCATGTGTGCAAAGTTTGGTGAAGATTGATTCGGTAGTTTCGTCAAATAAATGTGCGAAAAAGCTCGAGTCGCGGCAAGGAAAGGGGTTTCGCCCCAAAAATTCTGAAAACACATAATTCGATGTAAAATTTGATGTTCTTTACGAAAAAAGATGGTTCAGTCTAAGTTTTGCACTCCCCAGGGCGTTTTGAGCGATGTTTGCGATTTGATCTTTCGACCAATGAGTACTCGAGAATTTTCTGTGCCTGCGCGTAATTTTACGGATGGAAACTTCGCGCAATTGATAGCCCTTGAAATTTCCTTCAAAATGACCACTGGTAAAGTTCATCTTCATATTTCTAGCGCTGAGATGTAACACTTGAAAGGGAACACAGAGAGTAGGGTAGTCTGCGGGAGCCGCATCGGTCGTTCGCCAGAACGTCTCAGACCGGGGGTTCAGCCAAGACTGGTTCAGGTCCAGATCAAAGGCTCACAAGTTTATAGGATTTGAGAGAGTAAATCTTTTTGTTCCATGGGGACGCTTAGAACTCCCATTCTAGCTGGTAAACCAGTAGTCATTTGAAAGAAATTTCACGGATTATCGATTGCGCAAGGTTTCAATTCCGTGAAATCACGCACATGCGCTTTCTGCGCGTTCTCGAGTTCTCATTGGCCGAAAAATGGAATCGCAAAAAATCGCTCAAAACTCACTCGGGAGTGCAAAACCTAGACTGAAACATTTTTTTTCGTGAAGAACATCAAATTTTACAAGGAATCGTGTGTTTTCAGAATTTTTTTGAGATTGGGCTTTTGAGAAAAAAATTGAATAGTGATTTTCATGGAATCGCCCATATATAAGACCAATTCCCTCAAAAAAGAAAATTCCTAGGCATGTTTTGATAGGTTTTTGTCTCAGCTCCCGAATGCGCTCATCCACGTGTCACTATCTCATTTTGTTTCAGACCTATAGCAGTTTTAGTAGGAAGGAAGCAGCAACTCTTCTACCAAAAAAATTTGAAAAGCTTCACCAACTTGCTTACTAGCTACGCAATAAAATTTTTCAGGGTCCTAGCGACCGTTATTTTGTCATAACTTGAGGTCTATACCAAATAGGTCTATCCTGTTTTATCTATTCTATAATCGATGAAAAATGATGAGGAAGAGATTTGGAACGCCATGTACAACCGCCCATTCCTTTCACGTGGAATTACTCAAGGGGGAATTCAAGTATCCTTCATCGGTATTCTTAATCGTCTGATGACCACTCTCATATAACTATATTGCAAGTTTTATGGGAATCAGAGAAAAGACCCGATACCGCAAATTATGTAACCTGATAACAGTCGTGTTTTTTTCTAGGTGCAAAGTCTTACTAACTTCAAGAAATATCTTCCTGCAGTCGTTCTCATGATTCAATTTCTTACAGTATCGTTCATAAACTGATACAAATACTCGGCTTCTCTTTCATGATTTGGGTAACTTGATGGGTTCGATAACACCACTACGAGGCAGTTTGACGCGTGCATACGCACATCTTTTCTTTCCGTCGATCACATTGTTTTCCGTGTGTATCAATTTAAATCATACTCATATCATTTACAGACATTTGTAACGCAAATTCCACATGTAACGACTCTTACCGTTACGTAACGCAGCGGACCATTACGTAACGTAACGCCACTTACCGTTACGTAACAGCGCTTGCCATTACATTACCCGAGTAACGCTGCTTATCGTTACCACTGACACCGCCTATATAAATCCGAACTGTCCAAGCTCAAGACACAGTGCAAATTCAAACCGCCGCCGTCGCGACACATACTCCACGACACTTGGCCCAGCCGTGGCCACGCTGCTCCGTTACTCCGACGTATCCTGGTGCCGTCAGGAACGTCATCACCGCGACCTAGTGAACATTCCATAATTGTTTTACGCACTTTGGTTCCTGTGTCATATTCATGTGAACATACTGTGTGTCACTTCACTCAACCTCAACCTCATGTATCGCACCACAAACCTCAAAGTCCCCATCGTCCGAGTTGTGCCAAACGTGACTAGTGATAAAAGATCCCTAGGGGGCACCACCAACGCCCCGACTCTCCATCAACACTAGCCCCCCTTTGTCAATTTGGCGCCCAACGAGTGGACCACAGGAGCGGCTTCGCTCCCTAGTTCCATTGGAGGATGGACGTACCAACGACCCTGTGAAAAGCCGACAACAATCATAGTCACCGCACCCCCGGACAAAGAGAAGGATTCATCAGGTTTTTTGACTTCTGACGAAGATCACCAGCGATGCTGTGCCCTGTGGACCCCAACCCTACATTGTAGTCATTCCGACCAGCTCAGTACTTCTCGAAGTGCCCATCAACACCCAGAGGCGGCCTATTCCGCATAGAAATGACGCTCTTCTGCCACAAGCCTCCTTGCAACTCGGTGAAGCATGGAAGCCCGGTTCGCTCGAGCTAATGGCCAAGAGATGCATTTTAATCAACTCGAAGCCTCAGACGAGATTCATCATCGCCCAGTAATCTCATCAACATCTAGTGGTATCTATGTCTACATGGAAATACGCGCCTGCCACCTCATCGACCGCAGCCCGGCGAAGCATCAAAACCCGGTTCGTAACGGTCAACGAAACTGACCCAGGACCTCGGACGAGGCTCAATTTTGCTCATGTTCATCAAATATTCCGTTGAGAAAGGAACATAGATGGTCCCCAATCGGCTGAGTCCCCTGACTACTCCTCAAGGTCGAGATCATCAAATTGAGAGGTCGCACTGTGGAACCAGCTACTCCAGGTTGCCTCACGACCCTCATTCGCGAAAATTTTCTACATTTTCTTCATTATCGATACGCACAGCTGACTAAGATGGATGTCTGGAGATCAACAGCTGCTGCTTTCTTAGTTTGCTGCGCACGCAACAGACTTGGATCCTCATCATGCCGTACGAACTTCGATGGTCCGACCCAACCAATCCTGGAAGCCAGGACGGCCCCTGTCAACACCCTGAAACTCAGGCGAGTATAGATTAAGCCAAGAAGTTTCGTACCGCAGCTTTGCCTACTCTGGGAACCAGGAAGGCTAATTCCACTCGGACGAGTGGGATGCTCAAGCCCATCTCCTAATCAATCGGATGACCACGAGGTCACACCCCGGACGCCCAAGTCTGCAGACTGGATTGCCTGCCGTACCGCTGTACCGTCAACTGAAAATGCACCTGCTGTAAACCATCACCTTGGCGAACTCCTCCGAGTCACATATGTCGACTTTCATCCAAAATGGAGTTACAACTATTGCTACGCTCATCCGGCTCCAACGCATCGACTTTGCGTGAGATTCACCAGACTTCAGCCAAGCTCACATCAAGATCAATCGTCAACGCAAAAAATTCTCCGGTTTCATCCATTGTGGTCTGGAAGATCACACATCAAATCATCTCCCGTGTTTGTCTACCGAATCATACTAACTATCTTGTCTCAGACCGTCACATCATTTTCAACTCAAGTCATTGACAAGGGAACTGCTTACTTCGATATTGCGCAAATGTACTTTTATTTTTTACCATTGTACTTCGATTTCCTGTTTATATTTGCTGAACCATATTACATTATCCATTTGTATTCAATCAACCAATCTACGATCATACAAAGTCATGTATCATATCGCTATTCATTGTCAAACAAAAATCGACAAGGAACCAAGAGCTGAGAAAAACCGATAAACACACAAAACAATGTACTCGCCTACCCCGGACGCTTGACGCGTGCTTACACACATCTATTCTTTCCGTCGATCACATTGTTTTCCGTGTGTATCAATTAAATTCATACACATATCATTTTCAAACACTTGTAACGCAAATTCCTCATGTAACGACTCTTAGAGTCACGAAACCACCGGACCGTTACGTAAGGTTCCCTTTCGATACGTAGCGCAGTTCTGCGTTACGTAACGTAACCTCGCATTACGTAACGCCACCTACCGTTACGTAACAGCGCTTGCCATTACATTACGCGAGTAACGCTGCTTATCGTTACCACTGACACCACCTATATGAACCAGAGCTGTCCAAGCTTTAGACACAGTCCAAATTCTAACCGCCGTCGCGACGCATACTCCACGACACTTGGCCCAGCCGTGGCCATGCTGCTCCGTTGCTCCGACGTATCCTGGTGCCGTCACGAACGTCGTCACCACGACCTAGTGAACATTCCATAATTGTTTTACGCACATTGGTTCCTGTGTCATATTTATGTGAACATACTGTGTGTCACTTCACTTAACCTCAACCTCATCAACCGCACCACAAACCTCAACATCCTCATCGCTCTAGTTGTGCTCGAACGATGAGGATGTCCAACCGTGACTAGTGACAAAGGATCCCAAAGGGGGTACCACCAACGCCCCGATTCTTCATCAACACTAGCCCCCCTTTGTCGAGTTCATGAAATTTGACTTTTTAAGAACACTTTATACTTGCCTCACTATTTTTTCTTTGAAAGACGATTCGTTTGGGGTTTCAAAATCTTTCGAATTTTAAGTTCACTGTGATATATCATAGGCTGGAGGGGGTGAGGGGGTGTACGACGATCTTCGGACCACAAACAGCTAAGATACATCGAAACCGATACCGCGAAACTTCTGATGTCGGTCTAAGTAAACGCGATTTTTCCGTTGATTTTTCAGCTGTGCATAATGAAAAAGTATACTCCTATCGTGACGGGGGAAGAAATCATTCAAGGGTAGTTACAACCACTCGCTTTCTCCCATTTCAACGCAATTAACATCCAAAAAACTCGCGGCGATGCTCCTGCATGTGCATTTCCGAGATCTTTATATCGGAGCAACTCAACTTAGACATACATTACACACAGGTTACACTCACTTTCGTCCATCCAAGAACCAAATGCTTGAGAATTGAGAAGCGATGTTGTATCAATATAGAACACGTACAAAAATGAGTTAATGATTATCAGTTAATTGATTGATTAATTAACAAGTATCAATGTATTGTTGAACTCAGAGAATGATGAACACAAATTTAGTTACTTAGCACTCTATATGATTCAAGAAGTCGAAAAATACATCTTAGAACTTTCGGAAGTGAGATTCAGGGCTGGCACATCTTCGACCCCTAAACATCAATATTCCCGCGGAACGACTGATATCATAAGGCGCGGTAGCGCCTCGCTGGCGAGTATAATAATAAGTACTTAGAACAGTTTCAAGATGCGAATCTTACGAAACACCAAATGCGACATGACAGAAGCATATGTATGCAATCCTATCCAGAGTACTTAAAATAATACAAATTAATTCGAGATATTGAAAGGCACGTTACTGTAAGAAAAAATCAAAACGGACTACAATGGGGACAAAGAAATATCTGATTTCCACATTCGCTTATAATCTGCTAATCTATGAAATGCGAATTTAACGACTATAAAACTTAATGTAACTTTCCTTATTTTGATGCGACTGGGGAAGGATTAAAGATATCTTCAATATACAATGGGGGATCCGGTAATCTCTCGTAGCTGGAAGCATGGATTGCACTCCGAAGATTGACGACGAGAAAAATTGAGAATATAAAACTGGAAAAGATTTAATGATGAATCAAACTTCTACAAATTGAACCACCCTTGGTCTCTTCTACACCCATAAAAACACAGAACTGACTGAATACTCTTTCTTATATAGGAGCAATTTTTTGGTGACCCATGCAACATATAGATATAGTAACAATGCAATTAGATTAGAGCGTGCCAGTTTCTGGCCGAAAAATGCTCACAATTTCTACCAGGGTAACTTCAATCATATCTAGCTAGATTAGTGAAAGATTTGAGATAACCTATAATCCTACTCAAGTCAATGGCGCTTTTCTTGAAGATTCGAATGTCCAATTTTTCTTTTTGTCTTTTTCAGAAGCAGGCAACTCCCTTGTCACGACTGAATTCAACTGAACAAGAAAAGCTCATCGATCCTACGGCCGGACTCACTTCTTCTATCTGCCTTAAAATTTTTTACGACGCACAAATAAAAAAGATAATACTAGAGTAATCACAAGAGATCAGGAAGCCCGTCTTGGAAGACGTCTTGTGATTGTTAAGCACGATGGATTTTAGCACGCTTCGAAATAAATTTAAGGTGAGCCAAGTACGGATAAATTGATTCAAACGAATGTCCCTTGAGATGAATCAACTTATAGAAAATGGTGTAACTGTAACCATTGAATGAATTCAATCGCCACCTTCCGGCGACAAGAAATCACCCTATACGAGCGAATGAATATTTTGAGACTCCTGCATGAGTGTTATTCCACAACGGGTGTGAGTGTATCGATTTTCGTTTTATCTGTCATAGGTTCACATTGTCCGAATTATCACCATCACTATAATTTATCATCAAGTGTGTTCATCAGACACAATGTATAATTTACTGTCCGAGTTTTAATGAAGGGCGGTAAAATCTCTGGAAGAGGTGGTCCTACCCGAACACAATAATTTCAGGCGATCGCAATTCAGACCTTCTTATCCGCAGAAGATGATCCTAACTATCATTTCGGTTGAGAAACTGCCACTTCCATAAACCAAAGTGAATGATCACAATGCAACAAATTTCAACAGATTACATATGCGAGCCTCGCTTAATCGAGTATTAATTCAAAAGTCTGATGGTGATGAAAGAAGAATATTGAATCAAAAATTTCTCCTTACTCAATGCAGAATAAATTGAGACAAACGTCGTCACTGTTTACATTCCTGTCAGACGTTTTGAAAACTGTGCCGATAGCGCCGCGCGCCGATGGAATTTGAAAACAAGTGTTTGGCTGAGTTAGGAAGGGAAAAAGAAAAAGTAAACTCGAGCCTAATACATATTAAAAGATTTTCTAGTGCAGCAGTAGCCTCCTCTCTTTTCGCCTTTTTCCTCATTCACTTTGACATTAGCATTCACGCGGTGCACAGGCAGCAGAGCCCAGAGTCACGCGGCACCTCGTTCTTCTTTTTGTTCGCTCGTTAGGTATATCCCTCACACTCTCGGCCTACCAACACTAACGGTCAACCTCTACCCCTTTACCACTCTTCTTTCCCGTCTCCTATTGAATTTACACAGTAGTGTGTATGTAGGTTTGATTCATTTGCCTCCGCAAGTTTCGCTCTACTTTCGTCATATTTTTTTTGAGGGTGTAATGTCTTGTTGCCTTGCCGAACGATCGAAACTTTGAAAATCTAACGCCGGTATTCAGGGTGTCCAAGCTCAATTTAAAAAGCTCGTAACAGTGGCTTGATTGAAGTTCCGGTGTTCGGGGAAAAATATAAAGAAAGTCCAAAAAATTAATTGAACGAGTTATTGATTGATCAAGTTCCCATAAGAAATAACATAGGATAAATAGTCCCACCCAGAAGCTCGGGGAAGACGATACTGAGGGCAGAGCTGGGGCGGGTCCTAATCCGAGAGCTCATTCGCAATACAGCTTATCCACCCAAACACACGTGAGAGCCAAATGCAAGAAATCATCTGTGCGTAAGTTCATGGCTCAGGTGCAATCTATCCTGACATGAACAAACCCTACACAGGAAACCCATTCGTATGGGCTATGTGCAGGTAGGTGCTCCTGCAGCACCGATGTAAATATTGCGCGAGAAACGACAAGATTTCTGCGATATATCTAGCTCGCGGCATAAACACGTGGAGACAGGCTGACCGGACTTTCTCGGAGTCTCCGTGAGGATGTAATCACACGGGTAGAACCTCCGGCGTTTATTGACCTGCAACAAGCTTGTCGATGAGTCCTTTGTATCGACAAAAACAAAGCGGAGACGGAATGAGAAGGGAAAGTACGAATGGGCTTTCTGTGTGGGGTTTGTTCATGTCAAGATAGCTTGCGCCTCAGCCATAAATTTACGCACAGATGGTTTCTTGCATTTGGCTCTCACGTGTGTTTGTGTGGATAAGCTGTATTGCGATTGAGCTTTGGGATTAGGACCCGCCCCAGCTCTGCCCTCAGTATCGTCTTCCCCGAGCTTCTGGGTGG
Organism: Eretmocerus hayati; assembly: GCA_029851415.1. Lineage (NCBI taxonomy): Eukaryota > Metazoa > Arthropoda > Insecta > Hymenoptera > Aphelinidae > Eretmocerus > Eretmocerus hayati. The sequence continues at coordinate 84,124,600 of CM056744.1, read as the reverse complement.
GAGTATTTATCCTATGTTATTTCTTATGGGAACTTCATCAATCGATAACTCGTTCAATTAATTTCTTGGATTTTTTTTAAAGATTTTTCCCCGAACACCGGAACGTCAATCAAGCCACTGTTACGAGCTTTTTTATTTGAGCTTGGACACCCTGTATATTACATCCGCGGAAACTTGCTCGCAATGTGTCTCGGTTTGTTGTGGCGTCTACGCGTTCTCAATCGATTGGGCAGACAGAATACTTTTCTGATGTATATTTTGTTAGTTCTTTCTTAATAAAAAGTCGGATGAGACCAAATTTGACGTTGGAGGGTTGAAAAGTACGAATTAAGGATCAAAATGTCGATTCCGCGGCCTGTCTACACCCCTAAATTCGGCATTCAAGTGCACCGTATGAAGATATGCGGCTTCTAAACGATTTTTCCACAAAGAACAACAAACTTGAGGGTATTTTGAAAATATTACCATAGTTTAAAAGTCGCAACTAGGTCGTTTATCCGTCCAACGCTGTACATTATGTCTTCAGGTTCACGCCAAAATTACTGTTTTGAGAATGTGTGTTGCGTGAGAGCGCCCATGAACTTGTAAGCATTCGCTCATCGGCACATTGCGATTCTCCCGCTTTGAACTAAAAAATGGGTGCGGTATGAACATCCATCGCTTCACTTCCAAGAAGTGGCGACGTGCTCTTCTTCGAAAGAAAGACGTATAGTAAGTAATACGAGTGTGAATTTCGTGGCCGTCTCGGAACACGGTCAAAACATCGATAATCTGTTTTCACGTCCGACTTCCTGCAAGTATTTGGTGTGCAAAAGACCGTGTTAAGCAGGATAAGCGATTCGTTAATTCCCCGATCTGTATTCACTGATCAAATACAAAATGTCAATTCCATGTCCATCAACTTCGCGACCAAATCGCGATTACGAGCTGAGCTCTTATGGGATTTGACACGTGAAAGTTATTTTTGACTTCCTATATTTCTGAGTTTTGGTACTCAATATATGTGAGATTAGTGATGGAAAAATCCACCTTACGATCCAAAAAGTTCATTTTTGCCTTTCGTCCATTTTTGAGTCTGTTTCGAGCAAGTTACCGCGGATCTATACTCATATAGTAGATCTTTGGCTCTACGCTTGAGCTCGTATGTACGGATGATCGATGTCGGATTCAGTGAACGTGTCGTTTTTGCACCCGAATGGATTCTGAACGAGCCCCAAGCGCGTCTGACTCCCTCGAGCGATTTATATAGCCTGCTACAAAGTCTCTCTTTGATGAGCGCCACGTTGACTGACGAGGTTGGTAACTACGACGACGACGACGACGTTGATGGTGGTGGAGGCAAAAAGATGAGGTGAATCGAGTTTCGTATAAGCCATTCCTTAGACTTGAATCGTTGATAGTATAGTTGAAACGCTAGGGGATAGCTTTGAGCGTGACTGAGCCCGAGCGACGAACAATTACCGAAGCACGCAGCCGAAGATGTTTTTTTGCTGACCGACAATTTTATCCCGGATCGCTCCCGTTCGAATTTTTCGATCTTTGAAGCTCAAATTCTTGACCCATATGAGTCGATTGCGGTTCTATTCGCATCACTCTGATATGTTTTTTTTTCTTTTTCTATTTCCCGGGAGTGTTTTTACTGACGCCAAGATGGCTGTACGTTAAATATTTTCTCGGACGCGTCGCGGATGTAAATCGAATATTGAGATAAATCAAGCACATGGTATGTAAATACGGAATCGTGAATACGATACAACCCGGACGCGCGGGCTAAGCATTGTATATCGAAGGGAATAATTTGAGTCTGCGCTTGGGTCGGTATATTCCCCGAAGGCCAGCTCCGAGCGTGCTTTATGAGAAAAGTTTGCTGGGCACATAGTTGCAGTGCCCCATGTGCTTTTACATCTCTCATACCAGGCTGATACAGGCCATATCGATTCACACCGAGCTTAGAGAGATTCGTGCCCCGAATAATTTTCGCAAACTCTTGCGAAAACAATAAATATAAGTATAATATACGTCGCAAAATTCAGTGTGAAGCGAATGGCTCGTCAAACAGTAGAATTGGAACTCGGTCGTTGTCAATTTTCCAATGTCACAACCTCCTATATAACCGATCGCAGAGTGTGACTGTCCAATGTCATGCAAACTTGGCTGCAAATTGATCTATTGAATATATTTATCTGGTGTCAGTGTCAGACGTAGCCTCGGTCGAGAGGTTGTGGCGTTGCTAATTAGGGGTTTCAGTGACGCGTCACGCTGACCTTTGAACCTTCAACTATCGTAAACATAACTTCTATATATCTGGAATTGCGAGTGGACTAATTGTAGAAATATACATCAGCGTTGCCCGAGTTCCCTAAGACTGGCCGACGACGACGACGACGACGACGACGAGGTGGGCCGGGCGCGGCGGCAGTGTGGTAGCATGGCAATGCCAGTATATATGGCGAATCCGATCGATGCTGCCGCTGCGAGCGAGCCCCAGCTATGCAGCAGCTGTACCAGGCGAGCTTTGCAGCCACCTGCCCTGACTCAGTGCTCACAGAGAGATGCATTTCGAGCTCCGCCGACTCTATACTCTCTTTCTAGACAGCACAAGTAGAAAAGTCACGCTATGGTCAGACCATACGCGCGATGACGAGTGAGAGACTCTCCGCGACGCTTTCTTGCCCGACAATGCAAATTTTTCACCCGGAAACTTTTAACGGCCGAAATACAATCTTACATAAACAACTTATTCTTTCTATAATCTGTTCAGATAGGAGAAATTAACAGCCGGGTTGTTCGAATATGTGAGTAGAGAACTGAAGCGATTGGATTTTTATTTGTGCTTGGTGTTAATTTTACCGGACGAGTTTCGAATCCAATATAACCTCAATGAAAGCTTTCGGTTAGGAGGAATGTTCAAAATCTGACTGGATTTTTTCTCGAATGGTTCAAGAAAAAAGTCGCATTAATACCTACAGTTTGCAAAATCATTTTTAACGGAGACACGGGCATGCAAGTATCGATCACATCTAGTCTAGCATGGAAAAATGATCAGATCTGGCAAAATTCATTTTATTCTAGAATTTTCCAAGCAAACAACAAATCAATTCAATGAAGGCAGAATCCGAATCGATTTGCCCGTTATGGTTGAAATAGATGTTGACTCTCGTCACTCTACTCAAAATCCATACCATCGGAAGTGAGTTGGATTGAGTGGATAATTAGAATCAAGACACGTTTCACATCCTTTACTCTGGTAACGATGAGAAGAGACGTTTTTTTTCAAAGATCAATTGTATAATCGTAGGTCATGCCAATGGAATGCCAATGGAAAATTTCTTCGACTTGATGAGTTGAGTCAGTGTCATGAAGTGAACTGAATCAATTCGTCCTCTGGATTGGGCATCAGGAATTTTAAGAACTCGTGCCTGTAAACGTCTCGGAACGATTCACAGGAAAAAAAGCCTGACAGTCACATTCACTTTGAAATTGATTGCGAATCATTTGATTTGTGAAAAGTAATCGCCTAACAAAGTAGGACTTTGCCATACCCGTTTCTAATAATAAGCATACTGCTTCATAATATCTGGATAAGATAAAATACAGCTCGGATGTTATATTCACTGAGAGTGAGTCAGATTCTTTGATCATGTTATCCAACAGACATTGCTTAACGATTTAGACAGCATACGCCCACAGAAGGATCGAGTTGGAGGAATGATATGAATGTGAGTGCAAGAATAAACGGGAAGAGGGAGGATACTAGACCGATGCGGGGCTCGTCGAACGATTTTTCAGGAAATTGGCTAACGCCACTCCGGAATCGAGGTCGACGGAGTCACCTCGTTTTAACCCGCTTCCATCGTTCCGTTAGCTATCGTGTGGAGTTTCTCCTCAACACGTTCGTTATACATCCGTTGCCCACCGATGCGCTTCAATCTTATACCTAATATGTATCGCAAACGACTCGGGTACCTCATGATCCCTAATTATGTAATCTCGTTTTCCATTTACTACACAACAAGTTAGTGGCAAATTAATCAGTAGAATCACGGGACATGTGAACCGAAATTACTTGTGGGTGGTCTAAAGAAATGATAAGGGGCATATTCTATGCAGCAGCCAGCAAAAATCCTAAAATTCACCGACCATTACGATGTATCAATGCCCTACCTCGCGGTATTCGAAATCTCTTTGAAGATTTTCGCGAGCCGCTGAGCTCGAGGCAATCGCCCAAAGTCGAGACGATTTTTGTCGATTCGGTCTGGCACAATACGATGAAGCTTTTCCGACTTTGTGGAACTCAATCGAGCCTCTTGATAGAGCAGTTGCTTCGCAGTGAATAGCTCTCAATTCTTGTGTACCGTACTCTAGCAAACAAAGAGGTTTGATTGACTGATGATCTAAGCTCACTTGGACGAGAGATTGTGCAATATTGGTGTATTTATTTGAGAAAGTTTTCCATCTGATGCTAGCTGAGACGAGCTTTTTGTGACTTGATAATTTTTATCTCTCGAGGCACGGCATCGAGTCAAAAATGTGAGATTGCATATCAGGCAGGTGGTCTTTAATCGAAAGTTGAACTTTGCATTATCTTCACCACTCATTGATAAGATTTGTTGCAGAATCAAGGATGGAATTTTATATATCTATCGAGTCAATGCGGCCTTCGCTCAATAATCCGCGACGAATGCGTAACTTTTCCCGACAATAAACTCAATTATTTCTGAGTTTTACCAAACGAGCACCATTGTGCTACTTCTATTTCAAGAGGAAATGAGGGGTGCTCCATTATGTGGTTCACCACTAGAGCAAGATTCGTCTTGACCTTAGCTGTCATGAATAAAAGATAAATTAAGTGTTTCTCTGGAATTATCCGCGTGAGAGTACGCTTTGAGGTTCACAGCCCTAATTTCTTGCTTCACCGAGTCTATTAGAGATACCTAAGTTTAATTATCTCTTCTAGCCTATTTATTCGTAGTTCCTCAATCTCGGTATACATTCAGAATAAGCATAATATGAGAGCTCCAAAACTTCATCACTTTTGAAATGGCGCAGAATTTTAGGGATTGCTGTTAATTTCAACTGTTTGAGCATGTATCATGTCATCATCATTTTCTTATTATTTTATCACTGATTCGACTTTGAATTTTAGTTAAATGTTATTGAGCGAATGTTTCTGATTCTTACGGAAAATCTGCCCATTTGATTGAGTCGTCGGCTGATTTGGGTAAATTTTTGAACGGATACCGCGGTATTCACTTCATTTTTACACGTCAACGTCAAAATGTCAGATTTTATGCAGAGCAGTCGTGGATAACTGTCCGAACTCTATTCATGATTCTATCCTGTAGTCTGCGAGAATAGTAGAATAATTATGTGCACACCGGAATGTGCTATCTCTAAACTCAACGTGAGCTATATTTTTACCGATGACGTTGCGAGCTGTAAAATTGCTTCGATCAATGGCTCTCGTGGTGTATTTCACTTTCATTCATTCCAATATAACTTATCGATCTCTAGCTATGTCCGTACGTAAATTCAAACAATCTATCTCTACACGTTTAGAAAGTGATGCAATCGGCTTCGATTCCCGTCGCATGAGCTTGAATAAGTTATCGATGTTCAAAAATACATTTGGTCTTCGTGACAGTTTCGCAGATATCGCGCGTGTATAAATCGTAAATGACGCCAACATTTAGAAAACTTCGAAGACGTTCAAAAGAGAGGCTTCCGGTATCTGCCTATCTTGCGAACAGCAAAGATTTACTCATACGACGTGGAATCTTAGCGATTTAGGCATATGAATACCGGGAGTGTCCCTGGGACCAATTTCGAGCTACAAACAGTATTTGTAATGGTCCCAAACAGCAGCTGCAGCAGCCTGTCGATCCGCGCCAGCTGTCCCAAGCCCTTGCCCGCGCTACCAAAGTGCATCGCTCACGCCTGGGTCCAAGATCGTTGAAAATTAGTCATCGGCGCAGCTGTCAACATAATCTACAGTCAACGAATCAAGTACTATCAAAATGCATCAGCCTCCGGGTCGCGAGGGTGGCAAATTTCGGCCACCACTAGACGATTCTGACCTTCCTTGGCTGCATGAGCATCATCGTCATCAGCAGCAGCGACGAGCAGATCTTTTGTCAACGGACGAGGGTGATTCAGAGGAGTGTTTGTACGAGGAGATACGTAGTTGTCGCTCGGGAGATCCACGCAGGCCTAGCTCTTCATTGAACATTCATCATCCGCATCCTTCGAGGGATCGGGATCGAAGCGGTGACAGATTACTCGGCCGGAAGCTGGATCACTCGGCGAGCCTTCCCAGGCCCAGACGCTCCACTGCAGCCGACGCCTCGTCGCAAGAAGCGTCAGCTCACTCGCGACATCATCAGCACCAGCATCATCATCATCAGCATCATTCGCACTCGCATCCACATTCACAGTCCTCGTCGCGGCATCGGACTCACAGGTGAGACAAGGCCCTCTTCTCTATTTAAAAAAAATTGTAAGTAGAATCATTCTTCTTGGCTCACTATCCCTTTCAACACGGGTTCCTCCTGATGAGGGTATAGAGAGTATTTTTTTTTTTTTTTTTTTTATTATTAACGCATTTTCAACCTCTTTTCGAGGTTATTATGCGGGACCTACAGTTTGAGATGGGTTCCGAACCACCGAAGCCACCGAAAAGCACTCATGAAAATTCGCATTGGTGCTGGCCGAGAACCGAACTCCAGCGTTCTGCGTCGAAGGCAAGGACCGTATCTACAAGGCCGCGGTGGTTTCGGTATAGAGAGTATTCGGGTGATGATAGATAACCAGCTACGACACGAATCTCATGACACAACACCGCCCGATACGACACTACTTTCATTCCTGCGAATCTAACCATCAATGAATTTGATTCATTATCATTATCTATGATTGGCACTGTAAAAATGAATCCAGTCCATCGATGTTTGGGTTCGCAGGAATGAATTCCGAGTCGCGTCGGGCAGTGTCGTGTCGTGAAATTTGTGTTGCAGCGTGTTGTCTGTCATCACTCTTACAAAAGTTATCATGACTTTGAGATGGTTGCAGCGAAAAAATCTGGAAAAGTATGAAGAATTAGAAAATTTCAGATTTTTTAAACCTATTAGCGACCGAAATAATACACTGTGATTGGAAAAAAATCGTTTTTCCACAGCCCCAATAGTTCTGCGCTGAAAAGGTCGTACGACGCCATGAGAGAATATCTTTTTGACTTCTCAATCAGAAGAAAAATTAATTCATTCGAGAGACTGAGTTACTTACAGAATGAAACGTATAAAAAAGCCGTCAGCATTGGGAATTTTTCTTTGAGTTTTCAAACATTGAGGTAGAACAAGTCATCTGAAAGGTTGTCTTGAGTTCGCAGTTGAAGGCGAGAATTTTGGAAAGAAAAGAGGTTATCATGAGTGCGATATGCACGCGCGAGACCGAAAAATTGTGAAGGCAGTGAAAAGTAGATTTATGTTGAACCCGACCGTGGTTTGAATTGCCTTCCTTTTAGAAGTCTTTTTCCCCAAAAATTTTAAGAAGCTCCTAGTTTTCATCGATTTTGTTTCTCGTGAATATTGGATGAGGTTCAACACTGTGTGCTTATAATCGTAGTAAATTTTGTAAAACTCAAATTAATCGTGGAATGAGCGGTAGAGACCCGAGTTCAGAATTGCCTTCATTTCTCTAAATTCACTGTCATTGAGCTCCATCCATCAATCGATGGCTTACTTGGCACTCTGTCGAACCATGTTTATTCAAAGCGTATTAGAGAGGATCGATTGGTTGTATGAGACAATAGGAAATTCGAGAAGAGTTTCCAACGCTGAGCACAAGTATCCTTCTCTTTCTCAATTCTAGCCGATTCGAACATCCATTCAGTATATAATACTATGTTTGCGCTGGATATCCTTTGATCTTCCGTCAATTGACTAGGAGTGTTCTGAAAACGGCAATCGAGCACGATTCGTGTGTAACGTACTCGATTGAGAAGCATTTTCTATACATGTTCGAGTGTATTTTCGTATCTTCACAACAACTGTCTACCTACTTTCATTCTCAATTGCCGTGTTTTCCAACTCATTGCATCTCGAGAATAGATATGATTAGATATATAACAAATCCGGCAACAACTCTTGCTGGTCTGCTATGCTCTCATCAGCTTCTTATTTATCGAACTAGAACAAGATTTTTTGCCAATAAAACGTTAGATAGCAGAATCTTTTGTCTACTTCAATAACATAGGCCCACAAAAAAGTTCTTGATCAGAGAAAGTGGAAATCGTTTATAACTTATTTTGAGCTGCTCGAGACGAATTCGAACTCAGAACAGCACGTCTCTCCGACCGTTTTCGAGTTATGGCCATATTTATGGGTTACCAAAACACACGCTTATGGATTTTTACATTTTAGAGACAAATTGAGACACTTCATAGTGAAACTTAGGAAGGAATAGTTTTTGCCACCGAATTTTACATTCAAACGTAAAATTCTGTACCCTCCTCTAACTCTATAGAGGTGATAAAATTTTCTAGGTGGGGTATTTTCACCCTAGACCAAAACGTTGACAAGGTAAGTCACAACTTGGGACGGGATCTAATTCTACGTCAATTCAACGTCGGTATCGTATTTCTTGAGATTGGAAGCTGAAAAACGACGTGAGCAGAAAATCACACATGAGTTGTTCAAAGTCGTAGTGGACTAAATCCACTTTTGAGACTCATTCATTTTGTGGTCTCCCACAATTTAACCATGATTCGAAGCCATTCGGAAATTATAATCTAAGTCGAAGAATATGACGGAGATGACGGGGAAAATTGTCTACGAAAGATAATTTCAAGCCCACCAAAACGCGGGGAATTTTCAGGCTGATTCTTTGCACGATTCAAAAGTAGACTTACAAGGAGAAATCCAGCCTTGCGAAACACGGATGTTGATGAAACTCTGGGTCTCATCTTGTTTTGGTGAGAAATGAAGGTATCTGAAAGGGTTCAATCCTATGGGCCTCTTATTTCCAGATACAGTTGAAGAGATTAGCATCACCAATATAGGCCTATGTCGAAAAGACGTATACATGGTGTTTCAGATGTCGTATGCTTCCTCGCATGGGGTGAAAGTACTTCGAATTTCAGATCGGATGAGTTTTATTTTCATTTTTTCTCTCTCAATGGGGAATGGATTTTGTTGAGATCGGAATTCGTCGAATGAGGGCACTTCCCGCATAACCCGATTGAAAATCACCAACGTAGTACTAATGCAGTACCAGCCCAATACTCATGTGGCGATTCCGCGACAGTACTAACGGAGCAGTACCAGTTCGAGATTGATACCGAACCTTCGCGACACTCTTTCGGGATTTGAATGGTACCAAAATCGTACTACCGAATCATTACCACTTCGAGAAAGATACGAGAGTTACCCGACACTTTGACTTGGATGGTACCACAATCGTACTACCACAACAGTACCAGTTCGAGACTGATACGGCAGCCCCACAACACCTTTCCGGAACTCGAATGGTACCGGGACAGTACTGATGCAGCAGTACTAGTTCGAAATTGATACGGCAGCCCTACAACACCTTTGCAAGACTCGTATGGTACAGCAGCAGTACTGTTTCGAGGCTGATGAGGAAGCTCCATGACACGTCTTTGGGACTCGAATGGTACGGCAAAAGTACTAGTACAGTCGTATCAGTCTTATGGACCAGCCATGTCAGTCTTGAATATTCACATGTGGCTAGTCCAGTTGGAGTACCGCCGAAGTCCTTGAAAAGCGTCGCGGAGCCGTACCAATCGACAAGTGGTAATACTGCGCTGATATCATTGAGGCACCATTCGCGAGTACCGGGAGTATTGCAGGGCTGCAGTATCAATCTTTGATTGATACTGCTGTGCTAGTACTGTTGTGGTATCGTCCGAAGTAAGTTTCGAAAGAGTCTCACGGAGCGTCCGTATCAGCCTCGAAACAGTACTGTTGCGGTATCATCGATGTTCTGGACAAGTGTCACGAGTCTTCCGTATCAGTCTGGAACTGGTACTACGGCGCTAGTACTATTGTCTTACCATCGAGGTTCCGTTGAAGTGTCCGGTAACTCCCGTATCAGTCTCGAAGTAGTACTGCTGTGCTATTACTATCGCGACACCTTCCATGTTTGAGGCAAGTGTCGCGAGCCCCCAGTATTATTTTCGAACTAATGGTACTGCTACGCTAGTACTATTTTGGTACCACCCAAGTTCTGAAAAAGTGTCACGAAGCTTCCGTATCAGTCTCGAAGCGGTACTGCTGTCTAATATAGCACTGTTGCGGTACCATCCATGCTCCGGACACGTGTCGCGAGCCTTCCATATCAGTCTCAAAGTGGTAGGTGATTCGGTAGTACTACAGTAGAAACTCTCCAACTCGGAACTCCCTAACTCGAAAAAATGCATGGTAAACTGAAAACCTACTGCGTCGAAAAAAAATTTCGCCGACAAAAACTCTCTAAGGCGAAACATTTGTCGATTTTTGTCTATATCATTCGAGCAAAAACTCCTTAACTCGAAATTTCCTGTTTGGCAAGTCTCGAATTCCTTATTATGAACGTGCCAGCGATCCATCGACTGCCACAACGGCACAATCGAAGCGACAACTTCGCACTCTAAGTATAGCAGAGAAATTCAAAATTATCGAAGAACTCGAATCATCAAATTCTACTGAACAAGATATTGTATTAAAGCTCGGCATTCCAAACAACATATTTGAAAGAGCTGGAGGGACCGAGATAAAGATATTCTCAGCTTTGTCTAGGTTAAGGAATGCTTTCGATCGTATGAAACTGCAATCTTTATAACATCAAACAAGAATGAATGATTTTATGTAATAACTGTGAATTAAAATATTTAAAATATTTTTCAAATTCCATTTGATCTAATATGTCACGATGTGACGAGTTGGCTGGAGTAGATTGATTTTAGAATACACTTTACCGAGAACAACGTACAACATGTTTCAGGATTCGGGTACACCCCGGAAAAATTGGGTAGCGGTGAGTTTGTTATTTCAATTGGTGAGATCGAGAGAGTTTGTTATAATCTCCTGGGTTTGTAACTGTCGTGTGAAAAACGTATTTTTTAGCGTTACTGTATTCTGCTTGGTTATGGCTCGGAGGGGTATGTTTGTCAGCTGCTCTAATGTTGATTGAGAACCGTGATTATTTTGCCGTTGTCCCGTACGCGGAATCAGAAATTCTATGCGTACGCGAAGGCTCCATTCTTCGGGTACGGAATTATTCGGAAAGGCGCCGCCTAAAAGCCGGAAATTATTCGCGCACGCGAAATCATATCCGCTTCGCGTACGCGAAAATGTTCAGGATGGCGCTTTGCAAGGCCTCCGCGCACGCGAAAGGAACCACTTCTCGCGTACGCGAAAATATTTGGAAGGGCGCCTCGCAAAAGTCTTCGCGCGAAGACCAAATTAATTTGTAATTTCCCAACGCCATCAGCTCGCGAAAGAAAAAATCACGGTTCTTAATCAACATTAGAGCAGCTGACAAACACACCCCTCCGAACCATAACCAAAGCAGAATACACGATGTAACGCTTTGTAAAAAATACGTTTCTTCACCCGACAGTTACAAACTCAGGAAATTGTAACAAACTCTCTCGATCTCACCAATCGAAATAACAAACTCACCGCTACCCAATTTTTCCGGGGTGTACACGAATTCCAAAACATGTTGTATATCGAGGATCATTCCGAAAAACTCCGTAACTCGAAAAACCCCATAACTCGAATTTTTCGACGGGTCTCTTGAGATTCGAGTTAGAGAGTTTCTACTGTATTGTGATACACCCAAGTTCCGTTAAAGTGTCGGGTATCTCTCGTATCTTTCTCGAAGTGGTGCCGCTGCGTTAGTACTATTTTGCTACCATCCAAGTTCCGAACAAGTGTCACGAGCCTTCCGTATTAGTTTCGAACTGGGATTGCTACGCTGGTACTGTTTTGGTAACACACAAGTTCCGAAAAAGTGTCACGAAGGTTCAGTATCTCCTGAAACGGGTTTTGAGGTACTGCCCTCCTTCAAAGAATTCTGATCTCAGACGAATCTATTCACCTTCAGGGGAGAAAAAGGAACAAAAGAAAAAAAATAGAAAAAAATCATCCCACCTGAAAGTCGAAAGTCTTTCACCCCATTCAAGAAAATATGCTACTTTTGAGACACCCTGTATATAGATATACTAACAATTCTGATCTCTAAAGCTGAATCTCGGAAGAGGAGGCCCATGAGATTAAATCCTTGGAGATACATTCGTTTCTCACCAAAACCAGATGATTCTCAGAGTTCCATCAAGATTCGTGTTCCGCAAGGTTGGGCCTCCCTTTGTTAGTCCACTATGACTCTGAAACACTCACCTATTGGACTCCGAATCAGCGTATAGATGCTGTGTGATTTTAGTGAAATTCTTAGTGGTTTTCCTCTATCTCCCATTTCTGGCTCCTACTGTCGCTGAAAATCCTCTAAAAATACGATCTGATAAGGGAAAATACGATCTGATAAGGGGGACTCAGAACTTGATCTTGCCTTTAGTTTTGACCCATTCAGTTACCATCTTGTTCTACGACGAAAATACCCCACCAAGGCATCCACAGTCCTAGCCCTCTTTCACAGGGTACGAAAATTCTGAAAAAATATAATTGCAACGTGGAAATTGATGGCAGAAACAATCTCGCTCTTAGTTTTGCTGTCAAAGGTCGTAATTCGCCTCTTAAAAATCAAAAACTCATACCCAGGTGATATTGCAACCCATAATTAAGGCCATAACTCGAAAAGAGCCATGCAGGGAAAGGTGCTGATATGAGCTCGAGTTCGTATTCAGCAGCTAAGAATACGTATGAGATGACTTTCATCTTTCCTGATCAGTAGATGACTTGATTTTTGAGCCTGTGTATCCTCAAATAATCCATGCACTCGCTATAAATTGCATGTATAATTGACCTCTTATAGAATCGAAGAATGGCCACCTTATTCATAAGATCATGAAATCTGACAGAACTACAATACATCTGATCATTCTGGAATATAGAATCCTCGAAAACAACAGAGCATGTACAAAAAGAAATCTCAAACCATGCCTTACGTATAATGAAGGTTATGGTGCACCTCGGACTAATAAGAAACTGTAATGATAAAATAAGAATGTGATGTATTTCTCTCCAGTCTCTACTTTGGTGGGAGAGTTAGTAAGACCTGTCTGAGGGCACACTTGCAACATTTTGAAATTTTTTATTTCTTTCACGTACTTTGTGATCTTCAGTGATCTTATGTAGCAAGACAATGAGAGTAATAGAAGCTCTGCCAAATTTTATGCCATCATGAATAAGTGAATCTCAAATCAACCCTTCTTGAATCTACTACATCAAATTTTTGGGAGAGTTATCAATTTTGTGTTTTGTCCTTCTATAGCGAGTGCAACAAAGTCCAGTATTTCCAAGTCCAGTGTATTTCATTCGAAAGATACCCCTAACTGAATCAAGATGACATGGAGATTGCACCATCTTTATCCAACTTCGTATGGAAAATTTTCTTCTGTTCAACAGCAGTGGCAGCAGTCGGGAGCGAGAACAACAGCAACCGCAGCAGCAACAGCAGCATGCGCTTCGGCCCAGCAATCTGGGCCACTTCCAGCATCAGCAGCAATTGGGTGGGACGACATCAGCATCAGCAACAGCAAGTGGTGCAGGCCAGCAAGTTGGCGATCCCAGGCTCGGAGCATTGGCAACAGGAGGAGCAGTTGGAGCGGCTCTCGAATCGAGCCATCACGTTGAAACAAGTGGTTTTAAGCTGACTAGAGCACGCTCGGCAGCTCGTTTTCTGCACACAACCACAACTACAACGACTACAACTCACTACGGACAGCCAGGTTATCAAGGTTCAGCTGCGACGATACCACCAGCTCCGAGAGTACATCGCTCGCACCACGGACCAAGATCATCGCCAGGTCGACACCACCATCATCATCAACACAGTGGATCCGGAGTCGGTGTTGGCTCATTCCGTTCACATCCACACTCGCAAAGAGGCTCAAGATATAATTTCAGTGATGAGAAGGCGCAAGAAGTACAGGAGGAAGATGAAGCCACTCTCAGGGAGCTCCTCCTAAGGTATTATCGACCCTAACCACGCTCTGCTACCAATTTTTCCTAATGCGTTGGGTCTGTTTGATCTTGCTCTCCGCGACTTGCGCTAAAACTATCATCAACTAGATGCGACGCAGTCTTTTTGACATGCCTTGCTATTGTCATTTTGTATAGTGGCGTAGCCTTGTCGTGGAGAGTAAAACAGCATAGATGTGGTGAGTGCTCTCGCACTCTGATGTACGGCTTTTGACACATAAAGACAGCCGTGGTGAATTTTTCACTAAGAGTCAAATTTTTTGCTTGCGCACTTTTTGAAGGTATCCAGAACGCGCTTTATAGATTCGGACGTCTTTGAAATACTGCCTGTTGTATTAGAGAGTTCTGCACTACGAAACAAAATGAGCTGAACCTTGTGGTTTTTTTTTTAACAATAATCTGACTAGCCACTTGATTAAAAATTCAACTAGAATTATCGAGATCGTGACGCTTTTATTTTGGATCGGAGCTCCTTGAATTTACAATTCTCATTTTTCGCTTTTTTTATATTAATGGTTATAGAAGATGAGAAATTCCAAGAGGACCATTACAAATGCGGAAGCAGGGTAAGAGAATCGCGATTATCTCACCCGGCCACTAATGGAGTATCGAAAAAGAATTTATGACTGCAATAAGGTTGAGTGCGCACTGAAAAATACGCTTCAAATATTTTTCTCGTAGCTAATAAAAATCCATCAATTTTGAATTGAAACTTGAGTGTACACAAAATCAACGAAATATCGCAAGGAATATAAACATCATTATTAAAGCCTTGGTCTAAGGGAGATTTCTGTCGAATTTTGATGGTTTTTTCATCCGTACTTCTGCAAAAAGTGGCTAAATAATATATCCTTCCCCGTAAAGTGATTTCTGAGGTGATTCTGCTATTTCATCACCCGCTAGGGGACTTATCGATTATTGTCTCAAAAGGCATCACAAAAATTCACAGGAAACTCTGTAAGTTCTCAAAAAATCATGAGAAAAAATGTAAGATATGTGAACCTGTTTCTTAACTCTATCTTAAATCATTTTCACTATTTCGCCACCTCAAGGGCATATTTTGGTCCCCGTAATGCTTAAGGGTGCTCTGCAACGAACACGTTTGAAAGGATGATGTAGGCTATGGATTTACTATAAGCTCTGTCAGAATACATTTTTGCATGGCAGGAAAAATGGGGCAAAAATTAGTACTCAAAAATCTATGAGAACACACAGCATTGATGTAGGACAAACAGCTAATTGTCGAAGTATCATTCACACATACTTTCATCCACTCATAACAAGATCCCTGAAATCATGCGACATTTTTCCATTACGTGCTCGATTACGTGTCAGGCACATCAAGCGTAAGATAAATACAGACGAACTATCCATCCTTCTATTATAATGATTTATACCTAAAGTCTAAACTTCAAAACAAACAAGGTATTCCTTAGGAATTAAAATCACGCAGTTGCCTCGCTTTTCATAGGATTCAAAAAAGCAATTTGAAGCCAGATGAAAAAAAATTCACTCGCTTTGATTTCATCGCCCGTGGAATAATGGATATTAAATACTGGTTGCTGTACAACACAATGGCGCCCAACAATGGCGCCCAACAATGGATTTAAAGCTCGCAATAAAACGAAGGGAATCCTGTGAAATGCATGGACAATGAGAAGCCTATTTTTACAGTTCTATAGCCACAAGAATGCAAATAGTGATGAAACAATGTGTGCAATTTTTTACAGATCATTCGGAAACGCAAATTAACAAATAATACGACATAAACATGCCTCCCACAGGACACATCATGCATATGAACATCAACCATTTATTCATGGCAGTTGCTGCACACGCTACTAAAACATTGCATCATATCTTGTAAATAATCTTCGTAAGATATAATATGAAAAATAGTCTAAAACACATTGGAAACATACATATTATAGCTTTTGTCATGTCCAAGTGGATTCTCTGAATCTCAGTCATGTGTAAGACGGCTGCATCGCTCGGGGCTTATCTTCGCTTCATTATCACAGATACTTATGTTTCTAGTTACATGCAAGCAGGGTGACCAGAATTGTGCTCAAAATCGGACCGTATCATCAGATAGATGAATTAGTAAATAGAACTTTCTGAGCTGAGTAAAAGAAATGTGGAGTTTTTGATATTTTTATGAGAAGATCTCAAAAAAATTCCGAATGGTGAATTGGAACGAAGAGAGTTTTTCAACGTCTAACAAATAGTCAGTGCATAAATATTGCATACTGCTGCAAACGATGGATAGCAAAAAAAATTCTGCTGAGCCTATTCGTCTGTGCGTCCGGTACTACATCACTCGTGAACTGTGACACGAAAGGGATATCTAAACGCTACTGTTTGTAAATTTTATTTTGTCAAAACTCGCCTTGCACTGAGATAGATAGATAGATACGCAAAATCGACCAGAAGAAAGGTCAAACTGAAAATCCTGTTGAACTGCGTAAGCCCAGCGATGCGTCGCATTGCAGATGTTCCAATATGTGCTGGATACTCTACTACACCTTTCACCTTATTCAAATTTTACTCTTGGCCAGAAATCGACAATTTGCAGGAATACCTAGATAACGTATAAAGTGATGAGCCGCAGAAAAATATTTTCAGTGCACAAATAATACTGAACATTCTAGATCAATGATATAAAAATGACACGACAAGGGAAAAGTTTTCAAAAAATTGACTGTGACGTGCCCCTGAAAAGCGGGTTACACGTGCTTGTGCACCAGAGAGTTCCACACTTGGACTTTCTCTAGCGCACATGTGTATATTTTTATATATTCATCATCGTCATCGTTCCACCTGACATTTATGATGACTCAACCACGACTGTGTTTCCCAAACTAGGTGCCTGTAAGTGCGAGCTTGCAAAAAGCCAAAAAGACTGACAGATAGTGCGATCTCTAGAGAGAAAAAAACGAAAGTGAAAAGTGTATCGATACATTGATCGAGAGATAGCTTCCGGTGTTGTGTGTAGCGAGAAACTGAGAAAAAATATAATCGGACAAAAAATGTCGCTTCCGTGACTCGAGGTGAAATTCAAAACCACGTACGCTCGTTGGCCAGACGAAAATCGCAAATCACGAAAAATTTGCACAACCGAAATCAAGAGGATGTAGAAAAAGTGAGCGGAGCAAAAGAAAAATTTGAAAGAGACAAAAAAGTGCGAGATTGGCGGAGCCCTCGAGGGGCCCCACAGTTAGTTTCGGAACACAGCCATGGTCTCCTTACCTCCAAGGTACATAATAACATCATCGCTGCATTATATTTTTCTTTATTGCCTAACGTTCGTTCTCTTCCATTCATTCTTCTTTTTTTCCCTTTTTGTCGTTCTACTATTTTCATGCTTGCACAGAGACGTCGCTTTAGAGTTGCTCCCTTTACTTCTGTGACTACCTACCGTGAAAATCGCCGCAGAACTTTCCGCTTCTTTGAGCGTTGTGTATATATACGTGCGTCATACCATAAATTTTTGTTTCCTGTCTCAGTAATTCCTAAGCCCTTTCTCAATGAGCTGGGCAACCTATTTCAAAATTTCGCATGGTCATCGTTGATATGAGTTCCTTGGAAAGTAAGGCACGATCGTATCTACTTTCCTCGGAAATCTTATTTGTGGAATCTGGAAAAATACTCAGACAAAATCATGATTCTGTATCTTCAATTCCCGTGTCTAATACGACTTGCTATCCTACGCACTTGTGTCTCAATGCATTCGTGTTTTTCGATCTGCCAAGGTTGTACGATTAAATTGAACCGCTATAATTTGATGTGAGTA
Organism: Eretmocerus hayati; assembly: GCA_029851415.1. NCBI lineage: Eukaryota > Metazoa > Arthropoda > Insecta > Hymenoptera > Aphelinidae > Eretmocerus > Eretmocerus hayati. The sequence continues at coordinate 84,106,648 of CM056744.1, read as the reverse complement.
TTTGCTCTAATTAAGACGTGTCTATGTGCATTTGTTCATTTGGCTTTTGTAGAAATTATTCAACAGTTTCTTCTTTGCCTCATTTGATAACTTTTGTAGTTTAGAATATTGCAGATCAGATTTGTACCGAACTTCGATCATGAGATGTGCTAAGAAAAATGAATTTCCCATGCTGACGCGAAATTATTTTGGTTTACCAAAATCTTAAGTCTCAAAGTAGGTGAAGTAGTGCCATGATACTTTTCATGATACTATTATAAAAAAAAATGATACTCATTACAAATTTTATGTTATGATAGATTTTGTTATCGTGTTACAAAAAAGTTTCTAGAACCCCTGTAATATTCATCATTCGCAAGCACATGGAGATCGGTATGGACAGATCTGGCACTTCAGTTTTACTCTCTAAAAGTTGTCCTCTTGAAATCATCATCATTCATTCTCACTGCATTTCACCAATAACCACGATATCATGTAATACAAATAGAAATGATTTTAAAAAATCGCCTTAGTTTTACGTCTCCACTTGACCGCTGGGTACATCATAGCATTATTATATCAGTTGCTGTGCACATCGGTCGAATTTTTATCTGCATTCATCTATCACATTTTTGTCCTCTAATCAAGCAAAACTTCTTTTAACGAAGAACTAAGCTCATCAATCCATTTCCTCATAAGTATTTTTAGCAAAATCACTTTCACACCTGCATCATAGATCATTTTAGGACTCAATACACCTTCTCCATTGGCATTAACCTACTTCCGCTCTCGACAAAACTCATTCAATGTAGTGAGATTGACTGTGTTATGTAACGTAATCGAAATATTGTGATGGAATAAGTTTATTCATGCTTCGATGAAATGACAAAAAAATTGTTTTCAGTCCTCAACCCACAATGAAAGTGAAAATAATGGGCAACAGTAAGTTTTGAGCATTTCGTTTCGATTTGTTCATTGAAATTTGCCGGGAACCCTTAAAAAACGGGATTCCTCTGATATGAATTTCAGAGTCAACTCAGGTATTGATCATTTCAAAAAAGCTAAATAGCTATAGATATTCTTTTAAAAAACTATAGTGCACGTGGTTGTACAAATGAGAAGATAAAATATTTCATTCTCTTTTTTTATTTATTGCTTTGTCTTTTTATAATTTGCACTTAGCGAATTTGAGTTTACTGGGCAAAGTTGTGGTGAACAATTCTTTTGAAATTTTATCGAAGTGTTACCCAAAAAAGCGATCACCCTGACCAAAACAACTATTGATGCCACAATAATCCGTAAACCCCTAATGTGCACAGCTGTGAAATCACTGGTAGCAGTCTTATTGTACTGGATGTTTTACAGTTTTCGATCACTACAACTATTACGTGATTTAGGTATATGTTACAGTAAAATTGTTGTCTGCGTGTCTTTTTCACAATGTACTCGTGGTTTTCCATGGGAAATGTAGAGCAGCGTTAGAAAAAGTTTAGGTATGTTCACTCATCCAAACGAATATTCATGGGTACAGTCAATTAGTCACACACACACACACACACACACACACACACACACACACACACACACACACACACATTAGGGTATTAGGGTGAGCCGAAAGATGACTTCTATGCAGTTTCCCGATATTTGAGTGCTTACAAAATTACATGAAACAGTATTTGCGCCTCGTTCATGAGGTTCTCCGCTTCCGAGCGACTATTTCGACCCTCGCCTTCGACTCGGGCCGAAAACCAATCGCTCAGAAGCAAGCCACAACCTCATAGACTTGGTGCAAAATCTACTATTTTTGGATTCTTGTATATAGATATGAAAAAACCTCTGCTGAGCACTGAGAAACGAAATTTCAGGTTCCGGCAAGAGCTATCAAGTTTTTATCAAAATTAATACGGGAGTGAATGGGGAAACGCCAAATTTGCCACGTCTTTCTTGCTAATTTTGCTTATATTTATGGTCCACCTGAACATTCATCAACGAACTAGAGCTCATTTTGAAGGTTGTTCCAGAAGCTACAAAATGAGTTGAAGTGAGTCTAATTTTAGTTGATCAGAGCCAAGCTATCTCATTTTTTCCAAAGAACGATTTTCTCGGTGATTTTTATAGAAATCACCTAGCAATTTTACGTTAAATTTATATATACATGTATCGTACACATAGGAGGTTGAGGTGAGATCTTTACCAAGAAGGTGTTAGCGTGGGAAAAATTACCAGCATCGGTCGCGAAAGCAAGCTCATGGGGATTTTCTACGGGATCCTATCCGTAAAGCCCTTTGATCCCAGAGACGTGTGGTTCTGAGGCGAATTCCATTGTGAAATTATTGAAACCGAATTGGCTTAAACAAATAGTCAGAGTAACTTTTCTCGTCTTTCGGTCTCGACTTTTCGGTCCCACAATATTTTTTTGAGGTAGACTGGGGGGGCATTTTAAACAAAATGTTCCCGTTGTCATTTATTCCTGAAAGTCATCATCTTTGAGCTCCAAGCAATTTCGAGTTGGAAAAAGCGGATCCCGACTTTTTGTACATTCAAAAAAGCAACAACAAAGCAAAAACTCGATATTGCCGGTGGCAGAATCTGTTCATTAGGGTTTTCCCTACGAATTCCGATAGCAACATGGTCCTCGCCCAAATCCTACCAAGTTTTGAAATTTTTGAGTGCGCAATTCTAGGGGTGACAGATAAGCATGCTAATGCACACACACAGTATAGTCCACACACGCTTAATTGAGAGATTCTCCAAGACCAGAAGGGCCTTACGAATAAAATTCCATGATCCTGTTTTTCCATAGCGATGGCGGTGATTTTGACAAGTCTAACACCATTTCAGGAATGTCATCTTCACATCTTATTGGTGGTAATTTTGATAAGGTATACTTTAAGGAAAAATTACGATAGTCCAGCTCTGGTCAGTTGAAATTAGACTCACCTCAATTTATTTCACAGCTTTTCCAAAATCAGCTAAAGTACGTTAAAGAATGTTCAGGTGGACCAGAAATACAAACAAAGTTAGCGAGAAAAACGTGGTGAATTTGGCGTTTCCCAGTTTAACACCGTGTTAATTTTGATAAAAACTTGAGGACTCTTGCCGAAACCTATAATCTCATTTCCTAGCTGTCTATATCACGTTTGCGCAGTAGCACAGCTAGAAAATGTCATTTGCGACTCGTGCTTCGCACTCGTCACATAATATACTATCTCAGCGCTCAGCGAGAGTTTTTTCATATCTGCATATGAAAACCCATCTCTTGCACACTAGGGCGTATCAATTCCTAGAAAAAAGCCATTTTTCGATCCACCCTAAAACACATCCATGAGTCTCTCATGACAAATCTAAATGAATATGAACTCAGAAGATCTCAAGTAAGAATTTAATTCGTAAACTATGCCAGTTTTCGTGGCATGGGAAAGGACTACACTGTAAGAAATGTATTTGTTGGTTCAATGAAAAATTCAACTAATTGGTTGAAAATTCAACCAGCTGGATGAAATGTTGGTTGAAAATTTAACCAATTTCTTACAGTGTAGAAGTCATGGATATTCCAAATAGAATAGTCCAGGATTTCGCTAGAACAGGAAAGACCTGGATTAGAAATCAAAATATGAGATCCTCATCATTTGAAATATCTTGGGATTATGTTGATGGGTCAGATATTAGGATTCCAGGTGACTCAATTACCAACTTTCACGAGTACATTTTAAGATACTGTTTATTGTGTGAGTTGCAGTGAACAATGAATGATGAAAGAGTATGATGCTTCAGTAACTGTTTGCTGGATAACCAAAGAAAAATATTCATTGACTTGAGTCTCGACTTGAGTAGCTCTACAGTCAGACTGAAGTCAGGGAAAATCTTCTCCGTGCGTAAAGTTGCACAGAATCACTTTAGCATCTTCAAAGAGGTAGCGGTGGTGCTCACGAGTGTCTTGCTCAAAATTATATGAATTTTCAACAATAGAATTAAAACTACGTCGTTTCAAAATTATTCACGAAATTCGTAAGCGCTCTCACAGAGGAATTTTTCAAATCGAGAATGTAATTACGAGCTGGCTGCGCAATTCCGAGCCGTGACGTAGAAGCTCAGGCAGTAGCACTGATTTGAATGATTCATGGCTCCCTGGCGGCTAGTTCAACTTTTGCCAAACCTCACGCAAGTGCAGGCCTGAATTTTCCAGATGCTCGTGAATAAGGCAGCAACAATAGCGTCTAAAAGGCACGGATCTTGAGTAACATATAGCAACACACGTAGAGAAATAGCGCCACATTTTGATGAAAAATATTTATTCCCCTATTTATTATAGCACCTTTTTTAAATGAGCACCAGATACTTATAGATGCACCGAATACGTCAAATTAGAGCACTCCTGAGCGCCCTACCGATCACCGTAGATTTTTTTTCAAACCCATAGCTCGACTATAATCGAATCGAGTTCTTCTTACTTGGGGAAAGATTTTAATGAAAAGAGAGGGAGTTTTAAGGTGCATGGGGATTGTTTGTAAGTGATACTAATACGATAATTGTGTGGTAACAGCCTGCAGAAGCAGGTGACGGTGATGAGCATGAACCTGAGCTCGAAGCTGGACGAATTGCAGAGAGGCGATCGTCAATTGGAGACGACCGTGGCACTTTGCGAGATTCGTACTCAGCTGCAGGAACTCACGAAAAGCGTCGAGTCTTGTCAGAGCGAGGTCAGCGAAGTCAAACGAGACATGGTCGCCATCAAGGTGAGATACATTGAACACTAGCAACAATATTTATTGTATTCCATAATCTGGAGCGCAATCGGGATCTAACAATGCTCTCAGTTGAGATCATGGTCGTATAAACTGAGATAGCCGTACGGATGTTGGATAAGTTAATGGCGACTTAGTGTAACCAAGGCCTGACGAATAGGGAAAATCACGTTTCATCGCGCTCTTCATTTAAATTCAAAATGTGACTTTTGTGGGGACAACAAGCTTTTGTTAGAGGGTTTGTTGTGACTCACAAGGGGAGGTCAGGGTTTGCGGGAGCTGAAACTCTATGAAAATTTTTTTACATACTGTTTGGGGCAAAAAAGTATACTTATTTCTCAGTTCACTAGAATAAATTTCTGGAACTTCGGGGAAAATATATGAAGCCTGCAAGTATACTGATGACTGTCCATATATGATCATACATGATCATGCATGGTCATGGATGGTGCACTCACAGACACTGAGAACATACTATAACTTGGTCAGATAGTTGGTGACTTTATCCAATGTGGATCTCAAAAATGTTACTTGAAGCACACAGGGTTCTCACATGAAGTCATGAGCCTCATACAAATTATGGCAGTGAATCAATCATTCTCAAAGTATCGTCTCTTGTCCCTCCACTGGCAATGTATGTACATTCTTGCACCTGTAGGTCGATTCAAATCCACAGAGATAGTGTATATTGCTATCATTATATTCAGAATAATATCTACAATTCTCTGTAATAAACATTTTGAATTTCCAGGGAGGCTTGGTGTGTCGAAATCAGCTTATACAACTCTCCCAATCTCTTAATAGTGGCGCATCCTTGTTCGTATAATTATGTAGAGAATCAAAAAGTGTTTCATAGAGGTTTTTTACATATTATCCTGAATGTAATGATAGCAATACACATCTCTGTGACCTTGAATCGGCCTATCGGTACAAAAATGTATACATACATCGTCAGTCGAGAGATAAAGAATGATACTTTGGATGAGAGTTTGAGAACAATTAATTCATTAGCATTTATTGAAGAGGCTTGTGACTCAATGAGAAGATCCTGTGTGCTCCAAGTGACATTTATGAGGTCCACATTAGATAAAGTCACCAACTATCCTGAACAGGTCAGTATATTCTCAGTGTCTGTGAGCCCACCGTCTATGACCATGAATGGTCATGAGTACATGAACAGACATCAGTTTATTCGCAGGCTTGATATATTTCTCCTGAAGCTCTAGAGGCCTATTCGAGTAAACGCAAAAATACGTACATTTTTTTGCCCCAAACAGTATGTAAAAAAATTTTCATAGAGTTTCAGCTCCCGCAGACCCTGACCTCCCCTTGTCAGTATGATTTTTGCCTGACCTCGAGAATTTCTTCTTACAGTTGCAGTTTCTTCGATCAGACTCTTTGTCAGGATCCCTTGTAGTAATTCCTACAATCGCCACCGTGAATGCAGAATTAAAAATAGCCAAAACACGTAAATGAGTCATGGAATCCGTATATATTTTCTTCTTGTCATAAAGTTGTTTATATATATTTTACCATGGTTCACTACCTACAGAATAAGCGAAGCTCGAAACATTCTCGTGAAGAGAGAGACGTTTCCATATGAAAAATGAGCTTGAACCTCGAACAAGTGACGCATCAACTCGAGAAAACTTGAGTACTGCATAAGCTTTGAACGTTTTTAATTATGAAAATTCATTTTAAAATTAATTCCAACATTTTTATACCCGTTTTTTACATGATGAATATTTGAACGGGAGATGGAAGAGCGCCTGGACAAATGAAAATCGCTAAAATTCGCTCAAATAAATGCCGACTTCGCGAGTTTTGAACAAGTAACGTAAGAAAATAGGGAACACGCATGTGTCAGATTAAAATGTTCTTGCTTATGCAGTCGATAGTCGATATAAAAAGAATAACTTCTGTGAAAACAGAATATTTTTAAACGCTATGAATTTTTTTTGAGAGTCGATTGAAATTGGGAATGATTCGGACGCCCGTTCAAATCGATGTCACGTGATTGCTGTCTGCCGCCGAGCCGACTGTCAGCAATCCAGCCGGGTTTGTTCGTCATCTAGTTAGGGTCCCTAGACAGTTTAGTACTATATATAGCGACTGTAAGTCTGCAGTGTTGTGTCCGTGTGCCGTTCAAAACTCCAAACTCCACAATATGTCGCAAATAAAATGAAATTATGAGAAAATATGAGGCTCAAACACTTCCCTGGGATAAGTAGTTGCTAGACCGATAACCAAAGGCAACACCGAGTTCTCCATGTGTTTTTCCTTTCATCAGATGAGTATTTACCAAGTTCAAATAAGGATGATCTAAATGAAATAAAAGAACTCTGTTCTTGGTGAAGAGATCCCACTTCATTTTCAGGTTTCTGGTATATGAGAATACAGTGGATATGATGAAGTCGTACAGGGCTTGATACCACTGACCTTCATCAATACTCAAAAACATGTAATTGGCAGACCATAATATGATGTTGTCACCACCTCATGTGGTGCTTCATGTGCATATGTTTCCATTCAGTCCCAAAACCCAGTGGAGCATTCGAATCCCCAAGTACAGCAAGGGGGAACGGTGCAAGTTCATGTGGACGAATTGGATATACTCAGACAGGTATTTTTCACTTCATTGTTCTCTGTGTTTCAACATCATGGTGCATATTTCACACATGTAACTGTAAAATGTTCAATTAAGAAAAAATCCTTATCTACTTCTATGAGATTATCTTACGTTGACACAAGATGGAACATTCTTTATAAAGTCAACCATAAAATTTCAGGAATTTCAGGTGTAGTCAGATTCATGACTGGAATAAAAAGATTCTATATATTTTGTCACTACACCAATCTGTACTGACTTTGCGAATTGGTGTGAGTCGATTGGTACGGTTGTTGCCATTCGCCTTTTGTACATTGTGTCCAACACTATTAATCAACCAATCTGAAGCTTAGCAGAAGAATGAATTGTTTGGGGACACTGACGACATGAATAACTGAATAACACTGAATAACATGAAGGATGAAATGAGACATGTTCTTGTTGCAGATTGTACCGGCACAGAAAAATCTTCTCTCGATAGAGATGACTCTTTATTCCTTATACAGATCATGAGAAGTGATGGTTCTCTCAAAATACACAATGGTATTATATCTCAGTATAGATCACACCAATCTTGTGACAGAATAAACCAAGTCCACTCCGATATCACTGATACTCTCACTGACTCCAATACTGCAGATGGTAAAATATGACCAAAGAGTTTGCATATCATTCAATAGGAAGAGAAGTGTTCATTCAACTAAATCCATCACTCAAAGGCTTGCTCAGTGCTGATGTAATCTGCAATAAAAAAAAATGTTCCTCTCAATTATTTATGTTCCTTTGCAGTCTCTACTCACATTGATTCCTCTGCTATGCTTCAGATTGTTTGGTCTGTGATGATGAACACTGTTTACAAAGTGATAATGGCAACAAACGTGCCAAGGAATCGACACCAATATCCAAAGTCAGCACAGACTAGTGTAGTGGCAGAATTTATAGAATGTTTATATTCCAGTTATGAATCTGACTACAGCTGGTATACCTGAAATTCTACGGTTGAGTTTATAAAGAACGTTCCATCTTGAGTCAACATAAGATAATCTCTTAGAAGCGGATAAGGATTTCTTCTCAACTAAACAATTTATAATTTTTGTACAACATGCACCATGACGTTGAAATATTGAAGACTATGAAATGACAAGTACCTGTCTAAATATCCGATTTGTCCACATAAACTCCTCATTCACCCTTGCTGTACTTGGGGATTCGAATGATCCACTGGGTTTTGGGACTGAATGGAAAGATATGGATATTGAGTGGTGTAATCATCCAACTATAGTCTGCCAATTACATGTTTTTCAGTATCGATTAAGGTCAGTGGTATCAAAACCTCTATGGCTTCATCATTTCCATTGTATTACCATACACCAGAAACCTGAACATGAAGTGGAATCTCTTCACCAAGAACAGAGTTCTTCTATTTCATTCAGATCATCCTTATTTGAACTTGGTAAATACTCATCTGATGAAAGGAAAAACACATGGAGAAGTCGGTGTTGCCTTTGGGTATCGGTCTAGCAACTGAGGGACGTGTCTGAGACTCACTTTCACAATTCTCATAAATTGTTATGATTTCATTTAAGCCACATGTTGTTATTAAGTATCAGATAACAAAAGGGTACACAACAACACCGCAGCCGACTGACTACTAGTCTAGTGCATGGCTGTGCACAGCTGTGCACGCTCGCATGGAAATAAAGTTTAGTGATCCTGCGGCACCGAATTTGTCAGCTGCGGAAATTCCAAAATGAGAAATCGTTGGAAAACAATGTTATGCAGATGCAGCTCATCATGGGCATACTTGTGGGCACTCACGGGAGTAGGTAATAATGCGATCAATCCCAATCTACTTACGACGTCAACTTTACCACGCCGAACAAACCCGGCTGATTGCGGACAGTCTGGTTGGCGGGAGACAGCGATCACGTGACATCGATTTGAACGGGCGTCCAACTTTCAATGAATATTTAAAAATACTTATCGTTCACCAAATGAAAAACCGTATTGTAACTTTGTTTCTCACGTCATCAACTTTATTTCAACAAAGTAATTTTATTGCATGCGTGTTATTTGCAGATATGCATGGAAATATTACGGTACATTACTAAATCCGTCAGTGGTAGGATACATCATAACATTTCACACACCTACTCGCTTACGGAGTAACATTTAAATTACTTTGATGGTACTTATACTCGAAAAAGAATAAGCACTCATAGCCCTTACTCAGCATTCTTTGAAAACTTTAATATAAGTGAAATTCGTGGTCAGAGCACGATCATGGTCAGAGTATCAGCAAATGTTACGTGTAATGACAAATTCAAATAATCGTTGATGAGTCGAGATCTGGGAATAGACGTGGAAGAAGATAGAATAAAAATAGCAGATAGTGACGTTGACGTATTCGAACATCAAAATTATAACGTCCGGTCACTTTTCTCGAGGGATATGAGCCACTGCAATTCGACATGCTAGCACAACATTCATTTGGAATTCTAATTAGAGTGGCACATGCTCGTAAAAATGTCACAGTAATATTTTTATGATGAATTTCCGCCCTTTTCATTGGCAGACAGAGGCGACTCTCGGGGGCAAAATTACGCGAGATGAGAAAAAGCAGTCACCAAGGTCCTAATGAATTTAAATAACTTGCTATAGTTTTCATATTAATTAAATTTTAGCAATCCTCCAAAAATCCCCAAAATTTAGATTGAAAAACAATGAACTAATGAATGATTCATTTTTCTGTTAGCATGAGCTAGATACGGTGCAGCAAGTGAAAGAAGAAATAGAAGAGCTTCGAGACTATGTCGAGAAGCTGGAAAAAAATTCACATCGGAGGAAACTGAGGCTGTTGGAGCAGGTTAAATTTATTGCGCTCTCTATACATGTTTCCTTTTTATTGCGCGGTCTATTTTGATATAATGTTTTTCATTTTGTTGTTTCAGATTTCTTTTCACGAATTTAGCTCGTAAGCACCCTTTTTGAAATTGTTATGTTACTTTTTAACTCAACATTATTGTTCTTGTTATTGTCAATGCAGTTAATTGTTCAACGAATGCTATTTTGTTTATGTGGTTCTTGAATTTTTTTTAGTGGTTTACTCCCTCATATTTGTTTGAAAGCTCTTTTGGTTTGAATCTGTGAAGTATGATGGAACCTCAAAGATTTAGATACTCTGGAAAATACATAGAGATTGATTCTACTAATTTAGAGTCTCATACTTCAGTCTATGCAATCCCTAGTCTGCACATTCTCTATTCCTTTGCAGACCTTAGATAGCAATAATGAAATAAATATTGCTCCCTCTATTCAATAAAAACAGACAGTGGAATGAAATCTGTCTGATTTATGAAAAGAAAAGATATTTGAGGTTTGATCGTACAATGTTTTCTGTGCTTGTACTCCCCATTAATCACAAATTTCATTAATGAGCGTCCAGAGTTCTAATTATATAATTTAGAACCGAATAGGGAATAAATGAATCGAATTTTTGAATATGTGCACGATACTCATTTTCGTTTCTTATTTGTTATGAGCATACAAATAAATTGGAACCCGAATTCCTTCCTTGTCCTCTTTCAGTTCGATACTTTCCATCAGATTTGCTTATGTTTTGTGGTATAAATATGATACAACTATTTTTCCTCTTTTGTGATTTTGCTGGAGTGGATGACCCTAAACAGATGTGATCGCAGTCAATTGGATCACGGCTAGTTTGAAGTTGAACACCGTCTAATAAATTTAATTCGGTCCCAACTTAAGAACATATCATCTAATAAATATTTTTGTTTATTTTCAGGGGTTGACGTTCTTCCTGTCGTATGCAATACTGGCGGCAGTCCTTGGAATGCTACAGTTTGGATATAACACTGGAGTTATAAATGCACCAAAAAAGGTGAACAAATACATCTTACTCATTCATGGAAGGGAAAAATAGTCACAACGATATATATGAAAGACAATGAAACAGTAGCCTCAGAAAATACGTATAAAGTATTTACAGTTTTTCCGAATAGTTAGTCGATGGAAAACTGCTTTTGTCGATTGGATATTTTTTTCCATGATCATCTCCGGCAAAAACTTGCTAACATCATGGTAGAAAACGAGAAATTAGCTGAGGATATTTTTATTCGTAAAAAAATTCTTTTCAGCAGGACTTCTTTCTCGGAAACTGAAATATGAAGTGGGGTCCAACATGGTTACATCGCTAGTATTTTTTAATTGTCCAAATTTCCTATCTCGACCATTTTGCGAGATTCATGCACACATTTTTTCTTAATTCATTAGAATTTGCTCATGTCGAGACTCATGTTTTGAAAATTTTCGAAGCTGATGATTCGCAACATTTTTGACATTTGGTGGCATTGTATGCTTGTGCTCAAATGTTCAGATTTTTGTCTGTGGAGATATAAAAGAATATATTTTCATCATTTCGTCCAAAACTGCATTTTTTGAGCCGACTAAGTGACAGCCATTCAATTTCAGGATTCTACGGACAGAAAGCAATGCTTAAAAGCCTTTATAACTCAAATGTTTCGAAGTGGACTCCCGCACATGGGACGGAAAGATACTATTATCAAATTCCATTCAAATATTTTCTTTCTCGGCTATGAGCAATACCCTCTAATTATTTCTTTCATTATTTAGGAAATTGAAGCTTTTATAAAAGACGTGTACAAAGATCGATATGGCGAGGATATCGGCGATTTATTTGCCGAAACTTTATACTCGATCGCTGTTAGTATATTGGCTATTGGTGGCATGATTGGAGGCTTTAGTGGAGGAACTATAGCAAATAGATTTGGCAGGTCAGTACAAACTACTGCATATGAATACTGTGCCCTTCATTAATTTGTTAAGTACATAGTCTCGTTTTTTATCATTAAGCCTTGAAGCTTTACTGCTATCTGGTTCCACAGATCACAATTCATAGCAATAACGAGATCCATTTTGAGATTCAGAGGATCACATATTGCAATTGATACTGTCACGTTATTAGATTATCGTGCAAAATTTGAACGGAAAAATTTTAAATCCATGCGATATTCTGAGAAAAGTGAGGTTATCAAGTATACAACTGTGTAAAATTCTACTCTTGATATTTGTGCAGGCTAAAAGCATTCGTTCTAAATGCATCCTTGTAAAAATAATTGAGCTCACCTATTGTGCATTCCGCTGGCATTTTTTCTCATAACAGGAAAGGCGGCCTACTGCTGAACAACGTTGTGGGAGTACTGGGCGCTTGTCTTCTCGGCAGCACCAAAATTCTACATTCGTATGAGATTCTGTACCTGGGCCGTTTTGTAATCGGAATAAATTGCGGCCTGAACACGAGCCTGGTGCCCATGTACATATCTGAAATAGCACCGTTGAATCTACGAGGTGGTCTCGGTACGATAAACCAACTCGCCGTTACGATTGGATTGCTCGTTTCGCAAGTGCTCGGCATCAAACAGATCCTTGGCACCGACGACGGCTGGCCCGTCCTTCTCGGTCTTGCAATCTGCCCTGCGGTACTGCAGCTACTTCTGCTACCCTTCTGCCCAGAATCTCCAAGGTTAGAAGAAAATTTGCTTTTTTCTCTCAAAAATGAAAAATTGTATCTAAGATGTTTGCTCATCCGTCTCACGAGCACACTCAGATATTCACACCAAGAGATTTTCACAGAGCTGGAGATATCAAAAGAGGATTCCAATAACTTTTCTTCAAATATAAAAGTAACATAAGTTCAAATTGTTTAAAGGTTCCATTTACGTATTTGTGTTTTGCCCTAATCGTAATTAAAGAATCGTATTCCTGCTATTGGTTGTCAGTTTTACCTGTAACCTGATTTAACGCCCAGTGGTATCATTTTTGACATACGCGGTTTATCGAAGGGCAGTATCGAGGATTTTTCATCACGCAGGTACAAAAGGGAGCTCTTTCAATATCAATCGTGTAAATAATTTGGAATATTGTGATTTTTTATGAAACTCATCGAATAACAATGACGGAGGATTCACCGTCAGTTTCATTGTCAAATTTCGCATCCCTGTGCATTGCAAGTGTACGAATACCATCGAACTTGTGTAAGTGGAACCTAGAGGGAACAAAGTCTTTTCCGCAAATAGAAGAATTTCTCAGTAACCTGGTTTTTCAGATTCATAGAGCCGAAACCATTCAAGTCCCATTCATGCACGTTTTCCTTGTGTCTCTCGAGCTCACTCATAAATTCACGTCAATGATATCTTAATTAAATACAATGTTCATACACTATATGAATCAAATATTATGAAAATACTAATTGGATCAGAAATCAAAGCCGAAAATGAATGAACCCTGGTCTCCGAGCTCGGGGCGCGTGGATATTTGCTAACATCGCGTTCCGGTTGCGGAGTTTTCCTCTAATATGATTCCAGATATAGTGTGCCAAATGCTAAAAAATTGTTCCACTTAGAGCGGTTTTTTGTCCTATCTAGAAGAGTTTTCTCAAGGGATCTAGGCTTTTTCCCAGTGAGAGTGGCCTTCCAGTTACCCAAGTCTTACAGGGTCTAGTTCGGCAGTCGTATTTTTCATGAAAACAGTTGAAAATCTTCATTAAGTTAACCGGCTGCCGAAATCTCGGTGCCGGTAATCGAGATCTTTGGAACAAATTTTATTTCTCCAAGAAACCAATGTTCCATCATTTTCGCTTCATAGCCCGGATCATTTGGACCATGAATTTTTTATCGGCGAAACATTGCGACGGGAAAAAATGGAAACAATCAGTACGCTTGGATTTCAGACTTATCACAAATTTATCGGTCCAGTACAACATTGTAATAGTGAATCATCTTTGCCACTGTGTGTGACCATCAGACTCGTTTTAGCAATTGATTCAACATCTTGAGCTCTTCGTGTAAATTCAGTCAATAAGTTATATCACAGGCTCAAGAGTGCGGGCCTGCAGTACATAAATTTTCCAAACTTGGGTCTGCAGAGAGAGAAAGCTCACCCAAAGAGTCGTTGACCTACTTGATCGCGTGAAGCTAGGCAAAAGCGAGAGATGCGACGAACGACGTCACCTACTGATGCGTGAAACATATATGTATATATTTTTGTACTGTAAATCGTATACAGCGCGGAAGGGGAGCGGATGCAGTGTACATCACCAGTCACGCGCTAGTAGTACAGGTCAGGCTTTGGTCAGGCGCAAGCTTTGCGCCCGTCCCCTAAGCACTCGCACACTGCAGATGATATTTGTATTTCGGTCTTTTCGAGGATGGTACCGTATATGACAATTCGTGTGAGAGCCCGGAGCAGTTGCTGATGATTTCTATCACGAAGTCTAAAATTAAACGTATATCGAAAAATTCTATGACGGTCTTGATCTTGACTTTGAATTTTAATTCCAAGAGCAGTTGAGTCGGCAGCTTCCAAATTCAATTCAGGTCTACAATTTTTAGATAAATCTCCGGGAAAGCAGTAATTACTTTTCACATTTTGAGTCATCTTCCGGGGTGATTTCTAATTTATTTTCTACTAGTATGTGGATTAAATTTTCACATCTAGTTCTAATAAAATTTCAGTGATTCATCATCAAGATTCCTGTTGACAATAAGTTTACTGCAGTTGACCACTAACGGGGTACACAATTTTCCAGCTCTTCACTTCTGCAGACTAATCATAGGTTTTTTCTCAAACGATATTTTCATTAGCTATCTATCATGATGACATAGTTTGTCAAGACCCTGATTGACAATTGAAGAAAAAAATTTATCCTTACATATGTTGTCGAGTCAGGCAAATTACGATGACCAAGTTCCCGATCATTGTGAAATTTTGACAAATCGAGTTTGCAGTCATCATCCTCATCATACTATTCCAGTGGGATGGGTGGTTACGCATTCAGGCATCAAAATCGTTGAAAGTATTATTACAGCAGTCTTATTTTCTGTGTGAAGAGGCTTCCGAGACAATTGATTTTGACTATTAAATAAAGTATTCACAACAGATTCTCGTAGAATCGTCGGATCCGATTATTGATCAGATGAATGATGAGGGTCTTAAAAATTTTAAATTAGAAACATCACTTTCCCCTAGTTTATGCCCCATGCGCCTCTCAAAATAATAAATCTTTGAGAATCTCGAGGACAGCTCTCGGTCTGCATTTTTAAATGTAGTCGACAGCCCTTCACAAATGTAAACAATACATTTCACACAAAGTCTCAATGTGTACCCAAAAGCCTTACTCGTCTTCGAACCATCGCGTTGAAGTGGAACGTCTAATAATTAATTCCCAATTCAACAACGCCACAAGACGAGCGCGTGCCGCACTCGAGCCAATGATGCATTATACATCTATGTATATAAAGCTGCTGTACACTTTGGAGTGCCACTCATGCGATCAAGTACCGAGGAAAAAATACGAGAGAGTAGAGATGAAGAGTAAGTTTTGAAAGGCATCTGCAGGCCCAAGTTAGTGCGAAAGCGCAGTAAGTGTAGTAGGGTGCTATTCGACGTAAATATTTGGCGAGGCTCTCACGCGGCTTGAGAGCGATCGAGAAAGAGAGCATCACCAACTCGTGAATAATGCATCTGATCAGAGTGGCTGGCTGGCTGGCTGCTGTGCTATATATCGTGTACATATTGTATATTCTTCTACGTAGTCAAATATCATGCAGTCACTGTGAAAGTGACAAAATTGTTGATTTTTATGTATTTTAGGTACCTACTGATAACTAAGCAGTGGGAGGAAGAGGCGCGCAGAGCGCTGAAAAAGCTCAGAGCGAGCAGTCATGTAGAAGAAGACATCGAGGAGATGAGGGCAGAGGAGCAGGCACAACAGACCGAGTCGACAATTTCGATGACCGAACTCGTGTGCAGCCCGACCCTCAGAGCGCCACTCGTTATTGGTGTCGTCATGCAGCTCTCCCAGCAGTTGTCCGGCATCAATGCCGTGAGTATATGCTTTATACACTGTTGCTTGAAATTTCAAGCAAAGTACTTAAAGTTATTCCGAAAAAGCACGTGTTTGAAAAAAAAACTTCAAGTACTTTGGTGAAATTTCAAGTATACCCTCTGAGGCTCCAAGATGAAATATGAAATTTTTAACAATTTCTCAAGCCATGCAGGGACCTCAGTTTCTACCATTTTGAACGTATAGAAGGAGAAGAAATCTTGGGAGATTTTTTAAAGAAAGATTTTAGATTCTAAACAGAAGCCCCAACTTTTTCGAGAAATTGAGTGGAATTATGAAAAACAAAGCTATTAGAACGTTCTGAAACTACCCAATGGGCCTTAACTATTATTGGTCAAACAATAATATTCTCTCGCTTATTTTTGACTGTAGAATCCAAATATATGGATAGATTTGCCCTCAAACATCAAGAATTTCTCTAATCAAAGAAATTTAACAGAATTTAGAAACACTAAATTTTTTGCACTCCTCGAATTAATGTCATAATAAAGTTGAACAAATTTAGTTTCAATCAACCGAGAATCATAATAGGATATAATCATATATTTTCTTACGTATACTATTAATTTGCTGAGAACGATCCCGGTTGTTTGAGGGCGCTCGAAAACATCAACATTTTGATATGAGCAGGTGAATAAGGCACGAATACTTTGTGCTGAATTTGGGAGCTCTTTGAGCCAAGGTAGGCCGGAAAAAAATGTTTTGACTCAACGCTACAAACTCTCGAAAATTGTGAAATTTGAATTTTTGGAAACTTTATGAATTTTTTGCCGGAGCTCTAAGGGTTTTCATAAAAAATGCCAAGAAACTTTTTCGACTCAGAATAGCCCAAAATATACGAAAAAAAAATTTTCGCGCCGATTCATGCAACTTTTTGATTGTTTATAATAATTTGTTATTAAAAAATTATTGCATGACTTTTCGACTTCGCACCATCGAAATTCGGAATCAGCGGGTCAAAATATGTAGGAAAAAACCCTCGTTTATTCGGGGAACCCGAAAGCCTACGGAAACCTACGCAGCCACCGAACTAACGGCTATGGAGCGATCTTATGTTTACAGGTGTTATACTACTCCACGGGTCTGTTCGAGGGTGTTTCGGATCTGTCAAACGAGGGAGCCAAGTTTGCAACGATCGGCATCGGTATCATCATGGTTGGCATGACCCTCGTGTCGATTCCATTGATGGACCGAAGCGGCAGGCGGACCCTGCACCTTTACGGCCTCGGTGGCATGTTCATCTTTTCCATATTCATCACAATTTCGTTTTTGTTGAAGGTGAGTCGTCATCCAAATTCACAGGATCCCACAAATTCGGCAGGAGATCTCGTCGATAATAGTACATTTCGATATAAAGGTGTAGAAAACTTTGTTTTATCCGACCTGAGCCGTACGTGAAGGTCGAAATCATCACGAGGACGCGATGAATAGGTTTATTCCCGTATAAAGGGCTATTTACTTCTTCATCATTATGACCTAAGAATGTTGCAATCAAACGCGGTTTTAGGATTTTCTTGGTGAAAAATCATTATTGCCCTGTGCTCGCAGGCTTATTTCGGGCGCGGAGGACTCACTTTCCTCGCTCCGCTCGGGAAATAAACTGCCTTACACTTTGACACATAGTGTATCAAAAACAAATCTTCTTTCGATTCTAAGCGTAACTGTAACTTCTAATAATTATATCATATAGTGAGGTTTGGTGATATCTCTTCGAGTCTTCTTATAATAGAATAGAATTGGATCATGGTTTACTCGTATCAGTATCAAAATACTAGATAATGGCCATTGTCTACGGGAGAAATACCATAAATACTTGTAAAAAAAAAGTAACGCTTCAACGCCATTTTCATATAACGCGGATCAGTTGGGGAACACAAATCAAAAAATCAGGTGGTGCGCAGTCTCGTAGATCAGGTTAAGAATTAACTAAGGTTAGCGGCTCATCTCATCAATCATGCTAATTTGAATCCCAATCATGCATCTAGTGTATAAGATATCCTATGTCACCTGCATGCTTTATTGCTATTGCTACGTCTCTCTTTTTTTTAATTTTCACGTCTTTAGATAGATTGCTGAAATTATCGGTTGATGGATTCTATCTGAGCAAGGGCATTTCCAAAGCTATGTTCTCGAGAATTATTGAAAATCAAAGAATTTATTTGACCTCTAGTAGAGCACTTCAAAGCTATCATTAGATTCCGTCCACGAATTGAAATTTTTCTTAACAATATATTCTTGACATCATGAAGTAAATGCGATGGACTAAAATTGCATGTGTAGATGATACAGAAGAATCAAGATATCTTAGATATATATCTAAGTGTGAAACGCTGAAATCGCTTGAATGGGTGAATTGGAGGTTGATTATACATGATTTTTCTGAACACAAATACGCGCTAACAAGTAGGTTTTGCTTACGCTCTACTTTTTCATTTACTTTTTACTTACCCTTCCTTTCCCCGCCCCTCATCATCTGCCTCTTTCGTGAACTGGGTGGAGGAGTCCCTCGTCGGGGATTAATATTTGCATTACATTCATGTGTCACTTTCTCAGCTCAATTTTTTGTCACCCTGCTCCTTTTGAAATTGCTATGCTAAATAACATCCTAATATGCATTCTACCAACGCAATCCATTCGATGAGTAATCGTTGTGAAACTACCATGTCTTAATAATAGGTAAGCTAGTTGAAATAATAAGGCTTATCAGACAGTATGTAACAGCTTCCCGCAAATTCAATTTACAGTGCTGAAGAATCGTAACATTGTGTTATGACCCGCATTTGAATACAGCTAATCTTTCACTCTTTATACTTCGCTTGGAACAGGATCTCGTCGAAGTATACGCTCGCCGATGTATCGCATTCGACTTTTCAGCACGAATGTCTATGATACGGGCATACAAGAAAACAATAAATTGGCGATATCTTCCATATAAAATAGTACATCGAAAATTTGAACAAATTCAAAGAATTACTTTAGCCATCGCAAATTCCACAGGAACCGTTCTCAAATCTACTTGTGTGCACTGACAAGAAGTGAAAACCCAAAATGTCTAGGATCGATATTTTCAGCTTATTTTATTTATGCCGGGGTTTAAGGATCGTGCTGAAATTGTCAACTGAGTAATAAGTTATTGTGAGTGATCGGAAAAAGTTTGATTCAAGATCATCGTGCGATCGGTACTCGGCTATTGTTACTCGTGAATTTCTAGAAGTTGTTCGAAGAGCACAAGTCCGGAAGCTATCCAGGAAAAAATCCCAAGACAATTTGACGGATAGTAAAGTGGAGATGGGCCATGTAAAAATTGAGCTACGACCCGCATGCAATTATTCATTTTGCAATTTTTTTTCAACTTTTAATTAAGTTTAAAAGTGCATCGAAAATTTTTTGGAGGCTCCTCCGACAGCTCAGGAAAGGAGAACTAGATTCTACTTCGCTGATAGGAGTTTTTTGGTTTTGTACAGGAAATGATCGACTGGATGTCGTATCTATCTGTCATCTCGATTCTGGGCTTCGTCGTATTTTTTGCAGTAGGTCCAGGCTCGATACCATGGATGATAACGGCGGAGTTGTTCTCGCAGGGCCCGAGGCCCGCCGCAATGTCCATAGCAGTACTTGTCAATTGGACGGCCAACTTCCTTGTAGGAATCAGCTTTGTAAGCATGCACGTAAGTTCAGTACAAGGCGAAAAACTTGTGCAATTTCTCATGTACAGCTGTTGACCATCGCATCGCAGTGAGACCTAAATTACCCACGGAAATTTTCATCGTCGTCGACAGATCAGCGTTGTGAGATATTTTTTTCTTCTCTTTCAGAAATTTCTAGAGAATTATACGTTCCTGCCGTTCAGTGCATTCCTAGCTGCCTTCTGGATTTTTACGTACAGGAAGGTACCCGAAACCAAGAACAAGACCTTTGAAGAAATTTTAGCCATATTCAGACGCGGTACCGGAAGGTATGAGAAAACTTTTCCTCAAATTTTTGTAATTTTGAACTATTATTCCGATTTTTCTTTCGTTATATTGCATCGATATTTTTCTTACAACTCGTTGTCATGATAGATGGTAGTTTGTATTTTTAAATCATTAGAGCACCTCTTTATTTTTATTTTCTAGGACTTATGGATGAAATGGTTGACATATAATTTTGACTCCCCGCACGAATCACCCACACTCCAGGATCTCCAGACCACAGTTAATTTTCCATGTTTTCCATTAATTTTTTTCTTGCACGTTATGTATAAACCAGAATTGATTGTTTTATCGTAGTGTGATATGGTATATAATAGCAAAGAGACATGTTTTTTCCTCTTTATTTTTCAAAATACAGAAAATGGAGAGCATTCGTACACGATACCGTACTATCTTACGGTTCATGTTTTGTTGAGAAGAGAGCATACTTATGACTGCATGTCAATGGGAACAAAACGGGACGCATGATGATGACGACGACGATTATTGGTCGCTCGTTAGTAAATGTCTCGATACATCACCAGTCGACTTTGAAAGCTCTACTGTGGAAATGATGATGCACGCAACCTCAAACGATGATTCTTTCAGAATAGAAAAAAAAAATAAAGAAAATATCAACTAGACGAGAGGCCTGGATTCCTTGATTATTTGACGTCACATTATTCTTATATTGCATGATGAATGAAGCATATTGGCATTGGCCGTTTTATGGACTCTGGTGTGATATGGCCAACTTCTCAATGTTCCATGTACTTAACAGTGACTTACAAATAATAACGAGTTGACCATGGAGAATGAGTTGCGCAAAATTTTTGGAGTCAAGATTGTAACCGTTGCCTACCGATGGAATATGTTCTTTTGTATTGTTTTGTATTGATATTATTTTAAAATAATGCCTGTTGTTCATTGTTAGAACGTTTGTATGCAAGAATTGTTGGTATCTAAATATTACGTACTTTATTCTAAATGAGTAAGATTTATTGAGTAGCAATATTTTCCCTGTCAGCAAAATGTAGCCTTATGAGAAATAGAAAAATTTGTTTCTACTCCTTCCTTATAATTTATACCCCAATATTTTCGACTTATTGTGAGTATTGATTGTAGTATATTAGTGATCGTTGGATTATTTTGTAGACCCATCTTATCTGCAGTATAAGTTTGCTAAAAGGTGTCCGGAAAGCACTGTCAAGGCCCCAAAAGTCAGTTCCCTTCCTTGTGAAACTCGGAAACGGTTGGAAATCGTGAAAAAACTCGAAATACGCCCCCCTCCCCATTTTAAGGCGCAAGTCTCATCGGTGACCTTGGTTCTGACCTTTGACGTAATTCTGTAGGTCATCTCGGTCTCTAAGTATTTTGACCTCAGACTCCGAGAAGTCGTAAGAAGTTATAAAACCTCTGTCTGAAACATTTTTTCGAATGAGAAACAGTTTCATGATTTTTCGCAGTTCTTTAGAATCCGAGGTCAAACGTAGGTTTTTTTTTTTAATAGTGTTAACCCTGTTATGATTGACCCTGTTAGTTGATCCTGCAATGACCTTGAACGTGGACTCGAAGACCAAGTACACGGTAACTTTCTCATTTTCTCTACAATTGCTACCGACGTCTGACTCAAACATTCTGCGACATAACGTTCGATTTTGCAGCTATACACGAGTTTATCGCATGTCGCGACCATAGACATAGAACTTCCATGTCTAATAGTCGCGGCGAATGACTTCAATTTATCTTGCTAAGGTTAGGTAGTATCACACAAATTTTTCTACTAAAGTTATGTAGTTTTTTACAATTTTTCAAAATTCGGGGTCACAAATGGACTTCTATACAGGAAGGCCGAGTTGAACTCCAATGAGCTTCAAAATGACTTTCAAGGTCACTGGCAGACTTTCTTCTCAAATTAAGGGGTCATTCGGGTTACAGGTTTTGGAACTTTTGCGATTTTCAAACGTTTCCGAGTTTACTGACTTTCGGGACACCCTGTATCAATTTAGCAGTGTTAACTTTCATTTGTGAAATGAGGTTTGATGTTTCAAGCTAGTTCGTTAATTTGTGATAATTTTTATGACTTGTTTGTGACAGGAAACCTTGTTGACTTTCGTTACTTTGTTGTACAATTTTTACTCAACTGTTTTGATGATTCTAGTCTAGGTGTGCTCAAGAAAAGTGTAGACGAATGATCGAAATCAATGACGAAAGTTTTTTCAAGTTTCATTAGCAATCTAGCCTCCTGTTGCGAGATTATTTCTAATCGCTCCTAATTGTGATATGAAAGAAGTCGCCGGGCTACAATTTAGCATATTGCGAGCCGTCTACGCGGCCGTCAAAACCGCGTACCTAGACGCTCGCAATATGCTAAATTGTAGCTGGGCGACTATAAACTACAACTTTTGAATGACTTCATAATCGTGTATCAATTTTTCTTAGCTCAAAAATGAAGGTTATGGAAGACAACTACACTCATCTAACTTTATCGTGCTTGTAAACGCTTGAATGAGCTTCTGAATCATTATTAGAAACTCTTTTGCAACTAGGGTTCAGTCGATCGTTTCAAGCTTAAAATTTTCATTCTTCATTGATAGAAGCACCGAGCATGAAGCAATGGAAGAATCTGCTCAGCTTTGCTTTCCTCAGATCCTTCAAAGATTCACAAAAATGATGCAATGAAATTCATATAACCACTCGATCAGGGTATTATTAACGACATCTGTAGTCGTTCAAATGCGTTCCAAAAGTGAGCTACATCATTCTAAAGTGACTTATTTTATCTATACTGTCAAGTTAATGATGAGTCTAATTACCGTGCACGAATAAAACACATTTTTATATGCAAATAAAAGAAAAGAATGAGACGCACCAAACTTGTTTGTAAAATACCGTTTATGACCAATAAATACATTTTTTATTCTCAATAACACATTCCCAATTTTTTTACGGTTCTGTTGCTAACATTTGAGGTATTAACAGTGCATTCAATCGAGAGTTGAACTATTAGATATACATTACCAAAATTTAGGGGTATGTAAAATTAAATTTTATCGTGACAATAGTTTCTATTGATTTTTTCGAATGAATTTGTTGAAGGCTCGATCTCTCACAGCATACAAAAATTAGAATTGTTCACCAGCGTGGTCATGATCGAATTTCACTCTTTGAGCGATCTTTTAAATTATCTTCTCATGAACGAATAATCTTACAATACAGGTAATTCAACATCACTTCAAAAAAAAAATTTTTTTTTTTATGGAAACTCTCATTTTTTGTTTAGATGAAATCCATGTGTAATCATGTTTCCGAAATTATTTGTGATACAGGAGCAGTTTACGAGACAGCAGAGTTTATGGGTGAGTTTGAATTCACAAGCTTTTATCCCACACGTATTTTGCGTTTACTGACTTCCGTATTATATATATATATATATATTTTTTTTTTCTTATTTCTGAATACCAAATAGTTGATTTGTTTTCTTAATATTGAATTTTCTTCTTAAAACTCTGCGAGTGCGGTTCATCGGCATGTTTACCATTTTCACCACCTTGTGCAGAGAATTTAGAAATTTTTTACGAGGATTATTTCCTAAGAATTCATACAATCAAAGATTTCCATGAACATGAGAATGCACTTCTACGAATTCAAAGTTCGATTTTGTACCTTGATCAATGAACTCTTCTCGTTTTGGTGTGTGTATGTGCCGAGGTACAGAATACTCTTGAACCAACCACAAATTAGTTTAAGCAAAATACTGAAAACCAATAGAGTTTATGGAATCGTTATCAACTTACGAAATAATCCAGAGTGACTGCTAAATCGAATAGTTTTTCATCTAAAAAAAGCATGTGAGTAATGCATTCTCGAAAGGTGCTTTCTGCTTCTCCGTGATATCATAAACCATCATCTCAGGTATCATTCAACGACGAGAATCATCGTTCATTCATCATATTTCACCTAATTGCATGGATCATCCATCGCAATTTTCCATCCACGAAGAATATATTTCACAATTTTCCTTGGTCTATGCAAAGATAAGTAGTATTCCACGGATTTTTTGCCTTCCTCATCAAAATTAAACTTAAATCTCGCTTCGCTGAACTGCTAATACCCATGGTCTCTCAAAGTATTGCAGTCCGAAAGTTAATACACATACTTTTCTAGATCTAGTGTAAAATATTGAATTTTCCAGGGAATATTCATATAATTATTCGAAAGGTACAATTTTTATTTCTAGCCTTACTAAACCAACAGATTTGTCATGGTCGCGGCCATGGTTGAATATATGTGAAAATGATTTGTTTGGGCTGGAAAACTATAGTAAAATCTTAATGGGGATTCAAGATGAAATTTTTCATGCAACATCGTGTCACCATAGCTGGCATGAATTCAATGGTGCTGCAAACTTTTGCAATACTGCATGCTCAAGCTTACAGTCATCTAACTTTTGTCACAATAGGTCCCTGTAACTCGAACAATCTTTAGCAATAGTATATTATGTGACGAGTGCGCAGCACGAGTCGCAAACGACATTTTCTAGCTGTGCTACGTCGGAAGCGCGACTTTAGACGAGTCCTCGCGAAGCGAGGACGAGTCGAAAATCGCGCTTCCGACGTAGACAGCTAGAAAAAATATTTGGATACTGTGCGTATATATTTACTCAATCAACATGAGATGCAAGATCTGCAACTATTACAGATGAAGATACGATGGCGTATTCCGAAAGTGGAGTTAATCCGGTAATAAGGACAACCATTGACACTGAATGATAATGATGATTCAAAAATTCATCTCACGAAAATAAGGCTGGATGAAGTTTCACAAAGGCTGACTCTACAACCTCGCGCTGGACCCGCCACGCTGTTCGCTCGAATACCGTATTTTGGCTGCACCAGCAGTATGCCGCTCATCTCTTGGTGCCCTTAGTTGCATTTGAAATATCCAAATGGACCATTTTGACGTAAATTTTGACGAGGAATACGGTAAAAATATCAGATTCGAGGCTCAAAGTGTAATAACGATTTTTTGGGAAAACGATTGACACCACGCAGGGAGTGACTTGTAGCTCAAATCTGATATCTTTATCGTATTCCTCGTCAAATTTTACGTCGAAATGGTCTTTTTGGATCTTTCAAATGCGAGTAAGGGCACCAAGAGATTAGAAACTATGTGCTGGTGCAGCCAAAATACGGTATTCGCACGAGCAGCGCGTTCAGCGCGAGGTTGTAGAGTCAGCTAAAGCTCGAGCTAAAGTCATCCCTCCCAAGTGCATCACCAAAAGATCCCATTTCAAATTATGGATACGAATTATGAGATATATAAAGAACATTAAAAACTTGGAGCAACAAATTCAAATTCAATGCAAACACTATCTCAACTTAGAACTAGCTACCCAGTAAAAAATTCGACTCTCAAAGAAAAAATTTAAATAAGCAACGGTCGTAAGAATGACATACTTATCGCCTCGTTTTGAATGTGGATACTTTAGAAAAAATAACATTCATTTTCATCAGGCACCGAGACAGCTTGCGGCAGAGCCCGATAGGGCGGCGTGGCTGTCGCCACGCACCTCGAATTCTTGGTAGCAAAATATTGTATGTACACTCGGGAACAAGGTGAACTGCAATGGGATGACGGTCAGCGGCCATTCGAGATCTCCCATCCCACTCGATCCTAATAGATTATCCCACGAGTGCGAGGGAGAAGACAGATCTCGAACGGTCACTGACCGTCATTCCATTGCAGTTCACCTTGTTCCCGAGTGTACGTGTCAGCTCTCCGATATTGTAGGAATACAGACTAGTTCGATTGATGGTACCCACTAGATTTCCGTTTGAAAAATTTTGGTTGAATATCATCTTTTCCTCCTAGGGCTGTGAGAAATCTGATGGAATCTAGAGCTTTTCGTGAATATGTTGAATAAATTCTGCTCAAAATAAAAATGTTCAGAAGAAGTGGTCCAAAAGGAAAATCTTGCAAAATTTTAGTGTAGGGATTTGTCTTCTTACATCATTTAAAAGCTGGCAGAAGAAATTGGAAAAATTCGCCACATTCATCAGATAGAACAAATTAAATGCCAATCCTTCTGTGCATTCCTCGAGGTTCCCTTCCCCTTGACTCTTATGCAATGAGAGATCGACACGATTCACCAATAGCTGATCGAATATGTTTAGATTCATACAAATTCTTGCAAATAAAAGCTCAAACACAACTAGGTCACCAACTATAGCACCCCTTCTTTTACGACACATCAAAATCTATGTAACTCCTTAATCGTCAAAGATTCTCAGCACCCTTATGTATCGGAATTTCAAAGTTTCGTGAAAATTTTATATTTTATATTTCCTGAATATTTATAAGCAAATTGTATGCAGTGCCAAAATTGCTATTTTTCAACAACAGACAAAACCGTTTGGCGGATCGAACGTATCACTTAGCCAGACAAAAACCGATAGTTCATACATTTTCAAGTCTTATTTCTCAAATAATCTCCACTACCGATCAAAAATTTGTACACGCCTAAAAATGAAATTTCCAAATTACAAAATTCGATTCCTGCGAGCTCATTCGTTCAAAACAATTTCAGTTTAGCTCATTTTACGTAGCCTTTTTCAAGTACTTCAAGGACTTCAAGGACTCTTGTTGGTCTTTTTCTTTCATTCTACACCATAGACTTTTGCTACGTCAGGGCGCATTTTTGGGAATACGAAAAAAAATTTCGTGAATTCAGATCTTTGCCAGTCAGACTTGAGTCAATGGATCTGAATAATCCAAAAAATATTTGAAAGTAGAGGTCAAAAGCTTCGGAATTTGTTTTTAGAAATTCTTCTCGATAATCTCTAGCTCAAAATATGACACTTTTTGTAAAGGAAAGTTTCTCTCGAAAAATGGACGAATTTTGAAAGTTTCTGAAAGTGTCATGAATAATACGAAGTGGGATGAGCACAATTTTTGGAGAAATCAAGGAATATTCTCTGTAGGTACGATTCTTCAGTGCTCATAAATGTTGAAACCCTTTTTCGAGAGAAATATTCCTTTACGAGAACAGTCACATTTCGGACCAAGAACGACGAAGAACGATTTTGAGAAACGGATTTTAAAGCTCTCGATTCCTTATTTCAAATGTTTTTTCAATCATTTCAATCCATAGATTTGCATCTGTTTTGCAAAGGGCTGAGTTTTAGCCTAATTTTAATGAACTTCTCTGAATGTAAATTGACCCAGCAAAAATTTGTTGTTTCGCACGAAAAAATCTCTCAGAGTGCATCCAAGTACACTGGGCAGGAAGGTGAACTGCAGTACATCCAGCATCCAGCGCTGAGTACATCTCAATGCACTACAGTTCACCTTCCTCCCGAGTGTACGTGTAATGTTCTACGAAATGAGCTGGATGAAAGTCGTTTTGGGACAACGAGGCCGAAGGAATTGAGTTTTCTAGATTGACTTTTTCATTTTCAAGTGTATACAAACTATTTTTCGCAATTTTCCAATGTTTGGGTGCCTACAAAATTGCGAAAAATAACTTTCGCGCCTCGCTCATGAAGTTCCCCGCTTCCGAACGATTATTTCGACCCTCGCCTGCGGCTCGGGCCGAAACCGAATCGCTCGGAAGCAAGCTACAACCTCATGAACTCGATGCGAAATATACTATTTTGCAATTTCATGCGCAAAGTTGTGCGTAAATCTAACTTCTCTTCATTATCAGCAGTGCGTGAAGTAATGCGGAAAAGACTTCTCGCACAGTTTCACATTTACGCACCGATGAACTGTGCGTGAAATTCATTTCTCGCACAGATTGCAATGCGTAAATGTAAATTCTCGCACAAGTCACTTGGCATATCTGTGAGATGTTTGACGATCTCGAGAGTCTTTTCCGATCCATGAAACTGAACGGTCCAAAACGTTCCAAGTTAGTTAGTCCAAGTTTTAATCAGTTCTCGCCACCATCTAATCACATTCTTTTGATAAGAATGTCCGTAATAGAGATGACTGATGAGTTTATATTCCATTCTGATGTTCGAAGAGATGTTCAGTTTTGATCAACCTAGAAAAAACTCTGAATGTATGCTCTAATGATGGTGTATACTCAACCAACGGAAGCAGATATTTAGTTTAATACTCTAATCTTGTCTTCAGTTATTTGAATTTTGTAGGTAAGTCAATGAAATCATAAAAATTCTGACTAATCTAATTCAAAGACTTGTCATTTAATAACTCACCAAAGAATATCAGTTATTGGGAATGATTCTTTTGGAATGATCCAATTATTCATCTGTACACCCTTGAATTTTTGATTATTCAAAAATCAACTATGGTTGGAATTGTGCAGTGTTTACGGAATACTTATGAGAGGAAGATTTTTTTAGACCATTTTCAGAATTTTTTTTCAGTCGGGCGGGGGCTCCGCCCCGGACCCCGTCCCCCCTGCCCCGATCACAGCTTTCGTAGCCGCAGTGATACAACTTTGCGCACTAATTGCAAATAATAATATACGCAACACGTGCGAGAAGTTTCCGCACTCGATCGGCAACTTGTGCGGAAATCGCCCTTCTCGCACTTGTTGCGTAATGTATTATACTGATAATGTAGATGAGATTATGATAATCTTGAGTGGTCTAGATATAATTGGTCCAATCTCAGTGGCACACCCTGACCCATCAACAACACTTATTCTCCAACTGATCGCTTGACTTAAACACCTTTCCAAATGGTCATTATATTAAAGACTAACAAGGTTGCTGAGAATCTTGTTAGAGTCTTGTGTGTGTTGGCAATGAAAACTAGAGATTTTGCGAATGGGATTCGACGTTATATGTGCAGTAGAACTCGGTTATAACGAGCAAATTTTTTAAATTTGGTTGGTCCCTGTACTAAGTGAACGGAATCAGCCTCGGTTATAGCGAGCTCGGTTATAACGAGACCTCGGTTGTAACGAGCAAAAATTTTGCCCAAATTTGAATTTGGACCTCTGCTATAGCGAGCAGATACGATTTCAACGCTTGTGATGGTGAATTTGGGAGCTTGGCACTAACCGTGAACGGGTACCATCATATTAAGTAAAATTGAGGCAAGCGACATGAAAACCGATGAAAGGAAAGCTTTTTCGCTGAAAGGAGAAAACAATGCTGAGTTGTGTAAGATCTAGGATGTGAGCAGGTCAACGGAATCGACAATCTTGAAGATTCGAACAACTTTTATCTAATTAATGAAAATAGTTAGTTTGTATAATGAACTTTCTCACCACAATTGAAAGTTGAAAAACATTTCTCATAAACACAATCTTCGAGCCAAGAAACAAACATTGATCACTGATTTTGGGTAAGATACAATCTTGTAGATCGTGATTATGATAGAAGTGGGATGAAGTGTTCAATATTGCGTTTTTTGAATCGGCTTGCCATTCTTTAATTCATCTTTCTGACTGCAAATCTACATCTATGTACACATCCAAGTATACTTTTCTCATATCTTTTCTGTGTGTAACATTGAAAGTCCATTTTAAGAGGGAAACTCGATTGAATGACATTCTCTAATGTAAGATGATCAATTTATCACTTATTTACACTATATACACGTACATACAACCATTTTGAGTCAACCGCGGTTATAACGAACAAATTTCACCGGTCCCTTGGAGCTCCTTATAACCGAGTTCTACTGTAATTGTAAGAAAGAAAAAAAATTTCGAGAATTCAATATTTAGCGGCATTTTGATGTCCGATGGCCATGTGTCTTATTGATTTACAGGGAAGAAGATTTCGCCACTAACTCTAGCAGAGAGACCGTCCTTTCTGACAGCACCACTGCCAACAATATACCCACTCTGCCACTGTTTATTCATCATAGTCATATTTGAAATACTCGGTCGACTTAGGGTACAATAAATAACGGAGAGTCAAAATGATGAATAAATTAGTTGCCGATGAGCACGTACATGGGAGTGTCAAATTGGTGTCATTTGTGTCATAAAAATTTGAGAAATACCTGGCTTCAGACGGAGTTAAAGTATTATTTAGATGTCGTGCTTTTGGGGCCCTCGTTAGAACTGTGGGAATCAAAGGGTTAATGTATTAGAAGCTTCTGTTTTGCACCTAGTCAATAGAAGCATTTATTGCAAAATCAGAACTCGATAAATTTTAGTCGTTTCATTAGAAAAAATTCCGAGGTATCAAACATCAGATCTCCATTCCATGTTCAATGAATGTTGAAAGTGAAATCAAAATAGCTAATGTGTGATAAAAAATTTGGATGCATTAGGCTAAAGAATTTGACTCAGTGTGAATGCGGATTCAATAGGAATAAGTAAAGGACCATACTCTACTAAGATCAGCTGGAAAAATATTAAAAGAACCGATGATTCTCGTCCGATGCAACCTTACACTCGAACCCGATTCGATTTTAATTGCATCTCACCAGAGGAAAGCATACTTTCTTTGTCCTAGATCAGAAACGAGTTCTTACACCTACAAGATGGATTTTATAAGAACTGTATAATGTATTGCAACTTATTCTATATATTACATATAAGTGTTTACGGAGAAACTGTTCGATGTCGAAAAATCTGAATGTAAAAGCAATTGAATCGAAAATTTTGAAATTCTATCTGACTTTGATATTTCTTGAGCCTCAATTTTTTGAATCTCAAATTATCCAAATATTAGATCAAATACTTACCTTTAGATATACCAGAAACAAATTTTACTTTGCCTCTTTGAGAACAAGTCCCGCGTAACTTGAACCAACCGATAACTTTCGACCGAAAAGTTCTAAAAAACTCATTTCAATAATCTATCCCTCACCTTCGAGAACGAGCCATTGCTAATACTTTATGAATCAGATCAGCCTCATGTTACGTCTAAAGTCAGTTCTATCTACAGTGATTTCAGGGTTGGTCAGATGATCATAGTTATGCGGGATAGGACATTCTATCGTGCTTCAGAATCGATGAAAGAATGAAAAAAATTCTCCCACGTTACCCAGCGTTTTAAACACTTCTTGATTTTGTACATTTTTTCGTGTAAATACATCACTATTACTCCGATCCAAGGAGATACTTTTAATCAGTTAAGCATTACTGGCCAGTCAGAGTACTCAAGATCGAGTAAACTCGACGGAACTCGAAAACATCGAAGAAAAATGTGGCATCATATTTTGCAGGAGCATGCTAAACTATGTGAATTCGTTACAAGGGCACGCACCACCAGCAGAAAGTGCAGCTTTGATGGTTTCAGAGGAGAAGTCTCGACCCGACACAGCATGTAAGGCAACAAGTCTTATTCATACCAGATCTAAATGACTAATAATTCATTAACCTTCTTGAACTTTATCAAAGATTCATTTCTAAATTATAAGAAGACCGAAAAAAGAAGACTGTAAAGTTGTAACATTCATCATCAATCATCATTTTATTCATGAATGCTTCCTGCTTTGACTCATAATTTTTGTTCATCCCAGGAGTGTACATAGAAAAGAGAAAGTATTCTCAGCAGCCCTTGAAATTTCTAAAAAGAAAAATTTATTCTTCCGTGAGTAGTTATGAATTTCGTAAGCACAAAGCATTCGAAAGAAATCAAAGTCGCCAGAGATGACACATCATGATTTATGCGAGGATACTCTCTCATTTCATATAATTCTCACAAACCTGAAACTCCCTGGTGATTTCAAGTGAGATTTACCATAATTATATGATATGAAATGCCCTAATTTCCCCTAACCACGCTGCATTCTAACATTGCTCACCAAGTCACCACCTTAGCAATTTTTTTATTGACTTAAATAACTGATTTATAGATTTGATCAGTTGATATATAACACCGGTAATACAGCATGTCAACTGTCTTTTTTTTAACTAGCAATTGTAATTATTTGTAGTGCTTATGGAATGTCATGGTTTTCCTTTTGATTTGCAGACTATCAGTCTACGTTTGAAAAATAATGAGAAATAGGCACTCATAAAATAGCTATCTACAGCTGCCGACGCGAGATTTTCGAATGAGTTCGAAATCTTCGTTCATCGTACAAAGTGTATATTGAGCCGTTGGGTCCATAACTGATGACATATCATTCAAGAAATGTGAAATATACATATGCTATAAGTATAAAACGAACTTTTAACGTTGACAAGATCAAGTATTCTAACTTATCAGACTCTACGTTTTATTCTACATTGAGCTATCGACTCGGCTATCAATGTATTTTCTAGAGTAGTTTCGTAAGCAAACTTGATTCTTTCTCACTTTGTATTGTTCATAAAATAAAGAATTATCAAAAATTGATAGCTCTAATGTGCTTTTTCATTATGATTTCATGCATCGTTCATATTTAGCCTGTTTTAATTTGTACAGCTGTCACTGTTGTCATTGTCACAATCCAGTTGATCACATTATCATTTTGTCTCATTTCCAAACCCCTCTAATACGGGGAAAGTTCAGTAACAGTTTCATACACAACGATATCATCTAATACCTTCTAAGGCGGGGATGTAATCATCATAGTTTCATCATCATTCATATGTCACACCGCGATGAGAAATTGAAATTTCAAGGCTATAAAAATATATGCAAGATTCCGAAACAATACAAGGGAATCTGTGTTATACTATGCCTTCAAAACTAGAATTATTTTGATTAAAATAAAAAATAAGTTCCTTTCCGTTGCCTTAGACCTGGGTGAGATCAAGATTCGGGGTAATTTGAGGTCTTTTTCGAAGGAAAGTTTGGTTTTGATGTAACATCAGATCTGAAAACCCGTTACAGTTCTCGCTGGTATCTTATTTTGGTCATAATAAACTGGGACATACGGTGTACTGTATGACTCTGCAATCAGCTCTCGTGAAATTTATCTCTCTGTCTAATAAACACAATGATGAAAACTGACTTTCCATGAATTCACAAGAACTCGGTTCCCCATGAAAAAAATCCAACGTATTGAACTCACTGTTTAGGGTTTCAAATAAAATATACCAGAGAAATTAAATGTACGTGGAACTATTTAAAACTGACAAAGGGAGTACGAATCTTGTGGATCGCGGATTTGGTTCATACTCTGGGAATTAAAATATTTCCTTGAAAAATAACACCATGCCGCAGAGTTTCATCGAGTTGATCTTCTATTTTATGATACGTGGAATTGGGGTTCCATTGGAGAGAACCCTTCGACATATCGTCATTTTTCAGGGAAACATTCCGATCCCCAGAGTTTGCGCGAAATCCCTGACCCACATGATTCTTGACCCCTTTGTGACTCATATAGATGGTTTACCCTCTTTCAAAGATGCTGTAAGTAGCCATAAGCTGGAGATAATTTAGACACCCCATCAGCCCCTCCACCCTCCAATGTATTGATAACTCTAGTTACCAATCATTCCTCCACGTTTATCAACGAATTCCAAAGTCGGGACCTGCATTTTTTTACCAAGCCGGTTGATGGTGCCGTATTTTCGCGGAGCAACTGCTGTTTTACATGGGAAAAAGCCTCAAATTACCCCAATTCACGATAATTTCAGTTCAAAGAGTTATCGTGTGAAAATGAGATCTGGTTTGAAACAAAAGACATTTCGACATTCAATTTGAAAATGGTGAAAAAAGCACAACCGTGAATCAGGATGACATAAGCCCAATGACGAAGTTATAACAAATTTTGCAAAAATGTCACTGGTGGGACTCATTTGTTCTCAAATTCCAAGTCCTTACGATGGATAATTAAATGTATTACAGTATGACTGGATTTCGTGAAATATTTTCTATCACATCATTGCCAAACAATTTTGAATAAAATTGAATGTCAGTTGTTCATCTCTCAGTGATACAATGCACTTACGCCTTCATTGTTCAATTGTTTAATACTTTGTTCAATCAAACTCGACTTGTTCTACTGATTTCATGTACGCGGGAGTTGCTGGAAAATTCATTGTTTTCAATTCGAGGATAAAAAAATATAGACAGAGGAAGAGTCTAGACTGACAAGAATAAAGAATGAGCTCAAAAAAGTAGCCTAGTTGTCAAAGTCTAAAATGAGTGATGAGAACTCATCTCACCTTCAATGTCTGACGAGATAAACTTCAACCTCGACCATATCCTAAAGCCCCAAATGGTCGCACGTGCGCAAGATGAAAATGCTTAATACCCTTCCTTTTGTGCGATGAACGCTAGAATGAATCAAACAAAGTAGAGTGTAATGGAACTTACAATATTCTTGAAAAAGTATAGCGATCATTCGTTAGTGGAATCATCGTTGTCGGAAATTCTCTCGGTTCGAATTGAATCTCACAGTTTAACAAAACTTGGATAGCCGTTGATTACAACTCAAAGATTTCAAATCAGCTCCTGCGCTAGATTACCAGGAAAGATTTACAAGGTTACGAGTGTTTTCATCGAGATCAATTTTTTGGAGCTACACATTCGACACATGATTTATACGATTACACTGATTCGACTGCATAATTACGTAAAATCATTAAAACGAGATGGAAATTATTCAAATATTTTCAGAAACTGTATAACTTATCGTACGAGCAGACATAGCTTGCATCTATGAGCGTCTGACATACTCAACAAAACGAGAAGAGAAAATCAGTGAACTTTCCCCTGCCCCACTACCTTGTTTTTTTATTTCATTTTGGGGTTTTCGTCTACCCCCCGTACTAGGTACTCTTCTTTACAAAGAAATATAAGAGCGCACGGGCGGGCGCCTGCAAGACAGAGCTTGAGACTGTTTTGTCAGGCATCAAAGCCTGGTATTCTAATACGAACGACGACATCTTACTATATAATATTCTGCTGCGACTATGCTGCTTGGAGAATGCATGACTTTGCACGTTTGCATGACAAAGTCGTTGGCTAAGCTATGAATGCGTATACCAGTAAATACAGTGTGGGTCTGAGTGCCAGAGCTTTGTCATCGCGTGCTCGGCTTATCTTGCCGCGCTTACATCTTCTTCCACAATAATACACACATATATATAGCGGAGCGTGAAGAGACAGCTGGATTACGCAGGGCGAGCCGGCTTTGCTTCACTTCAAAAACTCACGGACCGAGTATCGGAAATCCTTATGCTCAGCTAAAATTTTCTTCGACCTTCATGAAGATGTCGAATGTATTGTTTCATATATATATATATATATATATATATATATATATATATATATATATATATACCTATTTATTATTATACTCTCTCAATATCGATTTAGATAGTCTAGCAATTGATCATTCTTTAAATTTTTTGTGTCATGATGATCAGCACGTTGCATGCCCATAGAAGATGAAAAGTTCCCTTATAACTTCTGTGACGTGTGCCGTCTTGAAAAAGTGAAATCAATCATTCTCGAGATCTTCAAATGAAAATTCAGATCGTTCGACTCTACTCATCTAACAGGACCACAATCTTCATCTAAAGCCGTGCACAACGAAATATTGAATATCCAACGAGTCCAGCTCAAGTAAAAAAGATTGCGCAATCAGAATTCCGAGCCACGATCACTCAATAAATCACGCGAGATGCTCTCGATCCTATCCACAACCGCGAATCCGCAATATCGTCGCGAAGCAATAGATCCTCCTATACTCGTAGCCTGCTGTAAAGGTGATATTCGTTCACCACCCACTGTGCGGCAATGTATAGAAACCGGACGCAATAACACCTATACGGCTGAGTAGGCGGTATAACGGTATCCAAGCGAGGATGAAAAGCCCTCGAGGCGCTGGGTCACTTGCACGGCCCGGCTGACCATTCGCCGAGTTGTTCTACTGTCGCACTCTCGGGAGATGCATTATTGAGCCCACGCCTCGGGACTCCGGGTCCGAGTAACCTTCATGTAACTATAGATCTATTCTGTGTTCCCGTACTTTTAGACCATATGAATTTCCAAAATAACTGGAGGGCATGGGTCACGAACAGATTGAGAGCTAGACTGTCTGCGGATGAGACGATGAGCGAGGTGAAAAAAAATTTCCAGAGTAAACAGATCTTCGTGACTCGCGAGACTTTTTAGGTGAGTACTAAATCAAAAGTAGTGTAGGGAAGCGAACTTTTAGAGATGTAAGAACACTTTTTGGTACAGTCATGTCCTGACGTAGAGTCACGTGATAAAGGGATGAAATGATGCAAGGCCTAGAGGAGTAATGAAGCAAAGCAAAATTGCAACGCCGGCACCGGCGAGCTCTTTGACGAGACGAGACGTTTGCACGTTTGACGGGTAGGATTTTGATCTGTGCAAAGAAATGTCGCAAATTCTGCGAGATGTGACCGAGCGCGTTTATAACATCACAACTCCGAGACATGATTGATTTCGCTCATTTCTGTGTCGATGACTCAGAGCTTTCTGATTATACAGCAACGTAAATCCTTCTAATTCGATGAACAATAGTTTCAAAATTTTAGAACAAGTCTGAATATTGACGAGTCAAAAGTATATAGTATGATGTAGTTTGTATCTTTCGGCGAATGAGTCGGCTGAACAAACTCAAGATTCCGAAACAAAACGAGGAAAAAAGCAGTTTGATAAGCTCTGAGGATCAGTTAAGAGGTCAGGTACAAACGAGAGTGGGATTAGTTCTTTACAAAAACAAAAATAGTCGCAAAGTACAATGCCTAAAAACCCATCATTGTCCAAACAATAGTTATCATTAGCGATTGAAATGACCAATCATTTACGTTGACCTTTTTCCGTGACAACCCATTCCAAACTACTTTTCTGAATCGTGTCAATGAGATGTTCTCTCCATTGTATATTATCAATTGTGGTGCAAAATTTTCCGGAAAAATCAATAGATACCTTAAAGATTTATTAAAAATAATTTACTCAATCGATGGGCTCCGTCTTTGATTATAAGCGAATTTCGATCATGCCAACATGGTTTCGATGGCTCAATCGATAAAGTTCGTCCCAAACGAGATATCAAATTCATTCAACAGTAATAGGTTGCAGTAGTTGTACAATCACGATATCAAACGAGGTGAGCATTGATATCCAATCATGAGCCCAGTACCTTGGATCAAGATGGTGTACCGAATTGATCACTAGATTCACTTGGCTGACTATGCCGCACTCTCCCAGGGATCTAACTTCGCCAAGGGACTCATGTAGTAATCAAATGCAAGCAGAGAAACCACTCTCGGCTTGTCCTTATCCTTGTAGGACATGTCACAGACCCCAATCTGAGCGTGCAAAGCTACGTCAGGAGGCCGGTGCAAGCTCGGGGCGTTACAATGATGATCTGCATGTAACGTTTCCCGAGGGTGAACCACAACTCCCTGGATCAGTTGTGCACTGTTTCACGCGTTTTACGGAAATTCCAGTTTCCTCCAACACTTTGCTTCTCCTGATCAAATGTCAACTCCTTCAACATAAATTAGACATTTTTGTTATTTCGTCAACTAACATGG
Source organism: Eretmocerus hayati (assembly GCA_029851415.1). Lineage (NCBI taxonomy): Eukaryota > Metazoa > Arthropoda > Insecta > Hymenoptera > Aphelinidae > Eretmocerus > Eretmocerus hayati. The sequence continues at coordinate 84,069,030 of CM056744.1, read as the reverse complement.
TATGGACTTCCATTGACACTTTGTTAGTTGATTTTAGTCGATTTTCAATGAAACCTTGTCCATTCTAGCTATTAAAGTAGCTGAAATAGCTGATAATCGCTGAGAAAGTATGACCAAAAATTTCTAAATTCTGGTCAAATAATACACGTCAATTCAATTCAAAGACGGTGTCTTGAAGAGAAAAATTAAAATCTCTTGGTTAAGAAACGAGCTCTCTAATCAGCCTCTGAGCTCAGGTGGTTTCTTGAATTTCCGTAGAACTCACCACCCACCACCAAGTGCGATTGCGAGAATGAGTGAGTGAGTAATTGAGATGAATAAGAGAGTGAGTGGTTTGCAAGTGCGAGCGACCTTGTTGTTGTACTCATAAAACGGGAAAAACTGCGTGCGCGTCGCATGCGGCGGACTCTCGTAGGCGCTTGACGTAGACGAAGCTGAAGAGAGCTGGTGCGTTGCTGCTGATGACGGTGCCATCGTCGCACCAGAGCCGCGCCCCCGATCCTGATCAGAGAGTTCACAACCCCCAAGGCCCACCGCACCATCACCACCACCACCACCACCACCATCGTCATCCAGTCAAAGCTCACTCGCTACGTCGAATCATCCAGATGAGAGCCATCAGAGGGCATCAACGCTAACGCGAGGCCGAATATTCTCGCTTGCAGTTGTGTTTGCAGCTGGCTCAGACGGCTGTCCCGTCGCTGCTCGGACCGCTACGGGCCCCATAATCCCAACGGCATCGTCAACTCATCATCAACAGGCCGAATCCAATCATCATCAGCAGCAGCAGCCTATCCAACATCAACTTCGGCGTACTCCGAGCATCGCCAGTTGCAGCAGCGTTCACATCAGGGGGGCATCGAACGTTGCCCAATCGGTAGCCTCAGCTCATCATCGGCGTCCCGCTCAGCCGGAGAGGCCACCGCCCCCGCTTCCCCCGCCACGTTTAACGAGCAGCAGCAGTATCAGCAGCGGCGTCTGACAGTGGGCCCCCGGGACGCCGGCGGCAATGGACCCATCATCGATACCTATGGCTACCCCTGATAGTAATAATGGTCCCATTAGCGCAACTATCGATCCGCGATATTATCATTATTACCGCCGGCCCCCGATTGTTTTACGACCCGATGATGCCGAGGCTCTCAGGTGACCACGCTGCCCCTCGACAGACGGATTTTTTTTTCAATTTTTTTTTCGCGATTTTCTCACCAAAATTTTAACGGCTGCGGTTATACGCGAATTTGATTCAGTCCGCGTTTTCGACCGTGATCCATCTTTTTTTATTGGTTTTTTGTTCGAATGCGCGTGGACATTCGAGTCACGTAGATTGATAATATAAATATCCAAGTTTATTGCACAAAACACGAATCAGAATCACTGCCGATTGTCATTTTACTATCCATCTTTAATACGAATAACGATATACTCGATGGCAGAGAACAAATATAGAAAAACAACGTTCGAGACAAGTACCGAGAAAAACCCCGAAAAAATAACGTATCGTTGAATATAATTATTACCCTAATGAATTAATATATGAGTGCCTACTGTGCCCAATTATTATACCTATTACATAAAAAATGTTCCGTGAAATGAATTTTGACTACTATATCACTTACGTACGTTATACTCCAACATCATACATCTACCAAGATGATTGAGAAAAAAACGATAAAAAATCATTAACGAAAGGCTAAATGATGCACAAACTGATCGAAGCGCATCGAATTTGACATTAGTGTCAGCTTCCGGTCAAGTGCTTAGTTATACATTATACATAAATATATATCCGCATGAAAAAATACAATAACTCGAGGGAAATCGACTTTTGTAAATCAGTACTATTATAGCGCAACGATTGATCATTGTGATTCGCGCATCGCCGTAATATAATATTCCCATGTATTGTAGTTAGTTATGAAATATGTAAGAAAAAAAGATGAAAACCAATTGAAAGACGCAAGAAAAATGAACAGCATATGTAATAGATAACAGATGTTGTGGAAAATTTTCAAAGCTTTGTTGCGTAAAATCTATTCCCCATTGTTTGAATAGCGTGCGAAAGAAGCCTTGTAATACTTCCTCAAATTCTGAATTATTATAGCCTGCATCGGAGAGAAAGAGTACGATCTTGAGATTGCTTGGATCGGAGCTGATTATATCTTATAAAAATCTGTGACGAAGAACAAGGATAACTGCCACATTAAAATTCTAACTGATATATGGATAACTGATAATAATATTAAAATGAATGACATTTAATGAGAATCAAGAAGAATGTCGTATGTATATATCTACTTTATCAGAATTCCAAGGTGTGTGAGACTTGTACCCAATGAATAAACTATGTTTCCAATTCTCAAACTTGAGTTTCGATGGAATTTTCTAGTCCAGACTACGCCACCTTGCAGATTTAAATTTGAGAACAACGCCAGGTTTTGGAAGCTATGGATTTGACCTAATGGACGAACAGTGGAAGGATTACTTCTTGTTTCACACATCCAGTGCGATGGATCCCACCGGTGGAGTCCACAATTTTCCGAAATTCAACTTTTCCTGACTAATGTTTGCTCAAAGGATATTCGGCGATTTTTTAATAAATTCGTTTGCCAAAAAAATAACGAGCCAAAAAGAGTTTACATCCATTCAGTTGCATCAATCGGAGATCGAAGTCATCGAGATCACGACCAGCCAAAAATTACGAGAAAAAAATTGACTTCGCAGTAAACGTGTCAGCGTTCCAGTAAATTCCGTCATTGAGACACGAAAGAGATACTACTTTGTAGCTGGAACAACAGCCGATTTCATACGATTTTTTGATATTTTAGTATGACGTAGAAAAAACCAGGGCGGGTATAGACAGTTCCTACCCCATTTATGAGTCTTTTTCTTTTTTTTCATTTATGAGTCTAGAGTAAGGATGTAAAGATGAGCTTGAGGCTTTCTGATTTTCTCATTGTATGAAATTCATTAATTAAGTCTAATAGAGGGTAGAATTCTTCTAGAGTTTGACATAGGAGATAAGAAAAATGGTATGACTTGGCGGCCATGTTTCTCTGAGATACAAGATTTTGGCATACAATCCTCTGATGCCCAAGGAATTCTGATAATAGGTGAGTCCTTTTTGAGGTTGAAAATATTTTGACTCATTCACTCACATTCTTCAGTGTACCTCTTAGCTAACTTCTTTTCTATAAAGCAGTGATTAATGTTTTGAACCTATCAAGAATATCTGAAAAAATTCTCAGGGGTATCTATTGACGCAAGGAATGAACCAAACTACAGATCTAAGCCAAATACTCGATATTGCATAAGAAGAAAGAAATGAAGATTAAACAATTTTAATTTTTACAACTATATTTTTGCCATTTTCTATTCAATTTTTAACAGATATGTCAGAAATATGGCATTGGAAGCCCAGAGCTCACGGTAGTGAACGGGTTGATATGTCTTTTCAAAGACTTTAAATATAGGCGTTATGTTACGTGTGACTTTTTAAAATTGGAGGGAACGCTATTTTCCACTCCAGGTCCTGCAGGAACCACCGAAACTTCCAGGTATGTCCTCACTCAGCAGAGTAATGGAGTAAGTACTTTATTTGCAAGGACTCCATGCCAATTTCATTTAATACAATACATATCTACTTCTAAAAACACGATAGTTTGAAATACGGATCAGTCTAAGCTAAAAATTACAAAGAAAATTTTAGCTTCGTTCCTACAGAGTCATGAATTGCGTTTCTCTCAAACTAAATCCATTCAAGGGGATGTCTGAGTACCACCCCCAATGCATACTTATCGACATCGTCGACTTCCGAAATTTCCTCATGAATTTTTGAAATATCACAAATATTGAAGATATCGCTGGTGTTGAACGTTTGAATAAATGGACGATAGCTTCACTATTTGCGATGCCTCAAAAATTCATCGAATAAAGTCAAAAGTCGACAATGTCGGTATCAGAGCGTCAGCTTAACCCTCAACAGTTTTTTATTGATCAAAATTTTTGCAAATCATCACAAAACACAAGATCGGGGATTATCAAGTAAAACCCCAAGCCTTAGTGATGAATAATTCGATGAATAATGAGTATTTAAAAGGAAGAAATATTCCCAGTACGAAATACGATAGGTATTATGCTCTCTGTATTTGCAAGGCCATTTATCCGAGTATCACAGGAATTGCTTCCTGATCTCTGAATTACACTAGATTTAGAGAGCAAATGAGTTTCTGTTCCACCTCTTAAATAACCAAGCGCTTGAAAGTTATAAAATATGCATCAAGCTAGGTGGTTGAAAGAAACTACCGGACTACAAAAGTTGCGAGGTCCCGGAACGCTGAACCACTTCTCAATATTTCAGCGTTTCGACCAAGTGAAATACATGTACTTCCGAATTCTCAAAATCGAGTTTAGCACCCGAAAGCTGCTGAGCCGGTCAGCTATGTACCGAGAATATTCTGAGACCATCGCTCAAATAAACCATTCATCTACTTGAAAACAAAAAAGTATTTTTTCCCACATACCCTCGACAAACTAGGTCTAGAGGCGCTGCATACTATATACTATTTCAATGAATGATACGCCCAAATACCCGGAAGAAACTCAACCTTCAAAAGTAAAACTAGCTTTTTCAAAAATTGTCAGTTACTGCGTAATATAAAATTGTAAGAATTCATCAAAGACTAAAAAGGGTGGGGACCACGTTCATCTACCAAAGAGCAAGATGTCGAATTTTTTACAAGATATAAACAGTGTAAAATGGAAACGATGTTTGAGACCAAAACTCTGGGAATTCCATATTGCACCAGCTCAGCAGCTCAAAGGAAAGCATCTTGCGCATTGTACTCCTGGATCCGAGTATGATAGTATTTTGTTTATAAAATTAGTACCAAATCAAATCTGACCCTTTGAAATCAAAAGTTCTGAAAATTCAATTATCTCAAATCGAATTGACGAAAAATGAAGCTTGCAAACGGTATTTCTCGCAAAGACGGGGAACGGGTACTCTGATAAAATTAGAAATTGAAATCCTGAGTGAACTAGTGGATGAATAACTTTTTAATAATTTAAAAAATACAAATCTCCTATACGAACTGTTATGTACAAAGCTTATGATTATGAGACATTAAGGACTTAAGGCTTACATTCAAAGTGATACGGATCGAGAGACTTAGGATCTCGCCACGTCGGTGGAAGGGAATCATGCAAATGTAAACCACAGCGCTTGCAAGGATCACTGAATAAGTTGATTAAACTGTGGAGCCAAGCCTGGAATAAAAAAGTTGGAATGAGAAAAATGTTTTATCAATGGTTGGGTTACTTGGCATATAGTAGTTAGTCCTCGTAATCGTCATGGTCAACAGCACAGAAAAACGCCTTGATTGTGCAGTATGTGAGATTGGTAAAGGGTTTCCAAATAATATTTTGATAACCATAAATGAATTACTCACTGGATTTTTTTAAAACAGTCAGGTTTAAAACTCTAGCAATGATTGTGGTCATCAAATTAAAGGATGGAAGTTGGAATGTAATGGCTATCGAAAGCTGCCCTGGTATTCAATAATTTGATCACTGAATATAGATAACAACCGATGTAGAGGAGTTATCATGACTAACGACCGATTCCACGTAAGATCACACAGTCCAATGATGCTCAAATCTCAGATCTCTTCCGAAATGAAATATATGTTTCTAAAGACAATTTACGGAGACACGTATATTCGCGCTTCACCCTGTTATGTTCTCATTCAGAGTTATCGAATTTTTTTGGTTGGAGCCGCGGAATGGGCAATTCGTGAAATTATTTTTTTCAATCGGTAAAAATGCAATTATTCAAGTGTGAGGACATTTGTCGGAATGGCACTTGTACAGGGTAGATAATAATAAGATGAGAAGACCATACTGCATCAGAAAATTCTGGTATGGCAACACAAACGAGGAACAAAACTCAAAGGAACCGATTTTAACAAAAATCGGTAAAAGTGTGATTCCTCAGAGTAACGATCTTCTTTTTGGATGGAAACTTTTTTTGAGAACTCAGTAAAACAAAAGGAACAAAACGTGTTTGGCCCGCGATTCTCACGACATGCTGCAGAATGGCGCTAAATATTATCTTCCGGGATTTTTTTCATAATTCGGTTTTCATGAGTGTTTGACGAGATAAGTTTTGCCTCAGATGTCTTGACGAGTTCAAAGTGAGATGAAATACATGTGTAAAACATATTATTCACACTGGTTGGAGTCATGTGCTGCTGTCTACCGGGCACAGTACTTTTTCTATTTTGTGTATGGACCTGTGTAATGAAATAAGATGGGGAACTTGTGAGTTATATGTTTGTCCATAGATATCCATCTTCCTTTCAACTCATCAAGACATCGGATACGGAGTTCATCTCGTCAAACACTCATTAAAACCAATTTATGAATAAAATCACGGAAAATAATTTTCAGCGCCTTCTGCGGCATGTCGCGGGAACCGAACCAAATACGCTCCGTTCCTCGTGTTTTACAGAGTTCTGAAAAAATTTCCATTCAAAAAGAAGATGATTATTTTGAGAAACCAAACTTTTACCGATTTTTGTTAAAATCGGTTCCTTAGAGTTTGGTTCCTCGTTCGTGTTGCCATACCAGAATTTTCTGATGCAGTATGGTCTATTTGACAAGTGCCACTCCGCCGACAATCCGCCGTTTATATGGAATAATCTTCCGAGTCATGTGGTTCAGAGTCACGATTGTCCCAATTTTAAGTTTTTGGTGAAGAACAATTTGTTCCTGCATAATTCATAGATTTGGTATTTTGATCTTTTATCGGAATTTCATTTGCTAATGATTTATTGAATCATTTTGTATTTTCCTGGTAAATTGTATTGCTGATTTTTGATAATCTTTTGTGATCATATTTTCAAAAAATCTTCATAATACCTATGTAAATAGGGCTTTTTTGCCCGTTCGATTTCCCTACATAAAATAAAATAAAATAAAATAAAAGTGCCATTCCAAGAGTACCTTCAAACTTGAATAATGGCATTTTTACCGATTGAAAAAGTAATTTTATGAATTGTCCATTCCGTGGCTCTAACCGGAAAAATTCGAAACTCTGAATGAGAACATACCAGGGTAAATAGCAAAAATACATGTCTCCTTAAATTTTCTTTAGAACATAAATTTCATTCAAAAAGAGATCTGAGAATTGAGCATTATTCGACTGTCTGATCTTACGTGGTATCGATCACAGAACAAATGCAAGAAAACCGCTCTATAAATATACTTTGGACATTCGATTGAGACATACTCTTCTGAAATTCCTCGGATTGATGAAAATGTACTCACAAAGTAAGATTTTAAAGTCAGTTCTGGAAGATTTGGATTGTGATAATGCAGCATAGCAGCATGAGCATGATCTGTTACCCTCTGGAAAACTTTGTATCGAGATTCGCTCCATGGTTCCAGTTGTTCATTATAACCTTTGACAACAATTCGTTCCATCATGATACCTTTAAATGCAATCATGGCTCTCAACACATATCCTAGAGATACATGAACAACCGCATTTGAGGTGTAGGGTCTTGTGATTGAAATTGACATGTCATTAAAAAGTCTATCAAATGAGGACATTATCTGATCAACTTGTCTGTAAAAATGAAGAGAGAGTTAGCTTCACATGAGAAAACTCAAAGTCAATTGGTAATGCTTATTACTGAGGTGTGTAGTTATGTGCTTGTAGCTGCCCTCTGCTTCTCTTGGCACGGTTTGCACTCATAGAAGATCGTTTGAGAGGGTTTGAACTTAATAGCTGATGAGCCATAGTACTGTACTCATGAACTTTATCAGTCCATTTGTAAGATTTTACAAGGGCATCATACAAGGCTTGTCTCTCTGGAGTGGTTTCATTCCCCAAATAAGCTGTATTGCCCAGGCTGAATGGGCCAGGTGGTGGAACCAAGGAATTGACCGATTGTTCAACATCCCTACAAGTTTTAATGAATTCATTGTGCGTACTTTCAGTGACCTGAACATCTATACTGTTATTTGTAGTAACACAAAGTAAAGATTGAAACAGGGAGAATGAGAATTTCTCTATGTCGAATGGACATATCTGAAAACACATTCATAAAGTGGATTCTTCGATCTTGAAAAAAAAAATAATGCACAGAGCACACAATCAAGATATCAGTGTTAGACCAAAGACCAATATTTCCAATTTACCTCAAATTCGTCCCGACTGTTGTCAGAAGCTCTTGAAGTTCCAATAAGTATTTGTTTTCTTTTTGTTCTTCTCCATGATCTGCTCTGATGCCACTTGCAAGGGAGCAAAATACTTGACTCACGCTAGATCTCAAGGCCTTGAGAGCAGACAGGGATGTCTGGAGCTGATCCATCTTCTGATCCGTAAATTTTGAATTTGCGGATATCGCAAAAGACTTGTAATAAACTTCTCTACCAATAATAAACAATGACTGAGAGTAAGCTATAACCTCAAATATGCCGGCTCGTCCATATTCGTTAAGAATGTTGCATTTTTTTAACAATAAGCCTGCATATCTGCGATATTACGAGGTAGCTGACAATGGCTGACAAACCTGTAGAAAAAAGCAAATCTAGTAGTAAGTGCTCCGAATCAACTTTTCAAATCTCCGCTGAGCTCAAGACAGCTCAAGATCAATTGAAATCAATGGAAATCAATTGAAATAAAAAGCGTCTGCTGCAGGCTGCTGCGTCTCGTTCGAGTTAGTTCGAGTGTCTCGACACTGGGTTAATGCATCAGCCGCGTCTCTCCGTCTCTCGTCTTGTCTCGTTCCCGTCCTTCCCACCAATTGTTCCACGCTTATAATGGCCCTATGAACGGTCCACCCACCACACGCAGTGACGTACGTCAACCTGTACAGCGACCAAAATGTGACAATTGTTTTGGGTAGGACTCTAACTGTTCTAATTGTACAGAAAATTTCAGAATTTGCCTATTTTGCCTTTTCGAGAAAATCGACTTTTAAGTCGTCAAAATATGCCCGTCTTCCAGAGGCCACAGCTCTTCGAATATTGAGCCTAGATCAACGTACCTGGGCTCAAATCGAAGCTCTGAATTTGCCAAAATTGTTTTCGGCGTCAAACAGACCACACAATGAGCGAAAGAGATAAATTACATGGTCAAAGGTTTTCGCGTGTACTGGGTATACCTATATATACGGCAAGACGGCGCGCGGAGCGGAGGGGGCAACTGATCTCGAGCAGACGACAACACTGCTTTTGCGGGCTGGGACTGGGATCGCCCGGATCGACGTTTGACGGGATGATTGAGAGCTGATTCCTACAAGCTCGCTGCAGGCGGCGCTAGCGTTCCGATAAGGGTGCCCCTATGCACACAGACGCGCGAAGCCATGTGTTTGTGAATCCGTGTGAAAGTACGTGAGATAATCCCCCGCCCGGCGCGCGATCCGGGAAGTTAGCGGACAAGGTCAAAAAAAGGTAAAACTAATCAGGCCAAAAAACTGCTCTCATATTGCGGACAAAATTGACCTATGTGCAATAAAACTGCTCTACGCATAGTTTTTGAGTTATTTGCAAGATTAGTGTCACAGGGGTTAACAACCGCGTTCGTTGTAAAGGCGCTTCGGAAAAAATTCCGAAAAGACAGATCGAAAGATCTTTTAATGCTCTATCAGCGAACATCGTAAAATGTGCCAAATCTGTAATATTTGCAAAAAACCTTCAAAAAGGGAGTTGCGAACTTGAGCCACCCGCCCGGGTGGACGATTTTGCGCAATACGCCCGCTCACGATAGCCAACTGTCGCCGTGTAGTGCACGACGCCGGAGAAACATCGTCTGCTCCATTCACCCGTGCTTATATTTATAACCTCTCGCAACCTTTCGTTTCACTTCGCAGTCTAATCGCAGTGATCAAAATTGTATTTGTTGTTGCTGCTGCACTTTTCAGTGTACATTTTTTGTGATGTTTTCATGTGTTACAGTTTTTTCAATGCGTTCAACCATCGTGCCTCATTATCCTTACTTTGACTCAATAATAATCCTCTTTATAGCTTTATGCTGGCAAATCCAATATACAGCCTGGACGAGAATTTGAATTATTATTTTGCTACTTGATTTTTTTTCTGAATAAATCTTTTTAACAGAGCTTGAGCAGATAGTGAAGAGATCAATTTTCCCATCTCATTTCTATTGGTGTGAGAGCTAGACTCTCTGAAAAGCTCTATTTCTTTGGGGTGAGCAAAGATACTATTAGTGCTAATTGTATAATCTCTCAATAATAAAAAGTGATCAACAACATCCATGAGACATTGTGTGTCGCTCGACTGGCATTCAATACAAATTCTCTCGGGAATTTCAATCTCATAAACCTTAGTTATGAGAATCTCAAGTCCCAAATAGAACAAGATCAAACAAATCATGTAGACAATATAGACCAGCTTCATTCTTGAAACAAATTCAGTGTCTGTGTATGTTTCAACTATCTCGTCACTTGGTTTCTCCAGTACGGTTCCGATTACAGAGTTTCAACAATCAGTTTGTATTACATTTCTATTACATGTCTATGCTATGCCCTCAACTATTTTGACATTATAGAATTATGCTTTACAATTAAGTTGTGACATGTGATGCCTAACAGAATGGGAAACAGAATGGGTACAAGAATTACTGCAACACTTTCTATGCCATAGTTGAGCTAAAACAGATACGGTTTCTTCTTCCAGCCAAGGGGATCCTGGTAAGAACTGGAGTGATCCTGAATGGTTGAACTTTCAAATCCGAGTCTATGGCACTATCTTGAATGTGAATATATATGCAATTTTGTCAGTAGCTGATGGTATACTATGAGTGATACTGGTCAAGTCAGATTTCATTTCTGCCAGAGAGCAACTTGATGATCACTAGGATCATTAATCCAATAAAAACTAGATTTTGGAAATATCCCCTTTGACATCGCAGGAAGATAATCGTTTACTATTTCCAAAGTTAAAAAAGAATTCCAGAGTTTGTTTGAATTTTTTGCAATAAATCATAACTTTTTTCCGACGATCCTGATTGACTCAACGCGATAAGATTGATTATCCCCATGAATATTGATTCAATAAATCCTAGGTTCTGGAAATATCTTTTTGACATCCCAGTGAGACTCTTAATTATCGTTTTCAGGAGTAGAAAGAGAATCCGGAAGATTGTTTGAATTTTGTGTGATGGAACATAACTTTTTTCCGACGATCTTGAAAATCTCAACGCGATAAGATTAATTAGCTCCATGAATATTAATCCAATTAATCCTAGATTTTGGGCATATCCCCACCAAACACCGAATGTTGCCTCAAAGTTTCTGGAACGTCGCAATTGCACCCTCGGAACGTTCCGTGAATAGTCGGAAACCCCGTTGCTGGAACGTTTAAGCAACGTAAAATGTCTACGAGATGTCTGTTGTCTCAACGTTTCCAGCACGTTTCTGGGACGTTTCAACGGTTTTTCAAACGTTGCACAAACTTTTCCGAGATGATTCTTGTGCAACCAAGACTTAGAAAATTTTTTGTTAAATAAATAAATAAATTGTTTCTAAAATTCTGTGTCTCGCAAGCTATCAGCTCCATCCCCGTTCAATCCCATCGATTGCGCTCAATCAGAAACATACCCACTTACTACAAGAAAGACGGTGAGATTGTGCTTGAATGCAACAAGAGCCAATTAACAACAATTTATGAAAAAACAATCCATTTATTTATTTATATTCACAACGTCCAGAAACGTGCTGGAAACGTTGAGACAACAGACATCTCGTAGACATTTTACGTTGCTCAAACGTTCCAGCAACGGGGTTTCCGACTATTTACGGAACGTTCCGAGGGTGCAATTGCGACGTTCCAGAAACGTTGAGGCAACATTCACTGTTTGGTGGGTCATCTTAGACATCCCAGGAAAGTACACTGTAAAAAATTGGTTGACTTCCAACCAAATTGGTCAACCAGTGGCTGAAAATTCAATCACTGGTTGGATGCCAAATTCAACCATTTGGTTGATTCATTCCCCACGAAACGCGACTCTCAGCCTATCAAAACATTAAGTCAATCCTCTAGGAGATACCTTCAACATCTTATGAAAAAGTCTTGGTGTAGTACTGAATTAGAATATTCATTGCATCAGAATACAAATATGATAGAATCATCTCCGGTTCCGTTGGTGGTGAGTTTCGGAAAAAAATTAGTAACGGCTTGTCAACGTGCAGGTAGAACGATGCCGTAAACTCTTGAGTTGGTTAAATACATACTCCTATATTTCACGTTTCTCTACCTCTCTTTCTTCCATTCATTCGTCATTGAAACGGCAACGAGCCTAATTATTTAGTTCAATCTACATCCATCGATTGCACGGTGCTCTTGAAGCAGTAATTCCAGACTGCCGACCGCAAGTGGGATTCTTGCAAAATGTGGTAAGAGGAATTCACGGGATCACATTCCAATGAGAATCAAGACTGCCGCTTGAGCTGCTTTTGGGAATAGTCGAAAATAGGTGTTTATTCGACAGTTTTCATTTTTCTACCCTCGATAACTCGATGGGAACGCTTTTTATGCAAAAATGTGTAGAGTATTTTTTTGTAGACCTTTGAACGATGAACGAGAAGAACCTGTACACATTTTCTCATATGTGGCACCCTGTTCCCGCGATAAACATACCTTCATCAAACATTTATCACGGTTTCAACCCCATAACTCTAAAACAATGCATTTTATCGAAAAATGTGTAAAGCAACATTTTGTACATCTTCAGAGGACGAATGAAAAAGGTCTGAACACATTGTCCCGTGTAAGGCCTTCTGTTTCCGCGATGAAGGTATTTTCGTCCAAGACCGAGTTCAAGACTCAAATTTTTTCGACCGACGAAAATAAAGACAATATTATGTTTCTTGGACGAAAATACTCCAATTATGGAAACACGAGAACTTAGACGAGGAATATGTAGAGATCTTTTTTGTTCATCTCTTGAAGACCTACAATGAGTTGTTGCACTCATTTTTCAATACAATGTATTTTTTTTTGGGTTGAAATGGGCTAGAAACCGTGAAAAATATGCAACTTGGACGAGGATACGTTTATTGCGGGAACGGGAGGCCTCATATGAGAAAATATGTACAGACTCTTCTTGTTCATCGGACGAAGGTCTACAAAAAAATACTCGAGACATTGTTGGATCAAATGCGTTCCCATCGAGTTATCAAGGGTAGGAGAGTGAAAACTGTCAAATAAACACCTATTTTCGACTATTTCCAAAAGCAGGTCAAGCGGCAGTCTTGATTCTCATTGGAATGTGATCCCATGAATTTCTCTAACCATATTCAACAAGTATCTCATGGGTGACAGCAAGTGCACTCGCAGTCAGCAGTTTGAATTACGAACTGCTTCAAGAGCATCGCAAGGATTTTTGTGGTTGGCGCCCCCAAAAACTTTCGTATACACAGTTTTAGCCAGATCTAAGGAATTTTGAGTTTTTCATAGGCGTTCCAAAACCCGATTTTTGAATTTTCGAAATCTGACTGGATTTTCGTGATCAATGCTCCCAAAAACTCTGTCTTACAGAGTTTTGCCAGATCCAAGAAATGTGGAGTCTTCCATGAACGTTTGAAGATCCCGTATTACTGAGAGTCCTGAATCTTGATGAATAAGTGTTACTCTTCGTCGAATATCAATTTTTCATTCATAATGATAAGAAAGTCTTACTCCGCGTCGATGAGAAGAAAAATGTACTACTCTTCGTCAATCTTAAGAAGGAGTGTTACTCTTTGTAGAAGCCGTTGATATAGGAATGTCCAAAGGTGATGACTGATGCTTATCATGCTTTTTTAAATTCAACTGTTGCAAAAACTGTGATGAGACTTTTTTAATCAAATAATGTTCCCTAGGGTCGTCTATTCCTCTATTTCCTGAGACGCATGTTCAGTCATGTGGCGTCGTAATCAACCAGTGGTTGAATTTGGTGATCAACCACTGGTTGAGGGAAAAACTTTAATCAATTGGTTGAAGTTTTTGCCACGGATTTTTTACAGTGTATTCATCTATCTATTTCAGAAGAAAAAGAAGCATTCGGTATAGTTTGTTTCATTTTTTTCGATGAAACACATTTTTCACGCCGATGACATCCATAAATCCAACGTGATAAATTTCAGTACCCCTATATATGAATATGAATCCAATAAATCCTATAGGTTTTGGGAATATCCCCTTTGACATCGCAGGAAGATAATCGTTTACTATTTCCAAAGAAAAAAAAAGAATTCGAGAGTTTGTTTGAATTTTTTGCGATAAAGCATAACTTTTTTCCGACGATCTTGATTGACTCAACGCGATAAGTTTGATTATCCCCATGAATATCCAATAAATTCTAGGTTCTGGAATAGTATATTATGATACAAGGGCGCAAACGATGGTTTTCGCACTTCGAGTGACTTTTTTAGGCCCGAGCCGCAGGCGAGGGTCTAAATAGTCACGAGAAAGCGAAAACCATTGCGCCCGAGTGTCATACTATGGTTTTTGATCTTCTGTGAGCAAATGAAAAGCGAAAAACAGTGTGCAAATGACTCATTTGCGCACAGACGATCAAAAATATCTTTGTGCTATTCTGTGCGCAAAATTGGGCAGAAATGGCCATTTAGACGCTTGTGTGCCGTGCGCAAATGGCGAGCAGCGTGCGTAAATGTGCAAACTGTGCGCAAATTTTTTTTTTGCGCTCGCCGCAAATCGTCAAACCGTGTGCAAATCGGCCATTTGCGCACGCTGCAAAAAAATTACGTGCGCAAATTTCCATTTACGCACGGAAAATACTATTCCTTTGAACTGAACATTAAACTTGGATTTTTTTGTTTTTTTTTGATGACGAAGTCGTCTTATTTTTTTTTTTTTTTTTTTTTTTTTTTTTCATTACCCCATTTCAATTTTTCTATGGAATTATTTCGCGAACTTGTTCAGTGTACGTGTCGTGTGTGTAAAATATGTGGGTATAAGCCTCTGCATTTGCCGGAGATTGATGAGACCGTGAGGCATGGGAAATTAATAGTATACTTTGCACTAAGTTTATGAAGTTGTAGCTTGCTTCTGAGCGATTGGTTTTCGGCCGAAGCCGCCCAAGTTGACGGTCGAAATACTCAGTCAGTAGCAGATACTCCCATGAACGAATTGCTATTTTATGCAATTAAGCAAGCACCTAAACATCGGAAAGTTGCATAATAGTATATTATGAGGGCGCAAACGACGGTTTTCACGTGACTTTTTTAGGCCCGAGCCGCAGGCGAGAGTCTAAATAGTCACGAGAAAGCGGAAACCGTTGCGCCCGAGTATCATACTATGTTTTTTGATCTTCTGTGAGCAAATGAAAAGCGACAAACCGTCTGCAAATGACTCATTTGCGCACAGACGATCAAAAAGTTGTCTTCTTGAAATTATTTTCCCAATTTTTTTTTCAGTCGCCCGGCGGGGGCTTCGCCCCCCGCACCCCCACCGGGGCTACCGCCCCTGGACCCCGCTTCCGCGCCCTGTATTCTCCCCGACCCAAGTTCCCGATCGAGCTGCGTACTGCTAGCCTTTCGAAGCATGATTCCCTACATTCTTGATTCACAAACTAGTTAGCAAGCTTTTGTCATAGAAAGACACGAGCTTAGATAATTGATGTCTCAAATTTATAAACGGGGTCAAACGGTGGCTAAGTTACATACATTTTACTAACTGTTTGACGAATTCTGCACGAATCTCACCTGCGCTCTCTAAAGTAACATGGGAAATGTTGAAGATCGATAGACTCTCAAGATATCCTCTGTAAGTTGAAATCATTTGGTTCGAATGAACATTTAGATACTAGAAGATCAAAATAACTTTACTCTTCTTAGACTTCTTGTCTCTCATTTGAAATCGAGATAGAATTAGTACTGCCTGTCTAATTCAAAATAAATATTGAGAACCATGCTACTGAAGTACCAGAATGGGTTTCAATATACTTTTCAAAAATTGATCGATCAAAGAATTAATAGTAAGTTTGGTGATCTTCAGGCAACACATGATTGAGCAGCGGATTTGTGTTAACTATCTCATGAATGATGTTATTACCTTCCATCAAATTTTCTATTCAAATTTATTATACAGTTCCCTGCGCACATTGACTAGAATGATTCAATGCTCCTTGATCTGAGATCTAATTCGATGATTGCGTATTCTTTGGCGAGTTGCAATTTTGCTCACAGCAATAGCATAAAATATCGTAAGCAACACGGGGCAAACATTTGCACACTCGTACCCGCACTCGTTTGCAAAATTTATCATTTACGCACAGTTTCATCATTTGCACCGTGCGCAAATCCATTTGACGGTGCAAATGATGAAACTGTGCGCAAACGATAATTTGCACACTCGTTGCGGGCACTCGTGCGCAAAGGGACTAGGCGGTTAAGCATGGCGAAGTGGACCTTGTCAGGTATGGCTCCGAAAGTATTCTTCCCCACTTTCTAACCTCAAATTATGACGAAAGCAAAGGTTTGTAGATCCCAAAGTGACCCCTGTTTTCTACGGCACCCTAGGAATCCTCTAAAAAACCCTCGAAATCGATGTTCCTTCTATCAAATCGCATTCTGATGCATTTCAACGAATCGATTTGAAATTTTTTTGACATATTCTTGAAACTCCACCAAATAGGAGGAAGATATTTGCATACTGACAACTTTGGATTTAGGCCCCGAAAAAAATTCTTGAATATTAAAAAAAGATTTTTCTCATAGAGGTTGGGGATTAGCACGGAATTTAAACATTCCACCGTGTTTGTCAGGTGATTTTACATCGAAAATTGCTTTGAAACATATAACTTTAGGTGTTGGAACATGGTCAAAAATGCAAAAAATCATTTTCAAAGCAAATTTTGATTCAGTAATTTGCATCTTCTGCGCATGCGCGTCCTCCTACGTCTCTAAAAGTATTCTTAATCGATAGCTGATGCAATTTCCTTCAAAATGACCCCTTGAGAAAGTCGATTTGATGCAGTAAAACCTGAGATCTAGCTAGTTCAAGAAATGGAAAAATCCAAGGTACCAAATCCGTGAAGCCGTGGCTCCTTCAATGGGCCCGAAAAGTGCGAATTTTGAGTCGGACTGTTTCAAAGATGTGAACATGTGTTTTCGATGTAATTTTTGACGTAGAAACCGAATCCGTGGTCAATTTTGTTCCAAACCTTCAAGATTTTTGATGATTCTCAAAAAACCGACCGGAGGGTGTACGGCCATTTCCAGGCTTCTTCTACACATTTGAGATGTATGTTGGGGATAGGCAAAGCTTTGGACTTGCCGCGTAAACAATGCAAGTATGTTTTCCTCTGTATTTCGAGCAGCTGAAGATGATGCCGATGATTTCGAGGCTTGGGAATGACTCGGGAGTCAGACTTGGGCTGATGAAGCTATATTTTGTTTTATGATCTTATCAGAGAGAACTGCATCATGCACCTTATATCTCTCTCTCGAGTTATTACTGTGCCTCAAAACCATCGGTATCGTCTTCAGCTGGTCAAAATACAAAGGAAAACATACTTGCATTGTCTACGCGACAAGTCCAAAGCTTTGCCTATACCCAACATACATCTCAAATGCGTAGAAGAAGCCTGGAAATGGCCGTACACCCTCCGGTCGGTTTTTTGAGAATCATCAAAAATCTTGAAGGTTTGGAACAAAACTGACCACGGATTCGGTTTCTACGTCAAAAATTACATCGAAAACATATGTTCACATCTTTGAAGCAGTCCGACTCAAAATTTGCACTTTTCGGGCCCATTGAAGGAGCCACGGCTCGACGGATTTGGTACCTTGGATTTCTTCATTCTTTGGACCAGCTAGATCTCAGGTTTTACTGCATCAAATCGACTTCCTCTAGGGGTCATTTTAAAGGAAATTGCATAAGCTATCTATTAAGAATACTTTCAGAGACGTAGGAGGACGCGCATGCGCAGAAGATGCAAATTATTTAATCAAAATTTGCTTTGAAAATGGTTTTTTGCATTTTTGACCATGTTCCACCACCTAAAGTTATATGTTTCAAAGCAGTTTTCGATGTAAAATCACCTGACAAACACGGTGGAATGTTCAAATTCCGTGCTAATCTCCAACCTCTATGAGAAAAATCGTTTTTTAATATTCAAGAATTTTTTTCGGGGCCTAAATCCAAAGTTGTCAGTATGCAAATATCTTCCTTCTATTTGGTGGAGTTTCAAGAATATGTCAAAAAAATTTCAGATCGATTCGTTAAAATGCATCAGAATGCGATTTGATAGAAGGAACATCGATTTCGAGGGTATTTTAGAGGATTCCTGGGGTGCCGTAGAAAACAGGGGTCACTTTGGGACCTACAAACCTTCGCTTTCGTCATAATTTGGGATTAGAAAGTGGGAAAGAATACTTTCGGGGCCATACCTGACAAGGTCCACTTCGCCATGCTTAACCGCCTGGTCCCTTTCTGTTTGCACCCTAGTTGCTTAATATACTATTTTGACATCCTAGTAAGAGTCTTGATTATTTATCCCAGAAGTAGAAAAAGAATCCGAAAGTTTTTTGGAATTTTTTGCGATAAAACATAACTTTTTTCCACGATCTTGATAATCTCAACGTGTCAAGATTGATAAGCTCCATGAATACTAATCCAATTCATCCTAGGTTTTGCAAATATCTTCTATGCCATCCCAGAAAGGTATCTATTTATCTTTTCCAAGATAAAGAGGAGAATTCGAAAGTTTGTATGATTTTTTTTCGCTGAAACTCATTTTTTACACCGTTGACCTCCATGAATTCAACGCGATAAATGTAAGTAGCCCTATGAATATTAATCCTATAAATCCTGGATTTTGAAAATATCTCCGTTGAGATCCCAGGAAAGTGTCCGTTCGTTATTTTCAGAAGAGAAGAAAAAATTCGACAGCTTGTGTGGACTTTTTGCGATGAAACAGATTTTTCAACTCGACGGCCGCGGCCTGCATGAATTCAGCGCGATAAATTTTAGTAGCCCTATGAATATCAATCCAATAAATCCTAGGTTCTGGGAAAATCCTCTTTGACATCCCAGGACTGGAAGGTATTCGTTTATTATCTTCAAAAGAAAAGAGAATTCGAAAGCTCGTGTGGACTTTTTGCGATAAAACACATTAACAAACTTCGACGGCCTCCATAAATCAAACGCGATCAAGGTCAATAGCTTCATGAATATTAATCCAATAAATCCTAGGATTTGGAAATATCCTCTTTGACATCCCAGGGAGGTTTTTGTTTACTATCTTCGAAAAGGAAAGGAGAATTCAAAAGTTTGCCCGAATTTTTTGGGATGAGACATATTCTTTACCTCGGCGGTTTCCATAAATTCTACGCGATAAAGTTCAGCATCGCTGCGGACATCAATCCAATAGATTCCAGGTTCTGGGAATATCTTCTTCGACATTCCAGGAAGGTAATCTTCTACTATTTCCAAACTGAAAAAAATAAATTCGAAAGTTTGTGTGGGTTTTTTGCGACGAAACACATTTTTTACCTCGATCAAGGCCTCCGTAAATTCAACGCAATAAAGTATACTAGCCCTATAAATTTCAATCGAATAAATCCTACGTTGTGGGAATACCTCCTTGGACATTGCAGGAAGGTATTCGTTCACTTTTTTCAGGAGAGAAAAAAGAATTCGGATGTTGGTCCGAATTTTTCGGGATGACACACATTTTTTACTTTGATGGTGTTAATAAATTTATCGTGATAACTTCCAGTAGCCCTATCAATATTAGTAAAATGAATTTTAGGTTCTGAAAATATCTTTCTTGACATTCCAAGAAGGCACTCGTTTATTATTCTCCAAAGCCCAGATGAATTTGGCAGTTTGTGTGAACTATTTGTAAAACAGAACTTTTACCTCGACGATGATGATAAATCCGACGTGATAAGTTCAAGTAGCCCTTGAATATTAATCCAATTAGTCCCAAGTTTTGCAAATATCTTCTATGACATCCCAGAAGGGTATCCATTTATCGTTATCAAGATCAAAAGAAGAATTCGAAAGTTTGTATGATTTTTTTGCGATGAAACACATTTTTTACACCGACGACCTCCATAAATTCAACGCGATAAAAGTCAGTAGCCCTATGAATATGAATCAAATAAATCCTAGGTTCTGAAAATATCTTCTTTGACATCCCAGGAAAGTGTCCGTTCATTATGAAAAAAAAAAAAAAAAAAAAAAATCGAAAGCTTGTGTGGATTTATCCGATGAAACAAATTTTTCGACTCGACGGCCTCCATAAATTCAACGCGAAAAATTTCAGTAGCCCTATGAATATCAATCCAATATATCCCAGGTTTTGGAAATATCTTCCTTGACATCGCAGGAAGTTATTCGTTTACTATTTTCAGGAGACAAAGATAATTCGAAAGTTTCTTTGAATTTTTCGCGAACAAACACATTTTTTACCTCGATGATCTTGATAAATTCAACGCTATACGTTCAAGTAGCTTTATGAATATTCATCCAATAAATCCCAGGATTTGGTAGTATCTTCTCTGACACCCAAAAAAGGTTGTTGTTCCCGTGCACCGACTCCGTGTATAGTTGTTGCCCGAGGATTAATAAAGTGATCCCTTTGTACTTGTGAAATACTATCAGCACTCTTATTCAAGCCTTTTATGTTGCCAAAGTTTGTGAAATCCTGAGAGATATTCAAAACTTTCTACCCAGACTGTGAATAAAGTATTGCATATTGATTCCAGGTTCATGTTTAGGCTCAATAGCCCAAAATATGCCCTGTCTTGGTATGAATCTAAAATACTTTGCACCAATACCTCATAGGAATGACTCCCTTCAACCCTTACAAAGACTGAAAACAATTGTCAAGGGAGTGAAACAAAGACTGAGCTCAACAGTATGACCAAGAAATTCTCTACATACTAGATATTCGAATGCTGATTGACTCATCCAAATTCAAATTATATACATGAAAACTACTACATCCTCAGCTAATCGATCAGAGAATTGAAAGAGTTCTGCACTTTGCGTAGAACTGATCCTAGTGATCATCAAGTTGCTCTCTGGTAGAAATGAAATCTGACTTGACCAGTATCACTCATAGTATACCATCAGCTACTGACAAAATTGCATATATATTCACATTCAAGATAGTGCCATAGACTCGGATTTGAAAGTTCAACCATTCAGGATCACTCCAGTTCTTACCAGGATCCCCTTGGCTGGAAGAAGAAACCGTATCTGTTTTAGCTCAACTATGGCATAGAAAGTGTTGCAGCAATTTATTGTGCCCAACTGTTTGGGCTGCTTTTGACTATATCGTCAGAAGCAGAATGATAGACAAGCAGCCACAGCGCCTATTAAAGTATTCCCACGTTTTATGAGAAGCATACCAGTAATTCTTGTACCCATTCTGTTTCCCATTCTGTTAGGCATCACATGTCACAACTTAATTGTAAAGCATAATTCTATAATGTCAAAATAGTTGAGGGCATAGCATAGACATGTAATAGAAATGTAATACAAACTGATTGTTGAAACTCTGTAATCGGAACCGTACTGGAGAAACCAAGTGACGAGATAGTTGAAACATACACAGACACTGAATTTGTTTCAAGAATGAAGCTGGTCTATATTGTCTACATGATTTGTTTGATCTTGTTCTATTTGGGACTTGAGATTCTCATAACTAAGGTTTATGAGATTGAAATTCCCGAGAGAATTTGTATTGAATGCCAGTCGAGCGACACACAATGTCTCATGGATGTTGTTGATCACTTTTTATTATTGAGAGATTATACAATTAGCACTAATAGTATCTTTGCTCACCCCAAAGAAATAGAGCTTTTCAGAGAGTCTAGCTCTCACACCAATAGAAATGAGATGGGAAAATTGATCTCTTCACTATCTGCTCAAGCTCTGTTAAAAAGATTTATTCAGAAAAAAAATCAAGTAGCAAAATAATAATTCAAATTCTCGTCCAGGCTGTATATTGGATTTGCCAGCATAAAGCTATAAAGAGGATTATTATTGAGTCAAAGTAAGGATAATGAGGCACGATGGTTGAACGCATTGAAAAAACTGTAACACATGAAAACATCACAAAAAATGTACACTGAAAAGTGCAGCAGCAACAACAAATACAATTTTGATCACTGCGATTAGACTGCGAAGTGAAACGAAAGGTTGCGAGAGGTTATAAATATAAGCACGGGTGAATGGAGCAGACGATGTTTCTCCGGCGTCGTGCACTACACGGCGACAGTTGGCTATCGTGAGCGGGCGTATTGCGCAAAATCGTCCACCCGGGCGGGTGGCTCAAGTTCGCAACTCCCTTTTTGAAGGTTTTTTGCAAATATTACAGATTTGGCACATTTTACGATGTTCGCTGATAGAGCATTAAAAGATCTTTCGATCTGTCTTTTCGGAATTTTTTTCCGAAGCGCCTTTACAACGAACGCGGTTGTTAACCCCTGTGACACTAATTTTGCAAATAACTCAAAAACTATGCGTAGAGCAGTTTTATTGCACATAGGTCAATCTTGTCCGCAATATGAGAGCAGTTTTTTGGCCTGATTAGTTTTACCTTTTTTTGACCTTGTCCGCTAACTTCCCGGATCGGCCCGTCGCTCGTCGTGACAAACTTGCGGAAGTATATATAGCTAACTCTCACTCGCGGAGCGGGTGGGGATATCTCACGTACTTTCGCACGGATATACGAATACATGGCCTCGCCTCGCGCGTCTGTGTGAGTAGGGGCACCCTTACCGGAACGTTAGCGCCGCCTGCAGCGAGCTTGCAGAAATCAGCCTGTATTGGGACCTTCTACGAGGCGCCTATGCATGCATCGAGATTATCGCGATGTCTTGTCTTCCCGCGCTGGCGCCACCCGTCCGCCATCTCACCATATATATAGGTATACTGTGACCACGTGTAACTTATAATCGACGGTATCATCCTTCGCGATAATCTTTCTGAAGATTTAATACCTAAAACAATTTTGGCAAATTCAGAGCTTCAATTTGAGCCCAGGTAGGTTGATCTAGGCTCAATATTCGAGGAGCTGTGGCCTCTGGAAGTCGGGCATATTTTAGCGACTTCAAAGTCGATTTTCTCGAAAAGGCAAAATAGGCAAATTCTGACATTTTCTATACAATTAGAACAGTTAGAGTCCTACCCAAAAAAATTGTCACATTTTGGTCGCGGTACAGGTTGACGTACGTCAAACAGTGAATGTTGCCTCAACGTTTCTGGAACGTTGCAATTGCAACTTTGGAACGTACCGTAAATAGTCGGAAACCCCGTAGGTGGAACGTTAGAGCAACGTAAAATGTCTACGAGATGTCTGTTGTCTCAACGTTTCCAGCACGTTTCTGGACGTTGTGAATATGAATAAATAAATGGATTGTTTTTTTCATAAATTGTTGTTAATTGGCTCTTGTTACATTCAAGCACTATCTCACCGTCTTTCTCGTACTAAGTGGATATGTTACTGATTGAGCGCTATCGATGGGATTGAACGGAGATGGAGCTGATAGTTTGCGAGACACAAAATTTTAGAAACAATTTATTTGACGTTACAGAAACGTTGAGGCAACATTCACTGTTTAGTGGGCAGTATTGGCTCAAAACTTTTATATCCTTAATCCTCAATTGATAATAACATGAAATTTCTTGCAGCATCCAGACAAAATTCCAAAATTTGAAACTTGAAGCTCATCCCTGCTCATTTGTTTTCACTGGAAACTCTTCAC
The DNA here is from genome assembly GCA_029851415.1 of Eretmocerus hayati. NCBI lineage: Eukaryota > Metazoa > Arthropoda > Insecta > Hymenoptera > Aphelinidae > Eretmocerus > Eretmocerus hayati. The sequence continues at coordinate 84,045,271 of CM056744.1, read as the reverse complement.
GCGCGCTGTCAAAATTTTATGAAAAACTTAACAACACATACATAATACAATGGTTGAGTCATGTGTTGTAAAATCAGATAATCCCTTTTGATTCAAGATTCGTAAATGGTGGTACCTGTACGGTACGTCCAGTACCACGAGTTTATGCAGTACCCTGTATAAAAAATGGAACCCAGAAACCTTCACTACAACAGCGTTTACTCCGACGCTCTGGAGCCTACGGCAAATGTTCAAAACGCACTCGAAAGATGAGAGAAAAATCTATCAAATGAGGTGTTTTTATTGAAAATTATTTCAATTGAAATTTCTCGCTTTCAATATCGATGCCCAAAACTTCAAAAGTCTCCATTTTAATCAATCACCCTCCATATCCATACAAACCATGCTGTTGTAAAGATCCTTAGGAAGACTTGTAGCTCTTTTCAATATCTTCAGAATCATTTTTTACACACTGCACGATTTTTCGGAGTTTAGTACGGGTTGGGGGTATTGAAAGCATGGAGTCGTGCGTTTTTTGAACCTCATAATTCGATAGATTTCTTTATCTTTTAAGGTAGTTGTACACTAAAATGCAAAATATACCAGAATGTCACCAAAGTTGCTGAGAATTTAGTTTAAGTGTTAATGAATCCCTATGCAAAATTTCGAAATGATTGGCCGTTTTGTGTTAGTGTGGCAGTCATCAAAATTCGTCACTTTTAGCATAGCGCTCATGCGGGATCGTCGACTCCCATATAAACGCAATGTTAGAAGTGTCGGATTTTTGATGGCTACCACTCCGAAACAAAACGGTCAATCATTCTGAAATTTTGCACAGGTGTTCTTTAACACTTGAACTAAATCCTCCCCGACTTTGATGTTTTTCTGGTATTTAGCGGAATCTCCCTTAACGGATACCTCCTATTAGCGGACACCTCTCAATAACGGACAATTTTTTGCGACCAGCAGAAGTATAATCACAGAAATGAACCTCTGATTAGCGGACACCTCCGGATAGCGGACAGTTTTGATGCAACCAGAGGTGTCGGTGCGACCGGAGATTTCACCGTATTTTCAGCTTTAGTGTACAACTACCTTAAATGCTTTTTGAAGAATTGCTGTAGACCCAGGGGCGTCGGAGTAAGCTGTTTTAGTAAAGCTTTCCATGTTCCATTCTTTTGCAGGGTACTATAAACTATGAACACAAACTTGTTTCGTAGATTTGGAGTTCAACGTTTCAAGTAATCGTAGGCTTGTTTAATGAGACCATTCTCAACGTTTGAAACCCCGAGATCTATTTCACTTAGACTTGCAGAAAGAAAGAAAGACTCGATCGTTTCGAACAGCCCAAATCGAATAAATTTTATAACTCTATATATAAGTGCAAGTTGAACGCAGATTACGCAGAATTATAATCAAATGTATGGGATCAGAGTCTCGTGCACTCCTTTACAGTTTCCTTCGATTTTTGAATAAAGTGAAGTCTCAGACTGCACAGTGCCTGAAATCCACAATCTTGTATTGAGTATGAAAATATGACGTGGCCTAAGCCGCATCACATTAGAGTTTAAGGTCTAAGTAGCTTGCAAATTTGGAAATTATAACATTTTTGGAACAATGATTGGATTATTCATAATTGATTTGCTAATGGGCAATTCAATGAATTTTAAAAACAGCCATAAGGCCATTTTTCGGATTTTTTAATGGAATGTTGAAAACTAAAAATTGAATTATAACCTGAAAAAGTATCCAAATCACAACCACTCAATCTTCGGAAAAACGTTTTTGGACGTTGAATTGCGCACGGGTTTCTTTTTACATCTTAGACGTATGTAAGTATCTAGTTAAAAAATTTGGCTAGGCAAAACATACTCAAGTTTGAGTAATAATATCATCGCCCACCAAACAGTGAATGTTGCCACAACGTTCCTGGGAAATGTACTGTCAACCTTGAAACGTTCCGCCAAAGGTCGGGAAATGGGTTGCCGACACGTTGGCGCAACGTAAAAATGTCTACCAGATGCGCGTTGCCTCAACGTTTCCAGAACGTTTCTGGGACGGTTTCGAATATGAATAAATAAATGGATTATTATTAAAAAATTGTTGTTAATTGGCTCTTGTTGTACTCAAGCGTAATCTTCCCGTCTTTCTTGTACCAAGTGGACATGTTTCTGATTGAGCGCAATCGATAGGATTGAACGGGGATGGAGCTGGTAGCTTGCGAGAACGGGAATTTTATAAACAATTTGTTTATTTATTTAACAAAAATTATTCGAAGTATTGGTTGCACAGGAAACATCTCGGAAACCATCGTGCAACCTTTGAAAAACCGCTGAAACGTCCCAGAAACGTTTTGGAAACGTCGAGACAACATACATCTCGTAGAAATTTTTTCGTTGCGCCAACGTGTCGGCAACGTGTTTCCCGACCTTGACGGAACGTTTCCAGGTTGACAGGACAACTTCCCAGGAACGTTGTAGCAACATTCACTGTTTGGTGGGTCTGGTTTTGATTAAAGTTATATGATTTTCTATTGTTACCTCTACTGTATTTTTTATGATGTAAAAGGCGAACAGCCGTTGAGAAATAAAATAAAATAAAAATAAAATAAATACTTATTTTGATGAGTTATTTTCTCTCATCAAAGCGTAATGCCAATCTTCATCACACTTCTCATCAAGTGATTCTCATCACTTCTCATGATCACTATTATTTGCACAGTAAGAGTGGGAAACAGAGATATCTGTATCTTGGATTTTGCGACAATGCCTTCTCTGTTGATATCGCGCAGATTTCAAAAATATCAGAACTTGAACCAAACCTCAAACTTCTTACATTACAAAAAAATCATCAACCCTCAAATTCAAAACATCTAAATCAAAACAAAGTCTGGTGGAAATGAGATATCGAAAAATTCGAGATACGCCAACTTCTCGATGGCCTGCGGATTAATAGGAGGGATTTCATTACAGGCAGTCCATCATTTTTTCGATATGGGACAATTCCTTTTCAAGTTTTTCGCAATTTTTACATGTATTGTTTCCTTAAAGATTTTGTACGATCTAGAAATGACCCATTTTGACATTCATCACGGAAGGACGCAGTTTATTTTGTGAATCCGAGTGATCAATTGCTCCCGGGTGGATTTGAAATTCAAAAAGCCGCCTGGGCGCACGGTCAGGAAGATGTTTTACGAGTTGAGCTATATTCAAGGCTCGACAGATTCAAATATCAGTTATATGGTCAGACCTAAAAGACTCAATATGTGTAGACTAAAAAGCTTCAATATTTCAGAACTTCAACGTTCAGAGATCTGATATAACAGCAATTTTTATTTTACGAACATACTAAATCAATGTCATTCATCCTCATCAAAAGCCACTCTAATTTGAGTGCAACTCGTAGTGGGATTTTTCATCGTGATTTTCGTCTCAGAGGTGTTTTGTATTGTAATAAAAATGTATGAATATTCTCGATATCCTCTCGAATAATAACATTGTTATTAATCGAGAACCCACCAAACAGTGAATGTTACCTCAACGTTTCTGGAACGTTGCAGTTGCACCCTTGGAACGTTCCGTAAATAGTCGGAAACCCCGTTGGTGGAACGTTTGAGCAATTATTAAAGTAAAACGTCTATTATAGATGTCTGTTGTCTCAACGTTTCCAGCACGTTTCTGGGACGTTTCAACGGTTTCTCAAATGTTACACAAACGTTTTCGAGATGATTCTTGTGCAACCAAGACTTAGAAAATTTTTTGTTAAATAAATAAATCAATTGTTTTTAAAATTTTGTGTCTCGCAAGATATCAGCTCCATCCCCATTCAATCCCATCGATTGCGCTCAATCAGAAACATACCCACTTAGTACAAGAAAGACGGTGAGATTGTGCTTGAATGCAACAAGAGCCAATTAACAACAATTTATGAAAAAACAATCCATTTATTTATTCATATTCACAACGTCCAGAAACGTGCTGGAAACGTTGAGACAACAGACATCTCGTAGACATTTTACGTTGCTCAAACGTTCCACCAATGGGGTTTCCGACTATTTACGGAACATTCCAAGGTTGCAATTGCAACGTTCCAGAAACGTTGAGGTAAGATTCACTGTTTGGTGGGAAGAGATGTCGTAGGATTGAGACCTCGACAATTTTTTTCCTCCATTTCACTCTGTCTTCGAATGACTCAATCATCTGTTTTCAAAATGAACGAGATGATTATTATACGTAGCAAAAATAAATTTGAAAAATTCAGTAAAAAATTACTTTCATTAAGCGAGTCCTAATCTTGATAAGTTTGTTATCGGCCGCGTGTTCTCTGGACGCATTTCACTTTTTTCAAAATTTTTCGACAAAACTCATAAGGAAATTTCTTCAGAACCTGCAAATCGTCTTTCCTGGTATTCATCAAGAGAAGCGATATCACCTTTTAGGAGCGAAGAGCAATTGAAACTCCAAAAACAGATGTCTGTTATTCAATCTTCAACTCCGACAGACTCGATTTTCACGCAAAGCATCTGAAAGTAAGTTACTTTTCACACGGTAGTCCTCAAAGCCTCGCTCAAAGTTCGATAGGTTTGATAAGAATGATGAAAAAAATCTGAGCACGTAGTGTCTTTTAAGAGCTTGCATAGAAACAGAATCTTTCTTTAATCGGAAACATATCGCGGCCCCTCTGTTGAAAGAGCTTGTTGCTGTTCTAACTCTGGCGTAGATCTAAATCATTTTCAACGTATCTTGGCTCGTTTTGAAATTTATTCGCGAGACTTCGGAAAGAATTGAGGAAGATAATATTCTTAGTAAGTAAAATCGAGCTTTGTCGTTTCAACGAGATAGAAGTTGCAGCTTCAGAAAATAAAACTTTAGTCTCCGAAAAAAAATATGGATTTTCGCAGCTCTAATTTTAGCGTATCTGAATTCTTTTCAATGCAGCTTAGCTCAAACCGAAGGTCTTGCATGCAACATCAAGAAAACAAGGAGGGCTCAGGAGAAATTGAAATGGTATAGAGTTAGAGCTGCAAATTTCTCCAATTTTTCTCGAATAAGGCAATGTCACGTTCTGAGAAATTGCCATTTTCGTCTCGTCAGAACAACACAGCTCAGATCTGCTCAATTGGAACTTCGTGAGCCTTACTTGATTTTCAATGGCCTTAGCATAAACTTCAAAATGAGCTGAAATACGTTGAAAATGATTGACAATATGAAATACGACAGAGTTACAACACCAACAGGCTTCCAAATATCTGAATTTGCAAAATATTCCTGTTCTTTTCCATGCTGGAAGTCCACAATCTCGCACTTTTACAGATGGACTGAAACAATTTCGATTCAAAAAGATTCCGTTTCCATACGAGCTCCTCAAACATACACTATACATACGCAAATTTTTTTGTCATTCTTATCGGTTTGATAGGTTTTATCGAGCTTGAAGGACCACCGTGTCTCAAGCCTGAAATTTTTCAAACAGATGGCTTTTAGTCAAAAGGGTGTCAGAGTCCTATCCAGTCCTATCAATTTGGCACACTTACCGACTTCGCTAAAATCTGGGAATTTTAATTCGATGAATTTTTGAAACATCGTGAATCTGGGACATATTGCCAATTCCTTCAGTTTCTTAGAATCGGCGTTACTTTGCATCGATTTGATATCTTGTGAATTCACGGAGATATTTGAGAACTCGACAATGTCGATGTACGAAATTTTTTCAACGAGCCTATTCAATATTTTAAGCCACATCTCTCACAAATCGGATTCAGATGCTTTCTTTTGAACTTAGCATGTGCATACAAGCACTGTAACAACGCACTAAATAATAGAGTCGAGAGAAAAAGTGATATAACTTCAATTTTTATTTAATTGACGCAGATTCAAGAGTTTTGTTAAGATGAATAGAGCGGAAAAAATCCCGGAGATCATTAGATAATATTAAGAAAGCCTATACATTTCATTGAAGTGTGATTTTTTCAGCGATCTCGGAACTTTATTTAAAAATCAAAGTTTTCATGAACATTGAGGAGTGATGGTGAAAAAACTTTAAAAGAATACACGGTACTCTACATTGTTACTCATTTGCTATGACCTGACCTGCGTATAAAAAGCATTGTAAACGTTCAAAGTTTAAGCTACTATGCATTCCCCACATTTGCAAAGTGCCTCATCATTCCACGATTGCTCAACGTTATCCAAAAATTCAGTTCAGACCGACGATACTACGCGTATATAGCGCTTTATGATCAATAGGGCAGAAGGTTAGCTAATATTTATGAATGAAGAAAAACGGTGCTAGTATATTCACTGAACCCAAGAATAATTTTTCAACTAATAATTATTCAGATTAGGTCAATAATACTTTACAATTATATCGTTAACAATACATAAATGCTTTCGCTCCAATTACAAAATGACAATCTTGATGGTAGACGAATATATGCATGTGGATAGAAAACTTTCATTGCATTTTTTTAGTTGTTCATCAACAATTTCATTCATGAAGCTCCCAAATGTCTAAGCAAAGGAATATTTATAATAGGAAATCTTTGCTTGCCATCTTCCATTCCCGTATGGGTAGCATAATTGTCAATCAATTGATTTTTCAACGTTCGCCAATGAATACCGTCATTACGGTCTCATTCAATAGTTATACAAAATGAACATCTTCACTAAACAAGGATAATAATAGTTATTAGTACACATATACAAAGCTCACTCTTTCCTCTTTACTACTCATTCTTTGCGTGATTGGCATCGGATGCAATTCCTATTCATCAAGAATCTGGTATTCTCAATCAACTTCACTGTTATCTTTTGTAAAATAGGAATAAATGAATGGAAAAATACGTTGAGAGGCGTTACTAGATAAATTCATCGACACTCGCGGAATAATTCGTAAGCCTCCATAAACATCGAATAATTTCACACCCCAATAAAATCAACTGAATCATCTGTTTACCAGTCATAAAACAAATACTCCTCTGCTTTACAGCGTGGAAGTAGATATTATCGCCCCTTGCCCTCTACTCCACACATGTGATTTACCAGATTCCATTAAAATTTGGATATTTTTAATCTTTCTGATTTCTCCGATTATCTTTTCAGTTCTATTCTAGTAGGGGAAAAAACGGTTCTACCAAAACTAAATTGACGCGATTAATGAATAATTCCAATAATTCCTAGGAAAAGTAAAAGGAAAGTATGCCAACGAGAGAGAAATGAAGCGTGGAAGTGACAGAAATTTCCTAGACGTTATTCATCTCTGTATTCCTCTCTTTCCACTATCTCTCAACATCAGGTGTACAAGCGCTCCTACCCTTGTCTCTGCTCTCGTTCCATTTTCTTCCTCGTCAAGTGCTTCGATCCGCGAGCTTTCAATGGAGCTCCTCGCGATCGTACAGAATTGATAAAAAAGAACATTCTGGCGAGTGCAAAATTCTGTCACTTTATTACCTCTCAAGAATACCTCTCAGCTATATGTGTCTATATACAATGCCTTGAATGCATTGCGGAGGGCCTTATCATTTCGTGTATCTGGGCGACTCGCTCCTACAGCTCTGATAACAATCCTTCATGATTTCTATCATTCAATCAATGATGCAATTTTATACATTTCATTGTACTTGAAGAATTGTTATGACGTATCAAGATAATGACCGGGTGAGGGGAGGGGTCTATGAATTTTCCGACCAACTGATTCGAGATATTAATTACGAAAACCTATGATGGCCTAGCTAGGTTGCAAAAATTTAGCCCACAGTAAATGAATCACTAAAAAATGAATGATTAGATGTAGGATTTGTAAGCAGCGATTCTTTTCCGGTTCAATGATCAATGAATGTCTCTATAAGAACCTTATATAAAACAAGCTTTCACCAAAAAAGCAAGATCGAGATGTCTAGGTACAAGTCATGGTTTCAAACTCAATTTCAAAGTCTTGTTTGAATGTTCAGAGCTCACACATGATTCTCTGACAATAATTCAATATACAATGAGCCCTTTTCAATTTCTGCATTTTATTCAAGTATTTTTGCATCCATTGCCAATGGCAAAGTCATTGGTTTGGATGACACAATTAAAAAGAAAACTAATACGATTTGATCTATAACCACTCAAAATATAAGAATTCAAAACTTGAGTAGGCTCATTTCAACTATAAAGGTGGCAAAAAGTTTCACTTTTCTTGAGTGATCCTGAAACATCGTTCAGACCTGACGTGAAAGGCATTGAAAATTCTTACAGAGAAATCAACAGTTTTGCAAAAAATCGTTCCAAGTGAGATTCGCCATGCAATACAATTTCAAACAGCTGAAACGAAAGAAAGGGTCGAGAATCCTCTGAGCAATTACTCAAAAGACCTGTTTGAATACGTTCGAAATAAGAGACGATATAAAATCCATCCTTATTCATGATTTGAGGAATAACCGAGTTTTTTCATAAAGAAGTTTACTTCCACTTTCCTGAGCAATTTGGCTCTAGCATAAGATTCTAGTTGTCTGACGTGAAGCGTGCATTGATGCATCATCACACTCAAGATCTCTCAAACTGACGATGCAAATCATTATTTATCAAGTTAATTCCTCTGTCACTTCCTCTCTAACTCCTTGCGTGGTTATGATTAACAGACAAAGTACGCTTTGATGACGCATCAAATTATGGAGGAGGTGGAACAAAGGGCGGAAAATGATGTGCCAAGAGAGGCCAGAGGCAAAACGAACATTTTTTAGATCAATTTTCCCAAAAAATAACCAACCAAGACCATGGCAACAGCAATAACTATTTGAGTAGTGGACATCGGCAGCGGGCTACTCGGATGCTGAGACAGACCAGGAACAGAAGCATAACTCATATCTTTACCAAGTGCAGCATTTTTCCACTTCATCACCTCCTCCTATAAAATAGAGGATTAAATATTTATATACATCTTGAAATGAACCTTTTCCATGTATAGATAGGTATCTATCTTCAAGTAGTCAAAATTGTACTGATTGGACAACAAAATGCAGGTTTACTTCTTATATACAGAAAAAAAAGGACTCTATTCATGGAACATCATTAATTAACTTGATTGATACTGGGAATAAACGACGTCACAAAGTATCCTGAAAAGAAATAAACACCGTGTTGGAATCTGGGAATTGAATTCTTTAAAATATTGTGCATCATCTGCAATGTTGTTAAAGAGGAATGTTTTTCGGGAAAAAGTGAAAGAAATAACGCAAGATCAAGAAAATGCAGGGACTAGTCACAACTTTGAATGAATACATCAAAGTACGTAGAATGCTGCAAAATCTGGTTCCTGTGATCTTGCTTGTTCATTTCTACTCATTGATTTACTCATTGTGATTGCTATAATTCTAGACATATTGTTGTACTGAGTTATATCTGATTAATAGGTTTGATGGGCTGGTAAGCCATGGTAAGTGTTGCAGGGTACTGTGGAAGGCCATTGTGACCATAAAGTTTCGAATATGAATGAAATAGCTTACCCTGAGTTGTAGATTTTCTTGTCTTAGGGTACTTTCTTCTACCCTGAGTTGATTGACCTCTTGTGCAGCTTTCATCAGCTTGTCTTCATTTTCAGGCTAGTGATGTACAGAAAATTCATAAGTAAGAAATTTGGTTAAATTAAGGTTACTCTTTGTTTTTGCAATTCTGGGATTGCACAACCATTGTGAGTCTGGGAAACAGGTTTCTCTGACTCTCCTCAGTAAATCAATGATCCCAGCTCCCTTAACGGATGTGCATTCCCCAGGGAAAGGTATACTATGCTTACCTTTGGTGAAGATTTAATAGAATCACCTACAGCTTTACTTTTGCTGTCTGTGGTATTTGAGTCTGGCTTACTCGAGGTTGTTGTACTTGCTTTAGCCTTTGTGGCTGTAGTGCTACTAACTGGATTTTCGAACACGCACTTCAATTTTGTATCCATTAACTGGTCTTGATTGACATCCCTCCACTGGTAGGGCAAAGACATAATCATGTTATCTTCTGGGAATCTTGGGTACTACTTCAATAATAAAGAGCTCTTAAAATATATGAGAATAAACATACTGAAAGAGCATAAACTTCAGCCTAAAATAATCTTTGCTGATATTCAAGCTTGTCTTTGATTAAGTAAATATAATATTTGTACTAGCATCACTGACAGTGATCACTCAAAAATATGTATCAGCAAACAAGAATAGCATATACTCAATTCACTTACAATTTCAGTGACATCCTCATCAGGGTCTTCAGAAGGAGCTACAATAGTTTGGACCATGAACTTGTGCTTGTTCTTCTCATTTGGATCGAAATCAAATGGCTGTAGACATACTAGAATAGAAATTGGATATTAGGTAAGTTTTGTGCACTCAATTTTTCAATCACAGAACATTCAAATGCTAAATTAGATGGCTATGAAAGTACCTGCTATCTCACAGACTTCTTTCGGCTTGATAAGCCCTGAATTCGGTCTGACACAATACCTCTTGGGAGCAGTGGTCTTGATTTTGAAATACACTTTCTGATGATTTGTTGGATTTGTTAGCTTCATGTAAGAAGCAATTGGAGACCCTGTGAATGGTCCTGAAAATAATCACAGTATATAATAGATTATTGAAATTTAAGAGTCAGCCGGGACAATGATGTCATCATCAATTTTTGTGAAACCCTAAGAGTGTGAGATAGAATTCATATGCCTATTCAAGAGTTTGCAGCAATCCTATTTATTTTGACAATATGTGTAATGAGTCCAGGTGGCATCATCATTTATTGGTAATTCTACACTGAGAAATTTATCAAATAAAGGCAAGCTTCAAAAACAGTAATGCTCTCACAGTGTTGAGAGCTCCACAAATCTTCGAAGACTCTTGTTCATTTTCAAAGTCTTGTCAAGAGATATGTAACTATTATAAACTTGCACCAATCATTGTAAAATCATCAGTCATGGAGCTTTTTGATAACCATTCGCTCAACATGGAAGCTTGATTGAAAAAGGAAAAGGATGTGTAGTCAGACATGGACTACAATTAAACGCTATACAATCTCTCGCAAGGCACCTCAGAACTGCCAAGTCATAAGAGATAATTTATGTGCTGGCAAAAAGCAAATCTTTGCTCAAGACATTCTGCCAAGAAAACAGGAAATAGTCAAAGTGCATGTGATTGCTTTCTAGTTTTGATCTGCCAGGTGTGACAATGCAGTAAAAATTGCGATTCCTCTCAACATCAGTGATGATTCACGAAAACGTCATAGGACAGGGATCCCGCGCGCGGTGTAGAAGACGAGTTGCACGAGACTCTGGGGTACTCCAGACACGAGTGAGCGTTAAAAATAAGCTCATTCAGCAAAGCTGCTTGAGCCTCGGTGCAAATCAATATATCAAAAGGCTCATCGGCGGCGGCGTGCCAAAGACCCAGCCTCTCGCGTGTTCCATTCAACCAGGGTTCTTATAGGTACACGACAACGGCTCCGCGACCAGGTGCTGCGCGAACGTCGAGGTCACCATAGCATGGCGCCTCTGGCTCCGGGTGCTCGACGCGTGGTACGGTCGATTATGGGGTATTAGAACTCACCTCGGAAACGTAGCTCATTCTGAGGCTCGATGATGAGCACTTGCTCAGGTTTATCGGCCATGATGATGATCTGTCAACCGGGCCCGCGCTAAGGCCAGGATCAGCTTAGCCTGCCAAGTGCTGAACAACGGCGAGGTCGTGGAGCGAGCCCCTTCGCCTCGTGATGTGCTGCAATGAGATGGCCCTCGGTAGGGCCGCGTCCTCGAGGATGGCTATACTTGTCTGCCCTGGCTGGGGCACTGCCAGACCACCCGCGAGGAGGCAGTCCCGGGCGATTGATGTTCGCGCGGAGTGTACGACCGTCTCTGTGTCTGCGCGCGTGTGCAACCGTCGTCGTCTCGTCTCTCGGTGACGTGCTGCTGGTGCGTGTCAGTTGCGGCGCACGGGCCTTTTTTGCGCTAGCCAAGAAGAAGGCAAATCCAAAATCAAGTAAACGGCGCAACCAAGATTGCGAGGTCGTATTAGTTGTAAATCCGCAGCGACGATTGGAGCTTCCTAGACCAACACAAGCAGTTGCCAACTCGTGCGTGCCCAAATCAGCCAGCTGAGCTGCTCGCGGGAGCTCCTTGTTTATTATCGGATTCCAACTTCTTTGATTGAAACACTCAGCGCACTCACTTTCCTTGGATGGGCATCAGTTTACAAAATGGACAAGGTCCACATCATACCTGCAGTTTCCAACTTTTTAGGATTCACTAATATGATGCTTCACAACCGCGGGCCAGTCATCCACGCATTTGCTGTGTAACGCACTGTAATTACTGTAAATCTGATGTAATTCATTGCGGTAAAATATAGTCCTCATGCAATTTTCGACGGTCAACGGTTTGATCTCTGATGGGCTAACACGCATGCGTAGAAATTCAGGAATTGCTTATAGGCTATTGTATTTTATAAAATTCATCCAAAAAAAAAAAAAAAAAAAAAAATGTACTCAATGGGGTGGGAACATATAGCAACAACGATACAAATTGCCAATGCACACGGAACAACTATATTTACATTGTTCCATCAGTACAGCCCCTTCAAAAACCATAATAAATGTAATGCGCGCAGCCGTTTATTATTTAGTACTACTTTGATGGAATTGGATTCAATTAGATTTCAGATTTGTGAAAGAGCGTACGTTGCTCATGAGGGTGTAATGTAGGTAGGTATAACGAACGTATTTGCTGAAAAATTTCAATATATCGTACTCTCGAGCCATGCTTCTATATTATAAACCACCAGACAATTTAGAATTCGATATAAGACCGGTTGGATTTCGAAATTTCAAATCCTCACGACCTCAGCAGTAATAATGTAATCGAGTGATGTTAAAATCCTGATCGTACTTCGAAGGTTTCCAGGGGCCAGGGGTTTCGATACCTCGTTCGATACATGGCTTGTGTCCAAAAATTGCAAAAGCGTAACATTGGGTGAATAAGGGATTCGTAATCTTACATTTTCTCATCGTGCAATACAAAATATGGTACAATCATTTTTAGATTACAATCTTCATTCATATAAATCTATGTCCGGAAGACAGCTTCGTATGAAAAAAAAAAAAACAAAAAAAAAACAACGAAAGTAAGACAATTGCTGTCTTGGGAAAATATCGCCTATACGCGAATTGCACGCGTCTCTTAGCTCTTTAAGAGGATGTCGGATACCGACATTGTCGAGTTTTCGTATTTCTCGATGAATTTTCGAGATATCGGGATTCTACTAAGTAACGCCGATTCTGTATGGCTCATAGAATCGGCGTTACTTGTTAGATTTTTGATATCTCAAAAATTCATCGAGGAATACGAAAACTCGATCATGTCGGTAACTGTACAATATTGATAGGGCTCCGACGTCCCTTTAAAGCTGAAACGTCATAAGGCATCATCAATTTGTTTGCCATCCACTAATAAGGCTTCATACTTCAAGCATGCTGTCTACAAGGTGCGGGGTGCGGGTCACGGCTCGAGACTTGACCCTGACAGATTCATCGACCCAAAATCAATACTCACTTCACTCGCTCTCTTTGCTACCATCTCAGTTTCAAGTGAATTTTATGATTTTAATAAGGAAAACGGAACACTTTGAGTATAGCCAGAGCAACATTTGACCTAGCATTTCACTCACATCAGCCTTTCGTGAGGTGCGTGAAATCAGATCTATAGAGCGAGTCGAAGTTGGTACCAACTTCGTCAGGTATAGAAAATTCAAAAGAGTGATTTAGATACAGAAAAAACACCTTATTCCTAGAACGCGTTCAAAAAAAACTCCTCATTCCTATATTTTTATAATTAATCGATGACTATGAGCGTTGCATTCAACGCTGAGTGGTTTCCCTGTAGCTCGTACTTACACGTACGCAAATAAACTTAAAAAATTCCAATTCTTTTAATAAAAACTCCTCTTCCACAGTTTTGGGATCCGATAATTCGTCGTTTTACAATTCATATGATAATTCATCACACCTCAAGTCCAGATCACCACGTGGATCACGCACCGTAATGTGGTGATCTGGACTCCGAGTGTGAATTATTATTGTATCAATTGCAGCAAAACAAATTATGAGATCGCAAAACTACGAAGGAGGAATTTTTATTGAGGAAATTGGAATTTTTAACGCCATTTGTGTGTCGATACGAGCAGCAGGGAAGCCACACAGTTCGCCACACAGCGTTGAATGCAATGCACATCATGTATGTACATCGATTAACTCTAAAAAATACAGGAGTAAGGAGTTTATTCTAAATGCGTTTTCGGAATAACGTGTTTTTTGTATCTCAATTACTTTTTAGAATTTCTATATCTGACAAAGTTAGTGCTAACTTGGGCTTGCCTGAAATCAGAAATGAGCGCGTTCTGTTTCCACGTGTTGCCCCCGCAATCGCCCGTGTAAGCGCCGTACTACGCCCGTAGTACACCCTGGTACACTCGTATAAGTGAACAGGTCGGGACACCGTGGGTCGGGAGAGCACATGATTAACACAACAAACCTTGCTTGTCTTCAATAAATTTAGCCGAATCTGCTCCGAAATAATGGAGGAGTTAGTCGACCCCAACTTGAATGCTGATGCTTACAGAAATTTGTCAAGTGCTAGTCAACAAGTAGATGACAGACATCTAGAAGTTGTACTCGTTTACAAAGGTAAAAGGTTATAGCACGACGTAAACCGACTTTTTCAAAACGATTAATGTTTTACACTTTGGCAGATATTCAAATTTTGCCATCGATCAAATCAATTAATCAATGGAACGTTTGCAAATTTTCTTGTTTCAATTATCACTATGTACTGTTTGTGAGGACTGAACTCTTCATGAATCACGTTTGAAATGAAAAGAGGATTAAGATATCACTGATAACACTAACTTGAGCCTATGTCATTTATATCTTTGCAAATAAAATCGCTATTTCACAGATGAAAGTCTTCTCGTTGCTGCCAGTAACATGGTCGACCGATGTTGGTTTGGGACGATATGGTATTACAATGATCCAGCCAAGTATGACCACTACAAATACACAGCTGCAATGCGAACAGAAAGTGGAGTTCGAGTGGCTGATTATTTAGGACAGCATGACAAATTTGTTGTAGGAGAAGATAGTGGCTTGATTCGAATTTTTGAAGCGAACTTCAATGCCGAAACACAATCCCATGAACTTGCTTGTACTGCTTTCTCTTGTCAGCATGATGACAGTCTGACTGCAATATCTGTTTTCAAAGATGATGCTAACTTTGTTTCTTCAGGAATGGACTCATGGTACAGACATTCATCATTGATCATCACTCACTGTAGAGTTAAACAAATTAATGATTGCTATTGATTCTAGCATAAAAGTATGGGATGCTGCTGAAATGATAGCAACATCTTCATTCCATCAAGCCCAAACCGACATAGTTACCTGCGTTGAGACTCAACCTAACAGTAATTCAGTATTCGTATCCACATCAATGGATTGTGAGGCCTTACTATGGGATGTTAGGAAATTCAAACCTGCATTAGGTTAGTTGAATGTTGATGCTAAAAGGATAAAGAAGATATTGATGCTAACATTCTAGGCATAGATTGCAATATTTTCCGAGCCTTCTAATTATTAATGGAATTTTTTTTTAGGTTTATGGAAAAAAAGTGGTGTTGGTCTCACTTCAGTTTCATGGAAATTTAATGACGAAAATATTGTTGCCATTGGAGGGATTGACGGAAGTATTGCCATCATTGATATTCGTAATCTGGGTGCCAATCCACTTCATGAGTCGATTGAATTTCCACGAGGAGTGCATAAGCTATTATTTAGTTGCAATAATCCTAACCAGCTGGCTGGTTGCTGTGATTCCACTGAAGTTAAGGTTTTTGACACATCTGATAATTGCAAGACTATCTTGAATGATGATTCTCACGACGATTTTGTTAGAGGATTAGCATGGCATAAGAGTGATCTCATTACTTGTTCTTGGGATAATACAGTACTTAGGCATCCAATAACATATCCGTCAAAAACGTAGCGTGCTCAATTCCTAACTCATTTTCCAGGATACATTGAACTAATTTGATCAAATTTCAAAATATGATCGATTTTCAATGCATCTATAGCATTAATTTTTTCACTTTGAATACTATTTTTATACTTAAGAGGATGTGTTGATATTGAATGACAAGATATTCAGAAACAGTAGATTTCTGGAAGAGTTGAAAGTTTGTACAAAATATTCAAGAATGTCATTTACAAACCATTTGGAATTGATTAATGTATTTCCTTGCTTATAACCTTTTTATACTTGAACTCACCCTACCTTAATCACATATATTCATCCTGGTACTATTTACTCCACATTTGGAAAAGATAAACTTAATTATAATGCAATCACGGCACCTCGATCTCACGAGGCTTTTGGAAAGCTGCAACGAGAGAGTTGAGCTGCACTGCTTCATTACATCCATTCATGACTCTTTCTTCAATTTGAGCCATCTTTATGATAAGTTCTATTATTACATCATCAGGAAACTCAACTGAAAAGCATAATATTTTTGTGATTGAACTGACTAAGTATCAATAGCATAAATTCCCAAAATTCAAGATTTCTTACTTTTGTTAACAAATACTTGCACTTCTGTTAGTATATCTTGCAAAGCTAGACCCTTCCTTGTTTTCAAATCCAAGACTTCTATATATGAGTTAAGGTTTGTAAGAGGCAACTTCACCAACGAACATTAGAGATCTAGTTTGGAAAAGAGTATAGAAAAGGATACTGCTGTAAGCCATTTGATAATTTTCATTTAGAAGCCAGTTGATGATATTTTTTATGTCCACTGGCAATGGATGACCCACACATGAATAAACGTTATCTTCATTAACTAGACCATAGGCCAGCCATGTACTCTGCAGGACATTCAAGACTCTTCTCATGTCCCCGCCGCTGAGAGTTATTAAGGCTTGTTTCCCATCGTCTGTCACAGTGACACTACAAGTTTATCAATAATTAAAATAAAGACTTGACAACCATATAACTCACATCATACTTCTCTTCCTTGACAACATGTTCCAAACGAGGCATGATTTGTTCTGGTGCTAGAGGTCCAAACCTAAATTTTGTGCAACGAGATTGAAGAGCAGGAATTATTTTGCTGAGATAATTACAGATGATACAAAACCTGACATTGTCAGTATATTTTTCAATTACTGGAAAAAAGTGTATTGTATGAGTAAGATTATTCATCAAAAATTCAACAGAAGCCTTCATATATTTGATGACTCACTCCTTCTCAAAGCATTTTGGGCATCATTTGTCATGGCATCAGCTTCATCTAGTATTATCAGCTTGAACCCTGTTTTGATGAGAGTTCTTGTGCTAGCAAAACTTAGGATTTGCCCTCTTACTATCCCAATTCCTCTATCATCGGATGCATTCAATTCCAAAACCTAGAAATTATGTGATATCTTGATATAAAGATTGATAAAGCCAGGCCTGGATAAAGCTACAAAAGTTGTGGTAGAATAATCTTCATTACCATTGAATTGAATTGTTGAGTGGTGAATAGCTTTTTGGCACAAGCCAATATTGTACTTGTTTTACCAGTACCTGGAGGGCCATACAATAGCAAATGTGGTAACTGGTCTTCATCGATGAACTTGGTAACTGTAACAAAAGGATCACTTATGAGTATCCCAATTTGTGATTCTATTAATCTAGGAAACATCATATGTACTTGTTTTGATAATTTCTTCATGGGAAATGAGATCATCAAGTTTGTCAGGCCGGTACTTTTCAACCCTGCAATATATCCAATAATGTTGAGAGAATTCTCTTATCCTGAACCTTAAAATTAATAACGAAGGTCAAATAGCACACCATGGGAGATTGTGAGGACTCAAAACTGGCTTTGATACGTCAGGAGACATTTTTACAATACAGATGGCTGTAATAAACGAATATATAATATCTAAAACACTCAAATCTGTGCGTTTGAATGCGATAGGTCGTCAGAATGTTGAAGAACTTGCGGACTGATCATTCATTAAGCACATTTGAAGATGCACCTTTCCACTATGGGACACTATGGGAATTAACACGCATGAGAAGGTTTGAAACCACGATCGTGTTTGAAACGCTCCATCTCGAACGAACAAAGATCAGCGCCAAAAATGTTTTACCTAACCCAATCTAAAACATTCAGATCAGGTTGGCTTTTCGACGACTCCACAAGTTACTACTTGTTTGAAATGTTTAATATTGTTGTTCACAAAAAGAATGTTGACAGTACTGAATCTAATAGTTGAAGATAGTAACTCAGACACGGTGTACAATTATTAGCTTGCAAGACTTCTTAGTTCATCGTACTCGATAAATCGTTTTAAATTGATTTAAATTACTCGCGCAACCAACACCGCCTCCCCACTTTTCTTAGAATACCGGTTCTTTCCGGGTTCTTCCAAATCCGTAATTTCGTAAACAACGCAGATCTTGCATATACCTATATAGCTTATTGCTCTGCTATACAGCTGTCCTTTTGGTCCAGGGTGGTACCTATATAGATCAAAAATTAGATCGTGTCATGTGGATTTCGTATTTGTGAGTTCATCCCACGCGGGAAGAACCAGTCCCAGTGTTATCTAAAATGTGATCAACGATGTTATTTTGTTTTTAAATGTGAATGTAAACGTTTATCGTGTAAAGTGTGCCCGTTCTTCGTAAATATGCCACAGAGAATCTGGTCCTAACTGTACAAAACGTCAAAATGTCAACTTGTATGGAAAGAGTCTCTCACATCATTAGCTTGGCCAAAAGTCCAAAAGTTTCAGAATACAAGGTACAACATTTTCACTCCAATCAATCCCAATTAGAATCCTCTTGACTATACTCTATTATCTTTTACAGAAAGCGATAAAGTCAATGCTAGAATTTTTGGACGAATCAGATTTTGCTTTGGAACAAATTACTGAGTATTCCAAAGATCCTTTGACAAACGATGGATTCACCTCCCATTCTTGGAATGAAATTTTTAGTACTTTTCATGAACTCTTCATTCAGGTGAGTTCATCAACATCTTTCAGAATTCTTACTTTTCAAACGAGTCTCAATCATACTCTCTTACTCTCATACCTTTTACACATTACAGGAAATTGATCGCATTAGTAAACTCAGTGGGAACTCTGGTAAACTAGATAAAGAAAGAATTGTAAAACTTATATACCTTTTGACAGATAAAGCAAACTATTACTTGAAACCAAAAAATGTTGTCCGGTCCACTCTGCAAATTTTGCAAATCAGAACTTCAAAAATTTATTCAGAGTATTTTGAAATGTATTTGGGCATCTTGAAGAAGTGTGTCCTTCAGGAGAGATCTCAGAGGATTTTAGTGGACCCCCCACTTTGGCAAGACCTGTTATCAAGCTGCATTTCTATTTTGAAAAAAAAAATTGAACATGTTGATTATGTAAAGCTTCTGGAAGTTATGGAACTCTTAGTTCTACATGGGTGCTCACTGTCCACTTTGTTACTTAGTGCTCGAAGTCTTTTATTTGTCATAAGTAAGTATTTTGTCTCTAAAAACTTTTAGAAAATTTATAGGAAATCCACTCATAACTGTCTACTAATGCTTAACAATTTCAGATGATCTTCTTGAAAACTATGAATCTTACAACATCAAATCAGTTGACATACTGTTCAAGTTAAGTTTCACAACTTGTCAGCAAATTGCTTCAGATAGCCGTTTTATGCTCTGTAAATTTGCTGAGAGTATGCCTTTATCATTCATAAATCTCAAAGGACCAGATGAAAAGTATCAACTTTATTTCTTACTGGTACAAGCGCATCACCCTAAGGGAGCTATTTTAGGTGATGGTGTGAGTCATGCTCATGATGAAGAAAAATGGAAAGCAATACTAAATTTGCTCTATAAAATGATCATTAATGACTTGAGACCTGTGAGACTGTCAAAAAGTCTGATTGCTCTAGCTTGTGAAGGTGAGTTTTTCTTCGATGATTCACGATTTATTGGATTTATCAAATATGCAATTGTGTTGCCTCAGTCCCTTCAAGAAAAAATTTTCGAACCTTTTTGCGTGGAGAAATGCTGATCAGGGACATTGTTCAGAAATTTATAGATTTCTAGCTAAAAATTGAATTTTTGTTTTCCTCAGTGTTTAGACAAAGAGTTTCTACCAAGGTATCGAATTCGCAAAGCATGGATACTTTTCAAGACAGTTTATATATCCAACCAAAGAAGAAGCGTCGCCTTTCTGATCAAGAAAAAGTTGTTGATCTTATCAATGACCGTGATGCCGACAGAGCTTGGCCCATGATTCAAATTGCTATATCTCTATATAAAAAGTATCCTGATTGCTTACAACGTGATGAATACATAGAACTCCTGGAAGTGACTATTAAATTGATGAACCAAGCTAGCAAGAACTTTCCTATAATGGAGAGTCTTTGTGAGCTTTCCACAGTTCTCCTAAAAAATGAAAAAAAATATGATCCAGAGGACTCAAAAGCACACTGGGACAAGACATGGGACTTAGTTTTGAGGTATGTCACTGTATTATCCTTGAATCATTCCTCAATGGTAGATGGGCACATCTCCTAAAATAAGCAATATCTCCGAGCAAGCCTTTTTCCACGTTGGGGCAAGAAAAATCGCTTTTTCCTATACTCGTGCTACGGCAGAAAACTACGCATACTCCTCAATACTGTACCTCTTCAGCAAGGTTCTGGACTACTGAGACACAGTTCCTCATGACAAAAATTCAACCGAGCAGAAGCAAAATTTGCGTACACCTCAGCTTGTAGCAGGCGGGTTGGTTGAGCATTCGGTGTGAAATTAGGATTGATGGTACAAAATAATATGAGGAAATGAGTACTTTTTGATCGAGCCTTTGCCCATCGATGTGTCAATAAAGTGGCGATGATTCGTCTGAGTGATCGTCGATTATCCATTTTTTTTTCCTGTATCGCTCTTATGATGGATACATACAGCATTCGGGGTGGTTGATAATCCGCATACGTGAGAATGGGAGGTCGTTCGACTAGCAAATACTTACAAATCAAACGTGAAAATGGTAGTGTGCTCGATTCTAAATGACGGTGCGGCTTAAAATGAGAAAAGTCATTCTCGCGTGAATCGGGTCAGAAAAATCGTTTTACCTGTAGCACGTGAAAATCTCGATCCCTACACATTTGAAACCTCAGGTAAACTGATGAATATGCCTCAATAAATATTCTAAAATTCGCCTTCACCCTAGATTCTACTTAGTCCCAATGCGAGGCTCATAAGAATCGACGAATTACGAAATGGTACGTTTTGGTGGCTGAAACACGTCTCCTTTTTGTATCAGAGACCTTCAGATGACACTGTCAAGTGTTGGACTTATCTTCTCTTCATTATGCCAATACCAAATATACCACGTATTTCATAGATCTGTATACTTGGAGTATTCATACGTGTTGTATAGGCTACCATTTAAATACATAGGGCAATCTTCTGTTTCCTTCCAAACTCGCGGCAGATCTGTACAGTGATTGCCGTGAGTGATTTATCATTGGTCCAGTATTACTGCGGCCAAAGAAAAGTCTACGGAGGGAGGGGGAATGTTGCCATTATGAGATTCACCAAGTTTTAGAATAGAAATTGCCTGTTGTTCAAGAGACTTGCCCGGATATACGCCCACATATCCCCATGAAACCTACGCCACAGAATCGCGATTCAATAGGCAATTGCATACAATACTTGATTTATCATAGATCTCTGTCTCAAACAGAGAAGTTGAAACTTTCCAGAATAATACCTTTGAACGATATTTTGCTTTGAAACAATTCGATTCTCGGATTTGATATATTGCCTCTTCTATCCCATTAGTCCATCCCTTAACCTACCCGAGGGACTATGATGGGATTCGAGTATAATAAATGAGCCTAAGCTAAGTTGGACACGATCAAAATATTGACTCTCCAAAGTGGCACTCTGTCAGTTTCCATCTTGCACCTTATGACACGTAATGTAATATCTGCAAACCTGAGTTAATTTTTCATCGGGCTCCATGATTTCCACGAATCTTTGCGAATTGGCTGTACCAGAGTAGAGCTGAATCCATCAAAATACCCACTAAGAAAAATTTCAATTGCGTTCCTGAGTCCATTATTACTTTATAGATAGTATGCCATGGGCGTGACAGCTCTTTTATACCCCTTGAAAAAAATCTTTAATCGTGATTCGAAGAGTTTCAGTTTCCTCATTTTGAGTCGCCTCAGAACTCAAGCTTAACACTCTAGAAATTGAGTTCCATTGGTATGGGAAGCCCTTACCCTCCCAAAAGTCTTGCCTTGTGATACCAGGAATAACCAGGTATTCTCGATTTTCGTATTCTCAAATTACGTTTTAGGGGTAAGTTGAGTTGAGAGCCAAACTCATTGTTCGCGGGATTCTATTTCGTATTCGGGGCTCCTGGTATCAAATCTTTTGAAAAATTGAAAAATTCAGAGAGGACTTCTTCAAAATTCTGAAGATGCTCAAGAAATGGAATTTTTAGATTTGATGATAGCAAGTGAGTAGCGTTGATCTTCCTGCAGAGGAATTTGAACAGTTCTTCTTCTAGAACTGTTCAAATTCAAACTGTTCAAGTCAGAACGGTCCTTCTAGAACCGTAGCAGAAACTGAGAAACCTAAATCCATCCTCATAGCTCAGGAATGGATTCAGTCCAAAGAGCGATCGACGATTTATTGAATTTTAATTCAATCGAGATTAAGGAGCCTTCTCTTCAAAAAATGTTGTTGAGCTGCACTTGAACTGTAAGGGTGTGTCCACAAATTATGTATATGAGCCATTTCGGAGCATTTCGGCCAGAGCCGTCACCAGGGGGTCTGGAAAAAATCCAAAAAAAAAATTATTCTCTCAGTACTATGTTTATATAGTACAGAATTTTTTTTTATTTCATTTTTTCACACCACCCGTAGGCCTTAGGGCCCATGAAACATTCTTTTTAGGCCCCTTTTTAGCCTATTTCCAAAAAATCATAGCTCCCACTAGACTCAACCTTTTCAGACGTACTTGCGAGCATTTTCTCTGTTAAGACTAGTACTTTTAAAGAAAGAATTTTCCAAAATTCATAATTGAGTCTGGCGACTTCTAGGAGCTATTTGCCGAGGCAGTTTTTAACGATTTTTGGGCCTTTTTCTAAGTGATCTAGCTACTACTAGAAATATGATAATCAACTTTGACCAGTGGTCATTTTCAAGGTCTTGAAAAACCCTACAATTTGACCACTGATAGAAGTCGATTATCATATTTTACATAGGAGCTACAGTCGACACAAATTCAGCAGTTTCGTAAAAATGCCAAGCTTTGAGCTCAATTAAAAAGAAATCTTTTTCTATTTTTCATCACCAAACCTATGAGAAAATCACGTCTATAGCGGCAAAAACGGGGAAAAACGGGAAAACATCTGGAATTTTATTAAGTCGGGAAAACCATCTGGAATCCTGGTCGATAGTCGGGAATCTGGTACCTCGACGTTTAGAGAGATTTGGAAATCTTCCAAATCTCGAAAACGTCCTCACAAGGCGAAAGCTCATTCTTTGTTATCGACCGAGAGACGTTTTTATTAAATGTTTAGGAAAATATTTCCATTACAATTCCAATTTTGTGTTATGAAAAATGTTTTATTAGTCTGGTGGTATTTATTGTTCGTATTTTTCTGAATGAAGAAAATATCATTCATCCAACATATCGAGTTTCTTCCAGGGTGTATACCGGTCCTTAAGAGTCCCCAAAGTCCTTAAAAAGTCCTTGTTTGATTCGAAAAATTCTTAAGTCTTTAAAAAGTCTTGAATTGCGGAGCTAGGTCCTTAAAATTTCGAAATTCGTGGGCAAAAAATAACTCCCTTCAATTTTAATCTGCGAGGATGCCCATCAAAAATCATGTATTCCGTGAACTTGGATAACTAGAGCTAATTTAATCAGCTGATAGTTATGCTGATTATGACATAGTTTGATATTATACTACTATTCGAACCATGTACCTTCAAGGTGGGCCCCTCTGATGCGAAGTTTTCTACAGGGGGCTTGAAAGTACGCAGTTTGAATTGAAGTAATTCAATAGCATTTTATGTCATAATCAGCACATCCGCTGAAATCAGCGCTCAATTAACAATTTCATGAAATATGTGAGTCGTTCAACACATCCTGACTAAGGTGACTATGCGTAATTTGTCCCTATCCCCTAGTTTGCCTCCACTCAAGTTCTGGAACATACGCACATGCAGACCTTTCCGCGAATTTTTATCATATTTGTTACGTTAGAATATGGAAAATGAACGTTTTGGACCAATTCTAAATGATCCGCGCGTTTCTTGGAACGAAAAAAAAGGTTTCCGGTACTTCCCACTTCTTATTAATAAGTACCAAAATTTGCGCGAAAAAATGGTCGGAACCAATCTTAACGTACGTTATCTAATTTTCTTTATTTTTGTCTCAACTTTAAAATCTTTTTCGCCGAATTGCAAAATTCAATTTTTAACTAAAACTAGCATATTTCTCAAATAAAGGCAGTGTTCCTAATTTGCCCCCATTGTCTCTGTTTAAACTCGTCCTTCGCTCCACCATAATCCAATAAGTTTCAAAGGTGGTAAAAAAGCTACGATATGAACTAAAGTAACTAAAGTTCGTCTTATTTGGAAGTGTGGGAGCCAAAATATCCCGATTTCACGAAAAACCCGTATGATCTCATGGAAACATCTTTTGTTTGTAAGTTATTTTTTCTCTGTTTTTTACGTAATATTAAGTTAAGTCAGCCGCACACAGACGAAGCAACTCGTCTCCGCGGAGTACTTTCTCATGTACTGTTTCATTTTGTAAACCTGGCTCAAATAAATGAAATGAAAAAAAAAAAAAAAAAAAAATAGGCCTCTTTCCCACGTGGGGGCAAATTAGGCACCCTTCCTAAGATCTTTTCTCAAATTGTGATACAGCTTCGATTTTCAATAATCATATCGCCCTCAGCGATTTTTCAAGGAACCTCAATCACTGATATTGAACAAAATCCTTTCAATCGATCTTGGAGGACTAGGTAGATGGTTTAGCTAGATAGAGGACTAGGAGACTGTAGATGGACAAAACACATGTTTTGCGAATTTCTTTATATATTTGCGACGTTTCGTGCGGTGGAATTCACTGACCTCTTCAGTCTGACAATATAAACAACATACGTCACAATTATCATTACGAACAACCTGTGATAATGATTGTGACCTATGTTGATTATATTCTCAGCCTGGAAAGGTCAGCGAACTCCACTGCACGGAACGACGCAAATATATGAAGAAATTTGCAAGACATGTGTTTTTTCCATCTACACAACTCTAGTCCTCCAAGATCGATTGAAAGGATCTTATACAACTTCATGTACCAACAAGAGGACAATCTAAAATATCTCCAGATCTATCTCAATCACTGATTGATTATCACCAATATTCATAAGATCGAATTCATTTTTTCCTTCTTTTGTTGACTAGCAGATTTTTCAACAAAAAGTTTACTGTCAGGAATCTGACCCTGAATATCTAATACTCGTCAATAATTATGGAGATTTGTGTGCTCTATAATATGATTAGTTGATAACCGAACTATTAGATCGATATCTGCATTGGGAATGTTGTATTCGGCATTTTATTTGAACTCTGGAAAAATTGTTTACTTAAAACCCACTCCTCAAAATGATTCATTTTGATCCTTAAATTGATTCATTCTAGTCTCTAAAAGGTTCTTAAAAAGTCCTTTATTGCCCCGCAGAAAATCCGGTAGACACTCTTTCTTCCCTTCAAGAACTTTCACGGGAATAGTCGGGAATTCCAGGGAATTTCATCGGGAAAAAACGGGAAACCATCTGGAATTCGGCATGATCTTCGGTATAGACACCGTGGAAAATGTTGCCGAAGATATTTATTTTCAACCCCAACGATGATCTCGGTGGGCCATTCAACTCCTGATTTTATTCAGACAACTGAAAACACCCTTTTTTGACTTTTTGCTAAAAATGACCTCACAGGTATGGCTTGCATATGCTTCCATCTAACTAATGTGCGCCAATCTGTGTGAAACTATTCCCCAGAGTACACCCAAATATGTGTAAAAGCTTACGGTGGTGAGCTCCGAGCCAGATGTGAGCTGGAGGTTATATTTTACCAATCAAAAATGGGCATTATCTTGCCTATTTGGGCATATATAGGTGAGGGTGAGACGGATTTTACTAAGTGTAGCTCACATATGAAACTAAGGGCTATAATAAGGGTTCGAGTATGTCTTTCCGACTCAAAATGACCATCTGAACACGATTCTGGGATCAAATTCGCTCTCAAACATCTTCTGAAGCCGCTGAATGAAAAAACATGTGAATAAGGTATTCACTCGTATGAGAGCGAAGGGCAATATGATAGAGCCTAACTGACCACGGAATCGTGTTGAGATGGTCATTTTGAGTCGCATGAATATACTTGGACCCTTATTATAGTCCCATATGTGACCCTTAGTTCCATATGTGAGCTACACCCAGTAAAATCTGCCTCACCCTTACCTATGCCCAAATAGGCAAGATAATGCCTATTTTTGACTCGTTAAATAGAACCTCAAGCTCACATCTGGCTCGAGGCTCGCCTCCCGAAGTTCTTACATATATTTGGGTGTACTTTGGGGAATATGTTCACACCGATTGGGAAATAGTTTCACACAGATTGGCACACATTAGTTCAGACGGAAGCATATATGCAAGCCATATCTGTAAGGTCATTTTTTGCAAAAAGTCAAAAAAGGGTGTTTTCAGTTGGCTGAATAAAATCAGGAGTTGAATGGCCCACCGAGATCATCGTTGGGGTTGAAAATACATGTCATTAGCAACATTTTCTCATTAGGTTTGGTGATGAAAAGTAGAAAACAATTTTTTTTAATTGAGCTCAGAGTTTGGCATTTTTACAAAACTGCTCAACTTGTGTCGGCTGTAGCTCCTATGTAAAATATGATAATCGACTTCTACCAGTAGTCAAATTGTAGGTTTTTTTTAAGACCCTCAAAATGACCACTAGTCAAAGTTGATTATCATATTCCTAGTAGTAGCTAGATCACTTAGAAAAAGGCCAAAAAATCGTTAAAACTGCTCTCAGCAAATAGCTCCTACAAGTCGCCAGACTCAACGATGAATTTTGGAAAATTCTTTCTTCAAAAGTACTAGTCTTAACAGAGAAAATGCGCTCAATGTTGAGTCTAGTCGGAGCTGTGGTTTTTTGGAAATAGGCTAAAAAGGGGCCTAAAATGAACGTTTTAGGGGCCCTAAGGCCTACCGGTGGTGTGAAAAAAAATCCAAAAAAATTTTCTGTACTATATAAACATAGTACTGAGAGAAAAAATTTTTTTTGGGATTTTTTCCAGACCCCCTGGTGACGGCACTGGCCGAAATGCTCCTAAATGGCTCATATCCATGCATATGCAGTGACTGCACAATGCACATTTGCACTGCACACATGCACATATGCAGCTTATCAGATTTTGGCCGGCATCAGACGGAACTCGCCGAGTTCTGCTCTGGATCAGCCAGTAACGGAGGAAAATCACAAACCAACTCAAATCAGAGGTTCTCTGATTTGAGCCCTTCGATCTCTGGTCAAATCCGATGAGCTTCACGTGAGCAGTGCATATGCGCAGTGTGCACGGTATGCATCATTTGTGGACACACCCTAACTGACAATGCACTCAGATTTTTTCTTCCGTACAGCGAACCGATCTCGGATGACGTCATTCTTTTCTGAGCAACAATGATGCAATTTTTTTAACTTTTCCCGAGCAATATACGAGATAATAGATTTCTATAATCATCAAACTCTTTAGTGTTCTGTATAGATGTTCTATTTTGAACTCAAACTTTGCGGTGTCACTCCTTCTGTCACTTTTATACTCCCTGTAAGAAAGTTAGTAGGATTTACAGCTGTGACTTACTACTTTCCTATCAGAAATGACAGTGTTAGCTATAAATTACAGCTGTTACCCCTATTGATTTTTCTCCAGGGTTGTGAGACAGTGGAACTTCGATATAACGAACTTGAGGGGACCGGCCTCCGCCTTCGTTATATCGAGGTTTCGTTATATGGGAGCTTTGTACCAGAATCTCATGTATGTACAAGCCATTCTGTGTACAGTTTGAGCACGGAATGGGCCATCTTTAGATATTTGTTTTACATAGAATCCAATACAGCGGAAACACGCTTTTCCATTGAACAATTCTTCAATATCCAAGATTGGTAGGCCAAATAATCTGTTCCGACATTTGAGAGTCTCGTTGCCCTTGAAAAGAGCCATTTTTGACTCTAGAAAGGGTCGTATGGGTGGTTTTGGGCTCAATTCCCCTTGGAATCCTGAGAGATGACTTGTTGTCCTTTATTGTCCATTTTTTTCACTCCTCGGCGAAGATTTTGCAATTTCAGAAGTAAACCCGGCTCGATATCCTCAAAAAAGAGTCGAGCGACAGTCTCGAATCTCGAAATTCGATCTGTCATCAGTGAGCTACTCATTGGTTTTCGTTTCATCAGTGTTTGAGGATTTTGTTGACTCATAAATCACTGAGCAAACTCTGCATAAGATTTTCAGCTCTGTCACCGTGATGAATCTTTCTCAGAGACCATTTCACACTCGATCTTTTTTCGGAATTCTACTCTACCTTCTGG
Source organism: Eretmocerus hayati (assembly GCA_029851415.1). Taxonomy (NCBI): domain Eukaryota; kingdom Metazoa; phylum Arthropoda; class Insecta; order Hymenoptera; family Aphelinidae; genus Eretmocerus; species Eretmocerus hayati. The sequence goes on along the minus strand of CM056744.1, from coordinate 84,016,560 downwards.
ACAAAACTTTGTTATAACGAGGTTCAAGTTCGTAATAACGAGATAATTTAATACAGGCGGAAATAGGAAATTCAAGGGACCGGAGCTCTACTTCATTATACTGAGGATTTCGTTACATCGAAGTTCCACTGTATTCATGCATGATTTATAATGGAGAAACATCATGGTGGGTGATGATCTTCAGGAAAAAATAATGATTTTTCGGGGGGGGGGGGGGTCCGTAACCACCTCCTTTCCATAAAGGCAACACTTTCGGGTTTCTCTTCTCTGTGTCTGATTCAGAAAGTAAAATTATTACCAAGTTTTTGACCGTCCTGCTGGTTACATTATCAAATGATCGATATCGATCCCCATATGGGGGCTCCCTATTCATTAATAAAATCCATTCATGTCCTATTAGTGGACTCATAATTGTAAAGGGTGGGAATCGTCGTTGCAAACACCGAGGATATTCTGCTTTGAGAACGTAATCCAACAGAGCTGTCCGGAAATATAAAAGTCCGTTGCTCAAACTTACTTACATATGTCGTGCACATGTTTGGTATCGAACAATCTCATATCTTTATTCGTCGTTATTATTTGCATTTTGTGTCCGATCGAGAAATCAAATTTGACAGTTTCGTCGAGGTCGTTCATCTGTGAGTTTGAAACTATTCTAGAACCGTGGTGCTATAATCTCTTAATCGAAATCGATCAAAAGTAGAATGCGATTTTCCTAAGGTCTAGGTCATTTTCTCGCAATCTTGGCTATTTCGGACGAAAACCTTGTGGATTGTCTTGCGAACCGACTATGAAATGGAAATCGTTGAAAATCACAATTTCTCCCTAAGATATTCCATTGTATTGATTGCTACTTTTAGAGAATTATAATTTTAGTCATTCCAAACGGAGGGGGGGGGGGGCACTTTTTGGTACCAAACCTATGTGGGAGCAAAATTCGACGCAAAAACTAATTTTTCTTCATAAAGAAGAAAAAGGTACCCGGAGCCACGCGAAAACTTGATCACAGTAGATTCATGGACTTGTTTGAGGGTTGGATTAGGCGGATGCAAAGTTAACAGGGATGAGATTGAAATTTTGCGTTGAAAATCTTATCACTACTCGCAGACCAATCATAGGCTTTTCTCCTTAATGCCGCCAAGTACCTGCTGTTAAATGAAAGCCCTTAGTTAATAAACCATAAAATGCTCGAAATAGTTGAGTACAGCGACGAAATTCATGATAATTTTAGTCGCCTTTTCAGAATAGATCCAGTTCAGGTCTTATCGAGCACTGAGCTGTATTTCGGATACAGCCACGACATTATTACTAAAAACTTGAAGAATTCCCCGTAGTTTTGAGATTCCATTGTTATGTCCTCATGTATATGGTAGACCCCTTGAAAGAAGTCTCTCTCAAGATTTCCAATTCTGTTAATTTCAGGTACCTGAGTATGAGCCATAAGGAAATATTGCAGAACGGTTTTTTATTAGTACAAAGTCTGATTAGTCATGGTAAAATATCTAATCCAAACTCGCTTTTAAAGCTGTACCTGACGAAGTCAATTCAAGTAACAAACTTTAGCATCTTGGCATTAGAGACCCTTTGTGAGAATTTCACACTTCCTCACAACATGGCTGACTGTGATATGAATACATCTTCTGCTAACAATTCTCTGAAGCTGCAATTGATGCAATGGACTCTGAACGCAATCAATAGACGACCGCCTTCGCCAATAATATTAAAGAAGCTTAGTAAGATGTTGATAGGATTTACGCTAAAAACTTGGTACAGAACGTCAGAAGAGATATCTGACGATGATCCATATGACAAACATTGCGTAGATCTGAAAAACAATTCATATGAAAAGGCAGGAACCATAACAACCGATGATATCGACAAATGCTACTTATCAGTCAAATTGAAAATGGATTTCCCTAAAAATGAGTCGAATAAAAACAAAATTTCGCCGGCAGTTGAAGAAACGAATGAAAATCCTTTCGTCGCGGAAGACTTGGATGTATTGTCGACGAGACTAGTATATGCCCTGCATGAATATGAAACAGATCAGAATTTGACTTCTTTAATTGTCAAGACTGCCCTCGTTGCCAAAATCATCTCGGATTTGAAGGCTCTCAAGATGATCACTTTCAATTTCAGTGAATTCTGCCTAGTAGGAGAACTGCAAATGAGTTTGACGAATATCTTCGATCAAGTTCATAGCGTAAATTGGTCAAAAAGTATCAGATACACTTTGGATGTCACAGAAGCTCTCATTCTATTGTATCAACCTTACTATGATGTGTTAGTTAACGATCTGATTTTAACATCTACAAGCCTTCCAACTTTGAAAAAAATCTACGACGTTTTCAAGCTCGAAAACGACGAGTTTCAGACGGATACGAAAATAACCCAGTGCAAATTGAATGTAGTTATTGTGTTAGCTTCATTTTGTTGTTTGAACTCAGACAGTGAAATGATGGATCTGCAGGTAAAAATCGCTTCGACGATTCTGAAGCTTCATAAATATCAGTTATATCTTGATAGTGACGTTGTATGTGTTGTCACAATGTTAGATATATTTTCTAAAATACCACATGCAGTATTGACAAATGAATTCATTGATATAATGATGGACTTTGTTGAGGAGATTTTCGACCAATGGCGGCGAGATGATAGAATAAATCGCTGTCTACTCCGAGTATTACCAAAACTTGTCGAAAAGATACTTCACTTGAAAGATGAGGACAGACTGCACAATGCTCTATTGATCTGCAAACATTATCACGATGATTTTGATAGGGATAGATTCGGACAAATGACTCACCTGTCATTAGTTCAGTGCCTTAATAGTATGGTAAAAATGAATGTATTGCAAGCAACCGAAGAAAAAGTAATTGATCCAAAAGTTTTCGTTACGTTTGTGAAAAGTCCATTCTATTTGGTTCGACTGACAAGTTTACAATGTATTCACTCGATATTATCTATGAAGAATCTTGGTGATGATTGGAAAAAAGAATTCTTTGATAACTTAGTGGAAGCTGTGACGAGTTTTTTTCTTCTTCAAAGAGAGATGACTAGTGATGAAAAAAAAGAAGAAAGAATTCTTAGAAGTATAAGTACCATGCAAATCTTTGGAACTGTCTTCTGCAGCGGAAGCGCTTTTCAGAGCTCTGCATTACTCAACCTCTTGTTGACTTCAGTTGAAAGAAGTATGTACATCGCACATCTGTCGTTATCACAAGGAGGACGTGGGAATCAAAATTATCTTCTGATTAAGTTTAATTCACGAATTCCATTTTGAAGTATGTTCTAGATGATCTTGTGAAAAAATTTTGCTCAATGTTGAAATTTTTCCATGAATTTTCAAAGATTTTCTCAGAATTCAATGCGAGTCAATGCGTCCTTGATTCTCACATCTTCTTCCTGTACTTCAAGATTGAGTTTCATTAGTAAATTTTTTTCGCAGATTTTGATATGAAAGTAGTCAAAGAAATTTTAATGATCATGAACAAGGTGAAGCCATCATCCAAATCCATATTGGAAGAAAATCTCAACTACCTCGTGACGTCTTGGTTGTCTTTAAAAGACCTTAGCTTATTTCCTCATTCTTTATTGGAATGCTCCAGTGAAACAGAATTTTGCGAAAAGCACATATCTACAATTTTCCCTGTGCTGATTCGCGAACGCAAGACTGAGGTCGCTCGAATTTTATGTGAAAGACTTGGTGCTTCTTTTGTACAAGTGTTTGAAAGTTCTTGTACCAGTATTATTCCTTGGTCTTTAGCAGATGAATTTGCCGACATTTTGGAAAAGTTCCTAGAAAAAAGTGAACTATACAAAGACATCAACGATTTGGCCACGCTCATCAAGAATAACCTCGAATCGATCATCATTCAACTAGGTAAATGAATCTTTATTCCTCTAAAGAAACTGACATGTCAGGGAATTGTACATTTGCGAAAAAACAATTGCCGCCAGCCCAATTAGCACAACTCACTTTGTTCATATGTATATCTCGAACTATTCACTTCGAGAGTTACGTGATGATGCTTTGACCTTACTCTCTAAACCTGTTGGAGTCAATTTTGACTCCAAGGGATTCAGATTCGTGCGACTCCAAGCTTTGAGTCGCACGAATCTGACTCCAAATGAGTCAAATTTGACTCACTTGGAGTGAAATTCAAGTGAAGCTCACTCCAACGAGTTAAGCATGTACGTGGTTCATTTTGGCTCAGAATCAAGTTCTAAGTGACAGAGTGCTGGCAGAATTCCCAAATTTGAGAGCTGACTTTTTATCATGGAAAATCTGCTTCCAGTGAACTAGTTTTCTACGTCACTAACTATCAAATTTTGACTTTCATGTTGTTAGTGGTTCTTGCAGTTTTTGCATGAGTATTATTAAGAGGATATCGGATACCGACATTGTCGAGTTTTCGAATTTCTCCGTGAATTATCGAGATATCGGGACTCTACTAAGTAACGCCGACTCTGTATGGCTCATAGAATTGGCGTTACTTGTTAGATTTTTGATATCCCAAAAACTCATCGAGAAATCCGAAAACTCGACCATGTTGGTAACTGTACAATATTGATAGAACTCCGACATCCCCTTAAATACTCTAATCGATAAGCGTGGAAATTGCATTGAGAACAAAATTCACTGAAACTCAAGTTTGCAAGCTATGATTTATAGCAATGAATGCAAGATTTCGTATAACGTACTGATTCGTAAAGTTGAAGCTCTCGAATTAACAATTCGCCCAATTTTCACGTAATTTAATTTTGCTGTCTTGTGTTCACTTCGAAGAATTCATTATATTTTGAAACGAAACTCGCCAGAGCCGTGGCCTTACGAGTTTATTGTCTACCGCGCACACGAAACAAGTGTCCCGTCTCAAACCACCGTGCTCGAATACACTGTTTTGAGAGAATATTTAGACAGAATGAGACGTTTACCCACGGTAATCTTACAATAAAACATATTAACAATAATTTCTTCTTTCTCCATTCGTTACAGTGAAGCGATTAGTTGATCCATTTCACTTTCACGAGATGTTTGAAACAACGACTTCCCTTCCAAGAGCCGATCCTCCTCATTTCAAAGCTGAAGTAGTTGATCAGTGCTTCAAGCGATTGAACCAATTCTATCCAAGCAAGAAGTCACAAGAGTTGTTACATTTTTTGATTACTCACAAACCTAGCTCTATTCAGAGGGTCATGCTGCATTTTATTACAAATGTCTACAAAGCAAGTACAACCGAGTACAAAGCTGAAGCATTCCACCAGTATGCTTATTTTTGCTCTAAATTGGCAGAGTTTCTTCCTGATCCGAGTTGCGAACCTGTATCTGCTTACTTCATCAAAGATATCGGCTTCTCTGTACTTAATTTAACCAAGGATGGAGACGAATTCATCAAGCAATTGGCTTGCAAATATCTACTCATGTTCTTCAAAGCCGTATTACCAAACAGAAGTGTAGAAGTGGGCATCATCTTAGATTCATGCGTCAAAACTCTGGTGCCTTTAATCCGCAAACCCAAGGAAGAATCTATAGCCAAAGATGTTCTCCAGTATCTATTGATTGAGCAGAAGGATTGCCTATCTTGTGCGATTGAAAATCTAGGAAGCCTACCAAGCTTCTTAAAAATGCCAAATGACCAAGAAGTGAAGACACAGGTGAGGGATATTTCAAATCTTACGATTCATCCTTTATAGAATTTTCTTGTGGGTTAGTTTATCTTTGTATCGTCACAGCATAATTCGATTCACCCACGAAATTTGATCCATTGATCCAGTGATTAGAGCCTCTCAAATTCGTGAATGGCGAGGGGGATTACTGCGTCTGACCAAAACTAGAATCATACTACTTGTAACATAATTTCAATATTGGCTATCTTGAATTCCGCTGTACTATAAATAATCACGACCGTAAAAGTTGATAGGGTAAGCTATCAACATGGTAAAAACGATGAGCTTTGGTTTTTGATAGTCAGAATGTGATTTTCTCTTGTAAACCCTCGATTGAGCCCTTTTTGAGAAAGGAAAAAGGTAGGGATATTTTTTTACTTTTTCTACTCAGAACAAAGAAAGGAGCAACCGCATTTATTCATACGCAGATTTCTGAAATTTTTCCCATAGGGCCGTTCCTTCCTGTAAAATATGATGATGTTTACCCGAGGCAAAAATTCTTGTTAAAAGTTCATTAAATTATTCTTCCTTTTCTGCTTCATGAATCGAAGGGAAAACATTTCATCAGTCATAGTGTGGCGTTGTTTGTTAGATTCCTTTGAAAAGCTCACCGAATGATTATAGTAAAAGGAGATTTCTACTCAAAATTGATCAAATTCTCCAATAATTCCATGTTGTACCGAGGTTTTAGACATTTCGACAAGGACGAATCCTCTCAAAATAACTGAATTCATTCCAAATTATAAATGAGAAAGAAAAGAAAGCGAATAGTACGTTCTTCGACTTTCCTTGAAATAAGGTAAGTGTACCCAACTTGCCCCCATTAAGCCATTTTCTTAATAACTTTGGCCCATCTCCATATTCTCCAACGTATCTTAGCTCATTTTAAAGCTTGTCTCAACACCCTTAAAATGAGCTAAGATACGTCCAATTTGGATATAGTGGAGCCGAGCTGTTTGAATTCTCCCAAAAGGTGATTTTTGAGAATTTACAAAAGTGTGTACCCAACTTGCCCCCATCATTTAAAACAATGTAAATCGGCGATGGAATGCGAAAAATGGCTTTGATCCGTTTTGATCACCGCGCAGCGGCATTTGTAGCTTTTAGTTGGCTCAAAACACTGTTTCCGACCTATTTTGACGTGATAAACACGTTCTGAGTGGCAAAAAAAGCCATACAGCACGCCTTTCCGAGATAACCATATGGGGGCATGTTGGGTACACTCCGATGTCGGCCTTCTTGATTCTCAAACCATCTTCGTGTTTTGTACATAAAATCGCTCCAAATCAGAGTTTTGCCACTCTGAAGAGCGTATCTTGAAAGTCTTGAGACAAAGAAGCGAATGCGCTAAGGTACGTTAAGATTGGTCGAATAAAAATAAATTGGCACCGGTTTTAGTGAACGCGATTTCCTCCTCGATTTCTTAGCCGTGCAATCACGAAAAATGGAAAACTCACTTTATATTTTCTGGAGAACGCAGAAATGATCCGGGGTCGATGAAAACTACGTATTTTCTCATATTTTAACATAACCAACGTAAAAATAAATTGCGGGAAGGTCAACGAGCGCCCATTCCTGAGATCGGCATATGGGGGCAAGTTGGGTACACTTACCTTAATTCCATCACAGTAATTCTTGGTCTAATGTCATATTTATTTGAGCTGTCAGAAATCAAATCCAACTGAGGTAGAATTTCGCAATGAAAATTTTTATGGAGCATAGTCCGGTGGAATGAATGGAATTATTTGTAACAGCAAAAGATACCGAATATGTGATGCTGAATTCTGATTTTAGACCCTGATCGAGGTGGTCAGCCGCTTCGTGACGAGTGTGAGCGATGACAAAAGCTGCAGCGTTGACGCTCTAGAGGGTCTGCGGAGACATTTGCGGGACTCGAGCAGAGCCGAGCTCGAGGCGTTTTACGAGCAAGCAACGGCAACGAATTGGCCCCACCGGTTGGTGCACCGTCTGATCAGACTGAGCGGGCAAAGTGATCAAGAGGCCGTTCGCCTTGAAGCAGCCAAATGCCTCGCTGAGCTTGGACCCGCTGATTTAGGCACTCTAATTTTGCTTCCACCTGAGACCACCGCTTCTACAAACAAACAGCAACAAGGATTTGACCCTGTGATAGAACTGACCCAGTTGGTGGTGAAACAATTGGCGGAACTCGCGCTTAGCGCTGACATAGAATTGCGTACTGTCTGCAGCGACGTCCTCTACGCGATACTTGACTCCGCCTGGGGTCTCGCTTTGCAAATGAAAGGATTTTGTGCAGATAAAGCCCTTGAGAGTTTTTTGGTGCCTTTCAAAAGCTCTCAAAGACCAACATCGGGTAACGAAAGGTCGGTAGTACATCACTTGACCGTTTTCTTACCGTATATTTAAACTCATCTGAACTCAGCCTATCGTATTTTACAGCAGAACTAAAGTGAAGGTGGATATAGACTATTTCCAGCAAGTGTTCAATCCAGATAATATATTGTGGAGTGAGTTATCAAACCAAGCATATAAGACATGGCTTCATGGCATGGCCTCATCGGTGGCAAGCTGCTTCGGCGAATTTTACACCCGAAGACTCACACCGGTGTTCTGTCTCAACATCCGCTTCTGCGAGATTACGCTGCCTCACCTCGTCACCCTTGTCGTGCAAACTGATCCCAGATTAGCTTCTCAACTCTGCTGCTGCATCAATCGGTTCTTCAACTACCACTTCTACAGCGAATTCAACCACGATATCCCTCTCAGTGGTTCATCGCAGGTGAGTGATCTCATGTCTTATAGTCATGGCTAAAAAAATTATACGTTCGCGCAAAAAGTGAGTGCAATTAAACAGCGGTCGCTGTTTATCAACCAAATTCTTCTTATGGTAGATTGTAAGTTACCGCTATGAACCCCATTATGGCGCTTCTATCACCCCTGTGCATGCGATCGGATAACGTTAGTGATCTTTTTTGCTCACAACATTTGACCCTCTTATTTTTGTCCCAGAATGAATAAATGAGGCAAAACATCATAAATTTTCCATTTCAATAAGCCATTTCACGTCGAAGCATATGCAATCTTCTCAAGAGGATCATAATTCTTCAGCCAGCTAAGCGAGGTATCCTGCTTGATGCTCTCACTGCTTCACGTTTTTTACGAACTAGGTTTCGAATTTTTGGACGTGGAAAGGCTCATTCGATTGGAAATCTCAAAGCACAGGCGGGAAACTATCTGATTTTAACTGGAAATATTACGTTGTTGAGTAATGAACAGGAATAAATATAAGGCACCGCCCCGTTGGACCATGTATTCCCTTCACGTTTTTCTTGTTCTCCAGGAAACAGAATGTTATGAGATTTTGTATGGCTTCATAAAGTGAGATTTGGGAGGCCTGGACGTATTTTTTTCAAAGTGAATACTCCCTCTTAGATTATTTTCGTTTCTGATTCTACATTATTGGGTCATCTTTTACCCACAAAAACTAAAATCGCGTGCTGAGCCCTTTTGAAGGAATGTCGTTTGGAACATTTTTCGGCAACAGCCTGGGAACGCCCAAGTAATACGGCTCATCCTTCGTTGGATAAGAGCCCAAAACCAAGTTTCTTCACTTCTTAACACTAGTTTCCAGAAAATGAGACCTGTTTGGATCCTTCTGAGGCTTTTTGAGGTAGAGCATGTACCCTGAAAACCCTTCAAAAATGTGAATGCCAATGTTTTGAGGCCTCAAGAGCTCAATCAAGAGCCCTTGGGTGGATTGGGCCAAAGTGTACTGTTGTGAAGGTTACACGCTATCTTCACATGAAGATGGTTTTAGAACAAACCATTCTCATGTGGAAACCTTTCCATTGAGGCACTCAAAAAATTGTTGAAACTGTGAAACAAGTTTTCCGTGAGAATGGAATCGAAGTGGATTTGAAACGAAGTAATACGTGTTTTTGAATTGTTTTGCACGAGAATTGGCCGTCTTTTGATTCGAACGATTTGTAAATGTCCTCATAGAAGCAGGTAATAGCTTGGAGTCCTCTCTTTGTACAGGTAAATAGATTTCCTGCGCGCACTCGTGTTCATATTCCTTGTCTCTCCACAGACGCAGTTTACATTTGAACTACTACTACATATTGGATCTCAATCGATGGAGGAGAGAGAGTATCATAGATGATTCGAACCATGAAAGAATCTGTGGCACCATATCCGTGATATCTTTTTTGTTTAGCCCGACTGACGTGTGTTCTTTTCTAGGATTGCTATTCTCGAGTTTGAAAAAAACTAATAACTTTTATTGATCCACATGATAGTGGAAAACTTAGCGATGAGTCATGGAAGTATCAACTACGTAGTTTGTAAGAGTTTTGTTAATCATTTCTGTATATTGATTGTTGATCAAGTTATTAAGACATTTCCAATTGTATAAAATATATGAAAGAGCTCAAATGTTATCGTGTAATTTCATCATACTTTCTGAGAACAATTCATTCTTTCTCGGCAGGATGCGTAATCGAGTGATACTTTAATGACTCGTCAGTATATGAGTTTCCCATTATCATGTACATCAATCAAAGTTAGTTTTTTCCGCGACTTCGAGGTCAAATGTAAGAATAGCATCTGTAGAAGAGGAGTCAGTCGGACTACATAAAAAAGGTATCACGAATATGGTGCCGCAGATTCTTTCATTGTCCGAATCATCTATGATACTCTTTGTTCTCCATCGATTTGGCCTCAATATGTAGTAGTTCAGCTATAAACTGCATCTGTAATTGACTGGAGAGACAAGAAATATGAACACGAGTGCGCGCAAAAATCTATTCACCTGTCCAAAGAGAGGACTCCGAGCTGTTACCTGATTTTATGAGCACCATTTTCAACTTGTTCGAATCAAAAGATGGCCAATCCTCGTACAAAACGACTAAAAAATACGTATAACTTCGTTTCAAATCCACTCCAAATCCATTCTCACGAGGAAAACTTATTTTACAATTTCAACAATTTTTTGAGTGCCTCAATGGAAAGGTCTCCACATAAGAATGGTTTGTTCCAAAACCATCTTCATGTGAAAACAGTGTGCAACCTTCACAACAGTACACAGAAACATTTTTGGCCCTCGAAACATTGGCATTTGCATTTTTGAAGGGTTTTCAAGGTACAATGACATGCCCTACCTCAACAAGCGTTAGAAGGACTCAAAGAGGTCACATTCTCTGAAAACTAGTGTTGAGAAGTGAAGAAACTTGGTTTTGGGCTCATATCCAACGAGGGTTGACCCATATCACTTGGGCGTTCCCAGGCTGTGGCCGAAAAATGTTCCAAACGACATTCCTTCAAAAGGGCTCAGCCCGCGATTTTAATTTTTGTGGGAAAATGATGCCCCAATAATATAGAATCACAAACAAAAATAATCTCAGAGGGAGTCTTCACTTTGGAAAAGAATCCGTTCAGGCACACCGTGAAAGACGTATAAACAATAATTCCACTCTCAGAATCATTGCGTATAGCCGCAACCTGAAAGTACGCCGGTTCGTGTCAGGTTGAGATTTTGCGGGGACTCCGAACTGGCCTTAAGGAAGTACCGCACCAGTGGAGGGGGGAATTTTTTATATCTGGCCAGAATCACGTAATAACTATTCTAATAGTTGGGTTACGATCAATTGAAGCTCTCGATACATTCTTGTAAACCCAGCAATCAGGGTTCTCGTAATATGAATCGACAAAATTCGACCTTTTGTCTTAAACATGACATGTTCTTGACTTCATGTCTTATTCCCATCGAAAATCTTTTCTTTTACATAAGTGACGTAGGCAATAGTTTTGGAAAAAAGTTTTCGATAACTTCAGAGGCTTTTGTATCTATTAGAAAATTTTATAAGAAAATTTCCGTCAAAAACTCAGCGTTGAGTTTCCTGATAGAGCTGAAGAATTGACACCTCCCATAAGACCACGTGTTGAATGACCGGAAATGGATTAGCCATATTTTTTGTCCCTGGTGGGCAAAGTTCGCCAAAATTCACATAGAGTCTTTTGATTTTAAAATCAACGTGTAGGAAAAGTTTCATCAGAGGCGATGCGGTCACCATGAAAGCTGAAAATCATTCCCTACATTCTCATCTCCGATTCTGTTGCGATTTGGGTTAAACGACGAGCGCACAAATATTCGTTATCATCTAACTTAAATTTGTCCGCTCTTGGTTAAACCCAAATTGCAAGAGAATCGGAGAAAGTTGGGAATGAAAATGTGCGTATATTATAGGTGAGCAGCTCCCGCGGCCGAGTTATTCCCACTTTTCTCCGATTCTCTTATGATTTGGGCTAAGCGACGAATTGAGGAATACAAGTTGGACAATAACAAGTTTCCAGCAACTCGTCTCACACTTTGAATCATTAAACTTTTTATGTAAGGTGTATTTTCAAGGCCCATGGTCACGGTGTAAGGTGCGCGTATCGCCTTGAATCTCTTAGGTGCGGTACTTCCTTAACTTTCCTACAGGGGGAGCCAAACTGTTGATACCATCGTACAAATTATCACTGCTTTTACAGGTGATGTCTTCCATTGCATTGATTGAATGAATGAATGAATATCTTACTAGCAGAATCGCTGCGCTCGCTTACGCTCGCTCCGCTTACGACTTTTTGGAGGGAATCTCAAAAATCTCATGGAATGAATGAATACGAATACGAAAAATGAAAAAATACAAATTATTGTGGGTACTCTAACAATCAAATTCATCATGCTTGGTCATCATGATTGTTCGATTGAAAATACTCGACGGTTATGAGAAAATTGAAAAAAAAACGACCGTATGAGGGAGCCAATAATTTATTTTGTAAATCTGAAGACCTATGTAGCATTATCGCGTGTTACGTCAAGTGAAAATCTTGAAGTGTTCTCAAACGAAACAATGTACATGATACCAGGAAAAAAAAATAAAAAAAGATATTTACTCCCATTCTGTACTAAAAACGTGGTATACCAAGAGGTATTCGATGATTAAATTTTAAACTTTCACATGCATGTACGTATAATTTTCTTCTAATTTCATCAGTGACTCACTTTCGCTTATGATTCATCAATCTCACTAAATCTATAACTAAATCAGTTCATTATCAAACATCATAATGCGGGCGTTCTTCCGATGCTTCGTTGTCATTGATGAGATAGACAGTCTCAACCCTGTAAACGCAGAGAGTGACGATCATACATATCACATCATTCATACACGCCAATGATCGCTTGCTTGGAGATGAATTCTTGCACGCAGGTAAGCCGCCCTCGGGTGCAGAGGTTGTGACAAAATTCATCACCATGTAGGAGGGTGAGGCGATATTTCTCATTCATCTCATTGCTTACTTCATCTCAATCTCATTTAAATCATTCGTTCATTGCATCCTTCAACTAATCCTATGCATTAACATCAACTCATTCTCATTCATCTCATTACTCTTTCCATGCTCATTGGATCTCTTTCTCATTCAAATCATTCATTCATTACATTCTTCAATTAATTTTCTACATTAATACCGACTCATCTACTCTCATTTCATTCCTTTCCCCTTCCTCATTTCATCTCATTTCCCATCTCCATCATCTACATCAAGACTATTCATCTCCTTTTCTACATTCTTCTTTCATCAATTTTCCCTTCATTCATACCACATCGTCACATCATTCGTACACACCAATGATCACCTACTTGGGACTGAATTCTTGCACGCAGGTAAGCCGCCCTCGGGTGCAAACTTTGCGTCCGAATTCATCACCAAATAGGAGGGTAAGGCGGTCATTCTCATTCATCTCATTACTCTTTCCTTGCTCGTCGTATCGAATTTTCATTCTAATCATTCATTCATTGCATCTTTCAACTAATTCTCTACATCAACACCAACTCATTTACTTTCACTTCATTTTCTTCCCCTCCCTCGTTGCTTCTCACTCTCTTTCTCCATGATCTACATCAACACAATTCATCTTATTTTCTACATTTATCTGACATTCAATTTCTCCATCATCCACACCTTCTCGTCACAACATCCATACACGCCAATGATCGCCTATAGGCAATAGTATACTTGAGAGTGAAATCTTGCACGCATCACCAAGGAGGAGGGTGGGGTGATCATTCTCATTCTTCTCATAACATCAACACCATTTTTCTCCTTTTCCCATTTTACCGCCATCTCATCTCCTTCTCCACATCATTCTCACCAGCTCATCACATTCATCATAAATACGCGCATGAAGGCTTACTTGGATGCGAATTTTTGCACGCAGGTAAGCCGCCTTCGGGTGCAGAGGTTGCGTCCGAATTCACGTGCAAGTAGGAGGGTGAGGCAATCTCCCCTTCCATTACATCACACTCGCCCATCCATCTCATACATCACAGACTATTTCGTCATTCAGCGCATGTCTCATCTCATTTCTATTTTATATTTCATTCCATACTCTTCATTATCAACATCCCATTTTCTTTCCAACTTCTTCTCCATCGCTTTTCCTTCTCTTCTTTCATTCTATCTTACCTTCATCCAATCTCCTCATTTTTCATGCCATTTTCTACTTCGCTTTCATCTCATCTCCTTTTCTAAATCAATCTCATCACCTCATCACATTCATCATGAATACTTTTCATTCATACCATCTCATTTTCTTCCCCACATTTTCTTCATCTCTTCCCGTTCTCTATTCTCATTCCATCTCAACTTCATTCAAGCTCATCATCTTTCATACAATTTCCTACTTTACCGCCATCTCATCTCCTTTTCCACATTATTCTCACAACCTCATCACATTCGTCATAAATATGCCAATGATCGCCTACTCGAATGCGAATTCTTGCACGGAGGTGAGTCGCCTTCGGGTGCAGAGGTTGCGTCCGGATTCACATCCAAGTAGGAGGGTCAGGCGATCATCGCTTTCATTACATCACACTCGACCACGCATCTCATACAACACTAACTGCTTTGTCATGCATTGCATGTCTCATCTCATTTCTATTTTATATTTCATTCCATACTCTTTATTATTACCATCTCATTTTCTTTCCTACTTTTTCTTCGTCGCTTTCCCTTCTTTTCTTTTATTTCATCTTACATTCATCCAATCTCATCATTTTTCATACCATTTCCTACTTCAACGTCATCTGACCTCCTTTTCTAAATTATTCTTATCACCTCATCACATTCATCATAAATACTCCCCAATCATACCATCTCATTTCGTTTCCTAAATTTTCTCCATCTTCCCCTTCTCTATTCTCATTACATCTTAACTTCATTCAAGCTCATCATCTTTCATACAATTTCCTACTTTACCGCCATCTCATCTCCTTTTCCACACCATTTTCACCACCTCATCACATTCATCATAAATACGCCACTGATCGCCTACTCGAATGCGAATTCTTGCACGCAGGTGAGCCGCCTTCGGGTGCAGAGGTTGCATCTGAATTCACACCCAAGTAGGAGGGTGAGTCGATCATCCCTTCCATTACATCACACTCATCCATCCATCGCATCCATCACTGACTACTTCGTCATTCATTGCATGTTTCATCCCATTTCTATTCCATATTTCGTTTTATACTCTTCATTATCACCATCTCATTTTCTTACCTACTTTTTCTTCATCGCTTCCCCTTCTTTTCTTTCATTCTATCTTACCTCCATTCAATCTCATCATTTTTCATATCATTCTCTACTTCACCGTCATCTTACCTCCTTTTCTGAATTATTCTTATCACCTCATCACGTTCATCGCAAATACTCTTCATTCATCCCATCTCATTTCCTTTCCTACATTTTCTTATCTCCTCCCTTTCTCTTTTTCCATTCCATCTCAACTTCATTCAACCTCATCGCCTTTCATACAACTTCCTACTTTACCGCCATCTCATCTCCTTTTTCACATCATTCTCAACACCTCATAACATCCATCATAAATACGCCAATGATCGCCTACTTGCATGCGAATTTTTGCACGTAGGTAAGCCGCCTTCGGGTGCGGAGGTCGCGTCCGAATTCGCATACAAGTAGGAGGGTGAGGCAATCATTCATTCCATTATATCACACTCATCCGTCTCATACTTGACATACATATTCGTCATTCATTGCATGTCTCATCTCATTTCTATTTCGTATTTCATTTCATACTCTTCATTATCACCATCTCATCTCCTTACCTACTCTTTCTTCATCGCTTCCCCTTCTCTTCTTTTATTCCATCTTACCTTCATTCTATCTCTTCATTTTTCATACCATTTTCTACTCTATCTCATCTCCTGTTCTTCATAATTCTCACCTCATCATTCACTTCATCCGAGACATTCCATTAATCACTTCCATACATCACATTCCATCTCTAGACTAAGGCAGAGGAACCCAGTTTGGGTTATGGGTTACGAGAGTTTCCCATCGTTGAAACAATCCGTATTTCCGCACTTGCGACATTATAATACCTATGTATGGTGAGTGAGTCCGGAAATCAATGCAAATTCAACGGTGACTTGGGGGGAGGGTTCAACAGACAGACTTTAGTCAGTTCCACATCATAAATAAACTAGATTCAGACAGAAACAGAGGGACCACAAATACGCTTAGAAACATTGCAGTAGCCCATGTTCCTGTACCTGACACCACACGAAAGTTTGGTGAGCGGGAGCTCTAAAGAACTTGGTGCGAAAACAATGATAACTCACGGCAAGGGTGCAACGAACAGACTTTCGACTAATTTATTATATTTTAGAAAATTTCAGAAGATTATTTCGTTCTCATTAATCATCCTTAATCATTAAGATCATAATTAGAGGCGGGAGGGTAGTGGGTCAAAAAGTAATCGGCTTAAAAAGCCGTATTGAGCGAAAACAACAAATAAACAATACTGATGAATTACGAACCAAAATCAGGTAAAGAACCTATATCGTGTGGTAAACAATTGCGTAATTACAAAACTGTATACCAAGGTAAGTGACAAACTCTCAGGAGAGAACGCGAATAGTAACCGCACTACGCGCCAATTTTTAGTCAGGTAAAATTAGGAAGGTCAAAACCGGAATCAGGTAAAAAACCTGTATCGTGTGATAAACAAAGGCGAAATTAAAAAACTATAATCCAAGGTTAATAAAAAAAATCTCCGAGGAAAACGCGAATAGCAACCGCGCCACGCGCAATTTTTCCTTCAGGTAAGGCAAGGTTAGCGAAATCTAGGGATATTCCATCCTAGGGGTAAAATCGGAGAAAATTAGGTCAAAACACGTCTAGGGACATTTTTCCCCACGACAGGTCAGGTTAGGTTAGTCAAAAACAGGGCTAGACACATTTCTAACGGGTTAGGTTAGTGTCTAGGGGAAAATCTAGTGACTCCGGACACCACAACAGTCGTCACGCAACTTAATATAATGTAATAATGTAATAATGTAATTTTCTGGCTAAAGTGTCCATGATAGTTCGATTGAGAGATGATACAGATTGTTCCAAAACCAGAGGATATCAGTAACTTCATGAAGGCGTCATTTTGATCGTTTACATGACGAAAGATTCTTGTGTACAATGACAAATTTCATTGTACGGCCAAAGATGAACCATTATTATTCTACAAGACACTCAAAAAGTGCAACTCTGAATGGAATCTTCGATCATAATTTCGATCACAGAGATATTCTTGATAAGCTACTGTGGGGATCTAAGCGCTGAGGGCGCGGATGATTTGGGCCCCACTGCCCAGGTTGAAAGGTGCTGCGTCCGCCAGGGCGAATGATTTTCACTCCGACTCACAATTAGAATGAAAACTGGTTTATTGGAGCTCGAGATTTACAGACGGTGTACAGAGCTCTTGCCTCCTCGGGCGAGCGAACGCAACTGAGCCTGCCGCATGCCGGGCCGGGGGCGAGGCAAGATTCTTCACCGCTTCTGCTTCTGCGCAGGAGCGGAGATTTACATATGTGTGAGTGTATGTAGGGAGCATAGTGCCTACAATACTTCTCCCTGGGGAAACGGAGTCATGAATTTTTGAAAAAATGATCAAAATTTGCATTACAAAACAACAGAATTTTGAGAGTTGATTATTTGGTTTTATGCATTACTAGAGGTATTAAGGTATCTATGGCCAGAATAAAAGTTTTCCAACATTTTGATTGGTGCTGCATGCTAGATAGATTAGATGCAAATTCGAAATAGAATTTTCAAATGATTAGAATTTGCACCATAAGCAGCATGGATTAGAACTGTCAGTATGTGACTTGAGTTTTCAAACGGTAAAAATTCCTGACAGGAATACAAATCTTGAATAATGGTAAGAAGATATACTCTTGAAGCGAACAAAACATTGATTGCAGGTCAGTGACATGTTGTATCTCAAAAAACATGTAAATGAAGATATATAAGTGACTTAAGAGCTAGTTATCAAACACAGGCACTTTCTTGAGAGTCATTAGTTTTTTCACTTGTTGGTACACACTAGAAGCTAGGACGCAAGTTCTATTTACACAGGCCTAGAAATAAGTGCGGTCGCGGAGAGCTTTCTAGATAGCAATTCGTACACGCTTTTTTGCACGGCTCGTGGGCGGCGGCGCAGAGCTTGCAGGTGCCGATGGGACGGACAGCGAAACGGACGAGGGATGTGGCACGCTGACCGCGTAAGGATGATCTACGGCGAGCTGGCGCGCGGTCCCTGGCGCAGGGTTTTCGTCGGGCGAGGGTATGGTCGCAGGATCGTCGCTCGGCGGAGTCGGATCTGCAGGGTGACTGCTCGCGAGTGGAGAGGCGGGTGGGATGGGTGGTCGCGCGGCTGATTCTTCAATGAAGAATGCTGGTTTTAGACGCTCGATTGAGATCGCTCTCACCGTGCCGTTCACGTCGACTCGGAACACCCTGTCAGAGTCGCGACTGATGACTTTGTGCGGGCCCGTGTATGGTTGGTCGAGTGGCCTACGCTGCGCATCGACACGCAAAAAGACGTGGGAGCAGGTGTACAGGTCTTTGAAGTAAAACGACCTACGTTTGTACTTCTGCGCGACTGGGACCGGACGAATTTGACGCATATACTCGCGAAATTGTTCGAGGAAGGCGTGTGGGTCAGGAGTGAAGTCACCTTCGGACACGAACTCGCCAGGAATGCGAAGGGTGGTGCCAAAAAGGTACTCCGCAGGTGAAGCGTTGGTGTCGAGGCGAAGACGAGTGCGCAGGCCGAGGAGAACTGTTGCGAGCTTGCGAGACCATTCCGGATCGTCTTCATGGCACATGAGAGCGACTTTCAGGTCTCTGTGCCAACGCTCAACGAGACCGTTTGCAGCCGGGTGGTACGCCGTCGTATGGATGCGTCTCGCACCGATGAGCGAGATAAGTGCGTTCAAAATGATTGACTCGAACTGCCTACCTTGGTCAGTCGTTATGGTATCTGGAGCGCCGTGACGAGCGACCCACTCGTTCATAAACGCCTTCGTGATCGTCTCAGCGGTGATGTCGCGGAGAGGTATTGCCTCTGGCCAACGCGAGAAGCGGTCGACGATGGTCAAGACGTACCGGTAGCCGTCGGAAATGCGCCACGGACCCAGGATGTCCACGTGGACATGCTTGAAACGAGCATCAGGCTCGACGAAAGGCTCGGGAAGCATTTTGACGTGCCGAGAAACTTTGGAACGCTGACACTGGAGGCAGTTTTTCGCAAAGCGTTGCACGTCCCTTGAAATCGTGGGCCAGAAGTAATTCCTGCGAACGAGACGGTCGGTAACGCGGTTGTTGGGGTGTGATGGCTCGTGAATGAGCTTGATCACTCTGTCGCGAAGCGAGGTTGGGATAAACGGGCGAATCATGTCACCTTGCACGTCAAAATAAAGAGGTACGTTCTTCCACGTGAGACGCTTGTAGCGGTGTGTGAAATTTGGCGCTTGTCGGATAAGGGCGAACTCTGGATCAGCGAGCTGCTCGGTAGCGAGCTCGGCTAGATCGAGTTCGTGTGGCAGAGAGATAGCCTCGACACGCGACAGGGCATCAGCGACGACGTTGCTGGAACCAGGGATATATTCGAAATCCGTCGTAAACTGGCTAATGTAGCTAAGCTGGCGCAGGCGTCGCGGATCAGCTTTGTCGTGCTTCTGCATAAAAACGTACATGAGAGGCTTGTGATCGGTTACGATTTTGAAGGCTCGACCTTCTAAAAAGTATTTGAAATAACGGACGGATTCAAAGATGGCCGTTAGCTCACGATCATAAGTCGAGTAGTTCCTTTGCGCAGCGTTGAATTTGGTCGAAAAAAACGCGAGGGGTTTCCAACAATTATCAAGGAATTGTTCGAGCACCCCGCCCATGGCCATGTCCGAGGCGTCGGTGACGACGCGGGTCTCAGCATCGCCGGATGGATGAGCTAAGAGAGCAGCGTTGGCAAGATCCGACTTGGTTTTCTCGAAAGCTTCTCCAGCTCCTCGAGTCCAAGAGAGCGGTCGCTTGTCGTTCTTCTTAGACTCTGGGAGAATCGCGAAGAGAGGTGCTTGGACTTCAGCAGCGTGAGGTAGACAGCGACGGTAAAAATTTACCATGCCTAGAAACCGACGCAAGTCGCACACCGCAACAGGCTTCGGCATCTCGAGAATTGCTTGGACTTTGTCAGGAACAGGTCTGACGCCTTCTGCATTAACAAAGTAACCTAAGAAGACGACCTCTTCGGCGCCAAAGACGCATTTATCGAGATTGATAGTCAAGTTGAATTTTCGCAGTCGCTCAAATACTTCGCGGAGGTGTGCCTCGTGTTCTTCCGGCGTAGCGGAGAATATGAGAATATCGTCTGCGTAGATGAAGACGTAGTCTAGATCGCGGAATATGTGATTGAGCCACCGCTGCAGAGTGGGGGAAGCATTTTTGAGCCCGAAAGGCATAAATAAATACTCAAATAGGCCAAACGGCGTCATTACGGCCGTTTTGTGAATATCTTCCTCCGCAACAGGGATCTGGTAGAATGCTTTTCGCAAATCAAGGGTCGTGAAGATCTTCGCACCACGCAGATTTGTAGCAAAATCAAGGACATGTGTGGGAGGATAGCGATCTGCAACCGTAACCGAGTTGACACCGCGATAATCGCCGCAAACGCGATACGTGCCATCCTTCTTATCCACGAGATGGATAGGGCTAGCCCAAGAGCTACTAGAGGGCCTGACAATGCCTGCTTCGAGCTGGCTATTGAAATCTTTTTTCGCGGCCGCAAGTTTATCCGGGGGTAACCGACGAGCTTTGGCAGCAAAGGGGACGCCCACTGTTACGATGTGGTGAAGAACATGCGTCTTCAATGCCGGATTTTTTTGGAGCGGATTCACAATTTCAGGAAATTCTCTGAGAAGTTCCCTGTATTTGCACGAAGTGCTTATGGCCTTGATTTGAATGTAATCGATTCGCTTCACGGTACCGATCGCGACGAGGTGCGTGAGGTTGTCTGCGAGAAGTTTGTTTTTCACGTCGACGGTTAAACCATAGTGAGCGGGGAGATCTGCGCCGATGATCGCGTACGGTACGTCCGCGACGATGAAATTCCAGGAAAAATCACGACGGATGCCAAGATTCAAAATGAGCCTCTCTTCGCCGTAGGTTTTGATGACCGAATCGTTGGCTGCGTAGAGGACGCGATCTGAAATCTCACGATGTTTGGAACCACGGGGAATTACCGATACTTCGGCGCCAGTGTCGATGAGGAAAGTCGTTTTCGAGTTCCGATCGTACAGATGGAGACGCTTGGAAAGACGCTGTCCTGCCCCCGCCTCCATTGAGGCAGAGACACTTAGTTTTCCGTTTTTTTAAAATTGCACGTGGCTTCATCGCTACACTTGCGAGCTTTCGCACCGTACTTGCGATGGTACCAGCATACCCACGTTGCCGGTTCACGAGCAGAGGCAGGTGTAGGGTCACGAGAGTCCGTGCCACGATTGCCCGAGCGAGCGCGAGGACGCGAGCGGTCGGACTGAGACTTTCCGAGATTGTTTGCGAATTTCTCAAATTTCTCTGAGAGCGCAGCGATAGACGCAGCCATGGCTCTCATGCCCGACGAGTCATCCGGGATTGAGGGTTGCTGAGGGAGACTATTGAGAGCTGCAACTTGGGAAGAATTCGTGCTGAGGTCGAGAACCTCAGACACGTTGTCGGCAGACTCCGCAATGTCCTGCAATCTATCGAGTTTGAGCGACGCGACGATTGCTCTACAAGAGGGACTGAGCTTCTCTAAGAAAATCGAGCGCAAAAATTTCTCGTCGGTGCCCGCAGGCGCTAGGCTGCGGAGGCGGTACAAAATCTGTGAGGGTTTACCCTCTAATTTGACTCGGCCCTGTAAAAAGTGCCACAAGCGCGCCTCTTCCGAGAGTGACATGGTCTTGAGGATGCGGCTTTTCAACTCCTCGTAATACCCGATTGCTGGAGGCGCGTCGATTAGGTCCTGGATAGCGCTCAGGGCATCTGTATCGAGAGCCATTACGACGTGGTTGGCTTTCATGTCGGAGTCGGTCACGTTGTAGGCTTTGAAAGTAGCCTCCGCTTGAGAAAACCAAGCTCTAGCTTCTTCGGCCTTGAATTTATTGGAATCGAACATGTTCGGTGTTGTTACGCGTAATGAGGCCGGAACGAGGGAGCCAAGGGATCGAAAGAGTGCGTCGAATTTTGATCGAAAGCTGGAGTGCGGGCGTCTTGCATCGCGGAAGGAATCACGTCGTTTCCGATACCGGTGATGAGATCATGCGTCGTGTTGAGCGCCTCGGGTGGCTTCGCTTCGGATTTAAGTAGTGCTTGTATTTGATCTTGCACTTTAACGAGAATCGAAGCTTCAACCGCGGCCGCGATAGCTTGGACAGATTCCACCGAGAGCGAAACGGCAGGTGCGGCCTCCTTTTCGTGAGTCACTTCGTCGTCGGTTCCGTCAGGCATGTTGTCGATTGGGCGAAACGGCTTATTATTACGTAAAAGCGATGCTGGTGGTGAGCGCGGCAATGATTTTGAAGGCGCGAACATTCGCGAGCACACGGGCGTACATGTAGTATAGACTGTGTACTCGCAGGTACCTCACAATTCACAATGCCACATGCGCGAGAATGATTTTACTGCCACCAGCAAGGCAAGCGCAAAAATATGTGACGCGAGTAAGACTACCCGGCGCGGATGAAATCTGGAACAGCTATCTGCCACGCTTGACCCTAAAGATACGAAGCGAAAGGAATAATATGATTCCGAGACGCCGGGCGCATCAATTCCGATCGAGATTGCTTATTTCGCAAAAGCAAGGCAATCCGAGTCGATTTCCGACAATGCGAGTCATTTCTCGTCGAGCGATGCGATTTCCGAACATCGAAATGAGCGACAGCTGATTCCGCGTACGATACACTGAAATTCGGAGCAGAGCGAGTCTAACGCTATGTTACGAATGAGCGTGGGATGAGAGAGCGCGCGATAGGAAAAATCTCCGAAACGAGCGTGGCAGATTTCGCGGCGCGCACTGAATACCTGGTTGCTCCTGAAGACGATGATGATGCTCGAAGTGCTGGCCGGGGCGCGAAGACGTGGCCCTGTTGCTGGCTGAGCCGATCGGATCACACCAAGTACAGGTGTGGCATGTGAGCAGGTCGGCGCCGATGAGTTTTAGCTGTCAGGCCAGGGCGCGCCCCGGATGATGAAGCTGCTTGGAGAAGGCGCGCAGGAATGCACGCTGCAGAGTGGCCTCGCTAGGCGTAGGCGCGCAGAAATGCACGCTCAGGGGAGCGGATCCTCTGGAGCAGATGCGCAGGTGAGCGCGATGCTGGGTGGCCTCGCTAGGCGTAGGCGTGCAAAAATGCACGCTCAGGGCGGCAAATCCAGTGGAGAAAGCGCATCAATGGGCGCTGCTGTGTGGCCTCGCTAGGCGTGGGCGCGCAGAAATGCACGCTGAAGAGGCTGCTTGACGTCGTCGGCGCGCACAGCAAAGTCGGAGCACGATGTGAATAGCGGCAGCTCCCAAAAAGCCGGTGGCAGCTGCAGCATGCTCCTGACGCTGGTTTGCTGCAAGCTGGCTGCCGGTGATGAAGCTCCGTCAGCTGGCTGCTTACATCGCCGGGGTCGACGTCAATGCTCAGGCTCCGGACGTCCAGGAGCCGTTGTCGGGGTCACCAGTTGTGGGGATCTAAGCGCTGACGGCGCGGATGATTTGGGCCCCACTGCCCAGGTTGAAAGGTGCTGCGTCCGCCAGGGCGAATGATTTTCACTCCGACTCACAATTAGAATGAAAACTGGTTTATTGGAGCTCGAGATTTACAGACGGTGTACAGAGCTCTTGCCTCCTCGAGCGAGCGAACGCAACTGAGCCTGCCGCATGCCGGGCCGGGGGCGAGGCAAGATTCTTCACCGCTTCTGCTTCTGCGCAGGAGCGGAGATTTACATATGTGTGAGTGTATGTAGGGAGCATAGTGCCTACACTACCATAGGATTGATATCGGAACAAGAATCCACCGAGTCCTAGATACCTCAACTGGCAGAGCGTCTTCCTGGAAAGAAGAAGGTTCCCAGTTTGATTCTGGATTCAGGTGGATTCTTATCTTGATATTTCCTATATGATTCTTTTCAGTGGCGAATTCACGACATGCGCCGCCGCCTGGAACTGTTAAGAAGCTACTCCTCCTCTTGCTATGAACAAAGTTGATGAAAATTCTACGAAAATTTTCAAAAAATTTTGCAAACGTTTCCAAAACTTGGCAATATTTTCAAACGTAAAGTCGAGAAGGCGTTATTGAGCCCGCAAATATCTGGTTGCTCGGACCAACAACTTTGCAGGAGAATACCTAGGACTCAGGAAGGTGACAAATTTCGTAGAAACGTGGATGCTCGGAACAGGAGCTCTGTCAGGAGATAGAATTCATATGAAAACCTTTGAATGCGAATAAACCTGCAAATACCCGGATGCTTGGATTAAGGATTCTATATGAGTAGAGGAAATCAGCCTCAAAAGCTTGGAAAGCGAATTCACCCGCGCATACCCGAGTTCTCGGACTAAGAATTCTACCGTGTATTTTGGGGTCAGATTGCTCTCTTGAGGCCATGTCGGACTTTCGCGCCGAACGCGGTTCAACTTTACGCCATGGTTTTTCTATCAACTGAGACGGGGGTAGTCGCAAATTACTCGGAATTTCTTCAGGGATGAACCTCTGGTATAGTCAGTAAGAACAAACGTTTTTATCTCCCGAAAGACTCGATCTAAGGTGCAAGGTTGCGCTCTCTAACAATCAGAATCGGCATATCTCTCGATCCTTTGATTCTTCCGCAAGAGTCAGAGACGTTTACCATCACCGATCGTACCAGAGGGACATTTCTGAAGCGATTCCGAATCATTTGCGATCAACCCCGTCTCATTTGATGGATAAACCATCGCATAAGTTTTAACGCCGTTTTGGCCGCAAGACTCCGACATGGCCTTGAGCTCCGGGTATGATTCTCTCTCTCCTTTTTTTTTTTATTTTTTATTTTTATGGTGGATGTAAGGCGAATACGCTGCGACGTACGAAGGAAAGGCACCGGTCAGCCAAACACGGCTGGCCAGCACCTCCCCAACAGTCCCGGGCTAGAATCCGCATCGATACGACCATCCGAACCGGGTAAACCCTCTCTTCATTCTCCGTTGGCCCGGCCATTGGACAAGGAAGAGATCCACCAACTTACCAATCCGGCCCCGGCACTGCGTGAGCATTACTTCAGGGCCGGCGGCGTCTCGCGCTCAGGATCGAGCGCCTCTCTTCTCACGACTCGCAGGTGTTGTTTCTCCTTCTTTGATCTTCTTCCATCTCTTCATTCTTCTTTCTTCAATCTTCGATCTTCGATCTTCTCTCTTTTTTCTCCCCTCTTCAGTGCATCATGCTCCTCCTGGAACCATTCGGACCTCTTCTGTTTGAATTCGCAGACTCACTGTAATTCGCCTGCTTCGAGGCGCCTCACTTCCCCTTTTTTTTTTTTTTTTCTTTTTTTTAAGGTGGTTAAAGGGCAAAATCTGCCTCAAGATCCTTCGGATCCGTCCCCAGACACCGGGCTGGTTCAGCTTACGCGGACTACGCATAGCCCACGCAGGCCATACCAGGCGGGACACGGGTTCGGGTGGGGCCCACCGAGAGGTGCGCCCGGCCGTGTAATATCCCTCTCCCCTTGGTGTCCGATACCTAGGGCATCGGGCAATCAAGAAGGAGATCCACCTGTATCTGCCATCTCATCCCGGAACCGCGTGAGCATTACTTCAGGATGAGTGGCATGTCTCGCGCTCGATTGCGAGCGTTCCTCTTCTCCATCTTCTCTCTTCGGCCACTTGTCGGCATCTTCTATCTTCATTCTTCATTGTTCCCTCTCTTTCTTCTTTCTTCCCTCTTCTTTCTTCTTTCTCCCCTCTTCAGGGCATCATATTCCTCCTGGAATCATTTGGGCTTCTTCTGTTTTCATTGGCAGACTCACTGTAATTCGCCGGCATCGAGGCGCCTCACTTTCCTCTCTTTCTCCTCCTTGCGGGTCATCACCAGCCTGATGTATCCGGTGACTCTATCCCATGTGCTAATTTCATTTGACTTCTCCAAAGCTTTTGACACTATATCTCATGCAAAACTTCTGCAGAAGCTTCGTAAATATGGCTGTACTGAAAGAGTAGTACGTTGGTTTGCTAGTTATCTTCAAGGTCGCACGCAAGCCGTGAGATCTGACGACGGCAATCACTCGGAGTGGCTTCCATTAACAACAGGTGTCCCCCAAGGTAGCTGTCTTGGCCCTCTTCTTTTCCTCATCTTGATTAACGACCTTCCGCAGTGTCTTCTTCACTCAAAGAACATTATTTATGCAGACGATACGCAAATTTTTCGTCACTGCACGGTGGATCAGCTCACAACATGCATAGAATTACTGAACCAAGATGCCAACGCGGTTGTTCAGTGGGCGGCTGAAAACGAGCTGAAGCTCAATGCAGACAAGACCACGATTATTATTCTGGGTAGCCAGAAAAATATCGATGCTCTGAAGAGATTAGCTACCCCGAAAATTACTATCTCTGGTGTCGAAATACCCTTTTCTTCATCAATAAAAAGCCTTGGCATCCTCATCACACCTGAACTTGATTGGGATGCCCAAATAAGGTCGGTCATACGCCGAGTTCATACCACACTTCAAACGTTGCGAGTTTATCATAAATCTCTGTCACGATCTTTGAAACGTAAACTCGTACAGTGCTTGGCATTGCCATATTTTGACTATGCAGCCCCCGTATATTACCATATGACTGAGGCTCAAAAACTGAAACTCCAACGCCTGCAAAATGCATGTATTCGCTTCATTTTTGGGAACATTCCTTGGCGAGATCACGTATCGCCTTTCCGCCTATCCCTCGGGTGGTTATCGGCCAAACGCAGACGACGATATCTTGTCGGCTGTCTTGCCTACAAGATCATCACCTCCGGCGTTCCTACACCCCTATACTCTCTCTTCCAATTCAAACCTGAGCATTCAGCATATTCCTTGAGATCCTCTGAAGTGCTCACCTATACTACCCCCCGAACAAAGAGCCGTGAGAAGTCATTCACCCTAGTTGCAACTAGGCTACTAAACAAAGTGTACCCCCATGATCTCCATTCTATATCTTTCAACGAGTTCAAGACGCTGCTTTTCTGCTTTCTACTCGAACGCGACAAGGCAGATTGGACAGAGAGAGCGCGAGTATCGGATGTTCCATACATTCCCCCTTCTCTTGTGGGAAAGCTGGAACTGTGAATAGTTCAAATAATTATAAGTGATTTTTCCGCTTTTTATTTTATTTTTATTTTAAATGAAATTTTTCTTTCAAATTATGTCATTTCTATCATTTTTATCTAATTATGAATTAAGCACCCAATTAGCCACTGCCACTGCACGCACCACTGAAATATTGTTAAGAACCGTACGCCACTCATGCTTTTGACATGCTTTTGATACTTCTGAGTACACTTCTCTGATTAATCTATTCATAAGTGTATAATTATATTTCTTGTATATGATCATTCTCTTAGAGTCTGATGGGGTTGTACCCCTAGACTTCAATAAAATCTTATCAATCAATCAATCATGTCTCCTGGTTGCGGAGCAAGTACGGGACGAGATTCTCAGGTGTTAGTTGAGCACCCAGCCATCTATCCAGCTCGGCGCGCTCTCTCCGGGTGTCGCTGCACTTGAACAGGGCATATTCGGCGTCATCCCAGTCGTCCCCGCATGACTGACATGCTGGGGTCGTCCTCTTCTTGAACCTGGTTAGATAGGAGCCGAAGCAACCATGATCGCTCAGTGCCTGAGTCGTCCAGTAGTCCATCTCTCCGTGGGAACGTTCCGCCCACTTGGCTATGTCACGGATCAACCGGTGCGTCCATCTGCCATTCGCGAATGGCGAGTCCCACTCAGTTTGCCACTGTTCAAGGGTGGTTTCCTTCTCGTTGTCGCGGATGATCTCCTTCATCGTCGGAGTGAGTGCTCGTTCGGCTCCGATCACTTTCTGGCGGTCCCAGATCCTCACTCGCTCCGCGACGAGCAAGTGGATGGGCGGAGTACTCGCCAATACGTAAGCCGCATCTCTTGACACTTTGTGGTAGGCACGGATACTCCTCAGAGCCACTCTTCGATGAACAGGCCCCATTCTCTTCTCGATGATGGTCTTCTCTACTCTCTTTCCCCATACGGGTGCACCGTACAGCATGATGGAGGTGGTGACGGTGTTGAGAAGTGCGCGCCTCTCTTCCTTGGGTCCTCCGATATTCGGCATGAGCCGCTGGAGCGCCGCACCGACCCTGCTCGCCTTCTGGGCGGCTTCCTGGATGTGCTTCTTGAACGACCACTTGTCGTCGAGCCATACACCGAGGTATTTCAGCTCTGTTTTCCGTGGAATCTCTTGCCCGTTGATATAAAACCGGGGTAAGTCGAACTTCCTACGCCTTGTGACCACGATTGCTTCGCACTTCTTAACAGCGAGCTCCAGAAGCCTGCTAATCATCCACTCGTAGACTCGGGCCAGCGCTTCGTTCGCGCGTCTACCCAAGAGTTCCTCGTTATCAGCCCATACTATGAGTCCCGCGTCGTCCGCTAAAGCCACTATTATCACTCCTTCTGGCAGTTCGATAGACAGTAAGCTGTCGTACTGGGTGTTCCAGTTGAACGGCCCGGAAACCGATCCCTGTCCGATTTCGGCGGACAGTACCCGAATCTCTTGTCCCTCGTCGGTGTCGTACACGAGGGTCCTGTTCCGCAGGTAGTCACTCGTGACGGCTAGTAGATAGGGGGGCTTTTTACCTGCTTGAGATTGATAAACTCGCTCCCAGCTCGCGCAGTTGAATGCGTTCTCTATGTCCAACGCAATGATGGCACAGAATCCTCCTCTTCCTTGGTATGGGTTCCCTACCGATGCTTGAACCCGTTCTTGGACCGCCTCGATCGCGTGAACAGTGCTCCGTCCCTTCCGGAACCCGAACTGCATTGGTGATAGCCCATCGCCTTCTTCGTAGGCTTTCTCCACCCTGTTGAGCACCATCCTCTCGTACATTCTCCCGATATTGTCGAGCATGCTGAGAGGGCGTTGACCTCCTCGACCCTTAGGTATCAGGACCAGCTTCTGGCGTTTCCACTTGTCCGGTAAAATTCCCGCGCTCAGACAGTTGTTGAAGAGGTCGAGGAGTAAATCTAGCTTGTATTTGAAGACCAGTTTCAGAGCCTCGTTTGGAATGCCGTCCAGGCCAGGGGCCTTGCCGTTTGGTAGCCTCTTCGCCGCTATGAGTAGCTCTTGCATAGTGAAGAGCGGGATGGGGTGTTCGCTCTCCGTAGGGAATGTACTTCTGGGTTCTCTTACTGGGAAGAGGTCTTCCACGATGTTGCGCAATGTTGCTGCATCGGTCGGTGCTGGGTTGCCTCACTTCCCTCTTTTTTTTTTTTTTTTTTTTTTTTTTTTTTTTTTTCTTTAAGGTGGTTGTAGGGCAAATACGCTGCGACGTACGAAGGAGAGGCACCGGTCAGCCAAACACGGCTGGCCAGCACCTCCCCAACAGTCCCGGGCTGGAATCCGCGTCGATACGGCCATCCGTACCAGATAAACCCTCTCTCTCTTCCCCTTTGGCGCTGGCCATCGGACAAGGGAGAGATCCACCAACTTACCAATCCGGCCCCGGCACCGCGTGAGCATTACTTCAGGGCCGGCGGCGTCTCGCGCTCAGGATCGAGCGTCTCTCTTCTCACGACTCGCAGGTGTTGTTTCCCTTTCTTCGATCTTCTTCCATCTCTTCATTCTTCATTCTTCTTTCTTCTTTCTTCAATCTTCGATCTTCGATCTTCTCTCTTCTTCCTTCCCTCTTCAGTCCATCATATTCCTCCTGGAACCATTTGGACCTCTTCTGTTTCTCACTTCCCTCTCTCTCTCTCTCTCTCTCTCTCTCTCTCTCTCTCTCTCTCTCTCTCTCTCTTTTACGCTGATGACCTCCAAATTTATCTCCAAATCGAGAAAAATAAGATCAGGGAGGGCATCGCTCGACTGGGAGAAATCGGACGACTGGTTGCTGATTGGGCTATGGGCTCCGGCCTGCGTCTCAACGCTGGTAAAACCAAGGCAATCTTTTTCTCTTCCGAGAGGAATGTCAAGGATCTGAAAAGGATGGATTTGCCAGGTGTTGAGATACAGGATGGAGTTTTCGTTCCTTTCAGTGACACAGTCGTGAGTCTTGGTGTTGTATTAGACAGCGAATTATCGTGGAAACCGCAAATAAATCAAGTGACGAAGAAAGTCAACAGGGCCCTGTACGGTTTGCGGTTCTTCAGGGCATGCATCACCGGGACTCTCCGAGTTCGACTGGTCGAGGCGTTAGTACAACCCCATCTAGACTATTGTACGGTCGTGTATCTTGACGCCACAGACGAACAGCGGCAACGGCTACAAAGACTAAACAACTCATTTGTGAGATACATCTTTGATCTTAGGAGAGATGAGCACATCACTCCGTTCAGGGTAAACTTGGATTGGCTGCGTACTGATTCGCGGCGAATGTACTTTGCAGGCATCATCATGTATAAGATCATGCACATGAGGGAACCTGGTTACCTGTCTGCAATGTTTACCAGGCACCAATCCGAGCGCCCCGTGCGGGGAGATGCACAAGAGCAGGAACTCAAAGTCCCCAAAGTGAGACTTGAATATGGAAGAAGATCTTTCCAAGTTCAATGCGCTCACTTCTGGAACTTTCTCCCTTCAGGCATTCGGCAAATTCAGAAGATCTCATTTTTCAAAGAAGCTTTGAAAGAGTTTCTCTTATCACAACCATCCCAGAGGATTGATGTGGATAACAAACAATACTTTAACCTCTGATAGGCTTGGGCTCTTTCCGATTAGGCTTTTAATTATAAGTTAGTTATGCATGGCCTTCCCGCCATTGACTGAAACATCTGTGATAATTTTCCGAGCCCACTGTCCTTTTATATGTACAAAAATGTTTTATATTTTCTTGCTCCTTTTTTGCTATCTTTACCTGTATAAGAAATAGTGTAATTTGACTTTCTACGCACCTTGCAGTGCTTCAAAATGACTAGTCACTTGATGTGATAATACAATGTCCTTGACCAAAACGACAAATTTCACGAATGTGATATATATTTATTATGAGTGACATATGTACCATATGTAACAGAATTTTT
Organism: Eretmocerus hayati; assembly: GCA_029851415.1. Taxonomy (NCBI): domain Eukaryota; kingdom Metazoa; phylum Arthropoda; class Insecta; order Hymenoptera; family Aphelinidae; genus Eretmocerus; species Eretmocerus hayati. The sequence goes on along the minus strand of CM056744.1, from coordinate 83,985,276 downwards.
AATTTTTGCCTCTGAGCAAATAAAGGATATCAATCAATCAATCTCTCTCTCGCGAGAATCCTCGTTCCAATCATCAGGATATTCGCGGATTTAATCGATTCCTTAGTGGTGGGGATCTATTTTTCCCGTCAGGATCTGTCCGACCAACAGGGGATTTGCGGGTTTGATCAGCCTTTTGGTTACTGATTTCTGGATATCGATTGCACGATCGATGAGAGACGCCATAAGCAGTTGCTAATTCAAATGAGAAAAGGGATCAATTTCATTGTGTCAATGGAGTTAGAAGTGTTCAGACTGTAAGAAGGATTCTCGCAAAACTGAGAACTACTCTCAGGATTTAGTACGGCAATTGACCTCGACATACCCGGCAAAACTTTTGGTTCAAAAAAAAAGCGTGACATTGTGGATTCATTTGCCTTTTTGAGTTTGAAATGAACTTGTTTTCGTGATAGATCCTAACCCTTATGCGTTTTGGAATTTGATTTTTCCTCCCAGAAGAATTCTCGACGCGAGCATCCGGACATTTGCTGATTTGCACTCCAAGGTCTTGGATTCCAAATTTGAATCAATCCCATTCCATCTTCTGTCAGAACTCTCGGTCCTATTCTCTGGGTGTTTACGGGCATATCAATCTTATCAAGATTTAGGGTTGATTTTTCTTCTTGACAAAACTCCTGGTCCCAGCATTTGGGTTTTCACGGATTTTATCGCCTTCCCAAGTTCTTGGAACTGATATTTTCTCCTGGCAGAACTCTTGATCCGAGCATCTAAATGTACAGGTGACCCTTCGTTTTACGGATTTTGTTTTTGCGAAAGTCGCTTATTCGCAGTCAGGGAAATGACCCTCTATCTCAATATTCCCATAAGAGTAATGCTTCGGTATTCGCGGTTAATTTTATTGTAACGTAACCCTCGGAAATCAGGGGAGGTTGCCAGTATGCACTAGCGGATCCAGAAGGGGTGGAGGAGCGATCGCCCCCCCCCCCTAAAGCGAAAAATTTAACATGGGCAGCATGGGACCGCCCCCCCCTCCCAAACCGAATTCCTGGACTCGCCCCCTGCTTGTATGCGGGTTCATTTGCTTCCTAGGTTTTTCTGTTTTTGGATTGACTCTTTCGCCAGACAGAATTGTTGGTTCGAACTATTTGCGGCTTCAACAACGATGGAGAATTTTATCGGGGATTGTTGACAACCTTGCGACCCCATTCTAAAGATTACAGGGGCCTCGCGATAACACGAAAAGATCCTGTGAGATGAGAATGAAGGTGGAACTCACGGTGCTACCGCTTCTGTAGTCACCAATAATAGCACCTGATCTGTCCATTAACTTGACACTATATCTCAAGATCAATTGGAACCATTACAATTGCCGTTGGTGTCCAATTCATACTGATCAATTAATCAAGAAAGACTTGTAAAACCTATTTCGTCGTCTTACTCTCTGTAAATCCGATGGGCAATTCTCGCAACGTTATCCCGAACTAAAAATTTCCCAACATCTGACTCGAGCTACCGCCCTAAGCCGTGGCTTCTATTACCATTACCATAAATCCGCCTCTAATTATATACTCTTATCAAAAACATCTCTGCGATCGAGATGTATGATTGAAAATTCCTATTTGAAATGCACTCAGATTTGAGTGTCTCGTTGAATAACATTGGTTCGCCACTGGCCGTATAATGAGAATTGTCTTCGCCACATCATCCGAATGATGAAATCTGAAATCATCCGCATATGTACACGAGTTGAATTTTTTCTTCAATTTACCATGTTCACTGCGACGGCGTTTTTTGGTAATTTTTTTTCAGTTGTAAACTGCACTCCTGTATTTTGGCAATTATATCGATGTAGAAGTAAATTGTTTCTAATTTCATAGTTTATGTTCTTACCAAAGTAAAGCACCATATTTGGTTGTCAGTGGCGGTATTTTTCGAGCCAGTACAATTCGGTAAGGATTGAAAAATCAAGAATAGCGTGTCCCACCGGTGGGACCCGTCGCAGTGAATGTTTTAATATCGCCAGTAAGAGTAATTATTAGAAGAAACCTGTTTTGTCCCTGAAATTGTCGTGAAACCGACTCTCAAGGACTCCATTCAACTTTCCCTCCAAAACCGAGCGACTTGGTATCTCAAGATTCTTCATAGTCTGGATGACAAAAAAAAATGGAGTGCTGATCTGTGCAGCATCTTTCACATCAACTATTACTACCTTCGGATTGGATTTGACCATTTTGGACTACCTTGAGTATTTTCTCCTCATCTTCCCATAATAATTTCTACAGCCAGTCGTTCCGAAATGACTATACTGAAAAATTTGTGGTGCAGAAATGGTATCACAGAATCTACAGTCGTCACAAGCCACAGTGAGCGTCCGGTACCAATTATTTGGAATCCGCCGTCACTCGAAAACTACCCGATGAAACGATCTAAAAATTTGTGTGAGCGTTCTTCAATAACACTGCTTCCGATAAGTAGAAGATTTGTGATAGCAAAAGAGACCAAAAAAGTTGGAAAGAATCATTATTTCGTTAATATTTTTACGAATGTTGTAATCACAAGCGTAATATTCTAGATGCGTGGAAGTTCTTTGGTCTCCAATCATATCAAAAGCCAAAGAAAAGAATTGATCAATAGCGTCTCATTGATCTCATTGTCAAAATCCAGGTTGAATGAAACAGTACAGAGAAAAGCACATTGATTTCTAGACTTGAATCTCAAGCAGCTGCTCAGTCCAAGTCGAAGTTCACACTGACTCAAAGAAAATATAATAGTATAGATTACAATAACTTGGTTCATGACTCAAAACCCTTGAATCCTTTATAAATTGAGATGATTTTTCTTGATCTCAGAGGACAAATATCTAGAGTAAAAACACTCTTATATGATGTTGAAAACTATACTTGCGACGTTTCGTCGACTAACGGTCGACCTCATCAGGCTGAAAATTGTACACAGAATCACAGTATAATTCATAACGACACACCAAATTTACGAGGACTTTTTACCTATATATGAGTCATTCTTTCTATTATCACCAGGCTTTTGGTCGATTGTCAGGGATTCCTCTGCAACTCCAGGTACATGCATGTTACATACGATAAAAGAAGATGAAAAGCGTAGTTTATAGAGGAGAATTGGAGAGGGATGCCTGACCATCGACCAAAAGCCTGGTGATAATGAGAAGAATGACTCATATATAAGTAAAAAATCCTCACTCGTAAATTTAGTGTGTCGGTATGAATTATACTGTGATTCTGTGTAAATGCTTCGCTTCGCTTCGCGTGCGTAAATGTGTTCTTCTGGGTGTGCGAGAAGTTTCAAAGTGTGCGTGAATATTAACTTCTCGCACTCGTTTGGCAACTTGTGCGGAAATTGACCTTCTCGCACTTGTTGCGTAATATACTATTTTTTGTTACTAATATTCCACTTTGCCGAAGCAATGCTATTGGAGGATGCGTATAAAAATTCTTACATTATTTCATCGATTAACTCCATAGTGACACTCGACACAGTAATTTCCAAATTTCCAAATATTTCGTATAAGCGGCTTCTGTGTCGACCCGATTATTCTGTGGTACATTTCTGCACTACAAATTTTTAGTGTATTGCCTCACATCCGATCTTATAAAATTTCTACGACCCGTAAACTATCAATTGAGGCCCCACCGCGCGCTTCACAATGCCACAATACCATCAGTTTATCAGAATCATTTTAGAAATCCCATTTTCTACAACTTTTATAATAATACCATGATTCCCACAGAACTCACCACGCTTCCAGGCTCGTGATGCGATACGCTGCATGCTTGGAATGGTAAGCCACCTGCGAATCCACCACGAGCACTCGCCCAATCAGCAACAAAAGCAACAAAGTGATTGTCAACCAAAGCGACTTGAACTGGACTACCTGCCGATAGCTATGGCAGCACAATTTTGCTCAGCGTATTTCTCTTCGGTTCTGTACGCTGAGCTTTGGTGCAGTTCGATTTTGCCTCAGCATCGTGAATTCGACCCACTGCCCATCATCGATCAAGTGTATGAATTCGATGCAAAGCTTGGTAGGATAGCTCAGAACATACTCAAAGAGGCCTACACCAAGATTGGAGATTCAGATTCACTGCATGGCTGTGGATCTTCCCATTTGCATTGCCGTGGATCCAGGATACCGTACTATGCCAATTTCCAAAAACTCGACAAGCTCGTGCTTGCACACGACGTGGAGCTCAGCGTTGCCTCCGCCGCGGTTGCATCCGGATCTAGCTGCACTACCTCTAGAGGCTTGTACTTCACTCATGCTCAGTTTTTTTCCTTCTTATACTGATACGTGTTGGTCTTTCTCACTGCATGCTGCCAACTTGGCTTTTCGCTACCAGAAGAGCCTTGAGATACAAAACTCCATATCAGTTGATTGATGTCAAGCAAATAGATTTTTCTTCTGCCTGATTTGTGGAACTTCCCAAATTCATGAATCCAGTTTATTCAAATGTTTGGATCGCACACACTGAGAATCGGATTTCGTTCAATCGATTCTATCTGGTTTGTCCTCAAACATCCTGTTTCAAATCTACATTTTTGCCATTTTTACTTTTACACGATGGTGTTTTCTGAATGATATTGATTTCTTTGAATCCAAGCGCGGGCACCAAAAGGAGCAAGTTCGTGTAATTTGGCAAGTATGAAACTCGATTACGGGCATCCCTCTTTATACGCGGTTTTATTCTATGCGATTTAACGCATACGCGGTTCCTTTCACATCCCTCGTTTTACGCGGTTCTAAAGGCGCAGGCGCAGTTTGATGAATGATAGCTAGAACATTTTACATTTGAAATATGTTGAAAATTTTGGTTTTTGTACCATTCTTCGACATCGAAGTATCGTGAATGAAGCTCGCGGGGATAAAGAAAGTAACGAAGTGGCCGAGGGGACGTGTTATCTGCAGTCAAAATCTTCAGAGCCGCTTCAATCTGCAATTTGGAACATAATCATAACGATTTGGAAATAATCGATGAAGCAATAAACAAGGATCTTGTTATAAATGGTCTGCATTTCAAGTACGCTTGCAAGTGGTTCTGAGAAAGAACGAGGAATAAATTGCATAGAGATATCGTAAGAAAAGTAAGGCAAGCACAAATCGACTGATATTCTCAGTAAACATGATAAATATTTAAAATGGTCGACAAACGTCTAGCTGTGCGAATTTCAATTTTACAAGTTAATTCGGAAGTTAAAGGATGAATAGAGCATAAGTACATCTCATGTGATTCAAATATGCGGATGAAGTACTTATTGATTCAGATTATACATTCTCAGTCAGCGGCCGACGGGATTCAGTATGCGCGGTTTTTTTTACTCGTGGGAGGAACGGAACCCTACTTTTACATAAGCGTAATGTTTCTTCATACGCGGTCCACTTGGGATTTGGAACGTAACCACCATTTCCACATAAGACCAATGTCTCAGTACACGCAGTTTTCTTGTACGCGGTAGCCCGCCGGAACGTATCTACCGCGTATAACGAGGGATAGCTGTAATCAGTACTCCTTGTTCATCTCCGATTATCAATACTTAATTTTGCTGATCAAATTGAAGAATCATCGTAATGAAGACTCCTCCCTCAGGCATGATCAACGCATTGAAAGATTCCAGTCTCCACTTCTTGGCAAAACGTTTACTTGAAACAACGGTTTCTGGACAAGATGACACAATGGATGACTTGTGCTACGACTCCTTGTGGAGATTGAGCGATTGGAGTCAAGTGACGGATTTGAGAATGGCTAATACTTCAAAAAGAGTGAAAGACTTTGCAACTTACCACTACGAAGCTTTGAAGAACATGCACGAGAATGACAAGACCTCTCTCAAAACAAGCCTCAAACAAGCTTACCTTTGCATCACGAAAGATCTGTCTGGTATTAGTCTAGGTACGCTCTGAATCAATCATAGTAGAGTTATAATAAGTATTGAGTTCGCTTTCCGGGGTCTAACATGACCACATTCCTTCTCAAACCACCACCCTCCTTGATGTTGGGAAAAAACTTTTTTTGACACTCATACTGATTCGTTAGGAGTCTGATCTAGTGATTATTAGTTCACATCGATAATAAATGATTGAAAGGCCCCCTTTTCCAATTTCCTCTATATTGTGATAAAATTAGTTTTCTCTTGGGATTTTTATTCAATCTCAAAATCCCGCCGATCGGTCTTGAGAGGAACTTGATTCAACTTACAATTTCGTTCTTTGTGTCTATCAGAAAGTTGCGAAGCAGTTTATCCCAAACTCTGCCAACTACAAATGCTTCGTGAAATCGAAGAATTCAGTTCAACTCATCCCGATAATGTTGAAGCTTTACTCTCAAAATGGAACGAGCAGAAGTTTGCACTCAACAATAATTTCCAATACACCGAGCCAATCTTATCTCAAAGAGCTGTGATGTTCAACATTCATGAATCAATGAAGGACATCCCAGTCCTCCAGAGTGCCTCGATCAATGTTCAGCTAGAATGTGCGCGACTAGCTCAAGATCAAGGGCATTTCCATGTTGCTGCTCGCGTTCTCGGTGAGTAATATACTTCTTTCAAGTTAGATGCTCTTGCTCAAATTTCAGCTTGCAATCAGTTTTTGATTTCTAATAAAAAGTAACCAAAACGAAATTTTACTCATAGAAACCTTGGCAAAGAAGGCTAACTTGAACAACGAGGCCGAAGATCGTCTATTGTACCACGAAGCGCGCTTAGCTTGGTCGAGAAAGGATGAAGATTTGGCCAAGTTTAATTTGAGGATTCTCGTAAAGAAAAATTCTGTAAATCCTAATCTCCTTTGTCGAGCATTTCGTGTCTATGGCAATTGGATTGCCGAGAGTAAATCTGAAAATCCACAGGTGAGCTGACAAACATGTTAATTCTAATGCCTCTTGCGAGACCTTTTTCTTCAACCGGTTTCTTTCCTTCACATTCTAACGACGACGCTGTCTCAATCCCAATCAGAAAATTATCAACAACTACTACGAAAAAGCGATCGAGACGTATATGCCAATGGAAAACGGGAACACCGCATATAACCAAGACCGTTGCAAAGCTATAGCTGCTTTAGCCCAATTTGCTCACGAGCAGTATCTTGTCATCACAGATTACATGAGGTCGCCTCAATTTGAGAGCCTCAAGGAGTGTCTTGAATACACTCGCAATGTTGTTGAGGAAATTGATGTACAAAAAAATCCAGATCAAGACGTAAGACATGCCGTGATGGCAAGCAAAAGACATGCGGACATGGATTCTACAACAGTCGAAAACACCAAGAGAGACCAATCCTACTATCTTAATACTGCCATAAAGTAAGTTTGATTTTCCGTGTTTCGATTAGCCGTTCATAAATACCCCTTGGACTTGAATCGGATTATCTTTTCGAGTTATCGGGCTGAATTTTGCCCTAACTAGTGTAAATTTTTGTATCACGTTATATTAGAAACTACGCCTTGAGCTTACGAGAAGGGGACGACCATGACTTACTTGTCTTTCGATTGGTATCTCTCTGGTTAGACAATACGAAAGACGACGAAGTTAACGCAACCCTAAACCAGCACTTGGAGTTCATACCATCGTACAAGTTTATCTCGCTGATTCCGCAATTAGCACCACACATGAGCGACGCAGCTGATTGCTTCACAGTTAAAATCAGCCTAATACTAGAGCGCTGTGCGGAGGATCATCCTCACCATACTTTACCAGTTCTACTTGCACTCAGAAATCTACACAAGGACGCAAGATTCTGTGGCAAACGCGTAGTACCGGATAAAGAGCATCAAGAGCCGCGCGTTCTTGGAGCTGAAAATCTTTTAAGAAAGCTTTTTTCGACTCCTATCAGGCCAATCGTGCAAGAAATGAATCTGTTATCCACTGCGCTCGTTCAGTTGGCGTACTCCGGCGAAAAAAGTAAGAGAAGCAACTTTACTTGCTTGCATTAGCGTGCATGAGATATTTCATTCTATAATTTTTTTTTTGTGGACGACCTCGTGAATGCCGAAGCTTTATTGACAATGCTTCTTTTGCCTCGATGAGTGAATTATTATGAGAACAAGCACGAGGAGGAAACTTCCTATCTTCACTATTATGAAATACTCATAACTAAGTTTCAGGAAGAATTTCAACATTTAAATTTACCATTGAAAGAGTTTCAAGATTGAAAAAAATGAATATTTCGTAACACTATTTTACCGTACTCCACAGAGGGGCTAGGCGAATATCCAATGCCCAGAAATCTTAAGATTCATGAAATCAAGGATTTCCATCACTGTCTTGTCCCAACAATAACAATTGACGTGAAAAAGAACAAAAATTACCAGAACATCGTTAGCGTTGCCAAGTACGAGCCATCGTACCGCTTAGTTGGGGGAGTAAATGCTCCTAAAAAATTAAAGTGCCTTTGTACCGATGGTATCGAGAGACCACAACTCATCAAGGTAAATTTGATCTGTAAGGAAATCTCCCATGCCAGAGTAAATGGTATTGCAGAATCATTCAGTCGTTTTCATACAAAGAATTAACTTGGATATCTACTCGAGCATCGATTCGTATTTTGGTCAAGGATACATGCTTACACGTCCAGAGGATTCAAATTTTTACTTTACAGGGTAAAGATGATCTGCGACAGGACGCGGTGATGCAGCAAGTATTTACGGTAATGAATTCTTTGCTAAAGAGCAATAAAGATGCAAAACAGCGCAAGCTCTACGTCCGCACGTATAAAGTGGTACCACTCACGCAGCGCTCAGGTTTGCTTGAATGGTGCAGCAATACTTTACCATTAGGAATCGTTCTTGTAGGCGATAAAAACTATATTGGCTTGCATCGCAAGTACTATCCAAATGATTGGGACCCGGCCAAATGTAAAAACCTATTATTAGAAACACGGACGGTGAGTTCCCATACTTATTTCATGCTATCTTTGCTTTAAGCCTTGAAATGAAAATAGCCTCAGGCCAGATTAGAAAATCCAGAAAATTGAACTTATAGTCACTGTAACTCAGAATTCAATTTTGAGCCCAATTGTTGCTCCGCTATCAAACCCGAATTGAGATGTCACAACTTGAAAACAGGTCGTGGACCAACGATCCATAAATTTAATTCTAAACATTCTAAATGTTGCTCAGAAATACTTTGAAAAAGTCGAGGAGAGGAAATGACACAACAAAATTTAGCATAGGAAAGATGGATGAAACAGCTATCCTCAAAGAAGAATCATTCTTTCGAAAGGTTATAAATCATAGAGGAAAAACTATTTACTGACTCCCCCAACCTCCCTATTATTTGTTTAACCACCACGAAGATGAGATTTTAAAGTTGTTCTATGGTGCTGCAAACGTGGTCTTATTCTAGTTTGACAAGAATGAGGACCACAATCATACATTATGTGTTTAATATTATAGACAGGCGTCTCTGCTCTTTATGCTGCGTACCAGAAATGTTGCGAAAACTTCCACCCTGCGTTTCATCATTTCTTTACCGAAAAGTACTTAGCCCCTGAGATATGGTTTGAGCGGCGTTTAGCGTATACCCGGAGGTAATTGCTCGCGATTAATTTTTTTTTCTGTTGAAATGCTGCGATCACGTGATTACACGAATCATAATTTCAGCGTGGCAACAACTTCAATAATCGGATACATTTTGGGATTAGGAGACAGACATGTTTCGAACATTTTACTTGACATCTCTACTGCTGAAGTCGTCCATATTGACTTTGGTAAGTTCTCAAATTCCAATCGCATGCGTATTTAGATGAATCTTTGGAATTACTTTCATTCCATGTTGCGAGGCATGTAAAAAAATATGGGTAATTCTCACGACTCGTTAACATTTCAGTTATCCGGGCCTGAGCATGTTCCTTGGAGCGTTAGGCAAGCAAAAAAATTTTCAGACATAGTTTCCAATAGGTACAACTTAGTATTAGTAATATTTTGTCCTAGCTGCGATTCTATCAGGTCGGAAAAAAATTTCATAAGACTCGATTTACACCATTTGCGCGGAGTTACCCAAACGTGATTTTGGCTTTCCCAGCCGGAATTCCCAGAAGGGCCATCTAAAACAATGTTCCAAGGCGTACAAATACATTCGTATGGATGTATACCATGATGTTTCTGTTATCAGACACGCGTGCTTGTCAATGAGCAGAAGTGCGAGCTACTGCAAAACCGTTTCCCGAATCGGACACATTTTTTTTCTATCTCATAGAAGACCTCATAGGAAAATAATTCTTCAACATTGTTCGTACCATTTTTGTCATGAAGAATCATCTGAGCGATCGCTGGGATGCGTGCAATGAGATTCAAATTCTAGTCTTTGTGTAGGCGAAATGTTATCGATTTGTGAGATTTGCTGGTATACTCGGCTAATGTAGTCAGTCTGTGAACAGTATCGACCATAATTTGGCCTTGATCATGATAATTGCTGAGCGATTTCTGTTTGTTGTATGATGTTGCCCGGAACATGAAATTGAATCTCACCTCTGAAAAGATCACATGATTTGGAATATTGATGATCAAGTCTCTAATTAGTCTTTGAAAATTGTCGATGATGATTTGATCATGGAATGCATATGATTGGTGATTGTATGTGTAACAGGTATAGCATTTGAACAAGGCAAGGTTTTGCCTACGCCAGAAACCGTCCCTTTCAGACTCTCCCGGGACATAGAGATAGCGATGGGAGTTTCGGGTGTGGAAGGAACTATGAGACGATGCTGCGAAGAAACCATGACAGTTTTGAGGGAACAAAGGGAAATCATAGTCACTTTATTGAGAGTCTTACTGTATGACCCTCTATATTCTTGGGCCATTACACCAGCTAGAGCTGCGACCTACCAAAGTGAACAGTCGAACCGATCAAGTGATAGCAAAGAGAGCAGCAGCCCAGGTAATTTAATGCTCGGTTTTTCTTGACATCATACTTCAAATTCAATTCTAAAAATGACGCCCAAAAGGTACTAAGTTCTGAATTGTGTGACGTCATTTTTTCTGATTGTTTTTTATCATTTGTCATTTTTATGGGTATTTAACATTTTTTGTCTTACTCCCTCGATCTTTATATCGATTAAGGAGATTCAATTCCGTGACAGCTTCTGATTTGACACGATCAAAATATTACACAAATACAGCCAAACATGCCCAAACTGTAGACTGAAAATTTCGTGATGCATCGACCCAATCAACAAGGGTCTCACTCTCAACGTTTTTATCAAGCTTCATCGGACCGACCTTTTTCTCGAAATTTCTTAAATTATTTGAAAGATGGCATTCGATATACTTTTTGGTTTGTAATTGAAATATAGGGTAAAAGCCCATAGTTCAACCTTATTGAATTTTATTGAACAATTAGTCTATGGCTCAAACTTTTGTTATTTAATATCGATCGTTGAGTAAATTGTACGATGGCTATCCTCCCAGTCTTCTACTCCCGTCGTCGGAAATTCTTAGAATTTGTACGCCCCATTTCAGCTGACTATTCAGCATCCAAAATTCATACGTTTTGAACTGTGCATTTGAGGATTAGTGAACCAACCAACGGTGGTAAAATTTCAGAATTTTAAGATTATTTATAAAAATGTTTTCAATCCATCTTCAACAGGTGTCACTACTGAAACTAATAAAATGGCCGAAAGAGCACTTCTCCGTGTGCAACAAAAACTCCAAGGGATTGAAGAAGGGGTGGCTTCAAGCATCGCCGGACAAGTAGAGCGGCTTATACAAACAGCTAGAGACCCTCACAATCTGTGCAGATTGTATATCGGTTGGCAAGCTTATTTGTGAGAAAGTCCTAATTTTGTTTCTTTCTGTCTCAAAGATTATGTATTTCTCTTGTACACCGTGCCTTATGTGACATTTAGTGCCTGATAGTCTCGTAATATTACTCTTATTATTTTTTTACGATGCAGAGAAGCTGTTGATCAAATTCTCTAAAACTAATACCTCTTCAAAGGTGATTTTTGTAAAAACTTTTCTAATAAAATTCATCTGAAAAGTTCCGAAAATTTACCTCACTTCATTCTTTCCATTCACTATCTCTTCCAAGACCCACAATTCTACAGACATCAAAGACCAGTGAATCCAGTTCAAAGCTTTTCAATTCTTCAACAAATCACAATTGGATTTTCGCATGATTTTGGTTCGAGCGATCAACACGCTTTTGTTACGATATGCTTTCAACTAACCATCGTTATCAAGTCGACTCTGTATCCCGCTTTTTTTAAATCGAGCATTTCGTATGGACTTTTTCTCTGCATATCCACCGTATTTCATCGATTCTGAGATGACAGGAGCAAATGTCTCGAATCAAAGTCTCGACCTTTCCACGTGTTCAGCAAAAAAAGTCCTATGGTCTTTTTACATTGAGGCCGCTTCACTCGTAGGAACAAATGATCTACATATCAACTTTGTAGAATAGCATCTTATTCTTGGGAAAATTGGAAGAGTTCAATCTGACCTTTTTCCTCCTGAGGGGAGGTCTATTCAAAGTTATAGAACATTTTCGCATTCTGAACAAGAAAAATGATCGAAGGCAGATCGGGAAGTAAAGTTTTAAACTTGAAGAAAAGTTTCCGAGACGTATGCGAAGAAGAGCTAATAGGATTCACAAAAAGAGAAAAGTAGTTCTCGCCCATTAATTCATTCTTAGGTCCTTCCCGATGAGCTGAGGAAAATGAACCATCTTGATGAATGGAGGCATCAAAGGTACTTTGATCCACAACTTACGGTGACAAACAACTCGTTGGAGCTCGAAGAAATCACTCTTTTGGGACAATTGCGAATGCGTGATCGCTCGAAGACTGGAATATTAAATCATAGATAGTATTGCAATTTGTTCTTTTATTATACAGTTTCCATCTTTATAATAGAATAACAAGCATCAAAAATTATTCGAAATTAGCGGCATAAATGAGTAGAAAAATTTTAGTACCCTTGTTTACAAAATAATTAACGGTATGAGGTGTAACACGCATCTACACACCACCCAAAAACAAACACAGGAATCGGCTTCAAAATCGGAATTTATGAAGAGAAAAATAGTTCGTAATTAGATTATACGCTGAAAGTATTCAGTTTTCAACTATCAGAAAAATGTTTTAACGATTGTGCAAGAAACTTGCGCGATGAAGAGCGTAATAACTTCTATTCAGATTTTTTCAGTTGGAGGTGAAAATATTCAAATTTTCTTAGGCTTGTTTGAAACAAATTAGCATAAGAAATAATATGACATATAAGTCAGAAATGATCTGACTAAAAAGTCTACGAAGGGAAAGTTCTCTTTGTTGGTGTACTTATCCAAGAATCGGATGTTTCAAAAACTTCCACGTAAGTATTTGTTTCATGAAATACTCATTGGAGATGAAATGATGTCGAAGCCGTATTTTTCAAAATCAATGAAAGAGCAGAGATGACGGACGAAATCTGCTCTGAGATTCACGAACACTTTTCAATTTTAAAGCTTTTATCTATTAATTGTTCAGGGAGATTTTCCACTGCGACTTCCTCGTACCAAAATTAAGGAGAATTCAACGTAGTGAGAGCCGCGAAGTGAATACCAATCTATGAATTTTTAGTGAATGCGAATGAAAAATATTACGAGTCCAACAGTTTCTGTAGACGCGCAAAAGTAAACTTTTACAATGATTTGAAGTGATGATTCCGATACATAGTTACTAGCCATCTCAGCTCTATCCAAGATTTTTCGATTATGAAAATTCGATCAATGATTCATTTACAATTTTGTGCGTTATATGAATTATCAATTCATCGTACATGCTTATTTACACTCAACGTTGAGGTGGAAAAGTTCTTCTAACTGTCAAGCTCATCCAGTACGAGGCAGGTAAGGCAATAATAGTACATACATTACTCACCCAAGCATATGCGGGCAATCTGGGCACGATTGCTTTTTTATAGTTCGAATAATACAAGGGCCGCAAATCTTTCGTGCCCAAAGTGCCCAAGCCATCAAAGTGCGATGCAACTTTTTCGCATCAGAGTATGAAAAGCGTCTACATACTGGCCTGTACGGTACGAAAAGATGGTACTTTGCGCACACCGTGCAGAAAATGACTTCCGTCTACGGATGTCAAAAATGTTTCTTCCATCAAAATATCAGAACTATTCTTGAGCATTTGGAAGCCACATTTCGATACCTCGAGTAGATTCAAGTATCAAGGTAATATACAACTGACAGAAATGACTCTGAACTAACTTACTGCAAAGTACGAAGAGAAATACTCAACCATAACAAGAGCAATAGTTCGGGGAATAAAAGAAAACTCAGATACGGAGGTTCCTTTTTCCTATGACTTCACACCATTTACATAAATATTCTTGATGAGCAATTGCACAATGTACATCCTACATGGCATCAAAAGAGGATTTCGACTTCGGTTTTCGCGACGTCTTCTGAAATCCGGTGATGGATTACAAATTCAGATAATTTTGCAAAATCATGCACAATGTAACACTGCGCGTTCGATATTCATCTTCACTTTATCCTAGCTAGAACAAAAAACAGTGAATAATGAAATAAATCGTTTCTTGTGTTTCTTCACGATCGGCTAAAATTATGGAAAAGTTAAGACTAACTCAATACTGAAGATGCTCCTCAGCACTGGTTGGTCACAATAAGGATCATGTGGAGTCCACATGTATTTTGAGAGCTTTTTCTTTTCGAGGGCTGGCACTTATAAGTGTCGTCGTTGTAGGTTTGTTGTACTTTGCTCTCCCGGACTTTTTGCCAGACCGCGCCAAACTTCTCGACCTATTTGGGCCTGCCAAAGTACGGGTCATTTTTGCTTCGTCTTCCGTAAGTTCCTTTGGTGATTCCCTCGAGTCCCTGCAATCATCAAAATCAGAGCTGTTGCGAAAATTTCTCTTGCAAGTCAACACGTTGCAGATAGAAGTCAATTTCACTCTCAAGTGTGAGAAAATAGGATGAAGACCATTTTCTAACTCAACAACTTTTAATTTCTTTCCCAAACGTTCGGATTTTAATGATGAAAATATCAAGAGCTAATACAAAATCACATTCAACGTTCAACAAATTTTCGGCGGGGACTGCAAAGATCGAGTTTAAGGGAGTAAACTCGGTACCGTAGTAGTCAAATGGGTCGACTTTTTCTAAACATCGAAAATTCATCTTAGTATTATGTGTTAATCAGATCCCAATAGACCCACACATGAATTTGCACAAGCAACCGACGCATGAACTATAAAATACAATACCGATTCCTCATCATCAGCGAGTTTGTCTTATGTGTAACTTATTCGTGACTTCGCGCTGAAAATTAATCGGAATTTCTATCTAAGCCAACTAGAGCTCGGAAAAAAAATTCGAGCACTTTCCTTCTGTAATTATCTACTAGTAGACGTACTTGGACAAAAACTGATGGGTCAGTCTTTTATAGTTTAACAATCACCACGATGCCCCATGATAACCTCTAAAAATGTTAATGCTGATAGTTTGACTTAGGGTCACTAGGTTTGACTCAGAGGTAACCGAGGCTCATAAAACATTTACTGTGTTTAGTTGACATACAAAATCACCTCTCTGCCAAGTTTGATCAAAATCTGATCGGTGGGTCTTCTACCGAGGCTACTCTCTCAAGGGGAGGTCCCACCCTAATTTCAAAGTCTGGCCTGAAGAATCAGGGAGGGCTTAAAATCTTGATTTATATGTATTTTTTCGATCTAAAAAACGATGGCGTAATCAATTTTTCAAAAAAAAACTTTTCGGACATTTTTGTCCATTGGTTTGCGCCCCCTTCGCCCGATTGCCAAACCCATACGACATTTTGTTCAAAACCATAAAATTAAAAGCACCCCCAAATAATTTACAGACCAATCCATCGAATTCTGTGCGACGAGATACATTTTTTTGGGTCAAAAATCTGAATTTTCTTGCTAAAATGCCTCAGAACTCGAAAAATATTGGTCATTTCGAAAAATCACAAGGACACTTTCTTGTTCAGATTAAAAAATTACATCGGTTAAGTGAACACAATATTTCGAAAATCAATTACTGCAAATTAAAAGTCAAGGCGTCGGGGAAAAGAAGTAAAATTAAGAAAATATCAAAGATCCAAACCTAGAGCCAGAGGATGACAAATATGCTGCATAATCAATTGACCAAATGATGAAGGTATACATACTCATAAAAAATGACGAATAGTATTTGTTGTACCAACCTGACAAGGACAAAAGAATGGCGGTTTACTGTAGCAAGATCCAACTTTGAGACCCAAGGTAGCTGCTCTATTCTTCCCACAATATACTTATTGGAGGCGTATAATTTTGTATATTCTGCGAATTCTTGGGGTACGTCGAATAGATCTTGAACCTTAAAACATCAACATCCGATATTACATAACAGTCAACCCTCACATGAAATGTACAGTTCAAATAATACTTGCCACTTTTTTAATTTCGTCCTCAAAAACATCTTTTTCACAACAAATTTGTTGCGAGTGGGAATATAAGTAGCTAAGTTCTTGCTGAGAGCGGTCCCACTTTTTAAAAAATGCAACTGCATCCAGAGGTCTGAAAATTTACAAGGTCAGCTTGATTGTTAAATCACATGCTCTTAAATTGATATAAAATCGGTCTCACTTCGTGTTATCCTTCTTGTAATGAGACGTTGACGCTTCTAACTCGTCAGCCTGGTAGCCTTCATCGGATGAAACAGGAATGCATACGCCATCCTTAATGATCAACTCTTCCCAATCATGTCCCAACTCTTCATCCACTACCTCGCCATCCACAACATGCATGAAAATGAGCTCCTCAAGAGGTTCGTTAATGAGCTTATTCAAATTCAACTGATACCATATTTCATGCTTTGCTTTGGCTACCGTCAATCCTTGTTTCAGCACCACAGTGAAAATTTTTTGCACCAGCTGTGAAAGAAAATCAATGAAAATTTCACGTAAATTCTGTCCAAGAAATTTTCTATTCGAATACAGCCGCAAAGTAATTTCCGTCGATACAATGCGAGAATGGAACAGTGAGACAATTCTTCGGTTATGAGTCGAAAATATTCTAAATTGGTAATGACTACCGATAACTAGGGCCGATGAATAGGAGATGACCTCCTATGAAGAATTCATCATCCCGGGTAATTTATGGAATTGGTGGTTCAATCATTGGAGATGACTCCCTGGAAACTAAGACCCGATCTATTGAACGAGTCATTGGCCAATTTAACTCAATTATATAGCAATGGCATAGCAATAGATCGTTCTCCAAAAATTCATGACAACAGATATTGTAGAACAATTTTGAAAAATCTCCATGATTTACGATCTTGCTACAATTATAATCATATGATTTTATTATAAGTGAAAACCACAACCAGCCGAAAATCTCGCTCCCGTTCCCGATGCATGAAAGTATTGCTTCGTCCGCTTTTAGAAAAAAGCTGTCAGGGTATTAGTTTCGTCAAAAGCAGAAATTCTCAGAGATACGTACAACACCTTTTGTTGATTGATGAAGGCACTGGAATTCAATTTAAATTCAAATATCTATGTGTTGCAAAAATTGTGAAATAAAACTGAAAGCAAGTTCTGAGAAGGCTGAAACCAAAACATTCTCTCGCAATAGTTCTTTTAGTCGCGCACTGTCTTCACGTTTCCCCGAATTTCTCGACTTCATCAGAGACTCGAATTAAAAGTAGTATATGGAAGTCGTGATGATTCATAATGAAGTTCCCTACGTAAGAACCAGAATGGAATGAAAGTGACGATCCGGTGACGAACTGCTTTGAAGAAGAAATGCTTACCTCTTGCCGCCACATGTCGAGGCTGTAAATATCAACGCTGATTTCATCGGATTGAGGAACTCGCTGCAAAGAGATAGAGTATTTTTGATCATCTTTGAACTCTCTGAATGAATTGTATGATGAGGCTTCGTCAGCTGGCGAGTCAAGTATTTTTATGTGATACTCCTTCGGAATCTCTAAACGAGGTTCCAAATGCATTCGTATTTGTTCCTCGGCGATTCCTTTACGCGACGTCACTTTCCACACTGAAAATCAACATGCATTTGATGAATATTGCCGGTTTAAAGGAAATGATTAAAAATCAATATCATGACTACTCTAGTATATCTTGGTCTTGAGAAACTTTAATTGGAAGAAATATTCTTCATGCAAAAATTTTCAAAATGTATTGAGTCGATTATGAAAGGTTCAAAGTATGAGGCTGGCTAGTAACTAATAATATCCTATAATACTACAATGTTCTCGAATTTGCAACGCGATCTAATGTAAACAAATTTCATCAATGAAAAAGCAGACTGTACTCACAACTGGCCTGGACATTTTTAAGGGAGCAAAAATTTGGAGAATCTATTTCTGTGGTTGGTTCACTTTCAACGGCTTCTTGATATGAAGCAGTTTCTTCAGGAGCATCACCCACAAGCGTCCTATCACTATCACTCAGACTGCTATCTTCACTATTGCTAGTTTCTGGACCAGACCATTGATCTCTCTCCACAAAGAAGACTGACGGAGGAGCGTCGCTTGAATCACTCATTGCTCCGTCATCTCTTCTAGCAGAATTTTCGTTCTTTTTTCGCTCACAGGAATATCTGTCGGGATTATTAGAGCAGGTATCATCTGAAGCACTCTTCATATCGTCCCTCTTCCCTTTCAGGTTAAGCGATGATGTACAAGAATCAACCTCTTCAATCCTCCTTTGATGATTGAACGAGTAGGAAGGATCATAGAGCACCAACGACTGATTGGATGGGGGTTTTATATCATGTTTTTCATTTGTTTCTATAAAAAAATCAGACTCTGTGGAAAATCAAGAGAGTTTTCATCAGTAAGGAGGAGTCGAGTCTATCGCGAAAAAGTCTTCAAATAGAGAAAAATGGATCAATCACACGTATTTTGAAAATGTGAATTGGGAAAATTGAAACACTGGAAAGATGTTCTTTCTCATCTGACATTCTGACATTTGACGGATTGAAGCAATCATAGTTTTTGAAAAACTCCGTCACTACCCCTTTCATGTAAAGTGACATAATCGATTTTGAATAATTTATGATTATCATATCACGGCGCAACAAAAAAATATGACAAAATGCTGGTTACACGCAAGATACTGAAGAATCCGAGAAATAAATCTTGGACCGCAAGGGAAATGAATCTGAAAGGCATTCCGACAAGAGAAAAAGTGTACATATATGTTATACAGGAAGCAATAAACTAGTGAACGGATGAATAAGGATCCACATTCAATTTCATTGAGAAAGTTCAAATACAATTTGGTGTAGCGCTAAAAAAATCCTTTCGATGCAGAAAGTCTCCATGTGCATCGACGCGGCGCGGAAGCTCTCACATGGCCACTTTGATATGCTGATCGAACTTTTGGCGGAGCAGCATTGTAGTATTGCGGCACGGAAAAAACTACAGTAATATCAGCAAACTTATATTATTTCATTGCACAACATTTGCAGCGAAAGAGTATATTTCTTACGGATCAAATAATGGAACACGTAATTCTTGAAAATTGTATAAGAAATTTCAGGCCAATAACGAGAGAAGAGTAGAAAACAAGCGATCTGGGCTCATCAAATTCGAATTGAAAATAAGGAAAGGTGAGGATTCAATTATTAATAATAATTAATAACTGAATACTTAACTTTTCAAAGGATTATTTTGGTTTCTTTAACAAAATTTCGAAAACACTAATATTAAGCACAATGGATGTAAGTATATTTGGACATATTTTGGAAGAAAATTCATTAAAATCAGAACTATCTTCAAGATTAACTGCATACTTGAACACAGAGAATTGAGGAGCAACTCCAAATGTCGAAAAGGTAAGAAAATGCGCTAATACTTGTTTTGCCCCATCTCACCAATCAAAACAAAAAGTACTCACTTTGTATGGTAATAGCTGAGTCGATGTAGAATGTGACAGAATCTTCAAGACAAGTAGCTAGTTTGTAAAACACCGATTCCCGAAAACTCCTCTTGTTTTCTCCATTAATCTCTTCGCCATCGTAATTAGTCGTTGCGTAAACCTTGTACGCATAAGTGGACGACAAATTATCCTCGAATTCGAAATCATCATCCATCAGTTCTCCTGGCAGAATGTCTGGACTGTACAGTTTCGTACACCTCGGATTCAAATCGAAGTATTTGATCAGCTCTTCCTTATATTCTTTTATTGTTTGTTTGATATATCCTCGTACATATCTGGGACCAGCCTCAGCCTCCAAGGTTCTCTTCTTGCAACAGATTACGTAGACCTATTTTTGAAGATAGATCGATTTATTCATAGTTCACAAAACTCCATGTCCCCATTCATCCAATGTTAACAAGTAAATGTCCAAAAAGCAAACGACTTCTCATTACCTTAGTTACGATGGGATCTCCTGAATACTTATCAAATTTGTCTTTTAGACGTACATCGAGTAATAAATCTTTCATAGCGTGCTGATTGTCTAGGAGATCATCTAACCTCAAGTATCGTTGTTCAAAATCACGATCGACGACATCGTATCGTGGAATGTAAGTGACGATCCGGCACTGTTCACGCTTGATATTCCATTGATCAAAGATACCTTTATTATAAACTACATCTGTCACCTCCTCAAGCGTCATATTCAAGGACACTGAAACTGAGACTTGGTCAACTATTGAGTCTTCTTTAAGATCCATGGGATGCCGGTAGTATACAGGCTTCAAAAAAGTACGATTATAGCATGAGTCCTTGTCCCTGATGTGATGATTCAATTCATATTCTTTCATTTTTTCCAACAATTTCTGGAAAAGAAGAAAATGTGCAGGGTTAATCTAACTAGATTGCGGGAATTTGGTTGCAATTACATAACGCGTTTGATAACGGTTGGTAGTCCATTTTTCTTCTCGCAAGATACGCCTCAGCATACGCACTTCATTTTGTTCAAGTGCTTGTACGTTTAATAACTGATCAACAAAATTCGTGTTCTTAGGCAATTGTACAGACTTGCTAGTCAGATACGAAAATTTATCAAATTAAATGGGCCGCTATGAATGGTTACTATGTGCGGCAAATTTGATTGCCACACGCATGCTTAATCCATTCCGTATCAAGATTCACATACTCAGGAAATTCGGCTATGAATATTTTCATACCCCTTGAGCTACTCTAGATCATTGAATATCTTGGAAAAATTCTCAATTAAACGTTCTGAGCATTTTTCAAGAACAAAGTTGCATCCGCGGATCAGTGCAATTCTAGGATACGAAAAAGTGTACGATCTTTATTAAACGTAGACAGAATATTGCTCAAAATTTCACACAGACTATTTTCACATCATAAACAATTTACATGGTAGAAAAGGGTATTCGGTGGATGCAAAAGAAGAAGACATTAAGTGAAATGTTAGTGTTTGTCGCAGCCCTTGTGTAACCCGTAAATTATTGGCAAAATACCGATTATCATTTTCTAACCAAATGCTCATCGTCGAACAAAAATCATTCCGATAACAGGAAAATACTTAGACAAACCTGAATATGTGCAGGAAAGCTATCTGCTTTCATTGGTAACGTGTTGCGATCTGGATCAATTTGTCTGTACATGAGCATATAGGCATTAGTACTACTGCGATATGCGCCACTGTAGAAGCTGCCTTTGGCACCTCCACCGTATGACTTTTGAATCTCTTCATGGGTGATCTTGAATTTTCAAGATATGATTATTAAATATTCGGAATAAAATGATAATTGGTCCAATAGTATCAGAGAATAGATATATTATCGACATCATAAACTTACAGGGTAAACTGATTGATCATTGAAACAAAACCACTTATCCGTTCTGAAATCTTTGATGTAAGCATAGTAATGGCCACCGCTAGCACTACCGCTGTGAATCATTATTGAGAAAAGCTCATAGACGTATGGGCCTTTGAGTGAAGCATATTCTTCTCGCCTTTTGATGAAGTTATTGTACTGCGCACTTGTTGATGAAGATGACGTGCCGTTACTCATATCGATGCCTACAAAGTTGATCATGAAGAGGATGTGAAAAACGTGTGAGATCATCTCATCTCTTTCGACGTTTGTTGAACGATTTCGGAATGAGATGAGGTCAATTGAATTTCAATCACGTTTTGACAATGAATCTTTGATTCCATTCGCGGCCATTATGCCATACACTTAATACCGAACTGATGAGAAGCTTGATCATAGTGGCTTCCGCTACAATTTAGATTCACGTGGAAGTTTACGCTCAATAGTAAATTTTACACAGATTGAAGAATAATAATTTGAAAATAAAGGCCGAGTTAGGTGAAATTTTGAAAAAAAAATTGGAAAATCTTCTCAAGATATGGTCACTGCAGCACTCTGCACGAGTCAATACTCTTATTAATGTCGTTCTAAGGTTTACTCGATGTAATTTCCTAAAACTCACCATTTGACACTAAAAAATGTCGATAGCCCTTCACGCGACGGACGATTGAGAGTGTAACACAACTTTTCCATTACTTTTACATAACTTTTAAAAAGCGCGATCCTCAAGACGCGAACAAGCTTCGAGAGACCGGAGAAAAGTGATCGTTACAGCCGCTGCTCGTTGTATACCTAACCGGTTTGACCCAAATTGCGAGGATCTGACGAGTCAAGCTGGAATTAGTGATATATAAATGATCTTAACTTCAAGAAGACCATTAAACAAATTTATATAGTTATCTAGTCATCGAAATACAGGAAATTATCATAGAACAGAATAAATGATTGATCAATGAAATTGAAGAAATAATTTGAATGATTTGTCAAGTCATCAGTTCGCCTGAGATGTGAAATCGGTAACAAATGTTTGCTTTTTCTCCCGAAGATTATGATTCTGCACTATATTCCTCAATCTCGACCAATGGTGGATAAACTCATCGTATCTAAATCATTGGCCTTCTTTGAAACTTTAACCACGACAACATTGTGTCTAGCTCCGAATCGGCTGATCCAAGATTTGGCGCAACTGGGGAGATAAATCTCCAGATCGGCTTCATCTCGAATCGAGATTGCTATCCTTTTCTCCACTGACCATCTTGCTCACCGAAAGTATACTGTCTCTTGAAGCTCGTATTGCTTGTTTACATCGGATTTGTTCGCTACATCGAGGTGCACATTCAAATGGCAACCAAGTTTTCGCTTGTTACAACCGAAACCTCGTTATAGCCGAGCGGCCAACCAAATGAAAAGAAGTCTTCTTCATGTCTGGAATCTTGTCGGAACCGGTCTTGTTATAACCGGAGGAGACTAGTTCGAATGAAATTGAATGTCAAACAATCTGTCAAGATTGTACTCACCTTCGTCATCATCTTGATCATTGTAGCTCACATGGTTACTATTCATTGTGGGTATGTCACACGAGTTGCAATCTTCATCGATTGTACTGCTATCAGTAGTATAACTATCATCACATTTGATGCTCATTCCGGCATCCTCTTCGCGACTAGGAGATTCTTGATCCGGTGTTATTTCGATGAAACGATTTAGATTCAGTATATCGGGAAACGTTACTCTAATAAAAGAAATATATACTTCAATTCTCGATAGCGCAATCACAGAAATTCGTAAGTATTTCAAAACTTACTTATCGTTTAGTTTAATCCTGTGGTACGTGTTCTGATCAAAATCGAATCGTTTTAGTTGCAATGTAAGAATATATGGAAATTTAGTGAATTTTAATCCTTTGTGGGCATTAGACTTTTTATCACATTTTTCACAAAAGTATTGATTAGTCCCTTCGAGTAATTCATATTTTACAAAAGCCTCCAGCGCTTCTTCCTATAATGGAAATGATGAGCCATTGATCATGAGATATAGCTAGACTCACAATGAATCGACAGCATTAGACACGTACCACACTGCCATATGCTTCATTGGTATCAAAAGGTCGCACAGGTAAGGGAATATCAAGAAAAGTGTCCTCCCTATACTTTTCTGTGTTACATGTGAGGCACTTGACGTAATCATTTATTTTACCTGAAAACAAAAAATCACATCTGCAGTTGTATCATGTCTTATTGACCAAATTTACCCTTTTTCTTATTAAATCATGTGTTCGACACGGAAATTGATTTCAATATGTGCGGTTCATGCTCGCTTGGCAGGAACGAGAAGCGTGATTTTAATAAGCACTACGTATACGTGGTGTGGACACTGTCCGAACGCATTCTCCAGTTTCCCGTAAACGAAATGTATCGGCGTAGCCAAATTTGTTATACGCGAGATTTTTCCGCAACACATCATTCCCGCATAACTAGTCTCATCTGCATTAAATTGTATTCAATACAGGAAAATAAACTCAATTAAGACATGCTGGTTTTTGCCAAATGGAATGACTTCGTCTCAAATTTTACACGCTCGACTCTGATCTCACGACGTCGGAACTTTACTTCACAAAATTCCTACTCAATGTATTTACCTACATCTACAACTGGTTCCAATAGCACAATTGAAGAATCGTCTCATTCATGCGTGCATGGAATGAAGGATGTTCGCTACACTGGGCATAAATTTCAATTTTCGCACACTAATTGTCGGCCTTACATTCCACACAGCGTTTCAAAGAGTACATTACGCAACAAGTGCGTTATTAGAAGGAAGATTTCCGCATACGTTGACGAACGAGCCCGAGAATATAATTTTCATGCCCACTTTGGAATTTTTCGCACGTAGAAGCATTCACGTCTGCTCGCGGAGATTGTAGGACGTTTTTCTTGAGCTATATTTGAACGACTGTCTTTGGAAGATAATATAGTTTAGCTTACCTTCATATAGCCTATTAATGAGGTCAGCTTGCGCTGTATTCTTAAACTTTTGTTCTAAGGCATCAAACATGACTCTACATAACTCTTGAATGTCATGTTGATGCCATGCTTCAGAGGAATCCCACCCGAAACTTTTGGTCAACGAAGTTGTCTCAACAGCAGGCTTATTGGATGTCTGTGAGTTGATAAAAGGAAAAGATTATAAAATGATTAGAACCCTTCAAAAAGTTCTTCTCACCTGCAAATTTAAAAAGAGCTTTTGCAACTGGTACGGTATACTGGCTGTGCCATCTTTTTCGTGGCTCTTATATTCCCAGTTATACATAGCATTTCTGAACTCCGGAGTCATGTACAATGCCTGAAGAAGACTGTTCAGGTAACAAGTCATTGCTTGATTCACTAAACCAACGTATCCTGAAAATGAAGAATTTATTTTATGCTCTATATTTCATGTAATCTTACCTATGTTGTTAACTCTGTGCACCTATTATACATCTCTTGTGATCGTCTGTGCGCAAATGGGTCATTTGCGCACTCTTTTCAATCGTGCTATAACCAGTGCGCAAATGAGTCATTTGCGCACTGGTTGTCGATCCATTTGCTCACAGAAGATCACGATATACAATATGATAATCGGACACCATGGTTTTCGCCATCTCATAACTATTGAGTTGCGCACTGGTAATCGATCCATTTGTCCACAGAAGATCACAATATACAGTACGATACTCGGGCGCCATGGTTTTTGCTATCTCGTAACTATTGAGACCCTCGCCTGCGGCTCGAGCCTAAAACAGTCACTCGAAGTGCGATAACCATCATTTGCGCCCTTGTATCATAATATATTTTTACGTGACATGAAACATCAGTTATACAGCACTTGTACAGGTTTCAATCAGAGTAGGTCTACAATATTTGAACTTGGTCTTGACAGTTTTTGCTTTTCCATGTTAATAACTCGAATCTTTTTCTCTCGTTTGAGGCTAAAAAAGCAACTCAAGAACATGGAAAACGACTGTTTGACCATGGATCGCTAGCGACTATAAATAAACTTACTAGGTTCCGAAAGATCTTCATCATTTGAGTGATTCCTCCCATCACTATTCTCAGAATCATGATTTTCATCATGATGTCTCATCTTGGCAGCTGAAGATCCAAAAATAATTTGTTCACTTCTCTGTTCGTAATCCTGATGATTCGTTTCCAAGGCCAAAGATGGAGTTGATGAGGTATCCAATTGTTCTTTTGGATCATTTAAAACTTGACTACTTTCAAGGAATATTTCCATAGTCATTCCTTCCATATTCCGATTATTTAAAAACGAATCAAATTCTTGCAAAGGATTGTTGATATTTATCCTCAAACCCTCTTGAGTTTCCTGTAAATGAATATTATCACTAGTTACTGGTACCTGTGTATATGTCTTACAGTTTCAAGCTTCATTGCTTCTGTTATCTTACTGTGTAAATGTCAACAGATTTGCTACCATAATAAAATCACAACATATTTAAAACATTCATCAAGATTGCACGAGAATAATTCAAGTACAGGACACTTTTCAAGTTACTTAATACTAAAATCAGTGTTGGCAACCTTCAAAGAGAAAATGAAGTAGCAACCAATGAATTTAATACATCAAAAGTTGCAGCATTGGGCAACGAAATTACGGAATAGAGTAGAAGAATGACAAATACAATTTTTATCTCTCTCAAATTTGTAAGGACTGATTTGCAACTACCTTAGTTTCAGAATAGAATGCAAAGATTACAAAAGTTCAGCAAGAGCTATGCATCAAGTGAAATAAAAGTTTGATAATACTTTGAAACTCTAGATTGACAAGTTTCTTTATAATCTAATCAAGTTTCAATACGAACCTCATAATTTCGAAAATTGACTGAACAAAGATCAATTGAATGATTATATTTGCAAAGATCTCTTGTTATTTCTCCAAGACCACTTATGATCTCAGAGAGAACAGTTCCTTTAGCTTTAGGCAGATTCTTATTCTTACGAAGGATCTCATGACTTGACGGAGATTTATAGTGGAAAATTAAATTGACACGATCATCTTTCTGCACCATTTTCTCTGAAATGAAAAATGTAATTGTGAGGGGTAGGAAAATTCATGGAAACAACACAATCTCAGACAATCTCAAAGAATTACAAGTTTGAATCCAAATTTCTCAGTCGTCTATGACAATAAGAGTGTACATACCGGCATTCACAGTTTTCCATTATAGTCATGAAGGTTTGATAATCATTTCATATTGCTGGTCAATCCCCAGCAACTCTGAAAATCTAACAGTCAGGTATCAATGTTTCGATAACCATTCAAAATTAAGATATTCATAATAAGAAGAGAAGACAGAAAGAATAAACGCAAACACAGGAGCAGAATCCCAACAAAATACGCATGTTATTGGTACTCATTCAGCCAACTCAAAATCAGGGAACTATACGGCTCAAAACACAGATCAGAATCCCAAAATTCACCATATTATTCACATGCTTATCAACTTAGAGACACTTGCAAAGATATGCATCTTGTCAGGGGTCACACAGCACACAAATATACTAGATTCCTGTTTATAGTCAAAATCTTGTTTTATAATGTTTTGCGTGAAAAGGGCACAGTAAAGTTAAACAACAAAATGAAAACAATGGGGGTCCTATTTCAAGCTGACTTGTAAAGTAGTCAGATATAGTAGCAAAGCATTCATGAAATTAATAATTAGATACAAAAGTTGGTTGAAGAAAAGCAGAAATATTGACGAATTTCAGACTAATCTTGGCTCTTTGCCATATCAAGAAAAGGAAACAAGAAATTCACGTAATAGAGCAAGATGGTGCTTAGCATGCCTGATACTACACACACGCAGAGCTGGTGGAGCCTGGAGCTATATTTAGAAAGTCTAAACCAAGACTTTGAGAGTAGCTTTGCGTATCATGACTACTTTTTTCTCCTCTTTCAAAAATGCATGATTCCTCCAATAAATGACAGTCAGTGTGTGAACTTATATCACAAGATTCATACCCTGGATTATCTAAATATTAACATTTTATTTCTTCAAGCAAGCCAACAGAGAATTTTTCAAAACAGGACCCATTCAAAGAGTGAAAAGTTGTGAACAGTCGGATGTAAGAACTGCTGGAGATTATAGATTCTTTATTCAGAAGGAAAAGCCCTGGGCTAAGATTTTGAAAACAAGACTAGAGAGATACAATTACTTCAAAATTGTTCTTCAAGCAGGATTTACCTTTGGCAATCGATCAAGCAATTCCCTGGTAGTGTTAAAAATCCTTCAACGATAGCCGTACCTTAGAAATAAAATATTTTTGATTGAATGCAATTGAAGAAGTTTTAAAACCAAAAAGGCAAGTTGGTTGCGGCAGGTAACTTGAGATGAAGGGAGCAGAGAAAGCGCAAAGGGACTATTCTATTGTGGATGTTTTCATACCTTCATGGAAAGTTATACAATCACAGGCTCTAATGATTTTTGGTTGAAAATATGATAAAAACCGTTAAATTATTAATAAGAAGCAGATAACTTGGAATCAGTACATCCAGTCATGAGAAAAGACATTAGTTGTACAAATACTTCGGGAAACTAATGAAAAAAGGCAGAGCTCGTGGAGTCTTTACCTGAAGGAGTTAGTGCAGGTAGACAAGCCTGATGATGATAACACGGTGCCGTCAATTGTGTTGACTTTGCATCGAGTCCAGGGTGTGGAACATTGCGGCAATGTCGATGACGATCAAAGACAGTTCCAATGTTCTATATCTTTATGACACACATCGTATCTTGTCGTTTATGCCGTGAAATTATTAATACTAGGCCTGCTTATTCTTCAATAATGGACACATTCGACAGTATTTTGGTGTGAAATATATTCAGATAAGTTAAGGCCCAAAAACAGCTCAAAAGGACCCTCTCTTTACCTCACCTTCCACGGGTTCACAGGACAAGACACCACTGAACATGTGTAGCAATTGCTTCTCGCCATATTTCTTTCTCTCTTTTTCTATTTCGGCAAAACGCTCCTTTTGCGTACGGTATCAGGGATACCAATCAACCAATCCAACAACCCTAGTATAGGTTATATACGTTCATAATTGTTAATTTTCAAGCTTATATCATATTTCTCGTTTTCCTTTATAGACTGAATCTATTAGACGAAGTTCTGATGAATAAAAAATGCTATTGGAATCCGCATGATGTTGAGCAAGCGCCGAAGAGAGTTAAAATCAGTCTCGTGTCGTAAAAAACCGTGGGACAAACTTTATCACGATTTTGAGTATTTCACTTCAATCTGGGTGATTTCTTCGACAAATTGACGATTTTAGCTCGATCTTTGTTGAATGATTCATTAAGTCATCTTATACATAATACTTTTCTCTATTTCATGATCATAAAATTTCAAAAGATCATGCGCCAGTCATACCATTTTAATTAGGAGCGCCACATTTGAATTGATTCCCACCCTTCTTCGAAATCCGCTTTCGCAATAAAGTCTTGGGAGACATTTTTTTCATGAACCTTTTTTTCACTCGCAAAATGACATATTCCAATTTCCAAGCAGTGAATATAGTTCTCTTACTTTTTCGCGTCCTTTCCATTATGCCTCTGTCTGCAGAGATAAGCATGCTTATTTAGTTTTCGTTGCGTTGCATTTGGTTGCACGGTGGGGGGATGCAGAATGATGCGGGCGGAGGAAAGTGGAGGTTACGTTTTCCGACCTTAGTGCATGTCCTGCCCTGCATGCATTCGCATTTTCGTGCATTTTCAGACGAATGCGTTTCAATTTCAATCAACTTGCAATGCGTCATTACCATACACATCATGTCCTTGAAGAAACGGAACAACAGTCAAGGTTCACACTTTTAAATTGTTAATAAGAATCAGGAATGGATATAGAAGATGATGGTAAGTTTTTATCTAATTCTCGACAGAGCGCGTGATCAGCGATGTAAACATGATGAGCCGTATTCGTTGTTGTGATGCAAGGAAAACAACTAAATTATATCCACTCATAATTTTGTCAAATTCATCCATATTTCTTCCTATTTCGTATAGATTATGATAGCAATGCCAGCAGCGAGGATGAGAGGTATTTAAGAGGTTTATATGAAAGCCTTTCGGCCAGTCGGAGTTTTGGCGAAGATTTTGATGCCAATGGGAACTCGGACGAAGAAAGTGACAGTGATGATGCGTGGTTCCCTTATAGGGACGATCCGTCAGACGTGACAGACGAAGATGATACTTTCATGTCCTTAGATAGTGATAGTGGTGATAGTGAAGCACTCAGTGAAGCAAGCACCATGCTCAATGAGGATCATCCAGAGCAGGACCAGTCGGGTACTGATACCGAAGTAGATGAAGCTGAAGAGGGGGACCAAGCTCCTGTTGAAGTTCCGGATCAAGTAAATGAAGTTATAATACCAGGTTTGTTGCTCCAACCAATTCAATAGTTTTTTTGTCTGAATCCTTCATTTGTTGTTATTGTGATGACTATTTGTTACTTCAGCAGCTGAAGAGGTCATTCTGCTAAGTGATGATACTGACAAAGAGGTTGCCACTATTGCGGATGAGTCTCTCACCGAAGACCAAAGATGTCCCATTTGTTTGGAAATTTGGAGTAATGCGGGAGAGCACAGACTTTGCTCCTTGCGCTGTGGTCATCTCTTTGGACTCAAATGTATCCAGCAATGGTTCAATGTTGCTCCGAATGCCAATGCAAGGAAGTGTCCGGAATGCAACACCAAAGCAAGTAAGAAAGATATTCGAGTGCTATATGCCAAATCTTACTTGCGTTGCTTAGATACCAGCGAAGTAGAAAAACTAAGAGAGCAATTGAAAGATACAGCGGAGAAAAAGGACAAGGCAGAGAAGATGCTTGAATTGTATAAATCCAAAGAAGTTCTATATGAGCAGCAATTGACTTCAATGAAGCATCGGATATCAGATTTAGAAAAGACTGTCAAGGCAATTTCTTCAGATAGAAACAGTTTTAGTGGGCAAATTGATAGTGCTGCCTTACAAAAATCGAAAATCTTTGACATTTGTAAGGATAGTTCATGCAGAGTCATGGCATACAGCCCTTGGCACAGGATTTTATTAGTATCTACTAACAGTTCCTACAAAAGGATTTCTGTTGATTCCCTTATAGCTGGTTCCACCTACAGTATTCATTCAGGCCCTATAAGAGATATGGCATTTCAACAGCAGAATTGCAATATTCTTCTAAGTGTTGGTGTAGACAAACGAGTAGTGTTGTCTGACATGAGGAATAATAGAGTGACTCATAGCTACACCGAAGACTCACCACTTTGGAGTTGCAGCTGGTCTAATCATGACAGCCAGAGACTCTTTGTTGGAGGAGCTCGAGGCAAAATTAGTGAATACGATATTAGATTCTTGGACACCAGCTTATCAGTCAAAGAGAATTCTGATAGGTATGGTCTATTTTGTTTTTATTTTCTATTGTAGACTTGCTTATAACGATATCACAAGTTTTCATAGTCATTATACTTTAATATTGTAAGTAGAAACTTACAATTCTAATGTTTGAGCTATTTTTGATGAGTTGTGATGTTTCAATATAGTTCCATGATGTAATTTTTTTTGTTCTGATAATCTCAGAAATTCAATATCATGAAATTCAGTAGTAGGTCTCCCTTCATCTCAGTGAATTTTGACAAAGTCTTAATTGGATTCGACATTTAATTGCGATACCAACTGAAGCAGAGTTCTGTGCATTTTTTTAATATTTGTTATGATTGACCAAATGATTAAGTAAATCTGTAATGAATTTTTTGTTGCAGGTCTCCAGTCGCATCTTTAGCCTCTGTTCCTCCAACTAGTCCAGGTTTCTGTGCTGGAGGACTTTTATCATGTCAACTAGGCTCTTGCCATGCCTATGCCTTTAAAGAAGGTGATTATGTGGATAATCAGATCAACATAGAGGGTCCATTTACTTCTCTGCGTTATGATGACAAACACAATCATGCATTACTTTCATGTCGTGCAAGTTCAAAAAATCCATCTGTGAGGCATTTAGTTGTTTCTTTGGATAAGAATGATGATAAAATTCAATTTAATACCGTTCATTCATTTGATGCTGGAAACAAACAGACTTTCCTATCAAGATCAGGATTTATGAACCTTGCAAAAGACACCATGGTTATGGCATACAATGAAAACCTAAAAAGCATTCTAGCCTGGAGTATCTCCACCGGCCAAGAAGCCTATAAACTTCCAGTGCCTGATCAAGTTGTTGACCTATGCTCATTCGAAAATGGAGCAGTATGTCAAGCTGTTCTCACACTCAACAAAGTTCATTTTTATCACTATAAGAATACAAGTGTATGACCGATTTTCATCACAACCTTGTACATAAAAGTGCTCTCTTCAAAATCCTGAAGGTTTCATTTCTTTCAGTCGTGTAAAATGTAAATAGTCAGATTTCTCTCATTTCTCAACATTTTTGAGCACAGACATCTCTGTGTTTCTGTATTATAATATAAATGTTTTGTAATTAAGAAAAACAATCGTTTATTGTATAGGCACATTGTATTCTGTCCAAGAAAAACATCTTAATAGCTTTTAGATGAGTTAGAAAAGACTGCAACTAAGATTTCTAAGGACTTTTGATATTTATATTAAACTGTTGGATAGATTATATTTTACAGTTAATCAAGAAGTGTGAACCAATAAATGAATACGTTTTAAAAAAAAAGTATATTTATTGCCCTACTAACAACTTCATGGAGTGTTTCAGTAAATTGTACTAAATACCCACAAAGCTTACACCACTTCTTGTTTTCTTACCACAGGATAAAACAAGCACTCAGACATTGAGAGATATGTGATACCAGGAGAAAAATCTAGAATTAGTTTGACAAGTATAGGACTGGTGAAGCATCCAAAACTGATAGGCAAGATCTGAGTACGCTGATGTCAAAATTATTGGGATAAGATTTTATCGTCATCATCTCAATACAAAACTCACTACTTTTGTTCCTAACACATTGAAGCTCTCATCTGTTCTTAGGTTACAATCTTACAAACCACCGCGGTGCATAAGTGCGGCATACATACTAAAAATTGAGTTTCGAAGAATTCGTTTCTGCAATTGAAAATATTCATCTCAATCACACGATGATCGCTTGATTTATCCTGCAAAATTTATCAATTCACGGTGAGAAACTAAGCTTGTGCTTCAACATATTAGTCCTTTTGTCACAAAGGAGATACTGTTCTTGCTGAAGGAAGTAATTATTACGAAGATAAGTCGCAGATAATGAAGGTACACCCTTTTTATTGTGAAACACATGTTACTACAGTAAAACGAAAGAATGGGCCTAGATCTCCAAATCGACCATCATGGAAACAGTATCATCTTGGGTGTGGAATGTAAAACGCTTCTGAAATTGAGCACCCTCTTCACCCCACTCATCTTCTCTCCATTTTCCTAAGGATGACGAAAAAAATCGCTTACATTCCGATATATTGGTGTCTCAACTTCGAAAATATACAAAATCCAAATATGAACTATGTAACATCAAAGAGTACAATATTCTTTTTTACAATTATCAATATACATATATTGCTTTAGCACTGTATTTGATATAAAAATGTACAATTCAGATCTAATTAGATAAATGTCTCAACTGTAGATGAGGTGCAGCACAAACCTTCAATGGCAACATAAATGAAGTGGAAAACGTTTTGTGCTAGAAAATTCCCACTTCTCGAAAAAAAACTGCTTGCTGAATGGAGTTACAAAATGTGAA
The DNA here is from genome assembly GCA_029851415.1 of Eretmocerus hayati. Classification (NCBI taxonomy): domain Eukaryota; kingdom Metazoa; phylum Arthropoda; class Insecta; order Hymenoptera; family Aphelinidae; genus Eretmocerus; species Eretmocerus hayati. The sequence continues at coordinate 83,951,691 of CM056744.1, read as the reverse complement.
GTAGAAAACTTACTTTGGGGTTTGAGGCTATATGAAATATACTAAACCTGAGGATAATAACGAAAAATTATCAACGATTCTTGAATAGTATGATGTTTTACATCATGTACCAATAACCTCACGAACGAAAGCACGCGCAACCAAAAGTAGAATAAAGCAGAACCTTTTATTACAAATACTTCTCCAAAAATCGATTAGATGATCAAGCAACTAAATCAATATCACATATAAAAAATACACGGTATGATATTATAAAAACACAAGTACCTTCTTACAAAACTGCTTCATAAACAGTTTTTGAATCATTCTCGGGAATGAGTTACCAAGTATGCAACTGAATTCTGTGTTTTCATTATCAAACTACTTTGAAGTACGAAACCAAACTTGAATTTATCAGATATCTGGAGCCTTACTTTCGAGCAATCTCTCTCAATGGTATCTATTTTACAAAATTAGCTAATGATTATCAGTCATGAGGACCATTTAAAAAATCATTCCATTTCGACATTATCACAGCATACACAGTTAGATTTTACTCGAGTTTTTGCTATGAAAAATGTGCAATATGAAATGAAACTTCATTGTAAGAGTATCTCAAGATACAAAATAGGTAAAAAAATCTGAACAATCGTGATCTGTTCAAGTCATCACTAACTGAAGAGCTGTTCTGTAGCCCGTTCCAAATCCCAATTGTACGACGAAAGCGCTACTCGTGCTTCATGCTCCTGTATTCCCATGTCCGTTAGCCGACGAATTTTCTCGTCAAATTCTGGCATCTTGGATGGACCTAGAGAAATGTATTGTTTCAATTTTTAGAAGAATTGCTTGGTATATTTTCCACTCACATGAAAAAAAAAAATAAATAAAATAAAGTTATTGAAGATGAGCTACAAAGAACCACGGGAGTATACGTGGCCTGTATGTGCTCTCTTTCTGAATGAAAAAATGATCATCTCATCAATGTATGATAGAACTGTTTTTATGCTCACTGATCACAAAAGATTTCCTGTTGACACAGTCTCCTCAGAGGATTGATGTGGAAAAGAAGCATTATTTCAATGTATGATGGGTTGAGCTCTACTTTGAATTAAAATTTTCTACATGTGATCACTCATCACCTGACTGATGGAACATAACTGTGATATGACTGTGAGCCCTTACCCCTATTGTTTTAGCAATTTGCACTTAGAATCATGAGTATTTTGAGTGTATTTGCCCTGACTAGTCAAATTGTGATACTTATTGTTTTTGACCAAACCAGTTATTATGTGTACATATATTTTTCTTGATTATAATGGACATGTGTAAGAGTATGTAATTAGGATTTTTATCTTTAGACGAATAAAGGGCATCAATCAATCACTAAGTGAAACGTGATGATATCAATACATAAATATTCACACTGCAAGCTATAATTGATAAGGTCCCACTCACCACCAGCATAAACAGACGTCCAATATTTAGCAGTTTGACGAAACATTTCAGGTTGCTCTTTGAACTGTTTTGCAACGACTGCATCCTGGGGGTCATCTGGTTCCGCGGCTGACAAGAGGGCCTGAAGGGACAGGAGAACAGTCCGCAGAGTCATTGCTGCCGCCCTATAAAAAAGAATTGAATCAGTATATGCAAAGAGATCTTTCTTTCAAGAAGTTGGGGCTTCCTCAACCTGCATTATTCTTTGTTAAAAAAATTAGTCTCTTACAGCATCCATAAAAAACGATACCAACTTGGTAGACGTGCGCGAGATGTCAATAGTGTTTTTGAATTTCATATCAACTTCAGTTAATGACCAATCAAGAGCTAGTTATTCTATGAGTATACTGTCATCCTAGACAGTAAATAGTTGAATCGAATACGAAACAGTGGAAGCCCTGAAATCTGTTGGTTTTATTCGCAAAATCATCGCACGTTTGATCGGCCGACTTTGTGCCTGCGTACATCACCTGCACCGTAAAATGCGAACATTCGTGAATGTCGATTAAAGCAGTCCGAGTAGACCAACTTATAATTAGTTACTGATAAATGGCACTAACCATTGGTCCTTCAGAATATCCAGACAAATTGCGCCTGTTACAGAAGAAATGTTGGGATGCCATATCTTGGTGATAAACCGAACCTGAAAATATGCCTTTGTTGAGAAAGATCCAATCTACTACTTATACAGGGCTCATGGATGCATATATTTGAAAAGATTAGGTCAAATAGGAAAATGCAAAAACTTCGTATCAGGGCATGTTTGAGTGGTTCTAACACAAGGTTACATTTATCACTTGAATGAAAAGTACAAGTGCTTCTTTTCCAGGTATTTATGGAAGAGCATTTACGTATTAAGCTTTGCTTGATCTCTCTGTGTCTAACTCCAGCAACCATGCCATTTGTTTTTTCTTAGGTTTTTATAAAAGCTGCATCCTGCTGAAAATCTCAAGGAAATTATGGAAGAGAAAAAGAGATCTTAACGCGCAGCGGAAGTAATAATTACTTTTCGCTGCGCATTCATTTACGGTACTTAGCATAAAACTCAACTTTCGGTTTTTTTTCATTCGCAACGTTCGATTTGGGTAAGTCACGATTTCTAATTCAAAGAGTGGCTGATATTTAGGTTCACTTGTATCTGACCCTTACTCGAGTTTTGGGTTTCACTGTTAATTCAGTCTGGATAAATCTCAGTCTTGAGGATATTCCATGATTTTAAATAAATTCTGTCCAACAAATTTTTTCCTTAGGTACTTGAGATAATAATCATGGATGAACCAAAATTCTTCATTACAATGACATGAAAAAAAATCACAATGCCATATTACAACGAGCAGATAGGATGATTACCTTAGGTGGATTGAATGGATATGACTCAGGTATTTTGATTTCAAGGACAAAATTTCCTCCCTCGTATGGTGTATCTGGAGGTCCAGCTATTTCACCTTTCAGTTCCACACAACTGTCATTCACCAGTTCCACCTTGATTGAACACTGGGCAACCTAGTACATAATTGATTTATTAATTCAATTAATCTTATGATCCATTAATTCTAACATATTGTGGTGAATGATCGCACCATCATTACACTTTTTGACCAATGCAACTGTAAAGCTTTCGGGGTTGTTGAAATTCCTAATTCAGTCTTTGTTGTATTCCAAACTGACTAAGAATGAAAATGTAGGAGCTAATAGTGAGTATTCTATGGAATTTCACAAAAAAATGTTTGGGACACAGTTAGATCTCGTTTGGAGCTACTAACTCAGGAAGGAAACTAAGGATGCATCACCAAAAGTTGAGATCTTCATTTTCACTCAAATGATGTACTTTGCATTAGTTTATGACAATTTGGAACTTTAAAGAAGATGAGCATGTTCATAGAATAATGTGTGATAAGTTGATATGCCACAAATTACATTTCTCACACATCTGGCCTAGCACTTTATCCCTACAACAATGTTACTAGTTGTTGTATGTGTGATATCTCACAGATGCAGCATGTGAGATGCTTATGATTAAATTATGTGAAAAAACATTGATATCAACAGCCTATTCTGTATCTAGTAAAAATAAAAGTAATTTGACTTTGATATTGAAGAGTTTCGCCATTATTGTTTTAGAACTTGCAAAATAGATCAGTGTATTTGAAGCAAGTATCATCAAAGAACTTTTTCTCCAAATCCATAAAGAGTTTCTCATGAAAACCACAAAATTAATATAGCATCTGTCTATAGAGTGTGGGACTATGTATAATTGATGAGAACCATGTAAAGATTTCAAGTTTGATGCAAACAAACTTATACAGGGATGTGGATATGGATAAAAATGAATCACAGCATTTATAACTGAATGTTAGTGATGCACCAAAGTTTCGGAACTAATCTTTGATGATACTTCAATTATTTTTCAGCTCAGGGCTGAGATTCAACCATGCATTTTAAAAGAGAAACTACAACAAAGTGTCCACCAAACTATCAATCAATGGCTCGAATCAGCGAACTCTCATTTGGGTTCCTACTTTTTTTTTTTACTCAAGAAAAGTGCATCACTTCCACAGATGAACTATAACTTGTATTGATACTTAGCTTTCAAAAAGAGCAAAGTTGTGATCCTGAGAAGATAAGAGTTCATAGCAATTCAAGAAGTGTTTGAATTTCAAGCTTTAAAAGAATGCAAGTCATCAAATATTACATAGACTGGCACATGGAAGTAATGTCCACAATGGCCTATCGAGGTCATTGAAACAAAGAATTTTAACAATGCTGTGAATAATTTTGTAAATATATATTGACAAAAGATCGCTCTCTGATGGCGATTGCGCGCGACAACGAGCCGATACGGTTCTCGTTCTCGACGGTTGTCGAAATGATTTTTCACTAAACCGATGAGACCGGAATTAAGTGCAGGTAAATCGTGCACCGGGTAAATTACGCAACACAAGATAGCTACAAGCTAGATACAATAATATCCTCGATGAACGATGGTAATCACCGGCAAAGCACTGAACTTACCTCCTCGCTCTTGATAACCTCTTTGAACTCGCGTTTGATCCTTTGGGCGGCGATGTTTGTTGCCATGACTCGGACTCGGGCTCTTGGCCCGCTTGAACACTTTTTTGGAGCTTGAAAGTCGTCGACGAGGAAAATTAGCAAAGGTGAAACGAGCCGTTCACTGTCCTCTAGTATACTACGGCAGCGGATTAACGCATGGGCCGCGTCAGCATGAGCAGCAGCACTGAAATCATTGTCATCCGCGCGCGCGATTCTCTGCTGTGATGCCAAAGAATCATACAATTGATCTTTTGTTTTCCTCAATTCAGTAGTTATAGTCTTCACACACAAGCACAATTTTGTCCAACTCGGCAAAGAATCTTCTTGGGGATAGGGTTGACACTTCAACCAACTTCGACCTGGACACTTGATCTGCTTCTGCGATATGTTTCTCGAGTCTCGACGATGATCACCGATGTTTTGGGTCATTTGTACTTGCGCGCTTGCGCGAACTAATCCCAGTGATTCACGAACACAGACGTTTTGGCGCGCGGTTCGCACAATTGCACGATATGGGCTTGCGATTTTGTTTTTTAATGTTTTTGTCGCAAAATCGTCCGGGGCTAAATGTGGGAATATAGCTATACCGGTACAGGAATAGCGAGAGAAGTGAAGATGCGGATGTACACTAGCCGGCGAGCATCAGTACAATACTTGTGGAGACAAAGAATAGCTCGCGAAAATTATTCGTAAAGATCGATCTAAATAGAAAAAGTCACGAAGTACATTATTGTATGTATGTACGTTGGGGTGAGTTAACGAGAATCCACTGAATCAAATGGTTGTCTCGGCGTTGTTACCCATCAGAGTCATATTTTATGCCGTGTGCGATAGAGAGTTAACGATCCGACAGAGATCCACAGAGATCATACTCCGAAATTGGAGTCAGTTATAAGTGTGTACCTTAAGTCTAACTTGCCCCTTCCCCCCTTTTCCCGCGTGTGATATGTCTGACACGCCTCATTTTACTTCAATGTATTCGTAAATTCATTTACGATATACTGTGCGTAAAAGTGCACTTTGCGCACAGTTTGTCCACTTTTACTCACAGTTTATCGAAATAGTACATTTCGATACAAGGGCGTAAAACATTTTATTCGCGTCCGAGTGATGGGCCCGAGCCGCAGGCGAGGGTCGGAATCATCACGAGGATGCGAATAATAGGTATTTCGCCCGTGTATCTAACTATACTTTTCCATAAACTGTGAGTAAAATTCGACAAACTGTGCGCAAAGTGCACTTTTACGCACAGTGTATCGAAAAGTATATTTCGATACACGGGAGTAATATATATAATGTACCGAGTTGCGGAAAACGCCTTTTCTTTACGAAACGAGAGTTGGACGTCGGCGCAAGTCGACGTCGGCGCGACTCGTTTTGCGAAGAAAATCGTTTTCCGCACGAGGTATGTAATGAATTTTATCGCCTGACGATGGAAACAGCGTTTGTCCGTCCGCGTACGCGTATGCGGACGGAAACACGATGTTTCCATCGGTAAGGCGATAAAACCTTTTTTTCGCATCCTTGTGGTAATCCCGACCCATCCTCGCCTGCGACCCGCGGGCCGGAATCCCATCACTCGGACGTGAAGAAAAGTTTTACACCGTTGTACCGAGATGTACTATTTGGAATTTATCTACCATGCGCTGAAATACACCCCACCAAACAGTGAATGTTGCCTCAACGTTTCTGGAACGTTGCAATTGCAACCGTGGAACGTACCGTAAATAGTCGGAAACCTCATAGGTGGAACGTTTCAGCAACGTAAAATGTCTACGAGATGTCTGTTGTCTCGACGTTTCCAGCACTTTTCTGGGACGTTTCAACGGTTTTCAAAGGTTGCACAAAGGTTTCCGAGATGTTTCTTATATAACCAAGACGCTTAGAAAGTTTTTTGTTAAATAAATAGATGGATTGTTTCTGAAATTCCCTTTCTCGCATCATCCCCGTTCAATCCCATCGATTTCCCACAATCAGAAAAGTGTCCACTTAGTACAAGAAAGACGGTGAGATTGTGCTTGAATGCAGCAAGAGCCAATTAAACAACATTTTATAAAAAACATCCTATCCATTTATTTATATTCGCATGGTCCCAGAAACGTTCTGGAAACGTCGAGACAACAGACACCTCGTAGAAATTTTACATTGCTCAAACGTTCCACCTGCGAGGTTTCCGCTCGAGTTTCCGACTATTTACGGTACGTTCCAAGGTTTCAATCGCAACGTTCCAGATACGTTGAGGCAACATTCACTGTTTGGTGCACCAGTCAGAGTTTCAGGGCACCCTGAAAATTTTTTCAATTTAGACTCTACTTGACCGTAAAGGAATTTATCAGGGCTCATTTTGAAGATCCTTTTACATATGTTTCAAGATGGAAAATTTCAATATTACCTGCACAAATCCGGATCTTTCCACTCCTACACTGAGAGAATTTTACTAATAGTTTTCGTTAACTGAGGAGTAATTTTTATAAACACGTTTATAACCGTGGCACCAGCAGGATCCTCAACGGTTTTTGTTGAAACGGTAACAGAATTTATTAATGCGGAAGTAAATTTTTTTAACCAGTTTACAAATTTTGTTGACGATGCTACAAATTTTGATACTGGCGCCCAACTACATTTCAAAATGTTAGGTTTCTATATTATTTATGAAGTAGCAGTCAGCCAATGTTTAATGGATTATATTCAGTTTTAGAGTACGAAGCACGCTCAATCACATACATCATATTATATTCACGCACTTAGAATTACACTTAACATCTCACATATTGTTAATTCTATAAGTTCTCAAATATATGTTCACATTCCATCATATATTATCTTACGTATTACCGATAACGCATACACTGAGAGAAATTTACTAATAGTTTTCGTTAACTGAGGAGTAATTTTTATAAACTCGTCTATACCGTGGCACCAGCAGAATTCTCAACAGTTTTTGTTGAAATGGTAACAGAATTTATTAATGCGGAAGTAAATTTTATTAACCAGTTTACAAATTTTGTTGACGATGTCACAAATTTTGGTACTGGCGCCCAACTAAATTTCAAAATGATAAGTTGTTATATTTTATATATGAAGTAGTAGTCAGCCAATGTTTGTTGAGTTATATGCAGTTTTAGAGTACGAAGAACGCTCAATTACATGCACAGTATACATTCACGCACTTAGAATTAGACTTATCACCTTACATATTGATTAAGTTATAAAAGTTTTTACATATATGTTCACATATCACTATACATTATCTCATGTATAACAGATTTCGCATACACGGGTTCACGCAAACAATTTATGTTCATGTGGATTTTGGAACTCGTATATATACAAACCGTGTCAAATTTGACCGCTTGCGAGTAAGCCCAATCCACCTATAAACGAGCTGATTGCTAGCCGGTAGACACGATACGCGGAAAATAATATACACTCCCAGTTATTCATGGAAATCTGGTGTCGATGGCATTGCATTGACTATTATTCGTCAAGTTTGTTGTCCGTAATAAATAAATATTGGTGGTAACATCGATGCCAAAGACGATGTGAGCCACCTGGTGGCAGATACAGGAATCGCGGAAATTCAAGGATTCCTCCTTTCCAACTCGGCACATATTTTACATGCGAATCAATAACTTTTATTGAGAAATCAATAAATTTTATAAACGAGCGATTTTTAAAAGTTCTTGAACGGGATCAACAAAAATTGTTAACGAGTGAGTAAAAACTGTCAATTCAGGGACAAAATCTATTGCGATTCCTGCTGGTGCTCTGGTATTGACGCGATTAATAAAAATTGTTCCCGGGGTAACAAATTTTATTAGAAAATTTCTCTCAGTGTACACGGGTTCACGCAAACAATTTATGTTTATGTGAAGATTTTGGAACTCGTATATATACAAACGATGTCAAATTTGACCGCTTGCGAGTAAGCCCAATCCACCTCTAAACGAGCTGATTGCTAGCCGATAGACACGATACGCGGAAAATAAAATACACTCCCAATTATTCATGGAAATCTGGTATCGATGACATTGCATTGACTATCATTCGTCAAGTTTCTTGTCCGTAATAAATAAATATTGGTCGTAACATCGATGCCGAAGACGATGTGAGCCAGCTGGTGGCAGATACAGGAATCGCGGAAATTCAACGATTCCTCCTTTCCAATTCGGCACAAAATTTACATGCAAATCAATAACTTTTATTGAGAAATCAATAAATTTTACAAACGAGCCAGTTTTAAAGGTTCTTGAACGGGATCAACAAAAATTGTTGACGAGTGAGTAAAAACTGTTAATTCAGGAACAAAATCTATTGCGATTCCTGCTGGTGCTCTGGTATTGACGCGATTAATAAAAGTTGTTCCCGGGGTAACAAATTTTATTAGATAATTTCTCTCAGTGTAGCCCTGAGAAAGTGTCAAGTTCGATGATTTTCGAGAAAATCTTCTGGCTTCTGCACCTCAGAGGCACATGAATGTTTTGGTATGGGAGTTGTGAGACCTAAAATTACAAGTTAAAATTACGATTCAAGCTGTCTCAATTCCCCCCCCCCCCCCCAAAAAAGATGTGAATCGGCGATAAAGTGCATAAAATCGTTTTTGTTATTCTGTGCGCAAAAATGGCCATTTAGACGCAAGTGTGCGTGTGCAAATAGCGAATTTGCTCATTATTCCGACACAACTGTGTGCAAATATTTCTTCACGCAGTGCGCAAATGAGGCATCAGTGCGCAAATACTCGTTTGCGCACTGCGTAAACGAAGAACAGTGTGCAAATGAGGCATTTGCGCACTGTGCAAATTTCGTTTGCGCACTGGACTTGAGTTGTTTCCTGATCACTCTATACCATCATCTATCTATATATCATCATCATACATGATTGTGAAGAATATCTAACTTCGATCTTTCGAGCACCAGCGACAGTTTTGGGCAACGTGGTAACATACTATATGGGCGATAGAGTTTTTTCTGATACATTTCTCAGAATTTTTTTCAGTCGGGGGGCTCCGCCCCCCGAACCCCCCGGCGGGGGCTCCGCCCCTGGACCCCCTCCTCCGCCCTCCTGTGACCCCGTCATGCCATGTTCCTCTGAATGTTTGAGATGCATTGATTATTCGTTGTAGGCGATGCTTCGATCACTCCTCGCTACTGGGCATTTCCACGACTGTCGCACGGACGTTTGCACTGCCTTTTTAGAGTTAAATTCTAGTGCCACCTTGTTATTAATAAACCATGAAATAAACAGAAAACACAATAATATTCTGAGATACTTTCTACATTTTTTAGAATTTTTTACAAAATTCTGAAGTTGTTGAGTTTGTTATGAAAAATCATAGAAATTCGCTTGTCGCACGGATATTTTCCGGACATGGGTTTTGGTATGTTGAACTATCGGATGAATAATCTGCGAATCTATGAGGGATAAAATTCTGAAATAAAATCATATTGGAGATTAAACAACCATTCTCCCATAAACAACTTTCAGATATTTTTTAAAATAAAAATCATAACCATGGTAGCTTGGAGGAAAATTTTTCGGAGATGTCGCACGGACTTTTTGGAACTACCGTACGAATGTCCGTGCGACTGTCATGAGACTACTCATCTATTGTAATGATTATGGTGTTGTAAAAAATATTGAAATTGATTTTATTCTACAATCAATTTATTTGAGACTTCTTGCGATCATTAAAATGAATGTCAAATACATAAATTAATGACCGTGGCGTTAAACTAACAAATCCTTCATAAAAGCATATAATATCAATCAGATATCATTCCACCATTTGATCAATCACATCGAGAATCAATATCATCATTATGCAATATCGTCAATCAACATGATGAATGTTGATTACGAATGCGGAGTAAGATTCCAGTAAAATCCCAGGAACCAGTGGGAATTTCAACACGCAGACCCTGTGAAATACATTATGCATGCGCGTATGTGTATATATAAGGTAAGTGTACCCAACTTGCCTCTGTACCCAACTTGCCCCCATATGCCGATCTCAGGAATGGGCGCTCGTTGACCTTCCCGCAATTTTTTTTTTACGTTTGTTATGTTAAAATATGACAAAATACGTAGTTTTCAACCACCTCGGATCATTTCTGCGTTCTCCAGAAAATATAAAGTGAGTTTTCCATTTTTCGTGTTTGCACGGCTAAGAAATCACCGAGGAAATCGCGTTCACTAAAACCGGTGCCAATTTATTTTCATTCGACCAATCTTGACGTACCTTAGCGCATTCGATTTCTTGTCTCAAGACCTTCAAAATCCGCTTTTCAGGGTTGCAGAACTCTGATTTGGAGCGATTTTATGTACAAAACACGAAGATGGTTTGAGAATCAAGAAGGCCGACATCGGAGTGTACCCAACATGCTCCCATATGGTTATCTCCGAAAGGCGTGCAGTATGAATTTTTATAGCACTCTAACCTAAAAATCGCAACTTGAACATGATTTTTGGATTCTCATGCTATAAAATATCATATGAAACTGCGTGCAGATGGGTAGTTTTGTTACGAAGGACTTATAGCACTCGCTTCGCTCGTGCCATGAACAGTCCTTCGTACAAAACTACCCATCTACGTGCAGTGTCATAATATACTATTTTACCACTCAGAACGTGTTTATCACGTCAAAATAGGTCGGAAACAGTGTTTTGGGCCAAATAAAAGTTACAAATGCCGCTGCACGTTGATCAAAACGGATCAAAGCCATTTTTCACATTTCATCGCCGATTTACATTGTTTTAAATTATGGGGGCAAGTCGGGTACACACTTTTGTAAACTCTCAAAAATCACCTTTTGGGAGAATTCAAACAGTTCGGCTCCACTTCATCCAAATTGGACGTATCTTAGCTCATTTTAAAGGTCTTGAGACAAGCTTCAAAATGAGTTAAAGTACGTTGGAAAATATCGAGATTAGCCAGAATTATTAAGAAAATGGCTTAATGGGGGCAAGTTGGGTACACTGACCTTATGAATATATATTTATATATATTTTTTCTTTCTGTACATGTCTATGGGTCACGAACTCTTATCAGATACTCCTCTTTCAGCTTGAGTCATGAACCAACGATTCATTAAAAAATACCCATGATTCAGATGCAAACTGAAGCTTATGCTCATGAAAGTTACGTACTCAACACCACGATATAGTGAAGGCACATGTCGCACGGACGATCTTTATTGAATTATAGTAGGCTGAGTATTGTTCCTAAAAATTCAATTTTTTGTATAGTCACTCGTTGGAGCAGATACTGTTTAGTCCCAAATTGGCAATAAAATTCAAGCAAAACTTATCCGGCTATATAAACAAATGTCATTTTTAGCTTGTCGCACGGACACGAGCGAGGACCTAACATTGATTCTCGCGCCTGATAAACAATTTCAATTTCTCAAGCTTATTAGATGGATATTCATTTTCAAACATCATTCCTCTTGCGATTTCTCCAAACACATCTCACAAATCTTATACACAACCTGAATTAACCAGATTTAACTAGGTGTATCTTTTCAACGAAATTTCTAGATTTTCTTGAATAACAACTTCAATATTGCATAAAATATTGTTAATTGATTTTTTCGATGCTTTTTCATTAGGAAACTATAACTTCAACATTCCTTGATTCATATATCCAATTCTCGGCCTCAAGACTTGAATTTCATTTTCTTATTCTCATGTCCGTGTTTTCGTGGAAATGCCCTACTGTCAAAATTTTTCAGAAAGTCGTCATGGATCCCAAGTAGTTCAAATGAAAATGGTTCATAATTTGTTTGAGAAGGAAAAAGGACTCGGAAAGTTCGTACACACCAATGCGAAAAAGGAACAAAGTCCGTCAACTCTCGAGACGACGCCCAAGTCTCACAGCATCCCCTAATTTTTTGATGTGTTTTAGGAGGCGGGTTACATTTTTGCTCACAGAAATAACAAAAAATATCGTAAGCAACTCGGGCGCCGACATTTGCGCACTCGTCCCCGCAACTCGTGCGCAAATATCTTTTGGCGCCCTTGTTGCTTAATATACTATTTTGATCGTCTGTGCGCAAATGAGTCATTAGCACACTGTTTGTCGCTTTCACGGTCGCTTTTCATTTGCTCACAAAAGATCAAAAAACATATTATGATACTCGGGCGCAACGGTTTTCGCTTTCTCGTGACTATTTAGACCCTCCCCTGCGGCTCGAGCCTAAAAGAGTCACTCGAAGTGCGAAAACCATCGTTTGCGGCCCTTGTATCATAATATTCTATTATCGGCGTGCACGCACGATCGGAGCTTGTCGCCGATCCAAAACACTATTTCCGACCCATTTTGACGCGATCAACACGTTCTGGATGGTAAAAAATAGTCCCACTGCACGCCCTTTCGAGATAATCACATGCTGGGCGTGTTGGGTACGCACCACTTTGGCCTTCATGTTTTGCAGTGATCTCCGTATTTTGCTCATAAAATCGCTCCAAAGCTGGGATTTTCAAGGTTGAAAGAGAATTTTGAGAGTCTTGAAAAAAGGGAGCCGAATGCGCTAAAGTATGAGTTAAGATTGGTCGAAACAAAAATTTTTGGCGGCGGTTTTACTAAACGCAAGTCTCGACGCAACTTCGTTGGCGATTTCTTAAGTGTGCAAACACGAAAAATGCAGAAACTTTGCAGCTTAAATTTCCTGGGGGACGTAGAAATCACCCGGGACTGTTCCAAATCATCATTTTTCTCATATTTTGACATAACAAACGTAAAAAAAATTAATTGCGCGAAGGTCAACGAGTGCCCATCAGTTATAAGATCGGCATATGAGTACCTCCGTGGAAACTTTGAAATAATGTGTACCTGCTTAAACGAAGCTTTAATTAAAACTAACGCTAGAGGAAAAAATCTCACTAGTATAATAATAAGCAACAATAAGCAACAATAATTATGCAGCACCACCAAGAAACTCATGGGGGATTCGGGCGGGTAATTTCATCAAATTTCATAGTATTGATCGCCAAATCCCACAGCTACAATGACCAGAGGACCCTTTTTCATGTGCGCGCTGAACACATACATAATGAACTGTGGCTCAGTTCTGACCAAAATTTTACTCGCTCAGTTTCCCTCAATAAAAGTAAATTTAGGCCTTTCCACTCTTAGAGTAAATTGTCAGACGCAACTTTTCATGGCCCAAAGTATCGAAAGAATTTATTTTCACACTTTAGAAAGTACTTTTCCGCAAAAAATCGAAATTCCAAAGCTGTAGCTCAAACCGTTTGGTCTTGAGATCAATTTTAGTGGCGAAATGTCAGATCCGTGCGTGTTGCTTCAAAATGACAAGTCCGTGTGACGCTATACCGCGTTACCTGGTGTTATCCTTCTGATAGCGAAGAGTGGAAAAATTTACATTCTTGCGCGAGTTAATTCTTATTACTAGCATTATTGCCTACCTCACTAACGTTCGTCCGGCTTGGAAGTGTCTCTGATATGGTATGAGCCCCGGAAATGCTTCTGTAATTCAACAATGTAACATTGAGATTTCATAATACAGTGGATTCATAAGAAAAATTTCCTTGATGTAACCTAGTAACTGTGATTGAGAACTATTGAGTTGGTGTGACGTTGCGCATAGTGAGTTTCCTGAATCTCGAGTAAATGTATCTGGAAATTTTGCCCAGTTGGCCATCTTCAGCGACGGCCTCAGCCCCAATCCTAGACCCTGCCTCAGCCACGCCCCATTCATGGCCCCAGCCCCAGCCCTAGCCCAGCCTCACCGCAGGCCCAGCCTCATCCCTAGCTACAGGCCCAGTCTCATCCCTAGCCACAGGACCATCCTCAGCCTCAGCCATACCACCAATCCCAGCCACTGCCCAGCCTCAGTCCCAGTCCCAGACTCAGTCTTGACAACAGCCCCAGCCTCGGCTCAGACCCAGCCCAGACCTAGCTCCAGCCTCGGCTCCAGCGTCAGTCTCGGGTTTAGCCACTGCCCCAGCCTTAGCCCTAGCTCCAGCCCCAGCCCAACCCCATGCCCAGTCACAGCCGCAGCCACCAGACTCAGGCTCAGCGTTAGCTCCAATCTCAGCCTCGGACACGCCCCAGCTTAGCTTCAGACCCAGCATTGGCCCCAGCCCCAGCCCCAGCTCCAACTCGAGCTCAGCCTCATCCCTAGCCCCAGCAGCAGCCCAGCCTCACCCCTAGCTACAGGACCAGCCTCAGCATCAGCCACTTCCAGTCCCAGACTCAGCTTTGGCAACAGCCCAAGCCCAGCCTTATCTCGAACCTCGGCCCCAGCCTTAGCCCGGCAGCCCAACCCCATGCCCAGTCACAGCCGCAGCTTCAGGCTCAGCGTTAGCTCCAATCTCAGCCCGGCCAGGCCTTAGCCACAACCCCAACATTGGCCCAGCCTAAGTCTCAGCATGGTCTCAGCTTCGGCCTCAGCCTCAGTCTTACTGCAATGGGATGACGGTCAGCGGCCATTAGAGATCTCCCATCTCACTCGATCCTAATAGATTATCCCACGAGTGCGAGGGAGAAGACAGATCTTGAACGGTCACTGACCGTCATCCCATTGCAGTTCACCTTGTTCCGGAGTGTATATGCATACATACATATTAGGGTGTCCGTTATTTCCCAAGTTCTCCCGATCACCCATGCATGCCACCCCCCACAACCTGATCATTTGGTGAGATATTGCGAGAAAAAAATTTTCTGGGACCTAGGTGAAGATTGAGTGCTGCCCCGCCTAGAGCGTTTCTTATTTGAAATGTACCCTTCTAAATAAATATTTGAGTCAATCATTCGCATTTACCGCCCATGCATTCCCTTCTACGTCTTCAAAAGTGTTTTCAATCGTTAGCGGTTGCAATTTCCTTCAAAATGACTACCTGAAACATTCAATTTGATACAGTGGAACCGGAGATAGCCCCCTCATTCGCATATCATCTACCAGAAGAACATAAAAGTGACTGAAAACGACCGTTTTTTGTTTCGTCAGTTTTTTGAGTCTGGTAAAAAATCCTGACGATTAGAGGTGAAACTGAGCATGGATTCTGTTTCTACGTTCAAAAATACATCAAAAACACATATATGTGAATATATGTGAATATATTCACATCTTTAAAATAGACCGACTCAAAATTCTCATTTTTTGGATTCTTCGGGGAAAACCCTGTTTCACGGATTTGGTACCTTGAATTTTCTAAGTTTGGAAAACAGCCATAACTCTAGTTCTTCTTCATCAAATTGACTTCAGCAAGTGGTTATTTTGTAGGAAATCGTACTGGCTATCAATTGAAAATGCTTTCAGGGATATAGAAGCACGCACCTGTGCAAGAAATGTTGATTACTGAATCAAAATTTGTTTTGAGGACATAATTCAGACAAGAATGTTTCAGGTGGGACAGCACTTAAACATCACCTAGGTCCACGAAAATTTTTTTATCGCAATATCTCAACAAATGATTAGGTTGTGGTGGGTGGCACGGAGGATCGGAGAAACTTGGGAAATAACGGACACCCTAATTCATATGGTACAGAATCAATAGGGGGCAATATAAGAGAGAGAAATGAGGAAGCGAGCAATAAAATATCCGAGCGATACGCGTAGAAAAAATATATAAGGTAAGTGTACCCAACTTGCCCCCGCCGATCTCGGGGTTGGGCACTCCTTGGCCTCCCAGCAATTTTTTTTTACATCTGTTATGTTGAAATATGAGAAAATAAGTAGTTTGCATCGACTCCGAATCATTCCTGTGTTCTCCAAAAAAATGTAGAGTGATATTTCCATTTTTCGTGATTGCTTAGCTAAGAAAGCACCGAGGCAATCGCCTTCAGTAAAATCGGTGTCAAATTCTTTGAGCTCAACCAATTTCAACGTACCTTAACGCATTCGATTCCTTGTTTCAAGACCTTCAAAATCCATTTTTCGAAGTTGCAAAATTTGGATATGGAGCTGTCTTATGTGCAAAACACGGAGACGATTTGTAAACAAGGATGGCAACATCGGAGTGTACCATATGTACATGCCTCCTATGTTCATCTCGAAAGGGCGTGCAGAGCGACTTTTTTATCACTCAGAACGTGTTTGTCACGTCAAAATAGATCAGAAATGGTGTTTCGAACCACCGAAAAGCTCCAAATGTGCGTGCACGGCGATAAAAACACTTTATCGCCGATTTCCATCATTTGTTTCGGAAGAATTGAGACAGTTCGGCTCCAATCGATCCAAATTGGACGTAGTTTAGTGCATTTTAAAGATCTGTAAACATGCTTCAAAATGAGCTAAAGCACGTTGAAAATATTTGAAGTAAACCAAAGTTATTATGAAAAAGGCCCAATGGGGGCAAGTTGGGTATACTTTTTTGTAAACTCTCAAAAATCACTTTTTAGGAGAATTAAAACAGTTTGGCTCCAGTTGGTTCAAATTGAATGTACCTTAACTTGTTTTGAAGGTCTTAAGACAAGCTTCAAAATGAGCTGTGGTGCGTTGGAAAATATGGAGATGGGCCAAAGTTATTAAGAGAATGGCTTAATGGGGGCAAGTTGGGTACACCTACTAAGTTACTTAGTGGTAGTCGAGGTCGCACATCTTTCGAGACAATCCGATGCCGATGTCCTCCGCGGAGGCGCAACGTCCGCCTTCTTGCGATCGGATCGGATCGGATCGGATCGAACATGCGGGAAGCTCTCCCATGCTTGTTTTGGTGCTACCTATATTGTATATAGGTATCGGTGCGATTACGAAAGTTGACGGGAGGCATGCACCCGCGGTAATGTCTCACGTTGATACGATGTTTGTTTGAGGAGCAAGCTACGGGAGATAATTGCTTATTGATTAATCGATACTGGAAATCAGTACTGCTGGAAATTCTAATGATGAAGCGGGACCCCACCTAATATTCAATCAGTATGAAACGATCGAAACGAGATTTGTATGTATGCGGAGTATCACAATCGTGAATAGATGGTCTCAGGCTCAATTATAGCTCCAACTTCCTATGCCAAAAGTGTAAAAAAGTTAGCCCGAAAGCGTGCCAAGTCGGAAAACCTATCAGTGCGATTTTGAGCCATATATCTTTCGATAGTGAACCACGATAATATTTTC
This sequence comes from Eretmocerus hayati, assembly GCA_029851415.1. NCBI lineage: Eukaryota > Metazoa > Arthropoda > Insecta > Hymenoptera > Aphelinidae > Eretmocerus > Eretmocerus hayati. Next base: position 83,934,090 of record CM056744.1, on the reverse strand, counting down.
ACATGCTTTTCATTGTGTCTTGGTTTTTTAAACACTGCGATGCCCTAGTGATTTTCGTCGATTTTGAACACTTTTAGGGGAGTTATTACTAATTCGATCTGAGGATACTCTCCTAGTATTCAATTTGATCATCGAAACGTTTGGAATTTTTGAACTAATTCTTTTTTAAATCGACTAAATTATGAGCGCGGGTTGGATTATAATTCGTCAGAAGGTTATCCGAACATTATAGAAAATCAAATCAAGCCTGACCACTGATCAGTAAAAATGATTCGAGAAATTTAGAAAAAATGAATGCCCAAAATTTCAGGGGAATAATTTTTCTTATCGTTATGCATCATTCAGCTGCTTCTATTAACTGGTCGCCCATTGATTACCACGGAAATATTCCTCGTAGTAAACGTAAAAATGTCACGCGACTAACACGTTTTCTTCGAAATTACTGTTTCATCTTTTCGGGAGAGATGTGAGTGAGAGACCTATCCCTAAACATGCCAAATGAGGAAAGATTGATTAACTACTTATAGATTCTTTCGTAATTTTATCAATATAAAGACATCCAGAACAATTAAAAGCATTCCGATAGACATCATCTTGACACTTGGATCAATCTATAGTATTATCTTGAATATGTAACATGTATTATAGAAGGAAATTTGAGAGTATCGTTTTCTCAATGATGATAGATATTTTGAGTGATTCAAACGTGTTTTCGAATGCGTGGTTGAGCAAGATTTATGACGACGACCCCCCGCGCGGCAGCATCTCGATCGCAGCTTATCATTGACACATGGAAATGTTTAGTCAGACAATGAAATCACTAAGGATGACGTTGGTAATGTGATCTCACATCCATCAATGAACTTTCAAGACGAAAATTAAATACCCTCGGAAGCTGCATGCAGTTGAGTTTCGAGCAATGAGTGATGACCACGGTAATTTAGTAGATTTGTCAATATTTTGTGTACGCTTACACGAGATAACACGTATCTTATACATTGCATGCTTAAATACTGATGGACTTTTGATCGCTGGGAGTTATTTATTATCTTTTGCGGTTGGCGCTCAAAGGATTGTGTTTCACCTCGTCATCGGATTTCTTTCACATTCATATACAAGCTGTGAATGGAATACAATGTCTTCACTCGAAGTTCATTATCAGATAGCACTTTCTTTGCACAATATCGACAATTTAGACTCGTGTAATAGCTCAATATCTTGTTTGTTACAATTACAAATGAACTTGTGGACGGATAAGATAAAATTATACGATCTTGTAGTATTAAAATTTGAAGAAAAAAAAATGGAAAAATTGATACAGCTCCTAGGAATTAAATCATTCTTTCCTAATTTTCTACTTTCATTCGATCACCAATTTTCGATAGGCCTTTGAAGCGTAAAAATTGTTACTTGAACGTGCATAAATGTGTGAAAAATCGAACTAAGCACACTATTAATGTAATCATTGCGTGTTAAAACCATACGATTAGAATAATAATTTTGTTGCATCAACAAGTTCTTATATATGTGTTCAACTAAATGCACTAGAACATTGATTTGTTACATAACTATTCGACAACGTAGTAAGTCGGAAAACATAATAGGCCAGTTTTGGACGTTCTGGGTGCGAGAGCATTCTTTTTCATGGACTTTCCACTTTCGTTCCGAACTTATTCCAAAAAAGCTCACGATTTGTGGACAAAAAATCTGGGTCTTGCAAAATGTCACTTTGGCATTCGAAGTCTATAGATAACTTTTACGCCTTTGTGTTGTAATATATATATATATATATATATACACGCCAAGATCGTGATCATGTTCAAAAGTGGCCTATCCAAGTTTTTCCGAATTCAGCTGAAGCTGATCAAGTCCTAAATTATTTCAAACTTTCAAGCTCTCACTTCGAACCCAAAATTTTTGCAAAAGCGCGCGAAACGCGGGGGCGTGTCAAAATTCCGATCACGCTCCGTCCTGATTGGCCGCCTATCTTCTCCCACTCCTAATTCCGCTAATTTTTCCGTCTGCTTTTCTCGCATATATATGTATCCTCCGACGCACGTGCGCGCTGCTCGTCCGTCCGATTATCGTTGTTACCGCATCACACGTGTGGATTGTGGATGTGGATATCAACACAACACACAACTATACAACTAAAATATATCATACGGATCTGCGCGAATGGACGATTTGCCGTGTTCGGGCGTCTGCTACGGCGCACCACCAACAGCAACATCGGCGTCATCAGAAGCTACAGCCCAAGGCAGAAACGGCTGTGGTGAGGCAGTGATGCCCATCTCGCAGCCAGTGCGTGCCAAGAGTTTGTTACGCGCAAACTTGGAGAAGCCCAGAAGCAGCGCAGCCCGCCTACAGAGCAGGATGCCCAACATCAAGGTGTTCAGCGGCACATCGCACCCGGATTTAGCACAAAGAATTGTCGACAGGCTAGGAATCGACATCGGCAAGGTCGTCACCAAGAAGTTCAGCAACCTCGAGACGTGGTATGTTTCCCCCTATTACATTTGTGTTACTATTTTGCCACACGGCAGCGAGATTCTGCGTGATGATACGCGCCCGCGTGCGACATTTATCTTTATACAGCGCTCGCTACATCACTCAGACGGTTTCGAAGCTACCCGGACCTATTGAGTAAACTACCCATGTTTCGCTGAAAATTAACGCGAGATATCATTGTACTTCTCGATGACCCCCATTCGCGTACCTATAACTTCCCCGGCGTGTGTATACCTGAGTTTACCCAATACGTGTGCAATTCGCGAGACATCGATCCGTTCGTGCACGTGCTCGAGCGCGCCGCCGAAACTAAGACCTATAAGTGGGTATACGAGTTATATTGTTGTTATTAGATTACCTTACACCGTGCCAGCTGGAGACGAGCGCGGTGACCCCGGCAAAATTTTTGCACCGATTCCCAATAGATGAACGAGAGCCTCGTTTACCTTCCAAGGTCATTGGTACCACCCCCTCGTTTTCCCCTTCCCTACAGTGCGACCACTCATGCCAATCCGGATCTAAATTCCTCGCCGTCTTTCTTTGAATTCTGCATTCTATAGAGACCCTTTTTTATGGTAGACCCGTAATTTTTTGTGCCACTTAGATGCGAACTACCGGTTCGTACAAAATTTATCTCGTTCAAATGTGCTCACTATTCTCCGCGCTGTCCGCGGCAGATCAATGCGGTTTGGCCGACGCGTGTTTGTTTATATCCGAATATCCGCGTTTTGCGCGCTCGTAAACTTTTTTTCACATCCCATTCATAGGCGTTACATTATATAGTTGGAAAAAAATCGGTGCTCATGAAATTCCCTTGCTCTCCATTGCTATCTTTGGGGTCATTACAATTTTTCAAGTAAATCCGCTGCTGTTGAGACAAGTCAACAATAGAGTCAAGTAGTTCAGCAGCACCAGCTATTTTTTAAACATTCTGTGTTTCTTGCAGAAATGTTACATCCAATTAAATTTTTGTTGTGGAAAATGATGTCCCCTCTCTTACTTTGCTTGTTATCTGTCTCTTACATGCTGACCTAATCTGCCTGGATAGTGTTGCAATCAACTCTCAAGCCATTGCACTCATCACTCATTTAATGACTGAAATTCTCAAATCCCATCTTGCTGAATAGAAATTTCTAGTAAAACTCATTGGCAATGAAGTATTGGTGATGCCACAAGTGCTCGTTTTGTATCAAATTTCTCAATGCTCATTTAATAGTCCATTTCTATGATGCAATTTGAGTTATATCAATCATATGACCTTCCTGCATTTTCAAGGTCAAAATTCATCTACAATATTCCAGGTCTTGCGCTGTTTTTGAATCTAATTGATTTGTTCTATACAAACAGTGTTGAAATTGGTGAGTCAGTTCGGGGAGAAGATGTCTACATTATACAAAGTGGTAGTGGTGAAGTCAACGACAATCTGATGGAACTGTTAATTATGATCAACGCTTGCAAAATTGCTTCTGCATCGCGTGTTACTGCTGTTATACCTTGCTTTCCCTATGCACGGCAAGATAAGAAGGATAAGGTATGACTTTACTTTTTTTTAAATGATAATGGAGGCACAGATGAGTTGATAGTTCATTGGAATATGTTTTATCTAATCTATGAACTGGTCTCACAATTTTAGCTCATTACTTTAGATTCTACATCTACTTGTATGTGTCTTGTAAATGTTCGAACATGGTATGCAACAAAACACCAAAAGTATTACAATAAGAAATTGAAGTTTGAAGTCTTGTCCATATTATAATCATTAATGAACATCAAACTGGACATCCATCTATGACTAATTTGTTAATGCAAAAATCCTCACTTTGTATCATTCAATTTAGACACAGATCTGAAACTACTCACGGGTTTCAAAGTATTCAAACAAATCTCTTGCCTCTCAAAACATAAATATTCTTTCATTTTAAAGCATAAGGTTTTTCCTCTGTTGTGTACTCCAAACACTGGAGAGTTTTTTCCTTTTAATCACACAGTCAAATTTTGATTATGAAGCTTTAAGGATGAGTAAATAATAAACCACAAGTCTTCATAGCAAATGCTGAGTGAGTCTTCTTGCTCTATTTTTAACTTAATTTGAGTATGTGTTATGACTAGATCTTGCTCAATATCAACAAGATGTAGAGGTGTAGTATTATATAATTAAACCTGTCTATACTCAGAGGCAACAGCTAAACAATATTACAGTCTATTGAAATGATCATTCTCAGATTGATAAATCCTCATATCTTCGAGTTACATTCTAAACCTTGTAACCAATTTCATGTAGCTGCATATATTTTCTGTTCCTAACTCCATCTTAGTACATACTTTTGCTTCTAGCATTTTCTACGTCTTGATTAGTAGAAAAGTATGTGGATCTCAATATTACAGAACATTTCTCCGAGTGAACAAAGGATGATAGAATTCGAAATTAAATTTCTTGACCTTGAAAAATGAAGGGTCAAGATTGTATAATCTAGCAATGCTTTCTTCTACAATTGATTACTTCACAGGGAGGTGATGGTGGGGACAAGTCAGACTCCTCCAAGAGTCAATTTGTCTTGAAGTCGAACGAGTGGAAATTCAGGGTAACTTGTGGTGGTCTTTTTTGTCTCTTGTTTTCATTCGATAGCTTGGTCTAAAGGGATTCCAGCATTTTGCTCATCAAAGAACTCAGATTATTCAATTCCATTCAAGTAGATCAAAAGCACATCTGATGGAAATTGAACTTTGCAAGTCTCAAGTTGATCTCAGCCTTATGGGAAGTGGAGGTCATTTAACAAAAGATGCATGAATATCTATATCAAAAAATCAAATGTGGGGGTCCAGTAACTTGATCATGGCTTTACTAATACGGTTACAAAATTGCGGACGAATAGACGTCTGAGAGTATTTGAGTCGTGAAAACGAGAATCGGTACTGTATTTTTCAGAACACTTGACAGTGTATAATTCTCACTCAAAACTATTGGGTTAATGCCATTTTGGTTTAATGCCATAAAGAACTTCCATGTAACATCTGTAAGCTATTGAGAATAATCCTACATGCAACAAGTATTCAACTACACATTCTGATATTTGCAAAGCCTTACCCTTTCCTGGTACACAGATGAACAGAATGAACACAATTCCACAATTCAATTCCATATGAATCTCTGATTGCCACTAGTCTCACTATCATTATTCAAACAAGGTGTCATATTAGTAACAATACTTGGACCAGTTTTCATGGTTGATGGAAAGCATAATTTCTAACACTCAAAAAAAGTCAGAATCTTTGGGATTACTCGAGGAACCGGAAACAACGCGAAAGGTATTTGTTTTAGGCCGGAGGTCATTTCAGAACAAGCTTACACCCAAAGATTCGAGGAGGTATATGAAGAGGGATGGTTTGGAGTAATCCACGCCATTTGTTTGAATGTACTTCTATTCATGGAGATGTCTTCTAGGTTTAGGCACGTTGAATTGGGTTAATCAAATTATAATAGGTATGAATGAATTGAGCAATAGTGTCCTTCATTCTGATAATTTTCTCTTTTTTCATTCAGAACATTGGGTGCATCGATACCTGAGAACCTCAGTGTCCCGTAAATATCCCGAGTTCTTTGACCATTCGTCGGAAAGGTCTGTCGTCGGACAAATACGTGGATATAGGATAATATTTAATGCCTGATACATTCATAAACGTGATCAGTGTACTCATGGAGCAGCAGCTGAAGTCAGATCACACATTTTTTGCGGATCATTTAGCATCGCTCGATGCCGGTGGAATGCTATAGACAATATCTTCGTCACTCTCAGCGTTTTGTTTCAACTCTGACGTTACTGCTCTTACTATTATTCTTTCTAGGTACAAGAGCCCTTTTGCTAACTTTCATCCAATCTACGTTTTTGCATTTAGGAAGAATACGCTTTCATTTTCATTAATCCTTTCTACGAGTTTCTAGCTTGCTAAAATGATGAGAGATTACCATGCTCATTTCCACTGAAGTGACTGTCCGAAATTGAACCTTCGTAGCGAAGGCTTGATCATAATCAAAACTTAGATCTTTAGTTGAAATGTTCGCCGGGAGCTTTCGTCAAAAGTTTTATCTCTAACTGAAGTTGAATTTGAGAATTTCGTATGCAACTAGTTTCCGTTAAGACCGGTGATTTTGGAGAACATTAGCCAATTTAAGTCACTTGTATCAAATCCGCATCTTGAGTCGATTGAATCGCTTCATTGATTTCTCTGTAGCAAAGTTATAATAATTGACTTGCACAAATGAACAAACTGTGGCCTTTCTCAAGGTCTAAGATTTGGCGACTTGCAGTAGTCGAGTTGTCCCGGCTAAACTACATCGGAGTAGCTTGAATATTTACTTTTTTTGTTCTTGAAAATAAGGCTCCAAAGTTAACGAGACTCGATTACCATTCGTTGAAAATGCGTTTGTGGGAATTCTATGCAAATATTAAGGGAAAAAATCCTTCTTCCATCGTTTTACACATCAGGGAGAATACGTTTGCCATTAAGTGATTGGAATAACACTCCATTCGACTTTCAACGGGGTTTTCATACGAATCTAACCGATTCATTTTTTTTCTTTCACCAGATCATTTTTGGAGTTCATACAAAAAAAATTGTGATAGAAAGAGATCTCGTTAAAGAATTGGCAGAAAATTTCTACTAGTTTTCCGCCTTGCTACTGTTTTAATTCTTAGCACATCCCGAGGGCTCCTAAACATTCAAAACTTCGATCTGTCAAAAGAATAAAATATGCAGATTTGATACTGAATTCGCGGTGTTGAGCTCCTCGTCTTGATACCAGTAACATCAAGTATCTACAAAAAATTGAGCCTTTCTTCAATGGCCCCAGTGTTGTTTCACACTCAATTGTAACTACTTGAAATTTCAAAAAATTATCGGACACATTCTTAAAAATCATTGAAAGTCTATGTGTGCGACACTCAAAATCATGAGAGAATGTGCAAGCACTTATCTCAAATTTTCGTCTCGTTAGTGCCTCTTTCACAACGATTCGAATTTTTCACTTGTGAGTAATTCCACGAGGAAACAATAGACAAAAATGGGATGGGCCTCAGACTCCTTTTGAGTCAACTTTTTTGATTCCATAGGTCAAAATATGAACGTATGTGACCATGAAAAAAATTGGAAAAATTTTTTCAGACCCTGGCGCATAAATGAAGATTCTGTTTTGAACTTTTTTTTGGCAAAATTATCGTAACTTTTTTATTAAAAAATCGTTATAATTCAAGAACGACTCTAGGTATAGGAACGGGATTAAATGCATCTGAAAGGTGAGTAAAAAATCTATTCAAAACCTTTTCGAAATTTTGGTTGTCATATACCCTCGATTATACATGGATGATTCCGTGGAAATCATCTTTGACTCTTTTTCTCAAGAAGCTATCTTTTTGGAATATTCAAAAGTATATTATTTGATATAAAAATTGAGTTCTCTCCGAAAAAAATATTAACATCCTGCATTTTTGAGTTCTAAGGTTTTTTTTGGGCGTTTCATGAATTTTAATGATGGAAAACCTCAATTTTCTGCGCATCCGCGAGATTTGAGGATTGCGAAACCAATTATTTTTTAAAAACTGTTGAAATTTTCTTTAAATTGACCACTTGCCGAGTTCAATTTCATTAACTAGGACCGGAGTTGCAGTGTCCGAAAGATAAAGGTTGCATTAAGCGAGAACATGAAGGCATCCATCGAATCGAATACGGATGAATTTTGCTCCAAGCTGCTTTTTGTACTCGGTGTTAAAAGTGACTGAGACTTTGGTTCAAATAAACTAAATTGATTTCAGTAAGTGATCAAATTAAAGGAAATTTCCTCAGCTTTTCAAAAAAATTGGTTCCGGAATCCTAAAATCTCGCGCATGTGCGAAAAAATAAAGTTTTTCATGAGTAATTTTGTAGATTTTTCGTTCTTGATGTTTAATATATGAGATGATTATTTGGTCTCATCGAGTCCTTCAAGATCGATGAGACCAAATAATCATCTCATAAAAAATTTTTCATCGTCAAAACTCATAAAACGCCCAAAAACAGCTTAGAACCCAAAACAGCAGAACGAAAGTATTTTTTTCAGAGAGAACACAACTTTTTACATCGAGAAATTTACTTATGAATATTCCAAAAAAATAGCTTCTTGAGAAAAAGAGTCAAAGATGATTTTCGCGGAATCACCGTTATAAAATCAAGGTGATATGACAACCGAAATTTCAAAGTTGTTTTTGATGAATTTTTTACTCATCTCTTAGATGCACCAAATCTCGTTCCTCTATCTAGAGTTGTTTTATAATTACAACGATTTTTCAAAAAAAATTCACGAAAATTTTGCAAAAAGAAGTTCAAAATACAATCTTGATTTGTGTGCCAGGGTCCGGAAATGATTTTCCAATTTTGTTCGTGGTGGCAGATGTCCATATTTTGACCTATTAGGATGAAAAAGTTGGCTTAAAAAGAAATTTGAAACCCACCCCTTTTTTGTCTATCGTTCTCTCGTGGAATTACTCATGTGTAAGAAGCTGGTTTCTTGCGCAAAAAATTTCCCGATTCGCACAAGTTGACTCAAACTTGAAAGTGCGAGTTGATCTTAAATTATCAATTTTAGTTTCCAAGCATGGAACTCTTCAAATCTATGCAGAACATTTTTCACAGTTTCTAAGTAGATTGGGACTATTTCTTAGTCAACCGGTGTTGCTACAAACCGCAATCCAACACGAATCGCGTGGAATTTGACTTGATTAAATCGTAAAAGATTTCTATTTTCGAGAGTACATCGGATATCAACTAGTTGCCGTTCAGTTTCAAAAAGTTTGACGCAAATCTGGTTTACGAATATGTCGAAGCTGCTTGTGAGAGTCGAAATTGGTTTATCTCCGAGTTCTAAAATTGAGTTAGAGGTCGAAAATATTTCCGAAAAAAATCTCTGAGAACTACTCCAAGGCCCCCTCTTGTTTTATGCATGTGTTAAAATAGTCCTCCTCATAGCCAAGGTATTTGAACGATTGGGTGTTTTCAGGATTTTGTACCTGAACTATCGACAGTGAGTATTTGAGAAATAGCCGTCAGCGACGAAAATCAAGATTTTCGAGTGAAGCATCTGTCGTTATCGCGACGATAAAATAACGCCCAGTTTTGAATTGGTAGATATTCATTTCCGGGAATTCATAAATTAATACAATCGTTTTTTGATGCGTTATATTTCAAAATACTTCCATAGCCAATTTTTATAGGACTAACACAAACCTACAAACCATCATGAACTCTGAAAAATTTCACCCTCAAACTGACGTCTAATATTCGGTAAACCCATATTGACGGAAATCTGAATGAGAGGGCAAAATATTCATATAATAGCCAAATCACTATATCACTTTCATCAAAAATTCCTTTGGTTTGTCTCATCATCGTTCCAAGGTATTCTGCTAGTTCTCTCATAGTGTCTGAGCCCAACGTTTTTCAACATCAAATCCAAAGAATTTTACTCTTATTGAAGCTCAATACATTAAAATTTCATTTTTCTACTGCCAATGCGTGAAAAAGTGAATTTTGACTGAATCTTCGATATTTCTTCCGGCATCGACGTGGAAAAAATAGAGTTCGACATTCGGGGAGTATCGTTATCGGAATCAAACCGCTGATTCCGAACCTGGCTAAGACTCGGACCGGAAAAACATCGATTGTTCGCGGAAGTCAGCACTTCCACTATCATATTGAAATCTTCATTACGATTAGCAACTCTTGTTTGACCGTGAAATATTACACTATCGTGTTCTACTAGCGGATACGAGTCAGTGCTTCTTTCGAGATAATTGTTAATAAATAACCTGATGTATACTACGAGCCTATACGGATTCAAAATTTGGCCACGTTACCGTGCATATCTTGATGCAAAAGTTCTCTTGAGAAAACCACCTAAAAAGCATCGTAAAGATCAAATGGATCAGAATCTATTATTATAATAACGACGAAACGTCGATATATCTACGTTGGCTTATTTATTTTGAAGTACGTTGATTAAATTATTGTATAAAATTTGGATCCCTTCGTATTTTTTAAATATCAATCATACCAGAGCAGTCACCGTGTTTCCATCGTATATCTTCCAATGTGATATCGCATTACTTTCAAAATCGGACAAATAATCTTTGACAACCTTATTCGACTGGAGAGATGCTTTTCCATAGCACCGTCATCTATAAAAATTTTTTTGAAAAGATTGTCATGAATTAGCTCGCCAAATTAATCAGTTTGTCTTTGCCGTATACGAATAGTATGAATCGATTTGAGTATTAATGCTTCGATAATGTTTTAATGAGACTACCACACTAGATTCTTGATGCTCGATTACTGGTGTCGGAGAGTAACTTGGAACATGATGCATTACAAGAAGACGATTGACTGACTATTTTACTTTAGCATACTAAAATTACTCATTCGGCATAATCTAACCAAAAAACATCCCTAACATCTCCCGCTTCTTGTGACGTTTGAGCTCATACGTAGCCCATCAAATCTCGTAATTGTTTGGGAAGTGCAATACATTTCATAACAGAATTTTGAAATTTCATTTTGTATTATTCATCTTCAAACGTCTTTTGCACAAATGATTTGATATTCTTTATTCCGTGTAACTTACTGTCCAATTTCAAATATACTTCAGGCACACTGCGTATTGTTATTCTGTCATGGTCATAATATGCAATATTCCTGGTTTTAAATGAATGAATAGAATTGTACTGTGCTTGTCCAAACTCACAAATACTCATTAATCAATTGAAATTCTCGTCATTCAAGAGTGCATTTGCAACACATCCAATCTAGTCAATATTTTGGTGTGGTATAGCTCAAATTATGATACCTGAAATGCCAAGCCATTGTATCAATATTTTGTCCCCTCTTAAAACAAAAAAATTAATGGAAACAATTGTATCAAGCCGTTTACTTAACGAACGAATAAAAAGTTATGTCAGTATGAAAGTTCAAGCTTTGTTGGAGCCATCGAAATTGCTGAACTCAGAATTACTCAGATATTTTGCAAGATGAGTCTGACGCAAACTGAGATCAATAACGCTCTTAATTTTTTGAACGTTTGTGTTGTTATTAGACGATGTTAACGAAGAACAGAAAAAAATTCCAATGAAAACGACGTAGGCAAATTTCCTGGGTGTAAAAGTCTTTTTTTCGTTCTAAGACGAAATTCTGATAAATTTCCATTTTCATGATTATTCCTATGGTATCAATTGCGATTGTCTGTGCGTGAGGCCGTGTCCTGCGCACTACTTATTGACTAATAAAGTATCGCTCTTTCTCTCAACACTTTGGAAAAGTCGGCTTCTAGTCACTTTAATCCAAAAATAATTGTATACGCGTCTCTCATCTCCAGACTTTGGGGCAAGGAATATATTTTATCAATATTAATTACATTCACAAAAGTTGATTGATCGTGATCCGAATCTACCAGAATTCGCATCTCGGGGAATATGGTTTTCCACTTGAAATGTGGAGAACGAGGGTTAAACACGCGAGTGAGTTGTATTCAGCTGTGGTTCCAACATATTCTTGATTACAGAAAAAAAAATTAGAAAAATCGTAGACACCATAATTCATTTAGAAATGAGGTCTGCCTTATTTTAGTTTTCGTTCCATAACAAATTGTCGGAAAATTTTTGACTTTGGAAAAAAGTGAAAGGCTGCTAATATTGACATAATTTAGCTTAATCTTTCGTCAACGACTTTCTTCTAAAGGAACTTCTTTGTTATTTTCGGCTATCATCAATACTCAATCTATCTACCTGTCTTTGCTCTCCTACGCTCTATCCAGTTGAAGATTAATCTTGAACCATTTCAGATTACAGGAATATATAAGTTGCAAATGGACTTTGTCAACACCCTCATTACATAGATATAAAATTATGACTCGAAAAAAGAGACGTCCAATCATTCAAATTCACAGACCTCGTAGATTATTTCACGCTAATTCGTATGAAAAAATTTTCAGAGTCGAGCGCCAATCTCGGCAAAGCTGGTGGCGAACATGCTGTCGGTAGCCGGGGCAGACCACATAATTACAATGGATCTACACGCGAGTCAGATCCAGGGCTTCTTCGACATTCCCGTAGACAATCTGTTTGCCGAACCAGCAGTGCTCAAGTGGATCAAAGAAAATATACCAGAGTGGAGAAATAGCACGATTGTCTCTCCGGATGCAGGCGGTGCCAAAAGGTACAATTGAATTTCGTCCGTATAATCGACTCAAGCTTCTGCATATTTTGTTTTTAAAATTATGCTCAATTTTGCACCATAGAAAAACGTCCCATTTTTCTTAGACTAATACTCATGAAAATTTTGAATGCTATTCTTGAAATAATAGCGTTATCAGCGTATGTGTTCGAATAGCAAAGAGCTGATAAGATAAATTTTGATACGCCCTAGATCGTCATCCAAACTTCTAACAAACTCTTTTGGTGGAGGTCTTCTCCGTGATGGAATGAGTATTCTAAATTTTTTCGGGATGGAAGGGTTACTGTGACTCGTTCCTGCAAACATTAAAATGATATATTTTAGCTTTGACCGTAGGTGAGACTCGAAATTATGACAGGAATGTCAATTTGAAACAATCCTACCTGAGTACTAACCTACCAATGATGTATCGAGTATGGTTCGTGTGAAAATTGAAGACTATCTTCAAAATGTCAGATTTTGGTGCAAAAAGTCATTGCTGTGATGTAAAAATTTCCGCACCTGACTGTGATAAAAATAATCGTTTTGAGCGCTTCCGTGTGTACTTTGCTACGTGAACTCGAACTTTTCATTGTCTTACTTCGTTCTCAGAGTCAGGATAAATTAGTTTGTTACCTCCGACGATGAATACATTTTTTTCTATTTCTTATACGCAGGTAGGTGTTTTTCTTCGTAAAAGGTCGTGCCACGATCAAATTTCAATAAACTCCAGCTATAATTTTCTATGGTATAACTTCATTTTAAAGTCGCATCATCCAAAATTGAGGAGTGTGATCTGGATTCAGATAAATTTGATCTTCAACCAAGTCACTAAAGATTTCAAACGCGATCATAACTGCTCATTTGAAACACATTAAGAATATGCTATAACAGATTTACAGCAAGAACCTACGGTGGTAGTAGTTCACTTCTAATTTATTCTACTACTCGATCCCGACCAGATGGGGATGAGACATTCTGTGGATCATTTTTAATGAGCTCTCTTTAATTTGGATAAAGTTTTGAGGTTTCACGTAGTACGCCAAGAATAGTATATTACGTATCGAGTGCTGGAAAACTTTTTTCTTCGTGGAAATCATGCTGGACGTCGGCGAAGCCGACGTCCAGTATGGTTTTCACGAAGTAAAAAGTTTTCCACACGAGATACGTAATGTGTTTTACATGCTAGTAGCGTAGAAACATTTGTTTCCAGGCTTTCTCGCCAAGCGAGGACGCCTGGAAACACGTGTTTCTACGCTACTCGCATGTAAACTTAGAGGAAAAAGAAGCCGTAGTATCAAAGCTGTGGTCAATTGCGGTCCCGGAGAGAAACTGCCAGTTAAATAAGTCGCCATTATTCAGCTAACATTGAATGAAACTGAACCTAATCTTTTTCGTTGGCTGCAAAATATTCGCAATAAACTGAAGCGCAATCCGAAAAGATGAAACCCGCCAATCGTGTGTGGTCTTCGGTTGATGCACGTATACTTTACCAGCTATTTCATAATCTCAAATCAGATAGTGATTTTTCGTTTACTTTAGTGGAATCATTTTCAGGACAACAGTAATTGATTAAAAATCAACTCATGAACCTTTACAATCGCGATGATAGTTCTCCAGGCATTTCTTGACCTCTTCTCATTTTTCCATGTACCGGGCATCTCCCAGGCAACATCATCTCCAAGTGTATAAATGGGGGCGTTTCAAACTCCAATTTATCCAACACCTTCACTGCTATGGATCTTACCGGTGATGGGCCTATGCGTCCAACCCTGTGTGCGGTGGTGATCAAAATCCCATTAAATGGGTCCGATCGGCCAGGCTCATCGCACACAGGAACCGAACGCGTTTTTGGCCGTCGCAGTGAACGTGTTGATATCTTATCAACACAAATGCGAATACTATATATATATTTCCTTCACAGCGATGGTCGGTGGATGACAATCAAATTTTTAATATTTTATTTCAGAGTGACATCCATTGCAGACCGCTTAAATGTAGACTTTGCACTCATTCACAAAGAAAGGAAAAAGGCCAATGAAGTAGCAAGTATGGTGTTGGTCGGTGATGTTAAAGATCGAGTAGCAATTCTAGTAGATGACATGGCGGATACTTGTGGCACGATAGTCCACGCTGCGGATAAGCTCGTCGAAGCAGGAGCCATCAAAGTTTATGCTATTTTGACACACGGCATATTCAGTGGTCCAGCAATCAGCAGAATCAACAATGCTTGTTTTGAAGCTGTTGTAGTTACGAACACCATTCCTCAAGATGCTCACATGAAAGACTGCTCAAAAATACAAGTAAGTTGAATACATTTGGACTAGATTATTATTGCAAACATTTCTGCTCTTAAGAAATCTATTTCTGATTGATTTGAACTTGAGTTTCTGTTCGGACCCTCTGATCACTCCATTTTCTTCACAAAGTGAATGGTTTCAACCAGTTGATGTATGGCTCCCGCTATTTTTACTACTTTTAAAGACATTTTTTCGCATCAAAATTTCGATACAAATTTAAAACGGTTCCTTATATTTGAAATACGCCACGGACTGATCATTTCCCAGCTCTTGAGAAAATCAAAACATTTGAATTATTTTTTATCAAAAATTTCGATTTCAAATTGAGATTCCCGATGTGATGCTCAATTTGGGGTTCATACAGTCACAACATGCTCATTATCGCGATACTGCTTTATAACTTTTGTCTTCGACTATTTACGTCAATCAATTTCATACGTACAAGGCTGAAAATAACTCACAATTTTATTTTTCAGTGCATAGATGTCTCGATGATGTTTGCTGAAGCAGTAAGAAGAACCCACAATGGGGAATCAGTGTCCTATCTATTCTCGAATGTACCTTATTAAATATAAATTTTTTTTATTGTTAGGCGGACCACACGGAAATTGTAACTGTATGCTAGTGATTAATGACGATTACCTGATAAGAATAGAAAGAAAGCGTAACTAGATCGATTGGCTTATTCAGAAGAGGCCGACATCTTTGATGAGAATCCAAGTTTTCAAATGTCCATGACACATCCTTTCCAGAACATAACAACTTTATTGATAACAATCCTTTAGAATGGACTCATTCCGTTTCATTTTGATGACCTTGCATGAACTTTGCATATGTTGAAAAGCACAATAATGTGAAGAGCACGTGTTGGATGTTTTTCCTATTTGGGTGATTCAAAATAGATCATCGTATGAATCCTTTAATCACAGCAATCAACAGATTTAGGTGTAGAAAATCTTAGATGACCTTTTCTCCATGAGTATCGTGATACTGTCCTTAAATTGGCTTCAATAGTTCAGTCCGAACTGTTTGCATTTAAGAATCACAGATATTTGACGTTATACATTTTTGTGTTATGCAAGAAAATATGAAAGAAGGTGTTTGCTAATCTGGAACTGATATTAATAACTGTCGTGAGTGCTAACTCGATTCTATCCATTTTGGAACTTGAAACTTTTCTGAATATTTTGACAAAATGTCTGAGATTACGTGAATTAACAGACTCACTCAAGAAACATTTTTACGTTATACATTTTGCCCCATTAGAATATGTGTGCATATACATCAGATCGTTCAAGAGCGTCAGAGTCTTACATACAATGTTTGATGCGATAATCTGTCACTCCAATGGAATGAATTTTACAATGAAATTTTGATAATTATAGCACTTGCAATCCATCTTCGGATTCATTGTGCAAAAGCTAATGCGAAAAATATAGAATTATATCTGCTAATCAAATGATATGAGTTGTCCAGTTTCGGTCCAAATTGCGAGTTGTGAATAAGTCTTGACATCCGAAAAAGCACTTTTGAGTATCATGATAAGCAAAAAAAATTGTGTATTCTTTCAATCAATTGTGGTAGTAATTTAGAAAAATCGGAAAACATGTAAATAATTCTAGTACAGTGAGCAGGTCTCAGTAGCTCAAGCTGGTCTTCATGGATGTGATTGGATTGTCATACTGAAAATGGTAGTTGGATTCATACAATTTTATTCTTCCCCAATATCATGATTCTAGTACAAAATTTACTGTAAACATTGATTACGATGAGCATTGATTTACAAGAGAACCGGTTTTTCTCGGTCCCAAAACAGTAATCAGCTGTACTAATATTTGGACGTCATGCTCAAAATTATTCTTCTATCCATGAATATACAGACTGATGAGTTAAAGACTAAATCCTTATAGTTGGGATAACTCCTCATCACTGCTAAGTTGTCCGGGATCTTTTGATAATTTATCACTTTTCCATCTTTCCTAAGTGGGAAGTTGTTGTTTATAAAATTGACATCATGCAACCAAGCGACTCAAATTCACTACAACTTTACATTGTGAACAGAATGATGGTGAATCATGTTAAGATTCTAAAAATTGTACTATATAAGATAATAAATACTGCTTTTATATAAGAACGGACAAGTAAACTCATTATTATATCACATTTTACTGGGTGCATCTTGCTTAGAGTAAACCACACAGCCTTGCATTTCAATGAAATACACATGATTACATTAAGTACGCTCTTACGAATAGAAATCAGTCTGACGCGCTTCTCCAAGAAAAAGGAACGCAATCATCTGCTTCATCATGTTTTTTCCACTCCTGGAGGCAACGTTATATCAAAAACCACCGGTGGATTACTTGGTAAATAGTTCAAATCACATGTTGAAGCATTGATGAATATTATCTTGCCATCTGATGATATACCATATCCTAGAAAAAGCCAAGAAATTTAATTCTGCGGTTTGAAAAAAGATTCCAAAATGAGAGTTGATACTGAATCTTGCAACTAATAAATGTTACTACACTCGAAGCGTTTCATGAAAAAAATATGTTCTACTTTGGATTTTTTGTAGGAAAAAATGCATACCTTCGTGAACATGACCAAAGACATGATATTTTGGCTTGACACGATTTTGAATGGTGGTCAATAACTCAACACATCCAGCTCTGACACCACTGCAACATAGATCACCATGACCTATGGGTGGAGTATGAGTGACCAAGATGTCTGTGTCAGCTGGGATCAAGTCCCATTTAGATAAACATGCTTCACCTCGTGGTACATTAAATGCCCATTTGCAGAATTCAGGTTGCCTGCAGACAGACAATCGCGGTCTAATTCACCAAATTTATGCATAAAAAGGTAATTGATTTTTTACTATTTTTCAAAATTAAAATCTGTAAAAACAGTTGTTTGAAAAATTTGAGATTATTCAAGTAAATACCAGTTAACTCAAATTTTCTCTTCAATATAATCAGACCATCATTACCTAGATTCCATTACTTATTCAAAAGTCTTACAATAAAAGTAGTCTGGCTTCAAAGTGATCACTTTGTCACAAAAGAATCATGCTAGTCAAGTCTCAACAAAATTAAACTAAGAAATTTGAACAAAATTGAACTAAGAAAAATTTGAGCAATTATCTGGATCATCCTTCTATTCTCACATTCAATCACTAATGATCAAAGAATATTTCTATTTACCATGGTGTTCCATATATTTTAATGCCAAATAAGACAATTTCTGAATCCTCCAAGTATGTACAATTTGTGAGTTTGTCCTTGACATTATCTGTTTGAATAGCCTCATCTAGAATATCTTTAGACATTCCCAATGTTGGAATACTGTCAAATATACTGGTCCCAGTCGTCTTATGTCGATCTCCTTTTGGATGGGTTGAGAAGGGGTGAGTAAATGTAGAATCAAAGCTCAACTCATGATTCCCAGCAATTACTATCTTATGCTTATGAGGAAGATTACCTGAATGAAAAATATCAGACATATCCAGAGTGAGATCATCAGTCATATCATTTCATCGACAGTAACTAAACTATAATTTGTTCTCTGCATTTAAAAAGTCATCAACATTTCCACACAGACGTTTCTGAGGGATTTGACCTTATGGAGTGATGGCACTGGACTTCAACAAAAGCAAGCTTTATTGATTTCAATTTGGGTAACTACTGTTGGAACTACTTTGTTGCTTTAGCTATGGCTCAATTATTTCAAGTTTTGGTAGTACAAGGTGCCTGCACATTTTCAAAAACACACTCGAAATCTTACTGTCAAATTATTCCTAAATATAGTACTTTACCAATCCAGTTGTTGAAATCGATGACTTCTTGAAGGCTCCCACATTTTGTGAAGTCTCCAGCATGGATAAAAACATCTCCATCAGGAATATCAAACTTGATATATTGAGTTAAGGAGTGTGTGTCACTCATACATACAACCCTGAGCTGTAACATCAGAATTTGGGAACATTGTATTTCTTCAGTGTAGACTTAAGAATATTAATAGATAGATAATACTATACCTTATCACTAGGCGCTTGATCGGTAGGAATTTTGGTTATTATCTTTATAACTTTCTGTTGTTGTGAGAGTTCTTGCCATGCTGCTGTAGGATTTGATGTTAGAGGATGAACATCGATCTTCATATTTCTCTGGATTACAGGGGAACAAATTTTCTTTATCTATCTATCTTTTATGTCAAGTCAACTTGACAACTTTTTCAGTGCATAATTCAAAGATTTCGGCGTAGAGTTGGAGACAATATTAACAGAATGGTTGCCAATTATCCATGAGCAGTGATTAAGGAAAGTCATATTTGTTAGTATACTGAAAGACGTTTACTGGTGATTTGAGGATATTTAATACTTTAATTGTCATTGTTGTTGAGGAATAAAAATGCAAAGAATATACGAGAGCAAGTCACAAACGCCACAGACCACAGATGTCATGCCGTAGCAGAAGCCAGCCGTTCGCTTTGGTCATGATCCAACCTAAGCTGGTGGAATAAGCCATATATATTATACTCATCTTGAGTGAAGATTCTCTCATTCTGAGGAATTTGCTGGCCTTGTCCAGCTGGCAGTTGGCTTGGCAGTGGTTGGCAGAGTTTGTTCGATCTTGATTTGAGCGTCTTTGATCGATCTAAGCAAGTCATTGCTGTAAATCAGGAAACATCATCGATCGGATCCCATTGTGCAATACATACAAGACTGAAAACCACCCAATTTATCAATCGTAGCGTCAAGATCTTATAGAAACAAAATCGCAACAATGCTCAGAAAGGTAAACGAAATTCAAATTCACATTCATTTGTTTCAATTTGTTGCTTAGGCTGACTGCGGCGGATGTATTATTCATCGGATACCACAATTCCTTTTCAGATTGCCAATCCGACCTTACTTCAAAATTCTTTGAAAAGTTTTTCAACGAGTTCGGTATGCAGGGACATCAACTTCCGTATGTAATCTTTCCAAATTTATTTTACAAAATAATGAGAAAATTTCAATATCAAGGTCAATTGATGCAGAGATGCTAATCGTTACATAATCGTTGATGCCAACATTCCATGAAGAACAATGTTGTCTAATATGCAGTTTTTTAAAGAAATTTAGCTTATTGCACAACTTTGCATGATCTCATGCAACATAGGCAAGCTTGAAGACTAAACAAAGTTTCTTGATTCACCAATTAGAATACACTTTTTTGTTCATTTTGACAAGGCCATGAAACATCAGCAAGCACAATCTTTGTCTTGCTCTATCAATCAAATGAGATTTTCTGAATAATTTGCAATTAATACTTTGAGCTTTATGTCTCACTGCAAAAATGTCTGGTAACTTGAAATTGGCATTTCAGAGCTCAGCGATACTCAAAAAGAGATGAAAGAGCTGGCTGAGAAATTCACCAGAGAAGAAATAATACCAGTAGCTGCTGAACATGACCGCACTGGAGAATATCCTTGGGACCTAGTTAAGAAAGCATGGAAGATAGGGCTCTTGAACCAGCATATCCCTCAAAGTATTGGTATGTACGATTGAACCTATGTAGATCATAGCTCCAAATGCATGTGCATCTAGTACTCGTCAATTATATTTGACACCAGAGAGCATAATACCCTATTACACAATCTATCTTTTAATCGATATGGACAAAAAATGTGGTAAATACTTGAATTTTATTCATAAAATTTGGAAATATAATCTTTGGTATTACAGGTGGACTAGGATTCAATATTTTTGAAGGGTGCTTAGTGAGTGAAGCTATTGCCTATGGATGCACAGGGATAAAAACTGCACTAGAAGCATCAGGGCTCGCAGTGAGTATATTATTAGTCTGAGAGTTTAAAAGGTATCAAAACAATAAAATATTGCAATTATATTCAGCAAACACCGGTAATCTTGGCTGGAAACAAAGAGCAACACAAGAAATATCTTGGAAGACTACTGGAAGAACCTATCGTTGCAGCAAGTATTTTATGTTGATGTCTTTGTAATAGAGTTGAATATTATATTTAAATATCTTTCCAGGCCTATTGTGTGACTGAACCAGGAGCAGGATCAGATGTTGCAGGTATCAAGACCAAAGCAGTCAAAAAAGGAAATGAGTACATAATTAATGGTACTAAAATGTGGATTACTAATGGAGGAGTTGCAAACTGGTACTTCCTCTTGGCTCGCTCCGATCCCGACCCTAAAGCTCCAGCTAGCAAGGCCTTTACAGCTTTCATTGTTGACCGTGACACACCTGGAGTATCGCCTGGTCGCAAGGTATGATATCGCATAAATCAGATTTTGAGCTTGTGAGTCGTTTTCGATGATTAGAAATGAATATTCAGGTTGATCATTATCTTTCGACATGAGAGGTATTTAATCTTGCTTGGAATCTCGGTTCTCTAATTCTCTCTGGTATTGATATTTCAATACATCCAAGAAAGACCTCTGAAATGAGAGTTAGATTTTAGTATCTCCATGGAGAAATATCTTGTAGTATTGAGTGCAGAAGGGGAGTGGGGGCTTTTTACTTTGAAAGTTTTACACTATTTTCTAACGCTGAATCGTTATTTTTCTGCGAGAGAGTTTGAAACTTCTTTCTTGTTTTGGGGTCTGATCGGAAAATGTATATATTCGCGCCTCAAATTGGAAAGGAGTAACTGCACCCCCGCCTGTGTACATACACGTGACTTTGCCTTGATGAGTTTGTAGCCTTCAGAGTTTACATCGTTTTCGACATTGCTTGGACCTCTGATTTCTTACTCCTTAATTGCGCAATTTTCTCTCGCAGTCTTGGGAATATTTTGAATTGAATTGTTATTCTTGAATTGTACCTCAGTTAGAAATTTGGTCAATCATAATGACATACATCCGCCTGTCAGTTCTCATTGCTTCGACGAAAACTTGACTTATCTCGTCCTGTCTTTTTTCTACTTTCTATTCAAAGAGACTAAGGTTAATAACAATGATGTTCACCTTTGTGATTTGCTTGGAATTTCAATTTTCAGGAAATCAATATGGGTCAACGAGCGTCTGATACTCGCATGGTAACGTTTGAGGACGTTCGAGTACCAGCTGAAAATGTACTCCTTGGAGAAGGAGCTGGATTCAAAGTTGCTATGGGTACTTTTGATAAAACTAGACCTGCGGTACCTAATTATTTCTTCATAATTGACATTCTTGCTACGATTTCACTTGCCATAATTGTTTTTATTCTCTTTAAAGGTTGCTTGTGGTGCTGTTGGCTTAGCCCAGAGAGCTTTGGATGAGGCTTTGAAATATTCCATGGAGCGAAAAACTTTCAACAAACCCATTGCCGAACACCAAGCCGTCGCTTTTATGCTCGCCGATATGGCTGTTGGAATTGAGACTGCCAGACTTGCTTGGATGAAGGCTGCTTGGGCACTAGATAACAACGATCCAAGCGGAACCATGCTCGCCAGTATTTCAAAGTGTTATGCTGCAGATATCGCGAATAAGTGTGCAACTGATGCTGTTCAGGTAGAGATAATGGCTCTTATTGATTGAACTTTTCATGATAATTATCTTCAAAAAATCGCATGTGTTCACCTCTCCGCATGTGCGTAATTTTTTGCAGATATTTGGTGGTGCTGGATTCAATACCGACTATCCCGTGGAGAAATTGATGAGAGATGCCAAGATCTACCAGATTTACGAAGGAACTGCTCAAATTCAGAGACTGATTATCTCAAGACATCTCTTTGCCAAAGCCAAGATGGGATAAATTTGAGTTAATCAATTACTTACAGTATGTCAATTCAACATAATCAATGCAATATAATATTTAAGAATTCATGAAAGCGACTTTTACGGTCGATATATTTTTACATGCATGTTTGAAAAAATTTTTGTATGCTTTTTTATGAACTTAGGTGTAAGTATACATTTGAGCTAACTTGGAATTATATGGAACATACATTAGATGACTTTTAATTCATGTTAATTGTTAATTATCATTCTACATGCAGTTATGAAGTACATATTTTGTAAACTTATATCGTGAATATAATCTATATTTCATAATTGTTTGCCATAGTTAATGTCTAACACACATGAAAGCTAGAATCAAGACGTGTGTGATTCGTAGTCATACTCTGGACTACTCAGAAAATCATATTTGAGTCTGAATTGGGGAACTTGGGATCAGTATAGCAATCAACGATGCGATTCTTTGATCCAAATTTTTTTTGTTCACCTGAGAAAATTTTTGAAGAGTTGTGGTAAATGACGTGGGGACGTCCACCAGTAGAAGAGCAAATCAGCATTCCCACACTAAACTACCTATACTAACATTCAGAGAAGGAGTTGAGTCAAAGAATCAAGAAATTATCTCAGCCTTTTTTCGAGTTTTGGTGCCTCATCGCGGCAAGGACTGTCACTCCATCAGTTCTAGAAAAACCTATCTTAGAGGGTGTGGGTTTGATATTTCATTTATATAACAGTCCCATGACTCGGCAACTAATCGTAAACTCATTCAGCATTAAAACTTGCTCGAAAGTATGATGGATGGAAAAGAATGTTTCAAGATACGCCTACATGGTGTCTTTAGGTACGCAAGTGTGTGAAGTGTCATACCGAGAAAGTGTCGATCTTGCCCTTCTACTTCATATTATCCAATTTATCGTCATTCGAAAAACATCTACTTCATTTGAAAAGTTGTGGAAGAAATTCTCAAAAGTTCTACAAGCTGCTGAATAGACCGGGAGGTAGCTGACATTTTTGGAAGTTATTTCTTTCAGAACAGATCATTATGTTTGATAGGTCGTCGATGTCGAGGAGCAGCAACAGCACTGCTTATCAGTCATGCTGATGAGCAGTGATTAGTGACAGGACGGGTGAGTTGTCCCATTTTCGTTTCATGAATAGAAAAACATGTCGGGTAATTGAGTGTTTTAAAATCATTCTCTACAAAGAAATTCGTGGACATTTCAGCTCTATAGTCGGTTGAAAGTCATCGCTAACTGGGTGCGATACCGATTTCGCGATTCTCGGTGCTTGCCATACTAGATCGAGAATGTCTAATTTTCCGATCATTTTATTTTATTGAGGTTGAACGATTTAAAAGATCTTTACACGATTCAAACGTATGACATTTTGTAATGAGGTGTACGTACAACAGGTCGGTATTTTAGAATCAAATTCTACAGTAAGGCATATAACTGATAGGGCGATTCTGAATTCATCAAGATATCGATCAAAATTGCGTAAAATGAATCAAATTCCATTCCTCCGTTGCGCCATATCTCGGCTAACGGCTCAAGTCGAGAGTCACCCGTCTCCGTGGGATCTGTAGAATCGCTTTTCAGAATGGCTATGCGTTCCCGATGGACTTTTTCAAATGATCTATCTGGCTATGGAAGTGCCCATTGTAGAAAATTATTTCAATAAAATGGATCACCCTGGTCTGTGGAGAATCTATTGACAGCTTTTTAAATAGCACGCCCATTTCAAGTTATGAGGTATCGTTGATTCAAACTCCCTGGGATTTTAAAATTCTTTCACTATACATAATATTTTATATTTCCAGCGTATTTTGAGATGTTGGGAAAGCAGTTTCTTCGTGTTTTATGGAAGATTTACAATAATTTCCTGGTTAAAAATCTTGACAAATATTAATATTGATGGAAATATCCCCAAAAGCCTGTACATACGTTATTCTGAGAACAAGTTCATATGATACGTTTTTCGATGGATTCAAGTTTCCGCCTGTTATCGCGCGCATATTATAATAACAACACATATGGAGAAATTCGCGGAGCCTTTAATAACTACTAAGTTACCACACAGTATTTTACTGAAAACGAGACTTTCATGCTCTGTAAAGAAACATTTTTGGTTGTTTTTGTAACGTTCGAGATGGTATAACTTGGTCGACTTTTGGTGATAAGGGTCAGGTTTTCTTGATAAAAATCCAAAATTTTGAATAATTTGGCAGATCTCGAGTGTCACTGTCTCATCAATCTTTTGGAGGAAATGACATTCTTTCAGAAAAACCGATCTCGAATCTCATATTCCCGTCAGAAATTAATCCAACTCACGTCCAGCGACTTACCCACACAGCATGGGAATATTACAGGAAAACGTTTCAGTGAAATATTTCAATGAAATCTTTTAGAAACCTCGCAGAAACGTTTCAGGAAATGTTTTTTGTGATATTTCATTGCAATGTTTTAATGAAATTTCCGAGAAACCATGCAGAAACATTTCAAGGAATGTTCTTGTAATATATTAATAATTTCATTGCAATATATCGTGAACATCTTTCGGAGAGCTCCTCGGAACATTTCATGGAACATTTCTGAAAATCTTCCCGACATATTTATCTGTAAGGGTTTTGAAAGGTTTTTGAAATATTCAAGTGCAATATTCCATGGATACAACTTCGAAATATTTCTGGAATCTTGCACAACAATTCTAAAGCAATCTCGTATTGAGAGACTTTTGTGGACCAACTGAAAGCTTTCCGAATGATTCTTAAAAGGTTCTCGAAAGCTCCCTCGGAAATTTCAATCCAGTTCAATAACCCGGGAATATCATTCCCGAAAATCCCTGCAATATTCCAACGACAATCTGTCAAGAATCTTGATTCGGAGAAATTTGCGTGAGGTGTAAGAAGGGTTGTTAGAGATTTCAAAGCAATAATCCAAATACATGACTTCTAAGTATCCCATCATTATTTCCCTGACAATCTTCCAGCAACCTCGCGCTTAAGAATTCTGAAAGATTCTTGAGTGCCCGTAGAAAAGTGTGAGAGATATTCCAACTTTAAACATTCTTGGAGGATCCCCGAAGTCTTTTCGAAAGGTTCCTGAGAGCTCCTCAAAAAGTCTCTGAAAGACTTCGCGGAGGTTTGTGATGTGTCTGAAATATTCCTGAAACGTTGTTGGAATATTCCTGAAATGTTTTTCAAACGTTTCTGAAATGTTTCTGAAATGTTTCTGAAATGTTTCTTAAATGTTTCTGAAATGTTTCTGAAGAAACATTTTTGGTTGTTTTTGTAACGCTCGAGATGGTACTTGGGTCGACTTTTGGTGATAAGGGTCAGGTTTTCTTGATAAAAACCCAAAATTTTGAATAATTTGGCAGATCTCGTGTGTCACTGTCTCATTAATTTTTTGGAGGAAATGACATTCTTTCAGAAAAACCGATCTCGAATCTCATATTCCCGTCAGAAATTAATGCAACTCACGTCCAGCGACTTATACGTCCATGGTAAATACTTACTTCCCTCGCTGATTTGTCTAATGGAAATATAACATTCAAGCTAAGACAAATTGCGTTGCAGGGATTTGTAGAGTGAGGCAAGACGATTAAAATACCTTTTGAATTAACAAAGACACATTATTCGGGCAGAACATTTTCAATGTTGAATTTGGAGAATTTGTCGCGCCCAATACTTCGGAATAAACCTTTTGGCATTCAAAAGTTGAGCGGATGTTGCTCTTAGAAAGCATTGCCCATATTCCCTCTAAGAATGAAAAACTATTCTGAAGTTTGAAAACGAGCCTATGTTGCAATGGTTATTTGAGATAAGAGCTCGGCTGGAAATTTATGACTGAATATGCGAGTGTATGTACACTCAAAGTCACAGGAAAATTTCACGGAGTATCAAAATCAAAGGGATGCGGCAATTTCGAGAGTCGATCTGCGAGCCTCCACTAGATTCATTATTACATAAAATAACATTGATCCTTTTTGATATTGGCAAGATTTTTTTCTTGTTTTAGAGGCACTATAAAAGATGGTCTAATCAGTTTCAGGGCCGATGGAGGGGAAATCTTTATTTCACCGCAAAAACCAAAAGTTGAAAGTTCGGCGGACTTAGCCATACATATATGTGTGCATATTGCTGCTCATACGCACGAGCTCCTCAGCGTTCGACTTCCGACTCGGAAATCGGTTGATTTTGTCATTTGGGGCGGAACTAATTGAAACTTTCTGTCCTTTTAGAAAGCAGTATGAAATCTTGTGGTGGCCGCGTGAAATGTGTCGACGAATCAAGCATCCGCTTAGAATCGTCACCCTTCAGTTTAGCGCACTAAATTCCAAACGAATTTTCATTATTTCCCCACGAAAACGCCGTGTTCAACCATAATTCCAAAGTTCTCGTGTTAGAGAGAAATTTGTAAATCCTCCCAGCCCGCTTGGCTAATATGATCCCGTCGACCATTCCATGAGACCACTGCATCAGTTACTCATACGGGCCGACTTTTCTGCTGCGCAAAGCGAGGGAGATGATCCTCTTTTACTAGCACTCTAAGACATATACCAACAGGGCAGAAGCGATTACGTGTTCATTGGATACAGGGGATCATTTGATACAATGAGACTATTATTCATGCTACTATCAAAAAGCCTTGTCACTTAATGCAAATAAGTGTCTGGTCGAGGGAATAAAGAATTTATTACAATAATATATGTTTTGAAAATCCATCGCTCAATGGAAATTTGAAAATGAATTAATGTGACCACCGGTTATTCGAGCTCATCATCAGACTATGCACGAATGCGCCAAGGCTTGAATTAATAGTATCAAGTACAATTGTATCACTTTTTATGGTAAGTGGTTGAGGTGGCTTCGCCAGTCCGGAGAACTGGAAATCGCGAGTTCAAATTGAAGAAAATTTTTTTCCTCTTTTTGTCAATTCTTGAATAAAACCCTTCATTTGGGGACCATAAAAAAGTGTTATCATGAAAGTGCATGTGCTTGATATTCAATTCAAGCCTTGATGATATCCATCAGCATAGTCCGATGATGAGCTCGAATAAACGACGTAGAGTCACATTACTTGATTCAAAAATTACAAAAATTGCTCTATAGCGCCATATGGCTAATAACTGGTTTACACACTTGAAAAATCGGTGATCGAGAGCATATATGTAATGGCACCGCATAGGGCATTATATAATCGGCTATCCACTATGCATCCCAAATTTGAGATTACGATTCGATCATCACAACTTACTCAATGGCCATATAATATCATTGAGCGAAAAAACCACTTTCGCGATTGATGTGCTCAAGTGTGGAGCGTTTCACGCGCGACACAGACGCAAACCTGCGCGAGACATTAGCTGGATCTGACCCACTTTTACCATGCATGGGCCCGAGTAAATGAGAGCCGAGCCGAGCCCCCGTGATGTCGCGAACTTTTACTTTCGCAAGTTCGCAGCAGCTTCTTATTACATGGTGCTTATATAAATATAGATATATCAGTTACAGCAGTTTCAGCAAAATCTCGCCGCGGTAAGTGCCAAGCCCTACAATTTAGGTATGTATGTACATACGATGAGGTAGCTGATCGATACCCGGTCCTGGGATGACTCAATTGACTAGTCTCATTTGTGATAATCTGAAGCTCCTTGACCAAAAAATATAATGAGTTAAATCACATCCATATATGTATATAATTTTATGAAAAAATTGTATTTTTGCCATGTGCGAATAAAAGGAATCTATCTATAACTATCTATCCTGGGATGGGTTGGGTTCACAATCGAGATAGAGATTGAGTAGTGCAAATCCGGTGCGATTTCATAATTTGTTGATTTTGCTTTGAAAGATCGAAAATTCAATGTCTTGAGTGCGATAAACGCCCTTGTAAGTACAAACTAGGATCATTAGACACAAACGAGATAAGCACGTTGGCGGGTTGTAAGTTGGGTACACATTGCACGTTCAACGAATAAGACCCATATTGTGAACTTTTAATCGCTCCAGATCCGAGTTATGAATTCTTAAAAAAACGCATTCTAACACGTTCGCTGTGGCAGGGCCCACCGGTGGGCCCCGGCGAACAGCGAGAAATCAAAACAAAGGGCTAGAAGCTACCTAAAAGCATGGGTGCTAAATACCACGAATTTGCCTCGATTTCTTGCTGTGAGCCGTGCCTGCATGCGGGGAAGGATCATCGATTTCAGCCTCCGCCGCAAATGTGTTTAATTAAGTCCTTATTAGTATCATGAAATCCATAAGCTGATGTATGTGAAGTGTTTGGGAATTGGTCGAAGCAAATACTTTTACCACCGGTCTCATTACTTTCTCCGAGACTTTCTCGGTGACTTGTTCTTATATTTTGGTTCTTCTATCGGAGCCTGTACAGTTTCGACATTGGTAATTCTATGAAAAATCCATTTCAAAGGTATTCTAAAAAAAAGAACAAAAAAAATCAAATGAATTGAAAAACGTAAAAATCGGTCAAACAAAAACATTCTGTCACCGACCTTGGTAAAAGAGATTTAT
The DNA here is from genome assembly GCA_029851415.1 of Eretmocerus hayati. Taxonomy (NCBI): domain Eukaryota; kingdom Metazoa; phylum Arthropoda; class Insecta; order Hymenoptera; family Aphelinidae; genus Eretmocerus; species Eretmocerus hayati. The sequence goes on along the minus strand of CM056744.1, from coordinate 83,904,776 downwards.
TTATCCGTTCTAACTCGAATCGACTAGTGTAAGAATACACTTTTTCGTCCACTAAAATATCCTCAAGTTGTTTTGGGTCAGTTCAAATTCAAATAATTTTATCATTCGATTAATACTAGCTACGTTACACGGTTGCTGCAACCATAAAAAATGTGTGCAGCGGTCGTGAGTGCCCATTTTCGAGATCAGCCTACGGGTGCTAGCTGGAGGTATACTTCTCATGACGTTTTATTAACTTATTTCGATACGACTCTGAACGGAATTGAATTTGCATTTTGTGAAGTCCATCAAAAAAGTTTGTTTCATGAGGTATTTAAAAGTTGACATTATTTGGTCCTTGAGAAAATGACTACTGCTGACTATGATTCATCACAGCTTATTGAACATTCATCTTGACTTTGAGGGCAAAATTACATGACCAGAGAAATTTGGAAAAGTCTGTCCGGAACCGCAACGGAGCTCTCTGATGTTGACTGATGGACGCGTGACTTCTAATAGTCCGTTGAACATTTTTCCGACCGTGTAATTTCGGCCTGATTCATAGTTTTTTTATGGGTGGATACGTGCAAACAGTTATGAAGTGGTAGAAGATCATCACGGAAGGATATATCTCTCGAATGAGTAATGAATTTTCGAGATCGGTAGCGAGTCATCAACAAGTGGCACCTTGTTATGGTAGCAAACAAAAATAGACAAAATGCAGTGTAACATTGAACTCGGAAATCCCCATTTAAGGCATACTTACGTCCATAAGCCAAAATTCATGGAAAAAATACCTGAGACTTATTGCGATGATCTCGAATAAAACTTTCGATTTCAATGTTGCCGGACGGCTCTGCGCAGCATTGACCGTTGAGCCGACGGTCAGGGACGCTTTTGCGACCATGTTTGCGACCGTCAAATCCAAGCAGCCGCTTCTCGCCATGCGTGTGTGGTGTTCGTACATGTATGTGCGCGCGCCGTGTAGGTAATCATGCGGAAGACAAAGAAGAACATCAGCATCACATCATGCTGAAAGAGCATCATCGTATTGGATCGGTGGTTCCCGTGTGATGTGACGATCTCAAGGACAAGTTTGTGCAAAATCCTGACATCGGATTTGTTTATAGAATGGGGTTACCTCACCGGTAGACTATACCTTGTGTACCGCTTAACAGCAGTTATCAACATCTTCAGCGGAGTGCACTACCTTGCAGCCATCCCTCGATAATATCCAGACACACGAGTGAGATAGAATAAGCAAGAATCGAGTGTGGCCTACAGACCTACATTGGCGAATGTGCACATAATCGCGGTGAGACTTTTCCGCGTGTGAGTGCATGTGTTTTATTGTAATATATACTTGATACAGCCGGCGTCTGCCAAACACGGGCGTTAGCTGAGACTCGTAAATTATATATCTTATCGCTCAGCAACAGATTCGGGTTCACCGGTGTTGTGATTTCTAGCTTTGGTTATTGCATAGACAAGGATTACGCGGAAAGTGGTCGACCGGGCGGCAGCTCACCAGCCGTCCCGGGCTATGCATAGTAAACTATGACGTCGTTCACGAACGACAATAATGTTGTAGGCGTCGACGAAGATGATGCAGAATCACATATCCATGGGATCATCAAGAGCCGTGAATCAGTAAAAGTAATGCTTCATCCGAAATTTCTGACTAAATAGTAATGGTGCCGGTTGGATAATTTGTTACGGCCTCTCGGATTTGTTCTTTTACAATTGACAGTGCCCGTGAAGAAGGCCTTCCTTATATCCGTGTGACCCTCGCCAAGAGCAAGCGAGAGTGACATCATAGACGGAGAAGCAGCCGGGAAGAGAAAGAGGAAGAGGCAGCCCATGTACACATGCATGTAGTCCAACAACACTCTCCTTTTCTTTATGCTTGTTAGATCAATTATGGTGCTGTTGGATACAATTTCAATTGAAAGATCCTGTTGAATCAGGATACAAAGACCTCAACAAAAACTTCATTTTTCTTATCTGATGAGTGTTCAAGTTGTATCGCTATCCAGATCAATACTAAGCTTCGACAGCTCAAATATTATTTGGCAGTGCTACTATAACTACAATACAGTGAGCAGTGCAACCTTATTACCCTCAACAGGTGGACCATCCAACTCAACATGATGCACGAAGGCCAGTTACCAGTATTGTTTGACAATACAAAGTCTACCACTGTCGAGGCTTCAATCTCCACCTCGACTATGAACTCTGAGAGTCCTAGTGCAGTGGCCAGCACCGCTGTCACTACCAATGGCAACCCATTGACCCCTAATGTGAACACCAACACTTTGAATGTTGTCAGCACCAACAACCATGTAGAACACTCACAACAAGGAGGATCATCCCCTGCGAAAGTAATATTTGCGAGTCAACTGGTGCAAGACACAGATGAAAATGCTGCGACGACGAGCAGCGTCGAAGAACTCGATATCTCAGGTAAATTGGAGTGAAATATACTAGAAGCTAGAAAACCCGTTTCCTCAATTTAATTTGGTACAAAAGTGTATAATATAGTGGACAATGAGAGCGTGATCGTAGGGGCACGTGTGTGCCGCCGGCTGCTCGCACACACGTGCTTTTAAACGCACACGCTCCCCGCCCCAAAACGTCTGTTACTTTACTACTGCGAGGCTTGGCGAGGCTGTTGCGCCGAGCATCAGGCTCTCTTTGTTGTCGTTATAAGGTCCACACACGTTGCACCATACCGATAATAAGAGTAAGCTCATGCAGGCTGCTGTTGCAACTGCAGACGCTCTCTTTATTTTCCGTCTGCGACCACCGCTCCCCTTCCGTGTCAAGAGAGCTGATTCACTTGCACTTTCGTTCGTCGAAGCTGCCTCAAGTTTACTTTCCCTTTCTGTCTCAAACACTTTCCTCCTCTCTGTGCAGCGTGCATCCCACTCGTTTTCAAGACTTTCCCTCCCGCGAGGCTTGTCAGACGCAAGAGAGGTGTCATCTGTTCCTGGTGGGATCCTCCCTCATGAAATTCGATTAATTTTCTAAGTCAACAACAAGCAGCTCGTTTGCTTATTTTTATTTTAATCAATTCATGTTATGAAAATTTGATTATTCAATCATAGATCGTTCTCCGGAATCTCTAACACAATTTTGTTGAAACAAATTTTCATACATGCGCGGAAGCCCTTGAGCGCAGTTTCACGCACTAAAGTATAACATGATATATTTTGATGACGAGGTCTTGAAATTTCTTTTCCATCGGTTTGAGTACCATGAGATCTTGCTCGTCATTGGAACGTTTGCAAGCTCGATAGCGTTCGGGCGGATTTCTCTTCCAACTAAGTACTTTTCGTAACTATAGATACGAGGTAGTAGAATATTGGCAAAGTCCTGCACAAAATACTGCCAAAGTTTTTTTCGAATTAGAGTCTCTTCTTTGGACGCATTTCTCTTTATACAAAAAATGTTCATCAGCCACTTGTAAAACGTAAAAGGATAAGTATCGCCACCTCTCTTACATTCGAACATGTTCCTTCCCTTCCAAAAAATTCACAAAAAATTCCGTACAAAGATACTCGTGCGTGAATTCCAAATTGATGCTTAAGTTAAGTGTACCCAACTTGCACTCATACAGCCATTTTCTCAACAACTCTGGTCTACTTCAACTTCTTTTAATGTACTTTAGCTCATTTCAAAGCTTGTTCGCTTGTTCCTTCCAAACTCTGGTCAGCTGGGTACATCTGATTTCTGGCAACTGGAGCCAAAGCTATTACAATTCTCCAAGGAGCGGTTCTTGAGAATTTACAAAAGAGTATACCCAACTTGCCCTTATCATTTACAATAATGTAAATCGCCGAAAAAGTGCATACGATCGTTTTAATCTGTATTCATTGCCAAGCAACGACATTTGCAGCTTTCTGCCGGTTTAAAACACTATTCCCGACCTATTTTGACGTGATGAACACGTTCCTTTAGAGATAACCATATGGGGGCCATGGCATGTTGGATACACTCAGATGTTGGCCTTTTTGTTTTACAATTTATCTCTGTGTTTTGCAGATGAAATCGCTCCAAATTTGCGTTTCTCAATTTTTAAGAGCGAGTTTTGGAAGAAGGTCTTGAGACAAGAAATTGAATCCGCTGAAGTACGATAAGATTGGTCTGATGACTCAAAAAATTCGGCACTAAAGTTCCTGAACGCAATTTTCGCAGTAATTCCTTAGCTGCGCAAACACGAAAAATGAAAAATCACTTTAAATTCAAAGGCCAGTTGGGTTCACTTACTTATTGAGTACACTCAAGGAACTAAATCTGCTTTAGATAATAACTAGATGATTCTGACACGCCCGATCGAAGTTATCTCGAAGCTCGTCTCGAAGTTATTCGATTTTATTATCCGATTCAAGTATTTGGCGAAGCCCTTGGGTCTTTTTTTAATGAAGTTCAGAATCTTCTCAAGTTTTCTTTGCCTTAATCTCAACAAGGTGACGAAACTGATGAACTCGATACACCTTTGCTGCTTTATCGACGAACAAAGAGAGCCCGAGCCGCATTTAAGACGTACGAGTTGGAGTGTTGTTGGAGCTGAGAAGAAGTGCCACAATTTAGGTGTCCATCAAAAATGTTTGTTGATTGATAATCATCATGCTATTGAAGCATGCAGTACCGAAAATTCAAGCGCGTAATCAAATTTTGAAATAATTCTAGTTTTTGAAGACTCGTTCACAAGTGTTTGTAAGATTACAATATGCAAGACTGAGCACAAAGCTGTTCTTTCTTTTCCAATAAATTTGAACTCACGTTCAGAGAACTCCACTGTCAAATTTGAGTCCGACGCTTCTGTGGTCCTGGATCATTTCACATATTACAGGAAACGTGAAATAACATTTTGAGAATTAATCTGAAGCTGATAATGATATTTGGTAATGAAATGAACGAAAAATATCTGATTCCCATATGCTTGATCATGGGTATATATTTATTTTATATTTTTATTTTTCATTTTATTTTTTATTTTATCTTTTTTATTTTTATTATTTGGTTTATTGTATTTATTTTATTTTTTTAAATTTATTTATTCATTTATTCTTTTAATTAATTTATTTATTTTATTTTTTTGATTTCATTTTATATTTCTATTTTTCTAATATTAGATTGCTTGAGCATAGATGTATTTCGAGGCGTCAATTTTTCGTATAAATTATCTGCTACATCAATGAGTCGAAAAGGTTCTTAATTCGGTGATCAAGTGAGTAACTTTCTTTGGAAAGTGTAGAACGATGGTGTCTGAGGCACTCAACAACCTAGAATAATACACTCGTTGAACTTTCCATGCAACCCTTTCCGCATTTTATTCTCAAAAAAATGTTAGAGTAAAATGATCGCTCTCGTTTCAATGTTGCTGTAAAAAAAATGTTTTCTACCACGCAAATTTCACATTGTGTGAATGCTCCGTTAGAAAAATTGTATTGAAACTCCGTAAAAATAGATTATGACTCACAAATGTTGTTAATTAATCGTGCGTGAAATCGAAACTGATATCTCTCAGAAGCGTGGGCAAAGGACCATCTCACAGTTTTAATTCCACCCGCTCCGTCTGGTGTTGTCTGGCGTCTCCTCCTCGGCGCCATCGTCATTTCTTCCTGACTTCCTTCTTTACTCGCATACATTCATACACTGGTTATTCCAGAGTTCTATTATCATATCCCTCATCTAATTTTACCACATAATATGAACCTTGATATTTTATTCTTATAAAAAAGTCAAAAAATGGAGATTGTGATGAGTTGTGAGTTGCAAGGTGCTTATTGTATACTCAGTATACGAGTTATTCAGAATGGTCAGAGAGAGGTTGATCGAGTTAACAACAACTAAAAATGGCATATTTGTCTTTCAAAATTGTGCAAATCTCAGCTCAGACGCGCTGCATTTACAAATATTGGGTGTCGGAATTTTATAGCTATTCTATTTTTCTCTCAGTTTCTGCTATACCGCTATTATTTTCACGATAAGAGAAACGTGACTGCTCGGAGCTATCTTTTTGTATGTTTACCTTGATCAACTGCTCTATATTATGAAGTATCCTCACAAGAGGATGCGTCCTCATGAGTCGATGTGTAAATAGGACGCTATCGCTGTTGCTGCTTTTGTTGTTGCTGCTGCTGCTGAGATATCAGACAGGTTTGTGTGATATTCTCCCAACCATGACCCTTTGATATATCACCAATGCAAATTATTGTGAATTGGCCATAGCTTGAGGACTGCTCTGAATCCCCAACGAGAAGCCACGCCCCCCCCCCCTTCCCCCGAGGAAATTTGCCGCTGATTTCGTTACACCCACCTGTGCCACATGACTCAGAATGACGGTTTTTACGAAAATCTCCCAGAAAAATTTATTAGAAAGTCGGTTTCTGAAAATCAGGAATCGGTGCCATACGATGATCATGAAAATGCCGCAACAATTACATTTGAATTGGGGTTTTGAGCCCATCCAGTTGTCCCGACATTATTGACCAGACAGTTGACAATTTTTCTTCTGTTATCGGCCGAATTCGGCACTTGTACGTAACCAATATTGTTATTGAGATTTAATCGAACGTTCGATGGAATGGTTATTTCTGACTCGTTATGTTTTTTTTTTGCAATCAATCTTGCCATCTGATCCGTGACAGTCGTTGTTGACGCTGAGCCGAGCGTTCAGCAATAATAATTCGCAACTAGAAGCACCTTAAAAGCGCATTCATCGACCTAAATACTACTTGAACACAATATACCATCTTTCGCATATAACATGTATACTTGTATGAAAAAGAAGAGACGACTCGAACACCTGCTTTAGATTTAACCTGGCTCGAGTCGAAAGTCCAAGTTTATTGTGGCAGCTTGAGATCGAGGAATCCTCCGCGCTCTTTTCCGGTTCCTTTTTTGCTCTCCTAAAGCATCAACTACTCCATAGCTTTAGATCCTCCTTTTGAATTTTTTTCATCGTCCATGTTTCAGCTTGTGCGGTCGATACCGCTCATTATCGGGCATATTAAGGTTCTACTATTCGGTTCGGACCCCTTTTTTCTATACAGATTACCTGAGGTTTTAATACCTGATCGTCAATGACTCCTATACAATTTGGAGGTACCTGTTCTATTTTCGACACCTAAGCCTGAAAACTCTGATTTTATCAAGACAAGATTGTCACAATATTGTTAACTCTGATATTGTTAATATTCCATCGATGAAAAATTCTTTTTCCTATCTGGAAAAGTTGACTGTGGAGGAAACAGCTCGAATGGTTTAGGATTTAAAACGACACATAAAAAATAGAGATGCCTCGGATCGGTTTCTCGTGGTTGTTATTCGATTTTATAGTCCCGAAGTTTTCACCCACTGGATGGTCCCGAAAAAATTCCGGAGACGCCTGCGGATCTATTTCTGATTTGCTTTTTGATTCCACCAGAGCATCAAAATCATTATATTCTTTCACTATAGATATTGGATATATCTCGAGTTTGGCTGATGATAATGAAACGTAGTTTGCACCATTCGAAAGATCTTGAAAAAACCTATCAAAAATCCTCTTGGAAATTTTCTTCTAGCTATTTCAGGCTCTGATCAGGCAAATCCAGAAAAATCAGGGAGCTTGATTATCTCTCAAAGCAATTTTTTTAATTTTCCAAAAACGTAATCCAAATTTCCACGATCCTTGCGATGAAACTAGTACAAAGTTGTTGTTTTTTTTACTGTTTTAAGCGTTTTTTAGTCAATTTTTTGATTTTTTATTCTCTGACCAATCAGAAAACAGAGATATCTGCGCATGCGCGTGGTTTAACGGACGGATCTTGAAGTGATCTCAGTCGAAAGCTGAGGGAATTTTCTTCAAAATGATTACCTTTTCGAGTTCAATTTTGCCTACTGGGACTGAAAATACACGATGCCATAAATACACGGTTCTTTAGACATCAGAATTAGTAACACCCGGGAACACCACTAACAGCGTATGGATCCAAGAGATAGGTTCAAGGATCTGGTTCAAGATAGATAGATCATCTTGCTCTGGCCATCCTTCTTTTCCAATGACGGTGCCGTAGATACTGACTGGGAACATGTAATTGACTTTTGCAAGGGGTCATTTTGAAGAAAATTTCCTCAGCTTTCGATTGAACCTTATTTGAAATCCGGCAAAGCCACGCGCATTCGCAGAAAACTCTGTTTTCTGTTTGGTCAGAGAATGAAAAATCAAAAATTTGACCAAAAAACGCATAAAACAGTAAAAAAAGAACCCTGGTAGAAAAATGAGCGTAATACTATAGTAATACTACAGTAGCGCTACTGTCTACTGTTGTACTACTGTCATACCGCTACGGCCGTATTACTATAGTAGCACTACTGTCGTAATACGATCGTAGCACTCCGGTAGTAGTACTGGACGTATTACGATCGTAATACTGTAGTATTACGGCCTTCATAGACTATATTTATCGAAGTCACAATTTGAGATACATCTGTCATTCGGCAACTCGTGTTACATTTTTGATTATAAGTAAAAGTGACTCCGCGGAAAATTCGTTATTAGCGCGAGTAAATCGTGTTTCTTAGAAATCACCGTTTTGGTGAACGAAAAATACGTAAATCTGTGAAGCAATTTACGACCCACATCTGACAGCCCTCTCGTATTCTCTTAGCTGAATTTTTATTTTGTCAGTATTATGGATAGATCTGATGGTGTGTGTATAGGTATGCCAATATGACGCTATATGATATGAAGCCCTCACATCAACAAGGGTACAGCGAAAAGCTGCAACGCAGGAGCGCTGTAGCTGAATAGTGGTACCTATATATCTCAGCGAACACCAGCGAACGCTGAGGTAACCAGTTGGAGAAAAAAAAAAGATATGAAGCCCTAACCTAATCTCACACCATCATACGAGCCATCAATTATTGTCTGCGCGCAATCGCTGCTAACAAAAAAACAATAATTCGGACCCGGTTTGTTTGATGCTCAAAACATATTATTGAACGAATTGGGGAGAGATTTTCCCCATTAGCAGTTGCTCCTGGCCAATTAATATAGTTGAGGTGCAGTGAGACCGCCTGTTATCACGTTTTTTGTGCATAGTGAAGTGAAGAAGGATGCAGGTTAGTGGGCTTTTGGAGCCACAATTTTGATGTGGAGAATTGTCAGATCATTACTCAAAGTGTTATCTGGCTCATGAAATGAAGCAACAGTGGCTTAATATATGTGACCGTGGTGAATAATTTCCACATTGAATCACCTGATCCTTCTTATTCAACTTCCCATCCAAGAGTGTTGACACCCTTCGACGATGATTATCCAAACTCTTCTTGTAATGCATCAGACAGAATCAAGTTGAGCGTACTCAATCAAACATTTAGTGGAGTAGTTGTCTTCTTTTTGTCGTGCCTCCAAGCATCCGATTAATGAGTTGTGCCCAAGTTTTGCCATTAGAAATGAGCACTCACCACTTCTAGCTTCTCAGTACTAGGTCATTACACTAAGGCTGCGTTATTGGTTTGGTCAATCATTAACTTTCATTAGTAAAATCTAAAATGAATGTTCATAATTTTGAATCCCTTTTGTGGTTCTTACTGATTGGACTAATCATCTGACGCAGCCACAGCACAGTGATCTAGTACTGAGGAGCTAGAAATGGCAAGAGCTCAATTCTAATGGCAACACTTGGGCCCAACTCATCAATTGGATGCTTGGAGGCACGACAAACAGCAGACAACTACTCCACTAAATGTTTGATTGAGTGCGCTCAACTTGATTCTGTCTGATGCTTCATAAGAGGAGTTGGGGTAATCATCGTCGAAGGATGTCAACATCCTCAGGTAGGAAGGTGAATAAGAATCGTCAGATGATTCAATGTGAGAGTTATTCACCACAGTCACATATATTATGCCACTATTGCTTCATTACATGAGCTAGATGATACTTTGAGTGATGATCTAACAATTCTCTCCCTCAAACTTGCGGCTTCAAAAGTCCACTAACCTGCATCCTCCTTCACTTCACTATGCACAAAAAACGTGATAACAGGTGTTCCCACTGCACTTAGCTAAAGTAAAAGGCCAGAAGCAACTGCTAATGTGAAGAATTCACCCCCAATTTGTTTAAAAAATTGTTTTTCGAGCATCAAACAAGCCGGGTCCGATTTGTTATTTCATAGTGCTTGCAGACGGCCGTCACACGTACGCAAGACCAATGCGCGCGGATTTGCATGTGTGTATCAGCGGCTACCATATATGACGTAGATTTGAATCGGGGGTCTTTCCCGGGTGCATTTTTGATTATTTATTGTAAATCAAATATTGCTCCTGAAATTATTTTGTTTTGACCAAAAATCATCTTGTGGTCTGCGCCGTCTGCGCTATCGAATGCATATTCTGTATTATGGCATACGCTCGACCATGCAAGTCCCCCATTCGTCAGTCCGTATGTTGTCGCCGTGCTCAATTACGGGTAGAATTTCGGCAAAAACGATTTACTCCGTCACGCTCTCACTTCTTCCTAGCATAAATGTTTTGACAGAGCCATTCAAGTATACCTTCCAAAATATCTTTCGAATTAATCTATACTGCGGGAGTACTTATTTATCACAAGCATAATGTAAAACCCAAATATTTCTATTCTAGTATGACCGTAAATCTAGAGCGTACTACGATAGTAATACGACAGTAATACGGCCAGTACTACTACCGGAGTGCTACGATCGTATTACGACAGTGGTGCTACTATAGTAATACGGCCGTAGCGGTATGACAGTAGTAGGGAGTTGCGCAGTACTGCTACGCTCATTTTTCCACCAGGGAACTTCGAACTAAATTCATCGCAAAGAACGTGCGATTCAAGAAATAATATTTTTGAAAAGTTGAAAAAAATTGCTTTTTTAGATAACCAGGCGAGCTTGATTTTTCCGGATTTAGCCTGATTAGAGCCTGAAATAGCTAGAAGGAAATTTTCAAATAGATTTTCGATCAGATGTTTTGAGATCTTTTGAATTATGCAAACTGCGTTGCATTATCTTCAGCCAAACTCGAGATATATCCAATATCTATAATGAGAAAATAATATCATGATTTTGATGTTCTGGTGGAATCAAAAAGCAAATCAGAAATAGCTTTGCAGGCGTCCCCGAAATTTTTTGGGGACCTCCTAGTGGGTGAAGATTCCATATCATGGACCATGGAATCGAAAAAAAAGACGAGACAAGACATCACTATTTTTATAAAACAGAAAGGAATCGAATGATCTAACCAACTTCTTGATAGGCGTTAAATATCCCAACCAAGTTTGATTGGTTGGGACAACCAATCTCTTTTTGCGTCTGTCGTTTTTAGATGGAATTCATCTTAGAGTAGCTATAGCTTTTCCTGTTGATAAGGCTATGTTGACGGCGTTGTTAGAGGTATTGATGAGTTGAATACACCTGACATACGTATAAATGATTCTCAGTTTGTTAGCCTTAATATTGCGACTTTCTCTATAATCAATCTTCAGATCGCATGTACTGGGATATATATGTATCACACACACGCACGCACACATACACTAGAAAGATCTTCGGGGCTGCTGATGAAATTGAACAAAATGAAAATTAAATTTAATGTGCTGAATGGAGTCATGTTTGATTTCAAGTGACATGATCTAAAAGTGAGAAATCAGACATATGGAATGATCATTTACTATAAATCTGTCTAAAATTGCGTTCATTGCAGTCCGAGGTACGATTAGAAAAGTCACGATCAAACTGTATCACAAAATTTTGGTTTTGGTTCCTGAGTTTTCATAAATAACTCCTCTTTTATTTATTAACACGTTCGCTAGCGGCGCGGCGGGGCCCACCGGCGCGGCGATGGACCCCGCGTGTGATGCTCCCAGTCCTGAGCATTTTGGCCCTATGGGAAATAAAATTGAGCAGGGCCCTCGGCAAGGCCCACCGGTGGGCCCCGCCGCACTTGGAGAAAGATCATCGATTTCAGCCTCCACAGCGAATGTGTTAATTGACCATTCCTCATCGTAACATAATCTGAGAGAGGATTTGCATTGATCATTAATTTCTGGGTTCTCAACTGATGGCTTCTCTCGTCGTTTCAGCTCTGTCAAGTAATATGAAAGTCTAAATTAGGAGGTGTCACTACGCATTATAAAAATAGAGTTGATTGCCCACAGAATGTTGGATTTTAAAAAATCTATAAGTGAAGAGTCGTGTATTATTTTAGTCGACCTCAACCCTGCTTACATTTTTTCAAGATCCAAGGATATGCCGATTAGCATTATGTCTCTAACGATTATACAACATCTGATTTTCGTGTCTCAATTCTGCGCGTTGTAGCACTTACTTCGGATTCGAAAGTGAAAGCGATGCCCGCTTTGTTGCGAAACATGTTAGAGATTCAACGAGTATGCTCGTGTGTCTGCCTCCAGAATTTCGATTATACGTGATTATATGTATTTCACCTGGGCCTCTTAGTGATTTTTGAAACCGTCTCTCAAACTGCGTTATGTATCTATCACTGCTACAATATCTAGTCTGTAATGATATTGGGGACCGCGCGTAATTAAATAAGATATTCAACATCTTCGTAAATTATTCTAATATTCCAATTTTTTCTTCATATCATTCAGCAGTATGAAAAATGTCATGGCCACTACTGTTCTAGTCCTGTTGTTGGGGAACGCGAATTTAATCTACAAACTATCCAAAGAATATTTCAGGCTTGGAAAATTATACAAATGGATAACGATGTTGGAAATCTCCGCCCATGCGCCCTCTTCGCAAGTCGTAATGGGAATGGCGAGTCGTTATAGGTACATTTTCCTTTTTCAATTTGTTTGAGTGTGTGTGTGTTCTATGAAGAGACACCACAACACAAAAGTGCAAATTACTATTTATCGTAAATCGCTTTTTCATCTATTTGAACTCAATTCACGGTGTATTTAGACTAGGCGAAATCACCGCCATCGCTGGAAAAATCCGTCTGATGGAATTTTTTTACGGGATCCCCCCAGAAGACCCTTCTGAATCCGAAAATCCATGTTGCCAGACGAAATTCTGGTGCAAAATTGTTTAAAATGAAATTGTTTGAACAAATTAGCAATATCAACTTTTTTGGTCCCAAAGCAACTTTGTAAGGTTATTTGATACATTTTAAAAAGAAAATCTCTCTTGTCATTTTTTTCTAAAAGTCATCGTTTTCGAGCTGTGAGCGTTTCAAAGTTGAAAAATTGCGAAAATCGCGATTTTCAGCGATCGATTAGAGTGAGAAAAACGTAAAAATCTTATGTTGCCAAAGCGGAAGAATGTTGATTGAGATGTCTTTAACAATGTCCAATAGCAAAAATTCATGTTTCCGAGCGATAACCCATTGTTTTTTCAATGTGAACAATGGGTAGTTGCGCACGATATAGCCACAGAGATTCAACGGTAGCGGCGGCGTTGGGCGGCGTCGCGTCGTCTGCTTCCTCGCCGTTGCTGTAGCCCGCAAATCTACCTTTTGTTAACATTGGAAAAACAATGCGTTATCGCTCGGAAAGATGAATTTTTGCTATTGGACATTGTTACGGACATCCCAATTAACACTTTTTTGCTTTAGCAACATGAGATTTTCACGTTTTTCGTACTCTAATCGGTCGCTGAAAACCGCGATTTTCGCGTTTTTCCAACTTTGAAACGCTCACAGCTCGAAAACAACGACTTTTAGAGAAAAATGACAAGAGAGACTTTCTTTTTAAAATGAACCAAATAACCTTACCAAGTTGCTTTGGGACCAAAAAAGTTGATATTGCTAATTTGTTTAAACAATTTCAGTTTAAACAATTTTGCACCAGAATTTCGTCTGGCAACATGGATTTTCGGATTCAGAAGGGTCTTCTGGAGGGGATCCCGTAAAAAAATTCCATCAGACGGATTTTTCCAGCGATGGCGGTGATTTCGCCTAGTCTAATTCGGCCAGAGGAATATAGAATAAAATCTCAAATTGTGGACTCACTGTATGAGATGATGTTGATCGTGAAATCCTTTTCTCGTATGTTCGTTCGCTGGGCCCAAGAAGCGTATCTCATTTGGCTGATGAACAATCCGGTCGGTTTATCAGACCAGTAAGGAAAATACACGTATTCGTATTTTTCGTTTCAACAATCGATTCAACATTTGATCATGTGTTGACAAGTGTTCAACAGTATAACCTGTATATGCATATAACACTGTGTAATGATTTGGAAACTTACACCTCTGATTATTGGCGGTTACATTTTTACATGCTCATTCTTCCCTGACCCATTCAGTCATTCTGATGAGATGAAATTTTATGACAATTATTGGTCAAAGAATTTGACAATTCGAGCGGTGCATATTTTTGGGGGCTCTTTCACACCCGTTCTATCTTTCTATTGGACTGATGAGTTGTTTGGTATAAATACAGAAACAAATTATGTCGAACATTTTGACAAATGGTTTGGAAATCCAGTTTGGAGGCAGCTTTCATTTGCATTTTGTTTCGCCAGAGAACCATATTTCTGGGAACTTTCCCAAGTTGATATACTCCTAAATTCTCTGAGAAAATCAAAATTTACGATAGTTTAAAGATCCTCCGAAGTATGATCATATCGGGATGCACGTTTGCTTACGCAAGTTGTAAGTATACCCGAATCGATCTCTGGCCTCTCTTCAACTATCATGATACATCTATGAATTCCTATCATTACCTACAAAACATTTCTTCCATCTTGATGTCCCGTTGAGTCTCTTTACACTCGCGTTGTCAAGTGCTCGTTGACCACCCTGATGTATTCGCGCGTCTTCCAGCTTCTGCACACTAAAAGTAGACTCACGAACATATTTTAGGTTGACACACTGTGGTCCTAGAACTCCGCATCCTTGAAAAACTCATGCCCTAATAGTTCCGTTGATCCTTCGAGGAAGTGTGAATAAGACATACCATCAGCACCTATACCATACCCATTTTGCGTATTTTTAGCAAGGCGCGAACACCCCGTCGAGAGTTGACTACAACAAACTTCTATGGGGGCTGTTCGTTTGTCTTCCCACTAACGTCGTCGCTGTCATCGTATAGCTTCATCATCTCCAACGCATTATACCTGCTGTGCGCCTTCTTTTCGATGATAAATTGCCATATACCCCTGCGCCGCTCTTGGGGTGCATCGACAGCGAACGAAGACCTGATTTTGCGTTGCCACTTGTTGTACCTCATGTATACTGATGTGCATCTATCCAAGCTTGTAAATATTGAGATCTGACTCACAAGGGAGGAGTATCAACATGAGCGCGTGCCGATCTTTTCCTTCTATTTTGAAATGCATTTGTTGCTGAAAAGGGACACGAGCACGAAAATTAGGGAGGGTCTTGAAAACCCATCGGACCCCCCTGGATTTTCCATTTCAAAAGTCGTGAGATACAAGGGTGCGTATAATGAATCCTAACGCACGCCAGGGCACGCGCGAGCTGTCGCTACGTTGTAAATTTTTCAAAAAGTGACTCTAACAACGCGCTAATCGAGGCCTTGTCGAAACTGTTCGCACCCTGCCGAGAGAGCGCCTCTCGGTGTCGTGAGTGCTTTAAACTGTGAGAGAAACCTACTCAAATATTCTGGAGAATACTTCAGTTCTCTTACGCGCGAAGAATGGTCTTGGGAATGATCCAGCAAGAAGGTGAGATATGAGAGTGTTTTCACAAAATTGAATAACTTCCAGTACTATATATAGTACAGTAATAAGTACTATTCGCTCGTGAAAACCCTTCTTGTATTCTTATATTTATTATTTATGTAAGGTAAGTGTACCCTACATGCCCCCTCATGCCGATCTCAGAACTTGAGCTTCTGTTCTGTGCTCAGAACTGAGCGCTCGTGGATCTTCACGCAATTTTTTACGTTCGTTAATGTTAAAATATGAAAAAATTAATCATTCGGACCGACTCCAAACGATTTCTGCGTCTTGCAGAGATTATTCGGTGAGTTCTTGCATTTTTCGTGCTTGCACACATGAAAATAGCCGACGAAATTGCGTCTAGCAAAACCGATGCCGAAAACTTTTGGTTCGACCAATCCCAACGCAATTCAGCCCATTCAATTCCTGTTCTTCGACTGATCAAAATCCGGTCTCTGGAGTGCCGAAATTTGGATTTGGTGCAATTTTATGAGCAAAATACGGAGATCGGATGCAAAACCCCCATTACTGTGAAGTTAGCCTGGGTAAGCTCTAGCCTGGCATTAAGGTAGTCTGCAATAACGGTGTCTGACGCAAACGTGAAAAAACGTGCGTCGAACGGGTTTACAAGGTGTGTCATTGATATTTTGTGATGTGGATGATGTCTGGAGGGCAGTCGAAGGTAGTCTGATTTTCTACGCACAATTTTTCATAGTTTTCAGTGATGGGCGCAGGGCGGATATAACGCGAAGATGTTAAGATGGTTTTTTTGCGTTCTGGGATTGTCTGATGAAATTGTGCGTCGAGGAAAACACTGTGGATGATGAGGTATGAGTGTTTACTATCGATATACATTATTTCTGAGGATCGGTCAAGACTTGGTTCCGCGTATTTTCCGAGTTTTCCAGCAGGGTGACCTGTAGCGCGGCGGTTTAACTTGATGAATGAGTCTAGCAAGACCCTTGATTCCATCAGAGAGTGGTGAGGAAGTCGAAATAAACTCCCTGGGACATGTTGTAGTTGTTTCATCAAGAGCCGGGGAGAGATCGTGCCAATATTTCCCGAATTTTCCACCCGAAACCATGGAATCCACCTTGTATCTGATGTATTTGGCCGCCCCACACAGCCGATCCCATTTATGCTTGGGGGAAAATACTGTAAATTGGTAGCTGAGAGTGCATAGGAACGATATCGATCATTTCAAAAGCCCGCTTATGGCTTGAACACCCGTATTTCGCGAATTTCCCGCTGGATATCATACGAATACCATCAAATATGAGTTATTCTGGGTCATTAACCGAGGTACAAGAATTTGTGCCTCGGGAAAAACACCGCGAATGAGGAGATACACATGCCTAGTACCGATATCAATTATTTTCGAGGCTCGGTCAAGACTTCGTTCCACGTTTTTTCCGAGTTTTCCAGTAGGACGGCCTGTAGCGTGGTGGTTTGTCTTGATGAATGAGCCAAGCAACACACTAAATTCCATCAAAGAATGGTGGAAGCGTTGGAAGGAACTCCCGGAAACATGCGGTAGTTAATTTATCGAGAGCCGGGGAGAGATCGTGCCAATATTTCCCGAATTTCCCACCCAAAACCATGGAATCCACCCTAAATCTGAGGTATTTGGCCGCCCCACACAGCTAATCCAATTTATGCTCGGGGAAAAACAATGTAAATTGGTGGCTGAGGGTGCATAGGAACGATATCGATCATTTCCAAAGCCCGCTGATGGCTTGGCCACCCGTATTTCCCGAGTTTTCCGCTGGATATCATACGAATACCATCAAATATGAGTTATTCTGGGTCATTAACCGGGGTGGATGAATTTGTGCCTCGGGAAAAACACCGCGAATGAGTAGATACACATGCCTAGTACCGATATCAATTATTTTCGAGGCTCGGTCAAGACTTCGTTCCACGTATTTTCCGAGTTTTCCAGTAGGACGGCCTGTAGCGTGGTGGTTTGTCTTGAAAAATGAGCCAAGCAACACAATAAATTCCATCAAACAGTGGTGGAAGCATTGAAAGGAACTCCCGGGGACATGGTGTAGTGGTTTCATCAAGAGCCAGGGAGAGATCGTGACAATATTTTCCGAATTTCCCACCCGAAACCATGGAATCCACGCTGAATCTCAGGTATTTGGCCGCCCCACACAGCTAATCCTATTTATGCTGGGGGGAAAACACTGTAAATTGGTGGCTGAGGGTGCATAGGAACGATATCGATCATTTCCAAAGCCCGCTGATGGCTTGGCCACCCGTATTTCCCGAGTTTCCCGCTGGATATCATACGAATACCATCAAATATGAGTTAGTCTGGGTCATTAACCGGGGTAGAAGAATTTGTGCCTCGGGAAAAACACCGCGAATATGTATATATACATGCCTAGTACCGATATCAATTATTTTCGAGGCTCGGTCAAGACTTCGTTCCACGTATTTTCCGAGTTTTCCAGTAGGACGGCCTGTAGCGTGGTGGTTTGTCTTGATAAATGAGCCAAGCAACACACTAAATTCCATCAAAGAAAGTTGGGAGCGTTGAAAGAAACTCCAGGAAACATGCTATAGTTAATTTATCGAGAGCCGGGGAGAGATCGTGCCAATATTTCCCGAATTTCCCAACCAAAACCATGGAATCCACCCTAAATCTGAGGTATTTGGCCGCCCCACACAGCTAATCCAATTCATGCTCGGGGAAAAACACTGTAAATTGGTGGCTGAGGGTGCATAGGAACGATATCGATCATTTCCAAAGCCCGCTGATGGCTTGGCCACCGGTATTTCCCGAGTTTCCCGCTGGATATCATACGAATACCATCAAATATGAGTTAGTCTGGGTCATTAACCGGGGTAGAAAATTTGTGCCTCGGGAAAAACACCGCGAATGAGTAGATATACATGCCTAGTACCAATATGAATTATTTCAGAGGCCTGGTGAAGACTCGTTGCCGCGTATTTTCCGAGTTCTCCAGTAGGACGGCCTGTAGCGTGGCGGTTGGTCTTGATAAATGAGCCTAGCCAATCACTCAATTCCATCAGAGAGTGGGGAGAGCATTGAAAGGAACTCCCGGGGACATGAAGTAGTTGTTTCATCAAGAGCCAGGGAGAGATCGTGCCAATATTTTCCGAATTTCCCACCCGAAACCATGGAATCCACGCTGAATCTCAGGTATTTGGCCGCCCCACACAGCTAATCCTATTTATGCTGGGGGGAAAACACTGTGAATTGGTTGCTGAGGGTGCATAGGAACGATATCGATCATTTCCAAAGCCCGCTGATGGCTTGGCCACCCGTATTCCCCGAGTTTCCCGCTGGATATCATACGAAAACCATCAAATATGAGTTAGTCTGGGTCATTAACCGGGGTAGAAGAATTTGTGCCTCGGGAAAAACACCGCGAATGAGTAGATATACATGCCTAGTACCGATATAAATTATTCCAGAGGCCTGGTGAAGACTCATTGCCGCGTATTTTCCGAGATTTCCAGTACGACGGCCTGTAGCGTGGCGGTTTGTCTTGATGAATAAGTCTAACAAATCACTAGATTCCATCAGAGAGTGGTGGGAGCGTGAAAGGAACTCCCGAAAACATGCTGTCGTTAATTTATCGAGAGCCGGGGAGGGATCGTGCCAATATTTCCCGAATTTCCCACCCAAAACCATGGAATCCACCCTAAATCTGAGGTATTTGGCCGCCCCACACAGCTAATCCTATTTATGCTGGGGGGAAAACACTGCAAATTGGTTGCTGAGGGTGCATAGGAACGATATCGATCATTTCCAAAGCCCGCTGATGGCTTGGCCACCCGTATTTCCCGAGTTTCCCGCTGGATATCATACGAATACCATCAAATATGAGTTAGTCTGGGTCATTAACCGGGGTAGAAGAATTTGTGCCTCGGGAAAAACACCGCGAATGAGTAGATATATATGCCTAGTACCGATATAAATTATTTCAGAGGCCTGGTAAAGACTCGTTGCCGCGTATTTTCCGAGATTTCCAGTACGACGGCCTGTAGCGTGGCGGTTTGTCTTGATGAATGAGTCTAACAAATCACTAGATTCCATCAGAGAGTGGTGGGAGCGTGAAAGGAACTCCCAGAAACACGCTGTCGTTAATTTATCGAGAGCCGGGGAGGGATCGTGCCAATCTTTCCCGAATTTCCCACCCAAAACCATGGAATCCACCCTAAATCTGAGGTATTTGGCCGCCCCACACAGCCAATCCAATTTATGCTCGGGGAAAAACACTGTAAATTGGTGGCTTAGGGTGCATAGGAACGATATCGATCATTTCCAAAGCCCGTTGATGACTTGGACACCCGTATATCCCCGAGTTTCCCGCTGGATATCATACGAATACCATCAAATATGAGTTATCCTGGGTTGTGAACCGATGTAGAAGAATTTGTGCCTCATGAAAAACATCGCGGATAAGTACATGGAGGTTTTGTGTATCGATATTCCTTGACGTTCCATCATGGCTTGGTTCTGCGATCTTTCTGATTTTTCCACATGGAATCATCACGTGCAACTCGGAATCGAGACGTTCTCCCCACTGAATATCATGTTATGCGATTATAGAACAACCCTATCTCTCTATTCGAGATGTTTTTTCCGAAGCACGAATCCTTCTACCTCGGTTTACGAGCCAGAATAGCACAAATACGATGGTCTCCATATGACATCAAGCGGGAAATTCAAATGGGGCGGCGAAATACCTCAGATTTAGCGTGGATTCCATGGTTCCGGGTGGGAAATTCAGAAATCATTGGCACGATCTCTCCCCGGCTCTCGATGAAACAGCTACGACATATCCCAGGGAGTTTATTTCAACTCTCTCACCACTCTCTGATGGAATTAAGGGCTTTGCTAGGCTCATTTATCAAGACAAGCCGCCGCGCTAGACGTCACCCTACTGGAAAACTCGGAAAATACGCGGAACCAAGTCTTGACCGAGCCTCGAAAATAATTTTTATCGGTACTAGGCATGTATATATACATATTCGCGGGGTTTTTCCCGAGGCACAAATTCTTCTACCCCGGTTAATGACCCAGACTAACTCATATTTGATGGTATTTGTATGATATCCAGCGGGAAACTCGGGAAATACGGGTGGCCAAGCCATCAGCGGGCTTTGGAAATGATCGATATCGTTCCTATGCACCCTCAGCCACCAATTTACAGTGTTTTCCCCCCAGCATAAATAGGATTAGCTGTGTGGGGCGGCGGAATACCTGAGATTCAGCGTGGATTCCATGTTTTCGGGTGGGAAATTCGGAAAATATTGGCACGATCTCTCCCTGGCTCTTGATGAAACCACTACACCATGTCCCCGGGAGTTCCTCTCAATGCTCTCCCCACTCTCTGATGGAATTGAGTGATTGGCTAGGCTCATTTATCAAGACAAACGGCCACGCTACAGGCCGTCCTACTGGAAAACTCGGAAAATACGCGGCAACGAGTCTTCACCAGGCCTCTGAAATAATTTATTTTGGTACTAGGCATGTACATCTACTTATTCGCGGGGTTTTTCCCGAGGCACAAATTCTTCTACCCCGGTTAATGACCCAGAATAACTCATATTTGATGGTATTCGTATGATATCCAGCGGGAAACTCGGGAAATACGGGTGGCCAAGCCATCAGCGGGCTTTGGAAATGATCGATATCGTTCCTATGCACCCTCAGCCACCAATTCACAGTGTTTTTCCCCGAGCATAAATTGGATTAGCTGTGTGGGGCGGCCAAATACCTCAGATTTAGGGTGGATTCCATGGTTTTGGTTGGGAAATTCGGGAAATATTGGCACGATCTCTCCCCGGCTCTCGATGAATTAACTTCAGCATGTTTCCGTGAGTTCCTTTCAACGCTCCCACCACCTTTGATGGAATTTAGTGTGTTGCTCGGCTCATTTATCAAGACAAACCACCACGCTACAGGCCGTCCTACTGGAAAACTCGGAAAATACGTGGAACGAAGTCTTGACCGAGCCTCGAAAATAATCGATATCGGTACTAGGCATGTGTATCTCCTCATTCGCGGTGTTTTTCCCGAGGCACAAATTCTTCTACCTCGGTTAGTGACCCAGAATAACTCATATTTGAAGGTATTCGTATGATATCCAGCGGGAAACTCGGGAAATACGGGTGGCCAAGCCATCAGCGGGCTTTGGAAATGATCGATATCGTTCCTATGCACCCTCAGCCACCAATTCACAGTGTTTTTCCCCGAGCATAGATTGGATTAGCTGTGTGGGGCGGCCAAATACCTCAGATTTAGGGTGGATTCCATGGTTTTGGTTGGGAAATTCGGGAAATATTGGCACGATCTCTCCCCGGCTCTCGATGAATTAACTTCAGCATGTTTCCGTGAGTTCCTTTCAACGCTCCCACCACCTTTGATGGAATTTAGTGTGTTGCTCGGCTCATTTATCAAGACAAACCACCACGCTACAGGCCGTCCTACTGGAAAACTCGGAAAATACGTGGAACGAAGTCTTGACCGAGCCTCGAAAATAATCGATATCGGTACTAGGCATGTGTATCTCCTCATTCGCGGTGTTTTTCCCGAGGCACAAATTCTTCTACCTCGGTTAGTGACCCAGAATAACTCATATTTGATGGTATTCGTATGATATCCAGCGGGAAACTCGGGAAATACGGGTGGCCAAGCCATCAGCGGGCTTTGGAAATGATCGATATCGTTTCTATGCACCCTCAGCCACCAATTTACAGTGTTTTCCCCCGAGCATGAATTGGATTAGCTGTGTGGGGCGGCCAAATACCTCAGATTTAGGGTGGATTCCATGGTTTTGGTTGGGAAATTCGGGAAATATTGGCACGATCTCTCCCCGGCTCTCGATAAATTAACTACAGCATGTTTCCTGGAGTTTCTTTCAACGCTCCCAACTTTCTTTGGTGGAATTTAGTGTGTTGCTTGGCTCATTTATCAAGACAAACCACCACGCTACAGGCCGTCCTACTGGAAAACTCGGAAAATACGTGGAACGAAGTCTTGACCGAGCCTCGAAAATAATTGATATCGGTACTAGGCATGTATATATACATATTCGCGGTGTTTTTCCCGAGGCACAAATTCTTCTACCCCGGTTAATGACCCAGACTAACTCATATTTGATGGTATTCGTATGATATCCAGCGGGAAACTCGGGAAATACGGGTGTTCAAGCCATAAGCGGGCTTTTGAAATGATCGATATCGTTCCTATGCACTCTCAGCTACCAGTTTACAGTATTTTCCCCCAAGCATAAATGGGATCGGCTGTGTGGGGCGGCCAAATACATCAGATACAAGGTGGATTCCATGGTTTCGGGTGGAAAATTCGGGAAATATAGGCACGATCTCTCCCCGGCTCTTGATGAAACAACTACAACATGTTCCAGGGAGTTTATTCCGACTTCCTCACCAATCTCTGATGGAATCAAGGGTCTTGCTAGACTCATTCATCACGTTAAACCGCCGCGCTACAGGTCGCCCTGCTGGAAAACTCGGAAAATACGCGGAACCAAGTCTTGACCGATCCTCAGAAATAATGTATATCGGTAGTCAACACTCATACCTCATCATCCGCAGTGTTTTCCTCGACGCACAATTTCATCAGACAATCCCAGAACGCAAAAAAACCATCTTAACATCTTCGCGTTATATCCGCCCTGCGTCCATCACTGAAAACTATGAAAAATTGTGCGTAGAAAATCAGACTACCTTCGACTGCCCTCCAGACATCATCCACATCACAAAATATCAATGACACACCTTGTAAACTCGTTGGACGCACGTTTTTTCACGTTTGCGTCAGACACCGTTATTGCAGACTACCTTAATGCCAGGCTAGAGCTTACCCAGGCTAACTTCACAGTAATAAAACCCCCCATGTGGTTATGTCGGGAGGGTGTGTAATATGACTTTTTTACTACTCAGAACGTATTCATCACGTCAAAATATTTTCGATAATAGTGTTTGGGGCCGGCAAGAAGCTCCAAATGTTATTACATGGCCCTTAAACACAATTATATGCACTTTATCGCCGTTTCACATCTTTTTTCAAGGAAAATTGAGACAGCTTGACTCTAGTTGATCAAAATTAAACGTGACTTGAGCTCATTCTGGCGGTCTTGAAACAAGCTTTGAAATGAGCTATAAAGTACAATGGAAAATTTTGAGATAGACCAGATTTGTTGAGAAAATGGCTTAATGGGGGCAAGTTGGGTACATCCTTTCGTGAACTTTCAGAAAATCGCTTTCTGTAGAAATCGTGATGGCTCGACTCTGGTTGTTTAGAATTCAACTTGCATTAGCTCATTCTGAAGGTCTTGGAACGAGCTTCGAAATGCCATGAAGTACGTTGGAAACTATTGAAGTGGGCCAAAACTCCTGGCAAAATGGCTTAAAGGGGGGAATGTTGGGTACACTTACCTTAGAATGATTGACAATATGACTAATATTGATTGATACTTCTCAAGGTCCTCTCCGGTCTTCATACGTGATCGAGCACGTGATGCAACCTTATAGCGATTTCTTTACTCATTTTATGATGCGCAGAAGGTATGAACGAGACAGAAACAGTATCGGGAACGATTTTAAAGAATTACGTCAGGACCGGGCCATTTTGATCATTTAGACCGTTGAAAAAAATCCATCCGGGCACGCAACATTCACATTTCCGCCAGAGACCTACAAAATGAGCCAAATACGTGGAATTTCAGAGTACATTTATTGTTCTTGCGCCGAAAATAGTACATTTCGATACAAGTCTGGAAAACCTTTTTTTTGCGTCCGAGTGATGGGTTTCCGGCCTGAGCCGTGGGCGAGGATCGGAATCATCACGAGGATGCGAAAAATAAGTTTTACACCCGTGTATCGAATACTTTTTTTTGACAAACTGTGGGAGGAAGTGGAAAATCAAGGATAAAAAGTTACTTTCTCGCACAGTGTGTCAAAAAATGAATTTCTCAATCGGTCACAATATCGCAAATGCACTCACTGTCCAGGATGCACCTGGGTTCACAGTATTCGGCATGATCATGATAAGGATAATAACGTTTAGACGCTAAATAGCACTTTGTGTGCTCAACAGCGTCCTTAAATAACTAAATAAAAAAAAAGAAGAAGAATAATAACATACAAAATACTTGTCCTCTGAGAAATTCGTTAAGATGACTCCGTTCAAAATGAGTATTTTATGTATACGGTTTACTAACTCAAATGAAGATACGTTTTTATGAACACAGAATTTCGTTCAGCGGGATTCTCGTTGAACGTGAAATAGATTCTCGAATACATTTCACGAATGATTTCCGGCGATCAAGGACGGGCATCCTCATATGCACTAGAGTCAAATTGGCTCATATGTCGATTCTAAGGTGCTTGAATTGCCAAGATACGAAAGTATCTTCGCATTAAATTGGCAGTAGTTTGAATGGACTCTACTTGTTGGGCCCATCGATGGGCCCCATTGCACACGCGGAAGACAGCCTTTCTCCATTGCAGGGCCCACAACTGCATTACCTGCAAATAATACCCAAAAGAGTAACTCTTGGTAAAGTTCGATTGTCGTTGGAGCGAAAAAGAAGCAAAGCCATCGAGAAAGCCATTCTTCGCGCCCTATAACCCCGATTTCAGTCTCCGTAGGAGTCGGGGGGGGGGGGGGGGTCTAACGTCGTTGTCACGGTTAGAGAATCATTTGATCCTTTTAAATCTGATAGAAGTAATTAACTTGCCGTGTCTATACACGTTCGAAATCGTCAGTGGGAAGTCTCGAAGATTAATAGATCCGATGCATATACAAATAGAAAGTTAGTTTAGATGGAAAAAACCACCAAATTTGATATTTGTCATGTAAGTCATATTAATATAACTTGATATAACTTACATGATGTAACTCTTTATGTTCCACAACTTCATCGCCAAAATTGGTAACACGTTTTTTACTCAGAGTGTGAATTTGCACCACTATTGGCTAGCATACGTCGTTTTGCTGAGATCTCGATGTAATGGTTCCTTTCTTGCAATACAGAGAGGAGGTATTCTGTCACAGTGCATGTTCAAATTCAAAGAAAAAATTGGGACATAGTACATTATGTACCGATGCGGGGTTAGGCTGTTGTGGGGCACGGGAATAAATTTTCCCCGAGTGTAACGAGGGTAAAAAATATTATCCGTACCGCAAAAGGACTCGACGAGCGAGGTGCATGTACTAATTTTTGGTATCAGTGCGACTAAACGTCAGTTTTCTGATCCGAGCCGGGAGGAAGAATGGCGAGAAAAATGGCCGTTTATTTGTACTATGCCAAAAAGTAGTTTTTTTGGCAGTAACCACAGTTAACAAAAACCTCGACAAAAACTGTCTTAAGATCTGTTGACATCCGCGTTTACTAACCTGCTTGCATCTCTAAATTCCATCAAATTAATTCAGGTGGACTTAAAAGTTCAACAAATTCGCTTACCCAGGAACCCTCGAAATTTTTGTCCGCTCATGAAATTGAATACGGGTCATGAGGAATTTCTCTGGAGCTCTTACAAAAAGTTTCAGAGACTTAGATTCCACAAAATTGCGAGCAAAATTGTGCCAGTCTCCCCTGCAAGTATTCCCACTAAGGATAAGCCTGATTAATTGATTCATATCTACTCGTACGTACCCGTTCCTTGTAAGAATTTACTACATATTATCGCTAATCACAATACATCCAATTTTAGAAGTCGTTTATCTAAGTCAGAAAAATTCTATTCTTTTTGCGAGAGAGATTCGCAATATTGATGTATATTTATCAGGCATGGACGATATCCTTTTCATAGAAGTATCAACATTTTCGCCGTCGTCTGCAACCTCGGCTGGTAACAATAGCCCTCTGTAGGACGTAAATGTTTCCCAATTGTTGGGGCTTTGTTGAGATTACGAGAAAGAAAATTACTAGGCTCGTTGTTTCCGTACACTCGTAAATGTGAGCTATACAGGTCTGGGTCCGAGGATTTATATTAAAATTTATGACAGTCTATTGTGAAGATGGATAAGAATCCTGAGGCACCCACACGTAACCAAAGAGGTTTTCTCTTCTCCCTTCGTCTCACGTGCAATATTCTACCTGAAAGATTCCTAGCTTCATAGAGTAACTCGAATCGTATACATTTCTACACCAGAAAACCGTAAAATATAGACCGAGTTATCAAATTCCTTCAATCTAACTTTACAGAGGTGAAGGAAATATTCGAATTGAGAACACCACTGTCTTTGACAGTGTTCGTGAACTATTCACCGGAATCGATTTAATTGATATCAAAATTGATACTCTTCATTTTACGAATGTTATTCTCTCCTGGAGAATGATTGAATTCTGAATCTGCCATGATCTGTGAATAGACCCGATTGAAAAGTCGATCACACTTCTCTATCTTTTATTACTGAGTAGGGACGGCTTTAAGATTTAAATTTTTCGTGATCTTTTCTATCCAAATGATAATTTTTGCCTATTTATTTTACGATTGTTGAGTTACCATAATTGAATTTTCACTGTATATCACGGATTTGCGAATTTTTTCTCGTGAACATTGAGTGAAATCGGACTTGTATAAACACAGCACATGAGAGCACCCGGGAACAAAGCGAACTGGAATAGTTGAGGAATCGAGATCTATACTTATGGTACATTAACCTATGAGTGCGAGTAAGACAGTAAATCTCGAACTATTGCTGTTCACCTTGTATCCTGATTGATATTGTTTACTTTTGACAGTATCCCTGACAAATCTGTTCGAATCTAAGTCCAATTCCTGTGAAGGTTGCGAGGAAAATTGAGATAAATCTATGATAGAGCTTCTCTCAACACTGTGCATTTCTCCAAACACTTTTTGAACCCCATGGCTCTGTGTGTGAAGAGGTATTTTTTGAATAAGGATGTATAAATCCATTTTGTAGATCCCATTTAGAAACAGGCACTTGAATACACAGTAATAATGGCATCTTATTATTGCCGTAAGTAGGTGGTGTTTGACTCATTTTTCTATCAACTAGAGTAGGGATAGCATTCTGCATTCATTTAATTGTTCAAATGTAACAGTAATATCACTTTTCGTGATTGTACTTTTTGGACTTTTCGTAGTACTTTTTCGCAGGTGTCTGTCAATGAATCGAGTTCTATGAAGATACATTCCAAATACTCTGGTCAAAATGTATCTAGCTTCTGATTTGTCATAGGGGTTCCTCATTTCGTCGAGCATTTCGTCCTCGGTGGGATTAGATTCCATCCGCTATTGGCTGCAAGAAAGCATCATCATAATGCACTTTCTCAGACTTTACTTAGATTAGACCTATATCCTTACTCTGGATGCCACTGAACGGAAAGAATTTTTACTCCATTTTAATGCAAAACCTGATGCTTAAATTAGGAAGATCAATTTCATCTAATCTGCAGTACTCATTCTTTCCATTTTATTTTCTTGTGCCAAGCTTGTCTTCATCAGTGGTTTTTTTTTTTTTTTTTTTTTAGAGCAAAATTTACCCTTTTAGCATCAGACAAGCAAAAAGCGGTGAAATCTTCGAATAGGTTTAAGCGTCGCTTATTCCCTTGCTTACTTCTCAAAAAGTAGCCATAATTCGAATCTCTTTGAACGTTATGCAACGACAGTTTCTGGACATGATGTAAAATTCGTTGTAAGAGAAACGAGCAAGGTGTTCACAAATTCATTTCCAGGGAGTCAAAATGTTAACCTCGCTTCGGGAAGCGCAGACACGCCGTTCAGAAAAGGTATTGAGAGGAGCAAATTTATCAAATGCTCTCAGGTAATTTTCTGCTCAGCCGCAGTCTCCCGTGAGCAAGATGACCATAAAATTGAACCTCTCCTACGGGATTTTGGCGGCGCACGCTCTCGTCGTAAAAGACCCTCGTAAATATCGATTTTAAACTGAGTCGAGTCACCTCTCTCTCACACTCTCTTCCCTCTTTCTCTTTTTCTTCCTGTCCCATTATATACAGATTATACTTGCCCCCCTGAAGTGAGAGTCGGGACAACAGTGTCGAATGTTGCACAATGAGAATGAAAAATTGCCAAGACTCTCGGTGCGTTACGTTAACACTCATCAGAGCCAAATGATTTTTCCAGTTGGGAAGAATGGTCACCATATTTCTTTCACGAGAAAGTTAGTGTAAATTTGGGGCACATAAGAATGGGATAATGGGAATTTTCAGATTTGCGGAGCACTATGTCGACAAAATATTAATTTGGAAACGCTTTTTTTGTGAGTAATGAAGATGTCTGAAAGCTTGATCCGGTTAGTTTTCTGATTAGATTCCTGTCCGGACTACAGTTATTGAACTAAGTTCTTTTACTATAGATATATTGATCTTTGACAAGAGTAGATCTAATAGGAATAACGTCGAGAACAATGTTACATATCACCTTCTGAGACATCTTATCATCATCACAACTAGATTCATATTTTTCCAAAAATCTAAGTCTTTCCCTGTGAGTATAAGGATATGCTCAAAGGATACTATGTAGTATGTACAGTTGACGCTGTGTCAATTTGTATCATGAATTACGGAGATTGCCGCGAGGAGAGAAAATGCTTGATATTGGTTGTTACCCGCGAGCAACAAGTAGTAAATCTTTGCAAACCATATAATTTGCTGTCTCGGCGATAGATCGCGCCACCGCTCAAAGTCGCGTACCGCTCACTTGAAATATAACGTTTTCGAATCAACCGTTGTTGACTTTGGACTATCTGAGATTGTCATTTCCACTGGCCTATTCAATTAAACAGCAATTAGTCTCTATCCATGAATGCACTTTCTGCCCAAGTTTTCACTGTGTTTCACTTGAAATTATTATCGTATTCCAATCGTCTTCTCTTACTTACCATTTTCCATCCAAACATACATGAATTCAGAATATCGACTATTATCTGAGCACAATTTCAGTCTTCTATATTTCAAAATTGTCCAAGCACGTTAACTTCAACATTCAATTTTCATCTGAACAAATTTACAAAACGCTATCCAGTTTAATCAAAAAATTGTACAGCTTCAATCAACCTCAGCACCGTATCGGTGCATTGAAAAAATTTAACTTTTTGAACAGTTTGTTTCTAAAAATCGTCCCCCAATCTTTGCATAGCATTATAGCATTTGCGAATCGGGCGTGGCTTATTGAATTATAAGCCGCCTGCAACGAGCAAGTCAGTCGCGCCGCCTTTATTATGCACATGGCAGAGTAAGTTCATGAGTATATGAGCGAATGAGCGAGAGAGAGAGAGAGAGAGAGAGGGCCGCAGAGTAAACGCGCAAAGAGCTACTTATTGAGTCGCTTGACCCACTTCGATAAACTCGCGCGCGCATTGGAATAACTCTTGCGGTGGCGGCGGCGTCGTCGTCGCGCAGCCGCGAATGTACACAGCGTTCCGAAGCTGATGCATTTACAACAAGCTCACCACCACGCTGCCGCGGGCCGGCCGGGGCCCCGATAATTATTATTAAACACTGACCATATACTCATTTGCTCCGACCCCTATAGTATAATGCTCGAACCATCGATTCGACGCTTTGAAGCGTTTGCGCCCTTTTTCTCGGCATTACTTCATTTTTTTTTCTTTTTTTTCATCAAGCGCGTATAGCATCATTTGTATTCAATAATTTGAATATTGCGATGAGCAGAGCGATGTAGGGTAAAATGAATACATTTTCAAAAAAATCGGTGCAAGTGTGTCTTCACCACGTCGAGTTAAAGATTAGGTTCACTGAAAAAATGTATTTCGAGCTCGATTCTGAGGCTGTCGATAGCCGTACCAGCCCTGGATCTATTTAAAAATTTGACAGGTCTATTTGTTAATTGACTTTGCAATGAGTATCTGAGTGTACTCGTCTCCGAAAAATTTGGAAATATCTATATCGAGAGTACAAAAAGGAAACGTTGTTGGATCATCAGAACGCTTCACCGTCGTGCATATCTTCTTCCATCAAAAACGTAAATATATTTATCACATAGGTCTCTCTAGTAATGTGGCTGTTATTTCATTATTATGGATACTCCAAATTGATACATACCGAGGAGTTCGATAATGTTGAAAGTGGGTCGTGATCCGCTTGTTCACACGTAGGCGCGATGTGCAACTTGAGTATAAAAAATTCATGCATAAGTCTGGATATAAATTTTGAAAAAAAAAACAAAGTATATCTTTCGCATCTGTTGCAGTAGTCGACAAGCCATTTAATCTATCGATAATTGTTTATCGGGGTCAGCAAAAAGGATGTCTCAAAATGAGAAGAAAATTTTCTCATTTTGAGTGAGTGTAATTTCAAGAAAATGTCTGTTTCTCTCATTTTGAGAAACTTTTCAAATGAGAAATACAGTCTCTCATAATTAGAATTCGCATTTCTTACCCGAAACAGGGTGAAAGTACTCGCTAGATTCCTGAATCATTCAGAAATTTTTGGCTGCTGCTATAATTTTAGATCGGTTAAGACTAGGTGGCAATGGTAACAACAATTTTGATGCAAGGGAGAATGCAGTATTTTTCGGTTCAATTCTCGAAGTCGTATACAGAATACGAAGAGAATTAAACTAGAGCATACTTGCAGCTTTGAGCAGCTTGGGGTTTCTCGATAAGAGATCAAAGATTTGATGAGCTATCATGTTGACAACTTGAAGTGATATCATAACCATATTTTTTATCATTTCGAGAATTTTTTCTCGTGATGGGGTTTCAAGGAAATTTTTTTCTCATTCTTAAAAGAACACTCCTCATTCTGAGACAGTAGCGGATCCAGGGACCGCTCTTGGCGGCTGGGGGGTCGGGGGAGGCGATTTGCGAAGCAAAATTTTTTTCCTTGATGGGGGGGGGGGGGCGCCGGGCGGTCGCCTTTGAATCCGCGCTTGTTCTGAGAGAAATACTTGTCACTCTGAGAAATGATTTCTTATTTTGAGAGGGGACTTCTCATAATGAGAAAAATCGCTCATCTTCGATTCTTTTTTTGAGAATAAACCATTTTGAGAAATGAATTCACTTTGAGAGGTACTTTTTGTAAAGTAGATCGATCGCGAGATCTATTCGTGTGAGGAATCGATGCTGAATATTTATAGCATAATACATAAGTGTTATTGGGCCTCCCTTAACGCCAAAGTTTCATCATATACCCAGTCATTTTCTGAATTAGTTTTCAGAAGATTTGAGAATTTATTTCAACAGAAAAAAGTGAAGAGTTGAGTTCATTTCAGTTTGAAAAGGGCATACGTCATCAGTTCGTACATTATTCCAAATTTAAGGTCACCGACTAACTTCCTATCCAGTGTTTTGACATGGTTAAATGAATTTGTACCCGTAGTGCAGCAGAAAATGACATCATTTCACCAGACATTTCTTATTGGTTTTTCGTTTCTTTTCTTCCTCCTAGGGTAAATTTAGGAAGACGTTCTGCTTGTATTTGATCGGTTCATTACCTTGAACTTCTCCTTGCCTTCGATCATTGATTAGTTTCAATAAATCAATCAGCCTCAAAATAACTTACATGTACTTTTGTATCAGAGGTAATCATTCATGAATTGACGATAATTATCAATAACTTATTGAGTGTATATCAAGAATGAGGAAAACGATAGACAAGTGACACGCATCGTGGGAAAGTAGTATTTCAGTATGCTGACGTGACACAAGTAATTGAAATGCTTCAATTGTGACCACAGGCGGTTTACCCTCGTGTATATTTTGGTAATTGTGAAAAATGAAAATGAAAGAGGGACGGTTTTAAATCATCGGTGGCTTGGTAATAACGAATATTTTGACTGGCCAATTGTCTTAATGCGCCTTCGAAAAGCGAGCACCAAATAATGAGTAGGTTGAATTTCTCGTGCCGGAGCAGTCATGATGAATGCGATTGAGCAATCGGCAAGTGGTTGGGGGAGACTCTCTCAAAAGAGAGCGAGATGGAGACCATCAAACGTGTGACGCCACGGTACCACGGTCTGTGGTTTTGAATACGCGTCCTACTTTCCGGTATACAAGCGGTTTCGTTTCTCCCTCAGTTTCGCGTCGTCTCACTGACGAATTCAATTGTTTCAACAATGCTTTTTCCACTGTACTTAACCAAATTGTCACAGTCGCAATGTTCTTTGCTTTGTGTTAAAAATTTATTCAGGATTCGAACGATTTTGAACTCACCTTATAGTTTTTTATGCATGCCTCCATGCTTCAACTGTAGGCCAAATTTATGGATCCAATATAATCCATCAATTGTAAAGACAACCTTCAGGATCTGAGATGATTTCTTAATGCACAAGTGTTTACGATTGACATAGGATAATGATTTTGAAAAGCCCGAAATTTTGACTATTGATCGTCGAAATAACGTATCATGTATTCGCTCATGCCCACAAAATTTTTATTACGAATATAAGTACAATGGTTTTCTCTTGTGGATTGAGCGAGTAATCTATTGCGATGCTTGTCGAGAACAAGTAATTTTGCGCAAGAGTCGGTAACATCAGGATCACCTGTCAACACTACACATGACTCCGTGTCGTGTCCATAGTGTACTTCGTGATGGCTTTGAATACACTTTATTAAATCATAATCGATTCAGAAACGGCCGAATAAAGAGCCAGTTACGAGATCAGGTCACGGAATTCGACAAAGCTGCTATCGTTTTGATGGCCTTAGAACATACGATCTTCGAAGAAGCACCGGAGCATATAAAAGAGTTATCGAAAACCATGTATAATGCCATAAAGTGTCAAAAGTGGATGAGCCACCAATGATTCTTTACCTTGAATCACCATTGGGCGAAATTGGAACAGAAATGACAATGTTGTGAAGAGTATATTTTGTTGCTCCACAGACTCTCTCATGAATTCGTCAGTAAGACGGAAAGAGATCTATCTCGGACTTAATTGTACTTGTGAAGGATTATTTAATTGGTAAATACGCCGCTTGAAAGGTGGTTGTTTTTATTGTTAATTTTGCAGGTTGGGAAACGTAAATCTTCATAGACACCCACAAGAGTATGGTTAGTGTCGCTTCACTCGAAAAGACTAAGGCATCTACCGATTAAAACCCCTCCGCGGAAGGTGCCAACCCGAAGGTGATACTTCCAACAGACGCAAGGCAGGAATAGAGAGTAGACTAGTAGAGAGATGCAAGGTGCAGCGACCGTAAAGGGAGTCTTGAAGCGATCCAAGACATAGCTCAGAACTCAAATGCACAGAGGCGATTGAGGTGGCGTAAAGCCAAGGAAACTTACCTCTGTCGTATATCCCAGGAATAGAAACCTTCCATTGTGGAATGGAAACATGATTTTTTTCGGGTAGGCTGGGAAGGGGAAATCTTCATAGACACCCACAAGAGCGGGGGCAGTGTTGGATTCACTCAAGAAGACTCGGGCACCTACCGACTAAAACTCTTCTCCCCGCGCGGAGGGCGCCAACCCGATGGTGGTGGTCCCAGAAGGAAGAGAAGAGAATCAGAGGATAGAGTAAAGATGTGAAGAATACAAAGGGACTTGCGAAGAGAGGGGAGTCCTGGAGCGATCCAAGCTGGAGAGTCCTATCTCTATGGATCCAAGACACTGCTCAGAATTGAAATGCACAAGAGGTGTACAAAGTACGCACTGCTGTGTGCTGGGGCGAGAGACTGGAGTGGGAGAGTTGTCAAGCTTCCGGGGTCTAAGGGTGCACCCTTGTGGCCGAGGGATTTTTGGGCTTTCTGGGAATGAGGATTTCTGGGGTTCATGTCATTTTGGAATAAGCAAATCTCAAAGTTCTGTTGATAAGATAGAAATATATTATGTCAATTGAAATATGTATAATGTCATAAGAATGGATGCAGGGTGAAATCGGGCATAGACTTGGGTGACTCGAATTGTAACATGGAACGGTCCACCCTCGAAACGGATTACAAATACTAACTGATTTTACTAAGACGGACCTTTCCTCCTCGCCACGGTGAGCCCCTTGGGGAGGGGGGAGTAGAAGTCCTTAACTCGGGATGATTGATGATCTGGGTGTGCCCGTGTGATACGCTGTTCTGTGTCTTCCGACCAAGGACCCGGAAGTTTTCCGTTCGACTAATCGCCATCTTTGGGAGTACTCAAAGATTGTGAGGAGCACCGTGTCCGAGACCGTGTCGCTTTATCACGAATTTATCTTGGCTCTGGATTGTCCCGGAGATGAGAAAGCTAGCGAGTTGACTGTGTGCGATAAACACGGGTGTTCTCTCGGGTGTTCTAGTCTAGAAGCCGGTAATTATTCAGAAAGGCTATATTTTACACATTGTTTTCGGTAGCAAGCTCTGC
This sequence comes from Eretmocerus hayati, assembly GCA_029851415.1. Classification (NCBI taxonomy): domain Eukaryota; kingdom Metazoa; phylum Arthropoda; class Insecta; order Hymenoptera; family Aphelinidae; genus Eretmocerus; species Eretmocerus hayati. The sequence continues at coordinate 83,869,829 of CM056744.1, read as the reverse complement.
TGCGATTCTAGTACAGCCCAAACGAAGCCTGGATTTAGCGGGTACGTTAGGGGCTCTTTACATCCTTCTGTCGTATTACCGGGGCCCAACTGTCCTCACTATCCGGAATGTAAGATTTCCATTGTGAAATGGGAAAATCAATTTTGGGGGGCTGGCTGGGGAGGGGAAATCTTTATAGACATCAACAAGAGCGTGGACAGTGCTGAGGAGATCCATGGATCACCTGAGAAGACTCGGGTTATCCAACATTGTCCGACTCAAACCTCTCCTCGGAGGGCGCTTCCCCGAAAGTTATAGTTCCAGAGGAAAGAAGAAGTAGAAAATAGAGAAAATATGAAAAAACTCATATGCACATGGGCGAACTGATGTCGAGAAAGTGTCCATAAATGTGATAAGGCTGAAAATTCTGGTGCGAGATTCGTCGTGTGCTCCCGGCATTCTAGGATCCCCTTTAACAGAAGACTGGAAGTAGAGGTCCCGTGTCTCCCAGGATCAACATAGGATCCTCCTTGTGGTTTACTGGAACCGGGGACCAGTTAACATCCCAGGATCCGAAGATCCCCCTTGCAGATTTGAAATGTGACTGGAAAGAGTGAACTATCATGGTTCTGGAATGAAAATTCTCTAAAACAACTGCAAAAACGAAATGTCATCCAACAGGCAAGGCATTGCGACGATGTCAACATTCCCATTTCAAGCGCAACATGATGTCTGATGTCTTTTCTCAACAATGTGTTTTTCATACTTGATCACAAGATGATAGAATTAAACTGTGTCGCTTTGATTTCTCCACTCGAATTCTTTCGTGTGGCTACAAAATTATTGTTACAGACAGTTATTCTAAACCTCATGCTTTGGTGCGTTAGTCATTACTGCGGCATTCATCAACAAAAAAAGACCTTTGCTTTTTATTCAGAATTGATTCTCAATTAATCCACAGCCCCACACAAAAAAGTTCTGACCTAACTTCCAAACTATATCACCATTATGTTTTAGGGGTCGCTGAATCCGAATCCAGGGTCAGTGCTGTTCCAGCTCGTCGAGATTTTGACATACCCTCAAAAAAGCATGATTTGACGAAATTGCTCCAAAATCATAATCAAACCGTACTGAATCCACTTTTGACCACAAAACTAATGCTTTCGGGGTCGCTGAATCCAAAAACGAGGTAAGTTTGGTCCCAGCATGTCATCGTTCTGACATAACCTTAAAAAATTATGATTTTCCAAGGATATTCGAACCTGGTTATCAATTCATACTTTTTTTGCCCATACTGAATGTTTATGGGGTTGTTGAATCCGAATTCGAGGCCAGTTTGGTCCGAGCACATCATCATTCTGATATAACCTCAAAAAATCATGATTCCCCAGGAACACTTGTACCTGGTGACCGAACCATACTTCATCCTGCCTATACTATATGTTTTCGTGGTCGCTGAATACAAATCCGAGGTCAGTTTCGTCCCGGCACATCAGCTTTCTCACATTACCCCGAAAAATCGTGATTTTCAAAAGATACTTGGACCTAGTGATCAAACCGTACTTTGTTTTGGCTATACTACATGTTTTTGCGGTCGCTGAATCCGAATTGGGGTCAGTTTGATCCTAGAACATGTAGGTTCGGACATAACATCGAAGATTCAGAACTCCTCGAGAGTACTCAAAGCTGGTGATCCAACCATATTATGTCATGAGCTTATTTGATGGTTTTGGGATTACTGAAGCCTAATCTGGAACCAGTTGCATCCAAGCGCGTCCATTTTTCAACATAATCCCGGAAAATCATGATTTGATGAACAGTATTCATCGCATCTGTTGAACCAACTCTACTGTCTCCGCGTTTTTTGAGAGTTGATCTAACCCACTGACTCCCGAATCCCAAAACCGAGGAGGAGTCTCGACCATGTAGGTTTCGTATGATTATGTGGCAAAGGCAAAACAAAGTATGGTTTGTTCAGCAGCCATCACCACTCTCGGGAGATACTGATTTTTTGAGGTTAGGTCAGAATGATCATGTGCTGGGACCAAATTGACCTCGGATTCGGATTCAGCAACTCCAATAACACACAGTGTAGGCAAAACAAAGTATGGTGTGATCACCAGGTTCGAATATCTTTGGAAAGTCGTGATTTTTTAAGGTTATGTCAGAACGATGATGTGCTGGGACCAAACTGACCTCGTATTTGAATTCAGCGACCCCAAAAAAATAGGGCTGGTGGTCAAGAGTGGATTCAGTACGGATTGATTATGATTTTGGAGCAATTTCGTCAAATCATGCTTTTTTGAGGTTACGTCAAAATCTCGACGTGCTGGAACATAACAGAATAACATTTAGAATCATAAATGAAGGCTTGATGCTGCAACCATTTGTCTTGAACTTGCTCTCCGCTTGAAGTTAATGCTATTTAGCTGCTTTTCAAGTATATTATATTAGTTAAAGTCTAGCCTTAGCGTCCATCATCTACTCGAAATACTATCATTGCTGCCTATCTTTTGTTACCTTTAGTTATTTTTTGTTATTTTTTCTTATTTTGTGCCTGCGAGATATCCTACTAGTTTGAATGGTAGCTTAGAGAACCCTATCAACTCGACTATCTGAACCATTCAAAATCTTCTACTTCGTGATTCGATCATTCTCATTTCATATGTTCTACTGTATTTGCAACTTAGTTTTAAGTAATTTTGTATTCTTCTGTATATTTCTGGAACACCAGACGGGGTTCTACCCCAAGGTGAAATAAAGTCCAATACATACATACATACATACCCTGAATTCGGATTCAGCGACCCTGTTTGGGAGTTAGGTCAGAGCTTTTTTGTAGGGCTGTGAATTATCTACCTTAGAAATGAATTTTGCAAGAAATTATTAGTGTACTACCGTGACTAACCTATAGCCAGAAATTTTATTCAAGTTTTCAAAACTGGACAGTGGTTCCGCCCAAGACGATCACAAAATTTTGTTAATAGTGCTTGTCAAACTTTCCGAATATTACCAACACAGTTGGTGAGGTCACTGACAAGGAGAGTCCGGAGTCTCCGGGTCCTGAAATCTCACCAAAATTTTTTTACAGTTTCGTATCACCTAGAATATGAAGAACCCAAAGCATTTCTGTCAAATCGGCCTCCCGTTCAGAGCTACAGCCTATGACATTAGCATTGTCCATATAGGCCCATGTTAAAAAGTGATATATATAAATATACTAGCAATGTTGACGTTTCTGGCTGTAGCTCAGAACAGAAGGCCCATTTGACAGAGTTGCTGTAGATTCTTCATATCCTAGGTGGTACGAAACTGTGAAAAAAATTGTGGTGAGATTTCAGGACCCGGAGACTCCGGACTTTCCTTGTGAGTGTCAGCTCAGCCGTTCATCGAAGTGAAGCATCGTTGGGCGCGGTTAGTACTTGGATGGGTGACCGCCTCGGTGACCGCCCATCTCGGTCTAATCAACCTCGGCTTGCTGACTTTTCTGATCGATCAGTAGACACTTATACACCTCAGAAACGTGAGTGGGAGTCACAAAATGTTACAATTTTGATGTTCATGCCTACGAAAAGTGGCAAGAGCACCGAAAAGGTAGCATGATACGTCATGTGCCGAATTCTCCAGAGCTCGTTTTTTTTCTTCCCCCAGGAGGTTCTTTCTCACTCCACGGACATAATTCCTGGACAAACGTGGAGAGAAATTGAGTTAGGATGAGCGGCCGGCTCTCCAAATACGCCAAGATAATACATAAAACCTTATGAACCCGCGAGATTCGCCCCGGTTGTACAGTCCATTGACTGAAGACGACCGTTGAACAAATTGAAAAAAAACTTTTCGAATATTCTTAGGGAGGGTCTGTCGCTGGATGTGAATAATTCTAAAAAAATCCATGTTTGATGGCGGGGAGGGGGTCATTCTTTTACGGGAATTTCACTCACCACGAATTTGATATATTTCAAATCTAATGGAAAAAAACCTCTGAAGTCTTTGTAGGTATAATTCAAAACGGCTTAAAATTGTACAAAGCCATTTTTTGCATTCGTGCAATAACTTAGCTGCAAAGCTCATATGTAATTGAAAAATTTCGGTCGCTATCAGAAATACTAAAATGACTTATTTCTTCCGGAATGTAATAGTTTTGCCACGTCAAGGATGATCTCTTTTTCTTTGACCCTTGGTGCTAAACGTACAGAATTTTTACATAAAAATTACGGGCACAGTTAGGGTAATCGTGGGACGTCCGAAATTTCAGCCTACTTATTGCGCATGAATGTCGAGAAAAATGACCTATACTGTCTGGTAAATTATATTTCTGGTCAAAAATTGGATCGAATTTGGTGAAAAGGTGCAGTGAATTCGGGTAAATTGTGCGGGCACTCGTAGGGTAATTTTTACCGTACCAGTAGGTATAAAGTCTAAAGAGCTGGGTGCATGCGCCTGCGCGCGCCGCGAGCTCAGCTCGCCAGCTCGGCATCTCATCTAACCTCACAAAAACTTCGGTATAGAAGTACATTATTTGACTCGTTCTGATGAAAATGCCTGAATTTTGATTCGAGGTCGAAGCATACAAACTGATAAAACCATTTGAGACTTGTTGAATCATCTTCATTCTTATTCCTGGTGATATTAATATTAAACAGAGTAACATCACTGTAAGTGGCATGGGAGAAAGCATCATCTTGGTACAGGGAAAAATTACCCTACTTGCCCGTAAAAATTGGCGCTCCTAGGTGGCGCATCCCACAATTGTCGGCATGTATAGGGTAATTTTTCCTGTACCAGTCTCGTATTTTTTATCGAAAAATTCTGTGCGTGTAGACTAACATGTAGCTGAGAAAGTGAGATACCTTTCTCTAGGTTTATGTTCATATTTTTGGACCCAAATGACAAGGTTTTTAGCTTTCGGAATTTCTCTACTTCGCCATGAATTAGGGGTTGATTAAAAAAATTAGGACGATTTGCGGGTCTGCATGAGTTCCGTTGCCGCCAGATGATTCGAAACGTTGAAATTTGAGGGATGATGATGGATCGCATTCGAGCGCTCATCATAACGGTGTAACTGAATGGCAAATTGTGATCAATCCGGAGATCTCCTCATATTTTAGAGTCAATAATGTGGACATGTCAGCCGTGCCACCACCGTTATCATAATATAAGAAAGAGAGCGAGGTACCACGCGTGCCTCACTTGCTGGAAAGGGGATGACGATTACACACACCCCTTATCTCTAGCACGTCACGATAAATCTGCTCTTCGTGCACTGTGGCTCGCGTTTGTGGCTACGTTTTCTCCAACACTGTAGTTATCTTTTTTCCGCAGTTCCACACCCCATGGCCACCGCCCCATATCTCCTTTGGACAAATTCGAGGGCCTTGTATTGGGCCTGTTGTTTTCGAGCCGAGTTACGTAAACGACCACCCGTCGATTTAGATCTCACATGTTTCGGGTCATCCACGGGTAGGACTTTTTCACGGTCGCGCATTTTCACTTTCATCATGATCCGCGACTGTGTTGTACATCCCTCTATATGCACCACCCCCCACTCGTATTACTACCAAGTTTTGCACCAGACGCCTCCCGCGCGAGCGATGCACGTGGAAAGATGAGCGATGCGACGGGGAAAGACCTCGACTCGACGATCGCTCGTTTTCACTCTCTACGAGAACTGTGTGCACAGCGTGAGATAAGCGAGCGATATCATTATATTGCCATCGCAGGCGTTCGAGGTGGAGGCGGTTGCGCCGCGCAGTTGAAATCGAAAGTGGTCGTCGTCGGCTGCGCGTTCCACTGGCCTACTGACCCCATTACCCACTGACAATGACACAGTTTCAGCCCTCCTCTTTGCAAGCAAGCCTCCTCCTCCTCCTTCTCCTCTTCCTCCCGCCTCCCCGATCCACTATGCGGCTGTTGCAGCTGATGCTCGTGCAAGCTCCTCTTCCTCGCCGTGTTTATGTGTACCTATAGATATCAATGTCGTGCTCCCGGCAGTTCTATGATTCCTATATATGTATATGGTTGTGCAGTTTGCACTTGGCGCGCGCAATAGTCTGCCACATGGCGAGACGCGGGCGCGTGTCTGGCCCCTTTCTTGACCGCAGCCTTGTCCGACCCACCACCACCACCACCGACGCAATTACTGAACCCGATGCATCTGAAATAACGTCATCCGAACTTTTACCACCCACACTCATTTGGCGTATATTTGCATATTCGCACGTGAAACTCATCTTGCATAGGACATCATCAACAATTTCCTAAGGTCTCTAAAAAATTCAGGGAAATTCGAGCACTTTTTCAAAAAAATTATTAGGGCTGAAGGAAATAAAAGCACCGATATCAAGCTTGCAAAGAGGTTGAACGGACAGGTAAACAGTCGAACCATGACTGTAATCATAGCATAGATTTGGCTCTGACAAGAGTTGTGATAAATAATTGGCTTCGTGTCACAGATGACAATATGATGTTTGCTCGTCTGTTCGAGCACCGAGGCGTCTGAGTAATGATGAAATCTAACAACTAAAAACATCACTTGTATCAAATGAGAAATTTATCATGGATGAATCGTCATATACTTATCTGTGCGCGAGTCGTCGCTCTCGGAAGGAATAGTAATTTTAAGTTCGACCTCGTGCTTGGACTGCATTCAAAATTAATCAGTCAGCTGGATTTAAGCACATCCATACCGGTAAGCTTGAGTGAAAAACATTTCGACTAATCTATGTACTTCTAGAATTGCATCATTATGTTACGGAGTATAAGACCATCTCGTAATACAGTACAAAAATGAATCGGCTACACAGCCTACGCAATTGTTCGAGGTACTATGAATAACCATTCGCATTCAATAATTCTATTTTTCCATCCATTATTAACCATATTATGGATTATAGAAGCTCAATCATCGAATCCAGCATGGATGGTAACTATGTCGGCAATGACTTGGCCGAAAAAAATAGCCAAAAATTATCAAAATATTAATGCCTATGGTGTCCCATGATTTCGATTCATCCAAAATAGATGGAAAAGAGCCTAAATAGTTTTCTATCGTTTGGCATCCACATCCCTGCGAATGGCAATACTCAAAGAGAAACTTCTTTTCGCACTAACGGCCATTTGGGCCCGCAATATTTCGTAATCCAGCAAGAGTTGAGAAAGTCACTTTCAATTTCGCATACATTTACAGGACCTGAATCGTGCGAGAGACGAACGTTTGTGTATTATTCCAACCCTCGTTTGTGTAGTAAATTCACTAACGTTCGCTTTCTCCAACTTCGTTCTAAAGTGGTTACGTGTAATATGTATCCGGATTCAGATTGGCTTGCTCTTATTCATTACCCCGAGTTTGTTCCGTTCCAAAAGACCTTTTCGCAGTATGTCAGTGTGAGTATTACACCAGTTTTCACTTCAGTCCCAGAAATTGAGTACTGCCCGAAAGATTCGTCATCGAGTTCGTCATCTACTTTAAAATCACAGAGTAGATAGGTATATCGGATCCAATTCAGAATTCCGTCATGAATTCGCGCTCAAATGTGCTTTTGGATTCAAGAAAAAACCGAAATGTTTTAGAGCATTTGAAAATGATAATTCGACTATAAGGATAGCAATCGTGTATCTTATGACTTTGATGATATCACGTCCATAGCTAATTATGGACTGTGTAAAAAGATGAGCTCCGGACTCTTTCCAGAATTGGAAGCTCAAATTTCCCTGTTTTGCAAATCGTAGCGGATCCGAAATCGCACAAAAAATTTTCGATTTAGATGAGGCCAGGCAACTTCGATTGAAATCCGCCAGAAATAATCATCTCCAGAAGTCTTTTTGATACATTCATTAGAAAAATGAAAAAACAAGAAAGACCAATGACTGAGATGAGAAGAATCTTCACAGAAGAATAGATATGATAACTTGAGTCAGTGTTATAGAATCAATTAGAGCTTTGTCAAGTTTTTCAATTTATATAATTGCATAGAGTTCTATACTACATGAAATAATACAAACAATGAAAGTTTTTAGTATGTGGGACTTCAAACTTTTTTTGAATCGCGTGCCATTTTTTCCATCTCCTACATCCCACCTACAAGATTTATGCCTGATGACGAAACAGCTCCGAAAAACTTTCTCCCTCTATGAGACTTGTGGCGAAGTGCAAGAGTAAGGAAAAAAATTCAGACGTTCATTCCACTTTCTCAATACGTATGAGCCTCAGCTCACTCTGAAAGTCGTGCAAAATAAAGCAACTCAGAAAATGTTGTCGCAATAATGCTCGTGATGAGTACCATGATAATTTTTCGTATGAGTCGGTCCTAAAGACTTTCTAATTTTTACTGTACTTGATTTTGCGTATCCGAAGACTTGTGCCGATAGTTTATATATAGACATTCCAGATATAAGATCTCGAACTGACACAAATCATGAAGAGCCGTTTTTGTTAGGATAAGATCTGTCCCATGTCGCTTTGTCCAGTTATCCATTTAGGTAAATTACGATGGTTCTTTCAATTTGTTGTAACATTTCCAACTCGAATTGCGTAAAAAAACCAATCATGGATGAAATCTTTCATCCTCCGGATTAGTATCAAAGTTCTCGCATCGGCCTCAAGCGAGGTCCCGAGAACCAAAACCTTTTTTCACATTTTAGAAACCCCAAATTATCTGAGGTATCTAGTCCTGGTTCGATTCTACCGCAAAATTTCCAAAATATAGACTCATTCTGAAGCTTGAGTCGACGACGACGACGACGACGACGACCTCGAGGAAAGCTTTCATGGACGCGCATGTGTATGTGCGTGCGCGTATATTTGCGCTCTCGGTGCGCGCTGCTCAAAATACATCACGCACTATCACCCTATCCATTCCATATATCCGCGAAGGTCAGCCGGTGTGTGTGTTATGTGTGTTACGCGATATGTACAAGCTCGATTTCTAAGTGGGTCTCGACCACTTGGTTAGTATGTCATGGCGTGCTCGACTCTTTTGTTGAATAAAATTAAACTTAAATGTATCGTCGCATCACAACAAGTCGACGTTACGCATACCATATATACTGACTTCATCCAAGATTGTCATACAATTTTCCATTGTAGGCCACGGTATAATTGGTATGCCTGGCTGGTGCATTTGCGATCGACTACGATTGTACCTTGATGTTTTGACCTGTTGAGGTTACAGGGGGCCCAAAAGACCCTCGAAAAGACCCCAGGTCTTTGAAGGACTTGAATGAAGAGCTTCAAAATGTGAGCTAAAGGATGTATTAGGCAACATTTGTCTTTCCGTGAAACTCGCAAATTTTATTTTTAGCGCGATTAGGCGAATTTGGCGCGGAAAAAAATCTGAATCATCTTTGGGATATATGTTGGAGTTGATGGACGCTGGAAATTCGGATAGGTATCTGCATTATCATGAAAATAACTGCGTGAAATTGAAAGGGCCCATGTGATCTGTGCGCTTTTTTTAAAAGTATGGCCTCAACAGTATGGAAATGATTTTGAGTCACGAAGAAGAAAAGAAAAAATTGTAATGTACTTTGTTCCAGTCAATAGAATACTTCATAATATTACCTCCTCGCACTCACCGGATATCGCTCATGAAATGCTTCAGGTCCAGCCAAGAAGTAATGATCGAACTAAGGTCTGTATCACTCTGAAAAATTGGGAAATCAACTTGTCTTCCTCATTTTTCATGTTTACCTAACTTTAAGTAAAATGTTGATCTTTATTCAATACTGAGAAGTGGACATAATTGATCATCATGATATATTCATGAAACATGCGCGTGTTATTAATTCGACTTGGATATTTACATATTTATTCAATTCACTTACGAACAACAATATTGTTATTACACTTGCAATCCTATTGATGTCAATTTCGTAGAAAAAAGTACATAACAATTGACGGTAACTCTATGATAAGAGTGAGGCCAAATTTCGAAAAATATGAACGTACCAGTGTATCATGGTCACAGGAAATAACAATTCATGAGACCTTGATATTGTTATTAAGAATGACTTCTGATAACCATTCAGTCATCATTGCCATCGACGTCTAATAGAATATTACTTTGATGATTATATGTCTGTTCTTAATTTAGCAAGGACTTTGGGTTGAAAGACTCCTTTTCGAGCTTTTCAAGATTCCAAATCTATGGTACTGTGATGGATCAGAGTCATTTGATGAATGCACGGGAATTCGGGAATTGAGCCCTTTTTTCTTGTTTCCTTGCTGCTAGGGAAATTGACAAGTTGTCCGTAGCGCCAATAAGAGTACTTCAGCTGTTTTCAATGCGAAGTTAAATCTGCAGAGATCATTTCACTTGACAGTGATTGTCAGGTACGTGGATCTAAAAGTTACCGAAACTTGCGACGTGCAACCATTTTTTCTAACCATTGACTTTTACTTCGGGATACGGTAAAATTCTCAAAACTTTTGAAGAAATGTTCATGACTTTGTAAGTAGAGTATCATATTAAGACAACTTGACTTTTTTTTTCTAGTAACCACAAATGTGGAATCAAATGAGAGGAAATTCCTCTCACAGAAAAATTCTACAACGTATCTACATTAGTATGTCACTCCTGTGGATGGTAGAATTTATTTTTTCTTTGAAGACTATCAAAATTTCGGGCGTGGTGAGCTGAATCTGTCAAGTGAGTTTTAGGATCTGCTTGTAAGTATGAATGGGAACCAGCGTGTTTACAGCAACGAACTGATTTTTAAAGCACGCGACTCACAGCTCAAAAATTGGAAAATCATTCATTAAATAAACAAGCTCAATTATCACTTTCTAGGTAATCAGTATTCTGATATCGTTTCAAGTTACGACAAAAAACAGAAATATATGGAAACATTATCAGTTGTTCGCAAAACAATAAAATAAAGTGTTGATATGGTAATAACCGTATACGTGGCCAAATAAGAATTTATTCCATGTTGCTCATCAATTTCATTATACAATCTGATGAAATTTAGAGTATTTTCAGTGTCTCGCAAACATACATGAGATTCGATATTTTCAACATAATACATGAGATTCTTCAGCCCTTCGCCTACTCCATCTTGCAGGTACCCATGCAACCATTAAAAAAATCGTAACGGGCATTAATAAATAGGTGCCTTAGATCCAGTGAATTTCTTCAATTTCGATGGAAAAGCTGATCACTTCAAGAGTGTTTAATCACATACGAATTTTATTTTAAAACCAAGAAATTGTCTACGATGAGCCTCTTATCGTGGAACAATTACTGTCAAAGTAGCATCCATTTTTACTATTTTCAGATTGTCATTGTCTCCAACACCATCTACGTTTACAGAACTAAACCTGAAATAGGGAAAAGAAGTGCGTTAAGCACTAGACCATGAAATTTGCCTCATAAAATTCACTAAATGTATCACGGGCAGACAATGATCTTGACACCAACTATCAGTTTTGAGAGATACAACAAATTGAATGTTTAATTATCGAGTTTATTGTCACGTGAGGCTAAAAGTCGAAAGCGATGAAGTTTGCATTTCACGGCGAAAATAGATCTTAAATTACCAAATATAGATGCTACTGTTGTCAAACGGATTTATCATGAATATGCCGGTTTATTCCTCAATATTATTGCTCGAATTCTCGGATCATTAACGTCAAATTAATTTTTTATTACAATTCTGATACATGGCGTCGGAAATATTAGGTGTTAATTCGATGCGTTGGGTGAATAATGAGACATTTTCATTCCCCAAATCAGTAAACATTCAAAAAAATTTCAAGAGTTATGTGATATCTAAAGTCGAAGTGAGTTTTGCCTTTAACATTGAGAAATACTTCTCATCTTGAGAATCATTTGAGAAACTCGCAGTTGGATACCAGATTAGAAATTGGGGAGGGCTTTTTGCACGATAACGATATTCATCGAGATCCTCGATTTTTTCGCTCTCCCTTTTACATAATCTTCGGGTGGTAGCTCTCGCCAGTTGTGCTTTTCTCAGAGCCTGGGCGAGCTGTTTTGCAAGCCCGCCACTTCTTCTCGCGGTTCAAAGAGAGAAAAAAGAAACATTCGCGACGCTGCCGCCGCCGTTGCTCGTTACCGGTCCGTGAGTGCGCAATATCTCCGAAACGGATCGGAGTATTGAGCTCAAGGTTTTCGAACCGATTCCCTCACGATTCCTTTTCTTCTTCTTTTTTTTTCGACGGTCTCGGTCCGTCGCGCGGCCTCATTGCGCTATACGATCGCTCCAAGCACCAGATTCTTACATATTTCGTAATCACTAAAGCTATACTCAACAGTATATACTACGGGTGCAAAAATACTTTTAAAAAGTTTTTTTTCGAGATTGAATCATCCTGATTGCCGAATGACGGCGTTGTAATAGCGATCATATTTATTTGAAATATAATTGTAATGCACATTGAATGACAATACGATAGCTTAACTAGGTAGCCAGTACACATTAACAATATTCCAACTGCAAATTATAATGATTGGAATTTGAAGTTAGAAGTTGCTTCAAAATTGCATCTGATTTCAAGGGACTCGTCAATCAAGCCACGATCTTCGCACACTCTTTATACTCAGATTTTGAAATAAGTAGTATAGTTCCGAGATTGGTCAGACATGCACCGCCGCATGATTAGAATAGATTCCATCGCAGACTTGATTCTTGTGAGGACTTTGTTCCCAACATTGAAACCAATCAATAGCTTTGGTTTCACATGATTTTTGTTAGCGGTGTAATTTTTAAGGTTAGGTGCTGTCACCGACTCATAAGTCAGACTCAAGAGTCATTAAAAAATAATCCACTAGTTACAGAGTTCCCGGAGTTGACACGAATGTGAGTTACTAATAGAATCTAAAAACATGTCAGAACCAGAAATCATGATTAGGGTTTGTAAGCAGAGATAGAGTCGCCCATACGGAAGCGTAGTCCAATCCTAGACCAAGTAATTTTCCATTGTTACATTGATAATAAGATACGTTTTTCGGGCTATAGTACGAATAAAACCGATCCAAGTAGCAGTGCAGCGTACTTCCGAATTCCTTCCAATAGTCGTGTCCCTTAGTCATACTGGATTTATTGGTTGAGATGTTTACTAGGAAACTTGCTCACGAAAAATACGAGTACCGCGCTTTATCAGGTTGAGATTCAATTATCAGCTTCAGAATAGTCAGGATCGTGTGCTCCTATTTTTGATAAACATCGTCAATTTGAGGTGATCCCTTGCCCATAAAAAATTCACAAAAAAGTTTTCCTTCCTAAGAAACTTCGATTCTATGGGTCTTATCAAATCGCACTATATCGTCACAAATAAGCATAGAAGGTTTAAATCTTACAAAATTTACAATTGCTTCATGTTGACGAGTTACATTCTTTCTTCATTGGTCATTTTCAGATCACATACTCTTGGATCACAAAAATGAGCGTGCATACGAAAAATTGGTCAGTCCGCAGTTCGGGAAAAGCATGTATATCATTCGAGCTGTGCGCAGAAGATGTCCTCCGTCAGGATTTAGCTCAAGGCTGTTACGCGTAAAGCGTTTCATCGATGAATCCTTTCGGATCCATCTTTGAAAAATGTACGAAAGTTTGATCGCTCATCGATCAGGATCACATCGAGGTTATATTCTCATGGTATTACGCGATCAAAAAACTTGTGGGAGGGAGAAGATAGGACTAGCGCAGTAAAAAAAATACAGTCACTATCACGTTTGCGCGAGTCGATTGCGAGATTCTCGTGTATTATAGCCAGCTCTTGTGAGCGGTTCTCTTGGAATATGGGAATGTGTGTCTAGTTTAGTGGGCAAGTAGGTCGAGAGAGCTGACGATGAGAGGGAAACCGACATCAACGACGAGAAGCAACCGCGACGATTACGGTGCGTTGCGCAATGCAATTCCAGTGTTATACAACTATTGACTCACCAGATTAACAAGTAGGCTGGGTGAAAACGAAAGCTACCTCCCCCCTCTATACCCATATTACCAATCCTCGTCCCTCACTCTCCCGACATTCAATGTACAGGAATCCCCTACCAATACTTTGAAACCCGTCTCCTCCCGACCGACGCCTCCACTCTTTCCAACAGGCTTCCCTCTGAATATCGTGTGCGGTTTCCCCATAATATGGCCACCACCATTTATTCCGCCTCCCGCCCGACCTGATGGTCACTCTCTCTTTCATTTCGTATGGACAGCCTAACTCTCTCTCCCTCACGAGACGTGGTCGATTTCGTTTCTTGCTCGGACCCACGATTAACGTGCTTGGATCGATTTTTCTTTACATCATCGGCTCGCGAGGCCGAAGAACAATAAAATATCCGTGTGCTGTTGCGCAAAAATTTTTCTGACCAAGTATAATAGATGAAATCGAGAATAAGAGCAATCTTTTCTCAAAGGACCCCGCACTAAATCATAGGATTTTGGGTTTCGGTCAAATTTCTCACAAGTGTATTCAAACGATAGATCTCAGAACACTGAACAAGAGTGTCCCTGGCCGCGAAACTCAATGCCCTCTTCGTTTTGAGTTATTTGATCTAGAAAGTACCCACACGGAAAAAAATAGTTTGTTAGATTCACAAACGTCTGTTTGTAAAATTTGTATTTGTTGGATTAACAAACTAATTTGTTAGTTTTACAAACTAGTTTGTAAGATTGACAAACTACTAATTTGTAAACTAACAGATGTGTGTTCTCCGTTACCCAAGTGCAGATTCATACTGGTACTCGCGGCAATTATCGATGATCCTAGTTCACAATGAGAGATTTTTCAATAGTTTCCATCGCACGGTACCTCATCGAGTTGATGTTCACAAATGTATAATATGATAATACGTCGGTCAAACGCCGTATGCCACGGGAAATACGGCGCGAAAAAATTTACCGTGAGTACGGAAATCCGCGAATACCAACGTATCCGCGGGGGGTATGCTTCGGAAAATTTTGCCGCGAGTACGGAAATCCGCAAAATAATTTTTGAGTTTGTGAAATCCAATCTTTACAAACACTTTACAAACTTAGTTTGTAAATTCAACAAATACAAACTTTACAAACAGGTGTTTGTTTTGCCAGTTTGTATTTGTTGGTACAACAAACTAGTTTGTTGGACCAACAAACTATTTTTTTCCGTGCATAATTGCATATGTGGAATAGGGTTATGTGTCGATTTTGATCGAACTTGACTCGTGTATGGGTGCATGCACCACTATTTTCGGGCTACTTTGGAATATCCGCATCTGTGCGTAAGGAAATAATGTGATGAACAACGTTAAGTCCGACGAAATTGATCGAGTAAACTGAGTCTGTGGAAACGCAGAAGGGGCGAGTTTCATCATAATTGAATTCGGCAAACATATGAGTCATTGCGCACGTAATTCTTGGGCTGTTTTGCGATTTCGTATTTTTTTTGTACTTAAATGGGTGACTGTCTCTCCGTTGACGAATGTGATGAGAGTATAATACCAATTGCTGAAATCTGAAAAGATTATCCAAAGAGTCCATCTGGTTTCAATGAAACTACAACAAAATTAAAGCAATTTTGATCAAAATCAACCTAGCTTCTTGATTGTCTCTTCAGATTCGAGCGATTGATATATTCTTATCACATTCATCACATCAACGGAGAGCCGGCGCCCTTCTAAGTACAAAAAAATACAAAATCGCAAATAGCCCAAGAATTACGTGTGCAATGACTCGTATGTTTGCCGAATTCAATTATGATGAAACTCGCCCCTTCTGCGTTTCCACAGACTCAGTTTACTCGATCAATTTCGTCGGACTCAACGTTGTTCATCACATTATTATTTCCTCACGCAAAGATGCGGATTCTCGAAAGTAGCCCGAAAATCATGGTGCATGCACCCATACACGAGTCAAATTTGATCAGAATCGATACATAACCCTATCCCACATATGCAATTATGGGTACTTTCTAGATCAAATAACTCAAAACGAAGAGGGCATTGAGTTTCGCAGCCATGGACACTCTTGTTCAGTGTTCTGAGATCTATCGTTTGAATACACTTGTAAGAAATTTGACCAAAACCCAAAATCCTATGATTTAGTGCGGGGTCCTTTGAAGTTTAAAATTTTTTGAAATTTCACGGTTATGATTATGATTCATTGATAGAAGCAGTCAAGATTGTCACGAAAAATCGTTTCAGGCTCAGTCAAATTATGACACGGATGCCACCAGTGTGGCCTGTGATTTTTCACCTTCAATCGTTATTGGCTCGTATTTGCTCGGAAAATATTCTCAAAAATAATGATCTATTGTGGCGGCTGCCTTTGCCAAGGACATTAGCAGTGAGCGTGAAGAGAATTTTCATCTCTCTGGCCCTGAAATCTGCAGGGGCGATTTGGAGCCCTCGGAATAAAAAAAATGCTCCGTATTCGCATGGCTATTTCAGGCCCGTCGAATTGGTTTGTACCCGAAAATAGGGCAGAAATGTAATGTTACTCCCGAATAGACGTGTTTGTCAAACAAAATGCAAGGTCCAGTCCACATCCAAAATAAAATTCCAAAGAATTGTCCTCGCAGCGGAAGTATCAAAGCCATATACCCTTTCCACAGAAAAGATGGAACAATATTTGAGCGTTTTCTTTAAAGGAATTGGGAAGAGACTGTATTTTTCTCCATAATATTGAAAAATTATCACAGTGCCGGATTTGAATCTTAAGACGTCCGAAATTTGGAAATTGGATTACTCGTGGGACTCGCCAAAAGTTCTCTGATGGAGCCAGGTTCCTTGAAGATTTGTTGATCCCAGATAGTACGTTTTCTCATCGCGAATTTTAGTAGAATTCGTGTCGACGATTCATCAAAATCCAAGACAAGAAGACCAGAATCAAATCCAGATACTTGGATGAGATCGTCGGAGACTATTCTTGCGACCTGAAATTTCAAATACTATGTCACTAAGCCTAGAAGACAAAATCTGTGAATGAGGGTCTCCAAATTCTCATCGTGACTCGTTGTTATTTTCCAAACACATAATCGATTCTCGTTGAACTTTTCTTTTTATCGGTTCCTCGAAATCATCATTTACGATAGCTTCGGTGGATTTAAAACATTTAGTTTCCAAGCGATTGACTGAATCACTGCAGAAATAGTCACGTTGATTACGATCCGAACTCAGCATTATCCTCTAACAAATGTTTGTCATGACTCTGCGCTTCAGAGAATTATAATCAGCAGCAACGAGTATTTACGTGGCATCATTGGAGCGTCGAAGACATTAGAACGAGCATTAGAAGAGAATAATTATAACCAACCCATATGTCTTCAAAGAAGGTTCGAGGTACCGAGAGACCCGTGCTATTCTCGGCCACCCACTCTATAACACGGGGGGAAAAGGTATGAGAGAAAAAAGTGAATCACCAAACGATAGGCTGAAATTATTTTTGACCTTGTAGCTCACATACTACATACAGATCGCGTATCTCACATGCATTCTTTTTTATTTTTCCTGTGCATCAGCGCGTCATTTTCTGTGTCTTCCAAGGCGGATGCCTCGTTCGCCTTGTCCCAGTCTCGAGCGCGCTCCAAGTTGAACTCGTTGCGCGCAGTCATGTATTGAGAAGAATCGCTGTCTGTGAATGGGAGAAAGTTTATTTGAATCTCCCGCCATTTGCGCCCGTACATCCGTTTTGAATTATGCTTACGCGTCGCTACATCATGCTTATAACGGATATGAGGGCTCGCATCAGTTTGGGCAAGATCCGTTTTAGTGACAAGCACAAAATTATTCATTTGAATTTAGTATATCCACACCAGCCTGTTACGACTTCGTATTGACGCATGGATACAAGCGAAATGGCTCAAAATTTTCGTCTTGAAAAATTTCTCGCATATTATCGACATCCATAGCTTCTTTAGAAGTCGACTGTCATCAAACAAAGTACTGTAGATCTTGATGATTCGATTTTATTTAATTTGATTTCTCAATGTACGGGCTAGCTACAGCTCTTTTGACGAGTGGTGATGAGCCTATGTATCCTTTTTTCTATAAGAGGGACGTGAATCTGTCCCCGATAATCTATTTTTTATTGATTGAGGCGAAGTGTTTCGAGAGTGAAATTACGTCTCCTCTAGACCTACAGCTCAAATTTGCTATCAGCTTAAGTGGATTCCGAACCACCAAAACCACGGAAAGCCATTGGAAAAAATCTCAGCGGTGCCGGCACTGGGGATTAAACCCATGTTCTTTCGATTAAAAGGCGAGAACTCCAAACCCGCGGCTTCCTCTTTATATAAAGGATTATGAAATATCACAGGAACGCACCTCAACTAAATTGCTAGCATGTGCTTCCTCTTTTCGACAGCATTAGATATTCCCGATGACTCCCAGATTGACAAAATTTATGTAAGCCATCTCAGAAATTTCAAATTTGTGATTTTTCTAAAACAACCATATTCACTGTATCTATTTCGATTCAAAAAATTCGAAATTCTCAAAATTGAGTCAAAATTGATCAGCCCACCAATCAAAAGTTCTCACGGTGCACACGGAACGGGTTAAAAGTCACTTGTTACACTGTGTGGGCTACTCTGTGACTATACCCTTGAGGTTCAGATGGAGCGCGGTTTCATATTTAAATTTGAAGTAGCCGCCTTTCGCCCATATGCCGCAGTTTTTGACATTCTGTCTGGCATTGAAGTTGCATTATTTTTAATATGATGAGAGGGGAAGTATAGAATCACATGTAAGACTACGATTCCCACACTGACTATTCTGGCCTTAAATATGAATTTGCTCTCAAAATCGAAGGGCAACCATATGATTTCCATGTTGTAATGTCTCAAAGAGTCGAACCCTACTCTGTAAACGTTCATGAGTAATTGGGGAAGAACGAATTCCATACTTACAATTGAGGGGCCGCGTGGAAGAAGGGCGTAATTGCAAAAAAGTCATTAGGAGAAAATGAATGAAAACTCAACAGAAATCACTGATGGCGTGATTTGATCATGCGAACTGGCTTATTTTGAAGGGGATAGCATTCTTTCAATGTCCAAACAACAATGGAAACATTAAATCCAACAGATCCTCGCAGCTATTTTGAAAAATGCAATTGGGACCTTTTTCCAAATCCTGGGTCAAATTACGACACAACTCCCCTACAAAAAGGGGGATCAGATTTAGAAATCGAGTTCAATCTCGTCTCCAAATTTTACGAGAGTGTCTATCAGCATGTTTTACAAGATATCTGATTGCGAGGAGGTGGCTTGATTCGTGTTCAACGATACTAGACGCACGAAAAGCCTTTATCAGTCGTGTGAAAATGACGAGAACTCAATTTCACCAGAAGGGTGAAAACACCTCATTTGAAGGCAGAGGAACCCGTTTCAGTAGTTAAAAACGTTAGAATGGCGTGTTTCGATTAAGGAGCATTTTTTCAAAATTATTTTCCTCACAAATAAAGCCCTTTTTCCATATTGTACCTGATTAAGCCCTTCATGAAAAGAAATAACGCCCTCTTAGTTTTCTCCATTAGGGACTTGAAGCCTTTTGGAACATGTGATCATGGCAATTACGCCCCTTTTCGAAATTTTCTAGAAATGGTTGAGACAAGTATGGCCTTTTCAAAATCCTCTGCTGCAATTACGCCCTTTTTGGAATTTTCTTCTGCAGTTACGCCCATTTCGATCCATGGTGGTTTTCAAGGCTTTTCGAAAAACGAGTTTGAAGGGGTTATAGATCATGGTTCGAATGTACAAAAAAGTGACAGGGGAAAA
Organism: Eretmocerus hayati; assembly: GCA_029851415.1. Lineage (NCBI taxonomy): Eukaryota > Metazoa > Arthropoda > Insecta > Hymenoptera > Aphelinidae > Eretmocerus > Eretmocerus hayati. The sequence continues at coordinate 83,850,139 of CM056744.1, read as the reverse complement.
AGGGCCTACCCGCCATTAAGCCCTTCTTCCGCGCAGCTCCTCAATTGCAAGGTGCAATGTTGATGGTAGCCTTTTCTCCCGAAAATTTTTTACTTTCAGAATCCTCACATTCTGTCTTGATAAATCATCTTGGGTCATTGGTACGTTTGCTCTATTGATGAAATATTATACGAAGCTTCTATGCCCGTGGATACCCGCAATTTTTTTTTTTTTTTTTTTTCTTTTTAATTTGGTGCCCGAAAAATCCAAAGTGCTTCAAAACAGTGGCTCAATGCTTTATTTGCTTCTTGCGACTTCTCAATACTGCACTTTGCAAATTTATGAAAGTTTTCGCAGCGTTACTATCTATCTTAATTTCAATTTTCGTCAACGTCAGCAAAATCCACTTACCACTCGAACCTTATCAGGAGGTCCTTATAATATTACGTATTAAGCAGTCTGGACAATTGTCCATTCTCTGCTGCTGTACATCAATTGAGGAGACCAAATATCCTTACAAGTGCAATCGCGTCGCTCTGCAGCAGTGTCGCGTGCTTTTCAAGGATGCCACTTGCGATGTAGGTACGTATGCACCAATCGCAAGGAATTGCAGCAGTCCACGAGAGAGGCTTGATTTTTCGTCTCGCGAGATGCGAAGTTCATGACTGAAACAGATTGTATGGGAGATCACGAGATTGGGGGCAAAGGTGTGCGATGGCGAGTCGTCGTGTCCACCTTGACCCCCTATTTGCTTTCTCTTTCTCTCTTACTCTCTCCTTGAATGAGTAAATTCAATTCTGCCATTCACAACGGCTATCTTGTCCAGTAATTCTTTCCATCTGTTCTCGCTCTGCTATTTTTGATTTTTCGTCGGCTAATCATTCCCTGTAATTTCTTAATCTTCTAGTCTCTCATTATTTCACAAATCATGTCAATTTTCTAGATTCTCTTAGTTCATGATCACCACACAGCCTTGGAATCACTGAGTTCTTCAATGAAACTTATCTATCTTACAGCATCTTCTTTGGTCACGGTTGTAAATCATCAATTTTCTAATTATTTATGATTCCGTTGCAAGTACATAAGACTCGTACAATAATAATGTCGTATCGTTGTGTGTTTCGTGTACTGCTTTTCAAAGTCAATAATTACGATATTCCTAGATTTCTGAGATCTCGAGATCACAACATTTGAAGGACCACGGAGCCTTCTGCTCGCTATTCTCTCGATATTCCTCCAAAATTCGGTTAAATATCGTGGTTTTATAAGGGCATTGGAATCAATATGTTTCTCATTCTAACGGGCATCTCTCTGAAAGTTGACTATCAAACTTGCCATCAGTTTTATTTAGAAACTTTTCTTTCATCTTGATTTGATGGTACTCGAGAGGGAAAAAGCGATGCTGATATGTATTTAGTGCTATATTATGCAGATATGATTACACAGCGATTTTTCATAAGCCTTTTGCAAAATCTCCTTTGATTGAAAGTTTTATCAAAGCTTTCGAATAATACAGATCAAATTGATTTGATCTTTTGGGAATGTTTTCAGGCTTTTGTAGATACCATTTTCTTAGAAATGATGGCACATTTTTACTGAAAAATCTCACAGTAAAGAATGAGGATGTCTTACTGTGAATCTATATGGGTAGTTGCGCGGAAACTTTGAAATAATGTGTGCCTTCTTGTACGAACCCTTAGAACGCTCGAGGAAAAAATCTCAAACGTCATTTTCGATGTATTTTTTGTGATCTTTCTGGCGCAATCATCAGTTTTTTGATCCGGGTCTACCGAAAAAAAATTATCAACGAAAAAGGGGTCAGAATGTCAGGTCAGTGTGATGTGGTCTTTCCATTTTTCGGCTTTTATGAGTGTGTGTCATCGTCAAAAAGTCCGCTCGGGTTTCGGGCAGGCAAACTTATCTTATCAAATATTATGGTATTGAGAACGAAATCCTACTGCTATGAGGACCCAGAGACCACTATTTGCGTGTGCGTTGAGCACGTACATTTTGTGGCGCAATTTTACTTAAAATTTTACTCCCTCAGTTTCCCTCGATAAAAGTGAATTTGTCTCGTTCCAGGCTCCTCCGCACCAACTTTTTCTCGAATCAAATCGCCAGGCGCAATTTTGATCCATACCTTACAGTCTCGATAAAAAATTGATTCTCACACTTTGCGGAGTACTTTTCGGCGAAAATCTAGTTTTGCTACATTTTTGTCAGGTCTGTGTGATACTAGTCGGACCCTTGAACGGTGAAGCTACAGAGGCCCTTGTCAGTTTTTTTCAAAGTATTTGATGGTCAAATCAAAATTCCAAAACCTCAAAGCTGTTGCTCAAACCGTTTGGCCGTGAGATCAATTTTAGTGGCGAAATGTCAGGTCCGTGTGACGCTACCGCGTCTCTCCGTGTTATCCTGCGATTTACCAGGATCGCAGGATCGCATAAATGTGGCGTTGAAGGACAGTCACCACACAGTTATCACTTGAGGTTTTCTTGTCTTTATATTTACATTGATTATAATTAGTTATCAATTAAAATTCAATTCTATTATTGTAACAATGATCATAATCGGCTGAAGTGATAATATTCATGTCAACTGGATGTTATCCTTGTGGTACTGATGAGTGGGAAAATTTACATCTGTGCGCGAGTTTATTCATACTTCATATGTCTCAAAAAGTCGAAAAATACATCTTGGAACCTTCGGAAGTGAGATTCAGCGCTGGCACATTTTCGACCCCCAAATATCGGAGTTTCCGCGGAACTACCGATGTATTACCAAAAAACTTAGAATAGGTTTACCATACGCAAAAATCGTCAAATTTTCAAAGACCACGGAACCCAACTGCACCGACCAGATCATTTTTTGAGCCCTCCGCGTCGACGTCAGTTATATTCTCGTGGTGCGGTAGTGCATGATGCGCTTCGAGCAACAGTTGTTCAATTGCCAGCCAGCAATTCGCCCTTCATCCCCCGCGTTTTGTGAGTAAACAGTGCACCCAGAGTAGCCCAGTTCACAGCCCTCTCTATCCGCGTGTCGTCGTTCTTCCATCATCAGACTGTATTATATATATAGATGGTTATAGGGGGTGGCGACTGCTCGGTCATGCACGTGCTACTCGGCTATATATCCAAAGGCTTTGGTTTGTCGAGGTATAGATCAATAAATAGACCATCGTTGTCGTCGTCGTCGTCTTCGTAGCTATATACACCACCACTGTTGCCGACTGACACACTTACCGAGTAAACCTGGCCCAGTTTCGCACGCGCGCGCAACCTCATTCCGACGCCCTGTTGTTTTCTCTATACATATATCTGTCTCTAATACATCGTCGATACAGATGATAATGGCGTTATTTAGCTACTATAGTATCACCCACGCGGCTGATAAGTAATAATCCGACGATTTGAGCCCCCCCCCCTCCCCCCAACCAAGAGCCAGACTACTATCAAGGGGAGAGCATACAGGTGATCCACGCGCGCCGGCAACAACCCCCTTGACCTTGCTCCATCGCGACGCCGTTCGCCGCGCTGTACTTACGACTCGACTTTGATGTTCTCTATTTCTTCTTTTTCTGTACAGTTGGATTGTAGTCTCTCTCTCTCTCTGTGCTCGGCAGCTCTGCGATGGTTTTGGTCTATTTTAGTAGCGAAGCGCGGGAAATCTGGTCGAATTCGATTGCGTGGGATCGAAGGAGGTTACGACCCCATACTTACCCGGATATCTAAGACACATGTTTTGGAGTATTTTTTGATCAGATGAGTTTTGATACTTTGACGGGGTTGAGTCATTTATAGTCGATCTCTCTTCGCGATTTTTGAATGAACGGAATCCCTTTTTAATAACTCACGATTTCATTTGGCGAGATAGGTAATTAAGTTTGTTGCGAATTCTCGTGGATTCGTCTAGCATTAGTTATATGATTTACACTGGTATTCATAGTCGCTATGATCCCAGAACTAAGATTTGGTTTGCGGGTTAGGCGCGGTAATCGGCGTGGACAAAATTGAGTTCAAGTCTGTGGTGTTCTGCAACATTGGGACAACGTGAAGTGAATGAGCAGTCTTTAGTTTATCCTTATATGCCACGTTTGTTTCAGTGCCCAAACCGCGAATCAATCCTTAACTCTCGGATTATAACGACTATGAAACAGAGATGGCTAATGTGCAGGATTACTCCCAGCTGAGGTTGAAAAAAAAAATAATGAGATCCATAAAAATGACCCGTGGTGCAGTGCATAGTCGGTGGTGACCACTCGATGACCACTTGATAGACCCGAATACTACTATTTTCCATGGTCCCATATTTCATTTTATTTTGATTATTAACCCTTAATTGGTGCCACGTCATGCCATACTTATCAAATTGGAGTTGTTCAAGAACACTATCACCATCAGGGTAACTAAGTGTTGACCATCATCACACGACACGAGGTCAGAGACGATTTCCTCTTAAACTTCGGTAAAATCATAGTTCACAGTGTATACTAAATCTCTCGTTTGCTTGAAGTACATCCAGATTCAGATGCTGAAATGGAAACTTGTTATTTATAACTAGAAACCAATCACGGCCGTACACACGAAATCATTGATGTCAATTTTGCTTCTACTGTTATGAATTTTGCATTACTTGAGAGATTGGAGCGATAATATACTGATTTGGCAGTGTCTTATTCTTTTGCATTAGCTAAGAGTGGGTTGTCTAAAGAATGCAAGAGTTGATTTTCGCTTTGAAATGGTAGGTAACATATCCGATGGAATGAGTACGACTTGAAAAGTAGAACTAGTTCACGAAAGTTTCATGATATCGATTATGTTTCCTCTTGATCAATGGCTTTAACACAAAGCTCAGACAGAGTCTAAATTTTTTATGTTGCTTTTACGTTGTTGGAGTCCGATAACGAGGTTTCAACTCATTTTTGTACCAAAAACCAGCCAGTGGTCTCTATTCAAATTGATCGTAGGGCATAGAAGTCAATGCAGAAAAATAATAGAAAACTTCATAATCCATCAAATTTTCATAGGAAAATCCCAAATTTGAAATTGCGAGGAAGAATAGAACGATTTCAACCGAGAAATAATTTTTTGAACCGTCATTCTCTCAATAAAACTGGTACTGAACCAACAAAAAAAGTGATCACAAATGGACCTCACATGCCCCATGCATGTTGGCTTTTTATGACCATTTCAAGAAGTTCAAAAATACAAAGATCAAAGAAAATGTTCCAGTATGTACCACCCCTGTTTGGAAACACGCCAAGATCGGCGAATGCGTTCCAAACATGAATTTCTTATAAATAATTAGGATGATTCAGTTTTCGCAGCCTGTTTACAGCCGCAGTTACCCCTTTTAAATTTCCAAGTGTAATAGGCATGTATGTCTCATCAGTGCATGCACATACACACAGAGATACAAACAAAAGGACGACGAACGACGACGCGTATTGCAGTTTATTTATATCTGGACTTGCTGTTTCTCGACGTGCAACGAATGATATATACTCTTGGTGCATCTCATATGCAACATCACAGAACTCCTTATTACTTCGCCTCTAATGTGTCTACTTATGTATATATACTTATATTTTCTCTCCCCATTATTTTGTTTGCCTCCCGCTTATGGGTTTGGTCGGACGTATATACTCGCGCAGTAGTATAGGTACGAGCACAACCAGACCAACTACGAGTACTATCTATATATACGACGATGGCTATGTATAATGTGCATTCTCTCCGTTTCTAGAAGCTTACGCGTGTCTGATGCAGTATTATATATAGAGAGCCGATCGTGGCAAGTGTGTCAAGGGCATAAGCGCGACAGGGCTGTATACATGTATAGTTGCGAGCCGTGCGCCAGCGATTTTCCACCGCCACGAGCTGCTCGGGAAAACTTTGTTTTTTTTTTTCATTTTTCTTTCTACAAGCTATCGAGTCATTGAGCAGCGATACAAATACGGCTTATCTGACTACTCACGTTTATTATTCGCTGCTTCTGTTATTTGCTAGTTGTGAATTTTGAAATTCTGTCATTGATTTTTGAAGTTTGATTGAGGTTGAGAAACATCGATTGTTATTCGTGTATCGCTCAATAAAATGCCAAGATTTTTCTCTACCTACCTTTGATGCTGTTTGTTTCATTCCTCACGCTCTCAATGAATTATTCAGGACCAATGATTGGACAATAATATGTCACAAATCCCAATAATAAACGTGAATTTGAAGATTTAATCACGAAAATAATGTGAAATAACGCCTTTCTTGTAAATTCGATCGTGTTCTGATTGTAATGTGATTGTTATTGACCTAGTCGAAATGAGTCGAGCATAGCAACTGCCTGCCTTGGATCTTGTAATATGGAATACCTTCTCTCCGAGCGCACACCTGTGTTTGATAGCTTCAGAAAATGGAAAATTGATGTAATGTTTTCCAACTCAAAACTCAGCAATCCTTGTTTAAAAACTTTCCCATTTTTGTTGACAACTATATATACACCCGTAGGCTCAAACGCATAGTTTTGTGTACCTGACACTTATGCCTTATACTTTCATTATTCGGGTCATGAAAGTCGTAAATTTTTTCTGACTCCCAATCAATCTTTAGGCGGATTTAGTCCGTACCTGTCAAATATTCTCATTTACTCTTCAAAAATACTTCATCGACGATAGTGACTCAAAATCAAAATCAAAAAAGTCTTGGAGAAGTACCATTCCATAGTACGACTACAGGTACATTACCGATGGCAGCAACATCGGATCTCACCGGTAATGTGATTCTGTGCTCACACCCTGGACTAATCTGGACCGTTAAGTCTTCGAGTCTAAAATACAGTCAGTCAATGAACTTGAATATGCACAATTGAATATTCAAACTCTGAAGAACCTGGAAAAATGAAGTTTTTTAGAATAATTTCCCCGATCTGAAGAAATCTTTTTAAATAAGTTGCTCGCCTCCAAGAAGTTCTCAGAGTTCAATTCCTCAAGGCTTGGAATTCATATTTTATGATTTTTTTTAACGGAAAAGATTATCCAGGGAAACTCCAGTTTCCTGAGTATCTCGGTACACCCTGCATGATATGTGTATAATGTAATTGTTTTTCGAGCCCATCAATTCAATATCAACGAATTTCCCCAAATCTTCTATGTACGTTATTTCAACTAGATTTTTCCATAAACTGATGCAACTTACCAAGGATTCCTTTGTATGCATACGCTATTTATACACGACTTTGTTTATACCACTACTACACGCATTTGTCGTTCATGTCCAGCCTCCGAAATCCTAATGTTGTTAGAATGAACGCCTGAATTTTCTCAGCTGAATATCACTCACCCCGCTTGGCTAATGGGAGAGATATCATTCATCTCATCATCACTGCAGGATAATATCCCTTACAAAAAATCAACGTGTATTCTTTCATCTTGTAGTACACAGCATCACCTGTGTCTAATGATATCTATTCTATCGATTTCAAGAGACTGATACTGGAAAATTTGAGCAAGTTTCCACACATGAGTGGTGTGAATATATTCGGACCGAGCTAATCCTGGGCAACCTGTATATCTAATTTTGAAAGCTGACCTCGATCTTAACCAAAATCGCCCTTTCACTTTACCAACATTGTCAAGGTCTCAGCGCGATTCTGATATACTTTCAAAATATTTCCCCATTAAGAAATAAAATCTTCACTCAAGTGTGTCTTCTGAATTAAGCAAATAAAAGTATAAATTACTTGGATCTCTTATTGTTACTTATTTATTTTGTTGTAAGACAAATTGGGTGACTGTTTTCAAATATCCGTAGGCTAACAACAGTTCTATTAATACGATCGCAAGTCTAAATGATTGAAATAGTCTCTTAAGGGCATGCGGTAGCCGTGCAAGCTGAAAGTTATTCACATTTTGCGCAAATTTTCATCTGATTTGAGGCGAACCACGAGTTGTCGCACACGTGTTATCGTCTTTAATTTGAATGTGTTTTTTCGTAATCTAGTCCAAATCGCAAGAGAATCAGCAGATGTGCTCAGGTTAAAAAACATCAGCTGTCAAGTTATTCTCGTTTTTCTACAATATTTTTATATCTTGAGCCAATCAGTGAGTTATCGAGGACAAATTAGACAATAACAATGATTCGACTATTCATCTCAACCTTCGTCTCATCGAAATTTCGATGTAAGATATAAGTAAATAGAGCTCTACGGCCGCGTTGCACGGCTACCGCATGCCCTAAACTCTTCAAGAACGGATCAAAGTTTCTAGAATCAGTTTTTATTCAATAATAATCTACAATAGCGTTATCGCCTTCCTCGCTAACGCTCGTCCGGCTTGGAAGTGTCTCTGATATGGTATGAGCCCCTGAAATGCTTCTGTAGTTCAACAATGTAACGTTGAGATTTCATAATACAGTGGATTCGGGAAAAATAATTTCCTTGATGTAACCTAGTAACTGTGATTGAGAACTATTGAGTTGGTGTAATATTGCGCATAGTGAGGTTCCTGAATCTCCAGTAAGTATCTGGGAATATCGCTCAGTTAGCCAGTCCTAGCGACGGCCTCAGACCCAATCCCAGTCCCTGCCTCAGCCCCGCCCCATCCACGGCCCCAGCCCCAGTTCCAACCCCAGTCTCAGCCTCAGCTCCAGCCTTAACCCAAGACCCAGCTCCAGCCCCAGCCCAGCCTTAGCTCCAGCCTCGGCCCCAGACACAGACTCAGCCACAGCCCAGCTTCAGCCCCACCCGTAGCCCCAGACCCAGCCTCGGCCCCAGCCAAAGCCTAAGCTCCAGCCTTAGTCACAGCCCCAGCCCCTGCCCCAGCCTCGACCCCAGACACAGCCCATCCATCCAATAGGAGAGTTTTGATTGATTGGATCTTAGAACAACTGATCGGACCATCAAATCAACCAACAATAAGTAACCCAATGCGTACGGAAAAGTCAAAAGCCATCACCAGCAACACCAACACGGACCCAACGGACCCACCGACCCACCAACAGCACCTGCGGCGCCACCACGATACGAGACATCCGGACGGATAAAATTGGACAGGCGCTCAATTAATTTAATTTGATGGAAGGATATTGCGAAATCTACAATTGTTTGCCTTATGAATCCTATTCCACTTATGATCTGTATCTAGATAAAAAAAATAATCACTAAGGATATTTCTCTCTTCAGTAATGAATAACATGTATGTATACCCTTATTACCCATCTTGTTTGGCTCAGTCAATACACTAATTTCGAAATAGTTATTTACATCCAATGATGCAATTATACTGAAATAGACGACTATTAGAATCTAATAGACAATGGGAACTTGAGTGATTTTCACTAAAACTTGAGCGATTTCCACTGAGATTTCAATAGAAGTTTCACTGGAACTCTAGCGATTTCCACTGAAATTTTAGTGAAAGTTCCACTGGAAATTGAGCGATTTTCACTGAAATTACAGTGGAAGTTTCACTAAAAATTTAGTGATTTTCACTGGAATTTCAGTGGAAGTTTCACTGAAACTCTAGTGATTTTCATTGAAATTTCAGTGACAGTTTCACTGGAACTTTGGTGATTTTCACCGAAATTTCAGTGAAACGTATCACTTGAACTTTGTTGATTTCCACTGAAATCACTCAAGTTCAAGTACATCCATCCATCCACCAATCCACCCACCTGGCCACTAACCCCCACCAACCCAACCACCCATCTACCCACCCATGACCCAACCATGGCCCATACGGCCACCCATCACCCTTCACCCCCCTCCCAATAGGCAACCCGAGACGCGAGATGCTGACGGACAAATTTTGGCTGGGTTTTTAATTATTTTAATTTTTTCTCTTTATTTGATGCATGCGTTGAAGATTCGAATACTAACAAATCTTCCGTTGCCTTTGATTCTTTCACAGAATGTATTGGGCTAGCTGATGGACGTTGCTACCTCGACACGCTCAAATACTTGCTAAAATATTTTTGTCTGCGATTTCGTACCAAAAGCTTTCTTGCCCTGCCTATCCTCTTAAATGAAGTAGGCAAACTTGAAAAAAGCTCACCTGTAGCAAAAAGTCATGGTCTCTGAATTTTTGATTCACATATTTTGAATAAAGTGGACGGAAAAAAGCAAGATAAGTAAGAGTTGAAAAGAATTTTTAAAAAACGCTTTTATTCACTTTCCAAAAAATGTTGTAATTTGCGAGAGGATTCTAGTAGTGCAGATAGAATTCGGTAGACCGATGTAAATCACGTGGGAAAAATTGTGCGACGTATATGAGGAATTATGGGGAAAACACGTGTGCTGGCAGCGAATATTGCAGCTAATAAGTAATAATTGGATTTCTCGTATTAAAATATGTCACCACTATTATGTCGCGAGTCACACTCATCTTCGTATGCAGCAGACAGTGTAGACAATGACAAACATTGTCTTTCGATCGCTGATATTGGTTCATCCTTCATCATACACGCATGCAAGTGAATACTCATAACCTGAGCACGCGCTCTTCCAAACACTAAAGATCCAGCACATAGTCACCTCATGGTACTTGAACTTATTAATTGGCACTGGTGAATAACGATTTCCAGTGAAAGAATTTGGCATTTACTCGACTGCAACGAGAAACACGCGACCACAAAGAATCGGAAAATGCAAATACTAAATGAGCTAAGTGGCAGCGGCAACAGAAGACTGATGGTGCATAGGCGATAGCAGACGATAATAGAAATTTGGGTGACCCGGGGTGAGGTGCGGGCAGATCAAAAAAACATGTCGCAGCCTGCAACAATTTAATGAATCCGAGCGAGCTCGATGAACGACGACACTTCCGGTCTCGCAATAGATTATAGATATAGAGCGGTATGCAGCGCGTGCTTACTTTATCGGTAAACAGGATGCAAAAAAGTGTTCACTAGATGTTACTAGTGTTAGAACTATGGCCACGGTGAAGTGCAATAAAAGCGTTTACTAATAATAAAAACAGATTGGGTAAAAGACGCCTCACATGAAAATAATCTGAAACAAAAGAGTGTTACACGATATTCCGAATCTCGACAACGAGAAAGAGGGTGAGAGAGAAAGCAGGCGAGTATCGACTTTGCGCAACGCGCGAATGTATTACCGAAACAACTGAGAGGCCTAATTGGCTCCTGCTAAATGTATATGCATCGGGGTATAGTCGAGTCACAAAATTTATTGACCTTTGTGCACTTGCCCCCCACTCTTTCAGCTTTCCCTTTCTCCCTTTTCTGTTTGTCGTTTTTTTTCTTTTGCATCATATCATTTGCGGTACAATTTATGCACCTTGACGCAAATTGAAATCAGATTGAAACGGCTTTTGCGCTTACGGGTACAATAATGAGAAACGCTCTGAAATTTGGAGCAAAATTTACCATAAGCATGTGAGGGCTGGTTTAAAGCGAAGCGAAAGCACTGGGAACGCCATCGGACGTCGCCTTCCTGCAAAGTCTGAAAAGTCAACAAGGGCTTTATATACTTATACACGTGACCATATCAGAGGCTTATTCGTGCCTTTTTCACTTTAAACAAGGAGGAAAAAAAAGTCAGATGTCGAAAAGATAGCCCAACGCCGAACGGAGCGCCGCCGCCCGCCGCCGGATGATGATTCGCTTACTTGAGCAAGTGGGCTATGCTCGTCGGCAAGGGTGCATCAGACTACACGGTAATATCATGCATTTTAGAGCAGAGGAGTGCCTTCATTACATCAAGTACTGCAGAGTGAAAATAATGAGGGCGGAGCATTGCGAGCTTCCGGAGGAGTTGAGACGTTCTTTACTGTGCATGCGATATCACTTTGTGCTCGATTTTGGTGTGATATATTTTTTTGAGGTGTACTTGACTTGAGCAAATTATATAAATTATTCCATAGAATTTGCACACTATATAATTTTTGTCTTAATAGAAAGTTAAATGCACCCAAAATTTTGTTATATTTCTTACTCTTGCCAGTATTTTTTAAAAATGAAATTCCAGAAAAAAATACCAACTTGTATAAAATTGAGAGGAACTGTCTCAACGCGCCTCAGTTTGACTTGAAAAAACTCAGTTTCGTTCGACTCGATCTCTGGACAGTTTCTCATTCTCATCTATGAGAAAAATGTGAAGAATTGAAGCATTATATTTTTTTCAAGTTTACCTTGTGCCTACTTTGCAGATTATACCTCCCCGAAAGTCTGAGAGATTTTATTTTTCATATAACCGAGGCGTCATGACCATTCCTTGATTATTTCTCCATCACCATTTGCCAACTCAATCGTTTTTTTGCAATCATATATCCAAGATACTATAATGGCGAACCAATTTCACCCATCAAAGTGGAATTCTGTGTAAATCGAAGATCCGACAATCGGCAGACAATCGCTCACTGTCAAAGTAATAACCAGGACGTGGAAAGCAGTCGTGGTTAGCAAAAAGCATCATGCCAAATCGACGAAACAATTAGCGAGCCCTTTTCCACATCATGTGATTTGAGGTGCTTTCTTTCGCCGCTCTGATGTGCCACGGCATCGATACTTTCACGCTTTCAGATCGAAATCTGCGAGAGAAGTGAGTATGTGTGCTGGTCGTGTACGTGAAACATGGAGAGCTATTGATGTAACGTATGTAGGTTTTGCAAAAGTTTCTGTGGGGACGGACTTTTGGTGTAGCTTGCGGGTGGTGCTCACAAGAACTCAAGAGGTGGCGATACTTCTTTGCGTAAATTGAGCTCAAGAGGGCCCATTTTTTTGTACGGCCATACAACAAAAATTGTATCCGGCAACAACCACGGAGACTGATGAATGACCATTTACAAATGTCGAATAGATTTTTTGAAATTTCCAAATGATTTGAACAGTTCATGTGAGGAGTTGAACTAGCCTCAAAACTGGCGTCCTCCAGTAAAATGAACGTTGCACACGAATCCCGTGACATGGAACTCTGTTTCGTAATGATTTTCAGATTTTTCGTACAAATTCTGCTTCTTACTTCTTTAATGCATATCATTTTGATGGGTAAAGCTACATCCCTCCAATCGAGACAAAAATTTCTCTTGGAAAGTTGACACCAAAAATACTGCTGATGGCCTAAGTTCGAATCCTCAAACTTTGGATGATTATGATTCACAATCTCTCAAAGTACATTTCTTTTGAAATCGGGTCAGTTTCTCGAACTATACACTTTTAGATCTTTTTCATACACTTTCCTGTTTATGAGAGATCACCTCTCGGATTTCCTACCACTGTTGGAGTTTTCGCACAAATCTATCATCGCCAAGTACCCGGTAAAATTTTTGAAAGGATCATAAATTGAAAATTGAAACGACTATCAACTAGAAACTCACAAATCTACACGCAATAAGTACATACCCAGACTCACTGCATAATTCACGTCCAGATGCATGAGGGTGTCCGTTCTGCAAATGAGGTTTCTCACGCGCTTTTTCTGAACAAGTGCATGCACAGGTCGACTGAAAATGAGTCGATTCGTAGCTTGGGAGAGCCAAACTCGGAACATTGTAAATGGTTATCCTGCGACGCCACCGTTACGCAACGTGACCATTTATTGAAGGCAGCAGAGTCGGAGCATGAAATCTTCTCGCTGGAGAGCAATTTTTGAAAGCTGCGGACAAAGTAAACTTTCGCTGGTTGCTCGTACAATACTCTGCAGACTCTTATCCTCAAAATTCGATGCAGGGTATGTATGTTATGGACTTGTCACTCGACTTGCCAACGGTGCATACGCTCAACCTCGCGTATATATAGAATATCTGGCACGAGAGCGAGCGATATCATCATGCATCAATGCTGTACTTTTTCCGAAGTTTTTTTTTGCCAGCGTGGAGCTACCTGTGCAAATCACTCGGAGATGTTTTCTGCAGAAGTTTTTCTCTACTCCACGCCGTTTGAGATTGTAATGTTTCGTTCTCCTATTTTTTTTTTTTTTTTTTTTTTTTACTCGCGAACTTCATCACTGCATTGAGTGAAAATTTCAAGACTCTCATCTCAACTTGCATTGTTGAATTTTAATCTTATACGCAATTGCTCAATGGTGTTGAAGTTTGAAACGTTTCAATACAACGAAATGGATAACCTTACGCCCTCAGATGGTTTTCAGAACATACATTGAGGTCTTTTTGTTCTGAACAACAGCAAGCAATGATCGGTGTGATAAATATCACCAATGGTTGGTGATATAGAGTCTTAAAAATTCTTCATTTTCTTGAAATTTTATTTTATCGTTGCAAAAAAACGTTCCAAACTTCAACACGATGTTGCTCATCGAGGCTTTGCAAACTTTTTGTAAAGCTAATTCAACCGTTTTCTCTTCTCATCTCGAGGAATTTTCATGGTGGACTTGTCAACACAGACTTATTTTACCAAGTAGTTTACTTACTCCTCGAGAATTTCATCATCAGATACAATAGCATGTGTGGTAGAATCACGATCCAAAGTGCCTCGCAAAATGGAGATTTCCATCGTGAGAAATCAAGACATCGAACAAACTTGATGACAACGCGCTGTTTTGTATACACACGCACATACACATCTCAGGGGAGCATAAATAGAATTGATAGAAAATTTTTCGTTGCGAATGTAGTTTTCCAAAATTGTTGCGCTTAGAGAGTCGAAATAGTTATAGCTTCGGAAAGTTGACCTGAAGAACAAAAATTTATTTCGACTTCACACTATAATACAAAAGCAGAGGGGCGCTGAAAAATTGCACTTGGAGTAAGCCCCAACAAAACGTCGAGCAACACGTTTATCTCACGAATTCGATTGATGAGAAAGTGGTAACTCAACAAAAACCATTTGTCAATGAGAAAATCCACGGTGGAATGAATAGTATAATCTAATTTGTGCCACCAAATCTAATAATATCTGAGGATCTACAAAATCCGATTGAAAGTTCTGAAAACACGAATACAAGAATAGGCTCATTCTGGGCCTGCGCGCCGATCATTATATTGAATTTCGGCAACAAAGTCGGCTTGGTTGCGTAGTAGTGATGGGCGAGTTTTCTGTGTCACGCGCCTGGGGCAGCCACTCGCGACCGATTTCGCAAAAATGATTGCCCCCATGAATCAAAGAGCGAGAGAGCGATTCACAAATTAGATTGTGAGATTTTCGTGACAGAATTAACACCACACTCGATCGATCATTCTAGCGCGACAGATTCGTATTAAGAAAGCACATGTAAATCTTTTATATGTTCACAATATCTCTATCTATCTATTAATCTCGGTTTAATAGGCAACTGTAAATCCAAGCATTTTGATGAGCCTTTAATTTTTTCGCTCAAATCTCACCGTTTACATTGGAATTTTCGAGAATTTTTTGGCTAGGAACGAAATTTAAGACCATCGATTCAATCCAACAGTCTGTTTGAAACACAGTATTTTCAAACAGACTTCGTTTTCGTGAAAAATGGAACGCTCAAAAATTCGAAGGATTTCCTATTGCACTAAAGGAAAGCAACCTATACAAAGGTCTTGAAAATTTTTTTAGACTTTCTGATTCCTTTTTGGCTCTTTTTTATGGTCCGGCATAACCCTGTCTTTACGTTAATTCGCCGAGCCACGAACTACTTTATTGTTGGAAGGCTCTGAAGAAATCGCAAGTTGAATTAAATATTATGATCAAATTGTGGGTGCAAATTTGCAACTTGTTAATCACCATAGATCATTAAGTAAATCGCAGGCAACATCGAGACTTGGAAATTGAGTTTTCTGCTTAATCCGCCCGTCCTCATTCATCTAATCGCCAACGTGTGCATGCACTTGCATTCTACATTTGGTCCATGTGTTGAACTACTGACTACTCATACACACGTTCAATGTACGACGACGTACGCAGGTTAAACGCAATCACAGCTCGATGCCTCGCTGTCTGTCTCTTATTCTTGCTATAGCGGCTCGGCGGAGGCAACAGCGGCAAAGCGCGCCGGCCGGCCGTCCGCGCGTTGGTATAAACGCGGAATCTAGGCCGATATAAATAGGCCCTGTCGCCGCAAAATAACAGGTAGCCTTAAAAGCTGGACAGGCGTTAATTCCCCTCCCTCCAAACGAATGTGAGCAAGTACACGAGCCATATACTAATACGTATAGTTAACTGCTTCGACTCGGGTGGGCAGCGCGTTGTACGACCGGTCACGCGTTCTTGCGCCCGGACCGTAAACCAACCACTTGTGCAGCGAATCGGTGCAACGCGGTGACGGAATCTGTGATTCTGTCAATCAGGTTACATGAAAATTGCGCTTATCGCGTGAGAAATTTTTCGTTGTCTCTCGCAAACTACGAACAACGGTTAGAGGTAATCATAGTGGTAGATTCGTTCAACTCTTGGAGAGTAAGATAATCGTTTCCACGAATCCCGCCCAAATTGGGACTTTTCACGACCATTTCGAAAGATTTAAATTTAATCTATAGGCACCTCGTGGGTTCTGCAGGACTCATTACCAACATGATGAATCTCATACATCCATGTCAATATTTTATGCATCTCAAGGTTCCATCGTCTTGTTTTAGGCCTCACCTGATTATTTTGTATATGGTTATCGAGGTCTATTAAGCGTCTCCAAGTTTCCTGGCCACTTTCAAAACATTGTTTTGAAAGTGGCCAAATTTTCAAATTGGTAAAAATGACTCGTCACCGTAAGGAGACTATTTTATGCTGCCTGAGTTTTTGATCGGATTTGAATTCACGGGGTTTTTCAGTGGTGTAAATAGCACTCTTTTGACCAAGAATGCTCGCTTAAAAACTAAATTTGTGAGAAGTCTCATCATGACGCTTCACATGACGAGCCTAATAATTGGGCGAAGCCTGTAAGGCAAAGCCCTCTCTCCCAGCTTTGATGTGAATTTCTCGCACACTGTTCCTCCGAAATCACCGTACCGATCGAGATAAAATTTTGCGGGTGCATCCGTGATTGTCTCAAGGGCGCATAGATTGAATTTCGAGTAAGAATATTGTATCGTTCCGGAATAAGGCTCCATAGACTGAATTTGTAATGGGAATCAAAACTTCCCGAACTCTTAGAGATGTACCTACCACAAATTTTGAAGTCTGCATCGTCAACAATCGTTGGGTGGACGGATGGGCGGATGGACGGATGGATGGGTACGGATGGATGGAATTACGGATGGATGGACGGACGGACGGACGTATTTATGGATGGATGGATGGACGGATGGGTGGGTGGGTTAGTGTGTGGTTGAATGGATGGACGGATGGATGGATGGATGGATGGATGGATGGATGGATGGATGGATGGATGGATGCATCGATGGATGGAAGGACGGACCGACGGATGGATGGGTACGGATGGGTGGACGGACGGACGGACGTATTTATGGATGGATTACAAGGACGGATGGATGGATGGATGGATGGATGGATGAACGGATGGATGGAGAAGCTTCCGATAGGGAGGGTTCAACCAGTCATGCGAGTTTATGGAGCGAAGAATCGGACTACGTCAAGGGGCTGAAACCTTGCTCGCGCCCATGGGGGTAATTGGGGTGGAGGCAAGAGCCGGACACCAGAAATATCCATCAAGATGAATTCTCCAGCCTCTGGGTGTGACGATCCTCCGGTCCCAGTCGCGCTTGCCGGAGCGCGGAGCCCGTACAACTCCATCTGGTGGCTAACGTCAGCCTAAGCCATAGGAACCTAGGCGAGTAGTGAGTCGGGTAGCTCGTCACGCGACTTAGACGATTTGTTTAGAACTCCGGGCTCCCTGAGCTCTACACCAAGCCCAAAAAGGCCCACTGCAAGCTCACGACCGAGGAGGGGGTTCGGCCATGTGCTGGTTGCTGATCCAAAAAAAGTTAGTTAGCGATGGAAGGTCCTGATTGTCGATTCGTCCCAGCAATGTCCGTGAGAAAGAAATACCAAACTATTGCGAAATTGATTTCACTCTTTGCAATTTTGGTAACGTCCGTCGACTTAGTCTGTTACCGAATAAGAAGACGAAATTTTTATTGAAAGCTTGGAGGTTTTGAATAAGAATCAAACCAAGACTCGAACTACGCGAAATTTAACTTTGGAATCCTCTCCATTCTCAGGGGATACGTGCTCCGCTTGTCAGTATGCAGTACTGGCATCTCGACTGGCATTGTGAGTACGATTGCCGCAAAGCAGTCGGAAATTCAAGGAATCCGATGAAGGCGTCAGAGATGTTTCCAGAATCTCAACGAAACCCTGACTTTGCAATCAGAAACAGAATGAACTTCGGAATAAACCTTAAATTGAAAGAAGTAGCTAATATTCAGTACTCTTGAGTGATGGGCCATCAGACGCCCTTTGGATGGGCCAAATTCTTGTTTATATTCATAACGAAAGATAAGTTGGCGCCCACGAAGTGCCATAGCACCGCATTCTGTTGCAGAGCGCGCTGTTTGCGCGTAAGATTCGAGCTGTGTAAAAAATCTACCACGTGTATCCGAGATCTGTGCATGATTTTTCTCTTTCAAATGTCTTAACAATTCATAAAACTGCCAAATAGGTTCTACACACGATACACGATTGGTCGACCCCAACGGTACGATATCAGATCAGTTCGCGTACAGACCGCTTTTCCACCTCATAACCACGCGCCAACGTTGACCTAAGTGATGCTAAAACAAACAGCTAACTTCGCCTACATATGTACCATACTCTATATGTGCAAACGCACTAAGCTTTTACCAATTAATAAAAACAATCTAACCAACTCGCTTGGCATTTGTTAGTTTGAACGGCACGCTTTGCAGGATCGCAGTGTCTTGCTTGCAGTCAAGAGCCGAGCTGTGAATATATATGAAAGCGATTGCGATGCATATCAAACTATACTCGTGTCTATGGTCTCTATGTGGTATACATGGCGTAGTGACTTGTTATAGCAAAATCGCTCGCTTAAAAGCCGAGAGATTCTTATCAATAATTTACGTGTATCATTTCGGGCAAAATTTATTGCAACGATAATGACGTGTGATTGGGCGTGTCACGTGGCGCGTATACATACTATTGCACATAAAGCGCCGAATTTCACGCGCCAAAAGCTCTATAAAATTCGCACCTCGTTATTTCGAGCGTTAACTTTTGAATGTGTGTATGTCCATACCAAAACTCTTGGTAGGTACTCTGTCGAAATGAAAACTACTCGAGTTTCTCGTTAAAAATATCGAGACTTACTCGAACCATGCGGGCCTGCATTTTTTCATCAGCTGATTCAATTGCCAGAGAGAAAGATTATATTAGATTGGCATTGTTCTGTGAGAAAATTTGTTTGGTGCAATTTAGGCTATCGACTATGGAGTATAATAAGGGTGACATGAGAGATGTATCTACACTTTTATTCAGAGGAAAGATTCAACGTTAATCGTTCACCATTGGCAAATACGCATGATTCATTAGACTCAGCGTATTCAGTGAATTTTAAATTATGGACCCAGGGGCTTTGATAAGTTGTAGGAAATGTTGTTGTTATACTCTAATATAAGCTGTGGTTTGCCAATTCAGTTTTATATGTACTTATTGTGATGAACACAGTGATGACGATTAAAAGAGTTCGTGCGAGTCTAATGGCATATCATATCCGATTCTTAATTATTTCTCACGATATTATTTGATGAGATTTTGTTATGAGACTGATGGAATGAACACATAATATAGAAGCTCAAGATTAAGAAAATAGGCTTGACATCAATTTGACACTTATTATCAAATCGAAAATACCCAATGCATCAGATCACGACCTCAACGTGAAAAGAGACTGCTCAAAATTAGGATGTAACGAAAAAAAAGTACACAGCATTTAGCGGAGCATGATTCATGCACAGAATAGAATTGAACCGAATGCTCAGCTGTTTTGCACAATGCACCCTAATTTGTAAGCACGGCGAACAATGACCTGTTGAACATGCAAAACAATTACCCCAGGCAAGCCGGATATTGATGCAGGAATCAAGTTTGATAGCCTGCGCGAGTATAGTAAGATAGTAATCGCTTGAGTAGTGTTTAATGGTTAGACTAACCTTAGATCTCATTTGCACATGAGCGATAGCCTCATTAACACACGGTTGACTTCGAAAACAATCGTTGAGAGTGAGCGAGGTTAGCCGTGACAATCCGTAGATCGGTATTACAGGACGCCGTACATATAATAGAGTAATGGCTTTTATCTGTATAAGTGCGCAAAGATACCACTCTCTGTGGGTCAGATGTATATATCAGTGGCCAACGTGTGCGCACAACTGGGTTGATTTCGTAATACACTACATAGTAGAGAGCTTGGCGATAATGATCATAGCGAAACAGCCGTACATAATCTTTTTTTTTTCTTTCTTTCTATACCCATGCATGCAAGTTCACATTCAGACGTGAGATATTGTCAGAGTGCAATTTGGGTTCTGCCCACGCATGAGTGTTGAATTATATTTTGACCTCGTAGGCGTGAGCCAGATCGGCTGTCGATAGCCTTGACGAGAAATTTCAATTTACAGGAATAAGCATGGATTTTCGGAATGAATTTATTGTCAGCATCGGCTCCTATCCAATATCTCGCCCTCTCCTCCTTCGCTGAACAAGCGTTCAGGATCAGGAGGGGGGGGGGAGCGTGAGAGGATGGATGAGGGATTAATGAATGAGTGGAGGTCCTTGGAGCCTGGCTAACCCAATACCTTAACCCCATTGCGTAAGGGGGGCTCACGCCCCGGGGTGTGACGAACCTCCGGCCCCAGTTTCCGGTTGGGAGGAGCCTGGCCCCGAGACTGGTGCTCGGCGTGCATCGGCTCCCTCAACCATGGACCGCAAGAAGGACTGGGTCACTTGGGGCCGGACTTTGGGGTCCCCTGGTCCCAGTCAACGCTGGTCAGAGCGTGGAGTCTGTACAGCTCTATCTGGCGATCATGAGCACCAGGTAAGTCTTCTACGACTCTCCTGGTGCTCGGAGGATTTCCTAATAGGCTCCTGGGCTCCTGCGAAGCCCAGACGAGCCCGATCAAATCCCCCACCGAGGGATGGGTTCGGCCATGTACTGAGGGCTGATCCCAAATTTCGGTAGTTGATTGGGAAGCTGTGTTGTTCACGAGTAGCTCCCAATGAACTCGAGAACGGGCTATTCCCACACCAACGCGCTGGCAGGGCGTATCCCTGACCCGTGACCATTGGGGCAACCGGGGGATAGAGCCAGTAGGCAGGGGCTCGGAATGTATACCTTGATATTCGCAGCATCGACGCAGTGGTTGAGATCCCTCTCGGGGGCCGAAGTTTTGGCCAAAACTCGTACAGATGATAACGACGTGTTGAGTTTTGACACAATGATCAAAAATATGAGCAGAATTTATGGTAAAAATAAGTGGGAGACAGCATCAGAAAAATTTTGAAGACATGGAAACATTCATGTGCCATTTGATGCCAGGATTTCTGTGGTACTTGGGAAAATATGATTTTAGAGAGGAAAACGACAACAAGCTGCTGGGTTGGTCAAAAATAGGATCAATTTCAAAACGAGACGGTCTTTCGAATGAATCAAAGGACATTATGATTCTTACTTCAGTTCACAAATTTAAAATTTGAAATTTTCTCAGATACTTTGAGAATTTTTGTGTGAAAATTGTTCAAAAATTGTGGAAAGTTTGTATTGATTTTCTCTCTCCGCACTTAACCGCGACTTCCTTTCCTTTTCTATGCAACATACGTATGATGTGCATTCTAATATGAATAGACATTATGATCTTTTTAAACATTTTTTATTGACTTCGACTTGTTTTCAATAGTGTTCAAAAGTTTCCTAATAATCTAAAAATAGCCACGATTCTGGACACAAGAAAATATGACCAGAAAAATTTGATCAATCAATCGACCAGTATTATGAGTAATTATACGATTCACACGTACATATAACTAAGAGCCCATACGCCAGAAACCTGTTTGTTTGTCCAAGCACACTAAGAGGTAGAGAGAATAAAGTACTTCAAGGTTCGAGATCCACCCAAGACAACCCTCGATATGTTTCGCTGTTGAAGTTGCCTCGCTTAGTTGCGCGTCAGCCTCGGCGTCAGCAGACTTACCTTTCTACTGATTTTTGGGAAGGGAGCGATAAGAAAGAGCCTGAAGAAGAAATAAGGAGAAAACACCTTTTTGTGCCAAAATTGTTCTGTGCAGTTTTCTTCAACTTCGAGAGAGCAAAATTGTTCAAGCTCTGGAATATAACAAAGTACAGAGAAAGAGAGTAAGTATTGCATGATGTGAAAAGAGCCTATGAAAGATTAAACATGGAGAACTAGTTGACTATAAAGGAGGATTGGAGGTTGGTATGTACGCTCAACACAGTCACGCGGACCAACTAAAAGCTAGATCTATGTAGAACGAGGAGTAATCCAATTTCGTGCTGTTCTCAAGCTGCACGCAAAAGGGCCCCAGGATCCGATGACCCTCCGGCCTCATCAAGGGACACCATACCCGGGCTTCGGCTCAATAATCTGTTAGAGAGGGACTGGCCCTGAGAGTCTCAGACTGAGACTGGTGCACAAACGCTCTGGATTTTTCCGAGGATTTCTCGAAACCGCAAGGGGAGCAGGTCACTTGTGACCCGGCTCTGGCGTGTGACAACCCTTCGGGCCCAGGCAACGTTTGCCGGAGCGCAGAGTCTGTACAGCCCCATCCGGTTGGCTAATACAGCAGCTATATAGCCAGGAGAACGGATGAGTCTAGGTACTTATGGTGGAGTTACCTTGAGTAGCCCACTACGAGAACTGTGAGACCTATCTGGGGAATCTAGAGGTTTATTCGATTATGTAGTTCGGAGCGTTCGGAGCGCCCGGAGCGCCCCGAACGTTCCCAACCGAACGAGCATTCGGACAATCTTTCGTTCCGAGCGCCCCGAGCGCTCCGTTCCGAGAAAACCGTCTGCGTTACCAGTGCGTCGTCTGCTCATGTCTGTTTATGTTCTATGCATCAGCGTCATACCATCGCGCTCTCTCACGCTTTATCCCTACGCGGGAGCAAAATGTGTGCAATCACAACTTGAAAACTGAATTATCGGAGTGCATCCCAGTGGGAAATTGACTAAAACAGAGTGATAAATCAAAGAAAAAGTGAATAGCTCAGTGACCCCGCTCATTTGCTAGGTTATCCAGTTGTAAATGTGAGCGACGATTTTGAGTCTGCATCAAACCACTCATCATCATCGGATGCTCAAGATGAGAATTATTTATCCTCGTCAACTTTAGATTCGGATGATTCGTTATCATCCGGTGCAATGTCGGTGCTATTCGACGACGACGAGTCCGATGGTAGTGATCGACCTAAAAGGAAGAAGAGAGCTTGTTTCCAAAGCTATTGCGATGAGACAGTGCAAAAATATAGCGATAAAAAATTTGTACGTATGTTTCGTCTGCCAAGAGACATTGTGAATACTCTGATCAAAGAATTTGCTAACTCCGAGTATTTTCAATCTGAAGGTAAAGTTGCTGTATGGATTAAGTTTTGTTGGCGATTCAGATGATCTCTGGTGGTCATCCTCTCGTTTGTTGTGAATTGTTCAGTTTATCAATTTGAAATTTTCATTTCCCGTCACTTTTTCTCGTACCAATCGTTATAACTTTAAAACGTCACTTTAGAAAGTGGTACGTTGTTTAGAGCAACCCGAAGCGAGGCAAAATTTGATCAACAACTGATCTGAACCCAACTTTTACATGCTCTTTGAGAAATCACCCGTATAACTTTTTACTCATAAGCTTGACGGAATGGGTATATTGACGACTCGAAAGGTTTCACGTTTACCTGGACCGCGTTTGAAGCTTTTGAGCTTCAAGAGTTAGCTTCATCTTTTGAATTTGTAAGAATTCTTTTTTGCTCTTTTCTTTGATTGCCAATTCCTTCAACAGAATTTCCTTTTTGAGTTTTAGTTCTTCACTTTTGAGCCCAATATACTCATCCTTCCTTTTCAAATTCTCTTGATGATGTTTTTCTTTGACCGAATCTTGTGAAGGAGTCACATTCATAATATATCTACTTCTTTTCTTGCATGGCTGAGTACCCCCAGAACACAAAAAAAGTTGATGTTAATATGACATAGAAAAATGAAAAGTACACTCAAAGTATTGGTAGATTACAGTTGATCATAATTTTCATCCGTCTTTCCTTTCTTTGTTGAGGCACAGTACGCTTTTGTCTTTCCAGCTGAAGTAACCGAGAACTGTTTTATTTCTTCTTGAACATCCTCATCGGGCAAAGAATCATCTGCTTTTGAATATTCTGTAGTAGCAGTTATGAGATGGGTTGGATGAATTGCATGCTTTTTCCCAAATGTATCAAACAGCTCACTGAAAAAAGGACCATCAAGTTGATGTAGCTAAGAATAGGTTAAATTACAGTGACCCATTTGCTATATTTGCTGTATTCAAGCGTTTACACAAAATTGTTCTCATAAAGTGACTGGATCTCTGAGAAAATGTCAGTATACGTTATGAAATCGGGCACGTTACATTTTGTCAACAGATGGGTGACGAAGTAGCAATTACTTGTACTCACTCTTGATATTTTATGGAGAGTGTAGCAGCTCCACTCTGTGAGCCACCCATATTGTCAACCTTCTCCTTGTAACTCTTCTCAAGACGTTTTAATTTGTTTGCGATTCGTTCTACGGTAACATCATTGTACTTATGATTCTTCATGTCAACCAGTATTTTCTGGTGCAATTGCTTCTTAGTCATGTAATGACCATCGGCTCTTGTTTGGTTGTGTGTATTGTAACTCTGAAGTAATAATTTTATCATGGCATCTGACCATTTGAATATAGTCTCATCGTCTTCATCGTTATTAATTTTACACTCGGAGGATGCTGAATTATTGCAAGATCCTTGGCCGCTGATCAAATCAATGGATGTTGGAGTTGTCAAACCATTACAATCATCAACTGGTAGATCCTCTCCTGATGTAATGGTTGATAGAGAGGATAGAGAGATGTTCTCATTGCTCTGGTTTTGTATGCTTTGCTGATAAATGGGCAGTTGGTATATCAACGAGCCTTTGTGAGGTGTTTGACATCTGACGATAGTAGGCACATGCTGCTCTGCCACATTTTTTTGAATTGAGATTGGTGAGAACTGTTGAAAATTCTTACTCAAGCTTCCTTTGGGGCAGGTCACCATCTTAGATGAAGTCTCATCTTTGCTGCCAAACGCATGATGTAGCTGTTTTGCATTCATTGGTGTTAGGTTTACATGTGTCAAACTACTCCTAATACCTGAGTTAGTTGGCAAACTTTGCACGACTAAGGGTTGTAAGGTCTTCTGGACTGTTTTATGACAAAATATATTGCGATTAGTTAAATGCAAATGAGAAAGTATCATGACTCGAGATACAGAAAGGTAGATTGACAGAATTACCGTGCTCAACCCTGTAAACAAACTTATTACCCACATCAATACCCCTTGCTCCACGGAAACACGAGTGATCCCCCAATGCATTTCCAGACCAAAGAAAACCATCTTCAGAGATGAGCAGTACACCACATGAGGCACACCAGCGTTCTTGAGAAACCTATGTATCCAAAAAGGGTATGTGAAGGTTTTTCGTTCGCAAAATGACTCGAATCGCGAAGAAATCATAACCTATATATCCCGTGCTCAGCGTGCTCTTACCTCTGAATGTTGGTGAGATTCGTGATCTGCTTGATCGTCATTTTCCATGATGTTGTTGTATATAGAGAGAAAACGACTGAATAATTCTCTACCTCACTCCTGTGCCGGGAAAGTCATAGCTATTTCAGTCAAGATTTATTGCAGACGCAAGCCGCACGCCCGGCGGCTGCACGAAATACGGCGCGAACTACTGTTTTCTCGGAAGGGAGCGCTCGGGGCACTCGGAACGAAAGATTGCCCGAATGCTCGTTCGGTTGGGAACGTTCGGAGCGCTCCGGGCGCTCCGAACGCTCCGAACTACATAATCGAATAAACCTTAGGACTCGCCGATGTCCAGCGAAGCTCGAATGGAGTCCATCCCACCCCCTCCCCTCAACGAGGAGCTACCGCAAGGGGGACTTCGAATCCCGGGATGTGACGACTCTCCGGACCCAGTTGTCGGGACACCGTACCTGGGCTTCGGCCCGAATCCGGTGGGGAGAAGCCTGGTCCCGAGACTAATGTTATGCGTGTCTTAGCCTCTCCCGAGAACCGCAAGGGGTTCGGTGTCGTAGCCTTGAAGTCTGATAAACTCCCGGCCCCAGTCAGCGACCGTCGGAGAGTGGAGACCGCACATCTCCATCATCCGGTGCCCGGGAATGGGTGAGACTAGGGGCTCGCAATGGGACTGTCTACGGATGGACACAATGCGAGCCCCGAGGCGAGCCCGGACTACTTATTCAGCACCCGAAGGGGTGTTCCCTGGGCTCCAAGGAAGCCTATAGAAGAGTCCCAAACCCCCTACCGAGGGGTGGCCTTCGGCCTTGTCGGGCCTTGTGCTGGGGTCCGAGCCCGACATTTGGTAGTTGGAGGGGAAGACGGCCAATTGCTGCGAGCCGTCCGTGACTCGATTATGGCCGTCTCCCTTATCGACGCGCTGGCAGGGCGTATATCAGAGATCCCTGTCCACCGCCCACGGGGGCGAGCCGGGGTAGAAGCGAAAGCCGGGCACCCGGGATACAAAAGATAAATTCCTCACCGAGGAGCGGAGACACTTGTGTGCTGGCAGCTGGCCCAAAATTCGGTAGTCGATTGGAGGTTGTTTATTTTCGGGTCTCGTGAGACTGGGAATGGCTGCCCACGAAAGGGCCTGCCCCACACCCGTGGGGGATGTCTTGACCGGCACCAATGAGAATTTTCCAAATTTACCCCTAGTCGGCGAGTTTGATGGTTTGGAACCCACCTAAAACTGTAGATCCCGCATAATAATTTTGAATAGAGTTGACAATACGTAAATAGCAAACAACTTATTGCAATGTAGACGATTGAGAATCGCATAGATTAATAATCCACTACGGAATCTTTCAAATCGCACAAACTCTTACGACCTTTTAAGCTCGGTGCAAGTATTGTTAATGAACTAAACAAATATCTAAAGATCATGAAATTATTGCAAACTCGAGTTGATAACCACGTAATAAATCTGTCGAAGAATTGAAAAGATAAGCGAATGAAACCAGCCACACAGACTATATACACAACGCGCTCGATGCTGATTAAGAAACAATTGAATATCCGATATTTCTCCGAGACAGCATGGTTCCCAAGCGCGCAATTATTTTGCATGTGTATATTCACTCATAGTAGTCACTGGTGGCAGAATAATTGCACCGTACACACATATATATATATATATATATATATATAATAAAAAATGGATCATAACTAATGTGAAATTCCTCATATTACAACGCTCCATCAGTTGTACAGATTACAACAGAGTCACGTTAGGCCCCCACCGTTATACAAACGATTTTCAGTGCCATGGATAGACTATACTGTTACACACAATTGAACGCGCATCAATTATTCAAACGATCGCAGAGATATTTGCCTTGCGCAATTTTACGGTGGCCCATCTTTGGATGTGGGAGGTTCCTCTGATGAATGCGGCGGGTGGCGCTGCATTAGGACTAACTTGAATGTGCACGGCATCAATCAAGCGTTAGAATGGCTTAGGTATTACCTATAGGTGCAATTTATACGTCTATAAGTACTATGCCAACGAGCGGCACCTTTCATTTTCCCGCGCTATATAGCGTTAGATCGGTGCGATATTTGAAAATCGTGTCACTGCGCGCATTATAAAATATCTGCAGCAGCCCTGCCCATGAGAGCGAGAGATTATTTTCTATGCGAGCGTGTGATGATGGAATTCACGTGGTTTTCATTGAGTTTCTCAAGTTTATCGCTTCATGTTGTACTTCGCTATCTGTGTGGATTGAACGGTACTTGCGAGCCCTATCGTAAATCCAAATGCCTGATCACAGCAGCTATAACAATATTGCAGCTGCGCTTTAATCTACAAAGAAGATGGAAGATTAATCAAATCGAGCTTTCGATTCAATCAGTAAATTTCACATTATCCTTCCATCCATGGCTTCCCCGATCGAATGAATATGCAATTGCGTCGGTGGCCTATAATTGTAAGAGGCGTCGATCCGGAAATCCGGAGATTGCGAGGTTCGAGTCACGCCCAAGAGAAGAATTTTTTCATCTCTCGGTCAGTCCTTGAAATAAAATTTTAAAAATTGAAAAAAATAGAAATTTTTTTTCATGATGCAGCCGCTGTAAAAGTGGGACTTTGAGGACCGTAATTCAACACACTTATTAAATTGCAATCCCCGCCTCAGCACGGCGATTAAGTGGCTCAAAATAACTATAAATCCATCGATCACGTGTATTTCATGTCAAAGACGAATCGATAAGTAGGTACAATTAATTCACAGCGTTGACGAACACAATATTTCTAGTTCAATTCACAAATATTCCTGAAAGTCATTGATCAATAGGTTCAATGACACAGATATTCGATTAAGGGTGTATCAGACATCAGCTCTGTCGATTCAACTTTGAGGTATTGCGGAAATTAACAATGCTTCGGATATCTGTGGTAACTCAAAAATTCTTTGAAGAATCTCTGAGACTTAATAATGTCGGTAAATATGCAATGCAGATAGAACTCCGAAATCTCCCTAACGAGGATCTGAGCCTCAATCCCCTAATATACTGAAATTGGCAAATGAAATGAATATTTATATTCAATAAGTCATGGGCAACGAGTATCCAACATAACGGTCTCCGGTAATTCATGCGCCTCGCTCGAGCTCAACACTTTCCTCCTATTAGTCCGTCTATTCTTTACTAGCGATGCGTTTCAATTGCATATCGCGAGAATTCAAGGTCGCAGACCGCAAAAGTGCGCCACGCGAGTCGAACCTCACCTCTCTTTCCTGCGCACCGGATGCACTTATTCGCGCCGATGATCGGCAGAGCCACTCGTATCCGACCG
Source organism: Eretmocerus hayati (assembly GCA_029851415.1). Classification (NCBI taxonomy): domain Eukaryota; kingdom Metazoa; phylum Arthropoda; class Insecta; order Hymenoptera; family Aphelinidae; genus Eretmocerus; species Eretmocerus hayati. The sequence goes on along the minus strand of CM056744.1, from coordinate 83,821,220 downwards.
TCCAGCCGTGTATTTTTTTTTTTTCCTACATTTCCCATCTATGATCATTGCGCCGTCGATTGCGTCACTGATGCACTTTCGAACGACGCACCAATTTCAACGATTAGACGTGATCGGGACGCGGCAAAGGCGCCGCCGGGGGTGAATTGCAATCTAGCCATTGTATTTGGCTGCAATGAGACGCTAAATCGATAAGTATGTATATTCTCTATACGCTCACAATGGGACAGGATCACGCGGTTGGAACAATTTTATTGTTGCGATTATATCGCGGTCGAGGAGGCTCTTCTATATCATTGTGAAACAATTCGCACTGATGGTGGGCGTACATCAATTTTATAATTGTTGTGCTTAAATATCGGGACAAATGATAATGAATAGACTATTGTATCAACATTTTTACCCTTGTCGTAATTATTTTCTAATTGTAGAAGCCGATCCCAGATGATGGTACTTTGCAGCATGCCACAACGTGCGCAATCCGTCAATCGAAATGCACAACTGACATTGCATCTTATCTTTGTTGAGACGAGCAGATTTTTCTCGATTTTTTTTCCCAAGCCGTAGATTTTTTGTAAATTGAAACCGCCGTGGCCTTGTGGACGAGGTTCTTGCCTAAGCAGAGAGCTGGGGTTCGAATCTCGGCCGGCACGACTGAGAATTTTTTCAAGTGCCTTTTGGTGGCTTCGGTGGTTCGAAATCCACCTAAAACTGTAGGCCCTGCATATAATAACCTTGAAAAGAAGTTGAAAATGCGTTGATAAAAAAAAATTACTGAGCAGAGGCCTCCCTAGCGCGAGCCAATGATTCGCATCGGGCTTCATTTGAGCGATTCAGCTACCAATATTTATCGATCGAAAGAGTTCAAATTTTTGAATCACACTTCGATCTATCCAAAAATCGATATTAATCTCATTTTTACAAGGGAAATGGGGATTGAGTATTGTGTTTTGCGACCCAGCAACGGTAGCGCTGCAGCAAACAGTCAGCAAGGCGCCGGACGCGTATTACGTGCGATTGCACCGAGTGCATTTCCCCCTTAGCACATGTGCAAGTGAAGTCTGTATGAGCCTTAGCACACCCACTTCTGAAAATTACTTGCAGATGTCGGAATCTCAATTATAGCACAAAGAAAGAAAGTCTGGGGCGCGCGAAAGACTCAACCACCATCGCACTCTCGATCGCACTGGTTGGTATTATAGCTCGAATTTTAACGCGTTCCGAATTTAGATGCTCTTTCTCCCGTCTCGACGGTCTTCCTACCTCCTTCCTCTTCTTCGTGCATCTTCTTCTTGATGCGATACAAGTGTATCATGCAAGCACGTTTATGTTCATCACTGGGGGAGCCCTTTTTTTTATTCTCGCGCTCAGCGCAACTAGGTCACGTGCGCTTTGCGTTGCAGCTCCCCCGTCTTGCTAACGCTCTCACTTCCCGCGCTGTCTCTGCAATTTTTTTTTATTCCCGCCTCGACTTCTTGAGAAACTTCATATACATACGAATGCATACGAATTTAGCTTCTCCCCGACTTGGCCCTTTCTCTTGACGAACGTGCAGTCGTTCTTTTATTTCTTTTATGTCACAAAGCGCGAGTGTGGGACGAGATTTCCATGAACATTGTCTGGCGCGCCGTAAATAGTTACCCATTTTGGATGGAACGCGTTCCTTATTCCTCCCTTTCCGACACACCAATTCATCACATGAGCCACGAAAAGTATGTCTGCACTTTTAGAACGCAAGTGAGGAAGTCGATGAGGAGCTGGTGAGGGACGAGACTCCGCCGGTCTTCCTCATCTTTCTGAATCCATAATTTTTTTGTAATGATGAAGTAACAAAGATATTTGGACTGGTGCGGCAGCTTTTTAAGCTCACGGACGTCTTGTATTTTGGATAAATAATGAGAATCTCGTGATATCTAAGGTACTTTCAATCGTCTGAATTTTTGTACAAATTTTTCGCGCCTTCGTCTAAAGCGAACATTGACGAGAACTTAGATATGTAATTTTCGCTATCGTAAGTAGATGAACCAAACTATTGATGAGAACGAAATATTTATAAAGTAGAATAAGTGTACCCAACATACCCTATATGCCAATCTCAAACTGGGCACTCGTTGACCCTCGCGCAATTTCTTTAACGTTTGCTATGTTGAAATATGAATAAATTGATGATTTGGACTGACCCCGGATGTTTTCTGCGTTTCTCAGAAAATATAAAGTGTGCTTCCCATTTTCCGTGTTTGCACACTTGAGAAATCGCCAACAAAATTACAATAAACAGTAAAACTGATATTAAAATTTTTTTAGTTTGACTAATCTCAAGTTAATTACACTCGGGAGGAAGGTGAACTGCAGTAGCTGTGACGGTCAGTGTTGGTTCGAGATCTTCCGCCTCGTTCGCACTCGGGCCATTACCTATCGAGTGCGAGAGAGGCGAAAAATCTCGAACTGACAGAGACCGTCGCCGTGATGCAGTTCACCTTCCTCCCGAGTGTACCTTAGGGCACTTAATCCATCGTTGGGTACACCTTTTCATGATCTCGCAAAAATCCTTTTCTAAGGAAATCGTGATAGCTCGGCCCTGGTTGGTCAAAATTGAACTCACTCTAGCTCTTAAAGGTCTTGGAATCAGTTTTGAAATGCGATGAAGGGCATTGGAAAATATTGAAGTGGGTCAAAACTTTTGGCAGAATGGCTTAAGGAGGGCTTGTTGGGTGCACATTATTATATCGAAATCTTATTTTCTTCATTATTTTTGTGATCTTCGTTTTTTAGCGAGGATTCGCGTCTTTCTGATTGATCTAGTTATTAATCTACAAAATAAGAAGTTAGATTTCACCACACCTGATAAATAGAAATTTTCCAATGTTGTAATTGCACTTATGTGCGCTTGGTTTTTGGAAAAAATGTTACAGCAATTCTCTCAATTGATTTCGAAGATATTTCTCCACGTCATCCAGATAAGTCTTTGATGAGATTATTTTATTTGACCACATGGGCATCATTGAAAAAATCAGCAAACAGCTCCGAGATCAGCTGCAACATGAGCCAAAAGTGAATATACGGATAGTATTAGTCTGTGACCAAGCTGATGTTGGGCATGTGTGTAATTTCTGGTGAGCTGTTCGCTCCTCAGCGCTTGATTCCTATGAGATACCGCCCGATGATTATTCTCACGCTGCTTGTGCAATTTATAATGTAATAAAGTGTCCCCGTTCCAACTGGGTGCATACTCGCTTACGATACACGGCTATATGCATGTCCACATTCATACTTATACTTATATTATATCGAGTGTGCACCATCACAACGAGACAGTTCTGACGTCTGCCTCGATTTTTTCTCTCTTCTTTTTCACAGATACTCTTGCGAGCTTGGCAAAGTACAAGACACTCGATGGAAACGTAACACATAACCTCAAAATGCAGTAGTAAATGCTGAAAATTCACACCTTTGCAAGAGATGCTGTGTATGCATCGTATACATACGTGTAAAATATCGCGTGCTTGACGCGTCTTTCGTATCCAGCAAAGGCAAACACAGAACGGATGACTAGCCACGGATTAAATGTGCTCTATAAATTCCTCAGTGCATACTATAAAGCATGAGTAAGCTAGCTCGTTCAGGCTTCAACTTTTCGTTTGGCTGCTGCAACCCATATTTTTTTTTCACCATACAAGTACGGAGCCCTACACACTTCACTGCACCTTTCGATTACGTATCATTATGATTTTCACACGTATATCTCCCGCTCACTTTTTTTCTCTGTATAGCAGTCTCGTTACAAATATGACTTTCGCTCGATAAGAATCCAATACTTGCGATGGGGATTACACCCGAGGATACTCTAATTGAATTTAGTAAAGAGATTGGGTGCAGACGATTTTCTCAAATTTTCTTCCATTTTCATAATTACTTTTAACCACACTATCTTACTATTTCTGATAACAATTGCAAGATCGCTGTACTCGAATTACATCTTTTTTTTTCCAACGCCACACCTGCATCACCTTGACAGATACGTGCTAGCGAGAGTCTCAGTATCTCCCAACGATAAAAAGTTTGAATTTCGTGTCCGCGCTCGCAATTCAGCACCTCCACTCATTAAACTAGCTCTCTCTTAGCTCGAATAATGAGCATCGAGCAAAGAACTATCGCGGTCTCGTAAGAACAAAAAAAAAATCGATTAACAATAGGTGTGCTATGGCACAAGATAATACGCTCTTGATCAGCGAGATTTGCAACGAATGTCGTTTTGGTTGGTTTCAGAAGTTCGGTCGCGGGCGTTTCCTCATCGCTAAATCGCTTTCCAGAGTATATCAGTTAGTTTGCAGAAAGCCGTTGAGCGAGGGGACCGCCACGCTCTGGTATAGTTAGTTACTCCAATCTCGAATAATATTAGATAATCGACCCCATTCTGCGGCGCGCTACTTTTAAAACAACTTTTCCAACGAAACCGAGCGCGCCCCGCCCTGCTATAATACAGAATTCTCGAGCGCTGACACTAAAATGGCCCGGCTTTGGGTTGGTTATTGGTCGAATCGATAACGTTATGTAGGCATACGCGTTTCGTTTCGAATTTTGCAATATCGCCCTCATCGTCGTTGTCGCTCTGTGGCTAACCGCAAACTCAATACATTTTTCCGATGACTTCCATCTCGAAGAACTTTCATTGTGGACCGGCAAGTGAGAGCAAACCTTCGTCGGATATCTGCGCTTGTTTGTGATGTGAGGAAATGCAAGTTATAAAAAATTTCCAGCATCCGAATTTTGTTGCTCATAATCATAGCTCAAAAATTTCACAACCTTACAGTTTTATTAGATAAATATAAACTCGTTTATTTCAATGAAATCGGCTCGGTATTTTGTAATCAGTTCTGGTCATTATTTTTATCTTTCAACTAATCACATCGCTCAATACTGATCTGTAACGGTCTTGGCGATTAAAAAATCCGCTGTATCGATATAGAGTTCTGATTTGCATTTAAATCACACCTCCCTTCACTTACACTTACGGATTATGATTGAAAAAATATATATTGATCGAGTCTTCCGGTCAAGACTTTTTCCTATCAAGAGCTCCTAAATGATGTATAAAAATTCCTTCTGTTTGCCAATGGAAATGATTCTCGTTCAATAATAAAGATACGTGTGTACTTCAATGTATACATCTACATTTAGTAGGCTAAATTTTAGCGGCTTATTGCGTGGAGCCATCGAGAAATCCCCTGACTTATCGATATTTGAGCACTCGTAAGTGAATTCTCATAATTGTAACAATTTTTCAGAGGAGAGGTGCGTCCGAAACATCAGAATGTAAATTCACTAAACATTGTGCAATAATTTTTCCGAATAATCAAGACTATCACGGAAAATCCATCTTTAACATTTTTGCAAGATCAATCATTCGAACCCTTATAGATCATGCGTGTTCAAAAAATCGGTATAATTTTTTTTGCCGTGTGCTTTTTTCTTGCACGAATAGGAAAACGTGCGCAGTGTGTATAGCCGTGCAAGAAGTAAGATATTACACGCTTATATACGAGCTCTCTCGTGCGTGGAATAGGCTCAAGGCTGCATCGCAGAGGTGCAACTCCGCGGCGCGGCGTAATATTGCCACGATGCGGCGTTCGTCTGAGTGCAACGAAAGGGGTTCTCTCGCGCCCCTGATATCTCACAAAGATAAGCCCCTTCCTTCCGCGAGTGCGGCACTCACTCTTACTCACCTCTCGTTTTCCGCTCTCGCACCGTTTCCAATGATGATAATTCACGTACTCGTTAGCTCATTACCCACACAATACATAAAAAAAATAAATAAATAAATAAATAAATAAAAAAATAAAAAACTACTCCCCCCTTGAGTTTTTCAGATTTTCTCGTCGATGGAAATTTGATAAGAGTAAAAATAGACAACTTCAAATCATTACTAATGTAGCCAAAAATCCTAGATATCTAATTTTCAATGGTTTTTATGTTAATATTGTCTGTGAAGTGTGTGCTTGCGGAATTTTACAGCCTCGTGGCTCAGGATGAGTTACCGTGAGAATGCTTCTCCTATATGGACGTTCGAAGACTCTACAAAAACTCACACAAGGGGAGGTCCAACCTTGCGGAACACGGATCTTGATGAAACATGGGGAATCATCTTGTTTTGGTGAGAAATGAAGGTATCCTCAAAGGGCTCAATCCCATGGGCTTTTTACCCCGAAATACAGCTGAAGAGATAAGCATTGTCAATGTCGGCTCATGTTAAAATGACACTTATATATCCTAACAATGCTAATCGCTGTAGCTGTATCTCGAAATGGGAGGCCCATGGGGTTAGATCCTTCGAGATGCCTTCATTTCTCACCAAAACAAGATGAGACCCAGAGTTTCATCAAGATCCGTGTTCCGCAAGGTTGGACCTCCCCTTGTCAGTGAGATTCGCTCAACTGCGGTCAAAATTACAAATATTATCTAAACTATTCTCTCGTTAATTTGTTTGTGCTCATTACGCTCGTATTGCATGAGGTGTGTTAGAGATCGTGTTAGTTTACAGTTACGAGGTATACAGACGGTGACTAACGCTGAGAAAAATGGCTGGTCTGCACTCTCGTCTGCACTTATCCTTGCTTCGCGACATGCTACTTTCACACCTTTTTCATCAATTTAATCACTGTTGTGGATAATTTTGAAACTATTCCTTACTGAACTTGAACATTTCAAGCACTCTAGCATATCGTTTTATTTATGTATTACCATCGACGCAATGTGCAAATCTTCGTGCAAAAAGTTTTAAACCTCAGGTTCTTCGTAGGAGCCGATGACATGTTCCAAGCATTCCCTTTAGTATATCCTTTACGGGTATGCAAAATTCGTGTTTCATCTAATCCAAGCTATTATTCGAAAACACATTATTCATATTCAGCTAAGTTACTTCTTCTCGAGCTTTTTCTACTGACAAAAATTTTCCGATAGAAAGAGCAAAAGCTCATTACAGAAAGTTTGAAAGGCTTTAGTCATTGGAAGTATCAATGATTTTCCTCGATAGTTGCACTAGATTCGGTACAATTTTTTTCAAAGCATTTTACAAGTAAGACATCTTACTTCGATATCCTGTTCGATAGTTTTACCAAAATTGAATTCCAGTTCGATCTTCCTTTGATTTGATTGATTCCTATTATATCTCTATTAGAGAACACATTCAAAATCTATCATCATTGATTTTTTTCTAACACTTGAAAGGTCTCCAACGCTCAGAATTTTTTGTCGATGCAGAAACGAGAATTCGTTATAATAAAAATAGAGAGGTTCGGTCAAAGTTTTGACATGAAATCTTTAGGTTTCGAATTAATAAATTTCTGCGCATACAGTTTTGAATTTGATCTCTTCCGTCTCAATCCTGCGCCGAACTTTGAATACCAAAAAGCTGTTCAATAATACACAGCGAATCAAACCGTCACGCTTACAATAACAAATCTTGAGAAGTACTATTAATTAGTCACATGAGGTACTATCAATATTTTGTTCCATAGCTATACATATTTATGATTCGTTTGTAAAATTAAAAGTATTCGCATGATTTGATTCTATTACAGCGTTCAACTTTATATTGCTGCGAGCACCTCGAAGTCACCCAATTCTCAGACTTGTTGCTGATGCTTACTAGACTGTAATTCCGTCGTTCATCGCAGTCACTGAGTAAGAATAGCAGGTGTACTTTTTTCCTGAAAAAAAAAAAAACCCCATGCTGATGGTCGCAAGAGGCCGATGATTCATTCAAATTACTAAATTAATCTTCATACCTATTATGATGTAATTTGTTGTTCAGAGATGAAAAAAATTAACAAGAATAACAACAACGCCTTGAATTTGTAGAATGTACATTTTTTCAATACTTCATTTTGCAACGGTTGTTAGTAGATAAGACCATGTATAGAATGAAATAATGACGAGTTATGGTTTCGACAGCTTCATTTTGACCAGTGTGCAATGATACAAATCTCATCATTCTTTGGGCAAATAATCTGCAAAAAATAGAGTGTTCAACCCGTTAAACTTGTGTACAATTGAGATTTTGTCGGTTTTCCACCCATTGAAAATAATTTTCTCCAAGCTCCGATACTATTTCTATTATACTCACATAACATTGACACAAGCTACTTGAACAAGATAGCGTACACGCTTGCAGGTATTGAAAAATAATTCTTCCTGACTTCTATTTCAACTGTTAATGCTTTTGTTCGAGAGTGATTTGCGTATATGCGAGATAAAACGTTCCTTGTTCGGAAGTAAAATAAATTAGAGCCGCTTATAAAAAAGCTCGATAATCTGCAAGAATTACGGACTCCTGTCACTTTTTCTTGTGTACCGTTGCGCTTTAGTACGATCACTTGTCACGCTATCTGTACTTGGTGCAAAAATTATTTCTCACCTAGTCAACTGTCAAGTAGAATACTGGAGTATATAGAGTAGATCGTATAACAGAATATTTAAAATTGTAACTAACGACTCGGTTATTTTGACTGTAGATCTAGAAAAATCAACCATTCCTTTTCCAATAGAATTGGAGGTTTTCTGATTCCGGTGATTTACAATACATTCCAAGATCAACGTAAAAAAGAATTTATCTTTTAGGGTGTGTCCACAAATGATGAAGCGCATGAGCCGTGAGCCGGCGTATGCGCCGCTCACCAAATTTGAGCCGGCTTGGGTGTCTCTCACGTTACCAGCTAATCCAAAACAGGACTAAAGTTTAGCTATCAAAAACAATAGACGATCTTGTAGCAAAACTATGCATAAAGGTACACTAGCGGGCTCAAATTTGCAGTCTTCATAGCCATTCCCCTATTCCCCTTTTTTCCCCTATGATCTCAGTTTCCCCTTTTTTTGTCCCTAAAGTCAGATTTTTTCCCTTATTTCCCTTATTTCTGTCGGTCCGATAATAATTCCTGCGAATTCGAGCGAAACTGTGATACCGACGGCTCCTATCATCTTATACTAAAGAAACGCTCATGACTGTCTCATCTATCAAGTGTCTCTGAGCGTGAAGACGGAGTTTGTTTACCTGTGAAGACTAGAACTGATACAGGTACGCGAATTTTCATATCTTGATCTGAATTGATACTCTATTTGGGAAGATCGTGATGAAACCCATATGGGGTAGTTAATTTCTTTGACATGAAGCATCGCATCTTTTTACACAAGCGTCTCAATTCTCTGCCGTTAATTTCATTTTCCATGTGAACGAAGAACAAAGAAATTCACCAAACTTGAGTCGTAACATCTCCATAATTGAATCGAGTCTCACAAACTTCATCTGTGATACACGACTCTTTATTCTTCCTGTCACACAAAAGACTTGTTCTATCGGAATTTGCTAAGGAGCAAATATTCATATTATGACCTCATATTTTGGGTCGATTTAAGCAATAGTTCATTGATTTGTTTTACAGAGAATTTACGGCCCGGAAAAAGTATGATAAGTCCGTTGAAGATGTAGATAAGATTAAAAAAATGCTCTTCTATTCTACAAAAAACATCATGAGTAATAACGTAATTTTAGAGATAACCAAAAGTCTAGAAAATTCTAGAGATACAGAGAAGGCGCTGCGAAAAGAACTGGATCAGCTTACTCGAGAGTTGGGAAAACGTAGGTTTTGAACATGTACAGTACCGGTCAAAAGTTTGTGTACACCAAAAAAAATGTTCGGTTTTGCTCACTTGAGTGCTCAAATCTCCTTGGTCCAAAATGACTCTACTTGGGCTCATTTTGTGAGTTCTTTCAAGCACTTTCAAAACTATCTAGTATTTTTTTCACGCAACTCAGTAGATTCTTGCAAAATCAATCTGAAGCTTTGTAGAATTCTATAAAAGCGGGTCATTACGCAAACCTTCGCAATTCTGTCAGAGATTGATGGATTTAGATGATTCAAAAAGCATCTCAAAGTAGAATTCAAGAGCTTGAAAAATTGTTTTTGGAAATTATTCTAGGTTATTCCTGGTGGGGGCTGTGGCTCTTCAGGACCAGTCATTGAAAAATTGAGATGGGTTCATTTTTTCACTGGTATAAGCACTGATCTTGGTTCCTCTCACCAAAAACACGAAAAAACTTGGAAAAAAAGAATTAACCACAATGAGCCCGATTCCTCCACATTTCGTGGTTTTTGAGACTCTTCTTCGAGAAAAATCTCCCTTTACAAAAACAGTCACAGCTCAGATCTTCTCAGATCTTGAATTGACCCTTCCCAAAACTAAACTGATATATTTCAATCGAAGTAAGATCAAACCAGGTAGTGTGAACATTGTTGTAAAAGATACAACAGTTTTTTCTACAGACTCTGCTCGATTTTTAGGAATAATTTTTGATTACAGGATGAATTTTTCTAAGCATGTTGCTGCAATACACCAACGTTGTACAAAAGCATCCAATATCATTAAATATTTTCGTGGTACTTGGTAGGGATCTTCACCAGAAACACTTATTGTACTTTAAAAAAGCTTCATTCGGTCAATAATTGATTATGGAATTCTTGTATATTTTCCGACTTGCCAACGCGACATTAAAAAAATTGAGAGCATCCAAAATTCTGCTATTAGAATTGCATTGGGTTATAGAAGAAGCACTCCACTGAATGTGATGCTTGCTGAATCAAAATTAGTTTCTCTGCAAGAGAGGGCTAAATATTTGGGAAGTATGTTCATTGCGAAAAACGTTTCCTTGAGTAGTTCTGCCACTACGCAAGCCATCAAAAAATTCTATTATTTGTGACAAAAAAGAGAAACCAATGTAAAAGAACTTTCCATCATTGTATTATCTCAACTGAAGAAATGTGGCGCAAGATCTACTCCAAGCCCCATTTCAATATATATGAACATGATTTTGCCACAATAATCACTCCACTTCCTGTAAACGTAAGTCTTGGAATAGAATTGAAGAGTTCAAAAAATCCCAACGCAGAATTTAATCGATTTTTCGAAAACTTAGAGGCGACTTTCATTTACACAGACGGCAGCAAATCAATAGACTCTGGTTCTGTTGGTTCTGCCTGCATATGTCAGCAAATCAATAGACTCTGGTTCTGTTGGTTCTGCCTGCATTTGTAACCAGCCCAATCATTGTAAAAAACAGAGCATTCACAAAATAGCCTCTTCTTATACTGCAGAATGTATCGGACTCAGAGATGCTTTAGATCTTTGCTTTCATCTACATAGTGAGAAAATCTTCATTTGCTCGGATTCCCTCAGTGCTCTCATCGTCCTCGAGCGACCATCCTTGAGTATCACGGTTAACCCTTACATTCTCGAAGTTAAGAGGAAATTCAAAGTAGCTAGAGATGAATATCATAAGCACATAGAGTTTGTTTGGGTATCCGAGGAAATGAAGACGCTGATCGAGCTGCCAATCAGGCGTCTGACACTTGCACACTTACTATCGATCAATTCCCTTTCACTGATTTGAAAGAACATTTCAAAACTAAAATGTATGAGCGTGATACTGAAGTTATCCTCGAGGATGTGGAGACTGGGAAAGAATACTTTCAATTTTTCTTCCAAGACAAGCGTCAAGCTTGGTTTTCAGGTAAAAAACTTACACGAGATTTTATTGTCACTATATGTCGCATTAGATTAAATCATTACCACCTGGCCCAATCATTGGGGAGATTGGGCATAATTAATAATCTGGAATGCAGGTATGGCGAGCATGAAGAGACTATCAATCATGTTACATGGCAGTGTAAATTATATGATGCACAGAGGCGAAGACTATTAGAGCAGTTGAAAACCCTCCAATTGTATCCACCGTTAAATATAGAATCTATTGTTTCCGAACCTTTAATTCCTGCATGTAAGTTCATTTTCTCCTTCTTGAAAGAGTGCAACCTTAATGTGAAAATTAAAACGCTAGTGAAAACTACTGTAATCAAGATTGAAAAAACCATGATCTACTGTGTATATCATTTTGTTCAATATGTGCCGATTATATTCTCATTATTATTATCGATGGAGATAATTACTATGATTCTTTGCTTGTAGTCGAGATGGGCCCTAGAGGCCTAAATGACTTAATTAAAAAAAAAAAAAAAAAAAAAAAAAAAAAAAAAAAAAAAAAAAAAAAAAAAAAAAAAAAACCAGCTCAGATCAGAAACAAGCTAGGATAATTTCCAACAATAGATTTTGAAGCCCTTAACTTTCACTTTCGAATGCTTTTTATACGCTTTTATTCCACTTCACCGAGCTCTGGTTTTCTCCCCCCTAGATTCTCGTTTTGTCACCCTATTCCACCTTCCGGTTCAGCGGATGATCTAGTGACATTAGTACGTGTGCGAGATCGCCCACCGGAAAAGACTGCCTACTCATCGCATCAATTGACGAATCTATAACCTCGCGTCAACCATCCGTGCAATGTGGTGCAATGCTTGTCTGTGCATGTCTATCGTCTGCTCTGCATTTAATCATGAGTGTGAATCGCGACTGTATGATGGCGCCACATTTAAATACGATGGATACCCATTATATTCGCCACCCAACAGCGCGCGCATCTTCGCTATAGCTATAGTTGAACTATACTCAAACTGTGTTGAGCAATTTTTTTTTAAAGTCTTCTCAGTTCAAAAGTTTTTCTCCATTGCACCATTTCAAATTTTACAACGTCTCTCGACGCAGTTAATAAAAGCGTATCTTAGAAATTCTTTTTAACTCTTATTTAATCACCCTGTTCCATTAACTCATGTCTGACTCGCAGAAGTTTGAGTGATGTTGACCCGATTTTCATGAATTTTTCCAAGGATTTGACTTGACCCATTGAAATACTGTCGAGCCGGAGGGAAAAACCCACAATGAGTCACTTGAAGTGCTTGGAAAGAGCTACAAAATGAACCGAAGTAGAGTCATTTGTGTAGATCTGTGATCAATAAGAAAATGTTATGATAATGAATCTTACTAAAAAAAGTACTGTAAGATTTCGTGGATTCTCAAATCTCGTACTATTTGATTATCTTATCAAAAACAATACTTGTAATTCATAGTGAAGAGTTATGAATATTCCTGTCCATGATTAATCACAGAAGTATGATTCAATCCGACATTTCGTGATCAATTCTATTCTATGAACTGTACATACGAATGTAAGATTAAAATTTCGATTTACTGGTATGCCATGACATTTTGTAGATTCCCCTATTTTCCCCTATTTTCTGGTCTGATTTCGCCCTTTTCCTTTATTTAAAAAAAAATAGGGGATATGAAGACTGAATTTGGTGAGCGGCGCATGAGCTGTGCGCCAGCGCACGCCCGGCGTACGACGGCTCACGGCTCATTTGTGGACACACCCTTATATCCCGGGTGCCCGGTTTCCACCTCGGTTGCCCCCACACTGAGAGACCGATATGGTAGCTGTGACTATATTTTGAAAGTTGTATCAAGTATACGTGATACAGTATCGGCCGTTACCTTCCCGGACAGTATGCATCAATGTTCGGAATACTGGACAGGACTACGCGATGAAGTACTCCGGAATCTTGATATACTAATAGTTAGTATATGATAGTTGGGAATAATATACAAGGAGTAAGGGTGGCGCTCTGAATGCTGCGCGGAGGTCGCAAAGTAACCGACGACTGCTACAGAGTACAGACCTACGACATAAACATCGACAACGCTCTATAGCTCAGATCTAGAATGATCAGATTCAGATCAAAGTCAATACCCGACTATTGTTATAGTGTTGGACAAAGTTGTGGAGTCGAGATGCGCGACAGAAGCTTGATGCACCAATCTCGTCCAACATAACCTACACAATGTTGTGATATTCTGCAAGATCCTTCTCAGAAACTTTTTGTTCCATCAAGATCACTGTTCTTGACTTTCAAAACATATGTGCATGCGATTTCATGATAAATCATCCCATTTCATCCGTCATTGAGCTTGATACGTATAACTCTTTACCTGAATATCGTATGTATGACGCGACAATACTCAGTAGTACCGCGTATACTAACTATTAGTATATGAAGACTCGAGAGCACTATGGATTTACTTCCAGCAAATTTTAATATACTTATATTCATAGTTTGTATCGCACACTACTAAAGACCATATGTTTCTCAGTGCATGGGCGTGGAGCAAGGATACGCCCTGCCAGCGCGTCGGTTTGAAGGACGGCCATCACCAAACCACAAGTGGTTCAACAATGACTCGGTCCTTCTCCCCGACTACCGAATTTGGGGCTCGGCCACCAGCACAAGGCCGGAACCCACCCCTTCGTAGGGGGAGAGGGGACTCTTCTAGGTTTCCTTGGAGTCCAGGGAGCCCCTCAGGTTGATGGATAAGTCATCCGGGATCGCATCGTGTCCATCCGCGGGCAGTCCCAATGCGAGTCCATAGACTCACCCATTCCCGTGGTGCCGTGCCGGTCTCCACGCTCCGGCGGGCGCTGACTGGGCCCGGGAGTTCGTCAGACTTCAGAATTGAGGCACCTAGGTGTCCCAACCCAACCCCCCTTGCGAGTTTCGGGAGGAGCCAAAGCACCAAGCACCAGTATCGGGGCCAGTCTTCTCCCTACCGGCTCCGGGCCTAAGCCCAGGTACGGTGTCCTTGTAACTGGGGCCGGAGGTTCGTCATACCCCGGGACTTGGAGTCCCCGTTGCGGTCATCAACGTAGAAAAACATTTTAGTCGACTTCTCTCACAAAGAGAGGTCCAAACTTGCGAAACACGGATCTTGATGAAAGTCTGATGTCAATAGGGCCCGCCGGTGGGGCTCATCGATTCAACTATGCGTGGGGTCAGTGATCAAAATTCGATTATGTGGGTCCTACCAGAGGGCCTTCTCTCATAAAATACCGGAAGGTTCGTATTCACCATCGCTGTTAACGTGTTAATTGGTTAATGATCGTGTATAGTACTACTCATTCACAATTTTTCAGTCTCTCTAGCGTCACGATAGCCAAAGTTATGGATGGCAGACCTGCGAATCACTTAAAATTTACTGACTTCGCAATGTCAATCTCGAACTTTCGCAAATATCATTATCGAATCAAAATCTCAATAATTCCAAATATTGACGAGTTCGTGAACACGGGTTGAACCTACTACATACAGTACCATACGAAAATTCACGAACAGAAGGATCAAATTTTCTCTTGCTCAAACGTAGATTACTTGGGCCCAAACGCAGAACAGCTCCCACCTCGCTATGGTTTGTGATACTTTTTCAACCCTTCCTGGTGGCACTAGTAACTTCAAGAGTTTCGAGAAAGAAATGTTTCCACTAGATCAGCTGCCTTTTGGACGCGGGTGAAGATAGAGCAATTTCACCAAAAGTATCTCAAAAGAGCAGAAAAATCCCATTCGCGATGCTTTTTTAATCAAGAACTCAAAGTAGCCAGATTCTCGGATGTTCAATGAGAAAGAGAGTGAAAATCTATAGATGGCCTACTTCGAAAGCTCTCACACTTGTGCTCGTACGGTGTAAAAAATGATCGAAAAATCATTTCAAATGGGATGTCTTCTCCTCCTTAAGATGCTATATGTAATTTTGTTCTATCTTCATCCGCGTCCGAATTAAAACGTTTCTGTCTCTAAATTCTTCAAATTACATCAGCTGCTTGTGCTACAGGGAAGGGTTGAAATGGGAATAAAAAATCACGGAAAGTTAGCATTTCTTCTTTTCTTTGAAAGTTTTTTTCAAAATTTATCTACATCAATCTGGGCCCGAATAATCGACCGGTCATAAATTTTTGCATCGCTAAAAAATGAGGCAATGCTCCTTTTGGGTGCATCAAGCTGCAAGCTCTCTATTGGTCGAATACTGAAGCGTGCACCGAATTGTAATCGTCGTGTCTGTTGTTGTTGTGGAATTGGGTGCGCGGGGGTGGTGGCGCGTGCGGTAAATTTTTGACTATATATAAATTTAGATCTAGAGAATCTGGACGAAGTGTGGCGCGCGCGTGGCAGTGGATAAAGCTCTTCATAGCTCGGTCAAGTGCATCGGGTAAGTGGGTCAATGAGAGAGGAGCGAGCGCTCGTGCAAGCTCTCTGTATTATGTATATACATATATACACCTAATACATAACACGCGCATAGTACTCGCCGTGTCTAGCCTGCGGTGTGCTTCTATTGCCATGCATAGAGAACAGCATAGCCGGCTCTCTATTATTATCGCCAGAGCTGCAAAAGTAGTGCGATAGGCCGAGCTGCATGCTGCGCTGCTGTTGGCGACCTAGGAATATAATCTTACGACGTAAACCGGCTGATCTGATGTACGATGATTTTCTACGACGATTTTATATGAAGGCCTTGCACACGACGACGCGCGACAGTGATACCATTTATGACACGTGTTGTGGACCATCGGTCGTTGATTCATTGATTCGGATGGATATTTTGATTATTAGGATATGAATAAGATGTTGTAGGTAAAAAAATGGCTCATCTTGCTTATTCCGTAGGCACAGTGCACCATGCGATGGTTAGAGCTTGCGGCCCGCACTCCTATCGAGCTTTAAACGAGCTCTCTGAGCTTATGTCAATCAATATTATGGTGACTGATAAATTCACCCCGTTGTTGTGACATGATTCCCAATTAAAAGATTGACACTGTTTTTTGGAAGTAAGTGTGTAAGATTCGTTAGAATCAACCCAAGCAGATCGGTCTTGCTTCCAAAAGAATTTTTAGTCGCCAGTTCAACTGTTTTCTCGATTGCCCCGGCCCCCCCGGCTGTAAACGATCGCGCAAAGCTTTATCGTTGATTTCAATGCGAAGCGAAAGTTTGGGCTTAGGGTCGGATATATAACTGTGTGGGCTAGGTACACAATTAACAGCCCAGTAAATGAACACGTGCTATTAGCGGCAGCCCGGTGAAATCGTGCATCGCTCGGGTATATAACCCTTAGAGCGGACGGATCCGATGCAGGTACTTATATACCTGGTCTGCTGTTACGATGCTTTGCGCCCGGTTGGTACCGAAAGTGCAGTAGGTAAATGGGTCGAACGTACCCCGCACATGGTATCGGGAGAGAGAGAGAGAGCCTTTCGGAAGATGAAAGTCCATCGGTTATTCAACACGTGTCCACCCGATTTCTCTTCGACCCTCTCTATTAAATCCCAATGTGCTCACCCCACGCGACGTTATATTAGGGATAAGGGTTGCACTTAGCGAGGATTTCTAACATGTGTTGGAAGAAAATATGAGCACAACAGGCTGTAAAATGCTGTATTTAGCTATTTCTTTGTTCTGGCACATTTCATTGCGGAAACAAGCGGATTTGTTTGTTTGCGTACGTCATATGGTACAGCTTATTTCTCCAAGATTTCCATTTTTTTCATCCAGGATAGCTGTGAAGGCTTTTTCTCACGTGCGTGTAGGTCTCGGTGTAGGTACTGATCATCGTAAGCCTTTTTAAAACGCTTTTTTGTTTTCTGTAATTTTACCGTTGGAGTAGTGAAATAGTATATTATGATACAAGGGCGCCAACGATGGTTTTCGAACTTCGAGTGACCTTTTTAGGCCCGAGCCGCAGGCGAGGGTCTAGATAGCCACGAGAAAGCGAAAACCGTTGCGCCCGAGTATCATAATATGTTTTTTGATCTTTTGTGAGCAAATGAAAGGCGAATAACAGTGTGCAAATGACTCATTTGCGCACAGACGATCAAAAAATGATTTATGACACAATGAGAGAGCCATGAAAGATGAATTTTACCTTGCATCTCTTTAGACCACAATATCTTCGAATCAAAGACGCTGAATTGGATATTCTTCCAGATAGCTAGGAAAGCTATTCATTTTTCAATCACGGTTGTCATTTTCCGATCAGAGTTGTCAATGAATCTAGAAAAAAGTAGTATATATGAGTAGTTCTGCGAAAATTTCGATGTTTAGGGCCGAAAATGTGCCAGCGCTAAATCTCACTTCTGAAGGTTCTAAAATGTATCTTTCGACTTTTTGAAATATATAAAGCACCAATTAACTCGAGCACGAATGTAAATTTTTCCATTCGGCGGCACCATAAGGATAACACAGATAACGTCGAGGATAACGTGGACCTGACATTTTGAAGCAACACACAGACCTGACATTTTGGCACTAAAATTGATCTCACGGTCGAACGGTTTGAGCTACAGCTTCGTGATTTTGGAATTTTGATTTGACCATTAGATACCTTGAAGAAAAGTCACTAGGACCTCTGTATAAGTCTCACGATTAAGCGTTGACTGTAGTACCGCACGGAACTGACATTTTAAACCGGGTTTTGTTGATGATATTTTTGGGTAGTCCTGGATCAAAAAACTAACGATTGACCCAGAAAGTGCACAAAAAATGAATTAAAAACTTCCATCGAGGTTCTTTCCGGAGGCGCTTTGAGGATTCACGCACTATTTTGAAGTTTTCACGAAGGAACTTATATGCGTTATTTAGCAAAATTTCTGATTCCCCAGTGTAACTTCTCACATATTTCCTGCAACGCCTCATTCAACCATGCACCGCATCACATAGTATATATACATGACACGAGTGCTCAGTCTATTTCTCTTCGTCAGAGACTCTGTGATACAGGTACAAAAAAACTAAGTAGATCAAAACTTTCTATTTTGATCAACACCCATAATGATTGAAAGGGCATAAGGAGGGGTTTCAAAAACCTCATATTATATCTCATGCCTATATCGGTGTTCTTACCGATTGTGGCCTCGTTCCCATTTGAATCGAAGATATCGTCTCTCATCATCGCCTTGCAAGCAATTCAAAAAGGGTGGGAAAGGATGCACTGAATAATGAGATGCTTGGGGTTGAAAAAACGGAAGAGGCCGATATCCTCGCCGATATCAAAACCGCCGCGGCAAACGTTTGACCAACTTCCGGAAAGCTGCCAAGAAGTGCATTCGCGCACCTGTCGTCGTATATGTAAGTATCGGGTATATACTTATTGCTCGGTTAGAAACTGTTACGTAAATTTTGAGTATTATGAGAACGAGCGCGCCAAAAATAAACTGGGTCAATTCTCGAATGCTATTTTTAATCGACTTATACTTCTAGCCTCTTTCGCATTCTCTTTTGATTATTTTAAATATCACATCCTACACACAGTTGGAATGAAAAATATTTACTCGAAAATCTCGCAAATGTTTCGAAATTTGACAAATTGATATTTTGCCAGGCTCTATAATATATCATCGTGTTTAACCGCTTCACGAGATTGGCGAGCTTGGATCGAAAACGGGTTACTTGGATTGCGAAATCATTCTCTCATTTTATCTAGTCATTAGTGGGTAGAGTAAGACGTATAATATTATATCGAATCGGTCATCATACTTCTATATTATTGATAAAATGAATTGCTAAGGGTTTAGGCCACGGTATCATGATAATTATTCTTGCAACAGGATAAATTATTGAAGATAAAGAGTATGGTTGTCATTATAATGCTCGAAAATTTTCAGTTTGCATCAATTGATTTTTTGTCTGATTTTAAGATTCATGTAGCTCAACTTGTGTTGATGGCATAGACGCTCAGCTAACGGAAACATACAATTGCCAATCGCCGTTGAAGCATGTAACTAGATTCGAGTTATTGATTTCTTTAAAGACATGCCCACAGAACCAAGTACATTAGCGTAATTTCATCCTCATGAATAATGATGTAAGTTTCAATCAATTTTTATGAATTACAAGTATTCTGGGGTCTGAAACTTGTGTCGAAAATGATAATCGAATTCGTCATTAATGAGTCACAGTGATCTCATTTACGAATTTGGTTCGAGACTGGGGAACAATTAACTCGTTGATGATTTGATATTTCTGGTAAACGATTGAAACGAACCGTGGGTAATTCGATGTCCGTCGATGAAACGAAATATTTCGAAAAAATTGATCGCCCAGAGACAAATTTTTTCTTGTGTTCACGTTGCAAAGTTATCCCTAATTCGGTTGCACGCTTCGATTGAACCTAACGCATTTCGAGTGTTACGACTATTATCACTGAAGCCAAGAAATTTTCAAACGAATAAATGCAGCTTCGATACTGATATTCATGTGTGAATTGTACTCACACATCAATGCCCATCGACCATGTACAGGCCATACATCAGAAGTGTAATGTCGAGCATTATACTTCTGATGTATGTAAGCTCAGAACAGCCGTCGCGACGACATCGTGACTGGCGCATTTGCTCGAACAGATCGTCGCGCATAATCAGGTCAGTCGTATCAAACTGACCTACATACTGTCACTTATCGCGCCCGTTATCGCACCTGATAAAGCCTTTATTAGCCGTTATATGATGACTGTATATACCTTCCGTGGCAGAAGATTCAACTTTTTTATGGACTACCATGAATGCAGCATCTATGGTAGTGCACTCCCACTCTTAATAGTGCCTCACGCACTACGCGCTCGATTTTGAATATGAAAGATTCATTGATGATAGGAGAATTCTCGTCGTTCATTTCTACTCGCACGTTCTTGAAAATCAGTAACGAGTTATTAGATTTCTTCAATACGTGTTTTTCAACGATTTGTGTGAATTTTTCTCACAGAGATTGACAAGATCTATATAGTGTTGTCCACGCGCATGACAAGATCTATTTTAATTTTATCTGTATGGATCTAGCAAGAAATCGTCGATCGTATCAAAGTACACATTGCGTCGTTCTGATCGAGTACCGTGATATCATCTTCATTGTTAGACTTGCCTCGGCAAATGATTACGAAAACAGATGATTAGTTTCAAGATATTTGTGAAAATTTCACACGATTTTTGATACTCAAAAGTTGCATCGTCGACTATCTCCGTTTGAAAAACCTTGTCATCGACAGTCTATTAGAGTTGGTTATTTCTGAGTCGGCTCGAAAATTCCGGAATCATTGGGAAATGTCCGTATGTAACTGCATATTTATCACGATAAATGCTAAATTGGATCTCGTATCGTATTATGATATCTCGTGCTTTTTGTGTCAAAGATTATGATTGGATAACTTATATTCAATAATATGCATTCGAGTGACGTCGCATACCTCAGTTATCACGTCATAAATCAATTCTTTCGACCTACTTATTCATTTATTCATTCACTTCACCGTTCACGACTTTATATTGGTCTAATGTGATGAGTTTTTCGATTCCGATCCTCCACACATTTTTTTTTTTAAAATTGACTTTCTTCTTATTTTAGTTGATTTTCTATATTCTACAAAACTTGAATTATATGATAATTTCTCAAACTGCTGTTTCCAAGAAAACTACTACTCAACATGATTGCCCCCCCCCCCCAATCAATCATCGAAGAGAATTATCGAAATCTTACGATTGTGCACCATTCTGTATAGTCAATCTTCCTCCAGAAGAGTACTATACTCCATAGTTCGATTGAATTTTTCACAGAGAATTGGGAACATTGTTATATATTAAGATATTTTTCAGACCCAAACCCGGTTGAACACGTTGAAAATGGATTCAAGAGTCCGAGTACTATAATTTTTCGAAAATTTTCCTCGAATCGAGCACATAAGATGGATGTTAATCGAGCCACGAGACTTGAATTTGGTCATTTTCCTCGTTGCGTGCGCTTCAATTTTCACGCGATATTTACAGCTCATCGAGAATCGAGTTAGCCACCTTATCTCTTGCGCGGCGTGCACCTGATGACTCTAAAAATACAATGCGACGCCCAGCCGAGGAACGGCCTCGGCCCTCAGGGGGGCCGAACTCTTCAACTTGACCTGCTTCTCGCGTCGCGTCGTGCGCGCTTTGCTTGATGCATTTTGCGCGACTCGCAGCCGATCATCACCTTGTCGTCGCTTTGTTGTGCAACTTGAACGACTGATACTCTCTGACAGTTTTGCACAGTCACTTTGCTGCTCCACGCTATTTTCTTCTTATAACTTTATAATTTCAATTTTACTCATAAAGTTTCGATCAATAGATTCGACCGAATAATTTTGATATTGAATTAATCAGACGAATGATGAATGAGACATTGAAAATTCGTCTAAAATTGGAATGATTTACAGGCTTGTCACTTGGATTTTGAGAATGAATTTTGTCATCCTGCAAATATATGGAAGGCTTGCTTTATGAGTGGGAATCGGCATCTTAAATTAAGAATAATGCCTCAAATTGCGATCACACAAATAATGACACCTCGAATGAAACTATAAAAACAGTCGAGATGTAGACGTTACATCACCTTGATATGTGTCAACTACTCGAGGATACTCAGTGTCCTCGCTCGTAATGAGTATAATATTAGTTTTAAGA
Source organism: Eretmocerus hayati (assembly GCA_029851415.1). Classification (NCBI taxonomy): domain Eukaryota; kingdom Metazoa; phylum Arthropoda; class Insecta; order Hymenoptera; family Aphelinidae; genus Eretmocerus; species Eretmocerus hayati. The sequence goes on along the minus strand of CM056744.1, from coordinate 83,798,983 downwards.
GCTGAATAAGAAATAGGATATATTTTCTAATTGTCTGTGCCAAGATCAATTTTCATGGTTAAATTCATCACATCATCCGAGTGAGAAAATATGTACTTTGTATTGAATCAATAACAGGTGCTTATGGAAACTTTCATCTTACATTCAATTTAATGGAATGTATTATAAAATTCTTGTTCCATGATGCGTGGATTTCTATGTCCAATGCATTTCTGTACCATGTTGATGACTGCTCCACAGTATGAGGGTGTCAGCAGTGTCTTATGAATTATATAGCTCAAATTGACTGTGGATATCGTTTGACAAATATTCAAATACTGGATCTTCAGTATCCCATCAATTTCAGTGAGTAGAAATCCAAGGGAACTAAGTAAAGCGAGTTCAGCGGATGCGGCCAGATGGGGTTGGGAGGGAATTGGAGTTTGGATGTCATTCCCCCATCACACCCAGCTGCTTCAAGATATTTCGACAGTCTGTGAAGCCTTCAAGTAGAGATGATAAATGTTTGATCGGATGGGCATGTGCATCGCAACCTTCTTACTATCGACATAACCCCAGAAAACTGTGGTTCTTTAAAAATTTTCGAGAGTTTTGTCCTGGACAAACAAACGTAGTACTGATGGAAGGTGATGAATTCGATCGATGAACGAAACCATTAAAAACTCCAGAGAAGCAAACTGTGAATGGCCCAAATGTCAAGCCTGAGAATGACCGAATATCCCAAGCAAGGAATCTTTTAGCGATGAATCAATCTCAAAACCTAGGAAAGCAATCAAACCAGCATATTTGAACTAGAAATCCTCTCGGGGGTGATTAGATCTCGAAACCTTATAGGAGGGCAATCAAATCCGCAAATGCCTAGACGCGCGAATGAACATGGTTTTTTCCTCGACAGAGGCTCGATTGCCTTTCTAAATTTTGGAACTCACTTGTTTCCCGACATAAAATTGTTATCCAAACACATGGGCGTTTGCTGGTTCGATTGCGTTTTTAGTTTTTATATGGAATCCATCCTCTAACGAAATACTTTTTTCGAATATCCGTTCCTTTTCACGCTTGATTGTCGTCCTTAATTTTGGGATTGTTTGATCTCCTGACAAGATTTCTTGTCGATGCCGACATCAAGTGGCTACCAAGTCCACTTGCAAGATGATAACCTGTCTGCATTGTTTAAAAGGATAGAGTAATAGAAGAATTGACAGTCAACCTCTGTACTATTTACCCCACTCGTGCCGAGTATTCAGAAACCACATGATCTACCATTGGAATATTAAATATCTCATCTGCCCTGCGTGCGCTTGCGTCCTGGGCACTCCTCCGTGATCACATCGGGCAACGGAGCAAATCCGTTACCCAGTTGAGTCGCTGGACCACGGGGCTCCATGCCGGCATGGCAGGTGCACACCAGCGTTGTACGATGTAAAGGGTTAAGCCCTCGGTATCAGCAACTGGTCAAGCTAGAGAAGCGGGCCCGCAGTGGTCGTTATCAAACAGTCCAATATCGTTTGGATATTTGGCTAATGTGGACTCTAATGCTTCAAGAAAAATCCCTCAGAGAATCTCGCAACCCCATAATTGTAACAGTGGTCGTGGCAATTCCTGTCTCATCTGCTGCGAATTTGAGGTTAAAAATTTGAGGAGACCGGTTAACGAAAGAATCTTCTCTTCGTACCCAGAGCTCTTCGCTTTAAAGATTGATCAAGGTAATAGCGCTGACCTCAAACCATGATTTCCGATGCTTGCAAAGTCATGATAGGTAATGGGAAAAGGAAAAGAATAGTGGAGCAATGAAATTCGCTGTATCTGCGGTTTTGAGAAAATCTGGTAGCTCTGAAGGATGTTTCTTCTGTACCAATGGTGTTAAAGACTGCAATGAAGAGAACAAGGTCAAGATTGCTTACAGAAATGTTCCGACGGTGGCCATACCCAATGAACTAAAGACAATAAAATGTGAACCGAATGATGAGCATGATGCCGGGAAAAATGAATCAACATAATCTGATGAAGGATTGGTTTTGACAGACGATCAAGCCTCTGCCACTGATGCGTTATAGGAATAACCATAAATTTTTTTATCAATAGTCGACACGCGTTTGTAATGGCACCCAGCTATTGACTTTAGAGAAGGATTTTATTGTTGTTCCTACAGTATGTCAGTGACGACAAAAAAGCACATGAGAGGGCATCGAAGAAACCACATTTAATATTTCGACCCAACTGAATGGTATCATTCGAAGCTTAGATCTACCAAAAGATTATGCTGAACTTCTACCTTCATTCTTGGAGAACCACAATCTCTTGAAATCTAAAGTAAAACTCCCTCTGTATCGAGATTGAGATGAGGATTCTGTAATTATTTCGTGTTAGAAGAAAAGTTGGCGTGAGTTCACTGCCCTGATCTTGAAGGCCCCATTAACGAGTTAAACCTCGATTCTTATGGAGCCCCTGATCGGCGAATTTTCATTGACACAGTATCAAGTGGTACGGGCACAAGCTACACAGGCGCCATATCACATATAAGTGCCACCACTTGGTGCGGCCGGACTAGCTCAGCCAACAGCGTGTCAGTCTCTTGATCAAGAGGTCGCCGGTTCGTTTCCCGGCGCACATTGACCGAAAAGTACGTTTTTTTCTGAAGAGTCTCACTTCAACTGAATTTTCAAGATATCGGGATGGGGCAAAAAGGATTTTCTTTATTTTACGACGAACTTTCAAATGTACTAGGCTGATTTTGCTCCAAAAGCAATGGGATGACTTGTATTCGCCTAGAACACTGATGAAATTTATAATTTTCCATGTTATATGTATGTATTGGCATATATAGAAGATAAGATCAGTTTGGGAAATTTTTGTCAGACTTCTGCATAAAACCAAGAATTTTGGAGAATAACTCCAGCATGGCCTAGAATGTTTGAACTATCAGTATAGATGGAGATGGACGTAAGCGAGACTTTTCTGGAAAAAAACGTACTTTTCGGCCAATGTGCGGCGGTGCCACTTGTTAATCAGTGCATGATGGAGAATTAAATCATAACACAAGGCAGTCGTACTCTACAACACAAATATGTATGCTCCAGTGCCGATTGCCCGCTCAATAATGACAAGAAACACAACACCATGCAAATACTTCTTCAAAAATCCAGTATGAGACGCGTACCTATGTCATGAACAGTTGATGAGACCCGACTGTTGTCTTAAAATCATTGATATTATCCTCGATTCACTACAATGCAGCGATGGATGCTTCTCATACTAGATTTGTTGGAGAAGTATTTGTACAGACGGTGAAATAGTACAGATGGTGACAATCACTACAGTTAGACAAAAATATGGGAAAAGAAAACCTCATTCACTCCAGAGTCGGCTAATGTGATTGAGGCACAACCCGAGGGAACAACCTCTCGTACATCCATCAAAAATTCTCATGCCGCCGTTACACGTAGAGCTCGGCTTGTAGAAGTAATGTGTTAACGCTTTGAATACAGGAGGCAAACGTTATGAATATCTCGCTCGAGGCGAATTTTCCGAAACTATCAGAAGCAGAGATCAAGCAAGGAGTGTTTAGTCCACAAATCCGCTCCATGTTCAGAGATACAAACTTTTGTGAAGCGTTGACTCCACTCGAAAGGGAGACTCGGTAATCGTTTCAAGGATGTATTACAAAAATTCATACGTAATAAAAAGAGTCCCAAGAACAAGAGTATTGGCAAAGGCGGCTCATGATTACAAGAACGTAGGACGTCTCCTGAACTTGAAATTACATTTTTTGGTTGGTCATATAGACTAATTCCTATAAAAGCTTGGAAACTCCAGCGAGAAGCAAGGTGAGCGGTTCCATCAGGATATCAGAGTCATGGCAACTCGATATCAAAGTAGGTGGGATGAGAACATGATGGCAGATCTCTGTTGGATGCTGAAGCCGGATCTACCAAAAAGAAAAAGAGAACGCAAAACTTAACGTAGGTCGTATGAAGAAAAGTCACTATAACAGCAAAAAAGAGTAGTGACCAAGTAGCAAGTTAGAGCACGAATCCGCTTATCATGACTTGAAGAGACTCTTCATAAGTTTTACTTTTTTTCATCAAACGATTTGAGGTTATGCTCAGAAAACTCACCACCTAGATCGATAAGCTACCGATTCGAACTGGTTCACACCGATTCCAATTTTTCTGTTACCGACTTCTTCTTCTGGATTCTGTTATCGATTCCAACCAGGAGAGCACCAGGTCTGCGGAACACGGATCTTGACGAAACTTTGGGAATCATCTTGCTTTGGTGAGAAATGAAGGTATCTCCATGGGATAGATCCAATGGGCCTCCTATCCCAAGATACTCCCATGGAGATTAGCATTATCAGTAGATCTGTATATTAGGATGGGCCGAAGAAAGGCTTTTTCAGCATAGGGCGACTAAAGCGCCACTTTTACTCCCGGCTGCGAAATAAAATTGGCGTTTATTCGCCCTAATGCGAAAAAATAGTTTACTTCCCTCACTCGGCAGGCTGTTTTAAGGCACGGGGAATATTTTCCCCTCGTTGCACTTGGGGAAATATCTTCCCCGTGGCCCAAAACAGCCTAGCCTCGCATTGGGAGTAATATACTATTTTCGAAAATCGATACGCCCTAGCGTAGAAATATTGGTTCTACCCCAAGGTGAAATGAAGAACCATACATATATAACATTCATCGTCAGACTAGCAGATCCGAAACTTTTTTTTATGTGTGGCCCTTGTAATTCTTAGAAATTGATCAGAATCAGGAAGTAGTGTGTCTCACGTTAAATGGCAACACGCACGGTATCAAAATCGACCGTGATAACTAGAATTCTCAGTTCTCATATGGAGCCGCAGCGAATATAACATCGGGGGTTGCGAAATTTAAAATTGAAAAAGTAGAGAGCGTTACAGTGAAGACTTGAACGAATGGCAACTCTCACAAGCCAAAACTCTATCTATATATGAAAGCGAGAGTGACGAGAAAGATCAAGGCGCAATGCAAGAGGAAGGAGGAGAGGTAGGCGCAGACATCATCCAGGACGGGTCGTCGTCGAGAGCGAAAGTGGCGAAAAGTGGGCCGCCGTGCCGCCGCGCCGTCGTGAAAGAAAGCGCGCAACTTACTTCAGCGTCGGCGTTGGTTCCGTTCTTACGATATCTCCAGCGTAATCGTGTGCCAGCGTTTAACATAACCGACGTAACTAGTATCATTGCCAACGAAAGTGCGGACTCGCGATAGAAAGTAAAAGCGGTCTGACGACTTTTTCGCTCTCGTTTGTCGATTGACCGCGCTGATCTTGAAAAGAGCCATCCCAAGCATGAGGTTTTTTCGTCGGTGCGAAAACTACTCACAGTATACGAAGTTCCGGTCACTTATGATTTTTTTTCAATTTTACTGCCCGGTTGCCATATTTTGGTCGGTCTTTCACCCTGGAGCATGGTAAATTTTAAATTCGATGCCGAAGGGTAAAGTTGAGATTCCTGATCCGGACTTGGCGAATGCAAACGAGTTGCAAGAATAATTTAACTCGAAAAAGTATGCTTCAAGTGGGTTGCCCAATTATTCGGGTTCCGTATCTTCATAGATTGAGTAGAATTATCAAAATCGAAGAATGGTCCAATGACTTTCTGATGAACCAAGTGATCGGTGACAGTTGATCCCGTAAGTTATATTCGATGCAAATGCACCTGTATAACTGCTACGCTGGATAAGTCGAGCTTGCACTGCTGTGCTATGTTCTGTCACAAAATACTGGTTTCGGACACTATATAATTGTAAATTTTTGGCTCATCCTGCGTGTAATTTAGAAACCATTTACCTTTCGATGTGAATGCATATTTCAAACTACCCGTGAAACGTTCAGGGGGATTCGCGGTCTGTATTAGTCAAAAAGGACGGTCTCTCGCGTCGCGTCAATATACAGAAGCTCACAGCCGGCTAGTTTTATTGCGAAATTCGGATTGCCAGGCAGTGCAATGGTCATGAAGTCGCCCCCGCAAATCTGATGATTATGAAGGCAGTAAAGTGAGTTAGTCTCTGACAGTAGCCCGTATCGAAAAGTATATTCGTACCCATTCAGCAAGACTTTGCGCTCACTGGTGACTTCCAAAGTTGATTGGACCCCTGCACTTTCTGGGGTTGTATTTCTATAGTCAATGCATGCATCTGCACCACTTGTACTTCATAACTCCGGCAACCTAGTCTATGGGGTTGACTTTCTAACTGCAGCCGTTCTAAACAAAGACGTTTACGGCTCTGTAAACATTTCACTGTAAATCGTTGGCATAACTACTATAGAGGTCCAATTTATAGAGCTATTTCTCCTGTTCCCCTGTCGTGCCTCAATATTAATTCTGAATTCTGTAGTATTAACACTGAGTTGGGCGAATTGCTTTTGTCCATGAAATGCAGCCAATGACGATGCGGAAAGTGGAGAGAAATTCTGTGGAAGCATGACCGACGCAACCTTTTCAAATCTCTTCTATACTCTCACTTGCACCTATGAGGCATTGATCTGAGCGCATCGATAGCTCTGGATAATTTCATGAATAATATTACTCAACTGCCAGTTATGAATGTGATTTGACTGATAACAAAAATTCATTCAGCATATGAGAGCCGCAAATCCATTGCTATGAAAAACATGATTCAATAAAACTATGATGCCCAAATATTGTCCTTATGATGAGCATCTGTTCGAGATCAACGCATGGGCGAGTTCATCCGAGGTACATTTTCTTCACTACGAGCGTGCTACAAAGTGTATTGCAAATAATCTTCTGTAGCATTATACTAGACCATTCATTTTTTCGGTTTTGTATCGAAATGACGCCCTATTATTTTTGCGTGAATCCGCGACATAATATGCCGGCGAAATCTACTTCGCGTCGAATCCTTGCTTGAATCAGGCAAGGAATTACTTTGATGACTTTTTAGAAACATCCTGTGAAACCAAGTGTGCTCAAAAGTCTTGATTGATGACCGGTGAGTTTTGTAACGTCAATCGTTTGGATAACATAACCATAGAAAAGTGCAATTTTCCAATCATACTTAGAGATAAATTTTTTCGAATTTTTTCGACTTTCCCAATTGCCCACCAGGTTGAATCATGTATCTGACTCTGTGGAACCAGAAAGATGGTATGCTTGAATCTCGTCCGAAATGGCATACGATGGCCTACCCTGTGAACTTGCTTATGTAGTTGTCTCTCCTTAAAATTTATCAACAACTCGCTATACATTGTCGCGTATAATGATGCAAAATTTCATCGATCACAAGATAAATGAGTTCACGTCACGGACCAGCAAAGACTCGGAAGCTCAGTCAAGTTATTGGATCTGTATCAACGAGAATGGACATTATACATATTTAGAATAATTATAATTAAGACTTTGCTGCAGCCTAATTTTATTCATTAGAAAGAAAGGTGTATTAGATCTCTGTAAAGAAATTAATACAAAATCTCTCACGATAACAAGTATAACTGAGACCTGTAAGTGATTGTGCTAGAAAAGCGATGGTTTACCAAATGAATTCTGGTGTTAACAATGCCATGGCAGCCACACACCAATTTTTCGGTATGAATTCGATTCAATCGCGCGCTATGCATCCAATGTGTTCTTTTGGGCATGGAATGAAAGAGCCAACAAATCGAGTATTGTCAAATATTCTTTCCTAGGTCTAGGACTCCCAAATATGTATATCACGAGGGGTACACAATTTTTAATTGCATTTGATTGCAAAATTCCTGATCGCTTTCATGAAAAGTTTGACAAGGGTGACGCAGAACCATCTTTGATGTTCCCGATACCCCTGACGAGAATGAGTTCGACAAAAATGACGAAAAAAACTGGAAAAGGGGTGTTTTTGTACGAATCGTCACGAAATTAAGAGGATGTCGGATACCGACATTGTCGAGTTTTCGTATTTTTCGATGAATTTTCGAGATATCGGGATTCTACTAAGTAACGCCGATTCTTTATGGCTCATAGAATCGGCGTTACTTGTTAGATTTCTGATATCTCAAAAATTCATCGAGAAATACGAAAACTCGATCATGTCGGTAACTGTACAATTTTGATAGGGCTCCGACGTCCCCTTAATCTGATTCCGAGCAAAATCGTATCAGCTCGGCGTTTCGAGTAATTTTCAAACTAAGAATTCCCACACATTTCTCATCGAGTTGCTTATGGAGAAATTCTGTGACTCCTCGTCGTTTTCTTCGCCCCTTCGCGGTTTTCTCGCAAATTATCAGAAGAGGTGGGTTATATAGAAAGATGGCACGAATACGTTTTTATAGATTTTTCAAAAATCTACTAGATGATGTATGTAGATTTATCACAACACTCAAGAGTATTAGTATCATGTAAGTGCAGTGTCGCGTTTTCTGCTAATTTCGGCTAATTTTCTACTATTTTCTTCAATACCATCAACAAAGCCTGAGTTTCTCGATCAAATTAACCACGTCATTCTGTAGAACTTTGGAAAATTTATGAAAAAGTATTCGTGACATTTTTTGCTATAAGCAACCTCTTCTGAGTATTCGCGAGAAAACCGCGAGGATGTGAAGAAATGGGGAGTCACCGAATTTCTCCATAGGCAATGTATAGAGGACAGTTTGTTTGGCAATTACTCGAAACGGTGAGCTGATGAAATTTCGCTCAAAACCAGGTTGAATTCGTGACGGTTCGTACAAAAACCTGGAAAAAACACACCTTTTTCAGTTTTTGTTGGCATCTTTGTCAAAAATATCCTCGCCGCCGGGGGCGAGTAAAATTTACATCAGATTTAATAGCCAACGAACAAAGAGAATTCGGTTTACAATGATGGTGAAAATTTTTTATAATGATAGGTTATCAGCAGTTTCAACAAACCATGTGAACGACTTTAGTACAGCCAGATGGACGACAAATTGCGCGATAGGTTACCGTGTACTATTGGTGATGAGGATCTCGATCACATTTGCCGAGCAAAGGATGTGATAGCACTCACGAAATCCGAATATCGTAGGCAAGCTTGCCCATCACAAGCACATCCGAGATCGTAGCGATAGATTACCTTTTTATCTATATGGCTCTTCTGCTCGTTTTCCCTCAAGTTTTTCTCTTTCAGATTTACTCGCTCCCTAGCTTTTCTTCCGCCTTTCCCTCGCAAATTTTCAAGTTTCCGCTCCCTTTGTAGGCTTTTAGAGCTTTATATCAGGTGCAAAATTGTGCCTTCTCACCGTCTCCAGGGTAGTGGGTCACACGCGTTCTCTCAAATCTTTTATTCCGTGAAATTACGAGTCTAAATTGCACGCAATAATTCGTGAAAAGCTATCCCAGACGTTGCACACGCGCCGATAGACAGCCCCTTCAAAATATTTACGCTCTCCCCTAATTTATGAGGCCCTCTGCAACGCTGCTGATGAATCCTAAGAAAAGGTGCATTTTTGACCATCGCACACCTCCCGCGGTGCTCAGTGTGCGTACCTCTCGGCGTGGCTCTTTTCATCGGCGCTTTCGGTCTTGCGCGAGTTCATACGATGTTTAGGTCTTCGTCGCTGCATGCGACAACATTACGTCTGATGCGCGTCTTTCCTCATTCGTTACGGCAATCATTTTTGAGAACAGAAACAGGGAGGCACGCGCCGAGACCCTCCCGGACCTCTGACGTTGTATTAAACACACCGATCAGACCCTTCGCCATTCGACGATTTCGAACCATTTTCAAACAGAGCGAGGTGCATCAGTGCGAATGCTCCCTTCCCAACGTACAGCTCGTCAGCGACTACGCTTGTCGCTTCTATTCTCAATTTGGCCACGCCCGCCTCGGCCAAAATCACGTCGAAATGAGCATTGACAAAATTTTTGCCGCTACAGGAAGAGTCGCGGTAAAAGTTGAAAACGAGAGGCAAAAAACGCAGCGAGAATTGCAGATATCTCTTCGTTGTTCATAATTTCATCTTTGCTCTTAAGAATATTTGATGAAAGTAATGAGAAAAAAATGGTAGCCATCGCAATTTTTTCAACATATGATTTTTTTATATTATCAGGAATCATTGTTTTATGGTGTGACGTCGTATATCTCTTTCATTTTCTCCTGATTTTTCCAAAAAACTTGGAGATGCAGGAGGCACGCGTATTTTTGAGCGTATTTTACTTTCACATTCATGAGCAGAGTATAGAGGAGCCAATTTTGTTGAAATCACAAGTCAGCTCACATTTATGTTGATATTGCGACAGTAAAGTATACTTACTTGTAATCAATTCAGTAATCCACATCGGCTGTTTATTGGAAAATTTTGCACCATGTTTGAAAATCATTCTGGCCCAGTAAACTTCCCTCAGATCTCACGTGACTCTCTCTCTTTTTTTTTTTTTTTTTTTTTTTAAGGTGGTTAGAGGGCAAAATCTGCCTCGGGATCCCTCGGATCCGTCCCCAGACACCGGACTGGTTCAGCTTACGCGGACTACGCATAGCCCACGCAGGCCATACCAGGCGGGACACGGGTTTGGGTGGGGCCCACCGAGAGGTGGGCCCGGCCGTGTAATATCCCTCTCCCCTCGATGTCCGATACCTAGGGCATCGGGCAATCAAGAAGGAGATCCACCTGCATCTACCATCTCATCCCGGAACCGCGTGAGCATTACTTCAGGATGAGCGGCATGTCTCGCGCTCGATTGCGAGCGTTCCTCTTCTCCATCTTCTCTCTTCGGCCACTTGTCGGCATCTTCTGTCTTCATTCTTCATTGTTCCCTCTCTTTCTTCTTTCTTCCCTCTTCAGTGCATCAGATTCCTCCTGGAATCATTTGGGCCTCTTCTGTTTTCTCTCTCTCTCTCTCTCTCTCTCTCTCTCTCTCTCTCTCTCTCTCTTTTTTTTTTTTTTTAAGGTGGTTAGAGGGCAAAATCTGCCTCAGGATCCCTCGGATCCGTCCCCAGACACCGGACTGGTTCAGCTTACGCGGACTACGCATAGCCCACGCAGGCCATACCAGGCGAGACACGGGTTTGGGTGGGGCCCACCGAGAGGTGGGCCCGGCCGTGTAATATCCCTCTCCCCTCGATGTCCGATACCTAGGGCATCGGGCAATCAAGAAGGAGATCCACCTGCATCTACCATCTCATCCCGGAACCGCGTGAGCATTACTTCAGGATGAGTGGCATGTCTCGCGCTCGATTGCGAGCGTTCCTCTTCTCCATCTTCTCTCTTCGGCCACTTGTCGGCATCTTCTATCTTCATTCTTCATTGTTCCCTCTCTTTCTTCTTTCTTCCCTCTTCTTTCTTCTTTCTTCCCTCTTCAGTGCATCAGATTCCTCCTGGAATCATTTGGGCCTCTTCTGTTTCAATCGGCAGAGTCACTGTAATTCGCCTGCTTCGAGGCGCCTTACTTCCCTCTCTTTCTCCTCTTTGCGGGTCATCACCAGCTTGATGTATCCGGTGAGTCTATCCCATGTCTCCTGGTTGCGGAGCAAGTACGGGACGAGATTCTCAGGTGTTAGTTGAGCACCCAGCCATTCATCCAGCTCGGCGCGCTCTCTCCGGGTGTGACTCTCTCTCTCTCTCTCTCTCTCTCTCTCTCTCTCTCTCTCTCTCTCTCTCTCTCTCTCTCTCTCTCTCAAAGATTATGTCACAGATTTGAAAGAGTAAGCGATCGCTAGAAAGTGTTTTAATCATGCCTAACATCTCCCAACGGATATTCGCAAGGGTCCGGTTATGACGAAACAAATCATCGCGAGAACTGATACATTCAAAACATTATAGATCACGTATTGGTCATTTTACTTTCTCGGTGGATTCGAAATATTTCTGCAACTTCTTGGAATCTTTCGATTCAGATTTCGAATTCTAACAAAGTAACAGTTTGAAACTGACAAATATTCGAGCAAATCATCGGATAGCATCAGTAGACGTTAGTATTCGAGGTGCAAATTCAATATGCAAATTATTAACGCGTTCACTGCGACGGGTCCCACCGGTGGGATCCGCGCGTCCTTCTTGACGTGCGACCTTGTGCGACGGGTCCCATTCGTGGGACCCGTGTTTGTTCGGGTTTTAGTGTGCACCAAACGATGTAAACACATCCAATGGTTTATGTTGCGTCTTTGACTCGTTTACGAGCTCATTAAATATGAAGCCAAGAACAGGTGTGCAAGCCAGTTTTGGTACTGGACTTGATTTGTACGAGTTATTTGATAAAATATTAGATTTCGCACCGAGTTTATGAATCTGTAACTCGCTTCTGAGCGATTGGTTCTCGGCGGAAATAATCGCTCGGAAGCGGAGAACCTCATGAACGAGGTATATGAATACTATTTTATGCAATTTCGTAAGCCCCCAAATGTTGGAAAGTTGCATAAACTCAGTTTTCGCCAAAGTCCTGATAAAGATCTTAAAAATAATCAGTAAATTGGGAGTTCATCAATTTCTTTTAGTTATCATACAATGTATCTTGGCTCATTCGAAAACTTATGTCAAAAGCTACAAAATAAGCCCAGGTACACGTGATTTAAGCGACATGGAGCCGAGTGATCAGAAATTTAGACTCGAAATAACCACGAGGCAAACCGACTGAATGGTTGACATTGCCATTGCGAAGAGTCTCTCTCCCGAGCTCTCTCCTGAATCTGTATCATCTCTCCGTGTGCGAGAAACCTATTGTATTCAATAAAGTTGAAGAGTATTTAGAGTAAGAACTTTTATCTCATGGATTCTCGAGGGTGGAAAATCATATTTGCATAGATTACAATCGCGCTCCACGGTTCGTACCGGATAAAGGCTCACAGTCCAGGCCGTGCTGGCAAATTACCCAAATAATACCGAATGATTCTAAAAAGCTGAATAATACATCTTAAGATCACTGATTTTGGTAGCTCGATTATTCACTTCATCCCCCTTTGCGAGATAGAAATTTTCGCGGGTCCGCGAAAATTCGCGAGGATCTCAGGGGTACCTGTCAAACTGATGAAATTTTGGAAGCTTTGAATTTTGTAGGTGCAAAACCACGCGTTTGTAATGTACTCCCTCGCAATTCTAGGACGGAATGCCGAGTTTCACCGTTGCAGTGAACCTGTTGATACGCGTACGAATTAAAAAATTTTCACGGCTAGATTGCAGCTGCTGTTTCATGTAAGAAAAATGAAATATCAAAATTGTCGGGTACAGAATTAAGCTATTGCCACACTGATGAAATGTTTTTTTGAATTCTCAGGGCCCCTATTCAGACGATTTCCAATCTATCGAATTTGACGACTCAACTCTCACCCTTACCCTCACCAGCTCACGTCACCGTCTTGTTCATGAGTCATGAATCTCATATATTTCGCCGATGATGAGCCTGACAAAAATTGATGCCTATATTCTCGCAATTGTAATAATAGTAAGCATTTATTAGCAGCCGATCGTTGAATTCCTCCCCCCCCCCTCCTCCTACCGTACGCAGTCCAGCATATATCGCAGCTACCACGTACACGATGTCTTTTTTTTATTTACACTTTTGCCCCTCCAATTGATTTCTGCTCGCCTTCCCCTCCAATTGTATACACAAACGACAGTCATCATATCACACGATGACTCGCGCGCTCGCGCGTATATAGCGCGGCTCATCTGGGTAAGTGTGTCAAGGACGTGCGAACTGGGGCTATAATACGAAACATCATCAGCATGCGTTTTATATATATTACATCGCGCATCGCGATTCATTGGATGTATACACGATGGCCAAACGCTTCGCGATGTATTCCGCACATCTTCATCTATACTATCGGATAAAAGCAATGAAATATCTCTGATGCCACGTGGACGAGATGGCGGTGCGCGGTAAATTCTGTCTTGCGAAATTTTTTTCCCGCCCGTCCAGGCCGAGATGGCCCCTACAATATACACGCGTTTGCCAATATTTTATATACTTATTCGCCAACGCATCTCTCGCGCCCACGACTCAACGACACACGCAGCGCATTCCCAAAAATTCTGTAGTTACGTATATTTTACGCACTTACATAGGCGATACGATTATTTTTTATCTTTTCTTTTTTTTTTTTTTTTTAATATTATCGAAGAGAAGAGCTTGCAGCTCGTATACTTATACCTTATATTTGTTGCGCGCACCGTATGGCCTTCGTATACATAGTTGTCTCGTCGATCGCACTTTGACGGACGGTCGTCTACATATATCGCTAAGTATAGGATTTACGCTCGAGGATATGTATTATGCGATGATATATACCTACCTGCGCTTTGCGAGATTTAGAATTTTGTCGCGAATCGAAACGCACTTTACGTAAGCTGCGCTATAGAGCGCTTTAATTAAATCTATAAACGATACGCTTTTCTTAATGTTCTCCTCTCTGTGCCATATCAGTATATAATATAAGCTCCTCGTTGCTTCTGCCCGCCGTTAGAGTACTATAGATTACCAGAGAGAGAGAGAGAGAGCACTCTTTTCTATCATTGTTATTTAGTAATCAAGCATCCTGGCTTACATTACGTAAGAATTACTATATAGACTCTCCGACAACACCCTCCGGTCTCGCTTGATTCAACATCGAGGTTGTGAGGTTTTTCTCGTGATCTCCTCGGTGATCTCTCATATTGCGTTTTGACGATATTCCGTAATTATCGTTAGCGACAACTTAGAAACCGTTCTATCGAGCCTGCCAATGTTTCTTATTGGTTGCATGCCGATTCTTTATTTTACTAACTCATTCGACGCAGTTCAATTTATTCGGCTGTCAAGGTCCTATTATTGTTTTCTCACACTTGAAATCTCGTAACCAGATCAAATTTTCATCTCTCTCGTTCCATCACGATTGTAAAATTTGACGATTCGCTCGATAAGGAATTTCAAATTTGAAACTGCACGAGTTACTCGAATCGTCGAATAATCCGGTACTCAAAGCGATGGCGTTTACATTTCAAGTGCGCTACATCAATCGATACATGGTAATCGTCTCTTTTCGTAAGCAATCCTCTGATATGCATCAAACTCAATTGAGTGTCAGCAGTTCGCACATATAAGTATCTAGTATGCAGATATAGATAGGTGTACCTATGTTACGCCCAGTCTTGTGTGAATACTTGCGCTCGTGTGCGTAATCGAATCGGCGGAATGCCATATTCCAACTTGTGAGTGCATGCCCTATTAGTATAGAGAACGATGTGACATATATATATCTATGGACATTTGCTGTAGCTTTGAGAGAAAGAAAGAGAGATATATACATCACATACTCACGCAGTCACATCGACATACGAACAGGTTGCATCATTTCGCGCGCGCTCGTATATATAGTCGAGTGCACTGCACACGTGCATTGCGATAGCGCGCCCAAACGCTTGCAACGAAACCGCCGGTAAAATATTTAGAGTTGATACAAACGAGAAACTGCTCTTGGATTTTTTTTATCCTTACCCAAAAAATTTGTCGAAGCGCGGCTCGGCACCCGTTTAAATCAGGAAAGCTTGAGTGTAATCGAGATGCGTGACAACCAAATCATTCTTTAACCTTTTTTAGGATCACAAATCATTGCACTGTTTTCCTTACAAAGTAATAACGATATATAATACATTTTTGTAATTTATACATGGATAGTTTTTGAATTTGGCTTCGTTATCTAAAAATTTGGGAAAATTTGAATAAAATATAGCTGAACAAATTTCTGACCAGGTAATTTTTGACAATGATTATCACCATCAATCGCTAAAAATCTTTTACTAAATCTCACGTTTATTTTGTTGTTTCATATGGTACTGAATCTTATTCCTGATACGTATACTTCTTGTATATTGTTGATATCAGTCGGCAATTCACTTTGGCTGACAAACGATCTCCAAAAAAGAGAAAGTTGTCCTTCTTCAAGCTACTCGATGTTTCGAAATTTCAAACTGCTCGAAATTCGATGAAGGTCTTGTTATATACTAAGAGAAATGGTTTACAGATCCTCGTATCGAAAATGATCTAATTGTAGGCTGAAAATTATGGATAATGAAGCTCGCATAATGTTCAGTCCTATACACACCATATACTATTTCTCAATGTCACGTTATTCGGGTAACTACGTAACTCATACAAGAATGAGCATTTTTCCCAATCTACTCGTTCCACCTTTCGGCAAGGCGGTTTTTTTTTGCAAATTGCTCATGATCCCTGCTCTCCGATGTTGCTCTCTATAATGTTCGAAAAGTGAAAATCATAAGATTTTGCTTCGCTTATTTCGAAAATGAGGATTGCCTCGTGGATTGGAGGAGGAGGAGGAGGAGGTGGTGGAGGGGGAGAAGTGAAGAGGCCTTGGCACACTTTTGGATCGCCGCGCGCGAGAGAGCCGAGAGTATTATATATGTATATGTTAGTAGTAAAGTAAGTATCGCTGAGAGAGAGAGAGAGAAAAGAGACAAGCCAAACACACGCTTCGAGACGAGAAAATGGCTAACGCGCCGTTTGCTTGGCTTGCGTGTGTATATGTTATAATAATACCTAATCGAATATCTCGTATGTGAGCGATGTTGCGTGAGCACACACATTTATTGTAAAGTGGCAGATGAAAGGGGGGGGGGGTTTATATACCCATGTACATTTTTCGTGTGTGATTGCGTGCAATATTGGAATTCACTCATCGAAAAGTTGTCGATATGTGTGTAGTCGATCGCTCGATAGACCACGAGTTCAAACTAGATTGTGTCTAGTACCTATAGAAGGGGGTGAGAAAGAATTCTCAAAAAAAAAAAAAAAAATCAGTAACGGTATCTTTCGAGTCGCCTCTGAATCGAAACTTAAAAAATTGATTCGTACCGTTCATTAAATTTTTCCATGAAATGGTCACGAAATTCTCGCAAAAATTTCATTGCTATACGATCTGTTCAGAGATTTTGGACAGTAGTTTATGAAGAATTTTTTCAATGATATCAATTGTTAAACTACAGTGATGCCGTAGTTTTTCTATCTTTTATCATTGTGGATAGGTAAAATTCGTATTGTCGATGATTTTGGTATCGAAATATCGATCCAAATGTTCTATTTCACTTCTCTTGTATTTTCTTTATCCGCGGCAAGATTTGTTTTTTGAATACGTGAACTGGTTATCAAAATGTCTGTAGGCCAAAAAAGGTTCTGGCATACAGGCCAATAGATGCCCTACGGATCCTCAATTTCCCAAACCAAATCTAATCATATTGCATAATACGGTCAACATCAAAAAATGTAAAATATATTCCTCGATGGTTATTGATGCTGTGCAACTTGCAAAGAAGACATCGAGAAAAAAAGCCCGTATCCCTTTATGCGATTTTTTTTCCTTGGTGCTCATGCAAATGTAATAAATTCGATTGAGTGTACATCTTGCGGCGAAGCAAAGAGAAAGAGAGCAACCTCCGATATACGTCTGGAGCGTGTCAGACCCACAGCTCATGCATATATATTATTTGCGACCGATTGCATATTGCAACGAGATCGAATATGTGATGCACCAAGACACCGCTTTTCTCAATATCTGTCTTTCTTGGTTCACGAAAAAGAAAAAAACGAAAAATATCATTATTCATTTCTGTGTAACAATTCATCAGCCAGCGATGCTGCGCCCGATCATACCGCAAATCCTCTATTTCGATCTTTGCATCTTTTATGTTAATACGAGATTCAGCATAGACACACTATACGTGCACAACTTTATATCACGTGTTAAGCACGTCTTATTCTTGCTCACAATTGTCGCCAATTTATAAAGGGTTTCAACAATGAGCCATTTGCGCTATGTTTAATTAAGAGCCTTCGATAGCTTTTGCTGGCGCCCAACCGCACCGATCACTTTCAATCGAGATTTTTCCCCGATGTGTATATACACATGCACGGGCGGCTTCCAATAGTCAACATATCTAATACATGTTTATGTATAGACTGGTGTATATAAAGAATTGCGGGAGCAATACTCATACATATACATTCTCTCTTTCTCCCTTACTGTGCTGCACGTTCACTTTGCCGTGATTTGGACAAAAATATGCGAGACTGTGTTTTCATCAGACTCGGTGTTTTTCCAAGACTACCAATAGAGATATATGCCACTGAATTTTGCGAGGTCTAAAGCTGCTTTGCTTAGAACCAAAACTATTAACCACAAAAGTGGAGTTTCATTTTCGGAAAAAAAAAAAATCGTAACTCGATATAATTATAGCATTAGGTTTTTAATATTTCGTTTCATTGAAGCATGTTTTAACCTCTGATCATCTATAGTGAAACCTCCCGATTTCCAAAAACTCGACATTTGCCAAGAAAAATTGTTTTCTTACAGCTCAACGACCTATATTTGTAAGAATCAGTAAAATTGGTCTCCAAGCAGATGAATTTTTTGGAAAAACTTCTCAATGAGAGGACTTTTTCTAGGTTAGGCTGACGAGTAGTTTTACAATTTTTGAAAAAACCATGTATAAATCGGTCTCGGATGATCAGTCAGCGTCGATTTCGAGCAACATTCTCGAAAACGAGTATTTCGAAATTTTGACAGCAATGGATGTCTGTCACCCGATTTGATGTCTTGAGAATCGTTGAAAAGATTCTGGGAGGGTTAAGTTTGAAGGAGCACGCTAAAACACGAATTTACATCCAAATCATAATCATGAGTCTCGGAAGGAAATTTTCATCGTTCTAGACGCTAATGCAATATTGCATTAGCATGTACCAAAAATCTATTAGAACGTTAGTAATTAAGGAAGAGTTAATCTATCGGCATTGTTTAGTATATTTGAAGAAAAGGTGGACAATTCTTGATTTCAGATGTAACACATTCGGTTGCAAGCAAGATAAGCTGTCTAAGCGGTTGCAACCGCGACAAGAACTTTGTTTAAACGACGGAACAATATGCTCTAAAATCAAGGGCAAATTCACGAATTGTCACAAACTATTGGACGTTTATACGGAACAAGATGATTACATAATATGGACATCAAAGTCGGGATCCGGGAACATCATTTGTTCAGCACCTGGGCTCATTATATCCGTTCGCGCGTAATTGATATCCTGAAATAGCATCGCTCTTTTCAATGATAGCAATACTTATGAAAAAATATGCCTCTCAGTCTGATGAGCAGGTAGTAAGAGCCTAATGGAAAAGAGTAACGAGTTGTGTATGTATGTGTTTGGTCGAGTGCTCGACGACGAGCGACGTGCATGAGTTCGAGTGGCCTTGATGCGCTCACTTCTGCATTGATATGGACAATGAGAATAATACTTGGCATTTTTCTTGGTTTTTCTGCGATTCCATTTATGTACAAGATTCTAAGATTTTCAAAACTTCCGATAATTATACCATTGGACTTTCTCACGATGTGTGCTATAGAAGTCTATAAAATCAACCCAAAAGTCTACATGGATTTATAGTGACGCACCGGTGCGAGCTTTTGACTTCTAGCCAGAAAATGAAAAGAACGAAAACAATTTGTAATGTAATGTGGTTTACCAATTGCGTGATTATTATCGTAGCGATGGATATCTCGCGTTTCATCAAGACATCCCAAGTTGCACTCGATCGCCCTGATGGCTCGCCTGATGGTCTCTCGATCCGTACTTGGAATTTTCATCGTGCTCGTGATGCATTTTATAAATACTTACTCGCGGATCAGCACCTGAGGAGCAGGCTAACTTTCACTTTTTATCGTCACCTGCGTGTATACATATATTCATCGATATACATGTGTGGCTATGTATGCAAGGGTTACCTCTGATGAAAGAGAGTCGAGCCCTGTAATATGTATTATTGCACCCGGCCCCCGCCATCGTCCTCTTAGAGCAATTTCCCTTTCGCTTGACCCTTTTTTTTCATAGCTTTGAGGTATAAACCTCCGACATCAGCTTTGCCACTTCAAACTTTTTTCCGTCTCACCCGAGAGTATGTACACAATTATAAATACACGCGAGTTTAAATAGACGAGTGAGGGGTACACGAACAATTACACTTTCTGCGCTCAGTCTTATTCGTTCCGGACTCTTTGTCTCGCTCGCGAAATGAGCAAGTACATTTGGTATGGCGCGACCCGTGTGACTACTTTTTATTATAGGAAATTTTTCATTCCGCGATAAGCTTCAATCCTTAATTGTGATTATGATGGATGGTTTTGAAAGGCTTGAATCATTTTTATGAGGTAATAAGCTGGAATTCCTGATTTTGTAATATTCTGGGGTCAAAACTACAGAAATCAAATCCGTCGATGATACTTTGGCATTTTATTGAGTGAATTTTGAACGGTAATGAAATCTAATTCTGTCAAAATTCTCAAGGCCATCAAGGGTGAAGCCATGCAATGACTGACAAAGGGTGTTCGGGTCACTAACCTTGTTCAAATTCTTTTTGTAGTCTTGTATTACTTAGATTATGAAAAATCCAGAGTAACTTCCTGATGTAAATGTAAGAAATTTAAAGGGAGTCTGTTTTACAGCCAACTTACAGTTACCGTGTTATTCCTATGGCAGTCAAAAATTACAGCCGCCTTAAATAGTATGGTAACTGTAAGTTGGCTGTGAGTTAGACTGTGAACCCCATTAACTTTTCTACAGGGTTGGTCAAATGGGCCTTCTGTTTAGATCCACAGCCACAAACATGTGCCAGTATAAGTTTATCGATATTACTCTTCAACATGGGCCCATATGGACAATGCTAATATCATATATATAGGCTGTAGTATCAGAGAGCCCAGTTGACTCAGTTAATTTTTTCGTGTGTTTAACGGTCGTCTTCAGTCAATGGACTATTACAACCGGGGCGGATCTCGTGGGTTTACCGTTTCGTGTTTTATCGTGGCGTATTTTTTGAGATCCAGCCACTCACCCTAACCTAATTCTCTCCGCATTTGCCCGGGAATCATGCCTGTGGAGCGAGGGAAAACTCCTGAGGGGAGAAAACCTGCTCCGGAGAGTTCGGCACATTTATCATTCTACCCTTACGCTGCTCATGCCACATTTCTTGAGCATGAACACCGCAATTGTACCATTTCGTGCCTCCCGCTCACGTTGCTGAGGTGTATAAGTGTCAACTGATAAATCAGAAAAACCATCAAGCCGAGGTTGATTAGACCGAGATGGGCGGTCACCCATCCAAGTACAAACCGCGCCCAACGATGCTTCGATGATCGGCCGAGCGACCCCACCAACTGTGTCGGTGTTGACACAGTTAATACTATGATGGATTCTTCATATCCTAGGCATTACAAAATTGTGAAAAAAATTTTAACAAGATTGGTGACCCGGACAATTGACCCTCCCCTTGTGAGTTGAGAATTATCAATTCTCGCGTTGTCATTGGCATTTTTCATAGGAATGAGTTGGTGCAATTTTTCTTGTTCTGCTATCACTTGAAACAGACTCTCTTTGTTCTCACATTTTCACTCGTAAGAGATTCTGCGGTAGATTGGTCCCCGTGCCGATGAATTTTCTTTTAAATTTGAATAATTTTACTTGCATGTGAAGCTCGATTTCCCTACCGGAAATCTTGCACGTGAAATACGTGCCAAAAATGGAGAGCTTGAGACCATCTAATCTTGTTGATTCGAATTTTCACACTGTTCACCCCCCCCCCCCCCAATTCAATTGTACGGTCTTGAAAAATATCTTCAGCTGATCAGCACTATAATTGGCGATGATCGTCAGATCGCCAGTTTACAAGATTGGTAGCTAATGAAGCTCAAAAAATCTAATTCAATTGACAAAATCCTGTATTGGAAGATTGTTTCGCATATTTCAAAGTAAATTTTGTCCTTATCGAGAGATTATCACAGCTTGTATACGGGAGACATTTTGTAAGAGGCTCTACTGTGATTGAATTGAATTTATGGTGGAATAAACACAATCTATGGAATTCACTCTCCGTGAATACTTTTATTGAAAAAGAAGGTCATTCGCAAAATGACGATTGGGAGAATTGTCCATTGAAACCAGTTGGTTTGAAAATTCTGGGTTTGGAAAAGGCCCCCGTTGGGGAAAGGGGGATTGGGAAAAATGTTGATTGGAAAAAACGGCTTGGAAAAAGTGTACCCCGATCGAGAGTCTTACTAAAATGAATTTATATTTTGTCAATAAAATCGATTCGGGTACACTTTTTTCATGCAACATTTCTCCCAATCCCCCTCTTCCCAACGGGGGCCTTTTCCAAACCCAGAATTTCCAAACCAACTGGTTTCAATGGACAATTCTCCCAATCGTCGTTCTGCGAATGACCTTTTTCTCAATAAAAGTATTCACGGAGAGTGAATTCCATAGATCGTGTCCATTTGAAGCACAGTCAGGAAGCTTGGGAAATCGATATCAAAAGCACGAGTATGAAAAATTACCAAGAAATATTTGGAGTTGTTTTCCTTGATTGAATGCATGAATGCTGCCATTTTCACTACTAATCTAGGATACGATAGATTTGATAACGAATGTCCACGGAAAATTTGGAAATAACCAATTTACAGGTGATCTGAAGGTTGACTCAATTCACACTTCAATATTGTTCTACATACTAATTTAATTTCAAAATTAGCAGTCAATATATTGGCAAAATTGACGTTGGGAATAATATATTTGGAAGATAAAGCTTGTGAGAAAAACTGTTTCGGGGAAAATGGGATTGGGGGAAACGAGTTTGGGAAACAGGGTTATTAGGAGAAAATGTTTTGGGAAACCCGGATTGGGAAATATGGCTTTAAAAACGTGTCCCCCCACCAGACTGTCGGCAGGACTTCTATCCTTCCGTGCCGCATGAGGTACAATTTTGAATATTTGAAAACTACACGTGTAGAACAGACCTTCCAAAAAATGTGAACTTGCTGATACATGCCATTGATCTGACAATGAGGAATTCGGGCAATAATGTTCGACAAGTCCCACGTGGGGAGAAGATGAAGGCATGTCACGTACTATTTTATTCGATAGAGTCGTTCAATGAACTTGGACATTGAATGAAGAAGTCAATCGGTATCCTCAATCTCATGTGACTCATCCATGCAAATGATTTTAGATGCTCACATTTCATTTTAAACCTCATGCTCTGATTAAAATAAAACTTTTGTTGAGCTTTACTTCTAATTTATCAAGATTCCATACATGTTTCACAATCGCTAGCTCTGCGTTTCACAATGTTATCAGTGATCTCTTCACGGTCTCGAGCACAAAATTAGAATATATGTACCTCAATCAAGCAGTGTATAGGGACAAATGAGTAGGCATCATTCTAGTGTGATAATTACACATAATTTCTTCGTGAATTTCCAATTGATTGGAATTAAGATATGCAATCATCGATCGCATGTGCAACACCATTGACGTCCTTATCTCACTATTCCTGCGCGCAATCAGAAAATTCTATTCTTAGCCAACAATCTTTTCCCGTATTGAAAACGATCTCTGATTGAAGATATTATTTATATCACTATTTGGGTGAATTGTACGAGTTGTAGCGGTGTATGTTATAGGAGAGAGAAATATTGAGGCTTAATCACAAATAGGCTTGAACAATGCATTGGAAACAAAATGTGAACGCGATTATTCGATGTATCTAAAGCGAGACACGACACCAAAATTTTATCGCAAAACCGGCAATCTTGCGCTTGAAAGGCTCTCGTATATGTTTTCTCGCTGCCAACATTTTACTTATGTACATGCCAGGATGTTTCGACAGCCCACGATCTGCTTGAAAATCTTCCCACATTATCATTATACAATTTTGTGTTGCAAAATGTCTGTAATCATCCCACCTAATCGACATTAACTGCATGGAAAAAAGAAATCTTTATGAAAGCAAGCAGTCTTCAGCTTATGTTCGGTACGAACGAGACTATGCATTTTTCGTCTCCACTACTGTCTGTTTTAGGAGTCGATGAGAATGCTTAACGTTAAGCATCTTGATCTAATATTGTCAACGAATAGTTGTTGAAAAATTTTCATTTTGATTCTGAAAATCACAGCCCCCTTGAGCACCCCACGTTTAATCAAATTATAAAAAAAATTCTATCTTTTCGCGTTTGAATGCTTATCAAGCCAGTACGTTGACACCCAATAAGCACTGGTGATTTAGTTAACCCGTTATTCTACTCATTCTTGCGATTCTCCCAACGCAAAATGCGCCCTAATGATAATGAAATATCCGCAAACAAGATGATGTTGTCTGGAATTGAACTACTTCAGATGTAATTTCTCTGTCTTCCATGTTAGAGTAAGGTAAGTGTACCCAATATGCCCCTCCTTGAGCCGCTTTGCCAATAATTTTCGTCCACGCCGATAATTCTCAACGTATACTTCAGCTCATTTCAAAGCTTATTTCGAGGTCTTCAAAATGAGCCAAAGTGAGTTCACAATTGGCTGACCAAAGCCGAACCATCACAAGAAGTGATTTTTCACGAGTTTGCGGAAGGGTGTACCCAACTTGCCCCCATCCTTTAGAACAATGTAAATTGGCGATGAGGTGCGTATAATAATTTCTATCATCGTACAACCACATTCAGAGCTTTTCGCCGATCCAAAACACTAATATTTCCGACGTATTTTGATGAGATCAACACGTTCTGAGTGGTGAAAAAAGTTGTATTGCGCGCCGTTTTGTGATAACCTCATACCGACGCCCCTGCGAGGGCGCAGGTTGGGTACACACTTACTTTGGCCTTCAAGTTCTACAAACTATGTCTGCACTCAAACTATCTTGCTCATAAAATCGCTCTAAGCCCGAGTTCTGCATCTCCAAAAAGGTATTTCGGAAGTTTTGAGACAAGGAATCGAATGCGCTATGGTACAAGAATTGATCGAACTAAAAAAAATTGGCCCCGGTTTTACTCGGTGACTTCGCAAAAGAAAGGAATGCGAATCTCTCTTTGAATTTTCTGGGAAACGCAAAAATGGTTCGGGGTAAATCCATTTCACCTGTTTCCTCATATATTTCATCATAACAAACGTAAAAAAAATTGCGGGAATGTCAGCGAGCACCCATTACTGAGATTGGCATATGGGGCATGTTAGGTACAGGGGTAAGTTGGGTACCTTCCCCTCATAACATCCTTGAGAATGTTCCGAAATGTTCTCGAATACTCAAACGCTATGCACGTTGATCAGGTTAGGATTAGATTCTATACAGTTGATTTTATTATATTAAAATATTCGAATCGAGTAGCGGATGAAGAGTCTTAATCGGATCACACAGATGTTGCATGAATGTTAAAGTTCCGAGAACAGACAGGTTGCTCTTCTCCATTTGAGCCCGCACCTGTACGTACACGCGTCTATAATATGGAAGCTGAATCTGTTCACTAGTAAAAGCTTTAGTCGAGCGCCTCACAAAGAGAGTCAGCTGCTCTGCTGTTTCTGCCATGATATTCCGAGTATACAGCGCAATCGGGGCCAGACTGGCACACGTTGTCTTAGTTCATTTTAGGGGTGTACAATCGATTTTAGTATGGATATACCTGTATTTTTCATATCAAATTTTGACGATAGTGAGCTTTCATACCTGTTTATTTTTCATCTAACGTAGTTCTCCGTCAAGAAGACCAAGTTCTCCACTTTCAGGATAGGGTTATGGGTTACACGTCTTCCTAGCCCTGAAAAAATGGGACGCGCCAAATCAATTCGTTTGCGACGCGTAACGTCAGGTCTATCTGCATTTTTTCGGACTGGTACTTTTATGCCACCAGAGCCTCGACCAGAGCAGCATGAGCGAGTGGAAATTGAAAGAATTTTTGGTGTTAGGGCTTTTATTCTGTCATTGACATTCAATATTAGACAGCTAAGTTGCATGGACATAATAAAAAATATGTGGAACGGCGTAACGACACTATTATATAATACAAAGAACGCGAAAGCCTGGTTAGCCCCCGTCGATGTTGCGTCAAGCATCGATGAAACTACTCTTTGTTACAACCGCCCCTTAAATATTACAAGGTTGCATTCATTGCATACCCTTAATGCCTGTCATTTCGCTATTGAATTTTGTTTCATCAAATGCTCCCGACTGTTATTTCTTTTAGACATTTATTGAAAATTACTGGTGCTCGTGATATGCCGATTTTGTGGGGATCATCAATTATTCAATATTGGGATCGTTTGAATTATAGAAAAACGTCTCATCTACGAGGAATGCTGATGTTGTCGGTCCATATTGTTAAATCGAAAAAATTTCAAGTCACGAGGCGATAAGTTTTCACAGTCTACCGCACATGAACCAAAAGAAAAAAAATTGATTCAACTCTCACTTCCCGGCCCCTTTATCTTTCAACTACACTCAACGCCAAGTCCTTCCCCTCAACTTGCTGTACATTTTGGATCACGATCTCTTTTCACCCTGATATGGCGCATATGAGTAGTTCCGTGGAAACTTTGATATTTGAGGGTCGAAGATGTGCCAACCCCAAATCTAACTTCCGAGGTTTCTAAGATGGATTTTCCGTCTTTTTGAAACATGTAAAGCATAAATTAACTCGCGCACGAATCAAAAAATTTTCACTCATGGGTACCATAAGTATACAAAGATAATGCGATAGCGGGCACGGAACCTGACATTTGACACTAAAATTGATCTCACGGACAAACGGTTTGAGCTACGGTCTTCCTTGAGGTTTCGGGGTTTTCATTTGGCCATCAGATACTTTGAAAAAAACTGACTGGGGCCTCCGTAATCTCGCGTCTAAGGGTCGCACTAGTCGGGCACGGAACTGACCAAAAACTTGAGCAAAACCAGATGTTCGCGAAAAAGTGCTCCGCAAAGTATAAAAATCAATTTTTTTTTGAAATTTTGAGGCATAGAAAAGTTGTGCCTGACGATTTCCATTGAGAATAAATTATGGCACGGGAAGGCCTAAAATGAGGCAAATACACTTTTACCGAGGAAAATTGAGTGAGTAAAATTTCAAGTAAAACTGCGCCACAAAATGTACGTGCTCGTCATGCACACAAAAAGTGTTTTGGGCTCTTATAGCACTGCTATTTGATGCTTGATAGCATTATGTTTGATCCTCCCGAATCCCCAGTAAGCCCCACCGCGATGCTCCACACTCACAAGGGTCGAAATAATGAAAACCACAGGGCATAAAATTGACATTTTGAACTTTTTTATGATAATTTTTTTGGGTAGCCCTGGATCGAAAAACTAACGATTGCGCCAAAAAAGCACCAAAAAATACATCTAAAATGACCTTTCAGGTTTTTTTGTCAAGCGTTTTTAGGGCTCGTTCAAGCAGGCACACATTATTCCAAAGTTTCCACGGAACTACTCATATATAACCGACAAAAGATCAATCCACCAAAAATTTCATCTCGCACCTCGTCTCTAATGTGCGCAGCAAAGAGAACGAGGAAGAAATCAGGAAGCGTCAAGCAATTTCCTCCTATATCACCCTCATCATCATCATCGTCGTCGTCGGGTCGCAATTCCTCGCATCGAGTGCAGATTACTCTTGCCCGGCCGTCCGCTCGCCTGCCCCGCCCGCCCGCCTTATATTTCAATGAATCTGCATCGCTCTTTGCATACCGGCTTTCCTGTACCTTTATAGTCCCTCAGTCTCTCTCCCTTTAGATTATGAAACAGAGAGGCTAATTTTAGGTTTTTGGGGACGCTGCTTCCGATTTCTCCAACCCTTTCGGATTGCTAACTTTCACCGATGTGGGCGGTGGCGGCGGTGGAGGTAGTGGTGGTGGTGGTGGACTCTGAATAATCTCGACCTAATAAGGCTCTAATCGGGTATTGCACCATTCACAAAACGCACAAATCGAAGCCGGATGTTCTTGCGAGGTAGGGCTAAGTTTTCGGTTATTTTTTTTTTCATTCAATTGAGCCATGTTATATCGTCGTTCGTAAAGGTTAATAAGTGTACCATCGTTATAACTTGTTAACCATGTGTAAACCCCTCGAAATCGAGCACGTAACACTTATGCAGCTTTTCGATGCCACGGTCGCGTTCTTAATTATATTAACTTTCCCTCAGTTTCTGATGTTTCTTTCTTTTCATTTCGTTTGACGATATGCTGGCACATGATAGTATACAGCCCTGCAATTTGTAATCTCACGACCACTTTTCTGGGTACGGGGAGGGGAAAAACTGATTTCCATATGACTTGTTCTTGATGAGTTGTCTCAGATTTTGGTTCTACAAAAATAATCTTACCAGAGTTTCCATTGATGTAATTGATTGATATTACGGACTAATGAGAACAAGCTTAACGATTTTAACGCAAAATGATATCGCCCGATATATTATGTGTTTTGTTCTGTGGTGGCCTCTTCACAACTGGCAAGATGTTCAGAACTCTTTTAGGATCAAACCATGAATTTTGCTCATTACTTTTCGGTAAGCTGGTCAATCATTTCTGGATACTGTTTCCCTCCTAGTCTTGTTACAATTTTTTCAACCTGAACAATTCACTCTAACCTCGGAGTTCCAATGAACTACGTGAAGAGAATTGCTTGGCATTAAATTCAGAACTACAGATTCACTATAATTTTCCTCAATTATATTTTGATCAAACTTGACTCTTTTCACGAACGACAGTGAATTCATTTCTTTTACATCATTACGTGTTTTTGCATGGATGTCAGCTTGTTTGAAAATCTCCGGTAGCCCAAAAAGTACAACAACAGCATTTGTTCATCGAACAAAGACTGCGTCCCATTCCTTCCCCTCTATTTCCTGCACATTTACGCGCAGTTGTGAGCACGTTTCTTTCAGAGCAAACAAGTTGTAGGTGAATTACAAATTCCCTCGGATTAATTTTACAAATACCTCAGAATGTGGTTTTGGAGTGAAAATGCGGAAGCAGTCATCTCGTTCATACTTTCTAGTGCCTTGTTGAAATTTCTGTAGCACAGTGTTTTCTATTAGAAGTAATCAATCAATCTGTGATCAGTTGAAAAATTACTTTCATATGTGAAAATTTCAATTTTATTGGTATCAGCACACCAGCAACCGTCAAGAGCCACACGAAAATACTGTACATAATATAGTCATAGATAAGCTTGGGGGGGGGGGGGGGTAAGTCTTCGAATGTCGAGCCATCGGGTGTTTAGCTCAAACTCTAGTTAATTCTTTGCGGCATGCATTTTTTGAAGCAATCCCTGTATACCAATTTTGATGAAAATTGGTATACAGGGGTTTTCGGGGTTGCTGATCACGCAAGTCGAGTTCGATATTGGAAATCCAGAATGGTGGATGCAATATCGCGGCCAAAATTTCCGCAACTCCTTGGATCAGGATGAAAAATTGTATAAAATTGTTCCCAGGTACGTTGCTCGGGAAAGGACGATATATTGAACAAAACTGACAAAGAAATCTGAGCACGCGGTGATTTAGTACTGCGCCAAAGGATCAACACCCCGTCCGAATTAAAATCGC
This sequence comes from Eretmocerus hayati, assembly GCA_029851415.1. Taxonomy (NCBI): domain Eukaryota; kingdom Metazoa; phylum Arthropoda; class Insecta; order Hymenoptera; family Aphelinidae; genus Eretmocerus; species Eretmocerus hayati. Next base: position 83,769,676 of record CM056744.1, on the reverse strand, counting down.
GCAGTCCCCTCGTTATAGAAATGCGATCTTGATCCATGTTTTTATGTGTTGATCAAATGGAGCGCTTTTGAGCACTTCCACGTAGCAGGCCGATTAGCTCATAATTCGAGTGCATCTCAATATTTTTCAACGTAAGTACCTTAGCTCGTCTTAAAGCTCATTCTAATACCTTTGAAATAATTTGAGGTGAGTTCAAGTCCAACAAACTGTAGAGCCGAGCTATTCCAGGAGCTAAAAGCCAGGAAAGTCTCAAATCGTAACAAAGAGAGGACATGTCGGGTATCGATTCAAATTGAGATAACTTGGCTCGAGTTGGCCAAAATTAAACGTAAATCAGTTTATTTCGAAAATTTTGGAACAAGCTTTAAAATTCGTTGAGATACTTTGGAAAATATTGAGATGCGTTTGAGTTATGAACTTTGGGAGCCATCATTGTCTTGGTGAAAATGCTCAAGAAAGCTCCATTGGATTAACATGTCAAACACGGATCAAGCTCGCATTTCCAAAATGGGGATTGTACGATTTCAATTCCTGCGGGATGTTCGCCCTTGGGGATAGTACTAAATGACACCGTGCTGAGATTTCTTCGTCAGTTTTGTTCGGTCCTTCCCCGAGCAACGTGTGGGGTCGCTGATCACGAAAATGGAGTCAAATTTGAAAATTCAAAAATGGCGGATTAAAGATGGCGCTCAAAATTTTCAAAATTTTTCTGATCGGTCTAAGAAATTTACATAGGGGTTTTTAGGGGTTGCTGATTACGGAAATGAAGTCAGATTTCGGAAATGCAAGAAAGCGGTTGAATTTCTAGACTCTGGCTTCATTTTCGTGATCAGCGACCACGCAAACTCCCCTATGAAATTTTTCAGTCAGATCCAAGGAATTTTAGAAATTTTGGCGTCGATCATGGATCCACCATTTTGAATGTTCTGAAATCTAACTTCATTCCCGTAATAAGCGACCCTGAAAATCCTTGCACACCATAATTTTCATGGGAATCGGTCGAATTCCATTAGAACCAGGTAATTTTTTATAGCGAAAAATTACAAATTTCTCATATTGGTTTGTTTATAATTCATAAGTAAATACCGGCTTTGGTGTGATGCAAAACTCGATTTCAATCATATTTCAAGCCGATATACAAAAAAACGGTGTGACCGTTATGCCTCAAAGGTTTGAGAATCGGATTTGCAAAATATTCCTATCATCAGGATGAATCTTGCTTTTTGAGGTGATGCCGAAAAGTGACATAATTGAACTTGATAATTATTCGATGGAGTATCATTGGCAAAATCGACGTACGTTTCAAAAGCTCATTGGAAAGTGTGGTAACTTGATGCTCGCAAACACGCAATAGGTGAAACATTCCCAAATTACTTCAACAAACTTCATGGATCAATTAATGCAGTTTTTATCGAATTCCAAGTTCATTCGACCCAGCATTTTTGTATCGTGTTGCAGGATAATCTTGAATGTTGACTCGAAAACAATCATTTACATGAATGGTTCATGTGCCTTAAATTATTAGGACAAAATGAATACCACCCTTTCGACGTAACATTCGTATAGTTTTCAGCCTTTATTGGATGCCCAATGAGACCGTTCAAAAAGATTTCGACAATTCTCCAAATGAAGAAGTACTACAACAAAGGCGATTTGAAAATGAATCGATAAAAGTTTCAAAATCTCGAACAAAGTAATCAAATTCCCGCTCAAAGTAATGAGTCAAAAAGAATGCTTGCAAGCTCAGGATAGAAATTCTGCCATATTGAGAAAAAAACGCTACGTAATTTGCCAAGTGAAAAAGAACAAAGTGAGCACGATATTTTTACGACAAAGACGGTAAGTTTATGAAGCGCAGTGTCTGGCTTTCTCCCGACGATGCCGTCGCTGTAATTCCGGAGGGTGCAGTAATAGTGCATTGCACACGAACGATATGGGCGCGAGAGACAAAGATGAATAAAAATGTTCGCATATCAGGCTCACATTTGGATCACGCGACAAACGAGACATGAAAGTACTCTCGGGGAGAGCATTTTAATGCGTGTACTTTTTCATTTATTGTGTTACACAGACATTCATGTGCTTTGATCGTGTGGTGATATTATGCATATGTATATTTATATATATGTATGGGGATATATACCAAAAATCGTGCCATTACATCTCTTTGTCCTCGTCCCATACTCGCTGCAAGAAGCGCTCGAGCGCTGCTCTGCGGTGCGGTGCAGACAAAGAGAGCCCATGAGCTTGAGCGAGCGAGACGGATACCTTATACATACATATATTACATACGCTTACGTACACATATGCTTGCTTACATGAAATTTATACATATATATCTATATATGTGCACACATTACAAACCACACATAGTCAGTCTACACACGGACGTACGCGCGTAATGAGAGGGAGATTTTATAGATATATACTCGACGCGCGATCGAGCGCAGGGCGAGTCTCGCGGCTGCGTCATGTTCTCATGGCAAAAGTGGGTCAGTGGGTCTCCCCACCAAAGATTTTTTTTTATCCGTATAGTATACTATAGCTTGGCTTTCGCCTTTAGCGATATGTGTGTACATATATATGTATAATATGTATACCAAACCCGCGTGTATATCCACACATGTATTACATACATATACCGAGTGGGAATTACTTTGCGAAAAAGAAAGAGATAGATGAATAGATGGATAGATCAAGAAAGTAGCCACAGAGATGAAAATTGATACGGGACGCAGAAGTATATCCTAATGCTGGGGGTGAATCTGTATGTGAAACTTCGTCACTCTGCTCTGTCTTTCAATAGAAAGGAGTAAACTGTTCAAATTTTTTTAGCGTTCCCGCCGCACACCGAGGCGATAAAGTAGGCATCTGTAACGATTTCGTTACAATTCATGATGTGCGATAAAAATTGATTCAGCTAGAGATAATGACAATTGGTTAATTGATCACAGAATTTTGTTTGGAACATTTTTAAAAAAAATTTCATTTCGTTGGTGTCGATGGCACGAATCGGTAGCGAGCCCCGCCTCTTATTGATCAAGAGGGCGCGGTAGAAAATTGCAACCGATAAAGTTTACCTGTGTTTGGAATAACGCATAAAATGCATTGATGTGTGATGTGAGAGGATCACACTGAAGGAAAAAATAGACACGTTTTAAAGTTTTTTTTTCCAATTCATCATTTCATCGAAAACTCAATCAGAATCACCGGCTCAATACAAATCAACTCGATCGCTTCCAATCTCACTTGATATTAGAGTGTAGTTTACCCAAGTAATGATCTTTGATAATGCCGCCAAACCTAGTCAGAGAACACATGGTTCGATGTACATTATATTTCTTCCTAAACTTTTCAATTGCTCACGACGTCACTTATTATAGTGTCTGTCTCGTAATACATGTAATACTTGCAATATAAGTATATAACCAGGGCGAGTCCTTTCTCTTTCATTTGAAGTCTCTCTCGCGCTTTCTCCGCGGTTACCATCACCTTCTCTTCCTCTGTCGGATATCACCACGACTACTTCTACCTCCTCCTTCTCATTTTTTTTTTTGATCGCACTCTCCCGGTATTATGGTATAATACTCAACGCTTGCGCGATGTGTAGTTCCTGTGTCAAGCCATTAGGTAATACGCCTCCTCCCCTTGACTCTCCCAATCATTTATCAATTGTGCGACTGCTTTCTTTTAGCCAAACCACTTTCAGAGATGCTTGATTGTATGGTCAGACTTTTCTCTCTCTTGAAATTTCACAATCCCTTGATGCCTGATGTAGTAATACTCAGTGGTTCATATTGTACTGTCATGACTCGTTTTGCACCGATATTGATCGTTTTATTTTACAATGCCAATGGCATGCACTTCTTATATATATGTTCGTGTCGTCGGATTTCTTTTTTTTTCATTTTGAAACAAGTTTGCATAAATCATGTTTGCTGGGTATTATGGACATCCTACCAAATTCAAGCTCTCTTTACACTTTTGTATTCATCTACGAATATTGATGAGCTTGAAAATTTTTTTTTTCTTCCAACTGAATGTGTATTTTTTATACATCAGCATGGAACAATGCCAAAATTCCTTCATTTTATGGAAAGGTGTAGGCATATTTCAGAATGACATATATGTATAAATGTCCACAAACCTCCAATAATCTCTATCCTACAAAATAAATTCGACACCCAGAGCCATCTCACACTGTGATCTCTGGGGGAAACTGTCGGTGGCTATATACGATGTTTCAGAACATTCCGAAGTATGTAGGTGCACGGCATACCTACACTATACATATTCATCCACCATCTTCTTTTGAATCTAAAACGAGCGTCAAAGAATATACAAACACGAGATTAACCCATGCCTGTACTTTGAATCATTTTTGAGGCCTGTGAGACGTTTTTGCAACTTTTCATCCTTAGCATTCTTGATTTGCAATATTATGCATACCGAGACCATTTTTTCCTTTTCATTGGGAAAACAGAAGACACTGCAGATGCCAGATAAGGATCAATTTGGGACAACTCGAAACTGAGTTTTTCATCAAGATTATCCCTCGGGTGGGATTTTTTTAGAAAGTGGCAAGCAAGGAATATAAACGAGCATGAATTATTAGATTTTTCAAGAAAGCTCGCTTGATGATCAAGAATCAAAATTGACAATTATGCATACCAAAACTCTTCCTCGTTCACTGAAGTCCTTTTCTCCAAACTCGCACGTTTTCCTCATTCGAGCATGCTGCAAGCTCTTATGAATATCCGATTGAAAATGTTGACGATACTTGTAAATAAAACTCGACCTGGCATGTGATTTTTTCCAAATCCAGCACCAAATGTCACCTGGTCACGTTGTAATTGGGTGAGAGAACAAAGACGTGGATTTTTACAACAAGTATAGATCACCTGACGGGCTCAGGGTGATAATATACCAATGAGCAAATCTCAGGGTTTCGGCTGATTTTGAGCTTTGGCAATGAATGTATTACTAATACTTGAAGAATTATGGAATGTCGGTGTAATTGACTTTTCAGCCCCGCACTTACAAGGGGGGGCCACGGGGTTCGGGTCGCCAATCATCCCCAAAATTTTTTCACAGTTTGGTACCATCTAGAATATGAAGAATCTAGAGTAACTCCGTCAAATGAGCCTCCTGTCCAGATCTCCCAGTAAAAACGTTAGCATTACCAGTATATCTATACATATCGCATTTTGACACGGGTCTATTTGAGCAATGTTAATCTCAGTGGCTGTATCTCTGGATAGGAGGCCCGTTTGACGGAGTTATTTTGGATTTTCTATCTTCTCGATAGTACAAAAGTGTAGAAGAAAGCATTTCCATATGCCACACGTAAGAAACTGTTTTTGAACTGAATCATGCAAGACAAATTTTTTTGTTCAGTCTCGAATTTTCCTTGAGAGTGGAGCCCACCTCTGTCTCTACATCAGTTTTTGTAGGTTTGGATTCAAAGAACAAGGTGTAATCCCGAGGGAGGCAAATTTTTCATCGCACTTACCACCAAACAATCTAGACAGGCGACATTGAAAAAATCAGAAAACTGTGGGACACTCACACCACTCTTATGCACTGATGGATACAGTCTCATTCTCACAACATATCGTTCTTGAATACCTAATGGAGCATCCTCTAGATTTATGGGGTGATAAGTCAATCGCACCGGAAGCTAGAAGCGAAGTCGTGTCCATATTTTGATTGGGACAGTCAAAAGTCGCGGTTTACCAGAAAATTACACGTTCATGTGTCCACCCAACGCAAGCCATGCCTTCCTAAACTGTTCCAATCCATCAAGGACAAGTAGACATTTCAAAGTTTCCAGAGGGAGTCACGGAATAACTGAAGGGTTGTTGGCAGAACAAGTCTCAATGCGAAACCTTGATTTCGTCCGAACTGGGTGACTTGCTCATGATTATCATCATCGCAGTTAAACTAGTCTGGTGTCCATCATTCCTCGATTATGGCAGCTAAACCTTGTGCAGCGCAAACCCTTTCGAATTGTTTCACATGGAAGATGGACGCGAGTAGCTCTTGTTCCATAGCTGAATAATTCGTCTCATTTTTTCGTAAGTTTCGGGACACTGGAGCACCAATACGTGTATTCGCGCGCGTGCATCGAGACGCATATTCCCACCCACACACAGGCACACACATATAATAGTAATCGCAAAGCACGGAAAAACATGCGGGGGTGGATGGGAGAGACCGCGAAAATGGACTCGAGGACACTCAGCTACACTATTGCGGCTACTACCATGCTGCTGTATGGTAAAGTAAAGGCATGCATATAGGAGCTCCCCCGCAGTAAAAAAAATTTTCATCGCGCAAGCTCTGCTTTCCGTATGTATGTATATGGAATAGGTACACACCACAAAGTCTATCTCAGCTCGTGCACGTTTCGACCTACATTAGCGAAGGTCTCGAGATTGCTTTTCTCTCGGTCTCGCTCGTCGCTCCGCCCGCCGATTGAGCGCCGGCGTTCAACAAACGACCAACGAGCCATCGTCGTGTTTTGTCGCTCTGATGTGTCTGTTGTCAATCTCGCCACACCCGAATAACGCGATACGATTATAGGCATCACCTCAGACATTCGAAGGGTGGACATTTGGGGTTGCTAGTTCTTCTTCTATGTAGTCGTCTTCGGCGTCGCGAGGGGAATTGGTGATTGTATATTCCCAAGGACGACGACGGTGGTGGCGAGCTTGGTAGATTATGAGATCTCTTCGTAGACGAGCATGTCATGAGCGCTGAGCTTTCAAATTGGTTTTAAGAGCGAGCTTTTTCGTGGTTCGGGTGATTACATCATCATTGATATACCGTCCTGTGGACCAGTGGACTCGTTTTATCTGGCTGTAGACAATGTTCCAGCATCACGTTGGATCTCGTCAACTGTGATTTCCGGACCTGTCAATGAATAACTGACCTATTTTCGGGAATAATCATATTTTGGATGTTCACAACACAAAACAGGAAAAGGGTTTGAAATTTTTCCGACGCTTCTATGATTTTTAGATAATATTTGAACATTCGATTATTTGGAATGGCGCTTCTCAATGAAGCGGTGCACACGAGTCACGTGATTTGGTAACTGTTTTGTAATGATTTTTCATCGGATATCTCCATCTCAACAACACACGCAAACTTACTTCATCAAAATAACAGGTATTTTGGATGAAAAAAACGCAGGTCTAATTAAAAGTTTTGACGAGAAAAGTCTTCTGTCATGAATCTCGAGAGCAACCCCCGCAAAATTTTATGCTGCCAATCCAAACTTCCAGGATCTTCAAATTTTAATTTTCATCATTTTGACATCTTTCCTAACGTAAATTTTTATCATACATCCATTTGGAAACGTTTCTGGCGTCATGTCAGTCCCCTATATTTTGCTATCGGGCAAAGAAAAACCTCAATCACAGTCAAAAGGTCAGTATCCGAGAGGACTAGCAATAAGTCCACTTCTGAGAACTGGGATTTTCTACTCTTGGAATTCATTCTACATCTTCCAATCGGGTAGAGTACGGCATCCCTATCATGTTTTCTATATTTTGACAATTCTCTATCACGTACCTTGGGAGATGAACATAGACGACGCCTTCGATCCAAAATATGGATTTAGTCGACAGCGACTACTGATCCATACTGAGTTCGAATTCGAATTTAGAATCTGACAACTAAGTTTTCCAGTCCCAGAGTTCAATAAAATTGTCGACACCTTATATCCAATTCTAATACTTTGATCGTAGATAAAAATATTTCACATAATGTTTATGCTCGCTCATAAATTATTTCAACATCAGGAAGCCTTATTCCCGTGGATTGCTGATGTTGTCGCAGGCTAATTATCAACATCTTTTTCGCGATGAACTAGCATTGAATTTCGCCATCGGATAGAGCTTAATAGTAATTCTCTATCAGCGAATCGCTAAGAGAACGCAATGGGAAGTGAAATTAACGATAAGCGAGATTTCCTTCATATTCTGCGTATTCCTTGGAGATTATCATTCGTCTCTGAGGTCTTGGCCTCTTTTGAAATCACTACTTAAGCTCGTATTTCAATGCGCATATTGTCTTCTCGTGAGCATAATGAATGTACTGCACTCTACGACTTGTTTGTATTTTTCAGATTCAAAATTATTCTCTGTCATCTTTATTTTCTTTCGATTGTTATCTGAATCAATGTAGTTTACGCAGCTTGATCAGATATAGTGGAACATTCAAACCATACTCTATTTTCGTAAATCTTTAGATCATGAAACCCGCCCTGGTGGGAAAAACAACGTAGCAGTACTGGATAGTCAAACTACTGGACGTAGATTGATGTATTTTGGAAATTCGTCAAATTACTTAAAACATCAATCTGCCTCGATTAGATTTATAAATATTTCTGAATACACGAACAATAGTACAATTTCCATATAATTCTAGACGCTTTTTTCATGATTTTGAGTCGTTTTGAGTTCAATTCGATCGATTAGTCTCAAGCGTTTTATGCTCACTAAAAACCACCTGTGCATTATATATTTTGTATAAAAGGCTTGTATAGCCCTTTTCTCAAAATAGAAGTTTGGAAGTGAGGTAGATCTTAAAATTTAACCACTAAAGTAATATTTTTGAGAATATTTCTAGAAAATCTCGACCTGTGATTTTGACTTCTTGAGCCAAAAATTATCTAAGTAGAACAATCGGTTCCAGGATTAGAAAATGATGGGATTTTTCAATTTCAAAGCTTGCGGCAATGCAACCACTCAGATTTTGAAACAGGTGTCCATCCATCTCTTCGTGGCTAACAATTGTCATCAGCTCGCATTGATGTGGTGGAAAATTTTCTTTAAGTTGTCCAATCTCGCCCGCATCGGGGCCTCCATCGAGGCCCCAAAAAAGTGTGATTGGCGAGCCCACATCAGATAGTAATAAAAAAAGAAACGAGATAGAGTGAGTGAGAGCGGTGGCGATTACGAGAGCAAGCCCCCTCTGCTCGTTCGTGGTTACATCCATGTATCCGAGTGTGTAGTAAGCTGTGTATATAGCCGCACCGAGTCACACAGAAAGCGAGAGCCGGGGCTTGCACGCGCGCTTCGGACAATACTTGTGCCGCCGACATAGACCTGGTTCCGTAAGTAGGTCAACCCCACCGCTCGCCGTCTTCGGTGGCTTGGATGGCTATATACATGTCTCCCTTCTCCTTTTCCTTCATTCCGCACTTTGCCACTTGTTTTCTATCTCACTCTCGCTTCAGTACTTGTCTCGGATCAGGTCTCTGTGCGCGCGCGCCTCCACCCTCGCAGTGTAAAAGAGCGACTGAGAGGTCCCCCCCCCCCTCCTCTACTCCCTCAAAATTCTCGTCTCTCTCACTCGCTCCGCAGTGGCAAAGCACCTGGTGCAAGAGCTGTACCATGGTAGTGCCGCAGCGAGCTCGCCGAATCACTTTCACTCGTGCCGCGCGCTCCGTGGCGTCTGCTACCTCGTGCGCGGTAGAACCTCATCTACGATCAAAGTTCTGTCAAATAAGTTTTCTTAGTTTTTGCCGGTATATACAAACTCGTTTTCTGTGAAAAAGCTCACGTAGGGGTGAAGCTCGAGTGAAATTGCTCCCTCTGTTTGTGGTGGGTCGATTCGTGTGATAATACACGGTCACCCGAGCTTGTTCTAGAGGAGGGAGATAAGGACGGAAGGAAGCAGTGTGTCAGTTGCTGATATTTGGGTGGGGACACTCGAGAACAGCCAACCAAGAACAGCAGTGGTATAGCATAGCCCTTGAGGAAGCGAACAGTTGTCCACCGACTCTCGTGTCGAATGGTTGTGTCGTCGCTTTGCCCTATCAGTGATCCTATAGCAAAGTTTAAACACTAGTGTCTTGGTGTGCTGCAAGCTCTTCGCCAGCGAGCGAGGATATTTAGTAGCCATGATATCGGCTCGGCCCATCAGTCCAAGCTCCAGTCCATGAGCCACGTTGTGTGCAGTTTTCATTAACTCAAGCTTATTGCAACTTTAAAATTAAAAAAAAAAAAAAACAGTGTGATTCGGTTGCGCGAAGTGACTCGTGTGTATCGAAGCATCAGTGAATCGGATATAATAAATCATAGTCCGTGAGGTGCGCGTCGACTTTTGACTTGGTGAATCGGTGTCCGGAGTGCATAATTAGGGTTAGAGGGTTAAACAAAGAAACTAAAAGCTCGGCTGCCGAGGCTGCATGTTGCGGAGGCAGTCGCAGCGACTAGGTGCAGGCTGCAAGCTTCACCGGCATCACGAGCGCGGCTCGCCCCAACCTCGTCCTCCCCCTTAGCCGCACAAAGTGGCTTACGCTGATATGTTATTGGACATGGAGCAACACTCGGCCATGATATCCCTAAACATGTCGCCGTTTCACCTTAGCCCCCAGAGCAGTCCTCAGGCTAATGGTCAGTCCCATCAGCAGCAATCCCAACAGTCCCAGCAATCACAACAATCCTCCCACAATCAGTACAGCCCATCGGGATACAGTAGTTGCGCTCAGCAGCAGCAGCAGCAACAGCAAAGTCCTGCCACTTCAGGGCACCAATCGCAGCAACAGCAGGGTGGCAGTGCTGCGAGTAGCATGTCGGGCTTCGAGACAGCCTTCTTCGAGGCTACGAGTCTCGAAGAGCGTTGCCCAATGTGCGGTGATAAAATGTCAGGTTTTCAATACGGCCTGCTAACGTGCGATTCGTGTAAGGGCTTCTTCAAGCGCAACAACTCGCCCTGCAGCAATAAGAAGGTGTACACGTGCCTATTCTCACCCACAGGTGGTGGTGGTGGTGGACCTGGAAACAACAATAACAACAACAACAACAATGGCAGCAACGGCCCCACATCGGCCAACAACAACAGCCCGAGCGCGAGCAACAACAACAGCAGCAACGGTCTCGAACCCAGCAACAACGGATACGCTAGTTCGAATGGCCAGCAGGGCCTAGGTTCGGCTCAGCATCAGGTCGCAACCGGTATGTGCCATCCAGGTATGACCGGGACCAACGCCAGTAGCGGAAACAACGGTCAGCAGCAGCAACAGCAGCAGGTCGGAGTTGGAGTGGTTACGGGTTCGATACCCGGTCCCTCGGACTATCCCGATACTAAGGACGTGATAGAGGAGTTGTGCCCCGTGTGCGGCGACAAGGTGTCTGGCTACCACTATGGCCTTCTCACGTGCGAATCCTGCAAAGGATTTTTCAAAAGGACTGTGCAAAATAAGAAGGTGTACACGTGTGTCGCTGAAAGATCCTGCCACATCGACAAAACGCAGCGCAAGCGATGCCCGTTTTGCAGATTCCAAAAGTGCCTCGAGGTCGGCATGAAGCTCGAAGGTGAGTACCAAACCCGCATCTCTCCCAAGCAAAAAAAAAAACGGTTCCATTGGCCCAAGAGTGTGGACTAGGAAATTTTTGTCAAAACGCTGTTGTTAGCCGCGAGCGCAGGTGGAAATTTTGAATTGCGCGCGCTAAAGTGGTCGCACGTGGAGCGCGAAGCTTGCGGCGGAGATCGATGCTCCGAGGCGCTCTCGCTGATGCAGCTGATGCAGCAGCGGCAGAAAGTGAGAGTATAAGTGTCGAGAAGAGACCGGTACGATATCTACAGCGATACAGCTGATGCGCTTTTTTTCGTTGTAGCATCGGTTTGGTTCGATTTTACATTTAAAAATTCAAAGTGACTCGTGCATCATTCATTCCCGTTGTCTCGAGAAATGCCGAATCTCTAACTATTCATCGCAGAGTATAAAGTATTCAGGCGAAAATGGAAAAATCAATTGCTCCGTTTCGATAAAAAAACAAGTCACACAGACACTCAATTTGCTCGGCGTTCCACGAAACTGAAATCAGTCAACCATGATATTTCTGCATTGGAATTTCAAAATTACAGTTGAATGAAGAAGAAATTTGAATTTCTATATTCGGCAGTCCAAACTCATTAAAGTTATCAGCACATGAAGTTTCTTTATCGCTTTGCCAATCTATTGCAAATATCTGTTGTATTCTCTTGACAATGATTCGCTCTTGGAATTGCAATCAAGGTCAGAGGATTTTTATACACGCACGTAGGAATTTTCATTAATTATCGCTTTTATTTCAAGTTCACCGTCTGCGATTTCAAAACTGATTATCATTTCGATCGCGATATTGGGCAATACTTTTTACGATTGTAATCGATATCTTACCAAGTGCACCTGAATTGTGAATTCGGTTTTCTAAACAAAACGCGTCGGTATCTTGAAATGTGGAATTGTTTACTTGAATTGGTTGGCACGAGTGAAAAAATGACTGACTGAGTGTCGAAAAATTGGAATAGAGTAAGCGTTTGACGATGTTGGTTCTGTAAACTGAGCATGAAATAAATGCTAACGCAACCAAAAGAAACTGCTCTAAGTCTATAATTTGAGTTTCAAAATGACTTGCATTGTAATTTCAAATCACAGGTGATTCTTATCAATTTGAAACATTTTCGCATCGATTTACTGACACGCGGGCGAATTTGCTCTTTCACGTGGTCTGTGGGTACAGCTATTTAGTGTCGCATCCAGAAAGCGTCAGGTTTTATCAATCTCGTGAAGTTGTGTCATATAAGTGCGATAAAAATAAAAGAACCTCGCAGTGCGCGCGACGAGAATTTCTTCAATCTGTCCCAACTAATCGAAAATGCAAAAGGCCAACTGAACATTTTGTACCAGATTTCTCAAATTTTTTCGAGTGTGTTTCAAAATCAGAGATAGTTGGACAAATTTTCATCGTTTGAATAGACAATATTATGACATGTAGTGTAGAGGCGGAAAAAGAGTGAGTTGGATTTCCATCAAATGTCAACATATGATTTATAAAGACATTCGGGACAGTGAATTATTGTCGCGATACGGTGGATTGATGAATGCATTTTGGTGGAGTGGAACTACGATGAAATTGGATTCTTAACAGCTATTCGATTCGTGTGATAGAATATACGTAGAATTGTCCTAAACCGTTTTGTGGTCGCAAATTCTTTGCAAAACCCTTGGAGCAGCGAGCTTGACAATAAGTCAAAAAATTACACCCGTATCGTGCATTAATTAACTGACTGAAATATTCGAATGTCTCGAAAAAATGTATGAAATCGCAGAAAAATATGTCGATTGCTGAAAATCCTCAACGCTTCATTTTGTTTACATTGCTAGTCAAATACATCAATCACTTATCAAAAGTTACGTATCGCTGAGCTATCGTTGTAAGTTTTGTCAAAGTATACCCCTAAAACTAGTCTAATCACTTAGAAAGTTAGTAAGAGTAATAGCCAAAAGTTTAGGATTCGATTTTACCATCGTTAAACTTTTATCGTGAGCCAAGAAGTAAAAATGCATACATGCAGATAGATATGGATATTCGATATCCGTGTCAAGGACACGTCGTCTGAAGGTCGTGAAAAGTGAAGCGCTTGCGAGTCTATCCAAGGACAGATTGACTTGTATAAGAAAAGCATGATCAATCGTTTGTCTACTCTTTTCTTTCGTTATTTTTTCATATTCTCTTAATTTACCTTGCTGGACATAGTTTCACTCCTTCTTTAAAAATATTTTTTTCATCATAACGTGTCTCTAGCTGATATCTTGGTAATGATGTTTCCAATGCTGAACACGGTTAAATACTGCTGATAACCATTTTCAACTCAAAATCTCGAGCTCGAGAGGAAATCAGTACAAAATCTAGTCCCGAAACAATCACTGAAGAAAATACATTGAAGAAATAAGAGCTTCGGTCCCGGTATCTTTTTTGAGAGACACTATTCTGAGTTGTGGCCAGTCGATAAAAGTTTCACCGAGAAAAGGCCTAAATTTTTGGTTTTGCAAGAATTTGGTTCCTTGCTTACCATTGTTCATGCCAGCAAATGTTCAGTTTTGTCCATGAAATTCGATTCATGATATCTGATGTACCAGGTGCGGGCCATTTGAAATTATGAGAAAAATGTAAAAATTTACATCTTCTCGTTTCTCCTATACGGCGGATATTCCATCACTTCGCCTACATAATTTTTGATATTATTTCTACATCACGAAAATCTAATAAAGTCCAACACATTTGACTCGGATTAAGTAAAAAAAAAAAAAAAAAAAAAAAAACCACTGCAAGCTCCTGAGGCGTGTCGCAGACTAATGGAGAAATGATGAAATTCCATGATAGTCAACTTCGCACCGAGTTGATGAGGTTGTCGCTCGTTTTTCAGCGATTGGTTTTCGAAATAATCGCTCAGAAGCGGGAAACCTCATGAACGAGACGCAAATACTATTTCATTCGATTTTACGAGCACCCAAATATCGGAAAATTGACTAAAATGACGATAATTTTGCATCCATTTTGCAAATTTCATCCATGTTACAATACAAATCAGGATGCTCAAGATGAACACAAACTCAGATTGTTGACTCTGAGGACGAAAGCTCTCATTTATATACACTAATCTAAACTTGTATGCACACAGTGATGGCCTCAGAGCGTCGAATATATAGAGGTCAAGATCAAAAATGCAAGTCGGTCAGAGCCGGCCGGACACAAGAGCATTAACGATGAGATGTGGTGCTTTTACATATACACATACACACAGTGTCAGGGTGGTGGCGCAGAACTGCTCGAATTAGATTTGCAAATGTCGCATGTATGCACCATCAGGCTCGCAAGTTTTACTCTCAAGAGCGCGCAACAACAATGGTTCTGATGTCTCTCGCTCTCAATGCTTCAGCCTGTGTTATACTTGAAATATAGGTATACATGGCGATATTATCATCGTGCGCACACACGGTGTTTCTGAATTAGTTTCCCGGATTAAAACAAGAGCGACTTTGATATACATCACGTTTGATTCAATGTGCCACAACATATTTCCAAAGCTGGCTATTTTATTTGTAGCGCAAGGAGAGCTTTCAAGCTTGCATTGCGATATACCAACGATTACAATAGTGCATACAACTAATTCATAACCAAAATAGGCGTCTACATCCTGGCGAAGTTTCAAACACTTTATAAATTTGGTATGTAGAAAATCGTTCACCCTCAAAATTCTTTAAATTTTCCATATTGACAAGCGATTCAGATGAGAAATGAAAAAAAAAATTTTTATTGGATTTCTTCAACGCTTTGAAACAGCCGTCGAAAAACAAAAAATTATTCAAAAAACTTGAACGTGACGAGATGAGGCGTGTTATATGCGCGCGCTCGCTATACTGGCTCGTTTTGCACAATATATATCGCGAGTGTGCCGCTGACCCCGATATGCCGCGCTATACTACCACTACTACTATTATGTGCTTGCGACCCGGCGTTAGAGAGCGAGGACTCTAAACTACTACTACTAACTTGCTTGATTTCGCAACTGTACGCGCTCTTATACTTGAATCGAGCTGATGTTGTATATTGTACTCATAGTGGCGAGTCAACGAGTATAAATTTAGACACGCGGCCGCGTGCGTGTGTTTATACTTTCATTTTCGCGCGTTTGGAGCTTTTATATATAAATATATTTATACATTTTGCTGGTCTATTCCATCACCTACAAATTAAGCTTGAGACTTGTTTTGCGATTAAAAATGACCAGTATTTCATGCCCTATACGTTTGGTAAAGGTTTAAGTGAGTCCAGTTGTTGTACGGTTGCAAGCTCAGCCCTTTAGTGTGAAAGCTCGCGATGAAAGACTTGACAAATTCACAATCAGCGGGCGTGTGGAATTTTTGATTTTTCCCACAGAAGTAGCCACTGAGCCACTTTGTGAACGAGAAAAAACAAATTTACAAAAACAGGCTGATGAGTCGCGTCGGCATTATCTGGAGCTTAGGCGCGAAGTCTGCATTTACGAATTCGACTGATCTGGTGAAGAGTGAGATCTGATGGAATACATGTGGATGCATGAATCTTTTCTGCGATTTGGGAATTTTGCACCATTAAGGAATCGCCATCTTGTTAGATAAGACAATTTTTAATGAAATGCCAAAAATAATCATGCCTCCAGGAAGAAACCGTGATATACATTGTCATAGAATAAGATCACCCCGACCCCACCCTCTAGATGGGTATGCATAAAAACAGCCGAATATCGGCAACACACCGAGGTGTTGAACATTTCATTTCATTCGTGACTTGAGTCCTTCGATAATGTGAGATCGCAAAATGCGGACCAAAAAATTGAGTGTGCGGGGATTTCGTCAGATACCTACTGAATTGGATCTTCGTAATATTTCATAAACACCCGCATTATTGAATTATCGACTCATCACGCACAATTACATCAGACTGAAAATTTGTTTTCGATCATACAGTTAGTGAATTCGAAGCTAACGAAAATATTAGCTCCCGTACTATATCCCAGCTTGCCCTTGGCGCTGTTCAACAATATAAACGTTAATTTGATGCATCCTCACTTCCTTGTTTAAAATTATTCTCAACGATAAAGGCTTTGATTCAAGGTTAATGAAATATTAAACTATTGATTAGACTAAGGCCATTATTGAACTATTGTTTGCAGTTCAAGATGAAAACATGAATTACCTCATTAACATATTAGCATTTTATTCATGATGCCACGCTCATTCATTGATATGAACCAAGCAAAAATACCTCACACTTCTCGGGCTAAGAAAATATGAAAATCCACCTTTATAACCAATTTACAATCAGATTTTGTGGTGGCCAGATTCCAAAAGTCATCTTTACCGTAATCAAATATGATCTTGTCTGTACTAAAGAACACCGCGATAACAATTTTTTAAGAAAAGAAAGATGCATGTTTGAAGTATGAAAAGACAAAGTAAGCTCAGTTTTCACAGATCTCTGGTTTTGTGTGCCGAAACGCGAAAGAAAACTAGGTGCCTCAAAAATAGAAAACTCTCGCGCTCGATAGTCGAACTGCAGTGTTGGGGCTATATACTTCCACATGAACTTGCGCATGAGCTATCTTTGGTTCATGTTGTATGTATCGTTTGATTTACACTGGAACAGGTTTCTTCTTTTTTTTTTCAACTATGCTCGAATGATAGGACAAAGTTTGACCAAATTTCCATCAGAAGTTATTATTCCATTTATCGATGAAATAATATATGTCAAAGGCCAATATTCAGCTTCTCTTGTATTTTAAATCTTCAAATTGAGTAAAGCGTTTCGCGCAAAATTTCATGAAAATGTCAAAGTAGTGCCGAAACAATATCCTTTACATTTTAGGTTCAACAAGCTAATCAACCAAATTTTTTGTTTGTTTTCCTAATATTCTGTTCATATTGACAATGATTTATCTGTAATGGGAAACATGCAATTGAAAATTAGCGTTAAACAAACGAGCTTGAATTATATTTTTCTAATGAATTGATTCCAATTCTTATCAATTTCTCAACAAAAGAATGTGTTTATGAAGACGAACGAGAGCAAAAATCTAGTTTAATAGGATATGTCGCCTCATTTTTTTGTCGTGACATCATGTATTCACTTTGATAATTAGGACAAATATTTGAATTGTAATTCTTTGTATGATTTGACGTAGACCACGCCTGGATTCTTAATCAAAGCTATCATGTATAAATTTCTGACATTTAATTAACGCGTCACGAAAAGCTTACACGCAACTGCGTGTAAGCTCTCCGTGATGGAAATCAATCCGCTCTTTTTCAACTAATATAATCAAGAATCGAATGATGATTGATTGCTTTTTCAAGTGATCCGATTGGTTTGACGATAATATACATCATCACGATACGAGAGTAAAAATGTTGGTTTCCGCATTTTCGTGATAATTCAGACCCTCGCTTTCTGCTCGAGCCCAAAAATATTGTTCTTGCGAAAATGATCATCGCCCTCGTATTGAAATGTATCAAATATTTTCATCAGCTGTGTGGGAAATGAAATCGAAAATCCGCGCGGAAAAGTGACATTCTCAAACAAAAGATGGAGATATTTTTTTCTGAAATGCGAGGATAGTGCTTTTGCTCCATTGATAGAATTTGGACAAGTTTTGATGGCCAAATGAGTGACGAGTTTCGCATCATCGTGCCTTTCAGAACAATTTATGCCACCCAAATGTGTGCAGTGCTAACCTCAACTATTCAGCCAAAGAATCAATGAATTTTTGAGTAATTAAATGAAGATTTATCGATTGGCTCCGTACACTATCGTCCTTCTCATAATTTCAAAGCAATAAATTTCTAACGATTATGTCAAACAAGATGTACAGACAAGGTAGCACTAGGATAGGTAGAAGTACAAATACAACGCACGCATCAGTGCTTTTCACTGTAATCTTTTTCGCTCATTTGAATGGTTTTGATGACGCAATACATCATTTCTTGACCGTATTTTAAACTTTATATCACTTGAAACGATTAGATTTTTGACTTATAGCAATTGGTAGTCCTCAGTCAAAAATTAAGTCCTTTTGTAGATTTTTAAACAACTTCTATTACCGCCGTTTATTAGTGAAAATTTCAAGTATATATTCAACAGAAAACTCGATTCAAATAATGACCAAAAACTTTGCACTTATTGCTTTGAGAAGTTGAGTTCGAATAAGTTGAAAAGCAAAAGTAAATGTAAAGAAAAGTATGTGGGCAAGTGTGATTGACCTAGAGTAGAGGCGCAAGTTCACTGCATGACCTGCATGCGCTCCCGTATTGATCTAAAGCTCCGAGAACAGGTGACTCGCGATGAATCCTCCATATACATCCCTCTTTTTTAACGATTAATACTTGTCCGAGATTACATATTCAATACCCGGTCATATATACAAACAGCACAATATGTAAAGCTTCATAAAAGAGCTTGTAGAAAGTAGAGATGCGCAGTCGCAGTTTACGCGCGTCGGCGTATTTTATGTACGGTTCGCGAAGCTTGCAATACTTGGCTGATGAATATATAGGAGATTCGTCGTCGTCATTGAGCTTATTACACGGCTTTGACGCGCCTTCATATACCAACCAAGCAAAGTCGAGCTTTCTGTTTGACGGAGCAGAAGGCATTTTACATGCTCCAAAGCAATTCTGTGTCATCGTACGATATTAGAAGAAAAAAAATGATGGTCGAGCTACTACTAACTACTCTATGCAGTACATTTCGTCTCAAAAACTTAATTTTTTTCTGTATTGTAATTTTTTGCAGTGATATTCTAGAAATTCTAATTTATACTCGGAGATGAGCGCGTGATACGAATAAAAATTATACTTGTTTTCAACCATTGTGGACAGATTACAGTGAATTTTATAGGATGGATTTTGAAAATGGCTTAAAGTTAAATTCAATTTCTTATACTTAATCGTTTGCATTTGTGTTACATTGAAAGTGAGAGATGGATGCCGAGAAAAGTTATTGAGCACCGCTTATAAGCTAACGACGAAACCTTATACAGGTCCAAGGCTTGCACTGTTTGAACTGATGCATTTTCTGCGCGTTATAAGTCTGGGTCGGACGAGAGCCCACGTAATTTATGCTGAAGCACTCAAATAGAACAGCGTATTAATTTTCTGATTTGAATGAATAGTGGCGGGGTTGCTCATCTTTCGTGTTGCTGTTATTTTAAAGCTAGACAAATTTTCATTAGCCGAACTTATTTGTATCACTACTTTTTTCGATTGCGAATCAGTTTTTTCTGTCTGATTATTTTTATGAATAATTTGGGACTAGTCATGCTTGTAAACTTGCCTAATCTTTTTCCTTTAGGTATGGTTATACCTGCAAATTCATTTTTTTTCTACATTTCTAACGTGCTAACGTCAGCTATCTTATCGGTCTAATGGTTGTACATACGTTCATGCCACGCTATGCGTATACATTGTGAACATCATCATTATCATCTTATCGAACTAGCTCGCAACCCACGTGGCATTTAGTGTCGACTTGTTGCATATTTACATCCATTACGTGTACTTCATTCTAATATGCGTCTGATCACATAAGATGAATGAAATTCTATTCTTGTGTCTACAACCACTCGGCCTCGTGTGAGCAAATTTGAACACTGAAACACTTCCTCGTAATGAAAAATATTTTTGTGCCCTATCCATATGTTTAATTCAAATTACGAGCTCGCACGATGTCAGACATATGTATTGAAGGATATGATTAATTAGAATAATAATTTGTAATTTTTGTGAAAGAAATAATTCGTCGCAAATATTTGATACATTCTTATTTGCCTCGTTACTCGATGAATCTCCTTGGAATTTATTATCTCTGAGGTTACATCGACGATCTTGACTTTTTGCTAATTTTCAATCATATTTTTTCATTGATTACAAATAGAAGATCGTATTTAATCCTTCATTTTCAAAGGTCTTTACAAGGCTTAAAAATTGTTTTTAATAAGATTCTTAAAAAGTTGGAAGATTTATGTAATCTAGTCGGTCCCAGATCACGCTTTATCAATCTAGGGACCCTAACTGCTTTAGACGTGGTCTTCGCGCTATTTCGTATAACCCGTGGTCTCGACTTATGGTCGATTTCTTCATGCGCAACGATGTATAAGGTGGGACCAGAGAGCCGCAGCAGAGCTAGATGACTGCGCACGTTTGCAATTTGGAAACTTTTATTTGGTAATCGAGGGGCAGTGGCGACCACTATCTCTAACTCATGGGGGTCCCTCTCGTATGCGTAACAACGTCAAAGCGAAAGAGCGCGAGCAGCTTCGAATTTATTTTTGTGGAGTGTGCTTAATTCAAAATATTGACTGTTACTAAACTTGTTTCAAACTTACTTTTCGACTTTTGTATGTAAGATTTTCTAGATTTTGCACCTCTCTGGATCGATTTGGACTGCCAAATATTACTTGTTACCACGCGGATGAACAAATTTCTCGGAATCAAAACCGAAAATTTTCCAAGTTTGAAAGAAATTGAATTTTCAGTAAAGTTTTACTCTCAAACCTATTTGTGAGCGATAGCGATATCATTATAACTAATTTAGTCATTACAAACTGACGGCAGGACCGTTCATGAGTACGTCAATCTTTCACTTGACACTTATTCTTTCGTATTAGACGAAATGAACGAAACGATATCACCATCGCTGCACAAAGACTGACGAATTTTTCGAAAATAAAGTATCGACAGTTGAGTACTCATTTTGCCTTACCTTGTTTTAAATATCGATCAACGGCAAAAATTTTGATGAAGCTAGCGTCTAAAAACGAGCGAAAAAATAATCTCCATGGAACAAGATGGAACATTTTTATCTTGGAATAGTTTCTCGCGGGTCTTGATGTAGCCGTGTAGTATAATGTCAGTAGGTAGGCTTGGTGTGGCTGGTTTAGAAACTCACGAATTTCATAATTATTGTGTAGTGTTGTAAGAACCCTCTGAGCTCATGCGGCTCGCGCCTCCGCGCTCTGACGGTGTGTGTATATTATACCTGAGCTATACGAGTGACCCCACTTCTCCTAAATCCTCGTTCACTCTCACTCTTACTTTAGTATCCCGCCCGCTTCTCCCCCTCGTGTACGTATACGTATTATTGCTGATAACTTGCAAACATTCACGAGCAATAATTTTTTTTGTAAAGGCAGGAAAGGATTGGACCACTGTATTGAGTAAACTACTAGACTTCGTGCATGTTAGTTATTTTGGGGGATTTAAGAGTGCTCTCTAGCTGTTTTTAGCGCCATCTTGCGGTCAGATTGGTTTTATTGTAAATATTGAATAAATCAAACAACTTAGAACAGCTTGCGATGTACCGCCACCTGCGAGGAATTTTTCTGCAATTTTAAAAAAAAGTTTCATCGAGATCGGTGCAAAATTCAGCCTACGAAGTTGCGGGAATATCTGTATAGTTTTGTTGAATTTTTCCCGCAAATTTGTGGGCTCAATTTCGCACCGATCTCGATGAAACTTTTTTTTAAATTCGCAGAAAATTATTCTACCGGTGGCGGTATAATTGGTCTCCTGCATCTTTGTTTTTAAAAATCATTATTGGCAATATACCAATTTGGCCACTAGAGGCGCCATCGTCGCATTTAAAAAGATCTTTTTATTTTTTGATGAAACTATGACTTTCATAAATTGAAGTATTTTCCTGTACCGTCGTGTGGTATCATTGAGTTTGGTAAATATTTGCTCGGTGGTGCCTTGTTTGTATATTATACTCGCGAATCGAGAGCAAATTTTGTTAGATGCGTCTGCATTCTACTAAACTAAGGCGTGCAATCTGTAGAAATTTGCAATATTTGTACTCCCTCAAATTTTTCTTTGCTTCCACGTAGCACAGAACAAACCCACCATCCATTCAATCTATACGGCATTATTGTCTCTTCAATGACGAGCAATCCATCTCAACCAGAATGCATTATTATCCTTTCGTGTCTTCTCCTGAATTTCTATGGCACTATCACTTATTACCCTATTGTCAATGGTAACCAACATATCCAGAGACACGCCCCTTTTGAATCGAAGTAATTTCTTTCCTTTGGATTCCTCTGCTAACATTCACCGGTAATTACATGTTATCTTGAACCCCAAGGACTACAGCGATCTTTAAAAAATTTTCAACGCGATTTTACGTTTGTTCTTCGAGTTTTGACATCCGAGGCCAACCTCGCTCTGATCTCTACTAAATTTCAATCTAAAGAAAAGAAAATTTCGAGCATTTCCTTCAAATCGCCATCTATCTCCATTCAACAATCTTTCACACGAAAAAATAACAGCGCAACCTTTTTTCCCCGCAAAAATACGCAATCAATACGATCTGGTCAGTGATTTCACACTTGGAGGGATCAAGGCTCCGTAAAGCAATTTCCGACGAATCGTTTCCACCTTGTAGTAGTCCTTGCAAAATAAGGAAGTGGTGCCAGAGACGCGATCAAGAGGGTCTCCGAGAGCCCTAGGTATCTCATTAACCGACACGAATTTGACACGTTACCCGATCGACTGCTGATCACCTATATAATCGAATTACGCTCACGCGGGCGTTACACCCTCTCACAGTGGAGCCTTTTTTTTAGCAGGATCCTCGGCTTTCTCACTTTCTCGTATCCCGCATCTAATGCCCGAGAAGAGGACAGGATGTACGTGTAGATGTTGAAAGATGAGATGGAGTCGTTTAGTTGGTCTCGATCGCTTCTTGTGAGAATCGAAAGTGCGAAAGTCAGTGTTACGAAATTTGGGACTTGAAACACGGGCTATTTGAGATCCTTGAGAGATTCTACTCTTGTGCCTCACCTTGACTGCCTCAATTTACCAAATGATGAAATAGACAATCGAGCATTAACAGGCACCATTTTTCCGGCACTGCATGGAATACATTTCTAATAGCTTACGAAAATCCATGTTTCCATCGAAACGATGTATTCTCAAAAAATAATGTACCAATGTTTTCCACTACTTCCTCGATGTATCAAAGACGGAAGCTCGATCGAGTATGATGCCACACTAAAAGTAATATAATAATTCGTATATACCCACTTGAATCATTCCAAGCTCGCCCATGTTATCAACTTAGCTCTGTTTTGTGACTTCCTCTATATTTATCAAGCTCACATTATGATTAAAGCTTATCTGTCTCATAGCGTATCAGCAGTGCATTCATAACCTACCAGAGTTTGTAGAGTTTCTGAAATACATATTTCGAAATTGTTACCCAATTTTTCAAGCTTACATTGTGGATATTATCGAGATCGTTATCATAACCGAAAACAGACCATATCCCTCTCATATCGAGTTCATGACATAAAACTATATAATGGCTGATGAGTTTAAAAACCACTACCGTTCATGAACATTCAGCTGCAGTTCATTTCACGTTTTACGATAGGAAAATTTTACACAATGAGCAGACTCAATATCGACCTGGAAGATCCTCATCTAGAATTAGCTCTGAACAAATTTCTGGAACTAGAATTAATCGTTGGTCAACTAATAAAATGAATGAATCATATATTTATACGGTAGAATAATTTATTTTTATCATTCTAATTTAAAAATGCCGTTTTCAAACGCGGTTTCAAGATTCTCATGATGAAAAATCATAATTGCCCGGCGTTCGCACGCTCATTTCGGGAGCGGGGGACTGAAATGTCTTATGTGCCCGAAATAAGTGTACGCGCCCACGGCAGTAACGCGCTATTATGTCCCACGATAAGTGATTCTCAAAATTTCATTAAAAAATAACCAATGGAAATCCATTCCTCGTGTGAAACATTGGAAAATGTCCCGATTGGTCCCATGCCTGTGGAAGATCCCTTACAAAGTTTGAGTATGTGTCTAGAGCTAAAACACGACGACGCCATTGCACGAGCTCGACGAATGAACTTTGCGTGTCCACTGAGTCAGTGGCGTATACACAAAACTTGCGTAGGAAGAGAACAAGTATTAATAAATATCTCTCTGGACAAACCGGCGATAGTCACAAGACTCCACTTTTACCCACACTTGCCACAGCCTTGCACCAACTTTGCATAAATGTGTGATTTTCTTATGGATTATCTTCTAATTTTGTACATCTTAGCTTTGCCGCAGATGATGCTGTTGCAAGAGTATTTCGGATATTGATCTGTCGCGAGCGATTCGATCCCTTCTCTTCTCCGGGTGTCTCGTTGTGATCGTGTTCCATTGACTCGACGACGACTGGTTTTACCAATCGGGCCAAGAGAGGTCTAGTCGTGTTTTTTTTTACCGTCTCTAGGAGTCGTTCTCTCTCGCTCGCGCCATACAACTCATTCCATGCTTTGACCAGGTGAACACAGATCATAAGCCTATCTCTCGGCGAACCATTCGGTGGTCCTCTGGAATTTCAATTTTTTTTCTCTTCATACGATAGCAACTTGTCGCAGCAGCAGCAGTAGGCTGAAAGTTTGGGTGACTGACCCAAAGAATTTCAAACGCTTGCTTCTGCTGGCAATTATTGTTAACTTTGACTTTACATTTTGGAAAGTTTTCAGCCGCCTTTCTTTTTCATTTTCAGTAAAATAGTCAAAAATAGGGATAAGTGATGAAATTGCAGCTAATACAAACAGTAGATATGTACTGAATTGACAAGATGGATAAATATTTAATATTTTCTATTCTATTCTGTGTTCCGGCTGCGGTACAACGAAGATGATTTTGATTCTCAATTATTTTATCGCGACGAACAAATATTTGATCCAACAAAATCTTTTTGCATATACAAAAAAATACTCTCGAAATGAGCAAATTTCAATTTCTCGAGACGCATTTGTGGCTAATATTTGAAAATGAGATAGTGCGCCAGGATTCACTGCAAGCTACGACGACGCTCGCCAAATTTTCTCGCGATCTGTCCATCTCGCGAGCGCGCGAGGGTGAACGATGACGAGAAATAAACGCCAAGCCTCGTAATCTGCCACTGCAGAGCGCACGTCGAGTCGTTGACCCACTTATATGGGTACACCTCGCGCCGAGAGCAAAGAAAAACGGGGTGGCCCTGTTAGAGAAAAGCCTAGATATTGAGCCGTTCAACTTTTTTTGAGAGAGCTTTTTTCACCCAACCCCTCGCGATCCAGAAAGACTGTCTGTGTGAAACGTGTCCACGTGTTTTTGTATATGTATCCACAGGTTGGTTATAGTTTCTTTGCGAATGTGTTGACGTTCACAGAAACGACCCCCGGCCTGAATTTGCGATCTTTTGATGCACAAGTCTGAGATACTCCGAGACTAGTTCAGAAGCTTTCATGACTTGCCTAGTTTTCTATTTGCAGAAAATGGCTTGGTTATTGTTTTATTCCCTCAAGTGAAGATTTACCTCTGTCTGGCTGATGAAATTTTCAGTCATCGGATTCTCAAAACTGGAAAAGAGTGTATTTCATTTTTTTGGAATGCAAGCTTTATGGTTTACAATCATCACAAACAATGTTCTTGTAAGAATAATTATTCTCATCCAGATAACTAAATCAACACTCGTTTCCAATATTCTTGTACACTATATTCAAACTTTGAGATTCAATCATCATACGTGCCTTATTTTGACCTTTTTGAATTTGTACGATGCATATCATCGTATCTGATGTCTCGCCGAGACCACAATGCATCATCCAAAAGAGAGCGCGAGGTGACAATGGATCCAATTGCCACAAAAAGAAAACCATTTGAAACATTGAACTATAAGGATCACTTACAAGAAATGTTTTCTAGACGTAAAATTGAGTCCGATAGGAGTGTAAGGAATTCGATGTGTTTGGCGCCCCCCGGTGCCATCATTACTATGCCATCAGCTGATCGACTCAAAACGCCCGGGGCAGCAAATCAATACTTCAAAAATCCCGCAGCATTATTGAAATAATCCCAATAAATAGCGCACACTCATCGAGAATAGGACTGATGACAAATTGATTCAAGATGAGCTTAGAAAACGACATCCTACATGATCAAAATCGTCGTCCTAAGTGTACAAGTTGCCTCAGAAATCTTTGTAGACTGTTGAAATAACTATCTGAGAGTCGAGGGAGTTTTGGAATTTTTCTTCGTTTTCAGATTTCATTTTTGACTTTCACAAAAGCAGGGTGTCTACCGGTTCTGTCAGTTCTTCTGGTCCTTAGAATGACTACACTTAATTACCGGCTCACACACATTTTGGAGACGATTGGGCGCTCTAGACTTTGATTTCAGTCACTCAGGATGCCGTTTTTCTATCAATTTTGCATCAATCTATCGTTAGTTGCATTCTCAATGAATATGCGTATCATTTATTGGGAATTACTCGATAATTCTTCGGGATCGTTGATCATCAGTCTGCGGCCCCGGACACTTTGGGCCGATAGCTGATGGCCTAATAATTTATTTAAGAAAAATCAAATTGAATAGAGTCAAGTGTGACGATAACACTTCGAATTAGCAGAGATATCAACAGGTCCATATCGAAGTCCACATCCTCTGCACGCAGGAGTGTCGCGTGGACTCGGTGCATGCTTTGCACATGCCCACTTGCGGTTTTGACGCGGCTGCTACATAGTTTACTCGTTCTCAATCGAGATATCTTGCATGCTTAATTCGCGAGATACATGGAAAGACACGTATTGCAGTGCGGATATCACGCTATGATGCCGGCTACCACGGGTGTTACATTAACTCAAAATTCAGCACGCTCTCGAACGTACTCGCGTATAATATATGTGTACGCATTAGCGCTCCATCGCAGCGTAAGGTTGCATCCACAAATATGCGCATGCATGCATATGCAGTGCACACGTGCACATGTGCAGCTCATCAAACTTTAGCCAGAATCAGACGGAAGTCGTCGAGTTCTGCTTTGGATCAGTCGGTACTGAAGCAAGGACACAAATGGATCCAAATTAGAAATCATCAGAAATTCTCTGATGCGAGCCCTTCAATCTTTGATCAAGTTCGATGAGCTGCACGTGAGCAGTGCATGTGCGCAGTGTGTGCGGTATGCATCATTTGGGGGCACACCCTAATATGGTACAGGTCCAGAGTCAAGTTTACTTGGTTGATCTCTTTGCGTATTGTACAGCCTCACGGCTATCTATATACTTTTACTAATAATTGGAGTGCAGTTACTATTACAGCTTGTCGCAATTGCCCCTTCTCTTTTCTGAGCTCGTATATAACCTAATGGTTGATTCTAGAACTCTCGCTTTTTCGACGGTCCGTGTTATGGTGGCTCTTGTGCATTTTTATTTGTAAGTTTTCTCCGGGACCGCTTATTTGCAACATTCTGTTCGACATTTAGATACTCACACGTTTTTTATGTGGATTTCCTCTTCAATTGAATCTATCAAATAGTTGTCATCATTGAAAATCACGTTTATCGCAGTGAGGAGAAAAATTGTTTAAAAAGCCATATCTGTATCACGTGATGTGTGAACATTCCTATTTTTTCATCATCGTACAGATCTTCGACCGGTGCTAGACAATATTTCATGTCATCGCTGACTTGAATAAATCATTTTTTAATAAAAATCTCCCTCAACTATTCTAAATCTCCATGAAAGCACAATGGCATAGATAATCATCCAACTGGGTAAATTTTTCGCGGTTGGTTGTGCAATTTCATCTTCCTCATATGAAATTTTGCCCAAAAGAGAAGTACAATTAAGATCATCCAGGTTAAATGGTCTTTGTTGATAATTGCTCGACGGGTGTGTGCAAAAAAGCTCTTGAATATCATAGACTTTGATATCAGACTTATCATGGATTCCATGGATCGCTATGCCGTAATATAAAATTATCAGAACATTGTCGAACTTGATGTTGGTGAGAAGCTTCTCCCACCCATCGTGAAATCTCATATTCTTTGTGTTCTCCCAACGCCTCTTCCTGTTTATCATCTCATTTTCATCGATATCTTCCTTTTAATCCTCAAAATATATATCTTCGCATTCAATTCTACATCGCGGACTTTCTTCTTCGGCTTTGACAGTAACATCGCTTTGCAATATATGTCTATATAACAATAGTAGCCTCCCCTCCTGATCGCTTCTGTATACCCATCATGTACATACATTTATGAATGCAATACTTGTAATTCTCGGCGCGCATATTCATAAGATTGTCCTTTTATATTCAAGCAGTGGCAAAGGTGCGCATGTGTGTGTACATGTGCGAGTGCATTTGATCTCTAAGCTCTGTGTAGTCTCTTATGAAAATTCATATATAATATATATGTTCAAAGAAATTTCATCCAGATGTTTGAGAGCGATATTGCAATGGCATGTATATGAGGAGGCTTTAAAGGTGTTACATTCCATCGAGATTAATGTTATTCGCTCACGTAATAAGTATACGTACAAAATTGCGTCTGATATTAGATATTGTTAATGCTGTGCTCCGGTATCATTATTATTCTTCAGCCAATCTGATGTACTTTCGTTCGGAAAGCTCTATCTATATATAGCTGTCTAATATGTGAGAGGACGATTTATCCTCATCGCTGCTCGCATGTGAGAGCTATAAAATTATGTAAGCGCGAGCCCTCATCATCTTCCAATTTAAAGCAATTTTGAACATTGAAATATACTCGCTCCTTGAATTAAAATACTTGTACGTGAGATTTAGATTTAATCTGCTCCTGACGAACCTGAAGTATTCAATGAAAGTATTTGCAGGATTCCAGAGAAAATATCGAATATCTACGTATTCCTCATCCTGCAATTCAGTCTTGTTCGTTATTTTCTCGATTTTAAACTATCTTTGTATTGTTTATGGTGGAAAACATGACTCGAATTGATGTAATATTTCTGTTGAATAAATATTTATTCAAAGTGAATTTTGATAAAAATAGGACGGATCAAATGACTCTTTCCACCAATATCAATTCGACAAAACGAATGCTTTCGTTTTCATCTTGCATTTGAATCGGCCTGGATGTAGGCAAATCCCAATCTCGCATCATTTCCTCACATTCACTTTGGCCACCGTAGAAACACGTATCAGAACAAAGGCTTACGAAAAGAAGAAGCTCCGCACGTGCATCAGTTGTAGTAATATACGCACCTAAACGCACTGCTCATTGCGCATTGCGCAGTGCGATCATAGTGCGATGTAATGGCAATGCGCAAATGCAAACGTCTAATAGCCCCCCCCCCCCTTGATGAATATCATCCCAAACGCAGTCATTGCTGTATTACACCATACGTGACGCGGTGCCATTTTCGAAAACTCTCATTACGAATGGCATAGGCCCGGGAAATAAGGCCCTGTGTTGCTATTATTATCCAGAGCGATCCGGAAAAGTAGCACAGCAGCATAAACCTTCGAGATTGACTGTATCGTTACGCCAAGTGTGGACCGGTAAGACTGATGATGTGTGCGTATTAGGTCGTCGTGGATCCAATCCAATTTGATTTTTGTGCGAGGGGTTTCAGGTAAAAGTGCCGAAAGTGGTTGAAATTTATCGATATGTACAGCGCGCAAGCCATCCGAGGGTGTACGTACGTTGAGATTAGTAAACAGAAACTGTATCGAATTGCAGTATGCTGGGGATGTCTAATTTGGCGTCTAACCACCGATTTGAGGTTTTTTCTTGCTGGCTTGATGCAAAAATTATGAGCTGATTCTTGTTTTCATCAGAAGTCTCGGATGAAGGTGTCAATTGTCAGTGAGAGTTAAGAAGGAATTATCTTCAATTCTACCATAATTATACCGTTTGCTCCACATTGCAACAGAAAATAATTTTACTTTATTTCTCGCGTAATGTCTTATCTTAGAGTCACCATTGTCAGTTCAATTAGTCTCATTCAGTTTCACACGCATTAATATTGACACCAAAGATGAGTTGAAAAACATCGAAACTCATCGAGCAATGACGTTATTCTCCGTCAAATCGAAAACATTTTACTACTATAGTTACGCTACTTTTCAAGTAGATGCCCGATGATCATCAAAACACGCCTGTACAAACATTTTACGAGCCCTCACAGTTGAGTATGCGAAGAAATTTTTGTTAATTTTTGAGCATTTATAAAAATTTACTCAATTTTTCACTTTACATACCAAATTTCTAAACGTGTTGATCTCGTTCTTACACATATAGGTTTTACCGTTGAATTATTTTGCTATTCATGTGTGAGGGGTTGCTTTGTGAAAATGATTTAGTGTTTTGATCGAATTTATTTGCTGTAAAAATCTCTACTATCGATTCGAGCGAGATAATAATTCTCCCACCTAATAGTTAGTTCATAACCGCTCGAGTATAATCCATGTATAAATTATTTGCTTTCGAGAAGAAAAAATTCAATCGAAAAATCTTGGGCATTATTCAACTCACAGAGTCAACTAACAACGGTTCAGTTAGCCTCTCTCGATGTGAAACAGACGTGTCAGCAACCCCATTCAAGATTTGAATGAATCGTAGCACACCTGGACTACCCTTAATATCTTTAAATTAATGTTTTCATGGTCCATAACAAGTATTTTTCATCAAAAAGAGGACACGAAGAGGGCAAAGTTGAGCTTTGCGATGGACGCTCGTACGCATGAATATGACATCACGGCATCGAGCAAAGCCGCACTCGCTTTGCTGCAGCAGCGATAGACTCGCAACCTCCTTTCACTTTCAACGAGCTCGTTGCGGTTCTGTGGCACGCTCGCCGCGGCCTTTCTGTCTCCGTCCTCTGTCCTCTTTTGCGGTCGCGAGCGGGCCACGTTATTTTACATTTCATACTTGTATATCGCGAGGATGTGTTTGATTTTACAGAGTGCTAAAGAGATGTATCAGAATTCATACAATTTTTGTAAAATTGTGGTTATGGCAATTTAGCTCTGATTTCAGCTCGCAAAGCGATTTTCGATAAAAATTGTTCAAATCTCCAGCAGAATTATTGCCGTCGTCGACGACTAAAGTGTGAATATATCGATTTGATGCAGCGTATTTCAGGTATCAGAGAGCAGCTGATAGCTTGGAACAACTATCGACTGTCGATCGATTGACGCTCAGATCTTACATTAGGTATAACCTATATAGACTAAACTGGTTGTGTGGAGCAATCGAGACTAGTTGCCTTTATACATCAGCGATTTCGTCGTCACACCATCGAAGCCGAACGAAGCGCCACGCCAATCTAGCATAGTGTAAATCGAGCTATGTACTATGCACTCGATTGTAATTCACGACGATTTCGATTCGATCTAGGGTGGTAGAACGAGGGCAGTCATTGCAGACTCTTAGTTCTATAACCCGCTCTATACTAAATTGCGGGTCGGCTGGAACGTACTTACCGCGAGCAATAATCTACTGCTGATCGAATGATTCTTCTCTTTTTTACGCGTTTCAAAATAACCTTGAATTCTCTATCAATTATAGACATTTCTTTCTGACAAAATAGATACTTCTTCGATCTGGTACACGATATGATACGCATCATCTTTGTGATTTCCTAGGATGTATTTTATTGGCGCGCAACTATCTTAATACTTTTGGAGACGATCCTAACGTTCTTGTATTTTGTAGTGCCTGGTGAAGGGTCCAAATGTCCATTCCGTCCCCTTGCTGTAGGCAACTGAACTTCGACTTTCCAACCTATACTCTTATATAGTCGAAAACCCCTATGTGTGGCTGTGCACTTCTTGTAGTACTTTAAATAACATTATCGATCATTTCGCGAATCCAAGTTGAACCCTCAGTTCCCGCACAGCTATCCGACATTTTGAAGACGGGTTTGCACCGAAACTGCTCGCACAGCACTAATTACCGTAGTCAAGTCCCCACTATGATCTCGATGCCTAAATACACTTTATTCTTGCGTAACATCAGCCGAAAACTCGAATCCGCAGCCAAACGCACCATTATAAATTGGTTTTCAGAATGGAGTACACAATTTTCAGTCAATTCTGTCCCCATCTTGTGCTACTCCGTGGCGCATTTTCTGGAAGTACTTCATTGCACTCGACCAAATTTATGCGGAAAAAAGTCTACGATTAGTTGCCGAGACATGGAAATATTTTTTGAGGTGTAATGTCAATTATCCGTCCCAAACTTGACATATTTTTGTCTGGCTTTGAGACAAGTAGCTCTCATTACTTTTTTTGTGCTCAAACGAGCGGGAATCAAGTGCCACGAGCCACTGGAGGTCGTATAGGACTAAAATAATGTCTCATCCAATCACTCCTCGTGACGTTTTTGGGATCAAAAAATCTCACTTTTGGCGGAACCACCCACATATCGGTACGGCTGACGATGAACTAAATCGCGATCGAGCCGATCAATGCCTGCGATCCTGTTTCTCTTTTCGCGCATTACATAGGTGAAGCGAGATCGGTAAAAAGAATCAGGCGGATATATACGGGTGGCATTTAGCACGCGCCAGGCCCCAAAGTCGCGAAAGACATTCAGAGGGAGAGCCAAGCCCCTGCTGCATGGCCGCCTTTGTTTGCCGTTTTGATATCCGCCCACACAAGTGCTGCAGTCATATAGCCCACTGACACAATCTTAGTAAGCGGGTGGTGTGCATGTCTGTGTGAAATAGACAATTTATGTGTATAATAGTACCACGTGGGCACTCCGATTAATAGCTTGTTCAATTGATGCAATATTTTTATACGACCGTATGAATGTGAAAAAATGAATAGGTTATCGTGCGCACCTAGGATTAAGCTACTCTCTCTGCATTTTTTGAAATTGGATTATTGATGTTTGAAGCTCACACATAGCTTGCACACCTGATGTGCAGATTCTTTGCCGCGTGTTTTATAAAATTCACGCCGAATCTCGATGCGCAAAGCGAGTGGATTTCATTTTAAAGGCACGTTTAAGGCTCGAAATCGCTCGCAAATCGTTTGGAGTGTAAGTGTATGCATTGCCAAGCCAAATTTACAAGCACGATTTCGATAAATGACTGCGATTTCAACTACTGCTACAAGAGATCTTTTTAATAGGTAGGCCTCTTTTTCTGGTGCGAATAGCACATATTTTGCATTCCATAGGTCAACATTTCAAATCCTCTCTCTCTAGGACTTAGGGAGTTATTACCGCGATCTTTTGATTCCTTTCGAGCGATAAATCCTTGTAAACATCACGGTTTTATGGCGCACCTGTGCGAATGCTTAAATGATCCACCACTCACGATTCAAACGTTTGAATGGGCTGTATTTTCGCTCATTTCAACTATCGCGCACCAGTTAGATACCACTATTATGCCCTTTTCGATCCACATGCCTCGAACGGGTTAAAAAAAAATTTAGGAAGTATGTGATGCGCTGCGATGAGAAAAAGTATAATCGCGGTGTGACGCTTGCTTCGACTTCCGCCTGCTTCGCATAGCATATCATACTAACACAGACTTATCCCACACCAACGAGTAAAAACACGTGGTGGCAACCAGGTAGCCGACCTCGCCCTCCTCATCCTCCTCTTGTTCCTCCTCTTGATCCACACACACGTCACCGGGGGGTTTTGAGTCGGGGCGCACTCAGAGGTACTATATAGGATATACACCTATCTCGCTTCTACGTCCGTTCGTGTGGGCTTATCACGTGATCGCAGACTTTTCGCTCTCGCTTTTGGCATCTATATAATATGAGCCCGATGAGCTCGCTTTTTCGCATTCCTAGATCGTACACTTCCTTCTCGCCTCGGGGGCCTAAATTTATAGATATACAAAGCTCAGGCCTGCGGTATAACCCATGAGTATATACCAACCGGCAACGGCCGCCCCCGCCCTCTTGCCTTTTTTTTTATGGCTCGCCCACCGCGCCCGCTAATATTACACATTTATACTCACATACGAAATGTACATACAAACAATGCGTGTGAGCCATTATACACGCACACTCGTGTATCTGCTTCGTCGTTCTGTCGTATAGGCACCACTGATTGACCAAAATGCGCTGTTCCTAGAATGAATCTTACTTCTGCGAAAGAGGAGGAGTATATAGTAAAGGTTTGCACCCGCGCCTCGTATTGGCCTGACCGCCTGCCTCTGGAATATATGCTCACGTGATATTTTGGGATGAGGCGATACGATGTGAATGAAATTTTTCTTCTCTTTTGTCTCATTGTGGGCCAGCCGATTGCTTCAATCATTGAGCGTGGGTCGCAAATCAGGGAATTGATCGACGTGTTATCGGTTTCTCGATCTTCCATTTGATGATTCATAAAAATAATCGTTCCTGACTTATCTCTGTCTGTATTATTGCCAGTGCACTCTGTAATCTTGAGCCTTGTGCAAAGTTACTTTTCATTCATTCATTTTGCATTTTATTGGTTCCTTCCGAATGCTTAACTTTTCATTGATAGCAAGATCTTAACAAACACGCAAATTCAAATTTAGTAATTTTACCCATTTCTATCATTTTAGGTGCTTCCCCCATCGAATGTATCTTTATAAACGGATTTAATTTGAACTCAGCACGATTTTGAGATGAAAGTAATTCACTAACGTGGCATCGCGGTGAAATTTGCAAATTGAAGTGCCACCGAATTCCGCGCTGCGATTTTATGAAAAAATAATCTGCAATTTGACAACTATCTTTTCACATTTATGACTACCATCGGTGGAGATTGAAATTTAGATTTAGGGTTTAAATGATCACATCTATGCCATCTCATGTGGACGTTTACGATTGCGAATCACGACGAATCGAGAGTTCTCAATCGACTCATCATTTTGTCAGCGTGGTCACCTCGTTACCCACTCATATATATATCTATAGAGTACATGAAGTTGATATTGAATGCAGCTAACGAGTTATCATTCTTTTACTTTCAGCTGTGAGAGCAGACAGGATGCGCGGTGGTAGAAACAAATTTGGACCGATGTACAAGCGCGACAGAGCGCGGAAACTTCAGATGATGAGACAACGCCAACTCGCAATCCAGACGATACGGGGCAGCTTGGGTGATCCTGCGAGCTATCCGGCAGCAGTGACGCCCTTCTTACACATAAAACAGGAGATACAGATACCACAGGTGTCGTCACTCACATCGTCACCGGACTCGTCGCCCTCGCCAGCGGCCGTTGCTGCGGGACTCGTTACGACGCAGGCTGGAAGCGTGTCCGGGGTCAGTCTCATATCCGTTAATCATTTTCAAAACTAATTTTTATTCGTTCTCAATCAATTTTTTCAACTACCTCGATAGCGATAACTTCCTCTCAATATGGTGGATTTTCAAATTTTCTTTCTTCGTCTTCTGTATTTTTTCATTTTTTTTGTTTGAGCTCAATTAAATCCAGAAATTTTGAATAGCCTTGCAAGCTCGAAATGAGATTTTTATTGTTACTTGACTGTTGATTTTTTTTATCAAACTGTCAATTTTTCGTTTTAATCTTGGCTGCACCTTGATGAAGAAGGCTTTCTATCAGACTCATTATAAACTCACACGAAATAGATTACTGAATAAAATTTGAGTCAGATCAATAGTATGCGCTTAGGAAGCAAAAATATGCATATCATTCTGCTTTTTTTACATGTTGTCCGTGTTCTGTTAATATCGATTCAATAATGATCTACACTTATAAAGACGGCAATTAATCTAATATGTATGGGCACCGTCTTCCGCCTTTCTCAATCAGTTTTTCATGTATTCTTTTGAAAAATGAAAGTTTAGTACCTTATGAACTGAAGGAAGTCATGAATATTCGCGAGGAAAGGCTTTCCTTCAATAAGAGTGTTCTAGGGCGTTCATAAATTATGCGCATCAAATTTGATCCGGCTTGTGCGTTTCACGCCTTACCGGCTGATCCAAAACAAAACTCGAGGGAGAACGATGAACGATGTCGTGAGACCGATGAAAAAATTCACGAGCTGGCTCAAACTTGGTGAGTGGCGTGGCGCATGAGCCGGCTTCCATGCGCTTGACTTGTGGACACGCCCTAATGTTCGAATGAATCTTCATCTCACTTGGCACCTGCTATTTTGAGGAAATCGTGTCTTTCATAATTGAGATCATGTGTTTCGGAATGATTTGCCTAAAGACGATAATCTTACGAGAACTGTAAGACTCTTGATTCAAGAAGTGGTATTTCGACAAAGCTCTGTTTCACATACAACTATTTAGAAGTTACAACAACAAAAACTGGATGAATCAAAGAATCTCGCGCAATACCATCTATGATGCCCTGTCTTTATCTGTTATTTAGCAGACAATCAGCTGGTTGAAAACCGAAAAAACGCCCAGCATTCTACAAAATCACTTGAATAGATTGATCAAAATGATAATGAAACTCTGATTTTGCCCATATGGCTCATAACTTTTGCGAACTGCGTTATCTTCCGGAAAAACTGATGAAAATTATTTATACAAAGTACTTTCAAGTAAATCCATAAAATTTATCATGATATTTTTCTAATTTGCAATCGATGCAGAGCGGCCAGCATCAGCTGATCGCACCATCGACGCAGGCATCGCTATCGACGAGCGGCCTTCATGGTCCAAACTCCGGCAACTCGAATCCACTCGATGGCAAACTTTGGCAAGCCAACTCGACGACGCCCAGCCCCAAGGGTTTTGCCAGCTTCGGAGATCATCATCTCCACGGAGGTCCAGGAAGTGGTGGAAGTCTCGGCAGTGGTTCTCATCATCCTGGCAGTGGAGTCGGAGCAACTTCTCAACATCAACACTCGCACCATCAACAGTCACACCAGACGCACTCGCATCAACAGCAGTCGCATCAACAGTTATCGCATCAACAGCAGCAACATCAACAACAGTCCGGTTTAGCCGGTTCGCTCAAAACCAGCCCAATGATCAGGGATTTTGTACAGTCGGTCGACGACCGAGAATGGCAGGCATCCCTCTTTGGGCTATTACAAAATCAAACCTACAATCAGTGCGAGGTTGATCTTTTCGAGCTCATGTGCAAGGTTCTCGATCAGAATCTCTTCTCACAGGTCGACTGGGCAAGGAATTCCGTCTTTTTCAAGGATCTCAAGGTTAGCATATTCATAACTACCCGTAAGAACAGCTTCGCTCTCTCGCGGGCCACCCTGTATCGTGAACAATAATATTATCGAAAAATATCAGACTAAATTTGTCGGGCTTTTCAATTCAAGCTCGTGGTTCTCTGACGCATGACGGCCTCTTTTCCGTTTACAAGTATCGGGTTGTGATTTTTTAATATTTTCTTTCTCATCAGAGATATTATTATACTAGCTGTAAGATGGTGTCAAGCTACACAACCTGTTGATTCATATTACTGCTAGATCCTTGGACTTTTTCATTTCAAAGAAAATCATGAGCGTTTGGCAAATTGTTGTAACTCTGGCACCAGTTTGTTCGACTATGACCAAAATTCTACTCAAGCTCAGCCATTCATTCAGAAGAGTATAATTAAGCAGACTTCCCACCTTCTTCACTCTCTCAACTCTTTCTTGTTTATCTAAAGAAAGATTGATCGATTGAAAAAATTGGATTCCAATGAATGTCATAGGCACAGAGAAATCTACATATTCCGTTCAATGAACTTTGCTAAAAACATCAATGAATCAATTGACTGTGATGGTTCAATTTTCTGATCGAGTTATTAAGTTTCTCAAGTGTTGACAAAATCCAACGATTCTCTGTAATTTCATGTTTTTCTATCGAATCAGTTGCCATTCTTACCATCATCCAAAGACATAATTTTGTGATGCGTATGCGCATTAATTAAAGAATCATCTCACAGGAATTTTTAGCCTCGTGGGTGATAGTGCACAGACAAATTTATTGTGTGGAGTATTAATAAGTGATTCCCTCAACGTGTATCATTTTCTACCGTAAATGTGTTTATAGGTTCGCATCGTTTCGCGATAAAATACAAAGGTTCGATTGTACTCTCAGAGTTGCGACGATGTCAGTTTTCTATCCGAGCATACAACTGACCTACTGTCGAGTATTATATATATAGTGTGAGGAGGATTGGGGTAAGGGAGAGGAAGGGGGGAGGAGTAAACATTGATTCGAGACTGTCTGACGTCTTCGGCTATACTACGATTATCTGTCCATATAAAAAAAAAATACACTCACGCGGGAGACACTTTTTTTTTTAAACGTTCCATTGAGATAGAGAGAATCAACGCCACGATGTCTGAAACAAAGTATTATGCGAACTGTCAATAATAATCGTGTAACGAACGCGGTAAAACGGATATTTTATGCGCATATACGCATGCATCTGAGCAGCAAACACAGAGCTCTGCCCCAGAAATTGAAAGTTTATTTACTTGCATTTGCAAATCGGGTCAAGACTTGTTGATTATTTATGCGGGTATGTAAATATCGTCGCGAAACGAAGGAATTTAATTGCAAAATTATGCTTAACGCTCGCGTATATAGTGTGCAATTGATATTGTCGATCGTGGCTGCTGCGAGACGCGCGTTTTGATGTCGGTTTTGCAGTGTAAGTACCACGGATTGGTGCAAGCTTCTGCAATGCGTGTACAAGTACGTGTGTAAAAGTTAGACAGAGAGAGAGAGAGAGAGAGAGAGTGAGGATTGAATTTTCCATTTGAGAGCGATAAACTCGTCGTTAAATCTCATCTAATCGAATTAAGAAGTCTGTGAATCCGGTTAGCGCTCTTAGTTCAGCTCAGCCCAGTATACTGCCGTCCATCGTAACGTTATATGGTGATAAATTCTCAATATTCTCGGCAGCGCAACGAAATTTCAGTAGCTTGCGAAAGGAACTCGTCGTCGCTGTAATATAGCCAAACTGGTGTACGCCGTGCTCGTGAGCATATATACTTTTACGGGGGGACAGCAGCAGAAGTAGCTTGCTCGAGCTCTTGGCCACTTTTATATATGAGGTCCGTCGAAAGTGAGAATTTCAAAAGAGCCTCTTCGTGAGAGAGAGGTCTGCCACTGTAATGTAACGAAGAGCCACTTCTGTCACATATTATCTGACAACCATGCGCTCACAGTAATGGTAACCACCTCGAATTTACCATATTTCGCGTGAAAAAATTATCAGTTTGAAGAGAAAAAGGAGAAACCGCCTCCAACGGCCTCAATGAATCTACGTGCGACGCTGGGAAAAATGTCACCTGTTCTTTTTTCTTTAAATAATGTTGTTTCCCGTAAGTGAATCGTAATATACGTATATTCTCGCGTATATTTTATCTTGTATGTGGTGTAGGATGTAAAGTACACAAGGAGTGCGCCGGGAGGAAAAAAAGCGAGAGCGATTCTTTTTTTGCCCCTTGAGCGCGAGCGAGCATTGTCGACGCCTCAAAGCGATGTAAGCCTCTCGTATAGTTGCAGCGCTATACGTATGTGGCAGCATTTATACAGGCCGGCCCTGACCTCCTTGCGCTGATACATACTCTCTTATGCACTCGCTTGCTGCACTTACTTATACTTACTTACTTACTTACTTACTTACTCGTTTTACTCACATTGCCGGCGTCGCGCCATCGTGTATCTCATTGCCTACGTCCGACGTGTAAGGCCCTCATACCCCCAACAAAATAAATTTTTTTTTTTTACCCACCGCAAGGGATCGATTTCCGGAGCTCAAATAAGATGTGCCAGAGTCAATTATGTGGGTTTTTCTGTACCAATTTGAGAAGAATGAATATTTTGTCAAATTGTATCTGAAAAATTTCGAAAATGTTAGTGCACGCGGGCAGAATCAGCGAGCTTGCAAGCAAATAGCTATGAGTAAAGAACGAAACGAGGCGCTGATGAAAACGAGAGTGCGATGCCGCTTTCAATGAGGAGTTTGTATACTTGTGTACGTGGTAGTAAAGAGAGAGAGAGAGAGAGATCTCGAGGAGCGGTGTTGAATGGTATGGAGCGGGGGGGACGTATGAGGTAACTCCTCTGCTGCGGCGGCGCGGCATTGCACAATCGCTGAATGATTTCAAGCATCGCCTCATATCTAGGTCATAACAAGATATGTTTCTGGGTTACGGCAGTTACCCTAAAAGCGGGTCCACGTTTTTTATATATACATATATAATCGTTTCTCCCCGCCCTGTCATCTGCCCCCCTCCCCTTTCCCACCCACCTTTATTTATCTCTCACTTTTTATCCTCTCAAAGGCATCATAAAGCTCATGATGTGCGCCGGCCGTACTTATTAGAGGCCGCCTAAGCCGGCCGCACTTAATTAGCAACAATAGCCAAGATTAGTGTTTTTCAACCTCGGTATAGACCAATGAATATCTTTTTTTTAATCTCAGCTTCTCTTTCTCGCAATTATTTTTGCAGTCGTATCGGTACTGAATATATAACTTACAATCGCGAGGGCAATGATATTTGAAATATCATTGCCCAAAGTACATTGTTGAGTTTTCCCCCGAATCACATTGCAATTTGTATACTATTTACGATATGATGCTCTCGAAGCACGTGTGTAGTCGGTGTAGCAATAGGTATTGAAAGCTCCGCGCGCTCCGATTTTTGCCGGTGGCTTGCGAGATCACCGATGATGCCTTGACGATGGAATTACCATGTTCGCGTTGATGATTTGAGAAATGTATCGAGGATCGTCTTCATAATGTGCCCTTCAATGCCCTCAAATTTTTCGATGCTCGTAACTGACAAGCTAGTATCAATGAATGGCGTTGATGTGCAAGGAATTGAATTCTGTAATTCAGTCTGTTTTTATGCGAATGAAGTAAAA
Organism: Eretmocerus hayati; assembly: GCA_029851415.1. Taxonomy (NCBI): domain Eukaryota; kingdom Metazoa; phylum Arthropoda; class Insecta; order Hymenoptera; family Aphelinidae; genus Eretmocerus; species Eretmocerus hayati. The sequence goes on along the minus strand of CM056744.1, from coordinate 83,728,727 downwards.
TTGATGCCCGAGTCTACACTGCAAGAAATATGAATGAATGCAAATTCACCATCTAGATTGGTAAACACTTGACTCTGGGTGTGGCAATTTTACACGCCACTTGCGAACCTACTACTCTCAGAAGGTTATTCTAAAATCACTCACTCTTAAACTGGTGAATTTACACAAATATTTTTCACTATGTATGTCGTGAGAGTTTAGGGCAAGCGCATCGCAGTGCGTGTTTTTTGATCGCGCGTCAAAATCCCTTCCTCTCGAAACTCTCTACAAATTGTATAATTATTATCGCGGAGCGACTCGATTCGTCTCGAAATTTGTCTTGTTGTTCACTCTTTGAATCTTGTTTGATCGAATTTGATCCGCAAAAACGATGATTGATAATCCAGACAATAGAAAGTCATCATATTACATAAAAATGTAATTTTCTCTCTTTCTCTTGAACTGGATTTGAAGCATATTTTAGCGAGCAAACTGAATTTCAAAGCACGATATTTTGAGTGAGTACCGAACAATATTCTTCTCTATAATCATACATGTGCATTCCTTCACACACTGCACGTATATACGTACCAACATACATGTGTAAAATAACTGAGTTCTATACATCGCTCTCATACTGCAGATGATGTCCATCATATCGAGCATCATATAGTGCCTGCGTTCGAGTTTCATTTCAACTTTGCTCCTTGCGATGCGAGCTCGTGTTGAAATCATCACAAAAATCACGAAACCCTGCATTCGCCACGTCTTTTTTCTACATGCATTTAGTCGACTATTTCATTACAAAAAATCCATAATATTTAATCGACCAATAGCCATGCCGCGAGAGAGAGATAGAGAGGCAGAAGGTTTACTCTAAAATCAGAATTCATATTTGAGAATCAGATTATTAAAGTTTTTTTTCATGCTCGATTACACAGGTGGACGACCAGATGAAGTTACTACAGCACTCGTGGTCAGATATGCTGGTTCTGGATCATCTTCATCAGAGGTTACACAACAACCTGCCAGACGAAACGATGCTATCCAACGGCCAAAAGTTTGATCTGCTGTGTCTTGGACTACTTGGTGTACCTTCGCTTGCCGATCTCTTCAACAATCTCTCCTCCAAACTGCAGGATCTCAAATTCGATCTGTCTGATTACATCTGCATGAAGTTTCTCATGCTTCTCAATCATGGTGAGATTATTTGTCTGATTCCAACCACTTGTTAAAATTATTTTCAATATTTCGTGGAGCTTGCTACTGTCACAGTGATGAGAGCGTGTTGACACACTCGAAACCTACTGTAACTTCCGTCAAAAATAATTGCCCTGAGATAAGATTGAAGTTCTCGTCCGTTTTGTGGACTGTATTTCGGAGCTTAAATAGATAAAACTAATCTTGTTCTCTCCCTTGCGCTTTTCAGATGTTCGTGGGCTGGTAAACAAGAAACACGTTCAGGAAGGTCACGAGCAAGTTCAGCAGGCTCTCCTGGATTACACGTTAACGTGTTACCCGTCTATACCTGTAAGTATAATTTCTTCACCGTTTACTTTTTGTATCTCTTCAAAATCATCATTCCCTCTTTGGAACATTTTAAATGTCTGATGTAGCTGACTCAATTTTAATTTTGAAAAAATTTCAAGACTATCGTATTTCCCGTCAATACCTATGCCGGAACTCGCATGATTCCCAAATCATTTTGTTCTTGAAGCGATTTTAGTGTTGAATATTTGAAGGGCTCCAGATTAGACTGGTGTAAGTCCGTTTCAGATCTTCAAGAAATCTCTTAGATATTTCAGAGGCTGTTTTTATTGAAAATCATACATTTGGAAAATTCCAATGACGTTATTTGAAATACAGGGTCATGAATATGACGCAAAAATAATTCCGAAAAGTATCTACCGTTGGAAACATACTCCAAAACACCTAAACAACTTTCTGAAATTTTCAAGTAGACTCACACCGTTCTGGTCCGGAGATAATGATTCACATTCATCGCTGTAACTATATTCCTAATCTAGACGCGAAAATTTGCAAGTACACAAGCAAAGATCTTCAAATAACCATGGTCTAAAAATATTTTCAGGACAAATTCAACAAGCTGCTAGCAGTATTACCAGAGATTCACGTGGTAGCAAGCAGGGGCGAGGATCACCTGTACCAGAAGCACTGCAACGGTGGAGCGCCCACGCAGACGCTGCTGATGGAGATGCTCCACGCAAAGCGAAAAATATGAAGACGATTGCGTCCTGGTGAGCTCAAGCTCAAACTCGTAATTTGCCAAGGGCCAAGGGTCCTCGTTCGCAGCCTCAAAGTTGCAGCAGTTGTAGATACGGGTCCGGAAGCTGCCACCTTGACTAAAAGTCGAGCAGCCTGTTGCACTGCCAGCCACGGGTTACAAGTAGCCAATGCGGCTTGAGAGGCATCTATTACGAGTGCGGAATTCGAGCGAAATCAACAAAGTGATGGCAGCAGCAGAGCCTCCTCGTTATCGATTACTTGGAACTCAATAATTATTGTTATTATGTACAGGAGAACCGAGTCGAAACAAGGATGGATTGCGTGTAAAATATAGAGACGAAGTATATATTTTCTATATTTGATGTTGTTCAAGTTTTGGAAATGAAGTGTAACTGCGTGCGAGATTCGATTGAGCTGTGGTTATAGCGTTTGTGACGTTCGGATCTCAAAACGTGATTTTACATAGCCGCGAACTAGACCGAGCGATACAAGCCATTATACATAGTAAAAAACACGCAGTGCGCGGAAAATGTAGTAATTGCAAGATGCCTTGAAAACAGTACAAAGGGTGGTTAAAACAAAATTTATTGGTCAAAGGGCAGGAAACTTTTGTCTGAATAAGCAAAAATATTTTTCTAACATACCTAGACAAGCGAAAACCATTAATTTTTAAGCGTACACCACTGAAGCCTTGCTCTTGTTTCAAACCAACGTTTCCCCCAGCGCGATTCCGTGTTGAGGGTGAACTTTTATTTTTTGATCGCACTTGCATTCAAAATGGATATGATTGTTCCATCACTTCTAAGAGCAAACAAGAAAAAACACGGGTAAAGCTCCCGCGCTAGAGCACTGCATGTGACATTAACAAACTGACTTTAGCAAAAATATATATTGCGGCCAATCGTGCTTCTGACAGGGATTCAATGGGCATCATACTCGATGAGAGTGACAGAGAGTAACAGAATTTGTTATCAAAGTGATACGAATGAACATGTATACTTATTACATGTTGCAGGCGGTAAAGAAATGCGTGAAGCAGTGTGCAATTCGCTAGCAAGCGAGAGCCGCGTGTGGCATTTTTGCCATTCATGACCAACCATCTGCGCATTGGTAGAAATATTTTCTGGCAAAAACGAAACAAACGGTGAAAATTTGAATGAGATGAAAACTGCATTTTTGTCACGCTTGCACTCTGTAAAGCTATGTTATTATCGCTTATCGAATTGTAAATACTAGTTGATACATTCCAATATTCGTTGTATAGTATAATAACTTTCATGTTGAATATGTAATTACAGAATATTTTGTGTATAGTTTGATCGAGAGTAAATGAAATATATTTCTGTTGCTTACACGACGAAGCGGGAAAATTCAGTTAGCTACTTAACTTTCGTCTTTGACTAATCTCTCTCCTCTCAACTAATTTTCGTGTATACTCTTCTCCTTCAACTCTAATGTTCGTTTCTTTTGTTCTTCAAGTATAGGTGGCGGAAAACAAAAACGCTCGGAATAACCCACAAATTGCGATATTTTAATATTATTCTAAACTTACGATGAAGTGAAATTTCTGTTGCTTGAATGGAAAATGAATCATCAGAGCAAGGTTCATGTGGTCCTACACATTAACTAGCGTCTTAAGTTATAGAAAAATTGATGATTATTAAAGATCTAAAGATATATATTATAAATATATAAATAAAGGATATTGTCATATAGCTGTTAAAAGTACATAAGAATCTTTACTGTACGTTAAGAGTAGCCGCTACTACATCGATCGTAATTATTTTTCATCCGTAGAGTACACTATTGTTTAGGCCTTATAGTCAGAAAATTCTACAGTGCTGTGAAGGACGTTGTTGTACGACGTTTCTGTGGTACCTAAGCCATCATCGGTTTTGAATATACACGAACACTAGATCTTTTGAGTCAATTGTGACGTCAGATCAAAATTCAACAAAACGCAAAAGCAATCACAACGATCGTAAAACTTTTGAAATAACCAATTCTAACAGAAGCTCATCCTCGTAATGCAAAAGGAAATGTACAGATTTTTACTTTGTTTTCACCACGTGAAAGTACCTGACTTGTAATTTTTATTACTGAATATAGAAAGGTCACTATTTTATTACCGCTAAAACTCGACCACAGTGCACATTCGAATATATTTCAACCATTTCTGAATGATGGATGGATCTAGTTTGAAGATAATCAACAACATTGTACAGATTGAACTATATTCTCAACAAAAATTCTGTTGCGAGGGAGCTTCTGCATAATTTTCACAAAATCTGTCAAGAGAACGATCAAAAAAAGATCATGTTATTTTAAGAAGTGCGCGCAGTCAATATCAACAAAATTTTCTCATTGCCCAAATCATAGTTTTCTTGCGTTGAGCGTATATTGATTTTCAAATTTCCATCGTCCATTTTGTTCTAATTTGTGTAATCAAGTCCCATATGTATTGATCCATCCGATTACTCTTCGTTTTATCATTCAATTATATAATGACACAAATGTCTACCTCGTCATAAATGTATTAAGTTTTTTTTGTATTTTTACAATTTTAGTAACCGCATACCTCAGAACAAAGAAACCCCAATGCAATGATCTTTTTCATATTTTTTTTTCTGAAAACCGATGGGATAGCTGCTTTTGTGGGAATGCGATAATATCCCGTCACACCCATCATGAATCATTACCATTACGTGTCACTTTGATGTTACCTTCGTGATTAGTTTCGTTCATTATTGTACTTGCTTTATCATGTCAATCAATGTTCTTATCTTCATTTTTTGACTCTGTACACTTCTTCTTTCATCTTCAATAATTTGCGTGATTTTATGAATAAGAATAAAAATTTGTGAATTAATTCAGGCTGCAGTAATTTTTGTTAACCCTTTCATCAGTCGCTACTCATCTCATCATTTGTCCTTGCATGTGAGGCGTTGATCTGACATTTTCGTCAAGAGCGTTTTCTTCGTCGCACATTGGTAGAGAGTTGCCGACTTAACGTGCGTGTCTCATCCGGTTACTCCAACTTAAAATCATTTAGATCATCTTTCGAGTGAAAACTCTCTCTTCCAAGAGAAATACCTAAACTTTACCAACTTGATATACTTAAGTTCAAGGGTAGCAATCATTTTTTGAAAATAAAATTACCATGTTTGAATAGATTTTTATCAAATTTGAGAATTTTCAACATAGCCATTCTTTTTGTGGCAAGAAAATCGTACAGAAAAGACGATTGTTCATAAATGTATCGTTCAAATATTCTTTATTCACTACAATCACGTTAGCCGTTCCAAGCATGCTGAAATCAACTAAATTGAGTGTCCGTCAAGGGTTGCACAGCCGCATGAACTACAACTATTTGAAAAAGAGTTTAAAGTGTGGTCAGTATTTTTGAAAAATCTCTCCTAATGGCAAGAAACACAAGTAAAAGTCAAAAACAAAAATCTCGCTTGATCCGACGGTTTGACTTCTATGCGTAAAAAAAGACCAAAGAAAGGCTTTTGAATTTGCGACATTAAGAGAAAGAGAAATAAGAGTTGTGCTGAAGAAAATTCTACATGAACTACACAGCTAGAAAACCAATGTGTCACAAATTTGTGATAGTGGAGCTCATACCAATTATTCTGACTCGATGAGGTGGCGTTACGTGGGCGTGATAATAAAAACCATAACTCTCCATCAGTTTCAAGCGTTGAAATATTTGTGCAAAAAGTCTCTGCAGGAAATGAACGAGCACATGGCACGATGTATGTATGTACATACTTTTCGAATGAATGGTCATCACGCCGTTAATGTAACAGGCTTTAAAAATATAAACTGAATCTCGATAGATGAGAGAATTCGCTTTGCTCCTAAAATTGGCATTGAGATACAATGTGTCGTTAAGTTGAATAAAAACTTTTTCACAATCATTCAATCACAGTGGTCATGTAAACCAGTCTTTAGTCAAAACAAGAGTGCCCAATAATTCTTGAAAAGAAGGTGGGGTATCAAGCGAGTAAGAACTTGTGAAAAATGAAGTAAATAAAAGATTCATGTGAAAACTACTTTGTCAATTCAAAATATTTTGTTACAAGTATGTACAATAAATGATCTTTGGTGTTGGATCTATAGGTATAGATACTCCAAATTATTCATCTCGAGCAATAAAACTTGAACAATCATATCCGTCATTTTCGGAAAAAATTACATAAATCTGTAAGAACATGTGGGGAGATGTACTTGTGAGTTTAGTGAAAGGATTCACGCAGGATGCAAATTTTGTACGAGTTCTCGATATGTCCATCATAACAGAATTATGAAAAAGAGAAAACACTTTTTACACCATTAAACGTTCATCAGCTGAATAAACACATGAACGCAACAAGGAAAGTCTTTGTATTTCTCGAAAACTTTTTAAATAGTCGAAGTTACCTAGTTTTTGGCAAAATTTTCTGAGAGAAATACTATTACTTGCGCAAGCATGGTCTGTTTTTGAATATTCTCAATGCCATTGCAATTGCCAAGTTTCGATATTTTCTCATGTATGTTCCTTGAAATTGAAGAAAATCTCCCGACAAACTCTGTGCAGTCTTCCCAAGTTCATGTCATTTCTTACTTTGATGAATTTTACAATGTCATTATTTTTCTATCGTTCCTCTTAGTGAGGATCAGTCTTAAGAAACTCATTGTAAGCGTCTTCGTCCATAAGAGTTTTCACTTCTTGGGGATCGCTAAGCTCGATCTTGAAGAGCCATCCTTCATCATAACAAGATGTGTTGATCAAACCTGGCTTGCTTTCGACGGCTTCATTTTTTTCAATAACCTTACCGCTACACGGGCTCGTGATTTCTGAGGCAGCTTTGACAGATTCCAGAGCACCGCATTCGTCTGCAAAAAAGAAAATAGCTTGAGGATACGTACATACACATACACTTGTACCAAATGTTACCCCTTGTAAATGCGGGTCGATTGTGATTGATGCTGCTATTATCAGAATGACACTATAGTGTACGCTTCAACAAGTCTTGACAATCAATCATTAAAACTTCAATAGAGTTAGATCTCGATCTAGAAAATTTGAACTTTGAAACTTTTGATCAAGTTTGTATCTCTTGTTTCACCTCGAGGCATATTCTATTCTTCGCAAAAATTGATAATTACTCGGGGCAACTGCTTAGTTATGATTTGAAAAAGAGAATTTCACGAAGCTGGGAGAAATTAACTACAGATTGGGGTGGCTTATACTACCGATAGATCTGACCGATTGCGTCACATGACTTTCGATGGATTCATACAAATGTGCCTCACGATGATTCTGATGGGAAGGAATGATGCATGCCCAGTTTGGGTGGACAATTTGAGTTCGCTTCGAGGTTCGCTTCCGCACAAGCCAATTTTACTTCCTATACTTTAGTTTTGGCTTAAAATAGAACGTTTGATAAGGGTAGCTAGTGTATGAGGACATCGCATGGGCCTCACAAAAAATTTCCGTATTTTTCATGACGATTTTGATGATATTCTCGATGTTCTCCCAAAAGAGTTTACACAGTTCGTAACATCCATAAAGTTCTCACTCTAAATTCCTTGGAGTAGATTTCAATTTTAAGCGGGTGGAATTTCCACCCGAAGGGTTACTGGAAATAGCCTATCGAGTTTGACTGGAAATTCCAGCCCAAATAGGACTGAAACAATCGTCAAAAATAAACAATAAACTTGGCGGGAATTTTCAGATGAACAATCTGTAGTTCATGAAATTTATCGTTGTGAGTTATTAGTAGTATGCTCTTGAACTTTTAAACCGAAATTCGAGTTATACACGCTTCAGGAGAAGAGTTTCGCAAGAGATCTGATGTCCACATGACCTTGAACAACAATGCAAAATACTCACAAAAAGGAGGTTCAAATTTCACCAAACCGGATTAAATAACATATCCCTGCTAATGTACCATTTCTTATTGCGATGGCAAAGCTTTAGAGGCCTCCAATTGAAATCAGTTGATGAAAATCGACTCGTCTAACTGTCTGCCGATGTAGCAACCACGGAAGACAGGTTTTTGGACTCGAATAGAACGCCTTACTTTAATATTTGAAAGCTAATAATTCATGAGAAAAAGCCATAAATACAAAACTGGAATAAAATAAAATTTTCGGCATAAAAATAGTCTGAATGAATATTATTGGAATTACAATGTGATTTGGTACAAACGTCTTCGACATTAAAACTTCCACATTTGATTAAATTATTGGTCTAAACAGAAAATGAATTGGCGATATGTTCCCGATTTGTCCGATTCCTATCAATTTTTTATATACGAGCTTTACACACGCGAATAGCCTCTAGCTCAAGAATACATCAATCTTTTTCAATCATCGAGTAATCAGCCACCCCACCCCTCTTCATTTTTTAAGAGGAATTCGATTGTTCGAGGCAAAATTGGAGATGAAGATCATTTTTATTACCTTCTTTTTTGATGGACGAACCAATATCGGGCAGCTGTGCATATACAACATCCCCTAAGGCATCTTGAGCGTAATTTGAGATTCCAACTGTGCCGATTTTGCCATCAAGAGTCACCCATTCGTGTTTGTCGGTATACCTTCTTTCTGAAAAAAATGTACACGGATGGTCTCAATGAAAATCTTATCAAAATAAGCAGCCATCACCTTCTGCGATTGGATGATTTGAATGCGCTGAGCGACTGACGTGATCAGATGAAATTTTTCTCGATAGCCAGCTCTCGGACAGTATTTTTCGTCAGATATCTTTCTTTATCGCTGAGTGTGAAATCATAACTGGAGCTCGAACTTGCACGAGGCTTTCGGTCAATGATTTTGAAATCTTTGAAATAAACGAAAGTCCGAATGTCTTAGGAATTGCGGTTTTGATTTCAGCAGACGCAGCACTACAGAAAATGACACATTGAGTGCGCGTTATCGATTTTTCTTGGATCATTGGTTTCAAATCTGTCAAAACTTTTCAGAGTCTTTCGGTAGAGTTGTCTGCTATTAGGTGAGAAAAGTCATCAAAAGCACAAAATCAAAGAAGGATAAGCACAAACCAGTATACAAATCACAGCTATGAGCGAGAAATTTTACTCCATTTAGTTTTTATTTGGAAACAAATATTTCGCGTAGAGGTCAAGCAGCGCTATTCAAACGGCTATACTGATTTTCTTTTATACGGTTTTGCTTCTTTTAAATTGACAATTGACAGGCTGTGTATAAAGGAATTACAAATCGATGGCACCAAAATTTGTTACTCGTGAGATAAACTCCCAACAGATAATATCTTGGTAAGATATAGTTTTGGAGCGCAAGATAGCTCATTAGACTTTTTCATCACTGTTTGATTGAGAGACAAGTAAAACTTGATCGTTTTCATGCATGGGGATGAGGACATACGAGCTTAAAAGAGAATCGATTTTTATGAGTTGAATAACGACTGCTCAAAAGATTATCATCAATTTGTAAATGTCTAATTATGGGTGGAAAACTACGAAATTACGCAAGCTGTTATAACTGTAACAACGACTGAGTCACGTGTTTACGAACACGCGTGCGTTTTCGCTCTCCCGCGTAGCTGATGGCTTTGAAGCTGCATATTATTTTTTCACTCGTAGCTGTCAATGTCATCTAACTTACAAGTTTCGACAGATCATCGCACGCAAGTGAAGAATATCTTGCCCTTCTATATTATTAATATCATTCAAGATTTGATTAAATCCTGAACCATAGGGATATTGTTCTATTCACTGTTCTACTTGTCACACTTGTCATCAAATACCTGCATGAAAGCAGGCAGATATTTGATGGAATTTATAGTCGTTCCCTTGCCAAACCCCTTACCAATCCCCTTACGCGACATCTTATACAGCAGGGTCCAAAGTTTCAATCAAAGAAGAAGCAGAAGAAGAAGGATCCTTCTTGTCATCACGTTGTATACTTCGCGAGATAGCAGCCGACGCCGATATCAAGTGATTAGTTGGAAGTGAGTTGGGATTTTGGATGCCGTTGAATACCAATTTATCAATACGGTGCCCCGGCGTAGATTTGTGTCTATTAGAGGGTTATGAATGAACTAAAAGGTAAATACGTACCGGCTGTGCAATGCTGAGTCGTGGAGAAAAACCTACTGCAGTTGGCGGTGGGCAATCCGAGCTGCAACGAAGACGTTGGATGCGAGACGACTTTGCCGGGAGTCAATACCTCTCTCGAGCAGTGAGCAATGATTCGCTTCGTGAAGAGCCTCGCCATATTTTTATACGTTTCAGCAAATTGGCGCAAGAGGTTAATAAATCAATAACCCTGAATAGATAAACTCGACTGCGATTTATAACCTCTTCTCCGAAGTAACGTCCGCGATTTTCGGTGTTGTGCTCGTGTGAGAAAGACTGTGCAGTGTGATCCGCAGCTCCACTTTCCTCAGCGAACGCAACTTTCAAACTGTTTCAAACTGACACACTGCCTGACAAGTGCCCACGCATTGGTGGTCCGTCTGCTCCGTCTGCCATCGTCTGCTCCGAGCTGCCTGATAGCTGCCTCGATCCCGCCGTTGAAGCTTGCGGGGAGGGGGGGGGGGAGAGCTTTTGCCATTTTCAGTGTCAATGTTAGTTAGTTAATACCAACTTTGACAATTATTGCGGACATACTCTTTGTAGTCAACCTCATTTGATCAATTTTTAACAAAGTGGAATGGATTGACCGATGCAATGAAACAGAAATCTTCTACAAATGCGGACCGAGCTGCTATCCTTGATTATAAGTATAGTGCTTTTTAGGCTCTATCAACGGAATGCAACCTTGACACTTCGAACATTCCTCATTTTCGCGCGAATACTTTCCACCATTTTATCCAGACTCAAAAGTATCTAACGTCAGTTTTTCTTAAGCCATTAGTAGTAAACGTTTGCAAAATCGAGTTGATGAACAAATTCCGCGAGTTGCGATCTTCACATACATATTAGAGTCATGATTTGGTCAAAGTTGAAGTTGCACATGAATTTAATCTTAGGCTTCTAAATAATCAACCAATGAGATAAAAAAACCACGCATCTATTCGTTTGATGAGCATGGAAGCGATAAACTCGCAAAACTTTACTATTGCGCCAAAGTCTTTTAGTCTTGTGAAAATGCTTACTTAGCTGATTACTGAAACAGTCAGATGGAGAAATGTTGAGTGATTATAATCACTAAACATTTGTATACGACGAAGCGATCATGACTTCTGTCACCGAAATTATATTTGGATTAGCGAGAGAGCGAATCCATGAACAGTGAACCCTCCCAATAGCGGATAGCCACGGTCGCATGAAAATCGCCCCACGGATAGATGTCCGCTATTGCAAGCTTCGCGGTTTCAAGACTTGTAAACGAGATATTTTGAGATGAATGAATGCCTTCATTTCTGAATGGGGACTCAAAGGGCCATGATAACTCGACGGGTATAAGATGTCATTCATGAAATCGTGAAGTGCAACAGACGCAGAAATCGATCAATTTTCATCATGATTATCAACATTGGAAATTTTGTGAAACTCTCTTGCGTCACTCCATGCAAGAGTCGTACTCAAGACTTCTTCATTCCACGCGAAAATATCCAGACAGCTCATTAATGTTGATCTTTCTTTATGAGATTCTAATATTGAACCACGACCTAGCCTGATAAAACTTCGAAGCAATTTTATCTCGAATTTGTTTCAGCGATTCGGCATTTTTTTGTGAAATCCTTCCGTGAGGCTTTTCATAAGGAATCGAGCTAATATATGTATTGATTACGCTAGCATGCAACCCTCTATTCAGGCTACGAAGATTTACAATAAAAAGTCTACGAGTAGGAAATATCAAAATTTAATACATTCTTATGTAATTGTATTTACAATTCATGTAACCATATAATTACAGATTCACAAATATTCATGTGGCGCATCAAGTCGGGCTACTAACAAAAAAATCATTTCTTGCATACCACATCTCAACAGCTTTAGACATAGTAACCATACCAATCTCAAATTGATAGACAAATAAATAAATTGGTAATTTATAATTAATTACAGCCCTATCAAAGACGATCTGCCGCATGGATTGTGTATTGGAATGGCTACTGGTTTTTCGACAGTCCACTCGTACCATACGTTCTTTGGACTACAACAACGCCAAAACCTTGATACGATTTCATCTCCAGCTTTCACATTGATTGGATCCTGTGCGGAATTGGGAGGATACAACTTAGTTTTTTTTTGAAAATGGTTTTAACAAGATGATCGTTCCGGTGCTTTTTAGACCTGTTTCCAGGAGAAATATTGCAAGCTCTCCGATTAAAATCTTGTCGCTTAAAGATTAATGATTTTAAATCTATCTGTGTTGAATAAGAAGTACTTTGAGTTGTATAATGAACTTGCTCAAGTTATAAATAGTGAGACCTGTTTTGTTTTATTTCTAATTCTTAATATAAGTACTTGGCACTCACTGTGAGTTAGATTGTACTACCAGACTAGAAAAAACAACACAAATGGATTAATTGAGTTGTCCTAGCTGGATTTATACGACAAAAATGGTTTTCAGCAACACCACAGTGGGATTAGAATGTCATAGAATTTGGAAAAGTTTTGGAATGAATATTATGTGTCGAGTCGAGGAAAATGATTTTCCGCACGAGGTACACAAGACATTTTATAGTCGCCCAGCTACAATCTAGCTGGGCGACTACAAAAAATCGTATGTACCTCGTGCCGCAATCGGGTACATAATCTACTATCATTGCCTGATCACGGAAACATCGTTTATCTGTCTTCGTAGACCAACGGAAACACGGCGTATCCGTATGGAAGCAGTATCTCGAGATCGCTGATATAAAAATCTTACTACACCTATACACGTAATTTATGATATTTGGCCTATGCATCTAAGAACCAAAAAAAAAAAAAATTTCGGAACGAACGGTAGGGAATAGGTAAGCTCATAAATGAAAAAGATGCAACTTTGCAAAGTTTTTGAGCGTAATGAAAATGTAGCACCTATGACCAAATCAAAGTAAAGCCAAGGTAGTCTCATACGGATGATTTGTAATCCAGTTCAACGGGCTAGTTAAGCAAATTGAGAGGAATTTTCATTGTCGCGAGTACGTAGATTCCTCGTTCATGAATAAAAAAAAAAAGACACACTGGTTCAGAATTGGCACACGGTCTTGCATACAATATTGTTCGAGTATGTAAAAAAAAAGTATTCTAAAAGTAGAACGCGCACATACTCATCAAAAAGAGGTAATATCGGAGCAAATCAACTACAGACGCATTCCATTTCTTGACGAAAATTTTGCGCAGTAGCAATTCATAGAAATCTATGGATGACACTATACTCAACATTCAGTTCTCAACATTGTGAGTAATGTAACGAATTTTATGAAGTACTCTGACAGTTACTTCAAAATGAGCGAAAAAAAGAATACGGCGTAAGATCTTGGTAAGGATGATATCATGAACTAAAAATTCCTTTCGGGAATTAGATTTCTCAAATCGCTCGCCAGTCCCGAGGTTACTAAAATTATACACAGTATGTTGAACGATCTGAAAAATAATGATTCATACCTTAATGGGGAAGAAAATGGGAAACCAACTGAACATCCTCGGGCTGTGAGTTCTAGGCTCAATGCTGATTTTCCTATCTTTATAAAGGACTGCATCAAAGTAACCGGAAAATCCATGCAACACACAGTCCTGTTTTGCTTTGAATACATTCCTACCATACCTCGAGTTATCAATTTTACTATCTGCAACAGAAATTCGCATTGAATCCACTTTCCGAGAAATATACTTTCAGATGCATATATTCATTCTTACCTGTATTTGGATGGTGAAATGTGAAGAGTGGTTGAGGCGAGTCAATATCATATTTGTTTTGAAAATGCACTACATAAGGCATCTCAAAGTGAGTCAAGGGGTGTTTATCTTTCTCTCTGCACGCCCTCACTTCGTTGTACAACTTTGAAGACTGGACCGGAGCAATGTACGAAGTATACGATCCCGGGATGCTGATTCCATCGTCTGTAACAAAAGCAAAGAGCACGAATCATATAATGAGTATTATTTTTGTAAATCCCGGAACTTCAGCCACAGCTTCTGACACGACATGTAAAGGAGATAACGAGGGTAAATGGAGAATCTGCCAAATGATCAAAGTTTGATTCGCCCCTTTCTTCAAAGGCGGTTACAGTAGAATTGTCCAAAAAGTTGTATGAAGAAAGATTCGTCAATCGATTTGATAAGTCAACTGATGGTGATTTGTTGTCGCCCTTCTCAAGCTAGTGTCTGCACAAAAATCGCCAAAACGTTGCTGCAATAAATGAACATCAGTTGACTCATCAAAACGATTGACGAATCTTTCTTCATACAACAAGAACATGAGTGATTAAAATCAACTATAAAAGTTATCTACAATTCTACAATTGCATCTAGCCAAACCTTTTAAGAATCTTTGAACTCCATCCAAACATTCAGGTGAAAGCTCATTGTCACCAAAGGAACCCAATAATTCTGAAACAAGGATGTCACTCTTTTCTGGAGCATTCCATTCCCGCATATCAGAAGATACTATTGTCACCACATTGCCCCACATTTCACGTTGTAAAGCTTGTAACCTGCAGAGGAAATGGTAATTTGAAATATGTTTTGGCCAAAAAGAAATTATCAATACGTACGTCAAAACAGCATTGGGATTTTTTTCAACGGCATACACCTTGATCCGCTGCTTTGCATTGATCGAAGCATTCAGCGCTGCGCGAACCAGAGGACCACGTCCCGCGCCAACGACCATAACGACTCTGCAATTAGTTTTACAGAAGATACTCAAAACATTTCTAACTTTTGAAATCAACTTACATTGGTTCCAGATCGTCCTCTTTCCGTTTCGCACCAATATCTGTAAGAGCATCTTGAATGGCAGACTGATACTCAGCATACTTAATTGGATCCTTCTCAAATATTTCATAGGTCCCAGATTCTAAGTTGTCCATCAAGGGCTGCAAAGGGCACTGGAGATAGTCTTCAAACCCTCGCGCAAATCGCTCTATCGGCCCATTGGGTTGCCAGTTCTGAAAAATCGTACAGTTTGAAATGTGTTTACTCACCAATAAGTGAATCAACAATAACAAATGAGAGGGGCTCCAGATGCTTGTTGAAAGAAATACTCTGAGTTGAAAACGCACTTTAAAGCTAGTTTTTTAGTCATGGGGCTTCAACTTCTATCTCCTGCACCATTTTAAGAAGGTAAAACGAAGTAAAATTTCAGTTGTCTATTGCCAGTTTTCTCCTTTAGATATTGAGAATAGAAATCCACTGAATTCAAGTTTTGGATATCTTGTATGAAATGGTAAAACACAACAAGAGATGTAGTCCATTTACCTTCCACAAATAGTCAATGTAGTGATAATAGTGAGCCATACACTGGTGTCGGTTGGCGCCGCTGATCACAAATTGGACATCAAGAGGGCAAAACTTTCTTATCAAACCTTGATGAGCTTTGCTGAGCACAGGGTACCCTTTTTTATTAGTGATGAATACTGTCGTAGGAATTATTAAGCACTTCACTGGTTCACCTAGCCACCTGTCAATCTGACATTAAAACAAGGTTGAAAGAAAACTGATCGGGACACAACCTTGATATTTATTCAATTCAAGAGTGCAAGAAGAATTTGCTAAAATTATTCACCTCTTCTTGGTCAGGGAGATCGTGACTCACAATTAGAGCCACAATCAACTTTTTATCAAAATCACAAACTACTCTGAATTGATTCCACCACTGCCAAGGACTTTCAATTTCCAAAGAATCAATATCCTTATCTTCTCTGTAAGTATAAGCTTGTTTCTTTGGGTTCTCCATTGGCACTTGCACCCATACCTGTGCCTGTAGAAAGAAGATAACAGAAACAGTAAAAAGTTGTTGGAAAAGTTTGTTTCACTATCTCAATTCAACTCAAGCTTCAATATTACCTGGAAATGTAAAGTTGCAGCCAATTTATCATAGATAATTCGGGCAAAATTCAAGTTTTTTTCCAGATCACCATTCAATCTGAAAGTAAGTGCACACAATCCCAAGTGTGTGGCCAAGGCTAATTCTTGATTCAGAGTCTCTTCACTATTTTTGGCAATGACAGGTAATTTTGAATCAATATTTATGTATGGTGACAGCTTTCCCACCACCAAGGAATTCCAATCTGCAAATAATAATCATAAAATTAAAAGAATCTATGATATTGAGACAGTTGTCAAGCTTCTTACCAGAGCTGCAAATAATCATATCTGAGCGAGTCCATGGTCCAGATCGGTCTTTACTTTTGCCAGAGAGGAATTCTCTTTTGAATTGTGGGTGGACTAGTGGAATGAGGATAAAGTGATACCTGTGAATCAATTCGGAAAAATTGAAGAGAAGGACAATTTAAATCAGAGGAAAGTGTATCGAATATTTACTTGGAGGAGCTAGCCACATGTAAACAATCTTTCAAGTCAGGAACTGCACAGAATTCCACCCCGCATGAAGCTCCTTTGGGAGCACTCATGATTGTGAGAATGCCGAGCTGAAAAAAATTACTCATTTTTATTAATCATTTTCTGGAAGAATTGCGAGGTATCTTGAGAAGTATTGCAAAGTGTATTTTTAATCCAATTCACTCAAATACATGAAATTGATATGATAGAACAATTGATATTGTGGTGCTCCTTGGAGCGATGCTAATATATTTACAAAAAAGTATAGGAGCATGAGGTGGAAAGATGTTTGTAAATTCTAAGTCATACTAGGAATACAAGCTTATTTCAAAGGACGAGGTGAAACAGATCATTTGAAGGGTTGGATTTTGGGTCAGAGCAAGCAAGATTTGAAATGATTAGAAATATAAGCAGAAAATCTATAAAGCACTTGGTCGCAGTAAAAAAAAATGTCCTTTTTTGTTATCTTACAGTACAAGAAAGTCTCGACTGGGTATACACGTCTATATTCGTTGTATACAGAATAACTTCAAAAGTGTTAGAATTTCATAGAACAGACAAGTAAACATAGAAAGATTTGATTATTCTTAATTTCGTGGGAAACTATCGATGATTACCGAAGATACGGGTAATTGATGTTTCGAAAGCAATTGCTGATAACTTTAGTTTATAATATAATCAATATTGAAATGAACTATCACTATCGATTCTTAAAATCATTCATGATCATTCAACCCCGCAACCCGCAACCCGGCCGATTGAATAGGTTAGGTTCGAAGTTTGTGATGAACTCATTTCCAAGAGCTTCTTCGAGTCGAAATCTTGCTAGGATTGATGGATAGTTTCTACGAACTTTTTCCTTTTCCTAAGTATGTATTAGATTGTTTGGATTTAGCTGACAGAAAACAACAAACTTGAAATTTACTAATTAATAACGCCGATTGAGGCCGGCCGGAGCACAGAGCCTGGCCACCTGGTTTTGCCTTGACTGGCCCTGATTTGTGCGCCTGATGAGCGGAAAGGTGATTCCTTTTCGTATAGCGGCGTGAGGTGTTTTTTTTTTATAAATATGATCTTGGGACAAGCGGAGGTTTTGGTTTTTATGTTGGAATATCTGATCTTGACAAAAGTATGGTGACATACATGCCGAATTAACTGAAATTGATTGGAGCGGTAACAAGAACCTATAACAGTCTATAGTTACTCGACCTAATGGTGATTTCCAAAATAATTTCTATCGCGACACGTTTTTGGGCTTTGTTTTTGGTCAAAGTCATGTAGTGGCATAAACGGTCTGTCAAAGATCATCATAAGTTTTCATGATGCCTAGTACAGGAAATGTATTTTTATTGAGTGACGTGAAATTAGTAAGATCATTTGGGAGCACTGAAAATAAAATTCAAATTTCACCCAGGAAACGTACAAGCTCTAATTGGTCGAGAAATGGGACGATTTGTGATTTGCGATTTGCAGAGCCTGCGCAAGCGCAGATCTTATTTGCGGTGGCTGCTATGATGACCAGAGTGGTGCTGCAGCAGTCAACCTCGATGAGTTGCTCCAAAACAGCTCCACCAACCGCTTATTGCAGCTCCATATGCAAGAAGCCGATAAAGCACACCGAAACCCAAGCGGCGCGGCGTCCCGGACTCCATTTCTTCTAGCGTGCCCACCATCTCGACGGCACCATCCTTATAGTTCTCACAGAACACCGCCTGTACCAATTTTATTCAAGTACTAAAACTTGGAGGTGAGCAGCACATCAGTTACTTTGATTTTAGAGGAATATCAAGCTCTTCGATGTTGAACGAAAAAATCACATCCGCTGTCACAAAATCGATAGCAACGCTAGTATAGCATACTGCTCACGCCAGCCTTCCATGTTAGTACTCCTTCTGGCTAAAGTCTGGCTTTCAATAACACTCAATCTTGTCTCAGATTCCCTCTTCACGTTTCAAT
Organism: Eretmocerus hayati; assembly: GCA_029851415.1. Lineage (NCBI taxonomy): Eukaryota > Metazoa > Arthropoda > Insecta > Hymenoptera > Aphelinidae > Eretmocerus > Eretmocerus hayati. The sequence goes on along the minus strand of CM056744.1, from coordinate 83,710,074 downwards.
AATGAAATATTGGTTGATGAGTCTGTTGTTGAAAGAAAAGTTTGGAACAAATCAGATCCCATCGACCAATGGACTTGTACCAAAGATAATTTTGCAGTAAAATTTATTGATTCTTGTTTTGTTCTCCTTTTTCCAGGAGAAATGGCTTTCAACAGCAGAAATATGGGCCGTGATGGATATCCAATCCGCAGTAACATGGGTGCAGGCTTGGGAAATAGCCTGGGTGGCGGTGGCTATGGCAGTGGTATGCGCAGTGGCTTAGGCGGTGGATTAGGCAGTGGCCTTGGTGGTATGGGCGGTGGTATGGGCGGTGGCATGGGTAGCGGTATGGGCAGTGGTATGGGCGGTGGTATGGGTGGTGGCATGGGTGGTGGCATGAGTAGTGGCGGTAGCAGTGGTCTGAGTAGCAGTCTCAGTAGCAGATTTGCTGGAAGACTTGGAGGTTTAGCTTCTAACAATGTCAGCCCATGGGAATCTGGATCATTGTCAGCACGAGGCATCCTACCAACTCCAGGCAACAATTTAAACCTTAATAATCTCAATTCACCAGAAGCCCAACTTGCTATAGCAAGTAATTTGCTTTCCAATCTTCTCAGACAGCAAGAATCACAGGGTCAGGTGAGTGTTTACTCTGTGCTTAATACTCTGATTCCCTGAAGCATAATATGTTTTGTATAATGATGTTAATTCTTTAGGTCCCATCTTTAATGAGCTTGGGCTCCAATGTTAGCAATAATCTAGGAAATAATCTTGGCAGCAATTTGGGTAACAATTTTGGACCCAGTTACAGTTCTCATCCAAGTCTTGCTCAAGATCGTTTTAGTGACAGATTAGGTCGCCAAATGATGAAGAATCAAAGGCCTCAACCATACAGCAAACCACAGGTAAGGGATTGTCTTTGATTCTTTTGTGACAATTATGATGAAGTGACAACACTTGAGTTTTTCTAAAATATATTTGCAAGGTTGTGACATTGCAAACTCGGCTTTCCAATAGAGAAAGCTACTTTCCCCTTATTTATCCACACTCTCACATGTTACTACAACTTTGCCCGTATCTCTAGCATATTTGTCCGACCATGTCATCAAATTTCCAATTTTCTGCTATGTCTCGCAATCTCACGAAATTTATGTGAATATAGAGATGATAGTCTTGAATTTTGAGGTAAGGGTAAATTCATGAGTCAATTACCATCCAGCTATCATAACTGTTTCAATCAAAATCTCTAAATTCAAGCGCGAGTCAAATTTGAAATTACATGATATGGATTGAGCTCAAATGACTGAATTCTGCCTTACACCTATTCAATTTTTTTTTTCATCATATTTTTCAACCACTCATAGAATGATTCAAGTCGCAGCCTTTTCTTATTGTTTAATATCTCGTAGTTATCAACTGGTATTATATACTCCGTCAAAGATTGATTCACTCAATTGGTCACTCATAACTTCCATCTAGCATCCCTGAAATGTGTTGCTCACATTCCTCCCAAAGCAATCGCTTTTTTTCAACTGGTACTGCTAATTGGGGTTTTGAACTTCTTCAAAAAGTGCATCTAGTAAGATGCATGATCTTCTGGATTGTCTGTTATCTATTCAGTGCTACCTCCTCAACTAACCCATGGAATCAGTCAAAGTCAATAAATGCTCCAGATTGTTGCCCCTATTCCTCCAGAGTTACAGTGGAGGTCGGATTTCATTGTCACCTACCTATTGCTGATGAATTCTATTTCTTTGATTGAGTCATATCATTAAAGAGGCTTCTCTGTATTTACATCAATAACTATTCTTGGTCATCACAAGATAGTTAGAGACCAATGCTCGTGCAAGGTTTTGAAATGTGTTGAACGCTACTTTGCCTCTGGCCTTTGGGAGATTCATGATGATGTAAGTGAATGACCCCACAGAATGATGTTACGTACTGATTATAATTTCTTTGTTCTAAGGAATTTCAGATTGAGCAATCGCTCATTTCAAGAATATTTTCCAACTGGAATGAGCGTCCTTCTCACTGAATTGTTAAATTCCTCATAGTAATGAGTCGTCTTATGAACCAAACAATCCATTAAGCTATCTAGATCAATGTATTGCTGGTGGGAGAATGTTCATGCCATTTACAAAATTCTTCTCTCCTTCCTGTTGATGATTGACTATACCTTCACGTAATCCTTCTTATTTCTAGTGAATATTCTTTCGCTAGAAAATGTTAGCAACTGAATTTAATCATAAGGATTTTTATCTATGATCCATGTGATAAACTCTTCTGGTCGTTTTGACCCATCTTGAATAGATTTCGGGTAATCGAGCCCGAGATGGAAATGCTGGACGACGCAACCAGCAAAATCGTAACCAATCAGGCAACCAACGCCAAGGTGGCAGTCAGCGGAATGATAGGTCCTCTAGACCAGGTAGTACATCTAAACAATCTCAGGGCACCAAAAAGGAACAACAAGAAAAGACTCCCCTTAAAGGGAATGAAAAAGCGGTTGCACCTGTTGCTGTAAGGTAAGCTTCTTGGGAATGATGAATGTGTCTTCGAAATCTGAAGCACATACCCATCCCTCCCATAAAATTCCCTCAGTGTTCAACATTAATGGGATCACTTCCCTAATGTCTTCAGTACTCTTCTGCCAATGGTATGGTCAAAATTTTGGTCCCCTGAACAATTTTGAGTATCGATTGTTATTTTGATTGAAAAGAAGGACAAAATCAGAATATGCTCCTTGTAGACTTGATGTTTTGATTAACTGTGAAGTCAAGTGATGAGCTTCCAATTTTGAGAAAATTGCTATCTATGCATTTATAAAATTTCCAGTCTTTTTGAGTTGCAAATTTTCTTATGAATTGGTATTGTGCGTGCAAAATAATTAACAGGACTTGGCTTTTTCTCAGTTGAAAGAGTAAGATGAATAGAGCTACATGGAAAGGCAGAAGTTGAATCCTTCGAGTAACTTATCTGACTGATATTACAAACTGTGCTGTTAGTTGACTTCTGGAAAACAATTCAAGATATTTAATATCAATGCAAGGGTACTGGTTTTCTTTCTGTTTCCTGTACTTTGACATGAGAATACTTGTTGATAATGCAGCCCAGTCCTGTAGTGTTATGCCCATGAAGCACTCATCAGATTTCCTGAAAAATATCCTTCAATGACAATCGTTACCTCAATAATTGTTCAACATCAAAATACCATCTGCTCATTGGTAATCCAATATCTCAACTGATCTCTCTGAGTATCATGGTGCATTTCATGATCCAAAACTGTCACACGATCATGCTTTGCATGATGCAAATGTGAGTTTTGGTCTCTTTCTAAAGAATGTCTAAGCCTTGCAGTCTGCCATTTTCGAGTGAGGTGGGACTGAGTTTCAAGGAAGCGCTCTTTTGAGTCTTCAGTTTCAGTCTCTACTTGTATGGCTTGCAACATGAAATTGATCCCATTTCTCCAATGGAGTTGACGTTTGACATAGCTGTTGATTTGGCGCGTATTGTGCATTAGGTATCAACTTTACAAATGCCTGCGAATGCAACATCATGATTATGAATTTAGAGAACATAGAGTTCACTGATGCGAGAATCTTGTCGCTCAACTCGAATGATATTTGAAATCCCAACTGAGAATCCAATAATACTGTGATTATTCCGCCAACCCTCCCAATAAGTTCAACTTGATCTTATGATTTCATTGAAGATCATCAACCATCAAGGTAGTTCTTGGCACAAATTTGAGATTAGAAGGTGCGGCGCAGTAGTATGGATACTTATCTTGAAAAGAAAGTGTCATATAGTATGAGAAGTTGTGAATATATTTTCAACTGTATTGCAAGTTGCTGGCTCACTCATTTTTTCATCGACTGAGAGTGTCTCCACCCAACCAAAGAATCACTCAATTAGAATCCCTTCAGGTCTTCTTGACCCTCTTGAAACTTGTGTGAACTTGCTCCATCTCCCTTTTTCGTTTCATCATTGGTTAAGCCTATCAATAAATCAAAGAGCATTTGGTGTTGGTCAATTTTTGGTCCTTCTGGGTAGGGTTGCTCAGAGTAATGGTTAGAGCTAATATTCTCTTCCTGGTAAGTTTTTACCAGCAAAATGATGAAGATTTCTCAGTTATTGGAGGCATGGGCTAATACATTATTCCAATTTTGAAATCATATGAATTCAAATTGAAGTTATAGCAGTGACTTCGCTATCATGGTTTAACAATGTTTGTAAGATATCTGTCCCTGAAAAATCGATCTCACGTCTGTTCATGAAGTGAGGATGTTGTCCTACAATCTTGTTTCTAGTGATTTCTCATCAGAAATTCCTTATGCACGGTTTTGTTCAAGGTCACATTGTGATCCCACTTTTGTCTTACAATTGATACAAGTACCCATGATTTAGTGCTGTCTTATCCCTCTATATTGAACTCACTGGGCTTGAATAACCAATATGTGAATATAAGCAACATTGATTGTTATCGGCAATCACATTAGGATTCTCACTGATTACCTATACCTTATGAATATGCATTGGCAGGATGTCATAATTGATTTTTCTTGTATCATCTATACAACTATGATCATGCCCTTTAAAAAGTTGGAAAAACTCTGTTAAGTATTTCTCAAATCAATGTAGGGAAAGATTTTATTCTGTCAGGGAGTACCTTGTGTGTATACTACTACACTTCAGAGAAATGTCCGCATTTGATAATAAGGTATTCCAAATTAATTAATGCCACACAAGAGCCCTACACAGAGTGTCTTGTAAAAGTTGAGATTCACTTTGGCAATCTCCCAACTTCTATGAGTTTTGAGCTGATGCAGGTTATTTTGTCCTCTTGAAGATTGTGGCTTCCTCACGTATTTGAAATGCTCCAAACATATCCAGCTAATCTGCAACCCGTTTGGAGGTTTCTATGAATCGATCCTCTGAATGTAAGCTTCAACATGAACGATTCCAAGAAAGCATGTTTCGTTTCGCTTGCTCAGAGGAGAAAGTTTTTTTTTTATGGTAAAAGATTTCTGGACGAAGTTTTCTTGAAATGGTTTTTTCTCCGTCAGAGTGAACAACTCTTTCGTAAGAAACTTGCACAGGCCTCTAGTTTCTCGAGATCTTTCGAGTGCAGGTGATACCAATCCTGTTATAAAATTATTACAATCCGATATATTGACCCTTCTATCCTCGTCTTCGTGTGTGTGCGTGTTTATTGCTTTTTTTGGCTCAGCGTAATTTCTCATGTCACTGATTTCACTGAATCCTCTAAAATGTCTAGGAAATATTTTCGGGTTATAGGCGACACAGTTGTTGGAACTATTTTGTGCATCTCCCGAGGAGAACTTTTCCGTATCAACCACTCTATTCAACGCCCTGGAAAACCTTTTATTCTTGATCAAATCCCTCATATTTTTTGTCGCAGAGGAAGAGGGTATAATGTTCCGTCGACACTTACCGAAGAACTCGACTTTCTGGCCCCCCTCCGGAAGCTATCGCGTTTTCCCGTCTCACACAAAGTTGGAACGTTTGGCATGAACTCGCACTTTTCAAAACTCACGAAAATGAAAAAAATTAAAAATAACTAAAGTGAGTGCGCTTAGTTTGCCCCGACTGTTTTTGTTTTGCTCATAGTTTTGGCTTATCCTGATCTTTCTCAACGCACGTTAGCTGATTTCTAAACTTGTTTCAAGATCTTTGAAGTGAAAAGAAAAACGTTTAAAGGATACTAAGTGGAGCTGAGTTATCTTGATTCTCGCAAGAGCTGATGTTTTGGCAATCGAAAGAGTGTGCACCTAATATGCTCCCACGTGTATAAGACGCCTATTTTCTTAAGATTACGTGGTTTATTATTTCGTAAAATCAAAATAACCCAGCTCCAAGCATCCAAATGAGACGTACCGCGTCTTTTTCTTGCCCCTTTTGAATTTCTTGAGTTGAATTGATCAATTTTGCATGGTGAAGTAGAGAATCAGCTTGAAAAAAGAGCATGGGGCAAATTAGGCACCCTGCACTTTTTTTCGTACCAATCTCTGGAGAATAACAGTTATGATATAGGCACGGTTTAGGCAAGCGGGAAGCGGCCAAAAAGTCGTTCCGATAATGAAATAGCGACCACGGACGACCTACTCGCTGGAAAAGGTCTTACTTTATACTTTGAAGGTGCTGAATACGGATATGAACTTCGTTTTTCTCTAATATTGGGGGAACCATGTCAAAATCGACTTTCAAGGTGGAAATGAGGAATTTGAGATTCTTCAAATTTCCGCGTTTAACTCGCTCGATCTCCAAGGCGAATGGAGATTTCTTTTGGAAATTCTGGAGGTACCATTTTGAACCCGTTTGGAAGGCCTCAGAAGTAGACCCAAGTCTCCAAAGTATTTTCCGCCTCCTTGGGAAATTTTCGGAAACTTTTTTCGTCTTATCTATCTTGAAAAGCCAAAGTTGAGTGAGAAATTTTCTAGACTCGTATCCTCTCCTGTACGATTTCAAAGTAGATAAGCCCGGAGAAGTTTTTCGCATAGTTTTCAAATCCGAAAATGCACCAAGGAAAATCTACCACGACTTCAAATACGACGACTACGCCTAGCGCGGCTAACATAGGCGGAATGTGAAGGCTGCGTGCTACTCGTATTTTAGGATATGGTGGATGTTTTCTATGGTTTTCCTGAGTCGCTGAATCGATTCCGCTATGTATCTTTTCTCAAATAACGTAGCGTTTGATTGTCAATGACAATTTTCATTGCAAAAGTACAGTTTTTGGCAATTATTTCGAAAATTATCCTCTTTTGCGAAAAACACACGTGCCCAAAGTGGCAGATCTCAAAATTTCCTACAAAAATGATCCCCTCAAGTTTCCCGAAAAATCCAAGTCCGAGCCGAGAAAAACGTGGAAATTCTCTCGCTCTTTTACGTTACGGGCTCATGCGAGGCGGGCAGTGCAGCGCTATATAGCACGTGCTGACACCTAAACAAATCTCACTTCATGGCTAAACAATCAAAATTATCTTGAAAAGCAAAGCAGTCAAAGATGTCTTGATCGTAGAGAATCTGAAGCGCTTTGAACAGGATCAAAAGAATGAATCATGCTCGTTTCGTATATAGGGGACTCCGAGATAACTTTTGCATTTGATGTCCTGACCTCGCATTCATATTAAATGACCAAATATGATGAGTCTAACGATGATTTCTAGAGTATTCTATTGAAATGAAGATGTCCCAATAGTTCCAGGAGCGGATATGAGTTTAATGTCGCCCTGAGCTTACCAAAAGTGGTGGAAAAGTCGTTACCGTGGTATGTCCTAAACTGGAGTTGCACATTTCAATCGTGTAGTTTGCGGAGATATACATTCGATCTCGATTCCGCACCACTCGAACAACAAAGTTGCGTTATAAAAAGGTGATATGTACAAATCGAGTATCAAGTCTCACTTCAGAATAGTCAAAACACAGCCGACGTTCTGTCCCGAAATTTTGCAAATTTTTCGAATGCTTCTCGATAATTCGACTCCGGGTCAGCGAATCGTTTCAAACGACTCTATAACGGCGGTAATTGATTCCTAATACACCAAAAAACAAAATTCTACCACCAGCGGAATCATGAATTACGTGAACAGCTTCCCACGCGATGATTTATGGACAATTTTTCCGTTGCAAAATAAGAATTGTCCTTACCGTGGTCACTTTCTCTCGAACACTATGCAACCTCAAGGTCCAGAAATTTTTTTACAGCCTACCCTCATCGTAAAAATGGGCCATCTATTCGAAAAAAAAGATCGGTTTCGATTTACGCCTTTGAGATCACTTTTCATGCCAAAATGTCCTTACCATGGCAAAAATATATCGGAAATCGCTCATATGTTTTACATAGATTGATTAACGTTTATGCCCGTCTGGGAATTGTTTTTGGAGGTCAGATAGATTGGAAAACACCTATGAGTAGTCAGATTGCAGCTATATTTCAACTAGTCGATTTTTGGTCCAAACCCCGACCCCCGCCGTTTTTGCCCTCGAAATACCTAAGTTATCTCATAATCTCCCATATACTTATAGCGCAGAATCACATGCCACGCCAAGGACGTTGCCACACGGTTAGTTCATGGAGATCCGAGATCAGATACTCAGGTGTCACAGTAACAGTATGTAAAGGAATCATCTTGTACGCCATCCTTACTTTTTCAAGATGCATCGGTTCGTTTTGTCAAAATGTTCCAACTGTCAAAATTACTGCAGCGGATCCATAAGCGCTGTATAAGCTCCCATCTTCCGTACAAGAGAGTTTCTCCGTTTTGCTCTGCTCGGACTTGGATTTTTCGGAAAACTTGTGGGAATCTTTCCGTAGGAAACGTTCGTGAGATCTGCAACTTTGGTCTCGTGTGTTTTTTCGCAAAAGTGAATATTTTTCGAGATAATTGTCAAAAATTGTGACTTTTCGTTAAAAATTGTTATTAACAATCAAACGCTACATGTTTTGAACACTAATATATATATATCAGAATCGATGCAGTGAGCCAGAAAACTCTAGGAAATATCCAAATATATCCTAAAATACAAGTAGCACGCTCAAAAGCCTTCACACTCGGTCCACGCTATCCGCGTTCGGCGGTGTCGTCGTATTCGGGGTCGTGACAGTTTTCCCTCGTTGCATTTTCAGATTTGAAAACTATATGCAAAAAATTTCTCTATGCCATCAACTTTGAAATCGTACAGGAGAGGGTACGAGTCTAGAAAATTTCTCTCTCAACTTTCGCTTTTCAAGATGGATAAGACCAGAAAGTTTCCGAAAGTTTCCCGGGGAGGCGGAAAATACTTTGGAGACTTTATGGTCTACTTCTGACGCCTTCCAAATGGGATCAAAATGGCACCTCCAAAATTTCAAAGAGAAATTTCCATTCGCCTTGGAGATCAAGCAAGTTAAACGCGGAAATTTGACGAATCTCAAATTCCTCGTTTCCACCCTAAAAGTCGATTTTGACATGGTTCCCCCGAGGTTCCCCCAATATTAGAGAAAAGCGAAGTTTATATTCGTGTTAAGCACCTCAAGTAGTTAGTTAAGTTAAGAAATATAAAGTAAGGCTTGTTCCAACCAGTAGGTCGTCCGTGGTCACGCTAGGTATTTCGTTATCGGAGCGACTTTTTTGCCACTTCCCGCTTGCCTATTGAGAGTAAAAAGCTATCACAAGTTACGAAAATAATTTTTTGTCAATTATTGGAACTGCTTACCAGCAAAGAAACGCAATCTCCCTCTCTCTTGCTCACTCGTAACTTCTTACTGATTGCAAATATGAGTATAACGGATAAAATAAAAATGCACTATGCCTTTTACTGATGGCACTGTCTCTCAGAGTTCCTTGGATTGCCTATTTTCGTCATTCATTCTTTTTCTTGCAATAAAGTTCTAGTTCTCGTCTTAAATACAAAAATGTGATGACTTTAGAGTTAAATTCACGAAAATGGTTACTTTCGGGAATGTGAAATGTTCTAGTTTTCGTGTACCGCGATTTCTCAAACGTGCTATCTTCATGTGATGTATCGATATGGAATACTTCTTGAAAATGTGCCAGTCTTCGTGTCAGTTTCTTTCATGTGCTTTGCTAGTTCACACCAAACATGCTAGTTTTTGTGGTTAAGATGAAATGCGTTAGTTTTCGTATGACTCGTGTGAGATGGCAAAATGTGCTTAGTCTTGGTAAAATGACTGGAACGTTGAGTTTTTTTTTTTTATAGGGGACGGGGATTTGTGAAATGATTCCTTTGTTAGTAGTAGCTAACTGTCAGGGAAATGAGAGTAGCCCTGAAGAGAGTTCATCCGAAAATACCCGAAATTTACAATGTGCTCGTCGTCAGCCTTTTGAGATCACTCTCACCAAATTTCGGGTAGATTGGACGCGGCGTTCGAGGGATATGATGTGTGCCATGGCAATGTTATGGCAGTTCCTCCGCATACCTCTGTATACCTTTGTTCATGCGTTTTTTTGTACCTAGTCAAACTAACTCTCTAACAAACTTCCGTATCTAATGTTTTAGAATCTCAAGTGGCCCTCAAAACGTGCACCTCACGAAATATATGGCGCATTCCGAGTACAGTGAAGAATCATTGCTCTTGGGGAAAAATGACAGATTTATCCTATCTTTTCGATCTTTGGTCAACTTCCGCAGAATCCAAGTTTATTTAGGAAAAAAGAAGTTTGCTCGCGTGTTTGTTTTTTTCGAGAGACATACAGATGTACTTTCACATATCGAGGCAAATTCATGAAAAAATAAATATGCATGCAGACTAATATTACAACGCGAGGCGGATTTCGGAACACAGATCATTGAAATTCATTGCAGAAAGAGAAAGTCTCTTGATAAATGATATCTGCAATGCTAGTTTCAAAGTGCTGTCAAGCAATAACTTATGTTGGTTTCCTCGCGACCCCGGGCGCTTGAGGTCCTCAAAAATATGAAATCGAATTCACCAGTCAAACACCTGTATATATGTTACGTACCAAGCCCGAAATCGTACAGTGTCAGGCTCTGTACAAAGAAGCTGTACAGAGCCAACTCCGTACAACCCATCTTGTACAGAGCCTGCAATTGCGGGCTGTGTACAGCACATTTCGTACTGAGTTAGCTCTGTACAGAGATCTATGTACAGAGTGTGAGCTCTGTACAAGGTGATTGTACAGAGCCCATAACACCTTCGTCTATGTACGATTCTGATGAAGAGAAAAGCTCCAAACAGCTATAGTGTGAAATATGTTTATTATAAAGGCTTTGTAGTGGTTGACGGTTTCGTGAATTATCAAGGCAGTTTTGTTTTGATCGTCAAACCAGCCATGTGAGTGTCGCGGGCCACAAACATCTGCTCGTTGTTACCTGTGTAACTCTCAGCTAGTGTACGCGCAGTATAAATTCCTCGTGAACGTCTGTTCCTGGTGAAATATCTATTGCAATTTCTTGAATATTAGAAACATATTGCGTAGTGGTCAAGAAAAAGCTTCAAGGTGTGTGATATTATTCTTCAACAAATGCCGCCCGAGTTCACCCATAAATGTGTAGTTCTAGTCTGATTGTTATATTTTCAGAATTTATCAAGTATTTGCTGCATATATTTCAACAATGAACGAGACCCCGGATCCAATGAAAAATCTCTTCATGAATAAGTTGATCTCTATAAATTACAAGGATAATTCTAATATGATTGTGGATGAAAAGAGATACGATGACATAATAAAGGAAGTTCTAGAAATAAAGGCAAAAACAACAAGAAAAGCTTGCCACGAATATAGACGAATACGGAGGTATGATGTGATTTCAGTGGATGGTGTACAGAAATTGATTGAGCCTATGAATGGAAGTCAGAAGACTGAAACGAGATTTTTCGTTCACAATCAACAAGTGTTTGAAATTTTAGCTCAAGCTCACAGTGAAACAGGTCATGGAGGTGTACACCGAATGCATGATAATCTGAAAGCTCACTATGCAAATATAACTAGAGAAGTTATCCAGCTATACCTGTCATGTTGCAAAACGTGTGTGGAAAAAAGATCGCATCCTAAAAGAGGCTTGGTTGTGAAACCTATAATCACGAAAGAGGTAAATAAGCGATATCAAGTCGATTTAATTGATATGCAGTCTTGTAAGGATGATAACTACGCATTCATCCTCAACGTTCAATGTAATTTCACGAAATTTCTCCTCCTCCGAGCACTGAAAACAAAGTCTGCGTCTGAGGTATGTTGGCATTTGATCGACATATTTTGTATAATCGGCGCTCCCGTGATTTTGCAATCAGACAATGGTCGTGAATTTGTGAACAGTCTTATTGAATTATTGAAAGTTATGTGGCCAGGACTCGTGATAGTTCATGGAAAACCTCGGCATTCGCAAAGTCAAGGGAGTATCGAGAGAGCCAATCGCGATGTTCAAGAAATGTTGAGAGCTTGGATGAAAGACAATCAGACGACAAAGTGGAGTGAAGGCTTACGATTTGTACAACTAAAGAAGAATAGTAGTCTCCACTCGGGCATTCAGCAATCACCATTTGAAGCTCTTTTTGGGGTCAGAGCACATAACGGGTTGAGTCATATCTTGCCTGAGTCTCTCAAAACAAACATCCGCACTGAAGAAGAACTTGATGAATTTTTGAAAACAATCCACATTGTTGGGAATTCGTGTGATTCACCCGACGCTGGCGGTGAGAACGAGAATTTTGATACTCAGGAAGTTGACGAGGGTGATGAAAATGACCCCAGTAGGAATACTCCTACCCCCTCTTCGAAAAATGACCAAAATCAATCGACCATTGGTACGTGTGACGAATCATCTCAACCCGGAAACGAGACTACACAACAGGCTCAAAACTTGATGAACGAAGAAGATGCAGATCTCGAGATTGGAATACGAGATTCAGAGCTAGAAATTGGTTCCCAAAATTCCGATACGAGGGATGGCCTACTTCCAATCCTCGACCAACCATCTGAGACATTAGATGAAATTATAATTCATGAACGTCAAAATGCTATTAGAGAAAAGAGAAAAAGAGCCGTGCAAGGCTTAGAGCATCAAGCAAAGCGAATGAAGTTGCTCAGTAATAGCAAATTTCCTCCCCTGCAAATTGGCGATAATGTCACAATACCTATCCCTGATGTCGATCGAAGTAAGGGAGATCTGCGGAACATCGTAGGTGTGGTTCTTGAGGTGACACCCGACAACTATTATCGCATTGGCACTCAGAGTGGGATTATTTCTCATCTATACAGTCGCAATCAAGTCATGCCTACAAATACTTCGTTTGTGAGCGCCAGTGAAGTTCCTAATACTACGATGTCTTTGCGTTCCATCAATAATCAGGTTTCATTATGTGGCGGACAAGGCTTCACAAAATGTAATTGCACAACAAAATGTACAACGAAAAGATGCGCGTGTCGGAAACAGAATATCCTCTGCAACTCGCGATGCCACCACTCAAATACTTGTTGTAACAAATAGATGAATTTTTCTCTGTATCATGATGACATGTGACTTCAGCTGACAATCATAACATTATGTGATACTCTAATAAACAACTTACATGTGTGAACACTATTTCCTTTCTTTATTGCATTAACCTTGAGAGAATAGCATTTGAATCCCGCTCCTCATGAAACTTTATATCAGAAAAGATTTTCTCATTGGATATCAAAAAAGTGTGGCGGGCTCTGTACAATCACCTTGTACAGAGCTCACACTCTGTACATAGATCTCTGTACAGAGCTAACTCAGTACGAAATGTGCTGTACACAGCCCGCAATTGCAGGCTCTGTATTAGCAGCTGTACAGTGTCGGGCTCTGTACAGCTTCTTTGTACAGAGCCTGACACTGTACGATTTCGGGCTTGGTACGTAACATATACAAAGGCCTAAGCTCGCTACGACACGCATAATACTTGACTAGACTAATAGAGATGAATGGACCAGTATGATGGATCATACTGATAACTGAAGTTCCCATTGCAAGAAAAATCAATTTTTATCGATTTCTCATCGTACTTCAAGTTTATTATCATGCTTGAATCCAAAAAAACTCTATAACCGCTAAGGTTGGGTGGTATTCTGGGCGGTTTTACAAACAATTTTTTAGAAAATAGTTGCGATGATATTCAGCCGCGTTGTACGCTGAGAGAGGTATTCCGTTCCGAGTACTCGTTCACAATATAAAATGCCAACTCACAAGGCCCTACGATGAAGAAAACACTGAAAGTTATTCGCACTTTTTCCCGAAACTTTTGCGATTTGGGCTAAACGACGCAAACACAAATACTTGTCATCATCTAATTTATTGAATCCATCCTCTCGTCGGTTAACCCAAATTGTAAGCCAGTCGAATAAAAGCGCGAATTACTGTGTGCCCATATTGTAGGTTAGGAAGTGCCTGCGATGAAAAAATTTGCACTCTTTTCGTAGTCTCATGCGATTTGGGCGTAACGACGAGAAGACGACTTCAAGTTAGATGATAATGAGTATTTCTTCTTGTCGTTTAGTCCAAATCGCAAAAGTACCAGAGAAGAGTGCGAATAACTTTCAAAAAGCACGGTGCACGGTGAACGCATCGCCTTAATTGAGCAATTTAATTCAATATTTGCGGCACCGAAAGATTGACAAGGTGGAATGAGAACATGCTAGTCAATTATCGCTTGCAGTGTAAGAAAATTGTACACAATTTTTCATACTGCCGTCTTTCCATACATATGATTTGGTCGAGGATTCGGCATATGCAATTCGTCATTCCGAATCAGTTTCTTAAAAACTGGTGTATGCAGTATTTCATAATTTTGGAAGACTGCCGCGCGGCTTCCCTGTCGTGCGAGAACTACTTTGATTGTCACTGTTGAAAATAGAATATATACAATTGATTACTTATTTACTAGCGAGGAAAATGACGAGTCAGGGGAGTCGAAAAAACGTGAATGGCAGAATGAAAAGAAGGGGTCGTCAAGCGACAAAGGCAAAGTCACTGTCAAGACCGAAGTTACTTCTGAAGCTACTCCCGATGGAAAAGAGGAGACTGAAGGAAAAGAAAAAGAAAAAAAGAAGGCGTCGACTAAGCATGCCGAAAGTAAATATGGAGAAATTCCTACCACCAACATGTTTTGCCATGTTTGTAACAAACACATGTGGGATGGAAATGTAAGCATCGACATTCAGTGTCATTTGTGATTTCATCATTTTTTTTAGAAGTTTATTCAGTGAATTGATAATTATCAATCTTTTTTCATTTTTAGTCCTTCGAGAACCATCTGCGAGGCCGTGCTCATCAGCTCTTGATGGAAAAACTCGATGAGTCCTACAAAATGAAGGTAGATTTGATGAGACACGAGATGAAAATTGCTGAAGAACAGCGTGATCTTACTTTGGCCAACTCAAAACGGCGTGGTAAAAAAGTATGTTCATGTATTCTTATAATAGACTAACTGCAATGGTACAGACTTTTCTTAACTTGCCATGATGATTTACATCTTGCTACTCATTCACAGCTATCTGTAGACATGAGCATCCGAGAATATTGCACTATGTGTGATCTTCACTTTTATGGTACTTTGATGAATCACAGAAAAGGTGAGAAACATCAGCAATTGAAGACATTCTTGCATCCTCGTTGTTTGCCCTGCAACAAAGAATTCCCATCGAGGATAGAGTATGATGAACATTGCCTTTTACCACTTCATATGAAGAATGCGTTGAAAAGTGAAGAAGCCAAGAAGAATAAGAAGAAAGGTAAGCCATCTTCAACATGTTGAAGTCAATCTTGTAGATCCATCCGATCCTTTCCAATCGCGGAGTACGTATTGAACACCGGTGTACAAAATGTTTATTGTAGAATCTAAAAACAGTAACTCCGTTTTGAATCCAACTACCATAGTTGAAAATGATCTATGCTCGAGAAGAGGGGGAAATACATCCGATTTGGTTGGAAATAAATGTCGTGTCTGCTCACAAGTTTCTTCGACTCCAAGAAGTCAGTTTTGGAGTTTACAATGAAATTCTAATGTCGATGTCAGTATCACTCTTGATCAACACGGTTTACATCGGATTTCAATTAATATTCTTGACCCTCCGCTGAGCACCCGGCAAAACTAGCGAGTCCAGGCTCCTCAAGTTGAGTATGAAAACACCAATACTCGATTTCACGCTGTAGAAGACGATCATAGTGCATACGCGCCTTCAATTCATGGCCAAAAAATGTGAGGAACCAAATACTGCGGGAACTTGATTACTCGATCACCGATTTGGAAGAGATATTAATTTCGAATAGTTGTTGATAGTCACTAATGTTGTTGATACTCGTAACGAACCAGTATTGATGAATGTATAGACCAGGAGAATTAGATTTTTTTTTGGCGGTAGAAGATAGGTGCTGGTTTTATTTTTTTTCAGGTGTAGGACACTCCATAGGACCATGTCTACCACTTCTGAACAAATTTCGCTGGCCGGAAAAAATATTAACAATGAATTACTGGTAAAAACGACACTTTTCGCAGATTAATGCCTATAGCTCTGTGGGTATAACTTCGAGCGAGTTCACTTTGGTCTCATCTTCTAGCTAGTGAAAAAACCTACAAATTCAAAAAAAAATGTATTGCTCTAGCCTATTTTTTGTTGGAGTTGCATAGGTTTAAACAAAAAAAGACCTATTTTAAACAAATGGTTGTTAATCCTCCAATAGTGAACTAATGAGGCCAAAAACTCAAACAATCGATAGTCCTTATTGAGGTTAATAAGCATACCAAAGGGACTAGACGGGTAAGCATGGTGAATCGACCCTTGTCAGGTATGGCCCTGGAAGCAATTTCCCCCAGTTTCTAGCCCCAAACTATGAGGAAAGCAATAGTTTTTAGGTCCCGAAGTCGCCCCTATCTTTTGGGGCAGCCTGGAAACCCTCTAAAAAACGCTAAAAATCGATGTTCCTTGTTTTGAATCGCATTCTGACGCATCTCAGTGAATCGTTCTGAAATTTTTTTGACATACTTTTGAAACATTAACATTCCGAAGGAGAGTGGTTTCATCTCGACAACTTTTGATTCAAGCCCCGAAAAAAATTGTTGAAAAATGAAAATCAATTTTTAACCCTGTTATCTGTAATTAAGATGTTAGTGAACCATTTCATCGTATTTGTCGGCTCATTTTACGTCGGGAACCACTTTGAAATATATCATTTTTGGTGGTGGAAAGTGGTCAAAAACGCCAAAAATCAATTTCAAAGCAAATTTTTTTGCATAAACTAGCCTCTTCTGCGCATGCGCGTTGATCTACGACCCTGAAAGTATCTTCAATCGATAGCTGGTGTAATTTCCTTCAAAATGACGCCTTGCAAAAGTCGATTTGATGCAATTACAGCTGAGATATGACTGGTACAGAAAATGGAAAAACCCAAGGTATCAAATCCGTGAATCCGCGCTTCCTTCAATGGCCTTGAAAAATGCGAATTTTGAATTGGGCCCTTTCTAACATGCGTATATGTGTTTTGATGTATTTTTTGGCTTAGATACCGAATACGCGGCCAGTTTTGTTCCAAACCTTCAGGATTCCTCACCAGTCTCATAAAACCGACTCGATAATGGATGCTCATCTTCAGCCTTTTTACACTTATTTGAGATAGATTGTCGGTGTATGGGCAGGTTTGGGTGGATTGTGTACCAGATACAACTATGTTCCCTAATGTATTCTGAACAGCTGATGACAATGGTGATGGTTTCGACGCTCGAGGAAGCGCTGCTATCCTCATATAAGCTGGTCGCTATAGTTTTCTCATATGAAATTAAACAACAAAATCCAGCTCGAACAATCTCACTCCCAGAAATCTCACTCCCACCGCTTCCTCGAGCCTCAAAACCACCGGGATCGTCTTCGGCTAGTCAGAATACGTTAAGGGACATAGTTGTGTCTAGTACACAATCCACCCAAACCTCCCCAAACACCGACAATTCATCCCAAATAAGTGTAAAAAGGCTGAAGATGAGCATCCATTATCGAGTCGGTTTTATGAGTCTGGTGAGAGATCCTGGAGGTGTGGAACAAAACTGACCGCGTATTCGGTTTCTACGTCAAAAAATACATCAAAAACACATGTTCGCATGTTGGAATCGGCCCAACTCAAAATTCGCATTTTTCAAGGCCATTGAAGGAAGCGCGGATCTTTGAAATTGATTTTTGACGTTTTTGACCACTTTCCACCACCAAAAATGATATATTTCGAAGTGGTTTCCGACGTGAAATGAGCCGACAAATACGATGAAATGGTTCACTAACGTCTTAATTACAGATAACAGGGTTAAAAATTGATTTTCATTTTTCAACAATTTTTTTCGGGTCTTGAATCAAAAGTTGTCGAGATGAAACCACTCTCCTTCGAATTGTTAATGTTTCAAAAGTATGTCAAAAAAATTTCAGAACGATTCACTGAGATGCGTCAGAATGCGATTCAAAACAAGGAACATCGATTTTTAGCGTTTTTTAGAGGGTTTCCAGGCTGCCCCAAAAGATAGGGGCGACTTCGGGACCTAAAAACTATTGCTTTCCTCATAGTTTGGGGTTAGAAACTGGGGGAAATTGCTTCCATGGCCATATCTGACAAGGGCCGATTCACCATGCTTACCCGCCTAGTCCCTTTGGTGACGATTCATTGAACCGTTTTTGAACAACCCTATTTGTTTATAAAAAATTGTTTTTCAGGAGAAGTGGCGTAACTTTTTTATAAACAAAGATGGTGTTTTGGGAAAAATCAGGATGATACCTAGAAGTCTACTCTTTACTCTCCCGTTTGAATCATTATCATATCTTGTATAGGCGATTTTTGAGAGCTAATTGTTTATAATTTTTTGCACACGCCTCTCATTGTGTATTAAAATCTCGAAATACATCGATTAGATGAGGAGGAACCCGAAAATGAAACCAGCCAATCGCGTTTTTTTCTCAAGCTACCCCAGATTAAAAAAAGAAACTAGGTAATTGGTCACTTAGAACCAGGAATATTGCGAAATAATCCTCGGCGCTCGATTTTGAATCGCACAAAAGATTAGCTGGGGCTGGCTCGTGGCGCGCGAGAAACGGTGAACTTCAAAATAGAGCGCCTAGGATTTTTTCGCAATATTTCTGGTTCTACGCGACCAATTTGCTCCATTCTTTTTTTAATCTGGGGTAGCTTGGGAAAAAAACGCG
This sequence comes from Eretmocerus hayati, assembly GCA_029851415.1. NCBI lineage: Eukaryota > Metazoa > Arthropoda > Insecta > Hymenoptera > Aphelinidae > Eretmocerus > Eretmocerus hayati. The sequence goes on along the minus strand of CM056744.1, from coordinate 83,691,418 downwards.
ATTGGCTGGTTTCATTTTCGAGTTCCTCCTGATCTAATCGATGTATTTCGAGATTTTTATACACAATGAGAGGCGTGTGCAAAAATTATAAATAATTAGCTCTCGAAAATCGCCTATACAAGATATGATAATGATTCAAACGAGATACTGAAGAGTAGACTTCTAGGTATCACCCTGATTTTTCCCGAAACACCATCTTTGTTTATAAAAAAGTTACGCCACTTCTCCTGAAGAACAATTTTGTATAAACAAATAGGGTTGTTCAAAAACGATTCTACGGATCGTCACCAAATTTGGTATGCTTAACCTCAATGTCTGAGGACTATCGATTGTCTGAGTTTTCGGCTTCGTTAGTCAACTATTGGAGGATTAACAACCACTTGTTTAAAATAGGTCTCTTTTTGTTTAAACCTATGCAACTCCAACAAAAAATATGCTAGAGCAACAAATTTTTTTTTGAATCTGTAGGTTTTTTCACTAGCTAGAAGATGAGACCAAAGTGAACTCGCTCGAAGTTATACCCACAGAGCTATAGGCATTAATCTGCGAAAAGTGTCGTTTTTACCAGTAATTCATTGTTAATAATTTTTTCCGGCCAGCGAAATTTGTTCGGAAGTGGTAGATATGGTTCTATGGAGTGTCCTGCACCTGAACAAAAATAAAACCAGCACCTATCTGCTACCGCCAAAATAACATTCTTTTCGAGCTAATTCTACTTGCCTACGTAGCGTAAATTAAGGCGATGCGGTCACCGTGCACCGTGCACGAAGAAAGTTATTCGCACTTTTCTCCGATATTCTTGCGATTTGGACTAAACGAGGAGAAGACAAATACTTATTTTCATCTAACTTGAGTTCGTCTTCTCGTCGTTCGACGAACTCAAGTTAGATGAAGATAAGTATTTGTCTTCTCCTCGTTTAGTCCAAATCGCAAGAATATCGGAGAAAAGTGCGAATAACTTGAGCGCAGGCACCTCCTAACCCATAATATAGGCACTTCAAAATTCGCACTTTTATCCGATTCTTTTGCGATTTGAGCTAAGCGACGAGAAGACGAACTCGAGTTAGATGATAGTAAACACTCGAGTTCTCGTCGTTTTGCCCAAAAGTGCGAATAACTTTCGGCGTACACGGTGACCGCATCGCCTTAATCATCAGTATTTGACTCTGGTCAGTATTTGCCTTCAGTCGATCAAGGATAGGCTGCCGCGTAGTGGGGATACCCGGTAATGCCGATTAGTGATAAGATGAATGAATTCATTCATCATGGATAGTCAAATTCAATTCAATTGATCATAGAGATGGAGATTTGAGAAAATAATTCGTAACACGCAATCCGACAGAGAAATTGCTGAATTTCTAGAATGAGCACCCTGAAGAATGTGGAGCGGAACATAAAACTTTTTTGATCAAAGTTAATTGAGGTATCTGGGACCCGGTGTATCTGGGTACCCGAGTGCTTACCGCAGGATTCAAAAGTTGAGTCCATATTAAATTTCGATCATCTTAAGGGAAAATTTACAATGGCATTCCGTGGAGCAGGGTTATGAGAATGATAACGAGGGGTGAAAATCAAGTGCAAGATACTAACTTCATATACTATAGATTTGAAAATGGATACCTGCCTGATTGGAAGATGACATTTGTTCACTATTTGCCGAGAAATAACACTCGGCAACGGGAAGCTTCTTACTCTATATTTTCTGCAATTTCGTTAAGGCAGTTTTTATTTTGTCTCGTCGTGGTAGAACGTAGCTGAACTTGCAGATCTCTCATAAGAAGTATTTTAAGAATATCTGCTTGCAAGTAAACTATATGATGCAATGAATTTTTCAGATCGACTCTTGAAGGGAGAGAGTGAGGTTCGAAGTGCACAAGAGGAGGAATTGGACGTTGGCACGGATAAGATAGATAAAGCGAAACTCGATACGTCAATTGATGTATCAGAGTATGTGACAGAAATTCCCGAAAAAATGGCTTTGAAATTGAAAATCCCATCCTACAAACACTGTCGCCTACATCATCTAGCCGTTGGAAAATCTCTCGTCAAAGAAATCACTGGTTTTTACTGTGACCTGTGCCGGCGCTTTATGCTCACTGAAGAAGACATGCTTGCTCATTGTCGCACTGTAACCCATTATCGATTTTACATACAGGAAATTAAAACTCTCCAAGCAGCTCTTGAGAAAGATGATGATCCAGCTAAGGTGAGTTCTTTCAAATCAATCCACATTTTAAAGATTTGTGCCCTCAAACATACCCGAGAATATACATCATTCTCTCTGAGGAAATCAAATCACATAATCAACTGGTTAAAGTGAGATTAATTTTTTCATTATATTTCAGAAAAGTAAAGATGAAACCGAGAAAGCTGAACCAGAAGTGAAACGTATGAAATTGGAAAAATCAGAAAGTAGTTTGTCCGTGAAAGAGCGCAGGGCTGGAGATGATAAATATGATCCAGAAGATGCAAATGAAACTGATGATGACAAAGATGATGACGATCATGATGACGACGAACAAGATGATGATGAGCATCATGACGATGAGAATAATGACGATGAGCACGTTGATGATAAGCACAGTGATGATGAGCAGGTTGATAATGAACACAATGATGACGGACCGAATGATGATGAAGAGAATGAAAAAGAAGACAATGATAAGGAAGAAAATGATAAGGAAGGCGGTGTTAAGAAAGGCAATGATAAGGAGGAAAATATCAAGGGAGATAGCGATAACGACAAAAATGATACCAAGAAGGATGCTAAGAATATCGATAAAACTGATCATGGGGAAAAAATGGACGATGATGCGAATGATGACGATGCAGAGATTATATTAACCGAGAAAGAAGATCTCCTAGATGATATGAACGATGACGAGAATGAAGATGATCGGAGTAATCGCGTTGAGGAGAAAAAAGAACCTGCCAAAAAGCTAGCTACTAGCACTCCTCGAATCAGTCGTAGTACACCTAATCGCCGTGGAAATCGAGCACGCAGGTCTCGTAGATGAATCTTTATATCTTCTGATTTAACAAAATTGAAGAAATCAGATATTATATACATATTTAAATACACGTTTTAGTTCTTCAACTAAAATTCCAATTCTGTGTACAGTTGAGTGAATTCTCAGTACACATATACATTGTGTTCTTGCAATGTAAGCGTCGATTCTTTATCATGGAAATTTTGTTAATTTACGTATTTCATGTTAGGATTATAGTAGCAAGCATTGAGCTTGCTTCAATGGATTTTCCTCTCTTTTGATAAATTTGACCCCTTTTCTTGTGTGATGTAAATGCTATGTGGTATTGTATCAGTTGAAGTGGTACTATCAAATGAATCTATTGCATCCGGGGAGAAATTTAATTCTTATCTTCTTAGAAAATACATATAAGTATATGTACAATTATGCTATCAACAAACTTTTTAAATAAATGAATTGAAAACAAGACGATTGATGTTTATATAAACAAGTGTATTCAAAGTAACAGTAGGAATGTATTTACATCATCAATCCATTATCAAGTGTGTATCAAAAAAGTCTTCAACTTGGTCTGTGGTCCACTTGTGTATGTCAAACTCTCGTTTCACCTCATCATCAGAATCATATAGCTTTATGATTGGATCCAGACCTCTGACATGTTTTATTTCCAAACGTTTTTTGTATTTTTTCGGACGATCACTCTTGATGAATGCTAAAAGAGAAATAGAATCATCATGCTGTGTAAAATTACATTCAATTGCATGGAAGTTATTACATTTGATATCAAGGATTTGATGGCAAGGAATAGTCTTAATATGCTTGATAAATCTTGAAATGCAACCCAAGATAGCCAGCATATGAACAAGTCATCAATATTTTGACACTGAATCAATTTATTTCTCATTCTCAAGGAATTAATTACTCTCATTCACTGTATTCAGCATGCAAAATCAAATGTGAATATATCTAGAATTTTTTGATCAACTCCAATTGTCTCCAATTATTTTGGGATGATCTCAAACTAGATCAAGACCAGGTTAATATGATACTGATCATTTGTGGTAATGATTTGAGATTATGAAATTTTAGAAAATGAATCAAATGAAAAGATCTATGTATAATAAAGATTGGGAAGCTGATGAAAGTTTTATCATCAAGTTTCTTACAAAATCCGCACTTTTCTATGTAATTCTAACTAGGAAAAGCAACAATTTTCATAAGAAGTTGTGAGGAGACAGTTTACTTATAACATGGGAAGCAAGGGATAAGGACATCACCCTCACAAGTATTGAATGATCAAGAAAATAAAGTCTCACACCTTCAATTTGAGGGTAAGCTCCATATTTGCATGTGCATACTTCTAGGGCAGCTTTTGGGAATTTCTCAATCACTTCTTCATCATCTAGGCAGCACTCTATGCAGTCATTGCTGTAAATATTCCCATTTTAACCTCAAAAATATCTTAAGCATTTACCATGGTTGTAAAGTAATACATACTAAGCTTCTTTACATTCAAACTTCGGTTCTAGGAAATGCTTACAGGTTGAACACACTAATTTTGATTTCTCGAATCCTCGACTTTTGCACAGTTCATATGAAAACTCTGATATACTCCCTTGCATCTGAAAAATTGAGACACAGATTTTATTTTGTGAACTCCTATGTATTGACATACAATGTTAGGAGTGAAGAGGGGAATTTGTGAACGAAGTTGATCAAAACTAACCAGCATGAAAAGTAGTATAATTTGACCAAGCACAGTCATTTCTGATATCCTCCAAATCCAGAACATACCGTGGTTCTCACGTCTAACGAGTGATAATAACAGCTGCTGATAGACACCTTTTTACCTCAATTTAACTGCCACATTTCCAGTAAACTTGAATATTAATTTTTAACCACTGCCTATGCCTAACCTATCACTACGCACGTAAACATCACTTGAAAACTTTTGGTTACTTTACTATTGCCTTGTTTTTGAAGCTCAAAATTGAAACTGCCGGCAACGTGTAAAATTAATAGTTAAGATCATTTAGATACAAATGAATGTTCCCGAGTATAACTCGAGTTCGAGGTTCATGACTTTTGTACAGTATTTGCAAAAATTCGTGCAAAGTCTGCAAAAAAGGATGGAGCTCTGCGACCTCAGACGGCGTGTCGTATTGTAATTCGTCTGCTTGGATTTCTGGCGGGCAAGGTATGTCAGTGACCATTGTGAACAGCCGAGCCATCAGTCAGGTGCAAATCAGTCTTTGTAATACTTGCAAAGACTGGAAAAGACAGAAAATTTTGCAAAAATGTCCCAGAATTTTCATGGGGCCTCCAAATTCGTATCAGTTATTATCGTTACGTATTCATTGAGATGATTTTGTTTAGTGGAAAGTGTTTGGCTATTTCCTATGTTGGAGAATTGTGAAAGTTGGGTGAAATTTTAACGCAACGATGGCCCAAAAAATATTAATTGACCTCTTGAACTCTAAACTAACATCTCGAGAAGTCATAGACTGGCTGATTTCAAATGATTCTAGTGTAAGCATGTTGCATGAACTCAGAAAACTTTGTTTTATGGGGTTATGTTCATACTTTATTGTTAATGTTGGGTTTGATTTCTTCCAGGACGTTGAATGGTCAAACCTGAACAATCAATGCTCAAAAGAGGAATTTGTGACGTTCTTCTTGGACAGTCTGAGAGACCAATTGCATTGGTGAATAGTTTTACTCTATTGTGTTGCAAATTGCTGGTTGGTCAAGATTTGAATGGTCTAATTCATGCAAAACATCTTTCTCAACACGTCTCTTTTGTATCTCTTGAGTTTAATCCACTTTCAAGGGCCAATTTGAAATTCTGTTGTGCACGCGTTATGAGAATAATCCCTCACAGAAGCAATATGTCATGTAGTGTCCAATGATTTTCTTGGAATGTCAGGATTATGAATTACTTTTAACTCTTATTGTTTAGGGTATCACAAGCAAATATCCCACAATCTACCACAGCATCTACACTAGCTATATCAAAAACGAGAGGTAGTTGCAATAAGGGAGAGAGCAATAACAAACCAGGAAGTACTAAGAGATCATTGATTGGAGGAGAAAAACAGCTCACAGTCCAGATTAATTATTTTCAAGCTCACTGTGATTCTGAAAGCCTGGCAACACATGGACAAGAAAGAAGTGTTCTAAATATTCCATCTACAACCAGTCTCAATGTTTCAAGCTCTGTTAGCAAGTCTTCAACAATCAAAGAGAGAAATCCTCCCAAAAAACGGGTTGAACTGACAAGATGTAGTCCTTCTCAGGTTCAGAATTTCAATCCAGCTTTCAAGGATAGTTCTGAGTACGAACAATTAAATTATTCAGATATAAACGAGATTAGCTTTGATACCTCTTCATTTCCAAGTCTTGGAAACAACAGCTCTAGTAATGTTTGCAATACAAGCTGTTCTCCTGATCAAACAGTCTCAAGTTTGAATGGCTCTAAGTGTTCTCAGATTTCCAATGTAGCCTCCTGTCCAGTGCCTCAAAGTCCTGTCTCACCTTTGTATAGTAATTCTCTATCTGCTTTGAGTCCAATCCATGCAGGAATTACACAAAATAAGATTGAGAGTCCTCGCTCTCACAATTACTCCCATCTCAACAATACCAGCACACCCGAGAGATCATCCAGGAATACATCAAGGCTTTCCAAGAGTACTCCTCGTCAGAACTTGAGTTTAGGTGATTTTATTGTGTTGGAGCCCAAAAATTTAAAGAAGAATGGTGGTAGAAAAAACTGCAAAGTGTTATCCAGAAGTGAAGAGCAGAATGACATGAGTGATCATAGTAAGTTGTCTGATACGCATTCACAACCCAAGCCAAATTCAAGGACCAGAAAAGTTAACCCAACTAGATTAATAGCGGATGATAAAGGTAATGCTTTTACATCATGATTTGGTATTGAAATACCCCTGTAAATGGCTGGAGGTGTTGAAATATCACTTCATTTTTTCAGGGAACAAAGAAAATGCAGTGTTTGGTTCTATTTCAAGACCTTTTACTCAAAATCCTCAATTTGTGGATGTGCCAACAATTGATAAGTCTGTCAACAATGCATCTTTTGAAATTGAAAGAGGACTCATAAAAATTGAGAGACAGAAAAAAACCGAAACAGGTGTTTCTGAGAGTATTGATGAAGATGACTCAAAAAATCAGCCAAGATTAAAACATCCTCTCACTCCAAGTAAAACTACTAGAATGATTCCCATAGTTATACCTGATATGAAGCTAGTAAAAAGAGTTGGCATGCTCAATAAATTAGTTGAAGTCTATTGTGGACTATTAGAACAAAATTTAGTGATGAATCCAATGACAGAAATGTATGCTGTAATTAGTTTACTTACCACACAGTATGTAAATAATGATGAGGAAAAGGTTTCAGACACAGGAGAAGATACTAATAGTGTTACAACTTCTAAAGCAGAGTTGGATCAAGATCGTGATATGATCAAGAGGAGTTCATCTAATTTAAGGAGGTTGCTGAATTTCGAAGACGAAGCAAAGATTGATATTATAGATATTGATTCTACAAATAGCGGTTCTCAATTTAATGAATCAATTGACAATCCTACAGATTTGAGAGTGGTAGATGGGAAGACACTGGAATTGAATCAAATCAGCAATGATGTGGAAAAAATCTCTTTGAGTGAAAAATGTGCCAAATTTTCCAAGAATTTCTCAGAAAGTCGGAGCAATGAACCCGTCTCAAAAACAGAAAATTGCTTCAAAGTGTGTCTGAACAGCCCGCATAATTGTGTGTACTTTTCAAGTCAAGTCTTAAACCAACAAAAAGATTTCTTGAAGAATTTGGACAAGGTAACGTTGAGATTACTCAGTAAGAATAATCTTATGGCCAAGTTTCAGCCAGAATTGATAGAATATCTTGATAGAATTTATGAAACTAAAGTAATTCAAACCAGCAAAAGAAAAGCACCAATAGATGTTGGGTATGTAAAATAATTTTTTCCCATGAATGATCATTACTTCCTCATGATTATATTAATTTGTATAAATGGTAAAATTTTCATTATTTTAGAGCAACAGAATTGAGCGTATGCTTCCAAATTGACACAGATAATAAAGAAAATTTTCCGACCTCAAACGCATTTCTGTGTTTTAAAAAGCAACGGGACATGTTTTACGATATTCTAAAATTTTGGGAAGATAAACATCTCGACCCAGCTTTCCCTCTCCACGCAAGTCTGAGTTCCAAAATTAAAACTATCTTTACTGTGCACACAGATGTCACGAATCTTACCCACTTTGTTCGACTGTTTAAATCCCAAATGCTCATTTCTTGTATTCAAATGAAACAGCAGGTATTAGCAATAATTTCTCATTCATCAAATTTTGGGGAGAGAGAGCCACATAATTTATATTTAATTCTATTTACAGGAGGATGTACTGGATGATGAAACTGCAGATTTCCTCAAAAATCTGAAAGATATTAATCCTGAAAAACTTGCGCAGTTGACAAAAAAACTAGTAACTCCGTCTTCGCAGAACGGTCCAGTCCCATTACCGTCATTCCCTGGGATACAAGAATTTTTCAAAGACTTCATATTTTGTGCATCAAATCATATGTTTTATACATATCTGAAAGATACTCTGATCTGTGAGATAATGGAATTGAATAGTTCTCAATTCACTGGCAGTGATATTGAAGACATAGGTAATCTGTATCTTTATTCAAATTAGTAGTACCGGATTCTGTAGCCAATGTGATTTTAAAAGCCTTAGAAAAATTTCAGCGATTTAAAACAGATAATTCATTGCAGGCACAGAAGTTGATGAATGCACCAAAGAAAGTTTTATCACTTGCATATCTAGTTTGAAACTGCTTTCGAAATTTTTAGGATTTGTCACTTCATTGCCATACAGATCAGAGACAAGTATGTTAGAGGAAGTTATTAGTTCTCAGCTTGCGCTTCGCAGCAAGGTAGGTTGGATTATCTCATTTGAGTGCTTTTCTTTCAATTGACAGAAATGTGGACATTTCAAAGCATTGATTTGTAAATTTTCCAGTGTTTACCACCACTGGATCTACTTCAATGTTTACAGTCAGCAGTAGTTCAAGGAAAATTGTTGTTGGCAATCCCATGGATTGTTGAGTATTTAGCAATGATGGATCATGCCTCACTCAGACTACCGTGCCATGCAAAAGTCCTAAAAATTTTATATTGCATTTATCGCGCTGCAAACAGCCGAGTTGCGATTGATTCAGAAATACTCTTCACAGAAACCGGGTCATTTTTGATCAGACTCACAATAGGTTGGCTATTTCAGTTACCAAATTTTCCCGTACACCTCTATCATACATGGCAATCAAGATACGATGCGGAAATCTTGAGGATATTCAGTGAAACCCAACCGTCACATGAAATGTCCCATCACGAATTGATTGATGCTGACACATCAGTGGTCTCGATTAAACACTCATTGTCTTTGGATAAACTGGACATAATTGATGATCGAGTTCTATACAGTTGCTGTCCGTTCTTGAAAGAGTTGAACATTCTCTTGACCCATGGGAATCCGAGCGTGAATAATACTTCATATCGGCACGTTACTCCCGTCACGAGTCAATTGAAGAAGCCAATCAAAAATGCAAGCACGAGACATTTGGAGGTATTGATTTCTTTTTTCTTTTTGTTCTGTACTAATTGCAATTATGGATTTGTGCGTTGTCAATCAAATCTATGTTTTCACACATCCTTTGAAACCGTAAACCTTGTCCACTGCGATTCCTTCAATGAGGAAATATTTTCAATTCCTTAAAAACCTTACCTCTCTCATTGACGTCAAAAGTAAGAATCCGTATCTTACAAAAGTAGAGAAATTAGTCATCATAATAATTGTCTCCTCAAAAATACCACGTTGTATTTTCATTAGTGCTCATCTCTGTTTGGATCACGTTTTTCTGTTGCAAATACGAACGCAGAACTGAAGTCGCTACAAATGAAATATATTTTTGCATGACCATGAATATATCCGCAGTTGCAGCTCGAAGAGGCGTTTTTCCACGGACAACCTACATCAACTCGAAAGACTGTAGAATATGTTTCGGAGAGAGTAGCTTCGAGTTGCGTCAAATATATCTATAACAATTTATTGCCTGTTGAGAAGAAGACGGCCTGCGAAGTTCTCAAAAACTTGGTTGAGAAGTATTGTGAAGATCCTGAGCACGACAAATCACAGTTGAAAGTAAATTCAAGTTTATTGGTGCCTTCTTCTCTCATCTTTTTTTCAATTTAAATTTTGTGATTCGACTATTTTAGGACGCACTGTCGGATGAAATTAAATCTCTCTCGGTAAAAGCCGCAGCAAATGTGAAGGAAAAAAGCAAAGAAATTGTGCCGAACATGTGTAAGTCTCGTGTAGATCAAGCCATGGAATCTCTTTTAGCTGAAGACTGTTTGGAAGCAGTCAAAGCAGTTTGCAAGGAGATATCGATGAGAACGGCTCTGGAGAGAATAACTCAGTGGATTCAGTCCCATATTGTTGGGGGTACTCTATTTGTCAAAGATTTGGAGCTTGAGATCAATAAGAATAATTCCAACAAAGAAATTATTGTGGATAAGAAATTTCATAACCCAGCAGCTCCAAGCCCGACCAGTATTCTGGCTGAATTCAGGGTAGGAGACATGAATGATACCCAAACTACTTCGAATGGTATTGAAATTCTTGTGATTGATAGTATTGGAGTGTAAATTTGATATATTCTTCACAGAAATACATGTGGGATTTGATGGAAACCAGAGGGAGCGCTTTAACGTCTGAATATTTGTCTACATTCTGTGATCACTTATATCAAAGTCTAACCCAACGATCGGATTTAAAACGCTTACCAGAAAAAAGTATATTATCTCTGAGCGTCGATCTCTGCCTATTTCTAAGTATGAACATCGTGCTTGAATATTTTATTTACTTGTATTTTTCGTTTATTTTTCTCACCTAATGATTGTCTCTAACAGTTACTTACAGATATGATTTGTTCACTTCTGATGTACAATCCAAAGTTTTCCGAGTTTGGAAAATAGATCGCCTTGAGCTCAGTGATCCAGATTCTTCTTTATCAAGGATCCTCTGTGCGAGGAACATAAAATTGATGGCACAATCTGCCGATGAAAATGTGTGGATCAATTGTGGTAAATTCCTTGGGAGATTATTGAAAGAAGATATTTTAACCATTGATTCATTGAGCAGTCAAGCTGTTGCTTTATTCAGAAATGAATGGCCAGTCGTAAGTGTTTGAGAATTATTGCTTGATTTTGTCAAATTGAGTGGAAATTAAACCAGTCGGATAGGAATCAACATTGGTTGAATAGATTAGACTTGCATGAATCTCTTGTTAAATTCGACTACATATTTTCAGCACATCTCCAAATATTTATCAAGATGTTTATCGGAAGCTATTGACGGATTTCAATCTTCTGATGAAGAGACTGAAAGAATTAGATATTTACTGGGTTGGGTTGCAGGGGCTTGCAACGACATGGATCAAGATGGTTTCAACTTTTGTTAGAAATTTTATCAGTTTCAGGTAGTTGTACACTAAAATGCGAAATATACCAGAATGTCACCAAAGTTGGTGAGCATTTAGTTCAAGTGTTAATGAACACCTGTGCAAGATTTCAAGATGATTGAACAGTTTTGATGCAACCAGAGGTGTCCGTGCGACCGGAGATTTCACTGTATTTTCAGCTTTAGTGTACAACTACCTTAAGCGTATTTTTGGACTGGTGTGTGAACTTTTATGCAATCATGACAAAATCGTTGTGGCTATCTTCTCGACTGACGTGTTTTTGTAGATTATTGAAGAAAGTGTCTTAATTATATGGGACATCAATTGTACAGTATTTCAATTGTTGAGATTAATCAAATGTGCAAAAAATTTGTAACTTGTTTCATAATTGACACTTTTAATATTTTGTAAATTTAAACCTTCTTATCGTACAATGTACCGATACTAGTAGATTAATACTCATGTTGTTGAGGAGAGTTGTATTGACATTATCTGTGAATATACAGCAGTTTTACGAAAACGGATCATGATTTTGTCGGTACCGTCGTCTTATTTTTTGACTATCGTTATAATAACCTCGCCCAACGCCGTTCAACAATTATGCACCGTATCATTTATTACATAAGATCCAATCTTCTTGAAGGAATGTAATGGGTTCAAGAAACAGGTTAAGTATTGTCTTCTATCATTCATATTTTATTATTCGAAAAGTTACATTTTCATGATCATGCCATTTATAGCTGAAACTCAGATAGAGTCGATTTCTCGTCACATTGCATTCTTTACCTCATCCATTGGATCCGGGAGATTTTTATTGATATTGCTTGTTGTGACGAAGGACTAAAGAACAATGTGAATTCACGACGTAGGAAGTAACAGTTGATGAAGAATCATCCCTTGTGTTTTCGAGCTCATAAAGACGCTCGCAAAGAAAAAGCCAACTATGAGCCTCCATAACGGATGAATAATGCTGCAATACGCGCATTTGTTTGATGAAAATCACTCTACTCTTCAGATTTTGCCTCTCTGTCAATCTCACACGGCTGAAGACAAGTGGGACTTTTTCAAAGGAACCATATTGAAGTTCAGGATACACAGATTTGCAATGCAACGAGAAATACCGACAAGATCGTGAATTTTTATCGTCACGTTCTTAGATTCATCAGGTATCATTTTAAATTTGAACTACTGATCAAAGAAAGTCCGCTTTGCGTTGATCCGTCTTTACTGTTTTTGCATTCAAATCACCCCGTTCATTCTAGGATGTAACGAGGTAATACCGAAACAGTGCGTGGCGCACGTTTACGATTTTCTTGATTATAATACAGTCAACATGAATAATTATTCATGTTGACTGTATTGGTACTGTAATTATAATTATTGCATCAATTCACAACGCAACTTTGTAAACTAGTGCAGAGATACGAGCGAATTACTGCACGAGAGCTTCCTCAAAGTTGGAACCGATGACTTGCTGTTGTTGTTGCTGATGCTGCTGTCCGAGGATTGTGGCGTCAGAGCGGCGCAAGGCGATGACAGGGGATACACTTCCGGAGATTGGCACGAGATTGACCGGGTGGAAGACGCGACCCCGGTGAGTCGAGATCACGTTCGCTGAGGTAAGAGTGGCTGGCACGAGTGAGCTCTGGCGGATCACCTGGCCGCTGTTACTTCTGATTAGAGCCTGGTGATGCAGAATGGACAAGTTATTCGTACTTACGGTCCCGAGCACGGTGCTCGAGGAAGGACGATGGGTTTAAAAAACTGTCACCAAAAATTGAACACGTGATGATCTAGTAATACGCCCAAGGATCGACATACCGTGGGAATTGAAATGGAGCAATTCCTTTTTTGGAAATGGAAGCTTGATTCGTATTTTTACATGTTAAAATCAAATGGAATTTTTTTGATCAATTTCACGTGGTAGGACAATAGCGGTTCCCGAAGCTCATAACTCAAACGTATCCCAATCTTTTCCAACGTATTTAGACTTTCAAGATCTCTAAAATGAGCTGAAGTCGAGGCGCAAATGAGTTTGATGACAACGGACCACAGTCGAGAAATGTCATTTTGAATAGATACCCGAATACCCGAGATTTTCTCTTCAAACGATTTGAGACTTTTCGGGCCTTCTAATTCCTGAGATAACGCGAGTTCACTCCCTTCAAATCAAATTTAAATCAGCTTACATTGAAGGTCTTGAAATGAGCTTTGAAATGAGTCAAAGCACGTTGAAATATATTGAATTGCGTTTGAGTTGTGAACTTTGGGTGCTCTTATCGTCTTGCCACGTAAAATTGCTCAAAAAAGCTCCATTTGATTAACATGTAAAAACACGAATCAAGCTCCCATTTCTAAGGAGGGGATTGCTCCATTTCAATACCAACGGGATGTTGATCCTTGGTCGTAGCACTAAATCACCACGAGCTAGTTTTTTGTTAAATCTATCGCCTTGTCCTGAGCACCGTGTACTGCAATTGATTGGTATAATGTGACTACCTTACTGGTCCTCATAGTCTCAGACTTGCTCAATAGGCTTGGCAATTTGCAAAATTCAAGATTTTGGAGAAGATCAACATGCGAGCTCTGATGGTTGAAGCTCATTCTCTGAGTTCTATTGCATTCTCCTAGTTTCTTGCTCAGACTACAAGGCCACATTTTCTCACGGTTATAGTCAATAACCGTGAGAAAACGTGGCCTCGGGTGCAAATACTTGAATCAAAATCGAAGTTCTTGACGCAGATTCCTCTAGCTCGATCGATGATATTTTAATGGCTTCTTGAGTCGTCAAAAAAATTATTGTAGTATTTGTGCTAATTGGCGAGTTGGCATGGCACAAACAAGCCTAACTTGCTAGCTCTACACGAGATTACGCTCAGATTTCTTTCACGCCGCGGGATTTATTAAAAGTTGGAAATAAAAGTAAAAATTGAAAGTTGAAAGAGAAATGAATAGAAGTCCAGTCATTTGAATGTGCGAGCCGCGGTCTCACCAGCACGTTACATTGTCATGAGAGGATTTCTGAAAAATCTTGTCATGGCAAAATGATTCGAAGGAAATCAGAGGTGTCTGAAAAATGTAGTCATCAGTCTATTCGTCCGAACCATCTCGGTGCCAGTCATGTGGTGGTAATACCGACACGGACTAGATGGTTTGTCGTTCGGGTGCATTCACGAACGTATAAGACGCGGATCAGTAGTAACAGACGTGTTAGGTGAGACTCGGAATGCCTGACCAAATCTGATCAGTAGTACGAGGTTGATTGAAAATTTTAGGTCTGGCGGTGTAAGCTATGGGTGTAAATACGTCGGGCCCTTTGGGAGCTCATGCTAATCGGTGGGTATTTGCACTCGCCTCAAGGATGGGATCAGCGCGTCGGATGGGTGTTGACACGATGTTCTGGCGGGCTATCTGTACGGGTCGCAGCAGCCTTCCGTATTCGTTGGCTTGGTTCTGCAGCTGTGCCGCGGCAATGATCGAGTCCGCATTTCTTTGTTGCTGTTGTCGTGCAGCTTGCCTGTCAATATCGGCAGCGGCAAGGATCTGAGCGGGGGTTGGAGCGACGGCGTTGACGCTTACGCGAGGCTCCTTTTGGACCAGGGCGTTGAAGCCGTTTATGGGGTCGGCCGCGTACGCGACTGTGCGCCTGCTACCGTCTGGCTCAATCAGAGAGTAGCTGCCCTGTACGATGTCACCGTTGCGGGTTTCTTCTTGAGCCTTGTTGTCCCCTGCGATCAAAAATCATGAGACTCAGTGGCTTGTGATTCGCTATTCCTCATTCTGTATATTTTTCGAAGCTTTTTAGAGGTGAAGGGCTGGATGACATTTTCAGCATAGCTGACAGACAATTGGTACTTGATTAACTGGTTCAGTTTTTTGCTAAGGCTACCCTTATCCATATTTTGAAAGAAGAAATTGATCTTGCTTTCGTCGTCTCATTTTTCAAGAGTATCTCCGTTATTTTGATGAAATCACTCAAAAACTTGCCACGATGATCTAATAATCTAGTTATATGGATCTATGTTTATTTGAGTTTCTGATCAATCAGCAAATGGAAAATCAAGTCAGAAGTTTGTTACCAACATTTCTGATCGATGTTACTACAATATCTCATACTTCCAAATCCCGTAATTACACCTCTATGAAAAGTGGTATATTGGGATCCAAAATAATTTCGAGGAAAAATCTAATTCGTACACGCATTTTTCATATTCTCATCCCAGATGTTTTGGTTTCATTCTCAAAAGTTCTGAATCCCACGTATCAGTGAAGTTGCATGAAGCGAAGTGCGTCGGGGAATCGCTTCAGTGTGCATTGATATCCAAATTTGCAATCACAAAGGTAAGCACAATCATACAGTCTTTCGATCCAATAGCGAAATATTCCACTACGATAAGATTCGCGGCATTTTCCAACGATCCCGATTCTTTGATGAAAACTTTGATTCGCCCTTTCCAATCATTATACACGGAATTCGAATAATTCGTCATATTTTCCACTCAAAACAAGACAAATATTAAATAGACCACGGGTGGCCAAAAAGATTTTATGAAGGTATAATTTGAATACGTAACCATCAAATGCAAGTACGCTAGTCGAGTACTACAAACATAGTATTTTTGTTAATCTCAAAACCGCAGTCGGATATAAAACACTCATATTACACAGTTTATGTAAATGAAAATTACATACATCTTGGATGAGGAGATGAGTATGCGGTCACATCTCATCTCTGATGATGGATCAGGTGCAACCGTAAATCTCACTCAGCCACTGAGTGAAAAAAAAGAAAAAAAAATGAAAACCAGAATCCCGTTTTGGCCCCTTTTACAGAGTGAATTAGAGTGAAAAAATGGAATGAGCAATGAAAAGAGAAGTGCAAGTGGCCAGAGACGTACCTGTCAGTCCATCTGCAACGCTGTAGCTGAAACTATACTGCGGTGGTGAGTCGAGGTTCTCCTCTCTGATGACAGCCGCCGTCGGTTGGGCAACCGCAAGCGTCGCTGCGGCCGTTGGTGAACTGATGTACGCCGACTTGGCCGCGGCCACGAGACCGGCCAAAATCATGTACTGTGGATTTGCCATTTTAAAGTTTTAATTAAATCCCGACCACATCTTCCCTTACCAACGTAGTAGTAAGATACTTCGACCGAGTGTTCGAAATTTTTTTTTCTGTATATTTTAGAATACTGAGCGCGCTTGAAAAAATTTTCATACGAGCGACTGACTAATTATCATGAACTGCACGGATAATGCACTGACATGGTTAGTTTACCACAACTTTTCGAGGAAGAGCTAATTTCGAGACCAATATTTCAAACAATTTTGTAGTAACCATCGCATTGAGATTTTCAATTCAATATTTGAGGTTTAATCAATCGAATGGAGAATATTGTGACACTCTAGTTTAATACTTGCCCAAAATTCTCAACGAGTAAGGGATTTGGATACGAAATTAAAATATTATTTTGTTCGCATCACGAATCACTCGAGTTATTTTTAATCATTAATTGTCCATTTAAAAAATATTTGCAACCTCCAGAGACTGGCAACTTTTATTTGCGATATGAAGACATTGATTCAAAAGCTCAAAGATTATTGTTTGTTCGTTGATAGTTACACGGAACATATATTATTTCATTACATGATCCAATTGGACTGATAAAAAGATTCAGAGAATTCTGTTATCAGGTTGAAAATTGTTTCAAAAAGGATTGCTTGAGCCCAATGGTGTAATAATTTCTAGAATATCAAGAAACATTCTAATTTTAATGGCGTTCTTTTCAAGAATTGAAATCATGAAATTGTGAACTTGGAATTTTGCAGTACAAACAAGTTACGCTTTCATATCCTTCAGTACATTTGAGAGATCTCAACACAGCTTGATTTTCACGGCACTGTTCGCGAAAGAAAAAAACACTGACTCATCCCTTAGGTAACACCAAAAGTTGATTTATTTCACAAATAAACACGATGAAAAAATCAAGGGAATTTGGCAAACTTTCGGTTATAGACGAAAAAATGTTGTTTACTTTGCAAATCATTATGAAGTACTTGGCGGTGTACGAACGAAGGCCTAGTGACTGTATCCAGTTTATTTGCTAGCTGTGATTTTATACTAAGGATCGAGCCACGCCTGTTAACATCGTTTTGCTGCGTAAGATGGTAACGAGACTCTGGAACATTAAATGAGATACTCTAGTAATCAGTGTCTTTATAAAGTATATCACTATAGCGACAATGGATTAATTTTTCTGCCTACTTTGCGCAGCTCATTCGTTATTGAGACCTGAGAAGCTGGTCGAGCGATCAAATTTATACTTTCAGTATTTTTTTCTGGAAAATTTATTCCGCAACCACTGCTACCGTTCTTATTTTAGAAGAATAATCAGTATATACTATTCTATGACCGTTGCACATCCGCACACACGTGTATATACAGACTTCGTTAGCTGCGACAAGGATTTCTTCAAAATTTCGGCCAGTGGTTGTTTTCCCGGTCGCTGTTACACAAACAAAATTCGTTTGTACAGAGATTATATTGACCCGTTTTTCAAAATGGCAAGTAAAATGGATCTCACTAATTAAATAATATAGAATGATGATATTATCAATTCGAATATATTTCATCACTACCCTACTTCTATGACTATAAAAGAGTTCTATTGATCGGAAAATGTATTATCGTATAGCTTTTTGTAGGGTTCCCAATGATCTAGAAGAGAGATCTTCGAAATAAAGTTTGAATGGGCCGTCTATCTCAAGCTGTGAGGGATCGCTCTTTTCATCTTTCAAACTTACAGAAATATGTGTAGAAGAGGGTTTTCAAGATCTTGCTACGATCCGAGAGAGATTTTAGATAATAATGTTAAGAAATGTAAGGAAAATAGAATTTTGATTCTTCTATTGACTATAATTCTTCTAACGTAAATAATTGGAGAAACTTTATTCACTGATAAATTCCCATAACAGATGAAGAGTTGGATTTCCAGTGCACACGGAATAATGATGACTAGAAATTCTCGCGAAATACTCGAAATAAATATTTGAATGGCTAATAGGAGACGAGAAAGCATTGCGCAAATGTCTTTTTGCAGAATACTTTATCTTCTTCTACATCCTCTTGAACTATTTGAATATGGTGGATAGAACTCCGTTGAGTGGAGAGCAAATCTAAAACACGACTGATTGGAGGAAATGAACTCTTTTTTCTTTAGGTACACTGCCGGTCAAAAGTTTCAGGACACCCAAAAATTTTTTTTCCAGATTGTTAGATGGAAATACTAGGCTCTACTTTACCAAAAAGAACTTCATCGGGGCTCGTTTTGAAGGTCTTTATGCGTACTTTGAGATGGTATCATTCATTTTTATCATAACGAATCTCGATCTTCCCAATTTGACCATGAAAAAGAACCAATTTCGATTATTTTTGGAAGAATCTTCTGGGTTCCGTATCCCGAAGGTACAGAGATATTTTGGAATGAAATTCAACAAACCTGAAAGTATAGAGCTTCAAAATCCGTTTTTGAACGTCCCTCTAAGGTACTCCTACTCCGAGCTATGATATTTTCTCTGACGAGAGTTTTTTCGAAAAAAGTAGTACCCTTATTTAAAAAATGACGTAGAAATGCACTTTTTGGGGCATGTTCCAAAGATTCCTTGTCCTCTTAAACATGATATAGAAGACAGATACCAGGATTAGGGACTATCTGTCTTTTTCGAATTTAAGTGTTGGTTTTTGCGGAGTTTCTTTCTTCACAGGAAATGTCATAGCTCGGAGTAGAAGTAACGTTAGAAGGTGTTGGACAACGGATTTTAAAGCTTAAGACTTGCACTTTCAGGTCTGTTGAGTTTCATCCCAAAATATTTCTGTACCTTTGGACTACGGGAGCCAGAAGATTTTCCCAAAAATCATCGAACTCGGCACTTTTTCAAGCTCATCAATTGGGAAGATCCAGATTCGTACTGATAAAAATGAATAATACCATCTCAAAGTACGCAAAAAGACCTTCAAAATGAGCACTGATGAAGTCCTTTTCGGTCAAGTAAAGCCTAGTAGTTCCACTCACAAAATGGGAGTGAAAAATTTCGGGTGTCCTAAACTTTTGACAGGCAGTGTATCATGAGTATAAAGTACACTGTAAAAAATTGGTTGAATTTTCAACCGACATTTTAACCAGCTGGTTGAATTCTCAACCAGACTAGATGAATTTTTCATTCAACTAGGTGGTTGAATTTTCAACCGAGTGATATCATTCAATATTGAATTCAAAGTTACGTCGGTCGGCAATCCAGGTTAAACATAGTTTTGTTGGTGAGCGAGATTTGGACCCAGCAAAATTCCTGTGGAACAATGACGGGGAGTCCCGCGTTAATCCGTACATTGACCGGTGAAGATTGGACTTGGAAATTTTTTGTTGAGAAACAAAATTGTTTATGAAAATGGGAAAAATCAGGAACAAATAGAAGAGCAGGCGCAGCTGTGCGGAGGTCACAGATTGAGGTCGTATTATATACTCCATGATTGACTCGGTCGTGACCTCAAAACGCTGGGCCTGCTCTTCTATTTGTTTCTGTTTTCTTCAATTTTCATAAACAATTTTGTTTCTTAACAAAAAATTTCGAAGTCCGATCTTCACCGGTTAATGTACGGATTAAGGCGGGAATCCCCGTCATTGTTCCACAGAGATTTTGCTGGGTCCAAATCCCGCGAAGAAACCCACAGGGATGTCCCCGCGGGTATGGGACGGGGTGGTATAACCGGTAATTATTTTCGTAAAGGCATGTGAGACAAAATCTATTCATGTACAGTCGGAGAATATTATTTATTTGACAATTAATTCATATCAAAGTATTCATCATAGATAGGGGATATTAATATAAAAGCCAATGTTCAATTGTAAAAATATCACCAATCGACTTATGATCAACTGAATATAGTTCCAAAAGATAAGTTGATACGACAGCTTGGACCGCGTTTGCTCGACGGCAATAGCGGTTCCGCCCAGCTCAACACCAAGAGCCCAACCCGACTTGGCCTTTTCACGGAAAGGCTGGACGAGTCAGCCTTTTCACGAAAAGGCTAGGTCGATGGTGTAAGCAAGTGAAAGGGATGAGCGCCGACACGATTGCCCAAGTGAAAAAAATCTATGTAGATCATATACAGAATCTATATCCGATTCCGATATGTAATTCATATATATTTTTGGTAATATAGAAAGTCTATATGCCCTCAGTACGAAATTGTTTGACGTATACAATCAACGCCCGGAAAGGATTTTTTGCGTTTTTGAACGATTCTGAGCACGATTTTTAGTTGCTGTTTCACCTGAGGGGCAGATTTGCGCGGTAGAAATATTTGAGCAAAACCACCACTATCTGTAGAATTTTGGCGAAATTGTTTTCACCACACTTGCTCATCGTTGACTCGTCACCTGATCCGCACGGCCGAAGTCGGACTGTTACCCACGTACATCGTCTGTTGGAGAGATCGTGGAGAAGAATTTTCGCGAATTTTTTAGCCCGTTGCGAAGCCTTTATCTTCCCTTGCACACGACCAAATGACGATTGCTTCACTCAAGAGCTCCATCAAGCTCAACATCGAGACTGCCTTGCAGAAATTCTGCACAGGAGCTGCAGCTCGGCGGATAGATCAGCGGTTGAGAATAGGATGCAGCGCGACGTAAAGGCCGTCCTCAAGTAGCAAACGGCATGGTCAATGGGGCTCGTCGATCGATTGAAAGACCCGTCATTGACACGCGTCCGATGGATTGCGATGAGCTGTGGGACAAAATTTTTCACAGAGTAACACAATGATTTACAAACGAGTTTACAAAGGATTGATTCTACTGTACAGATCATTCTCGAAGCGCGCATGGGACATTCAAATAACGAGGTCTCAAAGAACAACAAACTTTGCAGGTTAAGCCGCCGTCGAAGCATCACTTCGAATACATTCAAAGTTATTTTTCACGATGGAGAATACTCATCTGAAGTCACAATTTTCACAAGCTGCCGTATTAGGTGGTCCACTTTCCAGCTATCGCAGAGATCTTCTAGCGAAAAGTAGGCGAAGATACGCCCGGTGAACTTGACAAATTTTTCCGTTTGCGAGCATATCAAGCAGACTGAGACTGTTACTGTTTTGCTGACACCGAACTTCAGTCTGCTCGATATGCTCGCAAACGGAAAAATTTGTCAAGTTCGCTGCGCGTATCTTCGCCTATTTTTCGCTAGAAGATCTCTGCGACAGCTGGAAAGTGGACCACCTAATACGGCAGCTTGTGAAGATTGAGACTTCAGATGAGTATTCTCCATCGTGAAAAATAACTTTGAATGTATTTGAAGTGATGCTTCGACGGCGGCTTAACCTGCAAAGTTTGTTGTTCTTTGAGACCTCGTTATTTGAATGTCCCATGCGCGCTTCGAGAATGATCTGTACAGTAGAATCAATCCTTTGTAAATCATTGTGTTACTCTGTGAAAAATTTTGTCCCACAGCTCATCGCAATCCATCGGACGCGTGTCAATGACGGGTCTTTCAATCGATCGACGAGCCCCATTGACCATGCCGTTTGCTACTTGAGGACGGCCTTTACGTCGCGCTGCATCCTATTCTCAACCGCTGATCTATCCGCCGAGCTGCAGCTCCTGTGCAGAATTTCTGCAAGGCAGTCTCGATGTTGAGCTTGATGGAGCTCTTGAGTGAAGCAATCGTCATTTGGTCGTGTGCAAGGGAAGATAAAGGCTTCGCAACGGGCTAAAAAATTCGCGAAAATTCTTCTCCACGATCTCTCCAACAGACGATGTACGTGGGTAACAGTCCGACTTCGGCCGTGCGGATCAGGTGACGAGTCAACGATGAGCAAGTGTGGTGGAAACAATTTTCCCAAAATTCTACAGATAGTGGTGGTTTTGCTCAAATATTTCTACCGCGCAAAATCTGCCCCTCAGGTGAAACAGCAACTAAAAATTGTGCTCAGAATCGTTCAAAAACGCAAAAAATCCTTTCCGGGCGTTGATTTTATACGTCAAACAATTTCGTACTGAAAGCATATAGACTTTCTATATTACCAAAAACATATATGAATTATATATCGGAATCGGATATAGATTCTGTATATGATCTACATAGATTTTTTTCACTTGGGTGGCCGGCTCTTCATGAAGAGCCTAGGATTTTTATGAAAAGGCTGACTTCACCAAGAGCCTGCGACATATATACATCCCATGGCTTGCGTATCCGGGAACTCACCATTGTATATTCAACCAGCTGGTTGAATTTTCAACCATTTGGTTGAATTTTCAACCAGATTGGTTGAAGTTTTGATTGAACCAACTGGTGGGAGTTTTTTCAATAAATTTTTTACAGTGTAAGTTGTAAGTCGATTTGTGAAATTTCGCAAAAAGCATTCTGAAGCTGATGTCGAGACAAAGGCAAAGAAAATGACTTGTGGTATCTTAAAATTGGTTGCATGTACTTTGTTTGGCATGGTTTTCAGTGACTAACGAAAAAAATTCGGAAGTATAGTGGAAAGCAATAGACCATTCTATAAAACTTAGGTCATTTTTGATCGGTTCAATACACTTATTTTTTGGACCCCCACCATAACGAACTTGAACAAATTGCGGGGCAAATTATCTGCGAGAGCGTATATTCAAGATCTTGAGTTGGGGGCAAATTAGGTACACTTGCTGCACCTTCAGTCCATACCACTCATTGTGAATCCTTGAATTTTGTGCGAGATCACACCATCATTATTGATGGAATAAGTAGTGATGATCATTGTAAAGTAACCAGTCAACATCCCAAAATTTGAGTCATCACTATAAACTATCTACACATTTACAATTCCTAACGCAATCCACGATTCCTTGTCGTAGGCGACAAAGCCATCATCCACATCGGAGACACATTTCGCATTCGGGAGCAAGGTTTGCGGGGTTTTCGTTTTTCTCACCCTCACGAGTGGCCATTACTCCAGCTGTCTGTGCGACATGGTGCCGTGTCTCCGTCAAAGTGCCCGAGAGAGTCTCATTAATAAAAAATCGAGCGCAATTTTTGAGCGTCGTTTCGTAAAGCGAGCCACGGCTCCACAAATTCAAAAGTTCACGCGCTCGAACCCTCTCCACCAAACTTAAACTCTACGCAGAAGTATACGTTTTCGTCTTTCGGCTCTTCTGCACCGATTGCCCCATGAAGAATCAATGTGTGTCGCAAGCCCTTTTCCCGTTTTATTCTCCCTCTCTCGGCGATTCGGCTCGATCGTTCTAGACCGAAACAGGAGCTTTAAGAGCTTTTGAGGGAGGATTACTTACAGAAGCAGATGGACGAGCAAAGGGAAGGTATAGGGAGTCAGATGAGATTTATTTTTCCTTAAACACGAAATCCATCACTGGCTTCAAGATAGGTTGCCTCCTACAGAGTAGCTCGAGAAACGAATCGATATGGTGGTTTTTCCTTCTCTTTGCATTTGAGAAGACTGGAGGAAACACCTCACAACGTAAAATCCACGAAACCTTTGTTCTATTTTCTGCTCTATAGTTCTGTTTATAGTCGTTTAGATACCCACTAGTAACTTATAAACCTCACTGCTTTCGGAAGTGTTTGTCATGTTTTTAGTTGTTTACTACGCAGCGCCACTAGGAATATCAATTCAAACTAAGCAAAAGTAGACAAAAATGTTTGTTTTGGGCATACTAGTCAATTGCGATACAAGGGCTCAAAAGTTGGAGTTCGTATCCCGGGTGATTTTTGCCTGACCGATCTGAAGGTGAACGTCGAAATTATCACAAGGATAGAAAACACGGCTTCTGTGTATCGTTCTCTACTTTCAAGTTTTCCACGCGGAAATATGCTGATGCTGCGTAATCAGCTGGAATGTGTTCATTTCTCGGCCGGTAAACGCATTTTCCGCACTTGAGTTTAAAATTGATACTTCTACAAATTATGAACGGGAACTTTGTATCGGGTACAGGACATAATCATAGCAAAGATTTGTAAAATAGCTTCCACTCTCGTATATCGAACTACTTTTTGATGGACTGTAAGTACAAGTCGACAGTTGGCAAAATACTTTTTTCGCGCACAGGATATATAGATATATCAAAGTGGTAGATTTGGATACAAGGGTGTAAAATAGATATTTTGAGCTCAAAAAAAGACTTTGTGACAAAACTAACAAGGTGTAAAATCTAAACGAATGTGATATGTATTGAGATCATATGGCGAATCATAAGCCTTAAGTTCGGATGTTATTCAGAAGGTTCAAGGGGAATCATTTTTCTATGGTGGGTTAATTTGAGCCTATATGTCTATTGCTCGGTATAACTTCATAATTTTGATACGGAAAATGTTCGAGTAATCCAAGCTAAAGGGCACTAACAGCGCCTTACTTTTTACTACTGATTGTTACCACAAGTCTAAGGGATTACCGAATTGATGGCATAATAGCGCTATTTTTCTTTCATTTCTTATGACGTGAAAGTATTGCTCAAAAGCTTTACTTTAAGCGTCTAATCAGATGGCAACTGTAACGAGGGCATTAGAAACAAAACAGTATTATGCATTTTAGTACCTAAGACGGTGCAAGTTTGTACTTACGGAAAAAAGCTAGAAGTGAGGTAGATCGAAAATAAAAGGGATGGGGCTCGGTAGAGAAAGGCAACGAGGTGAAGGGAGGTAAGGGATGGGGATACCTTAGGGAGTAGATTGATTTAGTGCGCGTTTCAAGGCAAAAGCTCTCCCATTCCTTCGGATCGTTTTATTATACAAGCGCGTTTGAATTCGACTTTGGGCGCGAACGGCTCACTTTCCGTGTTTCCTGTGACTCCCATATACTTACTTGACTGCCTCGATTCTATACATCTACCCACTCTGGTGTTTCATTTTCTTGCTCCAACTTGAAAACATGGGAAAAATAGCCTCTCGCGAGCTCCTTGCAAACTCTACGTCCGTCTGGCCACTAATATTTTACGTTTACGAGCTCCAAGGTGCTTCCCCGTATAAGTAGATACGCCCGTTTCGAGTAATCCCGCGGACTCCCTTCTCGCGCCCATACTAAGGAAAATAGGCGCTTTCGGGCGGGCGGGCCGGAAGGAAGGAAGGAAGGAAAGAGGAACAAAAAACCCGACATCGAGATATTCCTAGGAAGAAAGCGGAAGGATAGCTTAGAGAGTAGGAGGAGGATAAGGGCTTGCAATGATTGTAGCGCTGGATAACCAGCGAAATACGTTCAAGATTAAGCGGGTGCAGAGCGTTGGAGGCGCGCCACGGTGTGCTCTCTTAGTCTTGGAATTAAATGAAAATTAAATTGAAATTTCACGGCTGCAGTTGGATTATGCGGAGCGTGAAAAAGTTCATCGGTCTCTTGGATTCAAATAATTACGCTTGGTGACGACTCGCTTGCCCACGCGGCTCGCTTAGCCTCTAGCCTGTGCGACGGGAGTAAGGGTGCGCCCACAAATATGCATATGCATGCATATGCAGTGCACACTGCGCATATGCACTGCACACGTGCACATGTGCAGCTCATCAAATTTTAGCCAAAATTAGACGCTACTTGTCGAGTTCTGCTTTGGATCAGCCGATGACGGAGCAATTAAAGACACAAACCGATTCGAATCAGAAATTCTCTGATTTGAACCTTTCAATCCTTGTTCAAGTTCGATTATCTGCACATGTGCACGTGTGCAGTGCATATGCATCAATTGTGGACGCACCCTAAAGGAATGGGGAACCACGAGGCCTCCGAGTGTACGAAATCGATGTCAGATTCGATAATTAGGATGGATTATTGCCTAGATAAACGCGGCTGGTCGTGGGAATTGTGGATGAGAGAGCTGTGTACGATAACCGAGTACTTGGTACTACACTTTTAATTATGAAATTTCATTCAGTTGGTTCATTTCCTGATTCAAAAATATTCATACACGATATCTCAAATTTTCATCGGTCACGCTGAATGAGTAAAAAAAATCTCTCAATAAAATTAAAATTTTCAGCCAGATCATCACAGAGAAATATTGATAACAATAAAAGTCACATGATTTTCTCAGCGATGACAAGGGATGACTTAAATGTACATACGGTGCTTTTTGGAGATAGCACATATTTATATCTTCATCAATCAATTAATCAATATCCATGATTCAAAAAACCGAGTCCGAGTATAAAAAGTGCTATTCAAATACGTTTAATGTCTCGGAAAAGATTGCAGAAACGGTAGTGGTTGTACTCGCCGATATTATGAACCAAAGTGAAACATCTGAATATTACCATATCTCCTCTGACACTTACGATTACTCTAAACGTTTTGAAGTGATTATCGGTAATTCATTCAAAGATAATGCGTTCGATGTGATTATGTTTGCTCATTCATGGAAGTAGGGATTTACAATGTACCGAAAGAAGGAAAATTTGGAATTTTAACATGTTTGGGATGGCGAAAGTCAAGTTTTTTATGTGTACGGGAAAAATTTTGATGAGCGCTAAAAGATGAAATTACCAGCCTTGGAATCGGACCGAATATGTATTTCTACCCTTACTTTATTTCTTCTCGCCTGTGTCCTTATGGGTTCTACACTCTAACCAATTAAAATGCACTGTGAATCATATTTCCTAAATGGACACTTACAAGGGGACTCCGGAGTCTCCGGGTCCTGAAATCTCACCAAAATTTTTTTACAGTTTCGTACTACCTAGAATATGAAGAATCCAAAGCAACTCTGTCAAATGGGCCTTCTGTCCAGAGCTGCAAGCAAAAATGTTAGCGTTGCCAGTATACCTATACATATCACTTTTTAACATGGGCCTATATGGGCAATGTTAATGTCATGGGCTGTAACTTTGAACAGGCGGCCCATTTGACGGAGTTACTCTGGATTCTTCATATTCTAGGTAATACAAAACTTTAAAAAAATGTTGGTGAGATTTCAGGACCCGGAGACTCCGGACTCCCCTTGTTAGTTTGACCCTCTAAAAACAATCCCGTTGGGTTCCAGAAGCGAGGGTGCGTATGGGTTGAGATACCGATACACGATACTCGCTATTGGCTATTTTTTGTCAGTTTTGACGAAATTCAGCTGTTCCTCTGACTTACATCTCATCTTGGGTATGTCATCAATCCCGAAAATCACCGGAATTTTTTCGAAGGCGATCAAAGTATCTATGAAAGAATAATTTACATCGCATATTACTGGGTCAGAACGCAGCAGTAATAAGAATACCGATTCTAAGGGAAAAAGTAAGGGAAGAAGGAATCCTAAAAAGGTACTCTAGTAAATGTGTCATCGTCCAGTTCTCGCCAAAATCATTTCTGTGTGTACATGTAAAGCCACAACTCTTGCCACCCGAATATTTTGAAATACCAACATTTTCTTTTTTCGGTCTATCGATCATGTAGGTATGCACCTCACTTCATTTGAAGGTCATACATGTGTCCATTCGAGTTCTGGCGCTTTCCGACATTTTTGAAATATTTTAGCACACCATATAAATACTCTTAGGACCTTCAAAATTAGCTGAGATACATTCAATCAAGCTGATCGAATAGCTCAAGTTCTGCAAATGAAGGATTTTGTTACAATGCTTGATAGTCAAAAGGACTATTTTTCGAAAAAGTGAGAAATTCTACACGAAGGGTACTAGCAAGCCGTGGCTTGACAATTCCAACCGACCACCGGAACTTCAATGCGATAATATAAGAATTACGCGCTTGGATTTGAACAAGTCTCGGAAAGGGACCCTGGCCGACGTAGGGGAGAGTGGGTCAAAATTGGACGGATTTTGCAGTGGGGCCATTTAACGATACTTGGGGCTAGGCGCGCTATGGGACTTTGAAGTTCAACTATTGAATAAATAGTAGAAAAATGTTCAGACCCCTAGGCCTCAGCGTTCTTCTTGAAGTTGAAAAACAAAAATCTGTCCAAATTCGCCCCGAGCTTCCCTGGTAGAAATGTGACCAATTTTTTTGGCCACCCATGCAATATATAGATATTGTGACAATGCAATTAGGTTAGACTTGGCCAATTTTTGGCCAAAAAATGCTCACAATTTCTAATTGGGGGCACTTTTGACAAGTTTCGGGGGCAAACTTGGACAGCCTTTCAAAATTGAGGTATACGGCATTATTCCCTACCTATTGGAGTCGATTTACTCACCAAAACACGTGGTAATAACCCCAAATCAATAGGGGAATCCGATCGCGGCTTCTACATCCTCCCATAGCCTCAATAAGCGAGCCATTTTTGTGCCATTTTTCAGCATTATTGGAATAGGCGCTTCACTGGTGCACTATCGTCCTCAGTAATCAGCAATCGACTCGTGGCTTCTAAGAGTCGACTTTTTTTTCGTTTTTCTTCACATTGGAGGTATTCGTACTCGCACCTACGTCAACGATCCCACTGATAGTGTGTAACATTCAAGGCAATGTGACCGAATGCGACAGTGGAAATGCCTAAATCGAGGACTATCTTTGAACGCGTTGACAGCGACTTCTGACCTACTCTAATCCGACTCCTATGACCGTCATTAGAAATCGTAACTTCACTTTTTCACCCATTTTCAATCATCTAACTCATCTTCAACCTCTCGCGCTTCGAAAGATTCGCACAGATGCACACGCGCCTCGATACGCGCAATTATCCTCGAAAAACACGAACAGGCGATCGGTCGACCGATTTTAGATGGGATTTAGCATTATCCAAATTCGCCCCCACCAATTCGTCCAAAAGTGCCCCTAAGCGTTTTTTTTTCGCGAAATTGCGATAACTTGGGCCCAAGTGAACCTATCTTGGCCCACGACGGCTCAAAATCTTCGTATTGTAATGTAGTTTTTGAATCCCAAACGGCGATTAAGCTCGTCCAGTTATGCAGAAGCAGCGTAAATTCTTGCATTTCCAAAATAAACCGCGCGAGGCCCTCGAAAAGCACCCCTATGTCAGCGTGGCCTCCCAGTATCGTTTTGGAAGGTCTAACCGCGATAAAAACCATTGTCTGTGATGGTATTAAAAGAGAATCTACGCGGCGAAAGCCTCGACTCGCCTCCGACCGAGCTATCTCACTTATCCAATTTTACCCCCGTCCAATTTTGCCCCACTCTCCCCTATACGAGACTGAAAAGGGGTATATTTTCTTTTTGTGTCATCGTCGAATTATTATTCATCAAATTTGCGGTTCTAGATCAAGAGACATTTATCTACCCTTTGGCGTTTTAATATAAGGAGCAGATTTTCCATTTCATGCATCAAAATTGCGATGGTCTGCAGCAGGTAAAAAGAACCTAACCATCACCAATTGTCGTGACATCGTCAAATGATGGCGTTATACCACCATAATCTGACAGCAGCTGTCAAGCAATCGAGTGCAGTACACACGACGATCTTAGCCATTATATCTCGAATCGCAAGTCCTATCCAAAAAAGAGCCGATCGACGGCCTCGCTCGACAAGTACAAATCGACGGCCGCTACCAGCTCAAACGTCGTCAGCTGATGTATCAGTTTTCGTTGAGAGTTCCTTGACTTGGAGCTTGGGTTACTTTTGACCCACATCAGAGTCTGTATATTTTTATCGGTCGCACTCTGTGCGATGGTATAGAGATCCATTCATAATATAAACTCAGACTCCGACCGGATCCTCTTTTTCTTGAATCCGCAAAGGTGTACCTATTATAATACCTGTCTTATATTGTGCTATATACCATACTGCGTCCTCGTGTAAGAGAAGTACTAAGACGTGTATATTATGAAGCCTCTAAGAGATATACTGATGTGACTGGAGCCACGGGCTGATTCTGTTACTTAGGCTCTCGCAATCGCTCGGCAATTATTATTATCTTACTAAGTATATACAGCGTTGGATAAGCCCCTTTGTGGAACCGAAATGGCATTGGATGGCGTTGCATTTCTCTTATTCAACCGTGATTGCAGGTATATGTATCTGCTTTCGATATTGTTACGAAGGCTCGTTCAATACCATGACGAGATATACGTACTCGTTGTATTAATCTCATTATGCGAACGTACTCTGCGGGTCTAGCTCGTCAAGATTTCGCAGTTGTACACGAGTCTCTTTACGAATACGTCTTGTGACGATGGTTTTGAATTAGAGGGAAACTTTGATAAGGATGAGGCACGTCATGTGCGGAGAATTTGTTGAGCGAGTTGAGCACATTGTAAATCATGCGGAATTAGTTGCTAGAAAGTTATTCCTGAAATTTAGTCAAATATTATTCTCAGTTTCGGTATTAAATTTTTTGTCATTTGATCAATTCCAGAATGCAATAAAATACTCCACAAATATCATTCGCAGCATTTATCGACGAAAGTTGTTATGAATTTTCTCGTTTGAATTTGACATCAAGTAGATTCCCCTTTCACGGATCTCAGATAAACGGCAAGGGTGGTAAGGGCCAACATACCCCATTCAGTCCTCAGAAGTGATTGAGTCAAAACTCATCAAATCAATACGAACTTTATTAAAAAATCACGATCGTGAGATTTTCGATGGAGTATCACAAATTTGTATCAAGTATCTTCATAAGTTACAAGAATAGTAATAAAAAGAGAAAGTTGGAAAGAAATTAGTGATAAGCCTATGAAATGTGTCGAACTGTTCAAGTATACGTCTCGATGAATTCGGGTGAATGTTTTGAGAGAAAAATTTTTCTTGTTTCCAACGGTAAAAACGCGATTTTCGAGCCGTACTCGCTACGCGAGAACGATTCAAAAAGACATTTTTTCCGTTTCCAGTAATGAAAAACCATAATATACACTAACCGGACATAAATTCTGTGCTCATCTGAAGAACCCTTTTTGCCCTCCAGCTGCTGCTCAGGATCCTGAGACTGGGTTCTCAATTCTGTAGGTATAAGGATAAAATTACGACCATGAAGATCCCACAAACGATCCGGTCTGGATTGAAACAGCAGCCAAGGCACCTAAAGCTTCTTCAGATTGGGCCACAATTTTATTTATGTCCGACGATAGTACCTCGTGTGCAAAAGCGTCTTTTCCGCAACTCGGTACATAATTAGACTATTCCACACACTGTCTGTGAATGCGCTTCCTCTCGTATGCTCAGTTTGTCAAAAACTAGAATACGAGAATATATAAGTTGATTATTTGGTCTCATTGATCTTGAAGGACGGTGGGGAACTAAATAAATTCCCAAAATTTCACGAAAGAAATTTTATTGCTACGTTTCGTCCACTAGGTTTCGTGGACCTCATCAGGCCAATAGTTTGACTCATTCTATTTACTTGTATCGACAGGAGCCAGACGTTATGTCTGTGCTCTATTACAAGATCGTCCAAAATATCATGACGATCTAAAGAATAACAAACCTGAAGCCTGATGAGGTCCACGAAACCTAGTGGACGAATCGTAGCAATAAAATTTCTTTTATGAAATTTTGGGAATTTATTTAGTTCCCCACCGTCCTTCAAGATCGATGAGACCAAATAGTCAACTTATATATTAACCATCAAGGACGAAAAATCTACCAAATTACTCATGATAGAATACGAAAACTTGGATTACGCACCCTCGCGAAGGCTCGTGACTATTTCAACTTCCGTCTTATCGGATCGGGATGGACAAAGTCCCCGGGATGCGATACCTGGTTAATTTTTGTGCCCATAAATCGATTCCATCATCAGCATAACTGCCGTCCTGAGTAAGAAAAGGCGTATGGCACAAAAGTTGAAAGGCCGGTATTGCTCGTAATTTGGATTGAATGCCATACGTTTTTATTTTTTACCTGAGTGAAAAAACTCGATAGATCAACCTAGTTTGCACCATTACATTAGTCTTACGTGAACCTATACGACTATATTTTTATTCCCTTTCGGACAAAATGTGAATGCCTAGTATTGCATGTATTTTTGACAAAATGCCTTTTGTTTTTATTTTTTATCTCAGTGAAAAAACTCGATAGAGCGATCTGGTTTGCACCATTACATCCGGCTCAGGAGAATCTATACGATCATATTTTTATCTCATTTTGGCCAAAATGTGCCATACGCCTTTTATTATTCAGGACGGCAGATAAGGTGTCCATTTTGCTCAGTTTTTTGTCATCTCCGTAACACTTGGGGAGAAAGTGAGCGACTTCAGGCCCCACATGAATTGGCACTGAGGTGGAGCTGAGGGCGAATTCATGGTAACCAATACGTGACATTAGATGACCCAATATTTTGATTGTGCGTGGCATTTACACATTTTCGGTGACCCCGCGAGGAAACTCTGTGACTGAGTGAGATGTGATTCCCGAAGAAATCTCATTGCATGGTCACATAGGCGAGAAATCAAAAAGTACTATTTTGATATACTGCCAGTGTATTTTGCGCGCGTAAGAGTGTATGTATTTTGCGCCCAGTTTGTTGACTTTTACTTACAGTTTATCAAAAAATATGGTTTGATACACAGGAGTAAAACCTAGATTTTGCATCCTCGTCATGTTTTCAACCCTTGCTCGTGGCTCAGACCGAAAGCTCATTACCCTCACGCACTTACACCCTTGTATCGACTGTTCTCATTCCATACAATGTGCCGTAAATGTAACATTTCTGCATAGTTTTACGATGTGTTTCCCACACGTCCGATGCAAAAATGGCGTTTGACACTCGGATCGGGTGGTTTCAAAACTCTCGTGATAATTCTGAACCTCGCCCTTGGCTCTGTACGAAAAATATCATTAGACCTGCGAAAACCGAAATACATGACCTTTAAGTGTCTCAATTCAGCACGAATCCTAAAAAATCGCGTTTTCGCTACGCGGATTATACGGAATCTTATATCCCCCCAAGCATAAAGGAGAGTTACGTAATGGCTTATTTTTACGTCGTTGGATATAAATGAATCCTATTAGTGCTCTCATCATTGCTCTATTCCTCGTAAGAATTGAAAAAGCCCCATCTTCCCGAGAGCTACATATGTCGATGCGAAATTTCCTGATCTTTTTATTAATAAATCTTAAAATACGGAAATGAAAGATGTTAATGCCGGGACTTGATTGCTGATTTTTGAGGTTATGGCATCACGGATCCGAAAAACAAACCCTAAAGACAAACATCCCAGATCCAAAAACAAACATCAGAAAGCTGAGGCAAGCGTAGGTCGAAAGTGACGTTATTGATGTTTTCTACACTGGGTCTACGGTCTTTTCAGATAGCTCAAAAGTACACGTCTTGCTTTTCAGAAAGCAAGGCAGGACAATGACGTAAATCGCTCCGTATTTCCCATGAGCTCATTGAGATGTGATTAAAGCCTTGCAACAGATATTCAAATGGCGATGAATACACCGTCTAGGTATTCACGATTTCAAAATGTCTTTGATGAAGAAGGTTCATCAACTAAATTGGATCAATTGTAATCCCAAAATTTCTCTCACTCGTGGACCGCGTGCTTCGACATTCTAGATTTTGAATTCGCGCAAGACTTTGGGACCTCGCCTCAGCGACAATAGCTATTCTAGTTTTAGCTGCACAAACTGATCGTAACTTATAGTGCCGCTTCCCCGACCAGAACAGTTTCGTGCGGAAGAGTCTTCGGACTCATCTTATTTGGAACAGAGGACAACTGGGACGCAGTGCTACCAATCCATTAAGATCGTCAGCCCAGCACGATCGCGACAAAAGCTCCTTCCTGACAGCGCTGACCCGGGATTATTTATACAAAAGCGCTCCCATGCAATCTTAGTTAACTGTGTTAGGTAGAATAGCATCGATTCGAGCCAAGCGTTGAGATCTCATTGAAAAGCAATCGCTGCTCAAGTGAGATGTAATCGGCAGTTTTCACGTAATTTCCGGCTAGCAGGGAAGGTAACGGCATTCCCTTGGGAGTTTTTGGTATCCAGTGCGCGACGCTCGTCGACGATTTCATCTCGTCTTATCAAACTGATAGGCTCCCGGCACCGATAAGGAAATTGCAATTAAACAGGCTGACTTGACTTTCAGTTTCTGGAAAGCTCTTCCTTCG
This sequence comes from Eretmocerus hayati, assembly GCA_029851415.1. Taxonomy (NCBI): domain Eukaryota; kingdom Metazoa; phylum Arthropoda; class Insecta; order Hymenoptera; family Aphelinidae; genus Eretmocerus; species Eretmocerus hayati. Next base: position 83,656,893 of record CM056744.1, on the reverse strand, counting down.
ATGCCATGAGCACATTTAATGGAGACGCTTGCTCTCCAATCTGGTGCGCTTTGCCTATGTACGAAGTATCTGTGGCTGATCTGAAAAAAAAAAACGATTCGCGTTCAATCTAAATTGAAAAGAATTAAGCTGATACATCGGTATATGGTTGAGCTAATATTGGTCTCTTAAGTTTCGTGACGTTGCGGGTAAAAAGTAAGTAGTCTATTTTCACAGCCTTAAATTTACCTCTTTGGAAGATTGTTACCCTTACAATCACATTATATGTGATTAATCTGAATTTTTCCAAAGGCCAAGGCAAACTTGGGATATTCTCGTTGATGGCAAGTTATACCACGAGTTCGGGCAAGCAGGACAAGATAAGTACATTGTTCAGATAAATTGTATGTTTTGTTTCCACGAACAATCCCATTCAAGAATAAATTGGTTGGATTTCTCTGATGATATTAGTTCGATCAGTAGCTTAAAAAAATCTACTGTTCATCGCGATCTCTGGTCCTTGATTGAATCTCATTTTTCTACCGTTGTAATCCATATGGAGTCCAGACATATGAGATTGTCTCGTCGATAGACACGAGCAACTCGCACGAGCAATCGAAGGAGCATCTGCAGGGGTACACAGGATTTATTTGTCGGATTACACGCTTCCGATAAGCGAAAGCAAAATAGACGAGTAGTAAAGAGCCACAGAGTGGGCTGCGTGGACCTCACAGAGTCCTCTTCTATTCTTTCTTTATAATACGCCTCAGGGCGTCTTGGTCCAATCTGATGTCGTGTTCCGCGTCACTCGTTTCGTTACCAGATTGATAGGAACGGATTGCGGGCTGCCGTCTCGCGAGAGAAGCCGGAAAAGCAGATAACAAAGCTGTTCCGCGACAGGGAGGGTCCGTAAAAAAGAGCATGAAGCGCAGTGCAGAGCTGGGAACTATGTCGATGGAATGGGAGTGTATAGAGAGACGAAGGGACAGAGGGTTGCTTGAACTAAAGTTTTTCTTTCCTCGACCCACCTCCACCTTCAATCGCAGCCCCTGCAGCCTCAATTTCTCGTTTATTTTTTCGTGGATGGAGGCCTCGTACTCATTCTTTTGCATCCCTGTGCCAAGACTGAATGAGTCAAAGGAGGGACGACGGAGTGAGCAAGACCGAAAAAAGTCTTCAGCAGGCTACTTAATTAATTGAATCGGTGCAATTACTGGCTACGTATCGTTCACAGAGTTCTATGTACACTGTACCATGAAATTTAAACTGATTCCACGAGAAATGAAGGCTGTGGTAGTCCTACTGATGCCTACGGTGCATATCAAAAATATACTTTTTGATTGATCTTCAAAGATAATTTTGGATTTCACCAACTATTTTTGGCGATTGCCTTTCTCTAGTATGTTAATAGAGACACGCAATACACAAGATACTTTTCCCGAATGATGAAATTTAACTAATGAAATTTCATTGCCCATTGGATTGAGAAAACACTATTATTAGGAAAAAGGAGTCATAAAAAGTTGATACTGGATGTTCAAGATAATCTCTTTATCGGATGAAGTTTTACGCTAGGTAACCCGCGGAGGTGAACTCGTCCTACACGCTAAAGAATAATTTGGCTACGACAGCGAAGCGGATATTGCTAACCACACAAATGTTGTTATTACCAATCTCTTCGATCGTCTTATTCACAACAGTCCTGATATAGTCTTGGTCCTGTCCCGATACTGATGTCTCGCTACCGGCCGTCTTGGTTATGCCGAGTTTTGTTCTAAGGCTTGACTCGGTATCTTCCTCCCTTTGAAATTTGCAATTTTGTGTAGGTTGCCTAGACGTTGTCTATATTTCCTTAATACGTCGGATAATCTTTAGTCGTTTCCCAGTGGCATCACTGTCTCGTCTTGGCTTTTTGTCATCATCGTCTCGATACCGGTGGGAGAGGTCTCACCTTGGTCATGGTAACGAATTGTGCAGCCTTGGTCGGATCTCATTTTGGTGTGATTGACAATTTTCATCGTATCTATATATCTATTTTGTCTTAGTTTCGATTTTGTAGCGCCTCAGTGCCGCCTAAATATCAACGAATAATCTCGTCTCCATCATCAAGAACCACAAATCGGCTGTTGGCCGAATCCATGTAAGATCAGGCAGCGAAAAAAGTTGAGGTCACGGATATTTTTGCCGATGAAGTATATCATTCTTGAGACAAAATGAGGAGATACGTATTTTTTTGTTAGGCCTAAATCGATTCTCTGTCAGAGCTACGCGAATTTGGAGATCGGGAGCTGCAAAATCAATTTTAGAAAAACCGACACTTTGAAATCAGTAAAGATGCAATAATTCCTATGCGACTTTGAATATTCAGCTGAATCTTGTTGGATATAGTTACTAGGTAGATGTTGCATGCAAATTCACACTAATTAGGTTGGAATTGCCATTCGGATCCGAAAAAACTCGTTTTTTTACGAGAAATTAAAAAAAATTAATTACTCAAAAACACCATCGTGAATTTCTTTGGTGAATTTTCTGGGGGTATTTGATGACATGATGTTTCAGATGGTACTCTCCGAGTCGGCGCTAAAAGCTCGAAATGACCAAAAAAAAATATTTTTCGGGAGAAAAATTTGTTATTGTCTCAAATAGGTTCTGAAATCCTTCAAATAATGAATATTGGCTGAAAAGTAGTACCTACAGAGTACAGCACCTGCAAATATCTACAGAGACTCATTTCCTCCAACTTATCTTGCACAGGAAGTAAGCACAGTGGTCAAGCTTGTTGAAAAGGCTCTATGAGCAAAAATGCTTTCAGTCTCATTTTCTCTTCGTCTACGTTTTTCCAGTAAGTGTTATCCACCACTGGCAGTGATATGAGACTGAAAACATTTTTGCTCATATAGCACTTTCAACAAGCTTGGGCACTGTGCTTACTTTCTGTGCAAGATAAGTTGGAGGAAATGAGTCTCTGTAGATATTTGCAGGTACTGTACTCTGTAGGTGCTACTATTCAGCCAATATTCATTATTTGAAGGATGCCAGAACCTATTTGAGACAAGAAAAATTTTTTTTCCAAAAAATATTTTTTTTTTGGTCATCTGGAGCTTTTAGCGCCGACTCTGAGAGTACCCTCTGAAACATCATGTCATCAAACACCCCCAGAAAATTCACCAAAGAAATTCACGATGGTATTTTTGAGTAATTAATTTTTTTTAATTTCTCGTAAAAAGCGAGTTTTTTCGGATCCGAATGGCAATTCCAACCTAATTAGTGTAAATTTGCATGCAACATCTACCTAGTAACTATATCCAACAAGATTCAGCTGAATATTCAAAGTCGCATAGGAATTATTGCATCTTTACTGATTTCAAAGTGTCAGTTTTTCTAAAATTGATTTTGCAGCTCCCGATCTCCAAATTCGCGTAGCTCTGACAGGAAATCGATTAAGGCCTAACAAAAAAATACGTATCTCCTCATTTTGTCTCAAGAATGATATACTTCATCGTCAGAAATATCCGTGACCCCTACTTTTTTGCTGCCTGATCTTACATGGATTCGGCCTGTTTTGATCCGCCGCCGTTTTTTGGTTGGGCCTCCGTTTCGAGCTCGGTTCCAGAGTAGCCTCTCGGTAATTAGTACTTCTTGCCTGGATATCGTCTAACTTCCCTGTATACAGGTAAAGGTATGTATAGGCAAGAAGTTTCCTTCTTGGTTAAGAATACGACAGGTCTGTACTATGTAAGTAATGAAATAATCGAAATGACTATATGCCTTGAACTATGAAGCAGAAGGAAATTGTTGTTTTTGTTGAGTTAAGAGAAAGTGAACTAATAATTCAATTTTAGAGTAGTTGAACTATGCTGGCTACCACAGATCTTTTATTGGTTAGATATAGATATAGAAATAGATAAAACTTCGTTCTGCCTTAGGGCAAAAACATGATCAATTCAGTCAGTCCGTGTAATTTGTGAAGCATAATTCAGTAATGCAAGAAAAATTTACCTGATTCTTAACCCTACAGAAGGAGCATAGGGGAATCCATATTGGATATTTAGTCAGTGCTATCTGCAGTCCCGTTATCATCGCAGAATGATACGCCATTTGTATGACAGCAGGTAACACGGTTACGTTTTGTTACAGGATATCAGGTAACATAGGCGCAAAATGCAGATCACAGAATTTCCCACACCTATTGTCATTTCATCACTGGCGACATTCAGCACTGTCCTGTTGGAATAATTGTGAAGTCTCGAGAAGAAGTTCGAGCAGGCGTGGTTGTAATATAGATTTGAATGATGATATTGAAAGCTAGTGGCGCAAGAGAGACGCGAAGAGTTCCAGAGCATGGCGCCCCGATATTGAAAGGAGTGTTCAGTTGCAGTCAGCCGAACTCTAGGTATGTCAAGTGTTCTCTCTACGTATTCCGACTGGTAGGCCTGCGCTAGTACATAATGAACACTAGCCTTATTGCCTAGGCAGTTATCGAGCGTTATCGAGGGAGCTCCCTCGATAACGCTCGCATGGCTTGGAAGTGTCTCTGATATGGTATGAGCCCCTGACATGCTTCTGTGGTTCAACAATGTAACTTTAGAATTTCATAATCGTATCTAGAACTCAAATCCACTCGCGTGATCGATTTTCATGAAACTGCGTCAGGTGGGACAGAGAAAACAGGAAATGCCCATAAGAGCAATGCTATACCCACATACACAGATACACTCTGATATCATTCATTTGACCACTGACGGCGCCGGAAAGTATTTGACTCATCGCCAGAAAACTCGAGGAGATCATTGCAGTGATGATACAAACATTATTCAAGACTTCGCCAACAGTGTAATTTCCGAAAATCCCTAAAAAACCGAAAAAAGTAGCTCGTACGAGTAAACAACGAAATATTGGCTCACGCAGTCACTTACTTGGTATCAAGTACAGTCAAAGTGAGAGATCACAAGCAAAACCGGATCGGTTTGCATCGTCTTGTTCGCGTGCGCCTCAAAATAGTATATTATGCGTCGAGTGCCAAAAAACTTTGTTCTTTGCGATAACTTTGTTGGACGTCGGCGTTCGTGAAGCGATCACGGTTTTTTCTGAGAGCGTGATTTGTTTGCCAATCCGACATAACTCGACGCACATACACGGAACGGATCTAGATTTCTTCGTTTTTTGATGGAGAATCAGATGCCATTTGTAGAAATGAGATTGGTCAGACTGCGTCGGAGTAGGATGAGAAATATCGTCGATTTTTTCTTTCTGTTCAAAAAGTAGTCACGCTTTATCAACAGGAGATAGTTTCACACCTGCTAGAAGGACACTCTTAAGCTTCAAGGTGGTTGTAGCCTCAAGTTAGAGAGTCATTTCCCCGCAAGAATCATACCGATACCCCAGACTGCATCCGTTTCGTGGATTTGCTCATATACATTTTTTATCAAAATATTTTCGGGCCCTTAAATCCAAACACGTATATCTGCTATCAAAATTGCCCAAGAAGGATTTGCAATTGCAAGCTCATCTCTAATCACGCTTAATTGGCTGCCGCAAGCAAGATCAATTAACGCTGGTCGCATGCATTGATTGCTGGCAATGCGCCACATCGGGGCTTATTACGCACAAAAGGCTACGTTTGTACAGTTGAAACCTGCAGCATTTGCTCGATGGGGTGCAGATATATCGGAGAAGCAAGGGGTTTGGGCTTGCGACCGACAACGACGCGCGATGGTAGCCGAACTATGTGCTGTAGATATCGCATCTGATTTGCCGAAGCGCAACAATATTAGTCGTATCAGAAACCGCGACTGCATCATGATCAAACTAAGCTCAACAGCGCAGCGTTGGGGGCCTGCGACGCATAGATAATCCCGTGAGGCCACATCGATACAACCGAGCTGCGGTGACACGGGGCGAATCGCTCGATCTACTCTGGTGCACAAAAGCTTCGGCCCGCTCTCGCCTCAGCCTCATAATCGCTTGTACACTATCTTTCTGGCTTATAATACGCATTTCACTGTAGTGAATTGGCAAAAAATGAGAATAGCCATGCGTGAGCTCAATTCGTTTCATGAGTTCTGGTCCCGAATTTGCAAAACGAGACATCCCATCAAAAGCAATGAACCTCTTTCTTTGTCAAAATCCCGCAGACCTCGAATTCTATGTTTTTTGATGACCCTCATTTTATATTCCTTTCATCGACACTATCACGAATAGCTATCGATTCCAGCAATCCCCTGCACGAGATTGAGAGGAGTCGCATACTTTCTGTTTAATTCGTTCACACCCCACTCTGTAAGTATAATGTGCTTCGAGCGGGACGAATCATAGATCTGGAGATTCTCGAGACTGTCGGATGCGATGAAAGAAGTTTTCTATTCAAATTTTAGTGTTTATACAATTGCGCGTATGGCTATTATATTCATTAAAACTCCAGTGGAGCATGTGACAATAGATACGTTCCATTGCTTGTTCAAATTTCTCAGTAGATATGGAATTGGTTATCGTTTCAATCACGGAGAATTCTCATATTGTGAACAATCCAGTCATAAAAAGCAGCGACTTCTGTATAGACTCCAGGTGCACTTTCATTGTTGCAGTCTTCTCCCCAAGATATGATTCCAGCCTGACGACCAGAAACTACAAGAGGCCCACCGGAATCTCCCAAACAGGAGCCTTTTCCAGGGCTGTACGTACATATTTGATCTTCCAAACCCTCGTATCCAGATACGCGCGAGCAAGTTTCTCTTGAAATAATTTGTAGATTTGCAGCTTTCAGATACTTGGATGCATGTAACGTTGGTTGAAATGATTTCCAAATGTTAGACTGTTCTTCAAGGTATAATGCAACATCGTGAGCATAATTTCGACCATGTTCCAATCCCCATCCAACAACGATTCCTGTACTATATTCATTTATTTGCTCATTCTTTTGGAACAGCTGTATGGTACTAGCTCTTGAATAATCCAAAGCAATTGGCGATTCAAGTTTCAATAAGCCGATATCATTCACAGGATACGATCTCCCGTTGGTCTGTATTCGGTATTGATAGTTTTCGTGGAGGACTTTTTTTGAAACACGGTGCAATGAACCTCCAGTGTTGATGTGATCGCTGCCAACTTTCACTGTTAACGTCTCGGATGGATAATTTTGGAGGCAATGGGCAGCAGTCAGAATAATCCAAGGGGATATTATCGAACCACCGCAATAATGCTCATTGCTTGGATTTCTCAATGATGCAATGTAGGGGTGCGAGAAAATCGATACCTGCGAGCTGCCTACAACTCGGCGTTGTCTTGAAGATCGATGGTCCTCAGCTGACGTCCAGTTAACTGTAATTCAAGATTATTCATGAAAATTTTTAAAACAATTTATATCACTACCCTTGGAGACTGGTTTGTTCTTGTATATTGTGCAACTCTGTTATGCTCCTGGTAAATGACATGGAATTTTTCCGTATATGTGATATGATAGATTATCTCTATATCTGCCACTGGTTCTAAAAGTAGTTTGTGCCATTAGAGGAAATAGTCTGCGGGGGGGGGGTCTGAGTAGGCAACTCTTGTTCCAGAAAGTTTCAAAGTAGTTTGTTATGTATTTCGAGACGCTGAATCGATCACACGAGGCCACTAGTCTACATATCCCGGCATTTTTATTATTAACAATTTCTAGTGCGAGGTTCTCACAAGTTTTCCAGAAAACCCAAGCTTAAGTCGAGAAATAATTGTTGCGGTGCGTTCAACATGGGCTCGAGTCAGGCGGCCGACGCAATGATACTAAACTCGATTCTACTTTGCCAGTTATCAATTTATGACTAGGCGACCAAGTGCATCTTGAAGAACATGAAATCCCCCTTAAAATGGTCGTTGCCTGATTCCATCAAATTCAAACCCCTTCGAGCATAGATCAAGAGAAAAAGAAATGAGTGTGTCGAAACGCCTTCCCGCGCATAGCGAAACCGCCGTCACGTGGTGGCACGAGCGCGGCCGAGTCGCAGTACTGAAGTACGATTTTAGCCTCAGAATCTGCGACTTTTCTCTTTCTCTTGCACCATAGTCAAATGGGTTTCAGATTGACGGAATTAAACAGTGACTGTTTTGTAGGGAATTTCATATTCTTCAAGATGCCCTTGGTCGCGAAGCCATAAATTGAAAACTGTCAAAGTAGCAGCGAATTTAGTAGCGCAGCGTCGAACGCCTCATGTCAGCTAATATTGAACGCGCAGGACAGTTTTCTCGTATTTTCTGCTTTAGACTTGGGTTTTTCGGGAAACCTGTGGGGATTTTTTTTATAGAGAATTTTATGCTCTACAACTTTGGCCCTCTACAATTTTTCGTCACAACATATTTTTGTCAAAGCATATTTTCCGATTTTTTCTGTTTATAGTACATTATTGCCCTGGGCGCGTACGCTCAGTTTGGGCTTGCGAAATGGCTTTGCGAGCACAAGGCATTATACAATTATATTTTTCCATCGTGAAAATCCTGCAATCGCGATTGAAAGCGGTATTTTTTGCTTATAGTGATGAAAAGATCATAATTTTGCTCTAAAAATTGTTAACAACGCAAAAAATTCCCTACATTCTTGTATAATCTAGAATATGAGAACTTCGCGGATGATCTCTTATAAATTGTTTTTGATGACGGAGTCATCTTTCGGCTGGGTACGTGAATCCACGCTTGAAAATTCTGTAGACACGAAGCTATTGCATGTTTTCGTGTAGTAGCTTACATCCGAGCCGAGGTAAGCAATATGAATATTATATGTGTAACTCGACCATACTGAAGACGTTTTCAATTGACCGACTCCACCTTCTGCCGCAATATTCTAAATCATTACATACATTTTAGTGATTGGGAAGAGTGAAGCAAACCTCGGGACAATGTGAAGAATCGTAGTTTTTCCAAGATTTGTCATGAGCTTACTCTACTTTCAACATGCGAGGAAGTTTTAGAACATCAGGTCAATTTTAATTTTCTCAAAAGAAGAGTATCTTCAAAAGTTTTGAAGAAAATTCCTAGGGATTTTGCGTGACGAGAATGCAATTCGTCGTGGAAGGAGAAAAACGAGTTACACGTCAAATGATGCATGACGCAGAAAAGTCTCGATGCCTTTTCTCTGCTTGCTGAGAAAAGTTCTCAAAATCGGGGATAAGACGTTGAGAATGATCTTGTGAATAACTCTTTGCTCTCTAACTATTCGGCCAGACTCTACGATTAAAACTCGAGCTCAGCGATATCATTATTATAAAGATCACCATTTCGATGTGGAATAGTTTGTTGATTAAGCATTCTGAATACTCGAGATTACCAAATTTTAGTGATGCATTTCGACCCTCATGCAGCATCATCGTTGGCAAACCTCTCCACTCCCTAATGGATTACCGAACTATAACGTTGTTCTACTTAAAAGACTCCGTCATCTATCGCGCGTTCGCCGGGACGCATAAATTTTTTTGCTGCGATACGCCTCCCAGCACTACAATAACGTCTATGTGACTGCTCTCATAGGACATGTTAAGATTTTAGGGTGTATCTCTACACTTTACAGAAGGGATTTTTAATTCTCTTATCACCTTCTCGGGCATACAATGCCGTACAAAAATTATGATCATGGAGATTGGTGACCTGGAAGTCAGTTTTTTCTCTTCTAAGCTTGTAATTTGCACTCGAAAGCTTTGGTAAAAAAGACCGTCATGAGAAATTATTTCAATCTTCTACTTATAGTTTATGATTTACTATTCAATTCAGGATTCTCAATTCAGGTCGATGTTTTTTATTTTTAAAAATCAGTCCCTGACTTCGCACAATCCATGATAAAAATCTTGAAAAGAAATTGCACATCTATGGAGACTGTTGAAATTAAATTCTTCCAATAAAGTGGTGCACTCACAAATAATTGCAGTTATGATTATCCTTAATATTCGCCTCATAATACTCCTCAATGTAGATATCTCAAGTCAGAAGACCACTAAATCCAAATGGACGGGAACGGAACCGAGAACCTTACAGAATAAAATTTCTTCATAGGAAATTTCTCTTTTATACATTTTTGAGTCACCTCTGGAAGATTTATAACAACCACTTAAATAAGTTTATATTGTAATTGGATTTCAGACAGGTGATTGATCGACTTCATTTTTCATTGATTATGAGCAATGATACTTCCAAAAAAGCAATTTCCGCGGATCTCACGATAAAATGATATAAACTCAAGTGGGTACTCGGGGCAATGAAGCATTTACGTATCATATCAGACCATAAGGAACATATTAAGACGGACAATAAAGACGTTATAATTGGCTCCATTAACGATTTCAACAACCCCGATCTTCCAATTATAGATTATCACATGAGGGCATACTCCTTCGGCAAACTCATCCCCTCAAAATCCAGGATAGGTTGGATCTTTGTGAGCATACAAAATTCCAACTTATGCTAGAATCGGGCTACAGTCGGTAGGTTACCAATCATACCGCTGTTATAAATTGATCTTTGCGGTAGAGAAATCAGAATATCTTTGACGAATCGTTACATGCTCAATTAGATAAATCAATGAAGGCGTTTAATTAGATACAATAATGCGTTGGAGCTCTAATTGAGTTAGTCACGAAGATAGTCGTATGAAATAGTTCATCTATAATCACTTTATAAATAGCACCGACTTTCGAAATTAATAAACGGAAATCTGGATAAAAAAATGATTTTATTTTGGGAGAGGCAGTCGAATCTTGGCTTACAAATCCGGTGTTATCCATTTGATGTTGAGTCTTCTCAAATAAGAAATCAAGTCAAGTCTGCATGGCACAAGCGATTAGGCCCAAAATCTATCGTTCGATAATGAAATAAGGCCGACCGTATTAATTGCGCACACGGTTGGTGCCAAACTATTGTCGATTGCGCGTATATCGGTCAATTTGCGGAAAACCCTTACCCCACTTACCTGTTCTTGGTAATGAGTAGAATAGGGCAGGTACCGAGTGAATAAATGAACAAACGAACGAATCAACTATTGGATGAATATGAGGAAAGTCGCAGGAAAGTTGAAGAATACACGGAGATAGAAACATTCGATATTGAACAATGATGTTCAGCAAGTGGATCTTTATTGAAATTAATCTTTGGTTTTTAGATGCGTTTATAGAAGATTTAATTCCACGGGTAATGCCAGAAGTGGAGGGCGTCCGGTGACTATTTTTTAGAAACTTATTAGTGAAGAGGCTCGGTTTCCCCACAGTTGTGGGCACCCAGTGACGCCTGATGTTTTGCCCATCGGCGAGTGTTTCCACTCAAGGTTCGATGAATGTTTGAATTGTGGACCCCCCAATACTTTTACTGTTTGTCATGTCTTGAAAGGCATCCAGGAAGAGCCCACCATGATCAGAAGAACTGTCGAGAGTAGAGAGCGGAAAAAGAAATTGCCTCGGCCGGCAGCCTGCATATACTTGAGCACGTGCACAACAATCTACAGAAGTATCATGTTCCTAATATTATTACCAAGTCCGATTTTGTAATGTGCCCACTCACAACAGCTTTTGGAGGAGAAGTCAATTGAATTCGTGTGTTGTAAACATTATGTACATATTAGCATTATTCCATCATATTAGCGATGATTTCATCAGATCTCATGACAAGTAAGGGTGATGGCAGACAATCCGCCACGACGCGATTCTCACGTCACGACATCGCACGACATGGTCCGACACGACTTTCGGTTCATCCGGGCGAGACCAACCATCGGTGGGATTAATAGGACCAGTCTTGGGGTATGGAAATGAATCAAATCCATCGACGGTCTAGCTATAACCGAGATGAATCGCGAGTCGTGTCGGGCCATGTCGTGCGATGTTACGGCATGAGAATCGCGTCATGGCGGGTTGTCTGCCATCACCCTAAGACTATCTTTCCAACGACAAAGACGTTATCAAAACTTTAGACTCCTTGAAGACATATCATATCCAATGTTCTCACATGAGTGAATTGCCTCTGTTGATGTTGTTCGTGGTTGGTATATAGTTTCTACAAATGAAGCACATAGGTAAACAGTCAGGTCAGTATTTCCGAGAACTGGTCCCGGGCGCAATCGACACAGAGGAAACTGCGTAATCGACAATGTACCGGCGAGGCTCCCGTGCGCAATCGGCACAAAATTCTTGACCGTGTACGCAATCGACGGCGAGCCCATAATAACTAAGCGCCAAACCAAAATTTGTCCGCGCGGATCCCTCGTATCGGCTTGCCTTATGCGAAAGGGGTGAAGTATCATGGGCTCGGGTGGGTGGATGAGTGGGTCTATGGTTGGGTGGTCGCATGGGTCATAGGTAAGTGGATGGGAGGCCGTATGGGTCATGATTCGGTGAAGAGTTAAAGTTGAGTTATGAGGAGTTACGTTACGAGGAGTTACGTAATGAGGAGTTACGTTAGGATGAGTTACGCTAGAAGAGTTGTGTTTTAAGGAGTTACGTAGGTAATGGCGAGAAGTTAGGTCCCGGGGAGCTAGATTATGAGGAGTTGTGATACGAGCAGCAATCAACAAAATCATGGTTGAGTGTTTGGTGAACTGATTATCAAGAATCTTATGGCGTATAACCCTGCAAGTTGTCATTCACATCAGATAGTAGTGAGATATAAGGGGAAGGTGTTGGGGAAACACCCCTGTCAGGTTAAAAAGCCTTGAGTGGAGTTAGTGCGCTAGCCTTGACATACATGTACAACATTTTTTAAAATTGCTATTTACCAGCAATTTGATTCTTGGCTGAATGGTCAAATAGAAATCTCAGTTGGCGATGAACCTTTGAATATATCTTGATGAAATTTTACACACATTATCTTAATATGAATACCAACAGAATTGTCAGACAGTTTTTTCATCAGACAAGTCTTTTTTGTTACAGAACGAAACATAGCTTTGATGCGAAGAAATGAATAGAAAAATAGGCCTAAATAGACATTTTTACCTCAATATTACTCCAGTTCTGGCATAAGTCAAGCTATCCAAAATTCCTCTGACAAAAAGTTTTATATTGTGTACATCTACCAGTAAAAAAAACCTGCAAAATAAGAAGCTGATGGTTTATCGCCAACAAGCAAACCAGAATGACTGTTTTTATTCAATTAACGCTATTTTGTGTGAATACCTGGACCCCAATACACTCCAAAAAATTTTTTTTTCGTGTTTTTAGTATGAGAAACTATGTCCAAAAAGTTTCAATGAAATTATTTTTAATAGAAAAATTTTTTATAGCAGACCATCTTATGCCCTTCGCGAATCCTTAGGGACTCGAACAGAATTCGTACTATCGAGAATTTCGTGTTAAGTAGGCTCCTCGGTAAGACGAATTCAATTCGCGTTACCGAACATTGCAGATGAGAGTGTACGTAATTAACTCATGATTTTATGAGCCTAGATATTTTGGTTGACGGGAAGTCAATGACAGATGTGCCGACTCTCGGAAGTGCATTTTGCAGATGTCCTCGGGGCACTCAGCTGCACTAACTGTTGGGGTGCTTATATAGCATGGCTGAGCTTCGACTCGAATTTCCCACGTGTATGCTAAGAAAATGAAACTCCAGATATGTTCACCAACTTTATTCTATATAGGGAGATCAGTTTACGTTACTCGGAAGGAATGCGAGGATAGAGAAGAAAAAACGCGATGAAAAATATTTCGTGTAAACTAGGATGGAACACAGCTTGCTTCACTGTGTTGGACGGAAATCAGTTCAAGATTCGTGCAAACGAGGTAATTCGCATTACGGAGGTTGATACCCACAAGCGCCTATATAGCTTCGCCGGGACCTGAAGCCAGTTCGTATAGACACGAATTTCGTGTTACTAGAGGTTCGCGTTAACCCGACTTCACTGTATCCTGAGATACAGCCGTAGAGGCTAGCACTGCCAGTATATCTATATGTACGACTTTTCAACATAAGCCCATATTAGCAATGCTAATCTCTATAGCTGTATCTGAGAATAGGAGGCCCATGGGATTAAACTCTTGGAGATACTCTCATTTCTCACCAAAACAAGATGATTCCCAGAGTTTCATAAAGATCCGTGTTCCGCGAGGTTGGACCTCGCCTTGTCAGTCTAATTAGCCCGTAGAACCTTGGGCTATCTAAATCAGGGTTTTGCACGAAACTAAATATCGAATATCACGAAACTCGGATCATGAAAGCCTATTTTAGTTTCGGTTTAGATTTCGTTTCGGACTGAAACCGGAATCCGATCCGAAATAAAATTGAATTTTGGGCCACCGACCCGAAACGAAACTTGATGTGTTCCGAATTAACTTTCGGTGCACTGAAACATAATTCCAATTTAGTTTCGGTTCGCATTTCGTATCAAAACCGAAACTCAAACCGAAACGAAATTCGGTTCCATGTTTGAACCGAAATATGACCCGAAACGGAATGCTATCAATGGCGATTTATGTTTCGGAGCACCAAAACTATCTTGAATTTAGTTTCGGGCCAAGTTTTGTGCCAAAGACCAAAATTCGAACCGGAACTATTTGAGTTTCGGTTTGAAGATCCGAAACGAAACTTTATGTACCTAGAATAATGTTTCGGTGCAACGAAACATTATCATTTGGTCTCATTTTATGTCGGATTAGCTCTGAGAAAGTAGTTTTTTGTCAAATATCGTTTTCGCTCGGAAACTGAATTCAAATCAGCTATTCTATTTCGGGTTTGAATTGCGTAACTCGGAATTTTGTTCGATCTCGAGCAAATTTTTCAGTGGAAGTTTAGTGTTTCTACCAGAGCAAGAAAATAGTATATTAAGCAACAAGGGCGCCAACAGATATTTGCGCACGAGTCACCGCAACGAGTGTGCAAACGCCTCATTTACGCACAGTTTCATCGTTTACGCAGTGTGCAAATGGCTCATTTGCGCACGCAGTGCGCAAATGAGCCATTTGCGCACTGCGTGAACGACGAAACTGTGCGCAAATGGAACGTTTGCACACGAGTTGCGGGGATGAGTGCGCAAATGTCGGCGCCCGAGTTGCTTACGATATTTTTTGTTATTTCTGTGAGCAAAAATGTAACCCGCCTTCTAAAACACATCAAAGAATTAGGGGATGCTGTGAGAGTTGGCCGTCATCTCGAGAGTTGACGGACTTTGTTCCTTTTTTGCGTTGGTGTGTCCGAACTTTCCGAGTCCTTGTTCCTCCTCAAACAAATTATGAACCATTTTCATTTGAACTACTCGGGAACCCATGACGATTTTCTGAAAAATTTTGACAGTCGCCAGGAGTGACCGAAGCATCACCTACAACGAATGATCAATGCATCCCAAGCATTCAGAGGAATGTGGCACGGCGGGGTCACAGGAGGGTGGAGGAGGGGGTCCAGGGGCGGAGCCCCGGCGGGGGTGCAGGGGGCGGAGCCCCCGCCGGGGGGTTCGGGGGGCGGAGCCCCCCGACTGAAAAAAAATTCTGAGAAATGTATCAGAAAAAACTCTATCGCCCATATAGTATGTTACCACGTTGCTCAAGACTGTCGCTGGTGCTTGAAAGATCAAAGTTAGATATTCTTTACAATTATGTATGATGATGATATATAGATAGATGATGGTATAGAGTGATCAGAAAACAACTCGAGTCCAGTGCGCAAACGAAATTTGCACAGTGCGCAAATGCCTCATTTGCACACTGTTCTTCATTTACGCAGTGCGCAAACGAGTATTTGCGCACTGATGCCTCATTTGCGCACTGCGTGAAAAAATATTTGCACACAGTTGTGTCGGAATAATGAGCAAATTCGCTATTTGCACACGCACACTTGCGTCTAAATGGCCATTTTTGCGCACAGAATAACAAAAAAGATATATACATCGTAGTTGGTAATCATATAGGTATGGTTATTATGAGTTGGATAATAATAGTAAAGTTTTTACTCTATCTGTGACCTTTCTTGTCTAATATGACCCTAGAATCACATTAACGGGTTTTCAATTCAGAAACCGAAACATTACGTTGCACATTGATTTAGTTTCGGCTTTTAATCCGAAACGAAACTATATCAAAGTTCAGTTTCGCCTCATGATACGAAACTCAATTTTGTTTCGGTTTGAGTTTCGATTTTGACACGAAATGCGAACCGAAACTGAAGTCGAATTATTCGGGTCAAACCCTGATCTAAATACGAGTAGATATTTTCTTATTTGACTTGACTCATTCCGATTAGGCTCAATGCACGTAGAATATCATGAAACGTTCAAGAACTTCACTCATTACCCCGTCCATCTATATTAGACCGTCATAGTGAGATTACTCACAGTTCTGGTTATTCATGAATGTTCTGGGGGTGTATTCTTGATCGAAATTATCTCATTCAAATAACTGAAGAACCCCGTTGAATCAAACCCGATCTACAACTCAGGAGATGTAAAAGAATGTTCGTACAGTGACGAGTCATTTTTGAAAATTTGAAAATTTGTCTGGATGATGTTTAGAAAGTAGTCTAAGACTATCAATAAACCTCAACGGTCATATAAAATAGTTAGGTATGCCCTGAAACAAGATGATGGAACCTCAAGTGTCATGGCATATTGATATGGATGTATGAGATTCAACATATCCTTAAGGCCATGCGGTAGCCGTGCAAGCTAAATTTTGTTCCAAGAGTTCTCGAATTCTCTTGCGATTTGGGATACACAACGAGTTATGCCACAATTGTTATCATCTAACTCGAATGGCTCAACTCGTCGTTTAGCTCAAATCGCAAAAGAGTTCGAGAATTCTTGGAACAAAAATGTGTGTATATTACAGGTTAGGATGTACCAGACGCCCAGTGATTCCCTCTTTTCTGCAATAATCGAGTGACTCGGGCTGAACATTGAGTTGTCGAGAACAAATCGGACAATAACAATAAGCAGACAACTCATCTCAAACTTTGTACCATTAAAATTTTCACATAAGTGGTGAATGGAACTTTATGGCCGGGCTGCATGGCTACTACATGCAGCCCTTAATGGGTTCTGTAGGACCCACCCGGTGCCTAATTTTGATTTTGAAGCGAATTCCAGCTATAAATATTCCATTTTTAACCAACTGAATACTTTCTTCCCTAAAATGATGATAGTATGAAGGTTTTATTGGCCTTGTCTCACTACAAAAAACTGCTTTTGGGAATGGTCTTACGATATTGCTTCGTGAAAAATCATCCCGTTAAGCGAGCAAAAGTCCCTTTTCAGGAGCCGTCTGTCGTGATGAATCATTAATATTAAAACTCTACTTCGATGCAGACTTGGGTTCACGATTTCATTCAAGAATGAAGCAATGCCAAGATACACCACTTGAGAATTATCAGAAGGTTTGGCTTGATCAAGATCTCCAACAGTATTCTGCACATCTTGGGATGAGTTTTGGCTCTATATTGAAGAATTTCAAGGGGAGGACCCAAAATTCTGGAGAGCTCAACAGCTTTGCTGTGGGCAATGCGAGGCACTTGATCGACTCAGTTAGTAATCTATTTTTACTACGATAATTTACTCGTGTTGTAGTACAAGCCAGGTGAAAATTTGCACAATCTGTCATGACTGGAGATACCTACTGCATTATTACAATTCAAATCATTTGAGGCAGACATCTGATGAGTCATGATGAATTATTTAAGAAGATAACATGTCGTGCTATCATCCCTGTGTTTGATCATCTTTCAAAAGCCTTGTAGAAAATATTTGTCACCATGATCGGTTATTGAATTTCAGCAGCTTGGTTATGTGCATCCTGAGTTTCTACTTTATCACATGGACTGCCATGGGCGTGGGCACCTAAAAGACCATGTGCTCTGAGAGGATGAGGATTTCCGAAATTCCAATCAATTGAATGTTTGATCTCATGTTTGGTAACGACAGATAACGTTTAAGACAAAATTTGATAGCATGCTCCAAAGATAAGACATTCTTACACTAAATTAAGCGCTTGTCTAAATCTTGTCCGTCTGGGATGCCTCGTATCGGTGTAAGGAGCATTGCCGGTGCTGATGGTGGATCAGTGGGTCCGCAGGTCGGTGGGTCGGTGGGTCAGTGTTGGTGTTGTTGCTGGTGTTGCTGGTGATGGTTTTTGACTATTCCGTACGGATTGGGATACTTATAAGGGAGACCCACGAAGTGCGGGTCACCAAAGCTCACCAGACTTTTTTCACAGCTTTGTACCACCTAGAATATCAAGAATCCAGAGTAACTCCGTCAAATGGGCCCTCTGTCCGAAGTTACAGCCTATGACATTAACATTGCCCATATAGGCTCATGTTAAAAAGTGATACATATAGATATACTGACAATGCTAAGATTTTCACTTGTAGCTCTGAACAGGGTGCCCATTTGACGGAGTTACTCTGGATTCTTCATATTCTGGGTGGTACGAGACTGTGAAAAAAGTTTGGGGAGATTTGGTGACCCACACTTCGTGGGTCCCCCTTGTTAGTTGATTTGATGGGCCGATCAGTTGATCTATGCTCCAATTATAGTCAAAACTTTTCTTTTGGATGGATGAGCTGTAGCTATAAATGATATCGAAGCGATTACTTCCTTGTAAACTTGTGATTGGAGATGGTCTTGTGTATCTATTGAAATCTGTTTCCGTTTGAGAGACTGAACATTCTTTGAGTTGATTTCACATGCTTCCTTGATGAAGAGCCAAATGAAAAGCTGGAATGAGTCATCAACAAGAATTATGGATTTGTAGTTGGGTGGTTAACATTGCACAGCAGCGATAGATAGAGAATGAATCCTGATTCCTGCGGCATTTGGATTCCAATTGTTACCGTTGCCAGCGAGGAAAACATAATATTCTTTGTTGAAAAGTGTGATATGCATTATGTGCGTCAGACGCGTTTCGTAATGGAACGCATTTTTACACTGAATGGAATAATAATAGAATGATATACTGTTTTCAAGACCCACGGCAGGAAACCGGGAGACATGAACCGCTGTGGACTACGACTGGTATATCTAAAAACAAAATTGCGTTATCCAGAACCGTCTTGAAGAAGGGGTTCCTGTACACCGAGTTAGACCCACCACATTGAACTAGACTGAACTAATTAGACCTAATTCTAACATTCCTCGTAACTCATGTCTCCAAAACCCTCCTCATAACCTCACTTCTCGCAACATAACTTCTCATAACCTAGCTCCTCGGTACCTACGTAACTCCTTAAAACACAACTCTTCATAGCGTAACTCATCCTAACGTAACCCCTCGTAACGAACTTCACGTAACTCAACTCCTCATAATCCAATCACTCACAACTCAGTTCCTCATAAAACATTCTTAACTCCTCATCGAACCATGACCCATACGGCCTCTCATCCACTTACCTATGACCCTCATTGTCCCATATGACCCATATTATCCCGAAGTACGCGGAAACACCTTCAAAATGAGTCCTGATAGAGTCCTTTTCGGTGTTGGAGAGCATAAGCTCTACTTCATTCCATGAAAATTTTTTTTTCCAATTTCGTATAAGTCGAACTACTATAGTAATAGTACTGTAATAGTACTATTAAATAGTACAGGCAACCCCGCTAATCGCTATTAGGAGTATTGAGAACTTCGGCCATTTTTCCTGTAGTGGCAAGCAAATTTGACATTTTTCATTCTTCCGAAAGGCTCACAGTTCATTATCACGTTTTCTAATTCACGAATATGCGTTCATATATATATCAGTCTTGGAAAACAATAACAATACCAACACCCCGAAAAAAGTGAACACTTAATCACAAAGATGGTTTAGAATGACACATTTGAATGGAGCCCCATCAAAAATTCGAGTTTCATGAGCTGAGTTATCTCGAAAATCCAGATTCAAGTCGCGAAAAGCGAATCAGGTCGCCGCGAATAACGGAAAATGCTGCAAATCAAAAACCACTTATAAGCGAATTCCGCAAATACCGGGATCGCGAATAGCGGGGTTGCCTGTACAGTAGTTCATTTTTGCCTGTATAGTAGTTCGACTTATACAAAATTGGAGAATAAATTTTCCATGAAATGAAGTAGAGCTTATATGCTCTACTTCAGCGGAAAGGACTCTATCAAGGCTCATCTTAAAGGTCTTTCCACGTACTTCAGGATGGTATTATTCATTTTCATCATTACGGATCTGGATTTTCCGAATCGGAGTTTGAAAAAGCGGCAATTTCGAAGATTTTTGGAAGAATCTCCTGGCTCCGGTAGTTCAAAGGTACAGGAATATTCTCGAATGGATCTTAAGAGTTCTGAAAGGACGAATCTAGAGCTTTAGAATACGTTTCCCAAAATCCTTCTCCGTTACCTTTACTCCGAGCTATGACATTTTCTGTGAAGAAAGATTTTCCGCAAAAACTAACACCTAAATTCGAAAAAGACAGATGAATGCGTTTCAAGGGGAATATAATGTCTGTTACTGGTATTTGTTCTCTATATCATGATTAAGAGAACGAGAATTCTCTGGAACATGCCCTACAAAGTGAATTTTCTCGTCATTTTTCAATAAGGGTGCTACTTTTTTCCGAAAAACTCTCCTCAGAGAAAATGTCATAGCTCGGAGTAGGAGTAACGTAGAGAGACATTCAAAAACAAATTTTATAGCTCTAGCCTTATTCTTACAGGTCTGGTGAGTTCCATTCCAAAACATTTCTGTACCTTAGGGCTACGGGTGCCAGAAGATTCCCCAAAAATAATCGAAAATGACACTTTTTTAAGCTCGAATTGGAAAGATTGAGATTCGTACTAATGAAAATGAATAATGCCATCTCAAAGTACGTGGAAAGACCTCTCAAATGAGCCTGATGAAGTCCTTTTCAGTCAAGTAGAGTCTAGTAGTTTCACTTACAAAATTGGAAAAAAAATTTCGGGTGTCCTGAAACTTTTGACCGGTAGTGTATGTATATGATAGTATACCTCACATTTTTGGACGGGGCGGCTTCCACTTCTTGATGAGTCAAAAATCCGGGTAAATGAAAATCCGGAAAGTCTATTCGGAGTGCAAGATTACGGAAAATGAATAATTTGGAAACTAAGGATTGAGATTGGTGAAAATTCGGGATACCGAAATTCAGAGAAACAAGAATTCTAAATCTCCGGAAAGTCAAGAGTTAGGAAGGATCAATTTTTGGATTGGCCAAATTAGGAAGTATTTTTCCGACTTTTCCTTCTCGCATTCTTACCGATCCAGATTTTAACCGTTCCTCATGTTTGCCCTCCCGGGCATTTAGAATTGTTTGCATCCAAATTTTCATATCTCCCAAAAGGTATTCCAAATGTTTACCCCTTCATATGTCCGATTCCCGAAAATTTGTCCTTCTGTGGTCCTACATTGCAAATTTCGATTTTTCCGAGTTTTTGGTTCTCCAGTTTTTAGCTTCCTCCATGTGAAATGGTGAAATGTCGTCTATTCAACAATTGACATTGTATTGCAAGACCCATTTTTATTTGCGTAGAATACCATAACTTTCAGACTCACATCATTTTCAACACAAATCGTAGGCAATCTCATTAGTTTAACATGTGAGAGATGGTTGATGCGATCCTCCTAGCAGCCTTATACTCTTGGAAGATTCACGTTCGGCACACAAACTCATCATAATGGCTTTCTCCGCAGGGCTTTCTCCCAAGCGAACTGCCTAATGATATCTTGCAAGCTCTATAACGTACTCGCGTCTCGGTCGTGCTCGAGGGACTCCAACTTCTCGATCCCTCTCTAACGTATAAGTATAAGAGGTGTTGGAGGGAGATTCTCTCGGCTCTCGAGAGAGACTTTCCATGTCTAAAAATGGTAATTTTCGTCAATAAGTTTTCGCTTCTCTTTCGATCTCATTTCCAAGCGCTGCTAGGGCAATAAATCTTCTAGATAATTTTTGCAAGCCACACCAAGGACAGGTTGACATTACACGCTCGCGGTCACAATTTCAAACGTTATATAGCGAACGATAAATTTCGAAGTCATTCATTCACACGAGCTGGAACAAAGATGGTTTTACTCCGTGACGTTATCAAATCTCGCTGTAATTTCCTCTGGGGCAGAAAAAATTCTCTTTTCTCGCTTCCGTAAACTCTATAATGTATATAGTTTCACGGAAGCGAGCTTTTTATGCCTCTAGCATGGATTTTGAACCTCAGGGCGATTTTTCAATTCCAAAGCTTTCTTATTGTGGTGAGTACATTCTGTGTCCCCCGCGTTGAGCTCGAAGCAAACTCACAATAAGCTTATTTTCAGAGTGTATATAATTTTTTTCTTGCGTAGAGGCGAAAAAGGAGGTTGTTTGCTGTTAGACGGAACATCGTTTGGGTGTTGTTATATTTCAGCGCTCACATCACGTTTCAACATTATTGGCTGGCTTAATTACGGCGGTTCTTTTGAAAAATTTGCATGATTGAGAGCTGAGACGCGCTCTTCGGCTATAGTGGAGAAAGCTTGAGCGTACCCCGCCGGATATTTCATAAAATGCAAATTTTTGCGGTAGCTGGCTAGGCCGTACCTCTCATGGCCATACCAGTGATGTGCTTCTTGTTCGACATACCCTCGAGAGCTTACACTAGGTAAATGTAGGACCTCTCGCGCACCCCTCTCGCAATCTCACCCATCTGGCCCGATTAAAATTTAATCCGCAAAGCGATGCGGTTGTGTGGCCCGTAGCGGACAGAGGGAGGTGCGGAGGAGTTGGCGCCTCGCTCGTAAAACGCATCTGCGGAATGTAAAGTCTGCGTTATCCGCGATCTCTTTGGTATGGTCTAATACCTATATATATATATATATATATATATATTTGCGCGTACAAAGTGCAAGCGATTCAAGCTACGATGCGCCGAACCATAACTCCTCGTTGCTTGCCAGCTCGGCCGATCCCGTCAATCCGCTGCGGATATCTCGTGAGGCTCGTGAACCGCGTGCCAAAAAGCTCTGCACCGGGAGCTTTGAAGCTCGGCTGCATAGGATGAGGGCGACGTTGGATCTCATTCCTGACTGGATGAACGAGCTTGTGGAGAGGGTTAGCGTTAGAGTAAGCTCGCCAAGGGCAGCAATTTTTTTGATGGGGTCCTTGACCTGCTGAGACGATCTCGGCCTCGCGAGGAAATTTTTTATGCGAATTATTTTTAAAAGTCGCATCTTATTCGTATAGATAAGCTTGATACGATCATTCTTTGCCTGCGGACTGCTATCCCAGATGTGTCAATTTAATAATCTTGCAATGAGGCTGCAAATGTTCTCCATTCTGCTAACAAATTGTGAGATCTTGATCTTATGAACAAGATTCTCGTCGGAAATTCATGAAGAAAATGATGCAAAAAATAGTATATTTGCTTTTAGTCAATATGCAACTACGATAAATACCTGTCATCGATAGAAATATTTTTGAATTCGTGGCACAAACTCGTTAGCTAATAAGTCAATATGTATGCGATCGAAAGTATTCCAAGCAATAAATCAAAGGTGCTTGTGCTTACTCTCCGAAGCCACAAATCTTGAACCCAGTTATTGAAGTGTCACTCTCTTGAACGTGAGGGCTCATCCGATCATTCTGCCTCACTCTCAACTCGATATGCCCGATTTTATTGAGCCGTCATCGCAAAGCTTTCTTCTGAAGAGGTATTCTGCATGCCACGGTAACCCGCGTCCCGTAGAGCTTACTTCAAACGATTTCTAATTTTTAAATGGTTGCAAACATTTCTCGGATCAGACCATTGAGTTGGCGCGCTTCGCGATACAATTTTCGACCATTTGAGCTTTGTCGCGTCTCAAAACTCACGATACTTTTGAAATGATTTGGAAAATGGCAAACGTGCACGACCATGAGGTTCTATGATACAGCAGCGATAACTCAAGATTGCAGTTTTCCCGAGAACTTTCCAAAACATTCAATAAATATCGTGAGTTTTGAGACGCGACAGAGCTCTAATTATTAGTAATTTCATTGCGAATCGCGCTAATTCAATGATTCGATCAGAAGAGTGTCTGCAACTATTTGAATATTTGAAATCGTTGAATTCACGCCGGGCCGATAAAACAGAGCACTACGGTCTGAAAATTACCATACAAAATGGCTCCCAAAATTCTAATATCTTTTTAGTTTTTGAGCAAAAGTTTTCATTTTGGTTCGTCAATCAAAAGCGTACCAATTTTTTTGGCTTGACTGTTTTCATTTCTTCTCATGAGTAGTCTTTATCATTGTTGCTTTTGAAGAATGCCTCTTTGAGAACTGCACAACTCGATTTTGGGTGGTGATCATTTCGTCATTTGTGGCAAAAACGGCACTCGTGCCCCATACATACCGCAGCTCTATAAGTTTCTACTAATGACTTCATTTGTTCTAATCTGACGACTGATGAAGAATAAGTACAAAATAAACTAGAATACATCAAATTTGGACGCCCACAAGCCAAATCAACTCTGTTTGACAATAAAAATCGAAGAATCACAATTTTCCATGTCGACATATCTATTTACCAAACTTGAAGAACTTATCTTTAGCTGCTTACTCCTACAGTATTTTGTACATACTTGCTTGTATTGTATATATGAGGAAATCTACCAAACCTTTAACTTTTGGATCATGCGAGATAAAAAATTTTTTTTTTCCTTGTCGCTTTTGAAACCAATTCCATAGTGTTTTGGTACCTCTAAGATGTGAAAAAAAAGTTGTGCCCACCATTTTTGGAAGATGTTAGTCCTGTAAGAACAATGAGGCGGAATTAGTCTATTACGTTTTCGTCACTATTAGAGGCTTTTCACATGGATGGATCGGGAATAGTGCGGTATGAGGGTTGATAAAGATGTTGTTCCACCCGTTTAATCGAATTCCATTACCAGAATTGAGCCTCTTTCCGTAATACTCATCAAAATTCACTTCCTCTGAGTCCACAAAATTGTCGGAGGTATACGCAATTTTTGCTTCTCCAAAGCTTTCCCACTTGAATTATGATAAGCTTGCAGAGTGAAAATGATGTGAGAACTACACATGCAAAGTCGACAGCTATGATTTAGACCTGTTACGTACATCTTTTTCGGCCGGAAAAATCAGCTTTCGGAGGCTGAACAAGTTTCCCGAGCTCCTCCCTAAAATAACAATCGTTATAGCCAACCCATTGAAGTGCATGATAATTCATCATACGTCAAAGTAGAATGGGCAATAGTACCTAAAATTAATGGGTCTAGACAAGGGGGGGGGGGGCAGCCGTCATATTCAGCGACCTACACGTACACGGGCGCACCGGTGTGTGCACACTCACACAGATGCGTCCCCATCTGAAAAGCATGGGATCGCTGAATATGGCGGAGCCAATCAGAAAGATTATCGCCCCCCCCCCCTTGTCTAGACCCGTTAATTATAGGGACCCTAGGCAATAGGATTTGGGAGCGACATCTGCTCGTTATTCGAGTAACAGAGGTTTATGTTCTTTTTTGAAGCGGCGGGTGCGACAAATTTTGCAAGTTCAACGTCACAGATCTTCGGCCAAAATAATGTGTCGCTGCCAAACGACGAAGCATTTTGATTGTCTGTCCTTACTCTTCAATTTTCCACCACCCGATTCATCCTAGCTCGAATGTTATTTTTTTTACATACGAAAAAGTGGAGGTGAGTATTCTTCAAAAAGTAAGTTACACTTTTCATGGGAGCACGACTCCGATCAGGTATCTGAGTCGCTATCAGCACAGATCTCTTATGATTATATTAGGTTCAAAGGGTGAGATGGAATTTTTTTAGATTGTTTGGGACAGTGTTATATTTTCTCCAGAGGCCGAGCAGTTTCGAAAGACGCGCCAGTTACACTGAAGAAGTACGAAATTTGACGATTCTTCAATTGATATCAAGAGCACTACGCACGTGTGATAAAAAATCGATAGAGTACCGTTCTGGAAACTATAGAAACCATCTAAAAAACATTTTTCCGGGGCGTGAAAGTCGCGATCTCATCGAAATACTGTATGGTACACTAAATGTTAAAGGTTCTGTAGATTCCCTCATATTATTAAAATTGATAGTCCAACGTCGACGCTCAGATCAACTTGAATACCCACTTGCACCAAGCATAAAATCAGTCTGGTTATGGGGAAAAATTTTCCGCCCAGGACAATCCACCTCCCTTCATGTCCTGCATCAGATGTAATTCAAAGTGCCGAGACCCAGCACACGAAACTAGCATTATTCTTCCGCGACGCGAATAAAGTTCAAGGATGTACTACCAGAGATCTTGAATCTGAGTGAGAGCTCATCGGGAGGATATGGCATTTTGGCGTCAAGGGTATCGTAGACAAGATAACGGCGGTGGCGTCTCCCCGCGCAAACCGAGGCTTCGAAGTATGTGGCCTGAGGGACTGTACCATTTTGCAAAGCTTGTATTCGTGAATATATAGGCATGCGAGCCGACTATGTGGCAATAGAGCCAACAGAGTTTCTCCCTGACAAAGCCAGCCTTTCGTCCCTCAAGACCTTAGTCGCTCAAGCTCTACCTCCACCCACGCGCTCTGATTGCACCGAGCAATACGCGTGTCCTTGTGTGACGACGATGTCTTGCCTAGTCTAGCCTGTACAACGTTCTAGCATGTTTCATCAGAGCTAAGATTACATCCCTCTGATCCCGACTAGAGTATTTCCTTTCCAGAATTGAGTAGAACGCGACCCTAGGAAATTCAAAGATGCAAGCTCTCTGCATTTCTTTGGGTAGATTTAATCAAAAGGTATTGGCTTACAGGATATTATATGCCTCTCGATCTCAATATGGATAAGCCATTTTTGCTACAGCATGTAGGCAGCAGCAGCATACAGGCAAATCATGATTTGCCACCTAACACGGACAGATTTTCACTGACAATCAGTTTTTTAACCCTTGATTAGCAACGCGGTACACTTTTGGCGCACTCAACATTTCTTTCGCGTCTAAAACACTGAAACTTTCTTCCCGTAACTCGGGACTTGGATGCAAATTCGTACTTGAACGTTCTCTCACATATGTGACTCTTCCAACATTTTTCAATTTATTACTTTTCAAGTAATAAACAAATTAATCGCTTAGAATTCATCGTCGACACGAATGAAAATTTTCCTTTTTTGCAATAAAAAAATATTGCCGTCAGCACAATAAGACTGTATTGTTACGTGGTATTGCCGTCAGACCAATACTGGATTGTCACCACAGCAAAATGATTTTGTTATTGCATGCAAATAACCTAAAAATCTTTCGATTATATTTGTCCCTTTACCGGTATCATTCTGTGCAAAAAATTGGTAGCTTTTGTGGCAAAATAGTCGTAATGTGGCCGTGGCTCCGTTAAGTATCGGGGCCATTGAAACATAAGGGTTGTATCTATTAATTCTGGCAATAATGCCTGACTGCCAAACCGATCTGATGGATTGATGCGATGACAAAATTGGTATTGCTCTCCTAGCTATACCACTTTTTGATCGTACGGCAAAACGTAAGGCCGTACGACCAAAAATTTTTTCTCAGTGTACACCCAATTTCAGCTTCAATAGGTCATTTAAGGTCTATTTATTATGGCAAAAATATTTACTTAGATTGGATTTTGCATCATTAAACATGATTTTTTGAGAAACTGTAAAGTTATCTTCTGCCTGACCTGCCGAACTGACTTTATTGAGGAATTTTCCAGGAAAATCCGGGAATTTTCCGACCATCGAAAAATGTTTTTACTGACCCTCAGACGGTTGAGTTTTGAGGGAATAATTTTTTCATGTCCCTTACTGCACTCAGTTTTGAAAATTGGATGAATCTAACGAGATGTGCCAAAAGACTACCACGTTGGTTGGAGTGTAACTTTATTTCACGTAGGTGAATGTATGTGTCATGTCATTCCGAAAAATCCCAAAATCGTTCCACCAAGAAAGGAAATCCCCTATAAAACACTCGGCTCTTTTGGCGCATCGCGAATGTTTTCCCCACTTTAATAACGTATAAAAGAGTTACACTGGGTCCATCGAGCCCAGCGTGAGAAAATTCGTTCTTATCCTAGTTGAATGAAGCTATCGATCCTAATTTTTGACGAGCATAAACTTCGACATCTCTCCTTTGTCATCTCACATTTTTTTATAGGTTTTCCGAAAAAAGTATGAGTTCAATGGCCCCCGCGTGACCGTTACGGCGGGTTAAAAGTATACCTATCTGAGAACGAAGGAAATACGCCTTCGTGAGTTCAAAAAGGATGTCTCCAGTCTATTTGCGAGCATTTTAAGGCAAATTGAGCCTGATATAACAACTCGAAGAATCTGCTTGCAACTCATTTCGAACGCATCCTAGACGTTTAAACCACTGTCATCGTGTTTAGTGGGTCAAAATATACGTAGAAACTCATTGTTCTGATATGACTCCAGATCTTTGAGGTGTCAGTATAGCCATTAGTTTACAAAATAAGCCGATCCTCCCAAAAACAGCGTTTTTTTCGGTTTCTACGCCGAAGAATACACAAGAAAATCATACTCTGGTCGATGGGACACTCCGACCCCTCAATTTTCCTCCTTAGTGTAATTTATTAATAGCACACAATGTAGCAATTCATATCAACTCGAGGCTGAGAGATCAAAACTGTTACGAAGAATTTTATCCATTGAGAGCTTTGAAATATCCTTGAGGATATTCATACAGAGACGAGATCTCGTATGGAAGCGAACTATTGAAGGATCAAAATTTCAAAGCGATCTAAAACGTGCATAAACGGAGCGAGATTGAGGACCGCTTAATGGAATCGTATCCTGAAATATCATATGGGGATATCGTATATCCTTATTCTGAGCTCTGCGTATATGTCACCAAACGATGCGCAGTCGACTCAGCAGGCTTTGGGCCAACTCTCCGCGACACTGGCTTTTGAACTTTATAGCTCGAGTTAACGTCTCTCTATGTTAATATCGGTCGTATAAGCAGCACGTTTTCCGCGAGGAGGTCCGAGGGATTGAAGGTGAGCTTGAGCGAAAGCTTGCAAGCTTAATGCCATACATATATGGAGATGTGCTCGTTCGAGTATGGCTGGATTATCGATGAGAGCGAGAGAACGCTCGTGGGCGCAAGACAAGTGGATTAGACGTGGAATGTTTTATACGAGTTGGAGCGATTGTTCGACGAACTATCTCTCGCAGCAGTGGGGAAAATTTAATTAGTGCTATTCGCAATGAATAACTGCAGCGCTTCCGCAAGCTCGCGCATAACTTCGATTTCCATTTTGCTCCTGTGGTCCATCATATACGCCCGCGTGGAATGGCTTCATTTCAAGTTTCAGAGCGATTCGAAAATTAAATACCTGCAAGCTCTGGTGATTGGTTCGAATAATTTTTACATGGAAGAAACGCTGATTATGGCGATAGTGAAATTAGTTCGTGCATAATTTTGACGATCCTCCTCCTTTTGCATTAATTTGAGCTTTCTAAATTCGATCAAGTAGAGAATAATATATTTCTTTATGATACAGAAAAATTTTGAGAGTTATTTGTAAAACATCAGAGAAGTTGCAGGATATCATATCCTCATTGTGTGGACATACTGTTATTAATCGAAAAATAACCGACTCATACTTTCATCACTCATGCAAACGTTTTGCCAAGCAAGTAAAGTCAGCATAACGCTCGCAAAAATTCAAATATGTCATAAATCAGAGGACTCGCGAGGAATTATAGCCTAGAAAATAATCGGGACGTAAATCACCCCCTCGGTGCGAGCTACAAACACGGGTTATTGTATGGCTTGCACCGAGTTTGCTATGCCAAGTGTTGTAAAGTGACGAGCGAGTTGGGCGGTCTTGTCTTGTCATAATCGACAAAACCTATAGGTACATACAATATAACGCTGTTGAAACTTGGGCATCGATAGCGGGTGGCAAACTCGTCTTGTGAGATGGTGCCTCGTGATCTTATATGCTTTGATTCATTATTCAAGCCAATTCTGTCGAATGCATGTGTGGATACTTGCAATTGAAATTCCAAGAATGATGTTTGCAAGGCTCATGTAAGTTAACTGTTTATCGATGATGTATGATGTGTTAAAAATTTGGGGTAGATTTCACAAGATATAAATTGAACTTATTCATCGTAATGTAAAATAAGTATTGTGAAGTTCTTGGGAACTTTTCAAATTTGCTTATTGGATCATGTCGACCTGCTGCTAATATACCTTAACCGAGTACCTTAAACCTTAGAGTACTACATGACATTTTACAAATTTAGAAAACGCCGAAACCTCTAATAGTGCCCATATCACTCCTATTTATGTCCAAACCAAAGGTGGATGTTGACCGATCGAGCCATCCTCTGTGGTAGTGGCTCATGTTGTAATGCAATACATACTAAAATGAGCTTTATCTCAGCTCCTCCTCGGTCAATTTGGACAATCAAAAATGGAAATTGAAGGTCTTTCAGAGACTGACAAGATGTCATCGAGAATCGCACTATACATATGCGATGTCAAAACTACCGTGATCGTCATACCACACTGAGAAAAAAATTTTGGTCGTACGGCCAAGCGTATTGTCGTACGACCAAATTGGTATTTGCTGCAGAACAATACCAATTTTGTTATCGCATCAATCTATCAGAACGGTTTGGTGATCTGGTATTAGAGCCAGAATAGTTAAATATAACGCGTATATTTCGAATGCCCCGATACTTAATGGATTAACATTCATATTACGGTTCTTTTGCTACAAAAGCTACCAATTTTTTGCACGGAATGGTATCGGTAAAGGGACAAATATAATCTAAAGATTTTTTAGGTTATTTGTGCCAGATTGGTGCAATAACAAAATCATTTCGCTGTGGTGACAATCCAGTATTGGTCTGACGGCAATACCACGTAACAATACAGTCGTATTGTTCAAATGGCAATATTTTATTCTCAGTGCCTGGCTAAGAGACCTTCAGTTTACAAAATTAGCGAAAAACGTGAAAAAACGCTGTTTTTCAGAGAAACAGTTTATTTCAATTTAAAAAAAATCCTGACGTGTAGGCGCAAATCTGATCTCGGATTCGGTTTCAGCGTCGAAAAATACACTGAGAAAAAGATATTGCCGTCAGCACAATACGACTGTATTGTTACGTGGTATTGCCATCAGACCAATACTGGGTTGTCACCACAGCAAAATGATTTTGTTATTGCACGCGAATAACCTAGAAATCTTTAGATTATATTTTCATCACTCTAACCTAAAAATGCCACGTTTAAATAGAATTTTAGGGTTCTCGTAATGAAAAAATATATCCGCACTTCGCTTGCAAGCCCATTTTGGGCACTGGAGGACATGCTCTCGCTCCGCTCGACAGTCAAACTGTCCTAGTGCCCAAAATGGGCTACCGCGCTCAGTACGGAAATATACTATTGTCTCTTTACCGGCACCATTCTATGCAAAAAATTGGTAGCTTTTGTGGCAAAATAGCCGTAATGTGACTATGAATCCATCAAGTATCAGAGCATTTGAAATATATTGGCCACGTTTATTTATTCTGGCAGTAATACACCAGACTGCCAAGCCGACCTGATGGATTGATGCGATGACAAAATTGGTATTGCTCTCCTGACTATACCACTTTTTGATCGTACGGCAAAACGCAAGGCCGTACGACCAAAATTTTTTTCTCAGTGCAAAGTAAATTCGGTGGAAAATATCAAATTTGAAATGGCCATAGTTCCAATCCAAATGAGTCGATTACCGACTTCAAGAGCGGAAAATATTCGTGCGTCCAAGACAAACTAAAGTACCTATATTGTATAAAACAATAATTGGGGAGTTCTCAGTTCCAGTTGAATGATTAAATCGTAAATTCATGATGCCCTACGGCGTCATACCGCAGTACTCTAAGGGTTTACCAAGGTTGAATACCACCGTAACATCTAAACTGCGATGTGTCGATAACCATCTGGTGACGATTGGGAAGGATTTGTAGTGACACTTTATTAAGTGCTCATGCAAACTAAGGGCAGCTGGGATCAAATCATCTAACGCAGAATAACTTTGAAAAACCATAGTTATACATCGGACATCGCAAAAAAGGTCCAATGAAGCATCTCTACTGGTTTTCGTTAGTCTTAAATCGAAGGGTCATAATATTTGTGCGATGCTGGCAAAAGTGCAGTTGGTGCAAACGTGAAAGAGGATGAAAGTTTGCAAAGCTTTCGCTTTCGGCGGTAAGTAAGTGGTTACAAATGTATTGTCTCGACAGCACATGCAGGCAGCCCATTTCTGCCACAGCTGTGCGCCAAGCTTAATGATCCGACAAATGAGATATAAGTGGACGGTCTAGAGAAGGGGGCCAAAACAGAGAACGCGTGACTTTGACTCGAAAGCCGCGAATCCATTGACCACGAGCTTTGGGTAATTTATGCGGCTGGGCGATCCTGTGATTCTGACCCAGGGCTGTACCAAGACGTGCACGTGCTGTCGGTTAACTCCCGTAATATTCTTGTCGCATAAAAGCTTAGAGCTATTTCAAATTAGCAAATTGCGTGTTGGATACCGAAATAGTGAGGCAAATTATTTCGCAACAATATGTCCGTCTAAGGCGTGATTTTTATGAAAAATGTGTAAAAATCACATTTCCTTCGTCATTCATCATTTCTTTAATAAATTTGATGCTAATGCCTGTCATCTATCTTTTATCTTTTCAAGTTCCATGCCACCTCAGTCTCGACAAAAGTCGAGTGAGACTTTTTTCTCTAAATGACTTCAGAAGAATGCAGAGTAGATTTTTTACAGATCCAATTGATTTTCTCCCTCCAGCATTTAACTACCAAAAATTGGAGTATCGATCATTGTGATTGATGGGCGTTGGATCGGTTTTAGGTAGATTTTCTCTTTATCTAAAAGTGAGTCTCCTACGATATAAAGCACATATGGCAGTGTAAGGAAAATTTGCAGAAAAATTTCACAATGAGTTTTCCGAGATGTAATTCTAGAGATCTCTTCTCTACAAATGTAATCTTGTATAACGAGCAAGCAGAATCTTAACTGCTTCCATGATGAGCAGGAATTGCATCTTAAATGCCTAATTTTGCTGTAGCTTAGGCACAACCCGAGTGTTCCTAGCCAAATACCATGCTTATGCGAAAGATCTTGGAGCGGGAAAGTTGGTGAAATAGCGCGCGGCAACAAAACCAAATCCACGTGCGTCGCGCCTTACGACTTTTAAAGAGAGATTTTCCAACCGGATTACACAGTCGAAATTGCAGAAATCCGCTCGTACTCAAGCTTGGCCTGATCCTTCTCGGGGGTTGAATAACGAATGCATCCCACATTATGCAACTATGCGAGACGAAGACTGCTTTGGTGTACTTGCGCAATGCATTTTCCCTTAGTGATATTATGAGCTCAACCAAATCTCTGCCTCAAATTTGGAATACATTAATTTGTGGATTTATGTGCTCACGCTTCACAGTACTTTTGATGCAAAATTATGGCTGAATGCTGTGAAATTTGCGTATTATAGATTGACCGATATCTCTTTAATTCGCCCCATTTACTCCCTGAACCATCGGGGATCTTGTGTTCCTTGCTGAAAACAATTCTATGAGACTCCATGGGATCTCATGGGACATCGTGGAACCTGACTCTGGGAAAATTTTTTAATTTTGGTATTTGCAGAATTTGGCATCGAAGACGTTCAGCTTACAAATTTCGACCATTCTTTGATTCCCATGTATCACCTCCTCGTGGATAGGAGGAATAATGGTCGTAATTTGAATGCTGCACGTTTTCGATGCCAAATCCCGCAAATATCAAGATTAAAAATTTTCTCAAGGCCAGGTCCCACGGAACTATTTTTATGAGGATTCGCACGAGATCAAAGGACCACGATGAATTTGACCTATTGTTAGTACAACCTATTTTTGATGTTAGAAACGAAAAAATAGCCAGAAATGTAGTCAGTTCCGTTTGAAAAAAGCACTTCGTAAGTCTCAACTCTTTTACTAATTAATTTAAGCGATTTTATATATAATGGAACGAATCGAAATAAGGATTTTATTATTATTGGACTCTACTCTACTTACAGCAAAAGTTACTCAGAAATCGTTTGTGAGTATCTATAGTTTCGATAGCTCATTATTCAAATTCTATCTTAATATTGTAATGAAATAAGTAATGCGGCTGCTGAACAAGTCACTATGGTCATTTATTAGACTACGTTTCGACATTACTTATTTCATTAGAAACGAACACGAGTGCATATACACCATGACTATCTTAATATTAGGTATTGAAAGAGTACAAAAAAACAAATTCACGATCGCCGTATCAGTTATCGCGTACGCATATGATGAGTCAGCTCAAAAAAATTATCGTCAGGAATCCATTGCACAAAGCACACTCTAAAATATATAATCATCATTATCTTTCTCAGTGCAGTAGATACAGCCGAGGCCATCGGTATTAGTTTTGTATACCAAAGTTGTTATGCGTGCGCCATGCCAGCCCGCAGTGAACTTACGCACGATCGCTGCAATATTTCCCGATGAAATGATCTGAAAGTTTGTATGCATCATAGCTGAAGAGCAATGATTCCATACAGTAGGTGTATTGTGATAAAATGCAGTTCTAAAAATTGAGAAAATTCATAACGTTTTTCCCTCATTTTAATGGGCTCCTCCATTGCGAACATAATTTTCGACATGCGAAAGAGAATATTTGTCCAGTAGTATCTACACAAAATGCAAATCAAATGTTGCAGCATGCAAAAAGTTCTGAGAGTTTCATTGAGATTATTGTTTGGCGTAAACTAAAACTCGTACTCGTCAGCCGCAAAAGATTAGAATATAAAAAAAAAGCGAAAAAAAATACTGCTTTCGTCTTTCGCGCGCGCAGACATTAGCCTAACCCTACCTTTGCCCACGTACACAAATATGATACGCTTCAATCGTGTGTGTGCATTACATATATATATATAGCGCCGGACTGCGACGGATGATGCATAGCGTGAGGAAATTCTGCTACTTGTTGTGAGTTGTGTTTGTGATATAATTTCCGCGAGCTACAGTGTGTCAGCCAAATTTTCATCAGATTTTATTTATGGCGTACCTCGACTGACGTGTTGAGGCGACTATTTGTCAGTTTATTATGTGCTGTGAACAGGATATTTGTAAATTGATATGGGGCTTGAGAAAAAAGAGACGGAAGGTACGAATTTTATACGTATAACCTCTTACTTAGACCGACGTGATGATTTTGAGCATATCTGACCTTATTTTCATCGATTGCAGAGAGATTTCATGAACTGTAAAAAGAGAAGTCTATCATGATCATTCTTGGTGCAATGTATAAACTAAGGTAAGATTCCATCGTCCTTTCCATTTCTTCTCTGACTGTGCCAAGAGTCCTTATTTTTAAATTCAGTTGTGTCATTGTTGTGTTAGAGTTGTTCTCACAGATTCAGATATGACACTCTTGATTTTTACGAACAATATCAAGTCTTTGGATTCACTTGCAAGTATTCCCTTGCCGAAGATGGATGACTCATTAGGATAACTTGAAAATAATTGGAATAGTGAATGTGACGTGTAATTTTCTCTTCTAGATTTCAGTGACCAGAATGTCCATTTGAATCAGATTCCTCAAATGATCCATTTCTTATCAGCACTTGCAATTGAGTCACTTTTAACGGATCATTTCTCAAGTGAGTCATTTCTACCACTCCAAACTCCTGAGTCATTTGTAATGAGTAATTTATTTTAGGCGGGCTCATAAGGTCTTTTGTTTCATGAAGATTGCTCTGATGACATAGATTTGATATCAGTTTTGTAAAGTCTATACTGTAAGAACAAATTATTTGTTACATCGAATCTTACATCACTTCTTTGTCAAGGAATTTCCCATGAGCTTCAAATGGTCATCCAGTGTGATTTGCTGCTAGTTTGAGAAGAATGTGAGAGGCATTTTCGTGAGGTGCCTGTTCTAAGCTAACAACCTCATGCAGGAGTGTAGATGTCAGATTTTGATTAGTAGCACCCCATCAATTGACTTCCTAGCAATTGATATATATTGATATCTAGTTTTTAATGCACTCTAGGATCAGGTAGCGGTTTTATTTTCAAAATCAATGCTCGTCTATTCGCGAAGACGTTATGATTTCTTAGACAGGATGTTGGTGCATATCTCTGCTACCCATTCTATCCCAAGTTTCTCTGAGTTCTAAATATTTCCATTACTTCTTACATTATTTGTAAGTAGACTTTTTCATTTTCAGAGTAAGTTTTAGATCATGCCTTCAGAACGCATCATTCAAGAATAGTCTCTGATGGCTGAAGAAAACGTAGAGCGGTTCTATCAAAAGTTAGGACCTGGAATGTTGGAGATAAGCAACAGTTTTGATGAAACAAGAATCAAAATGGTCCAGGTTCCAACAGCTTACACATACAACTTTTGGACAAAAACACCAACAGAAGTTGTCGAATTGACATGTTTGATGCCCAATGGGGTCGTTATTCCTTATGAAACCAATCGCAACACAACCTTAGCAGAGATCAAAGAAGATATCTGGGACGAGTCAAGTAAATATCCACTTCACGGCATCTTGAGAGACTCCGCGTCGTACGTTTTCTTATGTATCAACGCTAATGCTGAATCAGAAGAACTGAGAGACGAAAGTAGGCGCTTATGTGATATCAAGCCCTTCTGTTCAGTATTCAAGCTCGTTGAAAAAGAAGATACCAAAGCCGACAGAAATTTAGATTCTCAGATTGGTCTCTTGATTGGCAAGGGTTTGCACGAATTTGTCGCATTAAAAAACTCCGAGGTCAATGACTTTCGATGGAAAATGAGGCTTTTGGGCGACGAGATAGCTCTTGAAAGGCAGAAAAAGTCCTGGACAGAGAAGGTTCTCTATCAGTTTCCAGTTAGACTTGCAGCTACCCCGAACGTTCCTAAATTAATCGAGTCTCGTTTGAAAGATGGAAATGTTGTGGTAGTCGCTAAATTTGAGAATGCAGACACGTCATATACCTTTCTAGTCGCGCACTCTCAGCCACCAAAACATCTCGTCCTTTTAGCTAAGAACAAACTTTCGACCACGCTGACCTTGCGTGACGAGCGTCCTGGAGATTTCGTTCTGAAAGTCTGCGGCCAGGAGGAGTATCTCCTAGGTGAGCATCCGTTCATTCAATACAGTTACATACAAGAATGCTTAGCCAAAGACGTCACGCCAACCTTGGTCGTCGTCAGCATCAATAGTATCGCAGTTTACAAAGATCACGATTACGAGGATCCAGACTCTGACAGTTTGAATCGAAGTACAAGGCCCTCGTTTTCGACACTCACTTTGCGTAAAAAGGGAAAGTACACTTACTCGTGGCACATCGAAGACCAATTCAAGTTCAACGTTAATGGCATTTCGAAGCTCAATTGCGAAGCTGCTCACAGAACGGTTGAAGTCGGCATGCAGGCCGGTTTGTTTCATGGCGGAAAATCTCTCTGTGAGAGCCAGAGAACGAGAGACATCGTCGTGCGTGCCGACGGTAGCTGCGAGTGGGAGGAAGAGCTCAGCTTCGACATCAAGATCCGCGACATTCCGAGAAACACTAGGCTCTGCTGCGTTCTCTATGAAATTGGGAAGACGTCCAAGGGTATCAAGAGTCGCAAACTCGTCAAAGACTGTAAGCAGGAATACTTCATAAATCCTCTTTGCTGGGCGAACACTACCATCTACGACTTTAAGAGCCAATTTAAGGTTGGAGCCATGACTCTGTACACATGGACCTACGCCGAAGATATACAGAATGAGGACTTGCTACATCCACTGGGCACCGTCGTGTCCAATCCTCACATTGACAGAGCTGCCGCACTCATGCTTACCTTCCCTTCTTACGCGAGGGACCAGATCATCATTCATCCTTCGCCCGAGAGGTTGGTAGAGTTTGCCACAAAACTCAGCGAGTCGAGGGAAAATTCGGCAGAATTTGATCCCACTAGCGTATCTGACACGGATCTGCAACAACAGATAGATCAGTTACAATTATTGGCAGACAGAGATCCGTTGCACGAGTTACACGAGCAAGAGAGGAAAAATATTTGGTCCATGAGAGAGCAGTGCATTACCAAGGTTCCGACCATCCTAGCCAAACTTCTTCAGTGCGTCGAGTGGAACGACTACAAAGAAGTCTCAGAAGCGACTTCTCTGGTACTTCGCTGGCCAAAGCTCGCCGTTGAAAGAGCCCTTGAGCTTCTCGACTACGCTTACGCCGACCAGACGGTCCGATCTTTTGCAGTAAAGTGCTTGAAAGACGTGAGCGACGAAGATCTCAGTCTGTTCTTGCTCCAACTGGTGCAAGCGCTCAAACACGAAAATTACCTGTCTTGTGAATTGACAGAGTTTCTGCTGCGCCGCGCTCTAAACAATCAAAGAATAGGTCACTTTTTGTTTTGGCACTTGAGGTCGGAGATGCACGTAGGTTCCGTATCCGTGCGTTTTGGATTGATTCTCGAAGCCTACTGTCGCGGCAGCCAAGAGCACATGAAAGCTCTGTTTAAGCAAATGGAGTGCTTGGACAAACTTGGGAGTGCTTGCGACCAGGTCAAGCAGAAAAAAGACCGCAAAGCGGCGCATCAGTGCTTGCAAGATTACATCAGAGAGCCACACTGCCGAGAGGCTTTCTCAAACGTGATGAATCCGCTGAATCCAAGTTTTAGATGGAGTGGTATCAGGTTTGAGAAATGCAGAGTGATGGACAGCAAGATGAGACCGCTGTGTTTGGCCTTCCAGAACGTGGATCCTTTCGGTGACGACGTTCATCTGATCCTGAAACACGGAGATGATCTTCGACAGGACATGCTTACCCTGCAGATGTTGCGCATCATGGACAAACTCTGGAAGAACGAAGGTCTGGATCTGCGAATGAATCCTTACGGGTGCATATCGACTGATAATAGAGTCGGGTTGATAGAGGTAGTCCTCAATGCGGAAACTATTGCGAATATCCAGAAAGAAAAAGGCACGTTTCCGGCAACAGCGGCTTTCAGAAGGGGTTCACTCTTAGCTTGGTTGAAAGATCACAATCGAACCGAAACTTCTTTGAATAAGGCAATAGAAGAATTTACGTTAAGTTGTGCCGGATACTGCGTTGCCACTTACGTTTTAGGTATTGCAGATCGTCATTCAGACAATATCATGGTAAAAAAGACGGGGCAACTTTTCCACGTAGATTTTGGTCACATACTTGGTCATTTTAAGGAAAAATTTGGTATTCGTAGGGAGAGAGTACCTTTCGTTTTAACCAATGATTTTGTTCACGTGATCAACAAAGGCCAAACGAAAAAAGGCTCTGCTCAGGAATTTCAAAGATTCCAAGATCACTGTGAACAAGCATTTTTGGTCTTAAGAAGGCATGGAAGTCTTATCCTCTCTTTATTTGCCATGATGATCTCGACAGGTTTGCCCGAGTTGTCTTCCGAGAAAGACCTCAATTACCTCCGAGATACGTTAGTCTTAGAGATGTCCGAGACTGAAGCTCAAAAACATTTTCGAAGTAAGTTTGACGAAGCTTTGTGCAATTCTTGGAAAACTTCTTTGAACTGGGCGTCACATAATATGGCAAAAAGTAATAAAACAACTTGAATTTAGGGTCGCTC
Organism: Eretmocerus hayati; assembly: GCA_029851415.1. Taxonomy (NCBI): domain Eukaryota; kingdom Metazoa; phylum Arthropoda; class Insecta; order Hymenoptera; family Aphelinidae; genus Eretmocerus; species Eretmocerus hayati. The sequence continues at coordinate 83,617,389 of CM056744.1, read as the reverse complement.
AATTGGTCTGTAAGAAATTCGTGGTCTGTATAAAGCAATACAACTGAAAGATAAGTTTGATTATATTCTCCTAGATAATAAGTACTTACTTTCCAAGTGATTAAATAGTGACAATATACCCTCGCGTTATTTTATACATACCGTGTAACTTTATACTGATTAACGAGAGGAATGGCACAAGTTTTTATGAACTTTTTATGACAAGAACTTTCCATACTTGTAAAAACATGAAACCGTGACACAAGATCTTTACCTTCATGATTATACATTATTCAATTATTTATAACAAAGAGAATGTCGGATTTCTGATAGCTCAATCTTGGTGAAAATTGTTCCGGGTTTCTTAACCAACAGAATGCCATCATCACTCATTCGAATGAATTTCGTAGTATCCACAAAGGCTTTGTAAGATACTGGAAAATGGGAATGGAGTAGATACAAAAGTTTTTCGGTGAAATCGTAGGTCTTTCTAATTGTGAGACAAGTGCTTCGGTGCGCCTCTGTGACCCAGAGAACCATCTCGTGTAATCATCATTGAGATTTTCTGATCATGATTGCTTCATGATCAAGTGAGGGGCATGAAGGAAGAAACGATTTTGACGCTTGAGATATTGCATTTACTTCAGAGTGTCTTGTTTCCCGATCAACTTTGAAAAGTGTAAAGATTTATGATTACAGTTTGTTCTAGCTCATAATGTAATAATATTTTATTCGCTTATTTTGATTTGTCAAGGTCTATATAACATCGGATAAATTTCTACCACGCTTCAAAAATGAATTGCTCTGATTCCCGTATGAAATCAACTTTTGCGACGGACTTACTTTAGGATATGAGTCATTTCGAAGCCTACTCATTTCGACAAATGCCGTGACCAGGGAGGTTTGACAAAAATCCCAAAATTTTTTTCATCAATTCTATGTTTAAATAGTACAGCAATTTTTTTGGATTTTTTCGAAGCTCTCCATGGCCCTAGGATCCAATAAAAGCCCGTTTGTTACCCTTTTTCGAAAAATCAAAGCTCCGACTAGAATTAACTTTTTCTGACGTACTTGGGCGCATTTTCTTGGTCGGCACTAGTACTTTCGAGAAAAAATTTACCCGACATTGATAATCTCCTCCCCCCCCTCCCTCAATTAGATTAAAGGTTCATTCGGATGAGGAACTGGTATACAATTACAGTCTTTCTCTCGTGAAAGAGTATGTTGAGACATTTTATTGAAGATCCGGCTATCGCAAGTTTGAAATCTCTATGTGAACATTCGATTTGTCATTCAGGCAAACATAGAGTAACTTTCATAATTGAGGAATTCCATTGAACGCATGAAACGCCTAGAACCCAGCAGATCTCGATCCTTGTTCATGAACAGGCTATTCGTATCTGCCACGCTAACATATGACGACAGTACAACTGTCGGCGAATTTCTTGTCTATAATGGAAAGGTATCTCAGTCATGAATTCCTCGGGAATGAAGTACTCTTCGTTCATTCAATGAACTTTGGTTCCAGCTGTAACTCTTGTGCGTACATTGAGACAAAGATTTCCTGTCATGAGTGTTAAATAATATCAGAAATAAGTTTTTTCTCATTGAGCAAGATTCCTTGCCAAGGTTCGCCAGGAAAGTTTGGATTAACTGTACCCAAACTTGAGCATGTCATCAGTTTCTTCGTCAGAGAAACTATTGCGAGTTAGTGCGAAATTTATTTATCATCAAATCAGGGTGAAACTAATTGATGACTTTCAAAAATTTTGATTTTCAATATGAGAAGTTAAAGTTATTCACTCATTCAAGGCCGTACCTCTAGCGAACCTCAAACAGGACCAATAACTCATTTCTGATATATACTTTTTGATAATCAATATTACTGAAAAAATCCATATCAACTGACAAGGAGAGGTCATGGTCTATGGGTCGTGGATTCGGTTGAAACTCTGGGAATCGTCTCATTTTGGCACCAAAAGATGATATCCGAAACCGCTTACTTGAATGCTGAAACGTTTTGGAGCTACAGCCTATGACATTAGCGTTGCCCATATAGGCCCATGTTGGAAGTTGATATATATAGGTATACTAACAATGCTAATGTGATTGACCATAGCTCTGAAACGTTTTAGCATTCAAGTTAGCGGTTTTGGATATCATCTTTTGGTGCCAAAAGGAGACGATTCCCAGAGTTTCAGCCGAATTCACGACCCACAGACCATGACCTCTCCTTGTGAGTCAGAATTTTAAAACATGAAATATATTACGTATGGTATCAACCAATAATTGGAATGATGCAATTATTGAGATTCAAGGAGATTCAACTGTATAACGATTGCGTGAATTGAGATTTTCTATCGAAAATCAATGTATCAAACTATCACAGCTACGATAATATATTCCACGAATTAAAATTTTGTACATAAAATGAAAGCAATCTATTCGAATGATATTATTTATTATAACCCACGGTGATCCCTGCAGTCCTCATTAATAAGTATCACTACTCGATGATTTTGAAATCATGAAAGATGCATCGCATAGAAAGGTGAAAGAGCAAAAAACAAGATGCATGAGAAGAAAGAGCTCAATCTTTTTGGAGTCTAGCGTGAGCTCCAGCCTTAGTTCTCGATGTCGAGTTACCCGAGGAATCATCCGTAACATGCGTCTATTAATACAAAACATTCTTGCATTGGACCGAATCACGGTATTCTTTCCACTTTGGGCAATGGAATTAATATATAAGCAAATTACGTAAAAACAAATCGTCGATCCATCTTCTATTGTGTATGGATGAAATCCAGATTTGTCACTATTACAGATCAGCGGAGATTTCACTGTCACGTTGAGAACTTTAACTTGTCCATCTTCGTAGAATCTTGAAACGACCCAATCATCGCATTCAAGAATTTTTAGTTTCTTCACGCAAGTACCATGGGCTAGTACTAAGCCATCGTTGACAAGATTATGTGCCACACTGATTCCGTGATGCGAGTCAAATTTGATGAATTTGTGGAGTTTCTGCTCAGACTTTTCGTCGTACTGATTACACACATGGTTATGCACGTACTTGACGCACAATGTGAACTTTCGATTATTATCTGCCTGATGAATAATATACCCTTCTTCCGTTGATACATTCATTAGTAGTCTTGTAATTCCTGAAGTTTCAAACGATGTCAGAGTCAATTGATATTTGGTATCGTCCTTCCTATCAGTTTCGACGATAAAGTACTTTTGAATATCTGGCTCTTGCATTCTGATCACGTGGAAATCATTTTCTGAATTGTACGGAACCGGAATGATATGGTCTTCCTTTCGACCATACTTGTCGTACGTAGCGATGCACATTTTCAAATTGACACAAATTTTTGAGGCGGATGTTACCACGTGAAAAGATTCTTGGGAAGTAAGTACCTGACCCAAATGATGGTCATCTCGGAAACCAAACTTTTTGACAATTTTACAGTCTCGCTGATTATCGATTCGGCCAAGGAATACTTGCATGTACCTAAATCCATCATAATCTATCCGATAATAACTCAGGACAAAAGTATCGTCATTTACATGGCCTAAACTGATGTCAAACATTGCTATCTCTTGCATTTTCATATTGCACTTTCTCACTTTTGATCTCTTCAAATCAAAATATATATTTTGAAACACAATGGTGCAGAAAAATGACTTTTCATAAGCATTTATATGGTTGTACCAAACGATACCTTCCTCGTCTCTGCATTCGGCTGACAATACGCTATTATCGTGGACTAACGACGGATCAAAGATCGGATCTTTTTGAAAAAAGAACTCCATATCAAAGTGATTTACTAGAACAGCTGCGACGATTGTCAAATTTGTAGACATGAAAATCGCCAAGTTGTACCTCATTCTGGAAACTAATAGGTTTCAAAATAAATAGCACGATCTGTAAAGATATTCAGACATACATTGCACGCACCTCATGATATTTGCATATGAAGTGGTGATGCATGTGTTACCGTTAATGTTTCAAACCCGGGTGTTGTATAGAACCCCCAGGCAGAATCCCAGTAAGGGGTTGTAGGAAACACCGGTCAAAGTGCCCAATGCCCGAGGCTGCATAGTCGATGAGTTCAAAAGCCAAGAATGGCTTGAGCATTTTCATATAAGAACGATCATGGGTAGTGATGTGGTGTGGCTACATTTGTATCCGCGCATTGTATATAATGACTATGCAATCTATACAATGGCCGATGAAGATCTAAAGAGGCTATGTTTTTGATGAACGTGCATTAGACACATTTATACAATCCCTAAGGATTCTACACATTGCCTGGGCATTTTATACAACTCCCGGATTGAACACATTGACGGCGACACATACAGTACCGTGCAAAAATTCCTGAACGGTGGTATGAAATCCTCTCTTGCAAAAACGTCGATTGCTCGAGCTCGATTCGATGTAGAGAGATTTTGGAGAAAGCATCTTAAAGATGAGAAAAAATGCTAACTTTTTGTGATTTCTGATCTTTCTCTCAGCCGTTCCCGGTACCTCAAATAGCTGATGTGATTTCAAGGATTTCGAAGAAAAACCGTTTTTACTATATGGGCTCTAATTTGGACGCGGATAAAGATAGAACAATTTTGCAAAAAGCATCTTGAAGAGCGAAAAAAATGCCATTTGCAAACGATTTTTTGATTATTTTTTGCGTCGTGCGTATGAGAGTGTGAGAGCTCTCAAAGTAGCCAAAAACGTAGTTTGTTGACATTTTCTGCTGTTTTAACCAGTTTTTCATTGAAAATCCGAGAAACCGGCTACTTTGAGAGCTCTCACACTCTTATTCGCACGACGTAAAAAATAATCAAAAATCTTTTAGATGCTTTTTTCAAAATTCCTCTACATCAATCTGGGTTCGAGCAATCGACGTTTTTGCAAGAGAGGATTTCATACCCCCGTTCAGGAATTTTTGCACGGTACAACTCAGAACTTGAACTTGTATAAAACAGGTAACTGTTGTCATTACTTTGCGTAGGATTCTGGGCTCCGAACTCTACCAAATTTCTCGATTAAATTTAACTTTTGAGTGATATTACATCTTGTTCACTGACAAAAGGCAATCTCACTACCAAACGTTTTTGACATTCAGTCGGTTACACTATTGCTGCTTATCAGATTGTACATATACGCAGTGTCAATTCGGATATATTTCCACATTCAATCGATAATTCAAAAGTTTGGAGCAAATATTGAGTTATTTGAGTCCATATCAGAATTAAGAAGATCAGACATGAAACATTCTTAGCAAATTTTAAAAGGAAGCGGGCAGCTGTAACAAGAATGTGAACACACAGCGAGACATATTTAGATCATATTCTTCAATATTTGAGTAATTCTTTTTCAAATCAACCGAAAAAATGATGATATCGCTAACTCATTTTTCACACTTATAACCAATTTCAAATCACTAAATATGATGATCCTAGTGTACGGAGCAAAATATGTGTATTTTATCAGGAGCTATTCTTGTCGAATGACGAAACTTCTGCTAAAAGCCGCGAAAAAAGAACCTTTATTGTGAAACTCACACGCAAACAGTTTTAGCGTCTTATATAGCATGCATTTTTTTGTTCGAAAGAACTCTTTAAAAGGCTGACGACTAGACTATCGATTGCAATCGTCTCAGGTCCCACAAAAAACCACTGTAGTCGACCCCGAAAATGCGATCAGGACTTCTTTCAAACAAGAGTCGAATCTAGCAGTAAGTGAAGCTCTTTGGGAATGAGAAAGTTGTTGAGAATTTCGGGCTTTCCGTTATCATGGACTTTTGATGACAAGGGTCTGGTTCCAGGAAAGTCAATCAATCGATTCATGAACGTTCGATTCCAATTTTCCCGAGCCAATTCGAATGGCACAGCTAACACGTTCTTCTATCTCAAGACAAAATTGGGATAATATTAGTTTTTTAGTTAATTTACTGGTAGTAATACATTTTCCAAGAGAAACAATTCTTACTCAATGGAATCACTTCTCGACGAAGCTGAAAGGAAAGTAATTCGATTACTTATCGATGAAATCACAGTGATGGAAAAATATCATCAGAGTTGAAGTGTTCAGTCGAGAACATAATTTCATAGCAGAATAGAAGACAAGATGGTCCACGAAAGGTAGTAAAGGCTCATAAACGTCATAAAGTTGCTCTTTTTGATTTTGGAACAATTCTAAATCTGACAGTCATAACACTGAACGTTCTATAGATCATTAGGTTTGGAAAGAAAATTTCAGCGTTCTGACTGAGATTAGAGAGCGCTCGGCCAATCTCGCAAATTTCCGGCGTTATCGCGCAGCAAATCAGTTGGCAAAATAGCGAGCACTAAAGATTCAGCCTAGGTCCTCGCCGAGTAGGGTCGTCGAGCCCTCCTTTCTATTTCCTCCTTTTTTCTTTGATAGGAAATCGTCGTCGTTCGCAGCCGGTGCGCAAGCTCCTCATCCCGCTATAGTCTCAGATTTATTGAGAACCTTTCGAGGCCGCAGTTTGCCAGGCCTTTTCGTCTCTTGGCCGTTCTCCTCCTTATTTATTTGTCCCACTCCCCCTCACGGCCTCTGCGATTACGCGACGCGTTTTACCCGTACATTTGCAGTGAACACGGACCAACTTCTCCTGGGTGGCGGCGCATGTATGTATGTGTTCTTGTTCTATACCCTCCACCGCATCGAGGCCTCATTTCTCTAATTTATCGGGCATGAGCCAAATCGCCTGCTGCCTTCCACGTAGAACGTTTGTGAGCTTTCTTGGTCGAGCGCGGACGATTTAATACACGGTGAGTTCTCATAATAGTTTCCGCGTTCAAGGCAGAGGGTTGTAGAAAAAAGCAAGACTCCTGGTGAGAGGTATTTACTGCACCGATGATTTAGCGTTTGATTTAATAGCGTCGTGAGCTTGCGAATACGACTCTTTACTCGACCGAAACGTTATACTGCATTTAATCTTGGTTATACATACAGTGAACTCTGTTCACCAGGGTGGCTAAATATTTAGAGCAATTTTATTGTGCGCAGCGGTACGTTTATGGACCAATGAAAGCGACGGTTTTCATCGTTTGATATGCGCTAAATGTGTAGCGCACTCGCGCGAATTTACGATTGCACGCGACACCCAGCAAGCAAGGTTACATTTCAAGATCCAATTAACTACCAATTGCGGCATTGCTGATATGAGTCTATAGTTTAATTTCAAACTTATTACTGATGAGTGCTTTTTTGTGCCTAGATCTTAATATCACCCATTGTAGATCAGCATGGAAAGCACGAATGCTGCGTCGATTGAATTACACAGGCCGTGCGCACAAAAAGTAGTACTAAGGTCAGTGTACCCAATTTGCTCCAATTTGCCATTTCGAGTATCAATGTTCTCAACAACTCTGTCCTGCCTCAATATTTTTCAAACTACTTGAGTTCATTTTAAAGCTTGTCTTGAGACCTTGAAAATAACTTGAAGTGACCAACTGGAATTGAGCTGCCTACATTTTTCCAATACGTACTTTTTAGAGTTTACCAAAGGGTTCATTAAGCTCGCCCCTGTCATCTAAAACAATATGAATCGACGATGTGGGCGGTTTTATAACCGTGCAAACACGTTTGAAACTTTTTGCCGGTCCAAAATAGCACTTCCGACATAATTTGACGTGATGAACACGTTCTGGGTGGTTAAAAGAATCGTACTGCACGCAATTTCGAGATAAACATCAGGGGGCATGTTGGGTACACTCCTATGTTGGTCTTCTTGTTTCACAAATTGGGATCGGCTGGGAGCTGCAAATAAACTCCCAAATAAATGAAAATCCTAAGACAACGATTACTCTGCTTTGCTTAAAAATGACATGTCTAGATTGGCGAAAAGTAGTGAGATCACATTTAACGTGAACTTTACTTCGAAAATTGTATTTTCCTAATCGAGATCACGAGGATGTAAAGATCCTCAATATGAATGAGCGGAATACTTAATGTAATTTTTGATCATTTTTGAGGGAATCAGAACGCTAAAATAAAAATCGAAACAAAGTCATGAAAATCAGGCGAGTAATCGGTGACTAAGCATTTATGTGACATTTTTTTCATCCTTTGTCCCAGGGGCCGTATTCTAAATTTCACGGTAAAATTCTCCGGCAAATTTTACCGCAAAATTTGCCGGCATCTGACGCGCTCTGTCGGTAACCTCTGAAATTTGCCGCTATTGCTGCAGTTTGCCGGCACAGTTTGCCTTTTTTGCATTGCGCCACCGATACCGGCAAATTTTGCGGTAAACTGTGACGGAAAGTTTTACCGCAAAATTTAGAATACGGACCCAGACTCTCATCGTAATGTGGCATCTAAAACTCATCAGACTTGACCCGTTCTCTATCATGCAATCGCAATCGCAACTTTTTAATGGGACGAGAAATTGTTCATCAAAAAATTGTTGCTTGGCCAGGCCTTTTTTTATCACGAAATTTCCCAAGGTCTGCGGTAAATACTAAAACTCTCGATAAGTGTGTTTTCATCGTAAAATTTCATAACTATTCCGTCTTTAACTTTTTTGCATCTGATTTGGCTTTTCCTTCAAACAGCAATAATAGTCCAAATGATGAGACTGCTGCAACCTACGCTTTGAAGCGTGATTCAAAAACATCGGATGGTCTCATACGTCAAAAACTGTTTGCTAACTTCACTGATGTGTTTTTATATAACATGGAGTGTCTCTATTCTTACATGAATATCAGATGCAAATGGCCACTTTTGATATCTTCAATGTTATATCAGGCGCTCTGTTGGCATATTTGGCGGGGCAATCTAACAATGTAAGGTATTACCGCTTTCACGCGCACTTTAAAACATATCGTATTTACCCGATCATAAGACGCACCAGAAATCCGTTTTTTCACTCCAAAACAGGGGTGCGCCATACTTATCCACGCGTGTGCTCAATATTCTTTTCATTAACAAACTCTCGACAGCACCCGTGTACAAGACGTACCAATAATGGATCGCAAAATTCATCTACTGACAAATAGACTTTCAAGTGAACAATACTAGGTATTATTCTTGATAAACATATCTGATTGTGCAATGATTAATGGCTATACAATATTGATACGACAACTCGTACGACGACGAATCTATCGTATGGTTTGAATCAAATGACATCCATGACATAAATGATATCCATGAGTTGTAAATGATCTGAAAAAGGCAATAAATGTGTTGTTTAAATTGGGGCATTTTTTCTCTTTTCATTCTTTTCTTTGATCCTGAATTTTTTTGTTCAAAACTCTTCCCGATACTCACAAGCAGTCAGTAAGGGTCCGTCTTATCTACAGGCTCTTATTATTTTCCGGTTTCTCCCTCTAAAAAAAGGGTCGCGTCTTATCTAGGATGCGTCTTATTACCGGTTTACTCGGAGTTAAATACGGTCAGTCTAATATTTCAAAAACTCCTTATTTAACACGTTCACTGCAACGCCATTTTTTCATGATTTTATTCCAATCATCAACTGCACTTCCGTGTTCTGGCGAATATGTCTGTATGGGAGTCAATTTTTTAAATCTCATTGTTCATATCATTAGCTGAGTCGTAGGACTTCGTAATTCATTGTCATTGGCGGTATTTTTCGGGCTATTGCAAGCCAGTAAAGATGGGAAATGAAAAATCGCGACGGGTCCCACCGGCGGGGCCCGTCGCAGTAAACGTGTTGAGATCGACCCAAATAGACCGGGAGCTAGCTGACATTTTTTGGTAGTTATTCCTATCAGGACAGGTCATTAACTAATAAGTCATTTGTGGTGCGGAGAGGACGACTATGCAGTGACAGACGGGTGAGCCGTTCCGTTTTTGTGCAATTAATAAACAAACACGTTGGGTAATTCGATGTTTCAGAACTATTCTCTACACAAAAACCGAACAATATTCCGTCGATTCCGTTGAGAAAAAGTCATCGCTGATCAGTTGGCATACTAATTAGACGATTCCTAGTGCCTACCATACTCGATCAAAAATGTCAAATTTTTCAAATATTTAGAAATATTTTCTACAGTATGGCACTTTGATATTCGGATAGATTGCATGGGAATAATCCATCGGGGAAGCATCGCCATACTAATAGGGTGATTCTGAATCAATCAAAACCGCGATCAAAGTTCCGTGAAATGGATCAAATTCAACTGCTCCGCTACGCCATCTCTCGAGGAACGATCGAGTCTCTCGGCCACGTGGAATTCCATGCATTTTACGCAACTTCGATCGCAGTTTTGAATGATTCGGAATCGCCCTATCAGTATGGCGATGCTTTTCCGATGGATTATTTTTATGCAATATATCCGAATATCAAAGTGCCATACTGTAGAAAATATTTCTGAGTATTCAAAAAATTTGACATTTTTGATCGAGTATGGCAGGCACTAGGAATCGTCAAATGAGTATGCCAACTGATCAGCGATGACTTTTTTTCCACGGAATCGACGGAATATTGTTCGGTTTTTGTGTAGAGAATAGTTCTGAAACATCGAATTACCCAACATGTTTGTTTATTAATTGCACAAAAACGGAACGGCTCACCCGTCTGTCACTGCATAGTCGTCCTCTCCGCACCACAAATGACTTATTAGCTAATGACCTGTCCTGGTAGGAATAACTACCAAAAAATGCCAGCTAGCTCCCGGTCTAAAATCATTTATACATTGCTGAAATATCTCACTGTGTATATCATTATCATAATGTATCGATTATGTATAGCCTTTGTGATGACTCTCACCCTAACAAAAGATTGCGAAATGATTCATGCGGTCTCTAAGGTCTTGTTGCTTTGTGAGCCTACTCAGGCTATATGTATGTAGAGAATTTGACAGTAGCGCTAATAATATTGTTACCTAAGGTCTGAACAATTGCATAAAAAACACACTATGCGGTCTCCTAACTCGTAAATCTGTTTCCGCGAGTTATAAAGAGCGAGTTGAGGTTGAGGGCCTCCTCAAACAGTCAGCTTTACCTTGGTCGTCTGCAATTGGAATTGTCTAGAGCCAGACTGAACGAGATAAATTTTCCGCGTTCTGACTATCCGCGTACGATCGTGACTTGGATGGGTGCCAGTTAGCGTGAGTATCATGGGTTACATCTTCATATTATAGCCGTGACATTGTCGGGAAAACGAGGGGCAATGCCGCTATCTCATCGTAAATGTCTTTTGTGACATTGGAGTAGACAACGCAGCTCGACGTACTGGAAAAAGTGCGACAGAAATGCCAGACAAGTCTAGAACACCGCCACCACCGATATCCCGCTGATTCTGGCGTCAAATCATTCTGACAACTCGCTCATGGATTTTATACTAAATTTAGGGCCTATATGCGCAAGAAAGACACGTGAGGGCCCAACCAATCAGTTTTGAAGATTGGGAGTCAAACAATTCCTCAATGTACTATCGGAATTTGTGATACAAAATGCCGTTTCGAGCAGAATATTAGATTTCTATAAGTACAAGCCGGTACAAGCAAATTCGCGGCAAATGCGTTCCGAAAAGTCCCCGTTAATGGAAATCACGAAAAATATCACGAAAATGAAATGTCTAGAGGAGTGGACCGGAGTCCGAGCCGGAGTCCGTTCTGGAAATATCTCGATTTATTTTAATATCAGATCACATGGAATTTTGTATGCGTCAACGTGTAGTAGTCCAGTTGCCCACGTATGCTGAGCGCAGTAACTTAGGTTTTCCTTATGTATTTTGACCCGCTGAATCGATATATTGAGGTTACCAGCTCGAATTCCTGTGACGTCGTTAGGTATCAACAATTTTTAGTGCTAAATTAGGGTTTTTTGTCAATACCTTTGAAAATGTGCATTTTCCGGGCAAAACACATCGGAACGAAGTTGTCGAGCGCAAAATTTCCCATTGAGGAGGTCCCCACAACTTTTCCAGGAAACCTAGTCCTCAGCCTGTGAACGCGTGAAAAACGTCCGGGGCGATTAACACGGGCTTATATGGGCGAGCATCGCTTCGCCTATAGATCGGATGTAGATTTGGATCTGGTGACTTTATCGAAGAATCCTAGTCCATTTCAAAGAGGATGAACTCTACTCTGCTATGCTGGTATCGATTGGATTGCAATGAGTTGAGAACTTTCCGATTCCCCAGCAAAAGAATACAAAAATTGAGCCCCAGCCCTGGCGCACGGGAGCAAGTCCGTGCGGTAAACGTTTGTACATGGAGTTTATAAATTAGCAAAATATGCTATTCGGCACCTATTACCATTACTATGAACAAGGTAACTTGCTAACAACAATTTCCACAGAAAATTCTTCGGGAAATTCACAGTCTCTCAGCATTGCCAACGCGCTTGTGAATACAAAGAACGACAGTTTTGTGTATAGGTTATTGATCGTGCCAAAATAATACTTAATACTCCAAAATTTCTCAGAACTAGGGCTCATTTTTCTCGGAAAACTTGACGGTGTTCAGCTGTGGTGAAGATGATCTTACTCTTGAATATGAGATCCGCCTTTCTTCGGTTTCATTATACGCGCAACGGTGATGCTGAAACATTGTAAATTTTCCATGAAAATTATTATCACGTCTGTTCTGCGAATGTCATTAGCAGGGGAATTTTCGTTTATAAAATTCGATAACAAGCGCCGAACAGCATTCAAAAGCTAGTTTATAAACTCCTAAACAGACGTTTACCGCACGGACTTGCTCCCGTGCGCCAGGGCTGGGGCTCAATTTTTGTATTCTTCCACTGGGTAATCGGAAAATTTTTAACTTATTGTGATCCCATCAATATCAGCATAGAGTGGACTTCATCCTTTTTGAAATGCACTTGGTCAATCTTCGATAAAGTCACCAGATCCAAATCTCCATCCGATCTAAGAGGCGAAGCAATCCCCGCTTATACAAGCCCGTGTTATAATCGCTCGGACGATTCACGCTTTCACGGGCTGAGGACTAGGTTTCCAGGAGAAGTCGCGAGGACCTTTTCAATGGGAAATTTGCTCTCGACAACTTCGTTCCGATGTGTTTTACCCGAAAATGCATATTTTGCGAGATATTGACAAAAACCCTAATTTAGCACTAAAAATCGTTAATAACTGATGACGTCACAGGAATTCGAGCTGGTATCCTCAATAAATCGATTAAATCAATTAAATGAATCGATTAAATAAATCGGTCAAAATACATTAGAAAAACCTAAGTTACTGCGTGAAAATTAAAGTGGCCTCGGGAGCACACGTGGGCGCCCGGACTATACAGAAAATTCATAGAATCGACGATAAAAATTTAAAAATGGTGGCAGTCTCCGGCCTCGCCTTAATCCCATAGTCTTGAAATCTTCGTTTATTTGAATCGCAATCACCGCAATCATGAATAATTTTTTTATTTCAGGAAGAATTAGTTACAAGCTCCCATCAAGAATACTTTTCGCTAGAATAACTGATCACCTGTTCTTAGGAACGAAGAGGAGAGTGGTCCCAAGCTAGCAAAGGGTGAATAACGAAGAGAAGGGAAACCGAAGAAAAAGGCTAACCGAAGTAAAAGGCTAACGTGCCACGAATATCGAATGGGGGGAAATCGTTTCGGCGATAAACGACAGGATTGAATGCCCGAGGCCCGGTACACTTTCAAAGCCCGTAAGCAAGGATATCGATAAGCCATCCGTATTTCTATTCGCCTCGAAGGTTCGGAAGTATTTGCCACTAATACCAAGTTATTAAGCACGGGGTGTTAGCCTGAGAAGGAGAATGAGAGTTTCTCTTTCTCTTGGAGGGAGATTATCCCAAAAAGGAAATAGTCTTTGAATGTCGAAAAAGGATTTTTCCGTCTTACTTCAGAGGATAGTAATCTAGATAATCATTTTGCCGGAAGAATAAAGTACCACTTTCACAGATTATTGTATAATTGGAATAGCAATACCCTGGTTTTTATCAAAATCGTTAGCGTCTTTCTCTCAGCTCTATTCATGAGGTATAATAGTATCTTATTGGTGCGACAAAATGATTGATTTCATTGACACCCGGAGAACTCAAGCTCCCGCTGATCAATTCCGTAATGTATCATGAACTCGAGCATGAATTTACCTCAAATGAATATCGAATATTTCATTACAGTATTCATTCCCCGGAAGATTTGGTGGTCTTTGTATACTAGAAATATTTGCGACTCCATGGTTTCCGAGGTGGTTCCCCAGCAAAGGATAAGTACAATGTGAAAGTAAATTGGAGTCTTAAAAATTTTCTGAAACATCTTGAAAAACTCTCGAGAGACCCATGGTGAAACATTTAGGGAGCCATTTGGAATTTTGGGATTCTGTCTAGCCATGCTACTTGGTAATCTCATGGGCTGATCGCTGGGCCGGGATTTTTACACTGATCTTGCGGAAGATTGCCAAGATCCTTACAACAGACTAGACCAGGACAGAATAAAATGAAAATAAATCGAGCAACATACAAAATGGAACTATTCCCGACCCAGCAATGCATATGAAAGTACTATAGCTGTGATGTCGTTAGAAACCACAAAAATATCACTCTTAACATCAAAAATCTCACAAGACACGGGGCAGACATTTTGCGTTTTATTACGACCAACCGGCGAATCAGACGATAGCCTTGCACACAAAAAAAAAACGACTTCGAACCTGCGACGCCGATTCAGGTACCGCGACGTAAATAAAAGGTTGTCAAGCCAATCCGTCGAACCATTCGGGCAGAATATTTTGGCAACGGAAGAGGCCTTGCAACATCCCCCGCCTGTGAGAAATCTCGCAAATATCATGCAATCGCTGCGTCTGTCAAGTGCCATAGGTGAACTTGCGAGTATAAGGTGCGGGCAAAGAGCTGTAAAGATTTGTCGTTTCAGCTAAAGATGCACGTGAGTGTAAGCACGTATCTAGGCATCAACAGTGGCAGCAGCAAAGAACGGGCCAATTTTTCGCGCGGTGGCGCACGCAAGCTCCATGGTGTTCTGGTCTGATGTTCCTCCGCAAGCTCACATCGCTCTGGGATGCAGGACGCGTCACCGCGCAGCGCTGCTCTATCTGCCAGCTGAGTTATTCTTTCGGTTCGTTGTCTCGGCATTGTGAGCTGGGCGCCATGACAGATGAATGCTAAGCACCTAGTCGGTCCTGTATATATATCCACTGCAAAATTGTACGCTCGGGGGATATGAAAAATTTGATTATGCCACGCGGCTGGCTCTCTCGCTTTGCGCAAGCAATGTGTGTAAGTGCACGCCACAATGCATACGTCGGGAGCAGCCGAAAGCTCTGAGCGAGAACTCGTCGAGGGATGACGGTTCTCCTCGTGAATTTACTTCTTGTCATCGGGGGTGAGCACTCGTTTCGCTGGCTGCGTGCGGTCTCCTTGTTTGATAGGAATCCCAAGTTTGAGGTAATGCCATCAGTCCTCAAGACGAGGAGCTCATGCAGAGTGAAGGAGGTACGTGCGGGCTTTTTTGTGATTCCCGCCAGTTTCTAACTTTAGGTGTACTCCCAAAGCTGATTTCTACATATGATTTTCGGATTCAAAATGGCCAATTTGAGGGCATTATTACATGAATTGGTGCTTTAGTTTTCATGTACACACACGATGAGAGCAGGTTGGTTTATTTATTGTGACGGTTTATTGATAAACAATTCATTACAAATAGTTGTCGGGACTTCCTGCTTCTCCTTTTTGACCTTTCAATAGTTTTATCATCAGTCTGAAGATAAGCATCCACCACTTCGAGAGGAATCAGAAATCCTTTAAATAATAAGGTCTGTTTGACTTGTTTGTGTGTAATTATTGGGACTTTTTAAACAAAAATTGGTGATATTATGACTCCCCGAAACATGGCTCTTGGCATACGAACATTGTGAAAAGAACTTGTTGAGTATCATTTCGAAATTCTCATTGACATATCATTAAGCCTATACACGGGAGATTCCGTAGAGTTTACTCTTCATTTTCTCATACCAAAAGTCATGTTTGTAAGCTTGGATGAAAAATATTTTCTAATAATGCGTATTGTATTCTTCGCGGAAAAAATATTATCATGAAGGGTACGGCATTTTCCATTGAATGTTGTATTACCGGACGGATCTGTAAAATTTGGTTGTGAAAACAGTTCGTGAGAACAGAATCAGGTTTGTAAGAATAGAGTTTGAGATTTCCATGCGACACCTCACCTAAGCCTGATCGCATGAAAATTCGGACCTAGGTTTTTCTCATTTCTCGGATATGCTGGACTGTTCTCCACTCTAATATTGTTTTTGAGTTTTACTGAGTTTGTGGAAAGCAATCACTAAGAGTTTGCAAATAAAATTTAAATTAGGATTTTTAATTTGCATGTCGAAATCAGGAAAAAATGTACAGTGTTAGCCAATTTCGGGCGCTCAGACAAACACGTCATCCGGTGACCTGAATGGGCTTGCAAGTGGAGTGCCGATGGACTTTTTTTATTTCAAAAACCTTCAAATTGCGTTTGAACGCAGCAATTTCAGATTAGAATTATGAATAAAAATTTTCGCTGTAGATGCGGTAGACATTGACACTTGGTAAAAATGAATGATTTGAATGATCTATTCTAATAGGAGGGAGTAGTGAAAAATTGGCCATCAGTCGGCTATTCTTCGAGGCAATATATTCCCATAGCAATTTTGATTGAGCATGCAAATATGACGATTATTAGCGGATGGAGTTCACGAAAAAAGTCAATTGTCATGAGAGAGTGTTGACGAGTCTTCATCTCGTGACACGATTTTTCTGAAAAAAATTAAAATAATTAAAAGCCCAGCCAAAATTTGTCCGTCAGCAACCCACGTATCGGGTTGCCTATGTGGAGACCCAAGTATGATGAGTGGCCTTATGGGTCATGAGTGGGTCGAATGGTGGGTGGGTTATACGTGGGTGGATGGGTGAGTTGGTGGTTGAGTGGCTGGGTAGGTGTTCGGGGGGCTAGATAGATGGAAGGGAGTGTAAGTAGTCGGGTGGATGCATTGGTTGGTGTGTCGATAGTTGACGGTTGATCATTGTCTGTCAATTGTTGACCTTGACAGTAACTGTTGACTAAGGCAGTTGACTAAGGCAGTTGACTTAGGCAGTTGACTTAGGCAATTTAATTAGGCAGTTGACTAAGGTTGTTTACTAAGGCAGTCGACTAAGGCAGTTTACTTAGGCAGTCGACTAAGGAAGTTGACTTAGACAGTTGACTCAGGCAGTTGATAAAGGCAGCTGATGTAGGCAGTTGACTTTAGAACGTTGATTATAGACCGTTGACTATGGACTGTTGGCTTTAGACTGTTGCCAATACTGATTGTTACCAATTATCAAGTTACCCATTACTCAACTGATGAGTTTGTCTATCAAGCTGAACTATTGTCCAAATCATCTCGTGTATACCTCTGTGATTTGGTCTATTTCGGCCCAGTTCGGTATGATAGATGGCTGTATATGAGTGATGGGTAAGTGAATGCCTGGATGGATGGATGGATGGATGGATGGGTGGTTGGATGGGGATGGAAATCGGAATGAGAAGTACTGTATCAATTTGGTCTAGATCGGTCTAGTTCGGCGTAATTAGGGTAAGTTCGGTGTAACTCAATCGAATTCGGTCTAGTTTGGGTTAAGTAAGTCTAGTTCGGTCTAGTTTGCTCTTATTCTGGTACAAATAACAAGTGGGATGGGATTCATGAAGCAAATATTCAGAGTCTGTTTAGTATCTTTTCGATATGTATATGTTTTGCCTCAGTATCAATTAACAGGCTGAAGCTGGGACTGTGGCTGGGGCTGGAGCTGGGGGTCGTGACTGGGGCTATGGTTAGGATTGTGGCTGGGGCTGAAGCTGAGGCTGGGGCTGAGTCTAGGTCCGTGGATGAGCATGGGGATGGAAATGGGGATGGGGATTCGGTGAACTCAGGTATAGTTCGGTCTGGTACTGTGTAATTTTGCCGTGTTCGGTCTAATTCGATCAAACTCTGTCTAATTCGGTCTGGTTAGATCATGTTCGGTCTGTCGCGGTTTAGTTAGACTAATTTTGGTCTAATTCGATCTAATTTTGTTTTGTTTGGTTTAGTTAGGTCTAGTCTGATCTAGTTCGGTCTGGTGCGCTGTAGTTAGGCCGAAATTGGTCCAATTCGATTCAATTTCGTCCAGTTCTATCCGATCTAAGTCTAGTCCCATCTAGTTCGCTGTACTTGGGTCTGGTTAGGTCCAATTCGATCTTATTTGGTCAAGTTTGGTCAAATTAGTGTGGGTCGGTCTAATCCGGTATAGTTCGATCTAGTTTGTTCTTGTTTGGTCTAGTTCACTCTAAATGAGCCTCATTCTGTCTAGTTCGGTGTAGTTAAGTCTAGTTCGGTCCAATTCAATCTAATCTGGTTTCGTTCGGTCCAATCAAGGCTAGCTCCGTCTAGCTCGGTCTAGTACATTGTAGTTCGATCTAGTTTGATCTAAATTGAGCTAATTTGGATCAGCTTGGTCTAATTCGGTATAGTTCGCATTAGTTCGGTCAAATTAGGTCTGATTTCGTCTAGTTCAGTCTTTTTTTTTTTTTTTTTTTTTTTTTTCAGGAGGGGAAAATGCATTAGGCACGATAGGAGAGCTCCTGCTCTCCCCTGTGTGGGACTCCCAGAGACTTTGGTATACCCACTAAAAACCCCTCCGACACACCGACCAGTCGGGTACCGCGTATGCATTACTTCCAACTGGCCGGCACGTTAGGCGCTGGCACGCGCATCCTCCGTTGCTCCTTCACGTCTTCTTCTTCACGATGATGCTGTTGGTTACACCGATGCTCGGATGAGCACCAGTAGTATCCTCTTCACCTGCCACCACGTTCATGGCGTTGTAGCTCTCGCTCCTTTGCTTCCTTGTTGGAGATCGCGAGTTTCACGTACTCTGCGATCAGTTTCCAGTCCTCTTCGCTCCGAAGCATGGCTCCCACGATGTTTTCTGGGCTGAGAGATCGCCCCAGGCGACCCTCTAGCTCCGCTCTTTCTGTTCCCGTGTCCGGGCACTCGAAGAGCGCGTGCTCCGCGTTATCCCACGGGTCATCGCACATTTGGCACACTGACGAGTTCCTCTTCTTAAACCTGTAAAGGTACTCACCGAAGCAACCGTGGTCGCTGAACGTCTGGGTGAGCCAGTAGTCCACTTCTCCGTGAGTACGCTCGACCCACTTGTCGAGCTGGGGTATGAGCCGGTAGGTCCATGCTCCGTCCGCTTCTGGGGAGTCCCATTCCGCCTGCCACGCGGTCAGGGTTTCCTCTCGTTCCTGGTCACGGATCACTTCTCTGTGCGCTGGCCTCACTTCAGCGACCACGGTCTTGAGCCTCTCTACAGCTCTCCAAACGCGGACCCTCTCGTCGATGAGGAGACGAATGGGGGGCGTCTTGGCGAGAACGCAAGCAGCGTCGTGGGACAGGGTCCTGTAGCTGCTGATGACCCGCATCGCCGCTCGGCGGTGCACTGGTTTCATCCACTTATCGATGTCAGCGCCACGCGCAGTCTGGCCCCATATGGGTGCTCCATAGAGCATCACGGAGGAGCTCACGGTGTTGAGGAGCTCTCTCCTTGAGGGTTTCGGACCTCCTATATTGGGCATCAATCGCTGCAGAGCAGCCCCAGTCCTGTCTGCCTTCTGGGAAGCCTCTTGGAGGTGTCGCTTGAACGACCACTTGTCATCAAGCCACATTCCGAGGTATTTCACAGCTCTCTTCTGTGGGACCTCTTGGCCTTGAATGAGGAACACCGGCGGTTTGCAACCACGGTATCCACGCCGTTTGGTGACGACGACTGCTTCGCACTTCGGAACCGCAAGCTCGAGATGCTTGCTATCCATCCGTTCCACGACACGATCCAAGCTCTCGTTGGCCGTGTCCTGTAGATCTAGCGGATTTGGAGCGACGACGACCAAGGCAACGTCATCCGCGAATCCAACCAGTTCCGCACCTTCGGGAAGCTCCATGTCCAGGAGGTCGTCATACTGGACATTCCAATCGAATGGGCCCTTCACAGACCCCTGTGGGACTCCTGCGGAGAGTGCCAGTTCCATGCTCCCTTCATCTGTTTCAACCACAACAGATCGATCCCTGAAATAGTCACTCACGAGTGTGAGGAGGTAGCCGGGTACTCTCCCTACTAGCGACCTGTAGATAATCTCCCAGCTTGCCGAGTTAAACGCATTCTTTACGTCCAACAGGATAATTGCACGGTAGCCGCCGGGTTTAGGAACGAGGTTGAACGTCCTTTCGACGGCGTTTTGTACCATTTGCACAGCGTGTAGAGTGCTGTGGCCCTTTCGAAATCCGAACTGCCGCGAGGACAGCCCACCTGTTTGCTCGTAAGCTCTCTCAAGACGATTGAGCACCATCCTTTCAAAGAGCTTTCCCAAGTTCTCCAACATCCCCAAAGGCCTCTGCGACGACGCTGCCATGGGGTCCCCTTCCTTACCTTTCGGTATGAGAACGAGTTTCTGGCGTTTCCATCGCTTGGGGAAGACGCCGGCTTCCAGGCATTTATTGAACAGCTCAAGTATCAGGGAGGGTCTCGTCTCTACAACGAGTTTCAGCACCTCGTTGGGGATCCCATCGAGGCCTGGTGCCTTGCCATTCGTGAGTCTCCTCGCTGCGATTCGAAGTTCGCTTTCCTCGAACGGCGGGATGGGCTCAGTCACTGGTGGCGGGAAGGTCACCCTTCCCTCTCCCCTTGGAAACAACGCTCCTACTATCCTCAACAAGGTTGGCTTGTCGGTCGGTGCTGAGCAGCCTAGCTGTGAGCGGAGCTTGCTCATCACGACTCTATAAGGGGTCCCCCACGGATCATCATTCACCATGTTGCAGAGTGCCTGCCAGCATCTCTGTTTACTCTTCCGTATGGCATAGCGGAGTTTGCTCCTCGCCTGCTTGTACAACCTGGCATCCGCTTCTGCTGTGGGGCGATTCTTTTTTCTCGAGCGTTGCGCCCGTCTGCGCTTGGCATTTGAATCCTTCCGAAGTTGCGCAATCTCTGGTGTCCACCAGTAAGCCTGCTGGCGCCACTTCCGCGGACGTTTCCTACGAGGCATAGAAGCATCGCAGGCCGCTGCAATCATATTCGTCACCATATCAGCCATCTCTTCAGGGCGAGCGTTCCGAGGTTGCTCGGGTGTTTGCGTGATTGCCTCATTGAACTTATCTCTGTCGAGCTCTTTCACTTTCCAGCCCACTGGAGGCGACGTACGCTCGTACGTGCGTATGCCTCCGATCGTGAACTGGATAGGGCAGTGATCGCTCAGAATCTCGCTGTCAAGGACAGCCCACGTGTTCACCCGTCGAACTATTGAGGAGCTCACAAAGGTCAGGTCGAGGACCGACGAAGCGCCTAACCGATGGAATGTCTCGCGGCCGATCTGGTTCATGACGACGAGCCCGAGCGTCGTCATCAGGTCGTACAAGAGAGAGCCTCTACGGTCTTGGGGTCCTCCGCTCCAAGCTGGTGCTTTGGAATTGAAATCCCCAGCAACTATCAAGGGCTCTGAACATAGCCTGATACTGTGCTCGAGGGCATCAAGCTCACGGTCGAAGAGCTCTATCGGATCATTGGGTGAGTAATAGCAGCTATAAACTGCGACACCATCCACCACTCTTTTCGCGAAACCGGGACCGCTTTCGGGCCTAGCGCTCTCCCGGAGATCTTTATTAAGGATCTGGACGACTGCTCTCTGGCTCGTATCCAGAGTAGCTCTACTGAAGCTCGCCCCCACTTGCGGTTCAGAGATCAGTAGGATGTCGATGCCTTTTTTGGCTGCGTCACTGGCTAAGAGGTCGTACGCCCGCCCACTTCTGTTTAGATTAGCTTGTAAGAAGCTAGCCATTTCCTCTTCGGTTTCTCTGGGAACCGGGTCCCGGACCACCTCGCGCTTGCCGGAACGCGGCGCACGTCGCGACTCCTGAGATGTGGTCGCAGTCCACACCAAGCCTATGGCACTGGAGGCACCTGGGTGGGTTGGTGCACGCTGCTGCTATGTGTCCATCAACGCCGCAGTTGAAGCAAAGTTTACCTTTCTTCTCCTGCTTGCAATCCGCTGCCACGTGTTTATAGCCGAGACAGTTGAAGCATCTCAGCACTGAAACCCTCTCTCGAATCCTAGCATTCACCCATCCGATCCTTATGTGCCCGCTCTGTAACAGAGGTTTCGCTGCAGTCACGGAGAGCACGACAACAGCCAGCTGGGTGCCTCTGTAGGCTGGCCGCAGGGCCTTGATAATCACCTCTTCATTTTCGCCGTCTGGCAAAGCATCCCGGATCGCCTTCGTGATTTCGGCCTTGGTGGTATCCAAGTCGATGTCGCGAATGTCGACGGCCACGGTCTGTTGGAGCTCCCGAACTACCATATCTTCTCCAAGGGAAGATGCTATTGTTTGCCTGACCTCTGCTACTTTTGCTCCCTTTTGTAGCTCAATCAACAATTCCCCAGATTTGGTTTGTCTAACCTTGTTAAACTTGTCACCAGCGAAAGTTCCGTCAACTTTGGATTTCATCAGTTTCAAGGTCTCCGCGTAAGTCGCGTTCCCAGCCTTCTGTTTCACGACGATTGCATCTGGCCGGACCCTAATCCTATCGGCCTTCCGTTTCGATTTCTTCTCCTTCTTCGGTCTTGCCCGTCTCCGCTGCGTCTCCCACTCCATTTCACTGTCAGTGGCCACGTTGCCACTGACGCTACCTTTCCTCGAGAAGGGGGTAGCTGGCTGGGAGCTCGGGGTGAAAAGACCTTGTGGAGTTTGGTCACTCCTCTGGACCCGTAACCGGAGATCCTTCCTCTTCGGTCTCCTCTTCTCCTTATCGTTCTCCGATGGTGGAGAAGACTTTTTCCTTTTGTTGCTCCCTGATGGGGTACATTGCCCGTTAGAAGCAGTCCCAGATACATCGGTATTTCCACTAGGAGTGTGGTCGATGCCTCTCGCTACACTCCTGAGAATGGCACCGAATTCTCTCCTGAGAGACTCTCCTTGCTTTTGGACTCCAATGAGTCGCTTCACGTTGAGGTTGAGGTCTCCAAGCTCTGCCCTTACGCCCTTTGGTGTGTTGTTCACCGTCTTGGCGATGTTGTTCATCTCCTGCAGGTGGGATCTGATATCCTGCATGAGACTCTCTTCTTCCCTATAGAGAGAGTTGATCCCTCCCCATTTCACCAGGAGCTCCTCTCTCATTGAGCTCATCTGCGAGCTTGATGAGCCGCCCCCAGAACCCGAAGGGCCGTTTGCCGGAGCCACCGGGGATTTCACTTGGCAGTAACTCCCGGTGGGATTCGCCACGTTCGGCAGCCTCTCTTCTTGCGACGAGCTCTTCTTCCTCTGATCGGCACCGTCGAGATCCATCGTGTTGTCATCTTCGTCGTTCTCTGTTGATGACAGTTGGGCGGGACACCCAGATAGCAGGTTCGCTCTGAAATTATCCAAATTTTTCTTTGTTCCTGCCATTTTTTATTTTCTCCTTCTCTCTTACTCGATGTGTCTTTGTTTGTGTTGATGGACACACTAACTCGAGCCAACCACCGCCAGCACCCTGGTCCTGGATCCTCCCACTTACCGACCGCGCCTACAGTCCGGTGGCCTCAGATGACGTTCCAACCCCCGCACCCTGCAGCATGGTCCCATCCGGTCACCAACCGGCACTACTACAGAAGCGGGATTTGGGGTTCCCCCCTACCGTTGGCGGGACAGCCTCCCCTCGTGGTTGGCGAAGGGTTCGGGTCCCCCTACTACCGGCGGCCCAGGAGCGATCACTGGTTTTAACGCGGTACCCTCCAGAGTGGGCGCGGACACAGCAAGGGGATGATCCCCTTCCAGGGGCCGTTGCAGTGGTGACGCGAGTAGTGCGCTGTGTATGTTGTGTCAGTGTATTGTCAGTCTCCCCCCCGTTTTCATCCCAGGCCCAACCGATCGCCATGCCCCGCTGGTTCCGTGGTAGCATTTCCTAGTTCGGCCGGTCACTGTCCCCATGAGGGTCCTTGTGTTTCCTTGGGGAAGCCCGTGTTACCACTCAGCGAGAGAATGCCTGACTTGATTCAGGCCCTCGCATCACTCTTGTGACTCGATGCATATACGGTAGAGATACCCTGTATCGACAGGGTCACCGCGTTGCTTCTCACCAACTTCCGATCTGCCCCTCGAAACCAGCGAAGCCGTCGATGGCCGGCTATGAGTGTCCACGTGGGTTCGCCTATTGTGCCAGTGTGGTGCTGTATAGTGTATCTGTGCCCTCCTTGTCCGCGCTCGCTTATTTTGCATACGCTGCATATTCACGAGTAACCAGGGGGAGCTGGGGGACTAAGCGATCCCCAGCCACTCTGGCCGATCCACTATCCGCAACCCGTGGACGCGCCCGGTCAGCATGGAGAATGCCATTTGAGCGCTTCATCATGACCACTCGGTAAACCGCATGGGCATGAATCCGGCGCTCGTGTGCTCGGGCGTCTAGTTCAGTCTAGTTCGGTCTAGAATGGCCTGATTCGGTCTAATTCGATACAGTTTGGTCTAGATAGGGCCAATTTGATCTAACTCGGTCTAGTTTGGTCTAATGAAGTCCAGCTCGGTCTTGCTCGGTCTAGTTCGGGGTAATTAGGTCTCATTCGGTCTAGTTTAGTTGAATTAGGTTTAGTTCAGTCTAGTTTGGTTCAGTTGAGTCTAGTACGGTCTAATACGGTCTGGCTCTATCGATTCCGGTCTGGTTCGGTCTAGTTCAAGCCAGGTCGATCTACTTCGTTCTAGCTCGGTCTAGCTCGGTCCAGCTCGGTCTAGTATGGTCAAGTTCCGTCCAGTTTGGCCTCATTTTGTCTAGTTCGATGTAGTCAGGTTCATTTCGGGTTTTCTGGCTATTCAGGTCTATTCTGGTCCAGTGCGATCTAGTTTGGTCTAATGCGGCCTAGTTCGGTCTAGTCCGGTCTAATTGAAAACAGTTCAACAGAAAAATCTCTTACACTGCTATTCATAGTCATTGATAACTTGCGGTGTAGTGTCCTTCCGTGCTTCAGGCGCTGTAGTCGCTGTGGCCTAAGAACCAGTCCGACTTTCTGGTGTTCTGCTGCATTAGTGTACTGAGAGAATCTAAAGTAGATGCAGAGACTTCAGTTCATCCTCATGCCACACCGACTAAGGTGCCCGACCCATGGAACAAATCTTAATTTTCAGGTTACCAACGACTATCAATATCAGTGTTAAGAGTTCGGGACTTTGATTTAGCCAACTCAGCCGTTCCAAAAATTGAGAACAATAAATCTGAATTTTCTGATATAATATATCTATCAGCGGGTATCATTTAAGTTAATTACATTTTTGCGAATTACATAAAAAACTTCTTTCTGGCACCTTGAGTCTGGGCTAAGGATGGGGCTTAGGCTGAGGCTGGGGCCAATGTTGGAGCTGAGGCTAAGCTGGAGCGAGGCCGAGGCTGAGGTTGAGTTTGGAGGCTGTGGCTGTGACTAGGGACGAGATTGGGCTGGGGCTGGGGCTAAGGCTGGGGCAGTGGCTAAGCCTAAGACTGACGCTGGGGCCAAGGCTGGAACTAACGCTGGGCTGGGGCTGGAGCTGGGTCTTGGGCTAAGGTTGGTGCTGAGTCTGAGACTGGGACTGTGGTTAAGGCTGAGGGTTGGGCTGGGACTGGGGCTAGGGCCGTGGATGGGGCGTGGCTGACGCAGGGGCTGGGTTTGGGTCTGAGGCCTTCGCTGGGACTGGCTAACTGGGCGAAATTACCAGATACTTACTGGAGATTCCGCAAAATCACTATGCGCAACATTACACTAACTCAATAGTTCTCAATCATAGTTACTAGGTTCCATCAAAGAATTTCTTTTTTCCGAATCCACTGTATTATGAAATCTCAACGTTACGCTGTTGAACTACAGAAGCATTTCAGGGGCCCATACCAAATCAGAGACACTTCCAAGCCGGACGAGCGTTAGCCAGGTAGGCAATAACTCTAGTTATTATAATAATTAAACGCCCTGCCAAATTTTGTCCGTCCGGATTCTCTGGATGATCCAGATCCTCTGGATGGATGGATGGATGGATGGATGGATGGATGGATGGATGGATGGATGGATGGATGGATGGATGGATGGATGGATGGATGGATGGATGGATGGATGGATGGATGGATGGATGGATGGATGGATGGATGGATGGATGGATGGATGGATGGATGGATGGATGGATGGATGGATGGATGGATGGATGGATGGATGGATGGATGGATGGATGGATGGATGGATGGATGGATGGATGGATGGATGGATGGATGGATGGATGGATGGATGGATGGATGGATGGATGGATGGATGGATGGATGGATGGATGGATGGATGGATGGATGGATGGATGGATGGATGGATGGATGGACGGACGGACGGACGGACGGACGGATGGATGGATGGATGGACGGATGGACGGATGGATGGACGGACGGACGGACGGACGGAAGGGATAGGGATAGGGATCGGGATAGGGATAGGGATAGGGATAGGGATAGGGATAGGGATAGGGATAGGGATAGAAGTAGGGATAGGGATAGGGATAGAGGTAGGGATAGGGATAGGAATAAGGACAGGGAAAGGGGTCGAGGCAGGGATGGAATAGGAATATATATGGGGACGGGGTAGAGATGAAGATCGGGATAATACAAAAGCCGTAACCCTGCCAATGCTAAATCTAGATCCAATCGTATACGATTGCTATAGCCATTGTACGCCTGTGTGCAGGCAACCCGACCACCATGTCCAATCCCTATAATCCGGCTCTATTACGTCCTTTTCAGTTCAGTTTCGTGTAATTAGGACTAGTTCTCCAGAAAATATTGATGTATCCAACCCAGCCCTTCCGGGAATTCAGAACAGTTACTCTGAATTCCCAGAAATGATTCATCCATCAGCAGATATAATACAAGATCGTGTCATTTTTGCGAACTCCACAAGGAATTCCTTTCTGGCACCGCACCTTGAATTGATCAGCAATCATTCGTTCACCATCAGTGTTGGACTATAAAAGCATTTCGAATTCCCGTGACTTATCGGGGACATTTACTAGCCGAACGAGCGGTAGCGAGGGAGGCAATAACCGCTAGTAATTATAGTTATAATCACACATAATCCAATGAACAGTGTTCAATGATACACTGAATAAAGTTGGTTGAATTTTCAACTAGCTGAGCAATGTTTTCATCTAATCAGCTGGTTGAAGTTTCTCAGAAAAATTTCTCACCCTCTAAATAAGGTGAAATTTGCCATACTTCTGCATAGATTTCGATCCATGTCATCAATTATTACAGTAACCTGTTGGACAAGTTGTGAAATTTCATGTTCAATAATTTCCTGAATCTTGCAAATCAACAAAAGAAACCAGAAAAGGCGTTAGAAGCAACTCAGAGTGATCCCAAGAGTCTAATAACACGTATTTTCAATTTTTCGTTCATTTTGGGTCTAGACTATTATAATTGTTCACTTTCCTTCCAAGTATAGAGTGAGTAGAGGTGAGAGGAAGGGGGGGGGGAATGATATGTCATCGACGTTTTCATTTTCAAAATTCTTTCTGCATTTATAGATCGGCTTCAACAGACATTTATCCGTTGATCCATTGTCTCAGATTTTTTAACCACTTTATTCATTCAAAGTAAGTAACAAAATTAATATAATTCGCAATAATGCAAGTCTTTACATCCAGAACTACGTCAATTATGATATTACTGCCATTTGGATGTGAGAATTGATAACATTGACGTTTACGCTTAACGAGAATATTTAAAAAGAAATGAAGCACGCCTTATCTCTTATATATTTCCCCAATTTATCACATTATTATTCTGTTTCAATATACTTCAATGGAATCAATTTTATTTTGTCTCGAGGAATATGGTTTCAGTCAGTAACATCACTCGTCAGTCTTCACATTGCTACTTTCACTAAAACAACAATTACTCCGACGTCCTCGGGTCTATATACGATAATTTTAAACGCGCATTCAAAAGATCACGAGAGAAATTATCGACTTTTGTCCTTTGGAAATTTTTTCACTCCGAAGTGTAGTTTTGATGGACTTTGAAAAATCAAAAATTTTCCATCTCAGTCAATTGACCATTCATTGGGTAGTCATGATACCGCGAAAATTCTTGTACGACCAATTAGCTTTTTTCAAAACCTTCTGAATCGTTTAATTAATAACTGCTTTACGATTTTTTCACCCGAGCTACGATCGGTCGAGTGAAAAGAAGTTTGTATGTAAGAGTTGATGAGGGTATCGGAAATAAATAAAGAATTGATAATACACAATTTTGGCGTGAAATATCCTGATAGGAGTCAGGTTTATTCTAGGATGTGCTCGAAGGACCTCATAACGCTTCAGAAGAAAAAGCGTATACCTCCATATTGCCAATTGATATAGTAAACTTCTGTGCTATTTTAGATTGCAGAATAATCTCCAATATGGCTGAATTTCAAAGTTCTGCCAAAAGAAGTCCACGGTACCAAGATAGTGGCGTTTTAAGGGATGCTTACTCCCAATGTGATGTCTGTAATTCAGGTGCAAAAAATCGCAGAGGGATGCATAAAGAAAGAATCCGAAGATCTTGACAAGATCTACGAAAAGCCGTAAGAGTTTTTGGGCTATCTCAATTACCCGTCAAGTGATCGATGATTGACTGAGATGGAATCATTTATGCCAATAAAAACCATGAAATTCGGGTTGAAAAAATGTTCAAAGGATATAAATCGATATCTCGCTTATAATCTTTGAAATTCTTCTTTCAAAATTATCATGGAGGTACAAGAGCGTCGGGGATATGCTAAATTTTCTGCATGTATTCGTATTTCATGGTGATCTCGGCGGGTATTATCGTCCATCTATGATCACTCAATATTTTATAATAAGATATCACACTTTTGGGCGAACACATATATGTATCTATTATAATTTATCTAGTGAGAAGCTCTGCCGTTTGGGCAGTAGGTCGATTTTAGAAGACTTGGATTTGCAAGGTTATTAGAAGCACTAAGTCACTAAAATACCATCTATAAAACTTCAACAGGGACATAAATTTTTATGGAATGAGTTGATACCGTTGATTATAAGGAAGTAAAAATCGGGCTCTTGTTTTGTTACATGTTAGATAATTTATACAAATTTCCAGATACTATCAACATCGGGAGGAACGTAGTATCAATGAATCTCAGTATAATCTCACAGATCGAAAGAAAATCTTCATAACGAGATTCCAATGTCAAACATAAACCGAAAACACCCATTCCATAAAAACATTGGTGTATTCAACAAGCAGATGCTTTGATATATATCAAATAATCTATCTATAATCAAATTTTCTGACATTCAGAAAGTGCCATATCTTTTCTCAATTTCGATTTCTAGATTTTCTTAAGAACGTTCAAGATTTTCATGAACGGCCCTATGCCAACATTGCCGTCTTTCTTTTACTAACGATTGAATTATATTTAGAGAGCATCGATGACTTCTATTAATCTATAACTCCACGCGGTGATCATCTCGAGGACATGAATAGAGAATTTGGTTGATTCCATGCATGCGCGTCATTACTGACCAAAAAATCATTGACGAGTGGGGTTTGAATGTTGCGGAACAGAAATCTTGACGAAGTTTTGGAACTCATCTTGTCATGATAAACAATAGTACATACAAAGTAACAACAATAGTATATACTCAGGATAGGAATCTCATCTGATTAAGCCCTTAGAAAGACTGTCATTAGTTTCATATACATCAATTCTGCTGCCATTATCAAAACAAGTTCATCCATCAAATTTTCCCAAGATCAATATGCCACAAGGTTGGACCTCTTCTTGTAAGTCAATCAAGATCGAACTTAGAAGTGGAAGAAGGATAACTCATTTCATAACTTAATAATTACACTGGTCCCTCGATTGAAAGAAGTTTTCTGATCAAAAGAGGTTAAAGTGGTTTCTGAAGTATTTTTGAGCTGCTGAACATATTGCAGGTCACTGTCATAGTTATGTTCTAGGCCTTATATTCTTTCTAACTGGCTCCAGTTTTCATTTTGGAGCTGTTTAGTAGTTTGTTCTAGGATGGGTACACTATAATGGAACACATCGGGTCCGTGAGATACCGATCTTAAGTTCAACAAGAACCAGCCACTGTTCTAATCGTTTTGTTATTGGGCTGAGATTGCATTCTGTTATTATTATTATTCAATTTTTTCTTCCATGGAATCAACTTGATCATCATGTCTCTGGGCAAAACAGCATACAACATGAGCACGGGTTGTGAGACTCTGACAAACTTTAAAATCCACAGATTTTCAAATATCGCCGCAAGAGCTCCAGTCACGTATGGTGCGTCCATCAGGAGATACAGCTTCAAATACAGGATGTACTTATCCTTAACTCCATTCTTTCTATTCTCGTGGGCCATATTCGACGATTTTTTGATGCTCATCATCTTCAAAGTAGTGTAAATGAACAAAACTTGGCTGGAAATTGCTACCAACAAAGGCACGGTGGTTACGTGCACTATGACCCGATAGTTCACACCCATCATTTTGTGAAAAGTTGGATGAGCAATGTGATCTTCTCGCAAAGGAGAGAATTGTAGAATTGTCGCAACGGTGGCAGGTATCAGAGTGCCAAAGGTGACCCATATCAAGTAGATCAGAAATTTGTGATTCTCATCTCGACCTTTGGCACCAGAGGACGGAGCCCAGCGGAGACTTGTTATCGTAGAGGCGAGTTCGATGCTAATTACGAGTAGCCAGAGACATCCGCTGATTGTGAAAGTCATCATGCCGAGTCCAAATAAAGCATAAGACAGGTCACTGATCGCTTTGTGGCAAAGCAGATAGTGGCCCACACCGATTATGTCGAGGCTCAGAAAGAACTGAGTTATGACAAAACTCAGCACGGCTTTGTCGTAGGCTCGTCTACAGAGCTTTGGAACGAGTGCGTAGATGATAATTACCATCCCGTACGTGAGAGCATACACGATATTTGCAAAAATCAACATTGTTGCGCCGTAAATGTGTACTGACTCGAATATCGAGCGGCATTTGTCGTCACCTTCGATGAGTTTCCTTGACATGTTGAAGCATTCCAAGTGTATTAGAGAACCGTTTTTGTGATAGTCACTGCAGTTCATAAGCCCCTCGTTGGATAATAGCCTCGATGAGTTCATCGCCGAAACTAAAAATATCAAAAATCATTCATGAACAAGCTTCCAAAGTGAGTTTGATTTATCGCATACTTTCACGAACTAATCTTTTCTTATTTTTGGAAATCTCATATTCTAACTCATGTTTTCTTGATTTCTCTGGCAAAAGATTGACTCGATCATCTTGCTTTTACACTGTCAATGAAGATAAGCATTAAAATTGGTCAATGGACAGATGGATGATTCGACACTTTTTCGTGAACATGTTCACAGATTTTTTTTACGTCCATCAGGATTAGCGCGCTTACTTACATAAATCAAGTGTAAATTTGAACGCTTTGATACCGTAAGTCGAATAACGTGTTTTTCGTCTTCTGTTTCGAATTCTAGCACAAGTATTTTGGAGTAAATTTCACATAAAAGGAAGCTACCAAAAACTTATATAGCAATCGAAGCACTTTTCCTGTTAAGTACATCGAAGGTATACTTTTTCAAGAAGTCGGCGGATGATCAAAATTAGTCGGCTCGTACATTGTTCATTGAATTTCCCACTCAAATCTAGATTTGTAGAGATCTTCAGATTATATGGTCACTACATTTGAGAGACAGAGAGTTTTTATTGGAAATTCACTCTTAATTCATTAGATATCAAGTTGGAAATCATAATTTTTGTGGAACCTCCAAAGGGAAGTGATTGGCAATAAAAATTAAAGATTTTCATCTGAATTTTGAGTCTCGAGATTCAACCATTGCACACTTTTGTCTTCTACTGACTAGCCATGTTGCAATGTAAAGTACATCATACATAATAGCATTTTTAGTAAGGTAAGTGTGCCCAACTTGCCCTCACATACCGATCTCAGACGTGAGCCCTCGCTGACCTTCCCTCAAATTCATTCTAACTCTTTTATGTTGAAAAATGACGAAATTGGTGGTTTGGATCGATTCCGAATGATTTCTGCGTTTCTCAGAAAATATATGTAATTTTTACGTTTCTCACGTTTGCACAGCTATGAAATCCCCGAGGAAATCGCGTTGAATGAAACCGTTGCCATATTTTTTTTCTATTTTGACCAATTTCAATGTGTCTTGCCGTATTCAGTTTCTAGTCTCGAGAAGTTCAAAATCGCTATTCAGAGCTGCAAAACTTCGATCTGGTGCTGTTTTACGTGCAAAACTACACGGAAAAGATCTGTATAACAAGATGACCAACATTTGAGTGTACCCAACATGCTTCATGAGGTTATCTCGCAAAGGCGTGTGGTTACGATATTTGACCATTCAAAACGTCTTCATCACGTCGAAACAGATTGGAAATAGTGTTTTGGACTGGCTAGAAGCTTCAAATGAGGTTGCATGGTGATAAAATGGATAAAAACGTTTTATGCACTTCATCGCCGATTTACACATCTTTTTTTTTTTTTTTTAATTAAGACAGCTCGCGTTCGGTTGACAATAGTTGGACGTGATGTAATTTATTTTGAACGTCTTAAAACAAGCTTCGAAATGAGCTAGAGTAAATTAAGAAATGTTTAGGTAGACCAGAGTTGTTGAGAAAATAGCTTAAGGCAAGTTGGGTACACTTACTTTATTCATGAAATTTTTGCATAGCTTCAAGGTAGAAACACAACTATTTAATCATATTATTACATGACTTGGCCAATGCAAGCTAATTTTTAATCAACGGATCTGTTGATTAAGTGACATAGATCGATATTGGATTACTCCAATTCGATCATTGTTCGATTATCTCCATTGAATTGGAGTAATCCAATATCGATCTATGTCACTTAATCAACAGATCCGTTGATTAAAAATTAGCTTGCATTAGCCAAGTCATGTAATAATATGATTTGAAATTCCCGCGAGCGATAAAGTCTCGATCGTTCATATCGATCGAGACAAAAATTCATTCTAACAACTATTTAATTATACGTAATCTGACATATATTTGATAGAAAAACATAGGCCACAATTTCTGGAGTCGCTATGCACGTGAAAAGTTTGGTCCATATTCATGAAGATGATTCACAGGATTCGTGTCTGATATTTATTTTCTCGATGATTAAATTGAAATGAGTGACTAAACAAATTTTTCCTCAATCCACAACCAGTCTTTTTTAGAATATATGGTCTTATTTTGTATGCATCTCGCGTGGATGTATATAGAGTGAGTATATCCTTGTAATCACGCTAGAAACAAAAAGCGCTCTCGAGACTTCTTTCGAGTTTTAATGAAAGAGACATCACCACACGTGATTATACTTTCGATTATAATACCATATTCTGTATTTTTATAAATAGTGTCATGATCGATGCTGGAAATCGCCATGAAAAATTGAGAGCACTATTTAACATAATTTACAACTATATTTTTCTCTATTGATCTAACAAATAACGAGATACTTGAGTATTGTAGTTTGAATTTTTTTTTTCATGTTCTTGCCAGAGTGAATACACTTGTGTTTAATCTCAATTGATCAAAGCCAATTTTATGAGTGATGAAGTACGAATTTCACTGCATTCATCGTATTAAAGTCAAAATTCTTATGGCTTTTACTTGAAGCTGTAATCAGTCGATTTGTCAGTCAAGATGTTAAGCGATGAATTTTCCTGAGTAGGTTTGATATCACAATTCAGCTGAAGATTGTGAGCATAACTTTTTGAAATACCCTGATTATGCGACAATAGATCACCCAGATGAATGACAGTGTCATAGAATATGAGATTGACTATAAAGTCAAGATTATTGATGTGAGTTAGAGGTTAATTCAAGAAGTTTTTGATAGCTCAATATGGTATTGCGTGTCATTGCATGGGGAGTTACGAGTATCTTGGTCGGCTTCTCTCGTTCTCTTGGAATCATTATACCATTGAAAACGCGAGGGAATGAAATATCAAAGAACAATAATTTTGGTAGGAATGTATATAAGACGAAAAAGCGTTCAAAAAATTCTTGAAACCACACAACTCTGCTTACAAAGAATGGACCTCATACGTTCTTAATCATGTAGTGATTATCTTTGGCTAGCACGAATTCAAATACCAGTATAATAAATTAGAAGATTTTGGAAGTCATTCTTAGTGGATTAATACTATTGAGGGACAACGCACATCTTTTCGTGAGAATTTTAGAAATCAAGAGAGATGGTATGACTCAGCAAAAGGAGAGAAAATTTCAGATTTTAACAAAAATTGCGCTGGTACTTTGAAGACGTCATGATGGCTTTTTAATTGAACTATAGTGGCCTGACTCAAATGGACTTCTGTTCTGATTGAGTTTGCTCGAGTTTCTCTGATTGTCCGGTCAAGCGGCATTAGTTGCAAAAAACCTTTCAATACAAGACTGACTATCAGGACCTACCTTGGAAGCAAGATAACTCAGTGAAGAGCGATTTATTATTGCCAACGACATCATCCCTGTCGAAGATGCGACGACCCATCTCTCCCTCACCCTCCTCATCTTCTTCTTCCTCGCCGATAAGCAACAGCATTTCCTGCTCTGGCTCCGAGGGAGACACGCACTCGTGAAAGTCATCTTCGAGAACAAGTCCGTATCCGCAGCACTTGATCGCCCCGGCAATGACACCCGCGGTACTGAGCAGCATCAGCACCACGAGCGAACCGGTCGCCTTTCCGATCGGCATCTCGCGGATGACCGGTTACGCACGTTTCGTTTGTATACCAATATGCACGCTTCGCGATCAGCGCGGGTATATTATATTAATGAGGAAACGTGCGCACGGCAGCGCTGTCGTCGGTCACTTGATCTCCGATATAAGATCTTTTTCTCGTTCGACCGGCAGAAGCCGCCGGCAATCGGCAAGCGCCGAATTAAAGTGATGGGCGCATCGCCGCGCGCCGGATTCTCCCTCTATACCACTGTGCCATTGCTAGCAGGACGCTTGTCATCCAGGTGTATTGGTAATTCTTAATAATGTATGTACGGTGGACAGAACATTATACGGCTCAGGATGTTATCGAATCGGCCATTATCGAAAGACACTTAGCATTTTATCGTATAGCTCGCGGGCACCGCTCTGCCACTGCGTGGTAGTCAACCAATTCCCGAGCCGCGTATTTTAATGCCCTAGCTACTTCTATTTACAACGTGCTGCGAGTCACGCGACGAGCGCTAATGGAAATTCGGCCTAGCGCAATCAAATTAGCGCCTCCGCGACGAAGACTATAGCTTTATGCATGAATGCGCGGCTCAGATCGGTAGCTCGCCCTGTGAGCCGACTTCTTTGATCCGTGAATCATATACGCGATTCAAAAGCTTTTAGATTCTGTTGTGACCTTCTTTTGGTATGTACAGATGGCCCGCTCGAGTAGTGCGCAAATCAATTCTGATCTGAGGGGGGGGGGGGGCTAAAAAATTAGCACGACATCGTCCGCTAAATTGACGAAGCATGAAGTGAAAATTCAGTAGAGTGGAACTCAGAAGAGTGAAACGAACTCCTGATGAGCTTTTATTCTTTGAAACGAAACGATGCATACTCTGGTGGTCGCTGGTCGCTGTTTCACCGAAGATTCTCATGATGGTGAAATGAATATTAGTCAAGCTTCTTTACTGGTTAAACTTTTATATCAGTGGATCAACATCAACCAGTAAGTAACGGACGTGACCGATAACTTTCGCAATTGAAAGTCTTTCACAAAAAACTGCTCTCCGGAGGCCAAAGATGATCTCTTTTGTCGTCTTTGCGGAAATGCGATAATTCTGCACGGTATTTCTCTTCCGCACAAATGATAAGAACAGTACTTTTTACACCAAGTTTATGAGGTTGCTGACCGCTTTCGAACTGGCATTCGGCTTGAGCCTCAGGTCAGGGTCGAAATAGTCGCGAAGAAGCGAAAAACCTCATAAATGAGCCACCAAAAATCTTTATGCAATTTTCTGTAGTCACCCAAGTGTTAGTATTCGGCATTTTAGCGTGGTGGTCTCCACTTTCTCGAGATTTTTTTTTATTAACGCATTTTCAATCTCTGTTCCAACTTATTATGCGGGACCTATATACGGTTTAAGGTGGGTTCCAAACTCCTGAAGCCACCGAAAAGCACTTATGAAAATTCACATTGGTGCCGGCCGAGATTCGAACTCTAGCCTTCTGCGTTAAAGGCAAGGACCTTATCTTATATGAGGCCGCGGCGGCTTCGCGTTCTCGAGATAATTCCGACTCTTGTTTTCGGCTTTGGCCGAGAAATATCATTCAATTAGCAAAAACCAATATTTTCGTCCTCCTAATAAAATTGACTACTCTCGATTTCCTAAGATATGTAAAAATTTGGTCCAATAATGAACTTTGGGGAAATTGATTTGGAAGGGTAAAATATTGGGGAAACCAAATTTTGCGAGGTAAAACAAAGCTAAACCCGTCTGTGTCCGTAAGGTCATTTTTGACCCACTGATAGAAATTTATCTGTCAACTACCATAGGACTTCAGCAAATATAAAAGTGGTTCTGGATTCTTTATTCGCATACAGTGATCTAATGGTATAGGAAAGGTCACAATCTGTCCTTCCTGTCTACGACTGTTGGCGAATTGACATGTCTCGATACAATTTGAGGTCGAAACCAGTTTGTTAAACCAGGCCTCGCACAGAGTATTTCAAGGAATGGCCTAGGACACTCAGTCGACTATCACACTGATCTGACTTGTCACAAAATTAGTTCCTGAATAGTTCCCAATTCTTAAGTGCTATGAAAGAGAAGGCTAGTAGTGGCCTGGTAACTGTGGAAAAAACTGCGTCGAGCCGGGTATCCAGCATTCTTTTTATTCAGAATCAATTTTTTACTGGTATGTAAAAAATATAAGCTAGGAGGATTTTACAATGTGAGAATTTGCAAAGGTATCGACTGAATTGATTTGTCATTCTAGATTCTGCGTGAATACATAAACGAGCAGATCAGCTTTGGAGAATATCAAGTACTGACAGTCACAGACAGACCGTATAGAGAATAATCGCTGTCACTTCTTAGGGCAATTAGAAAATTTAGCACAATGATATTTAATCCATAAATCGGCATTGAAGGACTAGTTTTTTCATTTCTCCATTGTTGACCTCGGATTTGAGGCCATTCTCAATGAAAAATTATCGATCGGGGTTTGATCGTCGAGATGTTAGTCAAAGAAAAAATGCATTTGACTGACATCGTGAAAAAAATGCCTGGATCCAGGATCGAACTGAGAACCTTCTTCTTGCCGCGGAAAGATGCTCCACCATTCAGCTATCCAGGGCCTGGCAAATTCTTGTCTCGATGTCATCACTCATAGGGCCCCTAGAAGGGGGTCAAGACATATGGCCCGCCATACTTTGCCCAGCCCGTTTTATCAATTACACCTATATAGGTGGAGTCGTAAATATACAACATGATTTGAAAGTACTCCCCGAGAACGAAAATTCCGAAAGTCGGCGTCATTACGATTCTTGCATTTTAGTTTCTGAAAATTCGTTGCGATCTGACTTAGTGCTTAGCTAATCAATTTCATCCCGATTTGCCGTCATTCGTGGTGAAAAGTTGCCATCGCGGGCCATCACGAATGTCATCACGAACGCCATCACATTCGAATGTCAACAACACGTGCTCTTCAAGGTTAAATATGTTTGAACGGCGATGATTCAGTTGGTTATTCGCGGGCCGCGAGATCGTATGGTGAGTGTTACGGAGTGTAGATTTCCGCAATATTTCTCCGATTTTTCGCAGTGCCACGATGTCATGAATTTTGTCGAATCATGTGTGGTGTGCCGCGAAACAAGTGCCTCTGCGCTTTGATACTGTGGAGTGATGTAGCTTTGCCGATTTGAGTCCGTGAGTTCAGGATGTGAGCTGCAATTTTCCAAGTTTCGACAGTGGTGCAGCGGTGACAGGAGTTGGCAGTTGAGCATCAGCCTGTTTGTCATAGCCCACAGAAGTACAGGGACAACCAAAGCTCTAGGTCTAGTGTCTTGAAAACGGTGCTCGATGTTTACAGGCGTCGTTGTCGCACGCCGCAGCCGGGAGTGGTTGCAGTGATGCGCCCATATAGCATTTAGTTTGATTCAGCCATGATATACCTTCGCGTATATGCAGTTCTCCTAATTCCATCAAAAGACCAGCTGCAGTGTGCATGATGAGTATTTTTTCTGTATTGATTAGTATTTGTTTCGTGAGAACACTACTTTTCGAGCTATATGAGTCAAATGAGTATGCCGCATGGGACGTCTGACGACTGTTAGAGCGGAAAATGAAGACTCGAACATTTTTCTAACTGTAACTCCAAGAAATTTGCTCTCACGAGAAAATAACAACAGTGTTTTTCTCTTCAAAATCACATTTCACGTACAGAATCATATCAAGCATGTCTAGTTTCGCATTTTTGCAAAAGTTATTCGAATTTATTACATTCAAATTTTTTGAGTGGCAGGCGCGGCGTTGCCTGGCACTCTCATGGGACCGGTACAGTATTGCACCAAGACCACTCCGAGACCAGTTTGGGACTGACCTGCACAGCATCGCACCAGGACCGGCGCGGGACCACTTAGGGACTGGCGTGGTGTCACCTGACACCCGGGGCCTGCAGGGCATCTCATCAGGACCGGTCCGAGACCAGTTCGAAACTGGCGTGGTGTTGATCGACACTCCCTCGGAACCTGCACTGTATCTCGCCAGGACCGGCCCGGGACCATTTTGGGACTGGCGTGGCGTCATCTGACATTCACTTGGGACCTGCACGGCATCTTACCAGGATCGGTTCAGGACCAGTTTAGGACTGGCACGGTGTTGGTTGACACTGCCTCGGGACCTGCACGGCATGGCCCGAGGACCGGTCCGGAATCAGTTTGGGACCGGCGCAAGGTGGCCTGACAATCCGTCGGGACCTGCATGGCATCGCACCAAGACCCATTTGGGACCAGTTTGGGACTGGCGTGGTGTTGCTCGACACTCCCTCGGGACCTGCACTACATCTCACTAAGACCGGTCCGAGATCAGTTTGGGACTGGAGCGGTGTCACCTGGCACTCGCTCGGAACCTGCAACCACTCCCGGCTGCGGCAGGCGACAACGACGCCTATAAACATCGAGCACCAGACTCCGAGACACGGATTCTTGAAACCTTCAACTGCAAATCGAGATCGCTGACCTCGGCGCGCGTAGGCTCACTAGTCAGGAACTCACGGCAAAGCCAGGATTAGCTGTCACGTACGCGCCAGCTCACGACAACTTGCTCGTGCTCTCGCGCCGCGTCTGCTCGACCTTGTCAAAACACTAGATCTGGAGCTTCGGTTGCTCCTCTACTCCTGTGGGCTACAACAAACAGGCTGTAGCTTAACTGCCGACTCGCCTGTTACCGTTGCACCGCTGTCGGAACTTGCAAAATTGCAGCTCACCTGAGCTCACGGATTCAAATCGGCAAAGCTGCATCACTCCACAGCTCCGCACTTGGTTTGCGGCATACCACACATGACTCTACAAAATTCATGACATCGTGGCACTGCGAAAAATCGGAGAAATGTTGCGGCGATCAACATTTCGTAACACATTCACCACACGATTTTGTGGCTCGCGAATAACCAATGGAATCATCGCCGTTCAAACATACTTAACCTCGAAGAGCACGTGCTGACATTCGAATGTGATGGTGTTCGTGATGACAATGGTCCGGGGTAGCAAATTTTTACCACGAATGATGGCGAATCGGGATGAAATTGATTAGCTAAACACTACGTTAGATCGCAACGAATCTTTCTGAACCTAAAATGCAAGAATCGCAGTGACGCCGAATTTCGGAATTTCCGTTCTCGGGGAGTACTTTCAAATCATATAATGAACAAACGGTATTCGGGGTAAATATGGCGGACCGAAACCACCGTGTCTCAACCTCCTTCTAGGGACTTTAATCACTTATTACATTAGCGCCATCATTTTAGCCGAGGCGCGGAACTCAAATTACACTCCGAAAAAAGTGTAATTAGAAAATTTGGCAGATAAGCTACTATAATAATTGACTTGATCAACCCTCATCACACAAGTTTTACATTGGCAGTGGGTTAATATTAGTAGTCCTCGTGCTACATCTGATAAATCCCAAAATGTTGATTGAGACATAAATGGTTGGCGGAAAAGACTTTGATTTCAGACGAATCTCGCGTGATTCTGATATTGCAAAGCTGCATGCAAGAGCATGCAAGAGAGTGTGACCGGTTTTCCGAGATCGCTCGGCAGGCTCACCAGTTCGCGGGTCCACCGACAAACATGAGTCCTGCATTTCAGACTCCGGGGATCCCCTCACGGCTCAAGCGTATAGGGAGGTAGATAAGATTCACTCAAGGCGTATAAATGAAACAGGTGTTCAGCAACAGTATGATCGATCCAGTTCTTACTTTTACTTCTCTTCACATTCTCACTTTTGTGCTTCGTCCAATGGCATCCGCTTTTTTGCATAAAAATTTTCGCAATTATGATGATATGACCTTCATATGCTCATCGAGTAACCCGTTTTGTACTCGAGTTAAAGGTATGACAAGAAATTTTGTAAGCAGACTGTGATCAAGATCGTGAATAATAATGGTCAATATGTTCCAAATACATTGCTCTTTCTGTTCTAGAGCTTGCGAAAATAAATCTAGCAAAAATAAAATTCAAATGGTATCTGATCGGTTGCATGTTCCATACGAAGTCCTTATAATAAAGACACTTAGTAATGCCGATGAGGTTACATGTCGTTC
Organism: Eretmocerus hayati; assembly: GCA_029851415.1. NCBI lineage: Eukaryota > Metazoa > Arthropoda > Insecta > Hymenoptera > Aphelinidae > Eretmocerus > Eretmocerus hayati. The sequence continues at coordinate 83,576,557 of CM056744.1, read as the reverse complement.
GGGAATGACGAGCATTCTTCATTAAATTTTTGTTACATTCGGGGTGAAATTTGTTTCGTACATAAAAACTTTTTTTGAGTTTATGGACCAGCAAGGGCCTGATCATACAGACCCAAACTCCTTTTGGGAGGATAATCATTCCCCCAACCTAGGAGGACTCTAAAACCCCTCAGGTACCCGGATGCTTTGACCAAAATTCTATCAAGGGGAATAGCAAGCCCAGAACTTAGGGAGGCGATCAAATCCACAAATTAGCTGATACTCGGACTAACAATTCTGTTGGGGAAAAAACGATCCTCCAAAACCTAAGAATGTTATTAACCCCAAAAAATGCGGATGCTTGGACCAAAACTCCTGTCGGGGAAAGAATCAATCACAAAACCTAGGATGGCAATAAAACCCACCAATAATCAAATCCTCTGACCAAAAGTTCTGCCGGGGTAAGAATCAATCCCGAAACCTATAGGAGGGCAAGTAAACCCGCAAATGCTCTTGTGCTTGGACCGGAAAATTCTGTCCGGGAAAAAATCAATCTCAACAACTAAAGAGAGGGAACCAAACTCGCAAATAGCCGGATGCTCGGGTCAAAGATCTCGTCTGGGAGAAAAATCAATTCCAAATCCTATGAAGCAATGAAAGCCACAAACAACCAAATGCTCGGATCGGGAATTCCGTCGGAGGAGAAGTCAACCCCAAAATCTAGAAATGCAATCAAACCGACAAATAACTGGATGCTCAGACCGAAAATTCTGTCGGGGACATGAATTGATCGGTTAGCTGTTAAGCTGTTTTTCTACTGTTTTATGCATTTTTTTGGTCAAGATTCTGATTTTTCACTCTCTGACCAAGCAGAAAACAGAGATTTCTGCGCATGCGCGTGGTTTGCCGAATTTCTGAGTAGTGTCATTCAGAAGCTGAGGTAATTTCCTTCAAAATGACTTCTTGCAAAAGTCACTAGTTCTCAGTCAGTAACTACGTCAACTTGATTGAAAAAGGAGGATGCCCAGAGCAAGATGACCTATCTATCGTGAGCCAGAGCCTTGAGACCTTCTCTTGCATCGATTGATGTCTACAGAACCGTGTATCTTCAGTTCCAGTCGATCAAATTAAGTCCCGCAAGAGGTCATTTTGAAGGAAATTTTCTCAGCTTTCGATTGGAACTACTTTGAAATTTGGCAAACCACGCGCATGCGCAGAAATCTCTGATTTCTGACTGGTCAGCGAAAGAAAATCAGAAAATTGAACAAAAAATGCATGAAACAGTAAAAAACAAATTCGAACTAAAAAATGTATCGCAAAAATCGTGCAATTTTGCACGAGAAATCATATTTTTCTGAAAATAAAGAAAAATTGCTTTTTTCGCCGGAGTTCCTCCGCCGAGGAACTCCCATCGCTTAAATACAAAGTTTGCCCGGATGCGCATTGAAATCGTGATTTCTTACACAAATCCGGCTTCATTTTCTACACGGATATATGAGGAAATCCCAGAAACTTTTGACTTTTGCTGTCACTCTACCATCATTTGGGCTGTGTGACGTGTAATGAGGCATAACCAGTCAAATTTTCTTTGTTTGGATGTCCTGAAAATGGACTCCAAATTTGAAGTGGATTGGTGGATGTGTATAGATACTAGAGGCGCTCAAGTGCGAGAAAATAGCCGAAAATCGACAAGATGACGTGTCACTCTGCCCAACTCTCAAAATCCGTTAAACTCTCATGGTTTTAGCGTACCACAGCAGGTTCTGTGACTTTGCCGGCACGTTTCTTATGATCCAAAGTTATGATTTTTTTCTTCCAGGGAGATGTACATCGATGTACTCAGCCGTGACACGCATTGGACGGTCTGTCACTCCATTTCGATGAAAAATCATTACTCCTGTTCTTAAGCTCATACACTGTTTAGCGTATTCTAGAGGGACTCCCTGATAAACTCATTGTGTTGCGCGCACAAAAACGAAGAAATCGACCTATTGCAGGTCCACGTACATCAACGGGGAAATCAAGGAACTGCATTCAACCGGAATGGAATTAGTGCATGCCGTTCTCGGCGGTGTACAGTTGCTATAACCAACGGATGCACTCCAAAATACCGAGGAATAGTAGATAATAGTACCAGAAAACCATATCCACTTCGCTACGCTGAGACTCTAGCGAGTTTCAGACTACCATCTGTCTGAATGGGGACAATTAATTGAACATTCTATATGGACTATGTCGTCATGAAACGTTCCATAAAATCTTTCAAAAAGTTCAAAGACACTCCGGATTTGTATGAGAATGACTGAGATCGTATTGAATATTCGCATCTTCTATGTCAGTGGATGATGGGATCTGGTGGGACCGAGACTCTTCAATATTTGATGTGTTTTTGCCACCTTTCGATAGGTCACAAGCCTCCATCATTACAATTGTGCGATCCAAATTATGAACTCTAAAAGTTGAGAATCTTTGACATCCATTCGAGTATTCTATAAGAGATCCCCGGCCGGCCAACCCCGACGCTAATTTCGCACCGAATTTTTAAAAAATTCCCAAAATGTGGGACAGGACTTTGTTCTGTAAGTCGTTAAGCGAATTTTTTCAGATAATCCACATGAGAGGTTTTGTTTTCGGAGCCCTCAAAGAAGTTGTATGAAAAATTTCAGAGATGTACTCAGCGTTTTTCAGTATTTTCACTTTTAGGGGCCAAAAGTCAAAAGTTTCTGGGATTTCCTCATATACGGAATGACTGCGCAACCTTCTGATATTTCAGACGAGCTATTGTTATTCTTGAAAAATATGAGGCACCTTGAAAATTCGCACAACAAGTCTTGAATCTTTTCATGATCTTATAAATTTTTCTTGGAGATTTTCTAATGATTTTATACAATTGAATTACAGGCGATAGAGAAACAGTTGATACATTTGAATCTTGAAACTTGACATTGAATTAGGCGTTTGCAACTATTTATGCATTTTCTTAATTGACTTTTCTGAACGATATCACTGACTTTTTGTGGAAGAAGGGTCCAGTGGTAGTGCGCTCGTGCATATATCATGCGAGCACGACGGTCGCGAGCATAACAACAAAGAAGTTATATAATTGCCAGCTCTCAGACTTTAAAATAGATTCTATTGGCAAATAGATTCTACTTTTTCTGAAGGATCCCTCAGAAATTCTGCTCTAAAATCTAAGCTGTGAGCTTTCATTCTAAGGTTTTCTCCGGAAATCTGTCTGGGTAAAGATTTCAAAGGTTTGAGATAAGAGACACGAGTACTAATTCACGCGAAGAAAAAATCAGATCTAAACTTTTCGGAGGCAATTTATGTGCACTGGCTAAAAGTGCCCATAAACAACCCGATGAATGTTCCTCATAATGCACTTATTTCCTGTTCTCTTGTCTTCAACAGACCTGTTCCGCAGACAGGGGAACCCCGCTAATCTCATCTTACAAAGCTCTTGTGGAAACATCTACAGAAAATGGATATTGCTAATTTTATTATGCATAATCTTTACTCTCACCCGACTGGGATTCCTATCAAAACCTCCTGACAAGAAAATAATTGACGAGCAGGTCATACGATGTGGAGTGACCGTGGACAATAATATAACAAGCCGAGGCAATTATCTAACCGGAAAAAAATGGCTAAAACCATCAGAAAATAACTGAATTCCATCTCTACTAAATATATTCGTCAGGTATGACTTGCAGAACTATTCTAGTTGTGAGCGGTCTATTATCTGGTCAGCACCTCATCAAGATTTTGAATTTAAATATTTGAGCCCACGCCACCAATGTTCGAACTTGATTTTTTCGCATTATTGACCAAGATCTATGCGATTGAAATATGAATACATTGGAAAGTCACGACGCAATGCTAATGTACAAGAGATGGATGAATTATATCACACAATATCTCATGATTTCATGGATTATATGGTATCCTGATTACATAACAACTATTATAATTGCCCCGGCCACTTATAATCTTTCACTAAGGTACTTTTAGTCATTCTGCAACAGAGGAGAAAATGTTTTGATAGTGGAATTTTGCTGGTAAACGTATGTTCATTCTTGCTCATTTGAAGTGAGAGCAGGTAAGTAAATAGGCGGACCAATTTTATAATATTTCTGATAATAATATATCTTCCCCCAGCTCTACAGGCGTACCTTTACTAGACATCCATTCATTTTTTCAATTCTTACAAACTTGCATTAGGGATTTCTCTTTCGGTCTCTTCGAACTTATTCACGAATTCAGTTCAAATAAATTGCTTCTATTGCAGGGTCATGTCAAATACTAATATTTCAGAATTTATTGCTTTTTTCCTGCTATTTATTGGGAAATCAGAGCAACGTTTCGACCGTATCACTAACGACCCTTTTCAATGCAGAAAAAAATTCATATCGTCAAGAATACTCTCACATAACATATAATTATTAGATAAACATTATAATAAGCACGGGTCTCTAGAAGCGAGTCTGAATTCGTCTGTAGACCGCCCCGGGGATCATTGTGGGATATGTTTTTGGGGATTTCTGGAATCATACTCCATGTAGAATCGAAATCGTCACTTGGGCCTTTTTGGAAAAAGTGAGAAATGGGTGGATTTCTGACAGTTTTCATTTTTCCACCCTCGATAACTCGGAGGAACGCATTTTATCGAAAAACATGTGGAGTAACTTTTTGTGGGTCTTGAAGAGATAAACGAGAAAGTTCTCTACCCAATTTCTCGTATAAGGCCTCCGGTCTCCGTAATAAACGTATTTCCGTCCAAGATCCACATTTTTCACGCTCTCGACCCCATAAATCCAAAGGAATACATTTTATCGAACAATGTGTCCAGTAATTTTTTTAAAATCTTCAAAAGATGAACAAGAAAGGTCTCTTTATATCTTTCCATTCAAGGTCTTCTGTTTTCGTAATTGACGTAGGTATTCTCGTCCAAGACCCATTTTTTTTTTTTTTTTTTTTTTACAGTTGAAACCGACGAAAATGAAGACAACATATATTTCTTGGACGACAGTACGTCAATTACGGAAACAGGAGGTCTTACATGGAAAAATGTGTTGGCACCTTTTTAGTTAATCTTTTAAAAATCTACAAGGAGTTACTCTCTAATGTTTCGATAAAATATATCCCTTTGGTTATATGGGGTCGAGATCGTGAAAAATATGGATCTTGGACAGAAATGCGTTTATAATGGAAACTGCAGGCCTTATACGAGAAAACGTGTGGAGACCTTTTTTTTCATCTCTTCAAGATCTACAAAAAATTGCTCCACATATTTTTCAATAAAATGCGTTTCCCTTGAGGTATCGAGATTAGAAACGTAAAAGCTGTGAGAAATACACCTATCTCCGGTTTGATTCAGAAATGGCGCAAATGGCGATTTTGATTCTAGCTAAGGTATCATCCGAGGTATGATCTCAAAAGTCTCCAAAAATATATCCCACATTAATCCTGTGGGTGGTCTGAATCACGAATTTGGACTTACCTCCAGAGACCCGTGAAGATTTATCTAGAGGATTCCTAAAAATTCACATAGGAAAGTCACTTACTGTGACGTCCCGTCGCTGTTTATCGTAATTTTCGAGTCAGGATTTTATCCGTTTTCACTCCGTACGGAAAATTTTCTCAATTTCTCTATTTTTCTCTTCCATATACTCCTAAATGGCGTCCGCAATTAGTTGTATTCATGTTCATCAGTATAAGCGTGCGTTTATCTATTTGCGCTGACTTGCGGCAGGATCGCTTTCCTCGCGCGGCTGAGGGTATGAATAACCCTGTTTTTCACATTTTCGGTCCACTTTCCCCAGATTATCGCTCTTCAAAATTGTCATCGTCGCGTTAGTCCAGTCAGTCTCGGTCGTCGAGTTGTCCTCTGTAAAATCTCGTATCTTGAAATTCTGTATTCATTTCCAATCGGAATCCAAAAATCATTCGACTATCCAAGTCCTGTCAAGTCTGTCTGTGCAATTCGAAATCAGTCTGAAAATCTCTGAATCTGTGAAAATCTGAAGGTTAAGTGAATCGAAAGTCGGTGTGAAATCTGTTTTGTTGAAGTCTGTCGGAAAATCTGAATCTGTCTGAAATCAAAAATCTGTCTGGAATCTGAAATCTGTCTTAGGTAAATTATGTTGAATATTGAAAACTACTCTGCGACAAGAACTAAGCGATAAATCTATGAATCAATGGAAATCAATCTGCGAAATTGTAAGTTATCTGAATAAATTTACATTTGTTATGAACAAACGCTTTTATACTCGAAATCTATTTCTATTTAATCATCTCAGAATTTTCATTAATTAATCCGAAAATAATTCACGGTTATCGGAAATGACAAAACCATGAATCTTCTTTGAGAAGTATCGAAGTAATGTAACTAAATACTCAAATTGGTCGTAAAGTCTGAATCTAGTTCTTTAGTCATTCCTGATTTTCAGAAGGGAACTATCCAAGGATCATAAAAATAGAGACCCGAGCACACGCAAGTGCAAGAGCCAGCTCAAAGTCATCATATTGTATATATATTTATATATACACAAACAAGTCACGCTCGTAACGTCACACTTATCATCACAGGTAACTAAGAAGAATTCGGAGTCGAAGATAAAATTGAAATATTGACTTAGTTCTACTTGGTTACCTGTGATAATGAATGATCCCCCTATGTGAAATTTTAGAATTCCTCATGGTAAATCTTGCAATTGTTATCTGACGATTATGTGCTGTGAGAGTATTGTTCTCGATACTTATATTTTTTAGCTTGAGATGGGCCGTTAGTGATACGATCAAAACGTCGCTTTCCGATCTCATAAAAATATCACTGGAGTAAGAATGAATTATTATGAGCTGTTTTTATACACTTGAAGAATTCTAGAATAAAGAAAACCATAATAATACTTGAAGTTTGAGGTTTGAGCCATTGATCTGCCTTTCAAGTTGATTTATGTTTCACAATAATGCTCAAAACAGGGGAATCGCCCAAATATTCATCGTATGTAAATTATCAAGATTATTCGACGAAATGCCTCTCAGAATAGTTAAGTGGTTTCTAAATCCTGAAGCAGATTGACTTACCATAGACGATTCATTTATTATGACGTATGCATACAATAAAGTTTAACCTCGGGAAAGTGAGCTTCAGGATGAATCACGAGAATAGAAAAAAATTGGTAAAAGAAAACTTTTAAAAAACGCTTTTATTGACTTAACAACGAACAAAAACACTAACGATGCAAGATAAGGTTAGTGTACCCAACTTGCCCCCATTAAGCCATTTTCTTAATAAATTTGGCCCATCTCCATATTTTCCAACATACATTAGCTCATTTTAAAACTTGTCTTGAGACTTTCGGAACAAGTTAAAGTATGTACATTCAATTTAAACCGACTGGGGCCAAACTGTTTCCATTCTCCCAAAAGGTGGTTTTTGAGAGTTTACAAAAGTGTGTACCCAATTTGCCCCTATTAAGCCTTTTTCTTGATAACTTTGGTTTACTTCAACGATTCTCAACGTGTTTTAACTCATTTTAAAGCTTGTTCGAAGACCTTTAAAATGCACTAAACTTCGTTCAATTTGGATTAATTGGAGCCGAACTGTCTCAATTCTTCCGAAATAAATGATGGAAATCGGCGATAAAGTGTTTTCATTGCCGTGCACGCACATTTAAAGCTTTCCGGTGGTTCGAAACACTATTTCTGATCTATTTTGATGTGATAAACACGTTCTGAGTGCTGCACGCCCTATCGAGATAAACATATGGGGGCATGTTAGGTACACTCCGATGTTGGCATCCTTGTTTACAAATCGTCTCCGTGTTTTGCACATAAAAAGACTCCATATCTAAATTTTGCGATTCCGAAGAATGGATTTTGAAGTTCTTGAAACAAGGAATCGAATGCGCTAAGGTACGTTGAGATTGCTTCAACTCAAGAAATTTGGCACCGGTTTTACTGAACGCAATTCCCTCGGTGCTTTCTTAGCTAAGCAATCACGAAAAATAGAAAAATCCCATTAGATTTTCTGGAGAACGCAGGAATGATTCGGGGTCGACGCAAACTACTTACTTTCTCATATTTCAACATAACAAACGTAAAAAGAAATTGTGGGAAGGTCAACGAGCGCCCATTCCCGAGATCGGCATATGGGGCCAAGTTGGGTACAGAGGCAAGTTGGGTACACTTACCTTATTACTAGCCACATCAAATAGTTAACTATGTTTCGAAAGTATGATGAAAGTTAACTATATGATAGATTTTGGTGGTGAAAATGAAGAATGGTTGAGTAAGCACTCCGAATCACCGGTGAGAGACGTACTGATTTCGAATGATTGAAAGGAAGTACTCATCGAACTTGCAAGAAAAAACCGAATTGCAACTTTGTTTCTCGGGTCACGAACCACCAAAAAAAAAGAAAAATTGGGTTGATGCATGCGTTTCCTTGTTGTTTTATCGGTAATGAATTACACGGCCGCGCTCGCGTGTCTGCATGGGATTCAAATACTCGCGCTCTTCGAATAATGACGTTTGACATATTTCCTGATGCATCCGCGTAAACATGCTTTCTTGATAAAATACGATCTTCCCAATTAAGGTGGCGCTATATAGTACCTTAATTGTCAATGTGTGAGAGAGAGACACCAAAGTCATGTCATCTCTCTCCCTCTCACGTTACTATTCTTGGAAATGTTTACGATCACACACTGACAACCATGGCATCTGCGAGAAAGATAGAATATTAGGCAACTTATACGCTGAGTAGTCTGGCGGCTGAAGGGGTTTCTGTAGGGGTTTTGGTGTCCCCGGATAAAACAAGGTGATTTCGATGTATTTTGATCCGCTGAATCCGAATTTCGATGGTAGAATGTCGCAAAGTGATGCAAAAAAAAGTTATTAACAAATTTTTATAAACAATTGAAAATTTCTTTGAATTGACGAGAAAAAAAATTTTTTTAGGTTATTTGAATGATTCTACGTCGAAAAGGTCTCTTGACATTTTTCATAAAAATGCATAGTTTTCTCGGAAAAAATTCATGAAGTTTTGAAAAAGTCGAAATTTTCAATTTTTGAGGGCCTACAGAACAGACGTGAGATGAGATTTTTTGATGTACCAAAGCTTAAAAGTTTCGTCTATGTATCCACTTTGAGTTAAACCCATAAATACCCCGGAAAAATCTAACACGTGTTTGCCAGTTGATGGACAGTTTCCCATGTTTTCGATCCCATCAATGCGTAAATTCGAGCGGTTCACACCTCGTCGTTGGCTCGTTGGTGTTCCCACGTTACCTTAATCCATCCGGAGTCAACAATGGTTCCTTCGGACCATTTTCTACACTTGCTTACATCCCTCTGTACCGGAAAATCCCGGAAAATTTGATTTTCCAAATTTTCCGAGAATTTGATCTTTTACTAGAATAAATCACCATGCTTTTTCAACTTACACATACCACTGTTATCAATGATGAGATCACTTCAAGATATATGAAAACTTCCATCGTAATAAGATATGCACAAAATTTGATACGTTCGTAGACTTGACAACTTGCGGAGCATTCTCAATGTTCATGGGTAGTCTGCTGTGACCTCGATTTGACTTCAATCGAATCATAAGAAAAACATTCTCACGGAAAATAAATTAGACATTGACATATTGCAGATGATTCAACGATTTGCATTGAAGAAAGCATAGTCCAAGCTGAACAGTATCTCGTGAATATTTTGCAAAAATCGTCGACATGCACCTCTTTTGACGAACTCCGACTGTGGACTTACTATCATGCCAAGAACTCTTTGATTGAAGATTTACCTCCTACTAGCAAATCCATTCGTCTGCACATTTTGCGCGCGATCTACATCGTATATACTCAGACTCAGTGTTTAAATTCAAATGCCAGACAACTCAACCCTCTCAAATTTGGATATACAAAGGTAGATAATTTTATCATACCTGAAAAGGTCGAGATCCTGATACCACCTGCAAATGAGCTAGTTCCCAGTTGTCAAGGGCACAGAGCGTGTGTAAAGTCGACATGTGTCTGTGTTGCCTCGAAAATCGCGTGCTGCTCGTTCTGTTTTTGCCACCGAGGTACGTCATGTAAAAATAAGACGAGCCCAAATGCATCAAACTTGGAATCGTAATGGAAGTTATTGCGTTAACAAGAACTGAATTTCTGAATGATCTCACTAGCATGATCAACAACACGCTGTTGGAATACGAGTTTTGACACCTCCCACCCTCTACTAATACATCACATTCATCATGTATTATGTTATTGACACATCATTGGAAAATCACACGTATCAAATTTTGTGCATATCTTATTACAATAGAAGTTTTCATATATCTTGAAGTGATCTCATCATTGATAACAGTGGTATGTGTAAGTTGAAAAAGCATGGTGATTTATTCTAGTTAAAGATCAAATTCTCGGAAAATTTGGAAAATCAAATTTTCCGGGATTTTCCGGTACAGAGGGATGTTAGCAAGTGTAGAAAATGGTCCGAAGGAACCATTGTTGACTCCCGATGGATTAAGGTAACGTGGGAACACCAACGAGCCAACGACGAGGTGTGAACCGCTCGAATTTACGCATTGATGGGATCGAAAACATGGGAAACTGTCCGTCAACTGGCAAAGACGTGTTAGATTTTTCCGGGGTTTTTATTGGTTTAACTCAAAGTGGATACATAGACGAAACTTTTAAGCTTTGGTACATCAAAAAATCTCATCTCACGTCTGTCCTGTAGGCCCTCAAAAATTGAAAATTTCGACTTTTTCAAAACTTCATGAATTTTTTCCGGGAAAACTATGCATTTTCATGAAAAATGTCAAGAAACCTTTTCGACGTAGAATCATTCAAATAACCTAAAAAAATTTTATTCTCGTCAATTCAAAGAAATTTTCAATTGTTTATAAAAATTTGTTAATAACTTTTTTTTGCATCACTTTGCGACATTCTACCATCGAAATTCGGATTCAGCGGATCAAAATACATCGAAATCACCTTGTTTTATCCGGGGACACCGAAACCCCTACAGAAACCCCTTCAGCCGCCAGACTAGAGTAAAAAAAGACCATCGGGAGACAAGCACAAAGTATCGGACCACACCCTTCCGTTTACTTTACACACTCTTTTGAGCAATGTTGTTTGGCCCTAACGCGTACGAGCAAACGACGTATATCTCGTGGGAGGAGCTAACAAAAAATTGTGATTCGTGATTGGACAGAAATTTAGTTCCCCTATATGAAAAGGATCACTAGTCTGGCTGTGATGAACTAGTGCTCGTCGAAGTGTAATAAAAGCGTTCAATAAAAAGAACTCCAAGTTAGTGCTTAACACTTCCGTCCTAACTCAAGTCTCACACGAAAATACATAACATAATGTGAACAGTACCACATAACATGAATAAGTAATCAAAATCAACATTCATATTTCGTCGGAATAAGACTCTTTTTTGTTTTTATTTAAAAATGAGACTCTTTTCATAAATCCCTCGTGTTTCTGTTCAACAATAACGGCCTACTTCAAGGGTCGTTAATGAAATAAAATCGATGTGAAATCTCTATGATGGATTTTTAAATGATATTATGAATTGCTTTATAAAAGGTTTGTAACTTGATAAAAAAGACATTGATTTGAAAATCGGCTTCCAGTATATATCACTTGTGTCATTCTGTTGAGTATCATCTGCTGATGCCAAAAATTTTTTGGTTCGATCAATCTTAGCGTATTTCAGCGAATTCGATTTCTCCTTTCAAGACCTTCATAATCCGTTCCTCAAATATGCCAAACTCGGATTTGAAACGACTTTATAATTATAAGTAAAATATGGAAATCTTCCGCAGGAATCGAGGCCAAAATTGGTGTATATCCGATACTAGATCCGATACTAGATACTAGACCAATTGCTCAACTACCCGAACTTTCCAAAGTTCTTGAGCGCCTGGTTCACAATCAACTGTCCGTCTTTCTTGAGTCAAATTCACTTCTTTATGAAAAGCAAGCAGCATACAAACCAGGACATAGCACGCAAACAGCTCTTTTACGTGTTTTAGACGACGTAAGAAAAGCAATCGAAGAGCGTAAAATTACTATATTGGTACTATTCGATTTCTCAAAAGCTTTCGATTCCATTCCACATATACGTTTACTCAGAAAACTGAGAAATCTTAAAGTGTCCAATGGCGTGCTCCGTTGGTTTTATTCGTACCTAGCAGATAGACTGCAAGCAGTGATTGCTGGTGGAGGAAAGATCTCTGACTTTCTGAGAGCTACATCAGGTGTGCCACAAGGCAGCATCCTGGGTCCACTTTTGTTTGCGATCTATATCAATGACATGCCTAGAGTATTAAAATATACATTGTGTATACTATTTGCCGATGACTCACAAATATACTTGCACTGCCAACTCAATGAGCTACTGGATAGTCTATCGAAAATGAATCAGGATGCACAAAGTATCGCAGATTGGGCTTGTCAAAATGAACTAGCATTAAACGAAGCTAAATCGAAAGTCATGATCCTTGGATCAAGAGAAATGATCAGTCGTATCGACTTCAATGCAATACCGAAAATAATTGTGAATGGAGTGATACTCGAATATGTTTTTGAAGCTCGCAATTTGGGGATAAGACTCGATCAAAGCCTGACCTGGGAAAACCATACCAAGGCAGTCGTTTCCAAGATTTATAGTAGCTTGCACTCACTCAAGTTCTACAAGCATGCTCTCTCGCAGTCACTGCGACGTGAACTGGTGCAATCATTAATCTTCCCGCATATAGACTATGCTTCAGTTGTATATCACAGCTTGAGCGAAACAAAGAATTCTATGCTACAAGTTGCCCAAAATGCATGCGTACGTTTTGTTCTAGGTAACTTGGGGCGTGAATCTCATGTCACCCCCCATAGAATTTCTCTGAATTGGATGTCAGTTAGTAGGAGAAGAGAATATCTCACTTGTAACTTAGCCTATAAAGTAATTTCAACAGGCACACCAAACTATCTGGCTGATAATTTTGTTCGGCTAGGAGTTGATACCTTTCTTAGGAGATCTGAAAGAAACCCCAAAGAAGTGCTTATTTACGCTAAAGCAAACTCAAATGCCTGGACAAAGTCGTTCCAAATAAACGCGTCAATTCTCCTAAACTCCTTGGGAGTTTCTGTTTTTGATCGTGATCAAATTGAGCCAATGAAGGAGTTCTTCAGAGAGGAACTATTCAAACGTGACATAAATGATTGGAATTCGCGAATCGTGAACGAAAATCTCTCGTGTTCATTAGTTGAACTGAACTAACCATCGAAAAATCATCAACACCTTTTTCATATTTTTGTCGCTTCTCAATTTCTTTGTTACCCTATTCTACACTGATCTTGCTAGACGTCTGAACTTCGAAAATAACGCTCGTGAAAGTCGACATGCCTACACTACACACTACATAACTATTCGCATTGCAATTGTATTTCGACTAGTATTATGATTAAGTAAAAATTTGAATTGTTCTATTGTTACTACGTTACTAGATTAGTCTAAAATGAATTCTTTTGAGATGGTTTCTGCGGACCAAAGTTTATCTTTAATTCAAAGTGTAACCATTATCACTTAATTTTAAGCATTTTTTCCTTCTTGTATATCCTATGTAATCACTATATCACACCAGACGGGGTCCTACCCCAAGGTGGAATAAAGAACTATCTATCTATCTATCTATCTATATCCAACATGCCCCCATGTGGTCATGTCGAAAGAGAATGAAGTCTCATTATAGTTTCACGCCGGTATAAAAATTTTTATGCACTCTAACAACGATTTTCCAACGTTCTTGGAGGGAAAATGTAAACAATTCAACTCCAGTTGACCAGAATCAGACGTACTTCATCTCATTTCGGAGGTCTTGCAACAAACTTCAGAATAAGCTAATGTATATTGAGAAATGTTGAAGTAGATCAGAGTTATTGAGGGAATGGCTTATGAGAGCACGTTAGGTATACCCTTTCGCAAACTCGCAAAAATTATTTCTTGGGAAAATTTCGATGCTCAGTTCTCGTTGGTACTACGCATCGATATAAAAATGAACATGGAAAATGTTCTAAAACTCATCCACAATAACACCAGTTTACGATATTTCAACGTTTTATTGAACTGCAAAAGCATTTTTGAGTCCCAAAACTTGTCGGGAACATTTACTAGCGAAACGAGCGGTAGCGAGAGAGGCAACTGCAGAGAAATCAAAACAAAGTCTCGGTCGCTAGCAGCCATCTAAAAGCATAGGCGCTAATGTCAAGGAATTTGCCTTGATTTCTCGCATGCCGCTAGTCCAGGAATTAGGATCAAGGATCCCCTATAACTGGACTCATCATGCAAAAATTTATCTCAGAAGAACTCATGCAAGTTTGCTGAGTATATATATTTACCAATTAAGGTGAGGCCGTAGTCCGCTGAATAGACGTAAATCCGTTCGGAGGATAAGTCGAATTTTACTTGACCAAATGACTTGAAATTTTACATACATCTACTAAGTGACAAAGATAAGTTGGCGGATTTTTTTTTGCATTACGGAATGGTTGAAAATGATTTGAAACTTGTGCGGCAAGCATATTTCTAACGTAAAAATTCCTCAGGAATCGATTGCCGAAGTCAGAATTGCGATATCTCTTTTGAGTTCTGATTTATGAATGAATTTTCGTAAGCATGTCATTTCTATTCCAGCAAATATCGATCGGAGTGAAATTTCAACATGTGCATTGGAAAGATCGTGGCATTTTGAGTCGGAAATGCTTCTTTCCGGGTCCTATTTGTTGCAGTATCTCCTCTAAAACTATCGAAAAGAGAATTGTATGTGCAAATCGTAACGTTTTTTTGTAACGCCTGTAACGCTATTGTTGTTGTATTTACATCTGCTGCTAGTCTGCTGCTGGCAATCAAAAAACTTCGTGTATGCTGTGAGCGTTCATTTTGAGCGACCATTGACGAGAAGAAGTAATTACTTTCATATCATGAGAGATAATGCAGATTTTTCAACAATTCCATCCATGTTTAATCAGTGTAATTGCCTGCCGTCTGTGTGATGTGAGTGAATCATGAGAGTTTGTGTCGCTACAGCCACGTGCAGTTTGCCTTAACCTCACAGCGACGCACACGCGTCTGGGGCCTGTATTCTGAATTCTGATTGATTTTTGAATGCTGATTGATCATTTTCGAGAGCCATTTGATGCGATCGAGTCCAACTCATTCACAAAAGGAGTAGAATTGTTTAATTTCTCTACTCGTCTTCAGGTTTTAACGGTTGTCATCAAATTATTCTGCCAATCGATCCTGGAGAAGGTCTCGAGTATCGATTACAAGGATAATTTCATTATGAAAGAAGTAGGAATTTTGAATACATCGATTTTAAATTTTTGAAGTATTTTCAATCTAATCGATTTGCCCATTAAAGTTTTCACATCATAGGCATCGGAATAAGGTTATTCGATGATTGAAAGAATTCAGAAGCTCTTCTGAGAATTTTGAGAGCCAAATATCACGATCATGCTCACTCTTTTTTGAAGAAGAATACGACTCCCAAGGCTATCTGTACACATTTTTTGAAGAATTTTCTGCACAATCGATCTGCCTTTTGAAGTTTAATATTATAGGATCCAGATCAGGATCTTTTGATGATCAAAAGGATGAAAAGAAATGTCTATGAATATTGAGAGCCGATTGAGCTCAACTTATTCTTGAAAGGAATACAAGTTTCGTAGCCATCGGTATAAAATTTTTGGAGAATCTTCAATTTAATAGATTTTTCCATTTGAGGCGATGCGATCGCCATGCAAGCTGATTTTTGTTCACAAAAATTCCAAAATCTTCCCCAATTTGGGCTAAACGGCGAGTTATCCAGGTTTTGTAATCATCTAACTTGGCCTGGATAACTCTTCATTTAGCCAAAATTGAAAAAGATTTTGAGATTTTTGTGGACGAAAATGTGCCAATTTGTAAGTCAGGAAGTATCCGCGGGCAAGCTATTCTCGTTCATCACCCATAGTCTTGGGATATGCGAGGAGTGGCGAATTATTCACGGCAATACAGATGATGATACGTAATGAACAACTTGTCTCAAACATCATATCATTAAAATTTCGAGTAACGTCTAAAAGAAATATAACACCCGAGTTGCACGGCGACCGCATCACCTCAAGTTCAATCTCGTTGGCATCAGAATAAGGCATTCCAATCATCAAAAGGATAACAAAAACCGTCTATGGATCTTGAGAGATATTCGATGCGATCGAGTGCATGTTCCCTCAAGGAAAATTCGAGTTTCGAGGCCTTCTGTGTAAAATTTTTCGAAGCTCTTTCGATTGAATAAATTTTTCGATCCGCCTATCATCACTCACGTATCGGGGGAAGGAACTACAATAATTGAAAATGATTAATTTTGACTTGAAAATAAAATTCTGGAAATACTACTTGGGTCGTGCACAATCCCGCTGTCATGCAGCATTTTTGAAAAAAAAAAAACGTCCTCAGCAGTGAAATGTAACGGTCTTCGGCCCGGGTTCTTGATGTTTTCGGGGACGACCAAGAGATGTTAGGGTACAGATGGCTTTTGAGACGGAAAAGTTGAAACTTTCTGTCGAGACATGCAGCATGTGGCCTATAGGACTGTCGCGCGGGTTAGCAGGTCGCGGAGGTGGTACCACTGCATTATAGCTCACTAAACCTCGTCTGCTTGCGCAAGTTGACTGAAATTTGGATTTTTCGCGCAGGCGTAAGAATGCCAATTCTCGGCGGGTGTCGATGTGGTCCTCTATCGGTCCTCGGCGAGTGTCGATCTGGTTCCGTACCGTTCCTCAGCGAGTGACGATCTGGCCCCGTACGGGTCCTCTCTGAGTGTCGTTGAGGTCCCATACCGGTCCTCGGCGAGTGTCAATGTGGTCCTGTACCAGTCCTCGGCGAGTGTCGATCTGGTCTCGTGCCGGTCCCTCGTACCGGAACTCGGCGAATGTCGATGTGGTCTCGTACCGATCCTCGGCGAGTGTCGAGCTGGTCTTGTACCGGTTCTCGGCGAGTGTCTATGGGGTCCCATACCGGTTATCAGGGAGTGTTGATGGGGTCCTCTAACGGTCCTCGTCGAGTATTGATGTGGCCCCATTCCGGATCATCGGCGAGTGTCGATGTGGTCCTGTCCCGGTCCTAAGCGAGTGTCGATCTGGTCTGGTACCGGCCCTCGGCGAGTTTCTATCTAGTCCCGTACCGGTCACCGGCGAGTGTCGATGTGGTCCTGTACCGGTTCTCGGCGAGTGTCGATGGGGTCCCGTACCGTTCCTCGGCGAGTGGCGATGGGGTCCTGTACCGGTCATCGGTGAGTGTCGATGAGGTCCTCTAATGGTCCTCGTCGAGTATCGCTGTGGTCCCATTTCGCATCCTCGGCGAGTAGCGATCTGGTCTCGTGCCGGTCCTCGGCGCGTGTCGATCTAGTCCCGTACCGGTCATCGGCGAGTGTCAATGTGGTCCTGTACCGGTTCTTGGCGAGTGTCGATCTAGTCTCGTACCGGTACTCGGCGAATGTCGGTACAGAATCAAAATTAGACTGTTTGAGTACCGGTACAGGACGAGATTGATACTCGCCGATGACCGGTATAGGACCCCATCGACACTCGCCGAGGACCGGTATGGGATCCCATCGACACTCGCCGAGAACCGGTACGAGACCAGATCGACACTCGCCGAGGACTGGTACAGGACCACATTGACACTCGCCGAGGACCGGTATGGGACCTCAACGACACTCAGAGAGGACCCGTACGGGGCCAGATCGTCACTCGCTGAGGAACGGTACGGAACCAGATCGACACTCGCCGAGGACCGATAGAGGACCACATCGACACCCGCCGAGAATCGTCATTCTTACGCCTGCGCGAAAAATCCGAATTTCAGTCAACTTGCGCAAGCAGACGCGGTTGAGTGAGGTATAATGCGGTGGTACCACCTCCGCAACCTCCTAAACTGCGCGACAGTCCTATAGGCCACATGCTGCATGTCCCGATAGAAAGTTTTAAATTTTCCATCACAAAAGCCATCTTTACCCGAACATCTCTCGGTCGTCCCCGAAAACAACAAGAACCCGGGCCGAAGACGGTTACATTTCACTCTTTGGGACGTTTTTTTCCAAAAATGCTGCACGAAACCAGGCTTGTGCACGAACCAAGTAGTATTCCCAGGATTTCGTTTTCAAGTCCAAATTAGACTAAACCACAAGATAAACTGGAAAATATAAGATTCTGGCAAAATATCTCTTTAATCACGTATTTGAGACTCAGCTTACGACTTAGCCTCATTTTTACTCTTTCTTTCACTCTCTTTCTTTCTTTTGTTGATGAATTTTGAGAGTCATTTCATTTTATCGAGCTCGACTCACCCTTGAAAAAATATGAGTTTCGAGGCCATACCTTCAAAATTTCCATACAGTTCGCAATCTAATTGATTTGCTCATCGGAGATCCATATCACGACCATCTGAATGAGGTATTTTGGTTCTCCAAACGATAAAAACAATCGTCTATGAATTTTGAGGCCCATTTGATGCAATCGAGTCTATCTCATTCTCAGAAGAAGGACAATTTTTGAGGCAATCAGTTTAGATTTTTCAAAGGATTTTCAGTTAGGACGATTTGCTTGATTGACAACTGCTATCAGAGACTCCTGGCGGACATAATTCGACGGTCGAAAGGGTAAAACAAGATGTCTATGAATTCTTGAGAGCCAAATCACGCGATAAATCATATCCTTCATTGATGAAAAATATATCGAGGCCAATGTTCCATAATTTCCGAACCATCTTCGATTCAATCGACTCGCCTTATAGGATTTCTATATCATAGACATCATGATCGGGTATATCAATGACCAAGAGAATGAAGAAACGTAAATTTTGAGAGCTGAATGATGCGATGGAGTTCATTCTTCTTTGAAAAAGTCTACGAGTTTCAAGGCCACTGTCTTGCAGTTTCTAAAGAAATTTTAGTCTAATTGATTTGCCTGTTGAAATTCAATATCGTATACATTCATTACTATGGGCATCAAAATGAAGTATTTTGATGATCAAAAAAATGAACAACACCATCCATGGATTTTGAGAGCCATTGGTTGTGATCGAGCTCAACTTATTCTCCAAGGAGATCCGAGATCGAGGCCATCGGTTTGAAATTTCCAAAGGGATTTTAATCAGACTTCCGGATTAACAACTGATATAATAGCCATCAGGATAAGGTGTTTTGAAGATTAAAATAATGAAGAAGAAGTGCCAATGAATTCTGAAAGCTAAATTATCCGATGCATCTCGTTTCTTTTTCATGAAAAATATGAGTTCCGAGGCCAACTTTTCACAAGTTTCGATTACTTTTCAGCTCAATCGATTTGACTTATCAGAATTCAATATCATAGGCTCCAAGATGAGGTATTTCGACAATCAAAAGGATAAAAATACCGTCTATGAATTTTAAGAATCGTGTGACGCTATTGAACTCAGCTCATTATCAAGAGAAATACGAGTTTCGAGGCCATCGGATAGAAATTATTGAAAAATTTTCAATCCAGTCGATTTGCCCATTGGAGTTGAATATCATAGGCGCCAGAACCAGGCATTTCGATGATAAAAAGGATTAAAAAATCGGCTAAGAATTTTGAGAGCCTTTTGATGCAGGCGACCTCAACTCATCCTCAGAAGAGATAAGAGTTTTGTGGACATGATTTTGCGATTTTTGACGTAAATCCAATCGAATTGATTTGCCTCATTGACGTTTGACTACATATTATGCAGCAAATTGAGGTATTCCAAAGATTAATCAGAATTCAGAATACAGGCTCCCAGCCCAGACACCTGTACGTCACTGTGAGGTTAAGGCAAACTGCACGTGGCTGTAGCGACACAAACTTTCATGTATCACTCACATCACATAGACGGCAGACAATTATACTGATTAATCATAGATGTAATTGCTTCTTCTCGTCAACGGTCACTCAAAAATGAACGCTCACAGCAAACATGAAGATTCTTGATTGCCAGCAGCAGACTATAGCAGCAGACGCACGCCGATGCAAAAATAACAACAATAGCGTTACAGGCGTTACAAAAAACGTTACGATTTGCACATAAGATTCTCTTTTCGATAATTTTAGAGGAGATAATGCAACAAATAGGACCCGGAAAGAAGCATTTCCGACTCAAAATGCCACGATCTTTCCAATGCACATGTTGAAATTTCGTTCCGATCGATATTTGCTGAAATAGAAATGACATGCTTACGAAAATTCGTTCATAAATCAGAACTCAAAAGAGATATCGCAATTCTGACTTTGGCAATCGATTTCTGAGGAATTTTTACGTTAGAAATATGCTTGCCGCACAAGTTTCAAATCATTTTCAACCATTCCGTAATGCAAAAAAAAATCCGCCAACTTATCTTTGTCACTTAGTATAGAATGCATGTCTCAACCGCGCTACGAAGCCAAATATGTCAATCTCACTGAAAAAAAAGTGTCCAGATGAGGTTTACTCGAGATGTCGTAGCTTGCCGCTCTCTAGCAGACGACGTTTGTGTACATCTCGTTTGGATACTTTTTTGAGTGAAATTGACATATTTGGCTTCGTAGCGCGATTGAGACATGCATTCTATAGATGTATGTAAAATTTCAAGTCATTTGGTCGAGTAAAATTTGACTTATCCTCCGAACGGATTCAGGGCTACATTCAATATGGCGGAGGACTACGGCCTCTCGGCCTGGCCTTAAGGGGGTTCGATAGCGACTCGTGAGTCAAGGTGAAAACCGATAGTAGCAATAAACCCAAAAATCAATATTCGCATTCCTGACTGCTTTAATTTCTATCTGTAAATTCAAATTATAAATTTAGATGAGGCCAGAAATAGTTTTCACAATGATAGAGTCCGTGAAATCATAATTTATAATTTCTGGTGCATCGCTTGACTACCGTAACCTCGCTGCAACGAGCACGGGAATTACATGTATAACCTCAGCGTCATCAGTTTGTATTCAAAATCTCTCTTCAAAATGTCCGTCAACCCCTTATTTTTATCGATTCATAAGAAAGTATGGAATCACAGTTTACTACACCTAGTTTTTCATCATTGTGGCCGATAAATACAGAAAGATATCGTCTCACTTCCTGACGGAAAATTTGATACGCCCGTAAGACGTGGGTTGAACATCCAATTTTCAAATAAGTTTCTCTCAAAAATGTCATCGTCAACCCATATTTTTCTCAACGGAAATCGATTCAGGGGCTCTCAATCTACAAATTTTATCAATCCCATTTGCCTGGCCGAAAAAGTCAGTAACTATCGAACCCCCTTAAACGTATACTCATCAAGTTATCAAGTTATCAAGGAAGATTAATGATATAATATGGCAAAACCAACACTTCTAAAAAATGGGACGTTATACACGGGAACAACCATTTTACTCGCCATTTCGACGGATGAACCGCTACGATTTGGGTCAATAAACATTTGAATTACATTGAAGTACCCAAAAAACACCCCGGACGTTGACTTTGGATACATTTCCTTGATACCTTGAAGCGAGGTGTGCCTTGCGTCGCAGGTCTTGAGAGTCGTCATTGTGCTCCTGAAGCGTCAAGTTATTCAAAGTCTACGTTAAACCCAGATCAGAGGGGGAGGTGATTGGCCAAACTTCTGAGTTACGTCTGAGGGTTCCCTTGCGAGTTTCGGCTCGCATCGAATTATTCATTGGATCGAGTTCGCCCTCGAAAGGTGCCGCGTTGCCGCAACGTGCAAGCGGAAGATCCGCCCTGCGATGTGGTCGCGCTAAACTTCTGAATTTCGAATTTCGCAGAACTGGTTGGCGAACAAGTGACAGTAGAGTTTGACCTAAAATTAGCGGTGAGCTCCGCTTGGTGTCTCGTCGGTCACCACTCTTTTTTCCACCACAAGACTCACTCACGTGCTTCAGAAACGAATACGCGATATTTTTGCATTCGCTGAATATTCAATCATGCCTTCACAGCGCTCTCAACCTTCCCTGAGTTTCAAATTCTCCCGCACTGAAAGCTGCGCATGGCTCTCGATTTTCTTGCTCAGTCGCCTGATCTCTCTTTACTTAGTCCGCCGATTATATTAGATTCACTATGAACCATTCTATTCGAGTCGTCAAGCGTGGCCTAATGCGTAATTTAAGCAAGTTTTTATGTTCCATCGTTTGGCCAACGACAGATGGATTTGAAGATAGTTTGAAACGAAAACTGAAGAAATTTCCTCCAATACGGCTATTTGCAAAGCTCAATTCTATCCATTCCAACCACGGCATTATAGATTTCAAACATCGAGAAAATTCAAACCGAGAACAGGCTGGATGCAAGAAAACGACTCGAGGCTCCAATGCAGTCATGAGACAGGTTATTTAGGGTCATCCTCATTTTATTCATATTATAATAATTAAGTACCCAGCCAAAATTTGTCCGTCCACATGCCGCACATCGGGTCGCCTTTTCGGAAGGGGTGAAGTGTAATGGGTGGGTGGATGGTTGGGTAGGGTGGTGGGTGGGTGAGTCGATGGATGGATGGATGGAATCGCTATGAGGTATGAGGCACAAACTATGGAGAATGAGGTATAAACACCTATGAAGAACGATCATGAGTTATGAGGAACCGAGTTATGAGAGACTCGAATTATGGGGAACTCGAGTTATGAGGAGCTTCAGTTATGAGGAACTTGAGTTATGAGGAACTCGAGTTATGAGGAACTCGAGTCATGAGGAACTCGAGTTATGAAGAACTCGAATCATGAGGAACTCGAATCATGAGGAACTCGAATCATGGCGAGCTCGAGTTATGAGGAACTCGGGTCATGAGGAACCCGAGTTATGAGGAACGAGTTTTGCGTAGTCTGTGATGAGGAATAAATTATCAGAAATGAGGCATGGTCATGGGAATAGAAGTCCTGGAATTAAGTCTAATTACGTGTACCTAGGCCTCATCCGGTGTAGTTTGCTCTAGTTTGGTCCGGTTGGGTTTTATTCGGTGATTGGGTGGCCGTATGGGTCATGGGCAGGTTGGTGATTCCGTGGGTGATGGGTCGATGAGTGGGTCTGTGATCGGGTGGTCGTATGGATCATTGGTATGTGGAACAGTGGCCGTGTGGGACACGGGTTGGTGAATTGGTGGGAATGTGTAATGAGGAATTGAGTCGTGAGGAATTGAGTTATGAAGAGTAACAGCAGATTGTTCGATTCGGAGTTACGTGAAAGATTGTTCGATTCATTCACTGGTTACGTCGTGTGTTATTTTGGATACTCTATTAGGCATTCCAATGTAATTGCATCATCGAATTATTTTTTTTCCAATAATTAAGCGTCAGTCTAAATTTTGTTCGTCCGGATCCCTCGTATCTGGTTGCCTATGTGGAAGGACTGAAATATCATGGGTGGGTGGATGAGTGGGTAGATGGGTGGGTGTGTCCGTGGTCGGGTGGCCGTATGGGTCATGGGTATGTTGGTGAGTGATGGGTTATGGATTATGGCAATGGTACAGAGAAGTAGCGTGGAGGCACAAAAATAACGTAAATTTTTTGCGAAACTTATATCGATTTGAGCTAACCAGGGGTGCACGAGATGTAGGTCTCTGGTTTTGGTGAACAGTCTCATCCAACCCCCAAAGACGATATCTGAAGGTGTACAGTTGGATGCTCAAGGGCTTTAGAGTTACAGACTTTGGTAATGCCCACAAGGGCTCATGCTAAGAAAACATAGTGGAAATAGGTCATTCATTGATGACATGTTTCGAGCTCTACAATATAAGTATTCTCAAAGTCAAATATCTTTAAATGTCAGATTCTATTGGCTTGTAATGGTTCGTGCGTTCTTTATTGATTGATATTACATGCAATGTGTGCGCATTCATTGCTTCTGTAAAGTGTAGCTGTTTTATACAGGGAACTGACTGATTTCTGGCAACGCTGGTGATGGAATGAGACGAAAGAATAGGATGTTGGCATACTTGAAATTCTCATTTGGTAACTTCAAGAAGTAAGCACCCAGTTATTGCTTGCAACGCTTTGCAACAATTTCGTTAGGTTTACTATCAGAATATTTTACTTCAATGAATGTCAAAGAGAGATTACTACATAAAATCACCAAACCACAACACTTATATTTAGAACAAAATTAAGTCAAAACTTGCAAAGTTATACTAGGCAGTCTAGATTTAATTTGTTCAATCCGGTATAACAAGTGGTTGTATAAGGGTGGTGGGTAGGGGGGGGGGTGCATGGATGAATGAATGGGTGGATTAATGAGTGGATGGATGGTTGGGGATGATAATGGGGACGGGGATCGGGGTGGGAAGTACCGGGCTGAAATGGTATAGTCCGGTCTGGTTTGGTCCAGATTGGCGTTATTGAGTCAAATTCGGTCTAACTTATTCTCATGCGGTCTATTCCTTTCTGATTAGGTTAGGTTTAGTCTTATTCGGTCGACTTCGGTCTAAGTGAGTCTAGCTCGGTCTAGCTCGGTCTGGTTCGGGGTAATTAGGTCTCGTTCGGTCTAGTTCTGTTAAATTAGGTCTAGTTCGAATTAAAGAAGTATATTTTATCGGTCTTTGCGAGTTAAAGTCAGCTGGTACTGCTGAAATTTTTGGCATCAATCGAGAATGGATTTCTTTCCACTCTCGATCAATTTCAGAAATACCAGCTGACTTTAACTCGCAAAGACCGATCAAATATACTTCCATAATTTGAAATTCCCGCGAGTGATAAATACGATATCCGATCATATCGATCAAGTGTCAAAATTAATTTTATATAATATATATATATATATATATATATATATATATATATATATATATATATATATATATATATATATGTCGCAGGCAAAGTGATCAATTCGCCAATGTATACAGTCGCTAGCGGATGTATACATTACCTAGGCACTGTATACAGCCGCAGTCAAAGTGTTCAAGAATCGCTGCTGCAGCGCCGGCGAATAGTTTGCCTAGGTAATGTATACTTTGACTAGCGACTGTATACACTGCCATAGACCGACTCGGCAAAGTATTCACCGATGGCACGGGCAACGGCTTCACCTATATAACAGGTAAATGATGGACATTCGATTCTCATATATTGGCGTACGTGAATGCACCAATATGTAAGTTCCAATGCTTATTTGAAAATTCATGCCTGAATGGTCCCAAACTATTAATGTAAACCATGCATTCAATTGATATTGAGACTATGGTAAATGATAGAGGATAGAAATATGAAATTGAATCCAATCAAGACCCGAATCACAAAGTCCTTTGATAAGGATTGAATAGCACTTTCATTGAGAAAACAAACACTTATGACTTCTAATTTGTTTGGTACTCAAAAGATTAGCTTGTCACTCATTTCGAACGCATCGTAGGCCTTCAAAATTGCTAACATCGTGTCCAGCAGATCAGAATATGTGGAAAATCATGTATCCGATGCGCCCTTGGCCCGCTACAACGATAAGTCACCATATTCTCGCATCTACAGAATTGGCAAAAAACGCGACAATAGCTATTTGAAGGTGAATTAGTTTCTCGTGATTGAAAAAATTTTCCCGTGTATAGGATCAAAGCAGAGGTCGGATCCGGCTTCTACGTCAAAAAACACACAAAAAATTATCGCCCGACGAACGCACTACTTCTGACCCAAAATTTCTTGGCCAGCCAAATTTCTTTTCAAATACGCATTGGAACTTATTCATTGGTGCATTCACGTATGCCAATATAGAGAATCAAATGTCCATCATTGACCTGTAATAATTGGCGAAGCCGTTGCCCCCGCCATCGGTGAACACTTTGCCGAGTCGGACTATGGCAGTGTATACAGTCGCTAGTCAAAGTATACATTACCTAGGCAAACTATTCGCCGGCGCTGCAGCAGCGATTCTTGAACACTTTGACTGCCGCTGTATACAGTGCCTAGGTAATGTATACATCCGCTAGCGACTGTATACATTGGCGAATTGATCACTTTGCCTGCGACATATATATATCTCCGGAAGAAGGCCGAAGACCTGCCAAAAGTAAAAATGGTGAGAAATCAAATAGAAATAGAGGGTTAAAATCACTTTTCTCGCAAGCGCTTAACGAAGATGAACTTTCGTATATAAGGACGTTCTAACCATCGAACATTCGGCCACTTGAGCCGCGTGTCAGTGGTAAACTCTCATCGCTCTTCCACCACTTTGAAAAGCTCGAGCAATGAGAGAAGGTCTAATTCGGTCTATTTCAGTCTAGTATTGTCAAATACGGTGTAGTTCCGTCCAATTCGGTCTACTTTTATCTAGGTCGGTCTGATTTGGTCCTTTTCGATCTAGCTCGGTGTAGTTGGGTCTAGATCGGGCCAATTCGATCTATATCGGTTCAGTTCGGTCTAATTAAGTCTAGCTCGGTCTAGTTTGGGGTGATTAAGTCTCGTTCGGCCTACTCCGGTCTGATTCGGTTTGGTTTGGTCCAATCAGGTTGGTCTAGTTCGGTCTAGTTTGGCCTAATTTGTTCTAGTTTGTAGTTGCTCTTATATGCACCAAGTCCGGAAATCAACGGTCAACTTATGCACACTGCACAATGAATTGAACTGACATCGCTTTGATTAACCCTTTACATTCACGCCATGTAACGGAAGTTTTTCAGCCTAATCGATTTATCAAAGATATATCAGCTCAGCTAATTGAAAAGAAACTATGCAATTCCGCAATATTCATTGTTGCTTACTTGAAGTTATATCTCCACAATTAGCCAGTATAATTTGATATAATACCAATTTTGCGAACTATTTTAAAACTTTTTTTAGACACCTTGAATTGATCAGCAATCATTATTTTACAACTATTCTTATTGAACTATAGAAGCATTTCTGGTGCCTATGACTTATCAAGAACATTTACAAGCCGAACGAGCGGTAGCGAGTAAGGCAAAAACGCTAGTTGCTATAGTAAGGAAATAGAGACGTGAGATTGAGATCTGCAAGTGGTCTTCTTTAAGGTTTCCTCAGTTTTTGTATCAAACAACCAACTTTCAGATTTGCACATTGCACACTCCGCACTTTCGCAGAATTGCGTGAATGCACGAAAAATACTCTTTTTTGATTAGTCAGGCTATAAAAAAACGAAAATTGCCAAAAATCGCATACAACAGCAATATTACAACTCTAAGCCAATTTTTGTGAATATCATGCAATTTGCACGAGGAGTCGTGATTTAGAAGAATCTACCAAGATCATTTTCCGAGATGTTCAAACATGCCCGATTTTTTCGGATTCTGTCTAATAAGGACCTGAGACGGATGAGAGGAATGTTTCAAGAACGTTTTCCTTCGGCTATCTCATGCAAAACCTTCATGTAGCGTAAACTACGTTCAATCCTTGAGAGCCAAAGTTGAGATACATGCAATTTACTAAAAGATGACAATTTTTATGGTTTGGTGGATGAGAAATAAGGAAAGGTGGGAACAGCTCCCAAGCTGCCCCCAATTTTTTTTTTTTTTTGGTTCCTTCAAGTGGGTAAAAACTTTATATACTACACATCATGGACAAAAAAATTGATAATAGATTACGAGGAGCAGTTTCGAGACATCACTATTTTTCATGTTTGATATTTGTCTCTGTATGAATGAAACTCAGTATGGAATTATAATAATTAAGGAGCCAGGCAAAATTTGTCCGTCCACATACTGCGTATCGGGTCGCCTATGCGGAAGGGGTGAAGTGTGATGGGTGGGTGGATGGGTCATGGTTGGGTCATGGGTGGGAGGGTTGGTGGGTGAGTGAGGGTTAATGGTCAGGTGGGTGGGTTGGTGGATGGATGGAGTGGAAATCATTAAAGTTCAAGTGATAAGTTCCACTAAGTTCCAGTGAAAATTTCACTAAAAAAATCAGTGAAAATTCCACTAAAGAATCAGTGAAAATTTCACTAAAAAATCAGCGAAAATTTCACTAAAAAATCAGCAATAATTTCACTGAAAAACCAGCGAAAATTTCACTAAAAAATCAGCGAAAATTTCACTAAAAAATCAGTGAAAATTTCACTAAAATTTCAGTGGAAGTTCACTAAAAAATTAGTGAAAATTTCACTGAAATTTCAGTGAAAATTCACTAAAAAATCAGTGAAAATTTCACTAAAAAATCAGTGAAAATTTCACTAAAGAATCAGTGAAAATTTCACTAAAAAATCAGTGGAAATTTCACTGAAAAATTAGTGAAAATTTCACTAAAAATCCAGTGAAAATTTCACTAGAAAATCAGTGAGAATTTCACTACAATTTTACTAGAATTTCAGTGAAAATCACCTCATCTTCAGAAAAATTTACACTGGAATTGCAGTGAAAATTGCTAGAGTTTCAGTGGAACTTTCATTGAAATTCCAGTGAAAATCGCTCAAGGTTCCACTGTCTATTAGATTCGAATAGTTGTTTATTTCAGTATAATTGCATCATTGGATGTAAATAACTATTTCGAAATTAGTGTATTGACTGAGTCAAACGAGATGGGCAATAAGGGTATACATGTTATTCGTTGCTGCAGAGAGAAATATCCTTCATGATTAGTTTTCTATTTAGGTACAAATCATAAGTGGGATGAGAGTCATAAGGCAAATAATCGTAGATTTCGCAACATCCTTCCAACAAATTAAATTAATTAAGCGTCTGTCCGATTTTATCCGCCCGGATGCCTCGTATCGTGGTGACATCGTTGGTGCTGTTGGTGGATTAGTGGGTCCGGTGGGTCGGCAGGTCGGTGGGTCCGTGTTGGTGATGCTGGTGATGACTTTTGACTTATCCGTACGGATTGGGCAGTTGATTTGATGGTCCGATCAGTTGTTCTAAGATCCAATCAGTCAAAACATTCCTTTTGGATCGATGGGCTGTGGCTGGGGTCGAGGCTGATGCAGGGATTGGGGCTGTGACTAAGGCAGGAGCTTAGGTTCTTGCTGGGGCCGAGGCTGAGGATAAGGCTGGGCCTGTGGCTAGGGATGAGGCAAGGCCTGTGGCTTGGGGCGAGGCTGGGCTAAGGCTGGGGCTGGAGCCGGGCCGAAGCTGAGGATGGACTGAGGCTGAGGTTGTGACTGGGACTGAGGCTGGAGCCGTGGCTGGAACTGGGGCTGGGGCCGTGGATAGGGCGTGGCTGGAGCTGTGGCTCGGGCTGGAGCTGGGGCTGAGGCTGGAGCTAAGGCTGAGCTGGGGCTGGAGCTGGGTCTTGGTCTGAGGTTGGTGCTGAGGCTGAGACTGGGGCTGGGACTGGGGTCAGGGCCGTGGATGGGGCGTGAAATTATTCTTTCCGAATCCACTGTATTATGAAATCTCAACGTTACATTGTTGAACTACAGAAGCATTTCAGGGGTCCATACCATATCAGAGACACTTCCAAGCCGGACGAGCGTTAGCGAGGTAGGCAAAAACGCTAGTAAGAAATGAGTTCAGAGGCAAGCGTTGTCAATGGTACAAGTGTATAGAACAGAATCAACTGCGACGTTTTTATTGAGTATTCCAAATGAACATGAATTGAATATGCACGGTATTGTAATGGCTGTTTATCATTGTCACACGGACATTGTAAGTATATTTTTTATAGCACTAGGTGCCAGACCTTTAGCCTATCTTCACGCACGCTTAGCGTGGAGCAAAAGTAGCACTTTACGGCACGGTCAATGGCCGCCATGGTCGTGGAATTGGCTTTGTCGGAGATGCTTCACAGGCTAATTTCAAACGTCAAAATCACTGGCATGAAAATCGTTATGCAAAATTATAACTAAAACACATTCAGAAGCTTCTGTCGATCAAAAAGAAGCTCCGGGAAGCGAGTAAACACCGAGTGATTTGCACAGGTTAGTCGCCGATTCTAAAGCACGCTTTGGCGTGGAATTAATCATACTGACCAGGAGAGTGTTTCAGATCCGGGTCACGGATTTGGCTGAAACTTTGGAAATAGTTTCCTTTTAGCACCAAAAGATGAAACCCAAAATTATAAACCCTAACGCTCAAGCGTTTCCGAGCTACAGCCAAGGACATTAGCATTGCAGGTATACCTATAGGCATGATTTTTAACATTGGCCTATATGGGCAATGCTAATGTTATTGGCTGTAGCTCAAAAACGCTTGAGCGTTAGGGTCTTTAATTTTGGGTTTCATCTTTTGGTGCTAAAAAGAGACTATTCCCAGAGTTTTAGCCAAATCCGTGATCCGGATCTGAAACACTCTCCTGGTGAAATATAGCGAGGGTATAATTTTATCATCGTAAATACAGTCCAAGATCACGACCCTGCTCGTCTGATTAGGCCGATATTCATCTTGAGCATCAAAATAATATTTATTTAATAACAAAACACGGCATAACTCTTGGGATCACACATCTGACATTCTGAGGAAGGAAAAAGCCAATGAAATTAGATTTAGTGATGAATATAATTCGTAGAAATTGCGCAGTGCCTTTGTTCTCAAGAATATCCAATCCAAGCTCGCTCTTGCGTACACTCCAATGATACATTCTACTACGTAGAAAATTCATTGTTGTGGTTGTAGAAACGTATTTTCCGATTTCGACGATATTTTTGACTCTTTCTGAATTTAGTATTCTTCTACAATTGTGGCGATGCCTCAAACTTTCATCAAAGAAACATGCCGTTTTTGGCTGCGTTGGAGAGTATATAATTTCACAAAATTTATGGAAAAAAGTAAGTATATGTAGAAGATCGCTAAAGCAAGAAATGTGCATACTACCATGATACAATCAATGGAATTCTCGAATTGAATCTGAAATAACCAGGTCAGTAATTATCAAGTTTTGCTGAAAATGTGTTGGGGTTTTGCAACAAGGTGAAAAGTCGCGAACATAGAATTCCCTTTGTTTATTAGTGACGATAAACAGGTTTGCTCAAATCCTGATATTTTGCGGGACGCCGAGTGCATGGAAACTGTACTAGGCTGAAGACTCAGATGAAAAACTTTTGAGCTGTATTAGTATATCGTCCATGGAGATATCTCGAGGGATTAGTTTTGATATCACATAGACATGGAGCATTCTGCGCTGGCTCAGTATTGTTAGATGAAAAGGCTTATACAATGTATTAGCATATAAGGTAAGTGTACCCAACTTGCCTCTGTACCCAACTTGCCCCCATATGCCGATCTCAGGAATGGGCGCTCGTTGACCTTCCCGCAATTTTTTTTACGTTTGTTATGTTAAAATATGAGAAAATACGCAGTTTTCATCGACCCCGGATCATTTCTGTGTTCTTCAGAAAATTTAAAGTGATTTTTCCATTTTTCGTGATTGCTTAGCTAAGAAAGCACCGAGGGAATCGCCTTCAGTAAAATCGATGTCAAATTCTTCGAGTTCAACCAATTTTGACGTACTTTGGCGCATTCGATTCCTTGTTTCAAGACCTTCAAAATCCAGTTCTTAAAATTGCAAAAGTTGAATATGGAGCTGTTTTATGTGCAAAACACGGAGACGATTTGCAAACAAGGATGCCAACATCGGAGTGTACCTAACATACCCCCATATGTTTATCTCGAAAGGGCGTGCAGAACGACTTTTTTTACCACTCAGAACGTGTTTATCACGTCAAAATGGGTCAGAAATAGGGTTTCGAACCAACGAAAGGCTCTAAATGTGCGTGCACGGGGATAAAAACACTTTATCGCCGATTTCCACCATTTATTTCGGAAGAATTGAGACTGTTCGGCTCCAATTCATCGAAATTAGACGTAGTTTAGTGCATTTTAAAGGTCTTCAAACAAGCTCCAAAATGAATTAAAGCACGTTGAAAATCGTTGAAGTAAACCAAGGTTATTAACAAAAAGGCTTAATGGGGGCAAGTTGGGTACACACTTTTGTAAACTCTCAAAAATCACCTTTTGGGAAAATTCAAACAGTTTGGCTCCAGTTGGTTCAAATTGAGTGTACTTCAACTGATTTTGAAGGTCTTAAGACAAGCTTTAAAATGAGCTAAGGTACGTTGGAAAATATGGAGATGGGCCAAAGTTATCAAGAAAATGGCTTAATGGGGGCAAGTTGGGTACACTGACCTTATATCTCAAGAACGGAAGGGGGTGGCTATCTACGTGCATAACGATTCCAAAGTTGATCAGTTCGTTTTTTCGACTACAGAATGCAGGGAGAAACTGGGGGTACCGAAATATTTATTTTTTAGCATACACGCCAGGAGTTCAAAAAGAGAATTTCATGTACAAGTGCTTTCAAACTGAAGGTTGTGCGACAAGCGAAAGCTCTTGGAAATCGAGAGGCTGACAGAATAATGAAGTTACTGAAGTTTGTGTGCAGAGGTGACGTTATAATAAAGAGAAGCTTTCTGAATCGTGCCCGCTTTCATCTGAAATTTTTTACTTCGAGTCCCATGAAACTGGGGTGCGTCTTATCTATGGGTGCGTCCTATCTACAAGTCCTTATTATTCTCCGATTTTTCCCCCCAAAAAGTGGGGTATGTCTCATCTACGGGTGCGTCTTATACACGGGTAAGTACGGTAGTTATCATTCAAGTGAGATCTCGATGACCAAGTGTAGACTATTGTGTGGACCAAATATATAATCGACTGACATATGGAAGTTCCTCGGAATCCTAAATTCACAGATGCTCCGTAGTGATCACATTTTTAACGAGGATGAGAGTCTAGAGGGCATAAGTCCGCGGAAACGTGAACCGTATCTTGACGGCCTAAAACTTGATTTTTATGGAATAGATGAGAATAGTAAAGTTGTAGAACTCGTCAAACTCGCTCACACCCTTGAAAAATAGTACAGACTCGCCAAAAAGTTCAATTTTCTCAGTTTGGGCAGTTTGGCCCTGACAAATATAGAAAATATAAGTAAAAAATTGCTACTCGTGCGCGAGGACCCCGTTACGCTCTTACTTTGCGAGTTTGGCCATCGCTGAGTAAAAAACTGTAATCTGTAAGGCCTGCATGGACATTAATGTTGCAGGCGTTGGATCTTTTCCCGTAAGTATTGAATTTTCATCGCATTCGAGCCCTTTTTTTTTGAATTTCTAGTGCGTAACGGATGTCACACCCCCCTCGCGGTCCTGCCCTTGTATCAAATTTATATCATCCTCAATGTCAAAGAATGTTGTGACTAATGAATTTAAGTGGGAATGGAGGCAATATGGATCGTTCCTCTGACCCGAATTCTACTCTCAGTGCCTGCTCAGACATAGTTGAATTAGCATCAATTTGAAAGTTCAAGCGTTGGTGGAAAGCAATATATTCACTAAGCATGCAGCTCTCGTCAGTGCACCTTTCTTTAGCGTGTACTGCGCTCTAATAGTTTCTTCCTGAATAATGCATCAAAAAGTTTATTTACATCAGACTCGAAGTACAGTCGCTCCTGCTGCTCTTGTTTCCTTACTCAAATACAATAGTGAATCTTCATCCACCAACCAGTTTTTCATGCAACTTCATGATGGCTTATTCACAGATGAGAGCGTATTAAAGATGAAAGTATAATTATCAAAAAGTTCAACATACGAAGTTAGGTATGCCAAATTCCAAGTTAGCAATTCAAATCCCGAAATGTAGACAATCATTGTTTATTTGTAATCCATTGATTACTCTTGTATCGTCAGTTGATCATTTGTTTTTCAAGATTTGTTTTGGTAAATGCCGAGTAAATGCACAATACTATGAGATAATCAATACATTTTTTGGCAAGTTAGCCATATCACATAACGTGGTGCAGAATCAATTCGTGCGATGAGATTACGGAGGAACCATGAGACTTATCACTTTCTACAGTAATACTTCTACAGGTAAGTTTGACCTTGTAATCGAACACAGTCTTTCCAAAGAAAACACAGCCCATCTACGTCACAGAAAGTGATGAAAATAAGATTTCTGCTAGTAAGTTTAGGGGCTATATTTTCTAGGAATATTGTTCGGAAAATTACTGGCCTGTCATCCGGAAATTCGTATTAGGATTCGTCAAGTATCGGAAAGACTCAACGCTCATCTGGTATCATATTACAACAGTGATTTATAATATCTGTTTTAATTGAAACAATGGAGATATAGTCATTACTTTTTCATTTAGCTACATCATCTCTTAATAGATAGAATGTTTGTTTCCCTTAATCGAAGTGCTGGAACATAGTTGTCTCCGTAATATTCCGATCCTTTCATGCATCATAACTTGGATGCATGTCCAAATCATAATTTTGAACTAGAATGCATTTTCTCCGCCGTTTTTCACCAAGCGAACTAATAGAAAACTTGATTAAGCGTACGTAATCAATCAAAATTCGACAACTGTACAGATCAAACATCTAGAACTTGATTAAACGGCCAAAATACGTGGGTAATCATCATCAAACTCTCTAGATCATCATAGTTGCATATCGACTTTACCCCCTCCTTTTCGGTCTGCAGTGTCTGGATTAAGAACAATTTGCTGTATATAGTGAATCTTACGCTTGGGAGTACCTCTATCAAATTCATTACGGAGTCAGATGTCAGATCTATGAGCCACGTGCACAAGGATTGGAAGATGCTCAGAGTGGCGTAAAGTACGAGAGAGGAAGTTGAGGATGTCGAAGAGCTGACGCGCAGTTCATCGTCGCTAAAATGAGTGAGCCCTTGAGAGTCACTGCGGGGGAGTCACTCGATCCTTCTTGCTTTTTTCTTTTCCCTTGTCATCATCCACACTCGAGACCGCATAACCATACACGTTTCGCGAGCAGAGCAACCCTTCGAAGCAAGCGCGCGCTGCAGGGGTGGGTGCTGATTCTGAGCTTGCTCATCGTATGTATGATGGACGAGTGCGCCTTCTAGTTAATTCATTATCGCTCTGCGGGATGTCCATGAAACATTGAGGGGATGCTCAGTCTTCACGCATGACGATATTGCTGTACAGAATCCTTACCCTTCTTTCTCAACAACAAAATTCATTCCAATGTACTCGCTATTTTCGGATTCCCAATATTGATTTTGGTTGAGGAGGTATTACTGTGCTCGCGACTGCCGTCAGAGTTTTTTGTAAATAATTTTTCCGTGCATCGACTATGTTCCATACAGACTTTAGCAGCAACGCGTCACAATCCTATGAATATACAGCTGGGAACATCAGCTGTTTTGCTTATAAAACAATCAGCCTTGATGTGATAGTTGGTTCGTGAGTCTCAAAACAAACCAATTATCTAAGACTAGTTCTGAGACTCGAAATACTTGTCCACTTTTCTGCTATAAACGAAAGCATTCACTTCAGGGGAGACTTTCACCACTACGATATTGTGTCTTGTGAATTCTGGTTCATGGTTACTCGCGACAAATTCTAGTGACTATTGGTAAGGCTAACTTCTAATTAGAAGAAAAATGATGAGACTTTCGGCGAGGGTCATTCATACGGTCTTCAAATTCCTCTTAGGAGATAAGACGGCCACTTTTAGCTTTATTAGTTCGTCAATTTTCGATAGAACTGATACCTCGGAAACGGAGCTTGGAAAAAATGCACATGATTTTTTCCCCACCAGAATACCTAGTGCAAGAGTGTTCTCCAAAGCAAATTCTCCCGATACGAAACATTTTCATGACTCTTTTTCAATATTGTATATTATTCAAATGGGTAAGTATGACTGGCACAATAGTAACTCACATAAATGTCTTAATTATTTTTACACTTACTATAAATTACTACACTACAACAACTTACTATACCATATGAGTCAAATCGATAGTTGAGGAACTCATGATTCATACAAAACGAAAATTTAATTCAAGTCAAACATCAATAAGTGAGCTCCAAATACAGTACTAAGATTCTCATTTCTTCATTCTTGTAAAGAATACAAATCAGATTTGGATTACCAAAAATAAGAATTCTTACCTTGTGAAGACTATAGGGAGGCTAGAAACTGGATAAATAATTTTTATCAATAAGTATTCGAATCATGTACACAAGAGTTGAGCTCTGTACGATCTCATAACATTATCAGTATCACAAAATATAGGTACGAACAAAGTATTTTGTCAAAAGTAGATCTATGTTCATACTTAGGATGTGCCATCAACATGCAAAGTTGACTCACTAGATTTCTCCCTATACCTATACGTGCTTTCATTAAACACCTGAAGAATTTATCACTTTTGCACAAGCACTTTTATAGAACCAATGATTCGGAATTTCAATTGAAGTAATCACTCGTTCCTACCCCATCATGAACCATGCAATGCACTTCTGAAGTTTTTGAGAGAAAGCAAGCTAGATGTCTGATAATGTAATTGATGAGACTATGTTTATAGATGTAAGTTTTTAGTACATAAGCCATATGTACATCATTTGTAGCTGAATAACCCTGATCCAGGGTTGAAAAAAAAATCACTCGTTCCTTGATCTCTCCGTTAAACGTTCCTCAGGATAACAATTGATTAAATTTTCAAACTGTGACTGCTTCCACAAAAAGGACAAACAGTAAGTCCCAATAATTTTATCGCGAAAGAATTGTCCAAACAGTGCAGAATGTGTACATTCAATATCCACAAATCGAACAGGCTTGTAGGCTCGTCCACTAGTATCAAATCTAGTTAAATAAATTGTGTTAGGGGTGTAACTTTCGGAATAGGGTGTTCCACCGTTTGTTAGGGTTAATAGTCCGCCCTTTGGCATATTGTAAATCATAAAAATATCTGTTTGATAATTAAAGCTGATTGTAAAGTCAACTTTTGTTTCTTCAGAGTCTCCTTGACTGCAATCCCAGGAGTATACATCATTTTTAAATATTTTACAGGAGCTCAAGTTGCCATTTGTCGTAGAGTAGCCATGGAAAGCGTTTCGCGCTAGTCTGAGAGGTTTGGGTGATGGCTTCTCTTCATAGACGTTGGTCACAACTCTAAATTTTTCTTGTGATCTTAAACTGGTGAAACATTTTTTACTCTCGATGTCCTTCAAGTATGAAGCCATTGTAAATTCTTGACTAGGACTTGAAAGTTCATTTTCACCAACAGGGCCGTACAGCCGTTCGCATTTGTCGTCAAACATTTCTTGGGCATAATCATGAGATTCTGAATATGGATAAAATACACTGAATCTTGACTCCGCCAAGTGAATCGTGAGATTATTTTTGAGATTATTAAGATCCACAAGTTTAGGTACAGCGGGTGTTTTGGTCAAATTTGATTCGTAAGTAGTGCAATCAGATGAATTAATTATTGTGAGTTTCACAAATGTTGCAGCTTCCATACTCTTATTACCTACATGAGTAATTCGAATTGGGGCTCCTTTGTGTTGCAATATCCAAATAACGAGATATTTTTCATCACTGATACGGTATACTCTCAAGTAGGGCATAATTACAAAATTCATGTGGTTGGCTACCAATTGAAACTTACAAATTTTGGTGGAATCCCGAGAACCCGGATTGATTTCGTTGACGGTCAAACTGCAGTTTCTACCATTTTCATACTTGCGTCCACACGACGCCATCCAAATTGTTCTATTGTATAATCCAACGTCGTAGAAATTACGCTTGAAACTTTTTGGTATCTCCAGGCTTCTGTAGTATGTGTAAAAAAGATCTCCAATTACAGACGCAGCAATTTTATCTTCTTCGGAGAGAATCTTCGGATTGGGCACAGTTTCCAATACCTGGGCATTTAGTCGAGTGAGGCAAATAAGGGTCAAGACGAGGAAGAACTTTCGCCTGTGTACTAGCATGGCTGAACCTGCAAGTCATGGATTCATAGATAGAAATCATTGCTTTTGACAACATATCTTACAGTTACAAAAATTTATAGATTCCTTAGGATTAAACACTTAGGCCGCTTGATACTTACTTTCAAGAGGTCTAAGATTAGAAGTTGCTCTGTTTCCCGTGACTTCTCGCTTGTCTGTGATCGTATTCCAATGTCACTATAGTTGTAGAATATATAGTCCTTTGCTTACAGCGCTGAACAATAAAATCTTATTGAATGGGTTCTTTAATACACGTGCTGTTTAGTATGTGATATAATACGAATACGATATAATCGGATAATTAATATAAAGAAGAGTTTCGTGAGCATGAAAGTATGTATGTCCGCATGTGCTGGTATGAAAGATGTGTTGGGACATGATTATCCAATCGATCACTGAACTACTTTGAAAAGTATAAACTGATCAATAGGATTCTGATAAAGGATGATAGATAACAGCTCAAGTTTAAACATCTAATCCAAGGTCTTGCTCGATCTATATAAAGTAATTTAATATTGACATAGTACAAGCTGAGCCTTCAAAAGGCCAGTCCGTAGTGCTTACACTTGCTCACTACTCCATAGATGGCGCCACGGTGATTTGCATAGTGTAATTCCAGCAATATTTAATTTCTAAATAGTTGCAAACACTTTTTGGACCAAATCATTGAGTCAGCGCGCTTCCCAATGAAATTTCCAATCATTTGAGCTTGGTCGCGTCTCAAAACTCGCGATATATTTTGCGAGATTTGGAAAATGGCAAAGTGCATGACAGCGTGGTTCCTACGATGCGGCAGCGACAGCTCAAGATTGCGGTTTTCCAAATCCTGCAAAATATACCACGAATTTTGAGACGCAACAAAGCTCAAATGATTGGAAATTTTGTTGGGAAGCGCGCTGACTCAATGAATTATCCGAAAAGTGTTTGCAATTATTTAAAAATTAGATATTGTTTGAAAACCTGCATGTACTCCGGTGCGTGTCTGGTTGCAGTATTGCGGGGTCTACGGACTGGCCTTAATTAATTGACTCTAATATCAAATAAAGTTTACCATTACTCTTCCACGGTATGGTTTTTGCTTTGGTCCTCTATTCCGCGAGGAAATTTAGAAACTATCAAGCAAAAATCGAATGTTAATTTAAGATGCTTTGAAAGTGGTTAAAAAATTTGGTCATGTTTTGGTCTCAGCCATTGGTGGAGACGAATTCAAAGGTGTATGATGGATTCCATTTAAAAACGACACATGAAAAATAGTAATGTCCCGGATCGGTTTCTCGTAGTTTTGATTCGATTCTGTAGTCCAAAATATGAAGTTTCCGCCCACTGGGAGCTATTTCTGATTCGCTTTTCGATTCCACCAGAGCATCAAAATCATGATCGTTTTTCACAAAATTAGATATATCTTGAGTTTCGCTCAAGATAATGCAACGCGGATTGCGCTATTCGAAAGATTTTGAACAAACCTATCAAAAATGACCTTGAAAATTTTCGTTCAGCCTTTTCAGGCCCTGATCAGGCAAAATCCGTAAAAATCAGGCTAACCTGATTATCTCAAAAAGCAATTTTTTTTAATTTTTCAAGAATATGATTTCTTATGCAAAATTATACGGCCTTTGCGATGGAGCTAGTCCGATGTGGTTTTTTCACAGTTTTATGCGTTATTCGGTCAATTTTCCAATTTTTCATTCTCCGACGAATCAGAGAACCGAGATTTCTGCGCATGCGCGAGGTTTACCGGATTTCAAAGTAGTTCCAATCGAAAGCTGAGGAAATTTCCTTCAAAATGACTTGTTGCAGAACTCCATTTGATCGACTGGGACTGAAGGTACACGATTTTTTAGACATCAAGATTATTAACACCACTGACAGCATGGATGCAAGAGAAGGTCTCAAAGCTTTGGTTCACGATAGATAGATCATCTCGCTCTGTCCATCGTTCTTCTTCGATCAATCTGCCGTAGTTATTGACTGGAAACATGAAATTGACTTCTACAAGAGGTCATTTTGAAGGAAATTTCCTCAGCTTTCGATTGAAACTACTTTGAAATCCGGTAAACCTCGTGCATGCGCAGAAATCTTGGTTTTCTGATTGGTCGGAGAATGAAAAATTGGAAAATTGACCGTAAAACACATAAAACCGTGAAAAAACCACATCGGACTAGCTCCATCGTACAGATCGTGGAATTTTGCATGAGAAATCATATTTTTGAAAAAATTAAAAAAAATTGCTTTTTGAGATAATCAGGTTAGCCTGATTTTTCCGGATTTTAACTTATCAGAGCCTGAAAAGGCTGAACAAAAATTTTCAAGGTCACTTCTGTATATCTAATTTTGTGAAAAAAGATCATGATTTTGATGCTCTGGTGGAATCGGAAAGCGAAAAAGAAATAGCTTCGCAGGCGACTCCGAAATTTTTTTGGGACCTGCCAGTGGGTGGAAACTTCGTATTTTGGACTACAGAATTGAATCAAAACTACGAGGAACCGATCCAAGACATCACTATTTTTCATGTGTCGTTTTTAAATGGAATCCATCGTAGACGACCGTGTTTCAAAGCGATGAGAATGACAAGTCTATAATAGTTGATGGTTCGAAGAAAAAATATCGCTGATAGAGCTACCGATTTGAATGAGGTAATGAAGCACGAGACATTGTAGCTCCATCGCCACGCTTACATACCGTGCACTTGCGATCGGACCAGAATGATATCCCCACCCATCATACAACTCGACCCTGCTAATATTTTATCAAATGATCACTCATCAAACAAGTCATCCAAATGTTTCGATGGAATATTTGAAATCCCGTATGCCCAAATCTATTTAAACAGAGGTAATTCTTCGTCAGGACCAGAAAAATTGTGGATATCTCAGAATTGACGATTCTTGGACATGTGTATAAAGAGGCCGTCCACAAACAACGTAGACAGCTAAAGGGAGAGTCTGAAAATATTTTTAAAAACCATGAAGAACTACGGTACCGGAGAGGAGAGTAGTTCACAGCCCCAACTACGTAGACTGACCCTCATAGAGAGGAAATATTCTTATGTATCCTCTCTACTGCATTTTTTATTGTACTATCCTTCTTATAATCAGTCTTCTGAGGTATCTTCTCGCGGTTCAAGAAAATGTACAAATCTTCATTAGGGAGAGGCTGGAACTATTATTTTCCTTACGCTTTATTATGAATAATCTGGTATTTAAACCTAACTTCTACTGTATTGGACTCGTCTACTATATTTGAATAGGATTACCCTTGTTTTGGCTCATGTAGAACTTTACTGACAACGGGAGCACCAACCTTGTAGAACCTGGATCTTCACGAAACTTTGGGAATCATCTTGTTCTGGTGAGAAATGAGGGTACCCCAAAAGGTGTTTTGTCCAATGGGCCTTTCATCCCCAGATTCAGCAATGGATCTTAGCATTGTCAGTATATGGGCAATTCTCAGGAACTTTTGATTTTTGTGTTACTGGGCTATCGCGAAGTCCTGCATCTCGGTGACTCTGGTTTCATGCTTGGTAATACTCCAAAACTCTTAATTGATAGAAAATCAATATATTTGTGGATTTCTCGGTTGTTCCGAAGGACTCAGAACTACTTATGATCACTACAATCAGAGAAAAACGGGAAAATCGACTGTTGCTAGCTCGATTCTTTCTTTTATTCTTGGAAGTACTGCTATGCCGAACAAGCAATCGTCTCAGCTCCAACGAAATAAGCAAGATTGTACCATAAGATATATCTGGAATCATCCCCACTGATGCAAGTAGAAAAAAATTGACGAGTACTTCA
Source organism: Eretmocerus hayati (assembly GCA_029851415.1). Taxonomy (NCBI): domain Eukaryota; kingdom Metazoa; phylum Arthropoda; class Insecta; order Hymenoptera; family Aphelinidae; genus Eretmocerus; species Eretmocerus hayati. Next base: position 83,535,054 of record CM056744.1, on the reverse strand, counting down.
GAACGTGTTACCACAATTTTAGGTTTTCTAAATTGTCGTACTATTTCGTTCATAATGTTCATGCCGTGGAAACAATGACAATGGCGAAAAGATATATCAGAATATAATCAAAATAAAGAATTTGAGTCATCACTCGTTGATGTGCTGTAATCTGCACTCGATTGAGAGCTTGGAGAAAATAATTTCTACCTGAGTGAACTTCTGGTTAAAGGTGATTTTTTGAACGACACGTCAACGGATCTAATTTTTTGGAGCTAGATTTGTTTGTGCGTGTACATTTTGATCACTACTTGGTTGATTCTCGATATGGCAAGTTCATATGTTCATTTTTGCACTTGAGCCTGTGCGGTAGAGTGCGCACATGACTGTAAGGAGTCAATGTGTATGTCGCGAGTTACATCGACCAGTACCTTGATTAACTATGTGATGTTCACATTGACGTGGTATACATAAAATTCTCCGAATTTCATGTATACCACGATTCATGTGGAGATCTTGACAAAAATACTGCGAACATGAAACGGAAGATCGGTAAGAATACGAAGCGGAGTCCTAAGAAAAGAAAGCATCAGAATCGAGTTAATGCAGAAGATTCTTCTAATACGGCAACTCAAAGAGTTTTGAACGATGAAGGGGGAATAGAAAAACGAAGCCACAGAAGTGCAGGTAAAGTTTGTGGTCTCAAGATTATGTAGTAAAATGGAAAATGTGTTTCACAAAGGACACCGCAGAAAAAGCGGGGATTTCTGCCCTCGGTGGATTTTCACAAGAAATCAGAAACAGATAGATGAAAACGCACTAATTACGACGACACGGCGGAAAAGTCTGACTAAATTCGCATTTCGTAGCACGATTCGTCAGAAAATCAGTATTTACTTGGTTAGGTTGACTGTCTGTGTGTACACCATAGACATAGATGTGTACACTGGCGAGTCGTAGAACGCAAAACATCGATAATAGCACATCAAGCCATCTGGTCCGCACTTTTGGTTTTGCATAGGAATAGGAATCATTCATAGTATCATTTTAGTGTTGCAGAGTATTCGTATTGAGGGCTGGGCAGTTACGCTACAGTACGAGTCTGAAATCATCAGACATCAAGCGGAGAATTAGGCTCAGCCCCCAGCAATTGGCAGTTGTATTTTGACTCATGCCAAGTATGCATTTTTCACGCGAGATGATCGTTATGCTGCGAACCGTGTCGATTTATTCGTGTTATTTTCATCGTTAGCCGATGGTGCTCATTATACGTATGCTGCACGAAACGCAGTTTTTTCCAGAGTCACACTTTTTCGAATTTAGTCATAATATTCATGATGCAGTCCGAATTCATCAATTCGTTCGAACAATAAAACAAGCTAGTTTTAACTGATCTAGAGGTGATAAAAATATCAAGAGTTTCTTAAAACTGCCCAACCCCCAATACAAATACTCTGCGATTCGAGAGCACGGATCGGATATCTTGATGTGCTGTTATCGATTTTTCGTGTTCCACAACTCTCTCGCCAGTGTAAATAGATAGTCAACCTAACCAAGTGAATACTGATTTTCTACCGAATCGTGCTACAAAACGCGAATTTAGTCCGACTTTTCCAGGGTGTCATCGAAATCAGCGTGTTTTCATCTATCTTTCTCTGATTTCTCATGAAAATCCACCGAGGGCAGAAATCCTGGCTTTTTCTGCGGTGTCCTTTGTTCGAGGAATCATAATTTTGTTATTCATGTTATCTTTGAGACCGTTGATTTCAAGATCATGAGTTGTTTTGTAGATGAATTTTAAGGGATGTTATCATTCTTGATCTATTTCTCAAAACAGTAAGATTGTTATGATCTCGAGATTCATCTAGGAATAAGATGACAGGACCGCGTCGGGGGTTCACGGCAGGTTGGTGTGACCCGCGAGACCGGCCGACGGTCTGTCACTCAAAGTTCAAGAGTCTTGGCTCGTCACGACACTATCACACCTTAGGTCGCGGCGAGAGGGCGAGAATCGAATGGAATTTACGTACGCACATGAATGACTCTACACTTAACTCGGTTCGCTGTGAAACGGCACGGCCGTGCGTTACACTGGACACTGACTCAGTTGCACTCCCGTGCGTGACACTCGCGTGTTGACTGAGGCACCACGGGTGCTGAAGAGTTGGGTGATTCGTAGGATAAGGAGGGAAAGGGGTTGAATTAAATACACAGGGATTATACACACACTTGACGCGGTGGCCGACACTACAATCTAGTTCATTGATACACACGTAAGTCACACACAAATATAAGACTAGGTATAATGAATTATCGCGGCCCTCTACAAGACCGCGGCGTGACGTGAAGTGAATATAGCGTAGTGATGACGGGCAACGGCTGACGGGAGGCGTCCGCGTCCAAGCCGAGCGAAGGCGACTGATGCGCCTGATGATCGAGAGATGACTCATGATGACTGACTCTAGCGACCGGTCTTATATACTCGCGGTTTTCTCGGTAAGCCAGGAAAACAGCGGCTTTCGTGATTTTAGCATGTAAAAATTTTGTAAGCCGAGGAATAAGCGGCTTACGTTTTGTTTGACGTTAAGAAAACTTGTAAGCCGGTAAAACACCGGCTTACGTGCATTTAACGTGAGAAAATTTGGTAAGCCGGTAAAACGCCGGCTTACGTGCATTTAACATGAGAAAATTGTGTAAGCCGGTAAAAAGCCGGCTTACGCGCGTTTTGCGTGTAAAAATTTGGTAAGCCGGGGAATAGACGGCTTACGATTGATGACTCATACACACGTGATGGGTAGGAATGAAGGATGATGTAATGTATTAAAAAGGTGGGCTAATCATGCAATGAGATGCGCACGTCAAGCGCCCGGATGAAATGCTCCATTCCTACCCTTACAATAGATCTCACCACTCATTCATCCTTAGTCGGCTCCTACGTCGTTTTATTGATAACGTACATGATTAAACATAGCAAAATCGAAATTGTATTACATAGCAAAAATTAGAAATTGGATTACATGATTAAATATAGCAAAATAATATGTAGATATCGGGTCTCCAAACTTATATGCCGGCATAGAATCATTACCTAAGGGTGATCTGATCGAACGACCCAGGATTGCTCCGGCGTTGGCGAATGGCATACCTCTCGGCACGCGATGGATATGCGAGCTTTCGCTACGCTGCTGCCCTGGCTGCTTCCAATAGCGTTGGGCGACCCCTTTTTTCGTTTCCATTCCTGGACTCGGGATCCTGGTTGACGCATCTCTGCCAGATGTGTCGGGGACGAGGTAGGAACCCCATGTTAAGTTCGCTGCGTTGATGGATCCTGGGCTTGGGGTACCGGATGGCCTTGCGCCCCTGTCGTTGAGCCCCCGACAGAGTGAAGGATGAGGCGTTGCGCGACTGCGTGCGGCGCGTGAGGTGCGGGATTCGAGGTGAGTCGGGCGTCCCCGGCTGCGAAATCCCTGCTGATCCTATCGTAATCGGGGTTCTGCAGTGCCCGCGATGAAGTGTTCAGCACGGCCGATCCTATCGTAACTGGGGCAGTACACGGCCCGCAGTGAAGTGTTCGGCGAGCGCCCGATCGTACCGTATCCAGAGTGTTCATGTACTCTTGGTGAGGTTGTCGGGGCGCGACTGGTCCTATCGTAACCATGTGTCTATTCGAAACTTGGTGAAGTGTCCAGCGATGAGGCCGGCTAAGGTGCGCGCTGGTTGTGCTGATACCTTGGTGGTCAAACCGTACCGCACTCCAGGGAATGTATCTCCTAGTTGCAGTTCGACGCTGCGCCGGAGGGTTGTGCGTAGTATGTTCGCATCCAGTGGTCGGTTCCAATTGTAAGCTTGAATCGTTGCCGGAAGGCCATGTCATGTTGGTGAGTGATGCAATTTCGTTGCTAGTGGTGATGCGCGTGACCTTCTGCAAGTGGCACGCGTGGCTCATGCCCGGCTCTACGGAGCCAGTGACGTGAATACGCTGCTCGTCGGCATTGTACGATGATGTCAAACGGTGCCAGTGTGGTCCACGATGGCAAGCATACGATTGGGAGTTGATGTAGTTGATAGCGTTCAGTCGTAATTCATACCAGATTACGTTAATGACGAAGACTCTGACGATGACATAGGCAAGCGCGGACATTTTCAGGTGGCGCATATCGGCTGGCTGCGATGGTGTAGGCTGCTGGTGATGTTGTGTGGAGTGGTAGATGAACGCTTGGGAACTGGTTTGAGATGAAGAGGACAATACTAGTAGAGAACGCTGTCCAGCTGCGGCCAGATGTGATTCGGCTGTAACCTGGTTGATAATGTAAGGCGTCGAGTGCGGCGCCTGGTCCATGGTCGCAGACGTGGACATTCGAATGTCCAGGGCGTGCGACAGGTGGGAGCACGCCCAGATATGCCCAGTGATGGAGCTGATGGCCAGTCCCAGGTCTGCGGTGACATTGCGTCCGCAAGACCCGCAAGGCACGCCCGGTGCGCCCGGTCTGGCGCACCCAGGGTGCTCCGGTTCAAGAATTTATTCACTTGCGCTAGAATGAATACGCTGTCCGATTGCCTGCGTGTTCTGGTACATCGTTGAAGCGCTGCATCGGGGTAATGTTGGACGCCACTGGGTGTTTATGTGCACTCCCAGAAGTGCGGGCAGCTAGATGTCGTGTTGTTGTTGTGCAAAACGTTGATGGTTGCTGGCTGCTCATCGGAGGATGGGTCGTCTCGCTGCTTGATGAGACAGAATGGGTTTCGCCTCGGGTCCCACGTTGGGCGCCAAAATTGACAGGGCCGCGTCGGGGGTTCACGGCAGGTTGGTGTGACCCGCGAGACCGGCCGACGGTCTGTCACTCAAAGTTCAAGAGTCTTGGCTCGTCACGACACTATCACACCTTAGGTCGCGGCGAGAGGGCGAGAATCGAATGGAATTTACGTACGCACATGAATGACTCTACACTTAACTCGGTTCGCTGTGAAACGGCACGGCCGTGCGTTACACTGGACACTGACTCAGTTGCACTCCCGTGCGTGACACTCGCGTGTTGACTGAGGCACCACGGGTGCTGAAGAGTTGGGTGATTCGTAGGATAAGGAGGGAAAGGGGTTGAATTAAATACACAGGGATTATACACACACTTGACGCGGTGGCCGACACTACAATCTAGTTCATTGATACACACGTAAGTCACACACAAATATAAGACTAGGTATAATGAATTATCGCGGCCCTCTACAAGACCGCGGCGTGACGTGAAGTGAATATAGCGTAGTGATGACGGGCAACGGCTGACGGGAGGCGTCCGCGTCCAAGCCGAGCGAAGGCGACTGATGCGCCTGATGATCGAGAGATGACTCATGATGACTGACTCTAGCGACCGGTCTTATATACTCGCGGTTTTCTCGGTAAGCCGGGAAAACAGCGGCTTTCGTGATTTTAGCATGTAAAAATTTTGTAAGCCGAGGAATAAGCGGCTTACGTTTTGTTTGACGTTAAGAAAACTTGTAAGCCGGTAAAACACCGGCTTACGTGCATTTAACGTGAGAAAATTTGGTAAGCCGGTAAAACGCCGGCTTACGTGCATTTAACATGAGAAAATTGTGTAAGCCGGTAAAAAGCCGGCTTACGCGCGTTTTGCGTGTAAAAATTTGGTAAGCCGGGGAATAGACGGCTTACGATTGATGACTCATACACACGTGATGGGTAGGAATGAAGGATGATGTAATGTATTAAAAACGTGGGGTATGCCACAAATCTGCTCACTGTCGCTCGGACGCCAGTATTCGTCCAGTATCGTCCAGTCACGTCCATTCGCAGCCGTTCGGCGTATATTTTTTGAGAGCTGAACTGGACTGCGAACAGAGGTACTGGATAGCGAGTGGCGAGCGAACGGCAGTGAATGGCGATAAGCGGCGATTGAGTGGACTGTTCGCCGAGTCGGTTCGCCCCGGCCGCACTCTATAGTTTGTGCTGTTTTGATGAATCAATGAAATTATTATCTACAAATTATTACAGATAAATTTTGTCATTCTGGGGTCAACGACAAGCTGTAAGTGACCCAGGCGGTCCTAAATTTTACTGATAAACTACCGAAATGATCCCTAAATCACAAGCCCCGTATAGGGGCCCGATGAACATGAGGAACATTTGAGCTAATCATGCATTAGAGAAGATTAGCGCAGGGGTAGCGTGGCCGCTTCACACGCGGAAGGTCCGGGGTCGATCCCCCAATCATTACTATTTTTTTTTTTTCCTATTCGAGATTCTTTTTTAGCCTCTCCTCACGTTCGCAATTTCCTACTATCGCTATTTGATTGAATGAGCTGACCTCTCGTTTTCTTGGTTGACACAACTGTAAAGACTCACATAATTTCATTATAAACTCTCCGAAGTCTTGTCTATGGCGAACAAAGCTCGGAACATAGTCATTCGCCAATTACAATGATAGATCTCTTTCTAAAGTAGTCGTCGAGCACGTACAAATCAGTGTATGACTTGTAGAGTTGATTTTGTTGTTGAGCATGAGCAGTTTCGTCGGGCAGCGTATAGCGTTTCCCACACGTCTGCCCGACGAAACTGCTCATATAATTATATATTCAATTTCTGAACAAACCGATTTCTCAGATTCATGAAAATGTGATATTTGATTATGAAGTTTTATGTTTTTCCATAGAAAATGGTCCTGAATTTTTGTAGCTTATTAAGGCCTATTCTATTATTTTCCACACTTCTATTTCATAAACCATTCAAAATCGTCTGCTTCTACACATACGCAGTAATTTGAATTCTTGGTACCAATACCACTAGAGATTCGAGGATATTCCTCTGCAAATGACTATTACTACTTGGCGAACTCAATTCCATGCATTCGAACAAGATTTACAGCGTCCAGATGCGAATGCGCAGAAGACAGACGATTTCAAATCGTTTGTGAATTAGATGCGTGAAAAATAGTGAAAATCAGCCTTAGAACGCTAAAGGAATTCGAAACCATTTTCTATACAAGAACGTAAAATATCACATCAATGATCAAATTTTCAAGGATCTGAGAAATTGGTATGTTAACAATTGAGGAATTGAATTTGTGCGTTTCCCACACGTCTGTCCGACGAAACTGCTCATACTCAACATCAAAATCAACTCTACAAAAGATCAATCTCGATAGATTTTTTCAATACCTTTCGAATGCCACAAACCGTATCTCCGCATCTATGATCATACTTTGATGGCTCAGAACCAAAAGGAGCTATCTGAAAACGTAAGAGTTAAAAGGAACTATCTAAAAATCTAAAAATTGAACGGAACTATCTGAAAATTTCTGTTTTAGAAAAGAACTATCTGTAAATTTTTGGCTGAAAGAAACTATCTAAAAACGTAAGAGTTGAAGGGAACCATCCAAGAATGTAAGAATTAAACGGAACTATCCAAAAATTTCTGTTTCAGAAAGGGACTATCTAGAATTTTTTGGTAGAAAGGAACTATCTGTAAATTTTTGGTTGAAAGGAACTATCTGTAAATTTTTGTAAAAGGAGCTATCTGTAAATTTTTGTAAAAAGAACTATCTGTGAATTTTCGTAAGAGGGACAATCTGTAAATTTTCGTAGAAGGAACTATCTGTGAATTTTTGTAGAAGGAACTATCTGTAGATTTTTGTAAAAGGAACTATTTGTAAACTTTTGTAAAAGGAACTATCTGCGAATTTTCGTAATAGAAACTATCTGTAAATTTTTGGTTGAAGTGAACTTTCCGAGAAGTTTTCGTTAAAAAGAAGTATCCAGAAAAAAATTGAGCTATTTCAGGATGTGAAAGGGTGCAGGCGAGTAGAGCTAGTGAATTGGCTCTTGTTAAGTATACCTTAGTATCAATATGTCCTGTATAAGATCTAATGGCATCTTGTATAAGGACAGGAGATTTTACTTTGAAATCATGTGGTGAGATACTTAGTTCGTGGGACAAAGTTTTGAATAGAATTAGAGCTTGGAAATATTGTGGTTATATATAGACGAGGAGCTAAATTGACTAGGCGTATCAGCAAGATGAATCGGCCCTTATCAAGTATGGCCCACAGATTGATTTCCCCCGATTTCTAACACCAAAACGAGTAGGAGAATAGGTTCCTTAGGGCCCAAAATTGCTCCTTCTGTGGTACAGCACCGTGAAAAATCCGGTGAAAAACGCTAAAATTGATGCGCCTCCTGCGGGTCGCATCCTGACGCATCAGATTGAATCGATCTGCAATTCTTCGACATGTTTTTGAAACGTTGACCAATTAAGGAGAAATATTCGCGCTCCGACAACTTTTGATTTCGTCCCAGAATAAAATGCCGGAAAATCATACAGCTCTCTCCTCACGATCTCATCTGAAATTGAGAAACTAAAGTTCCCGACTAATTGGAACATCTATCTGAAGTCCTCGATATTTTCCCGATTTTCTTGCTTTTTTCATCCGTTCAGACCCTCAAAAAATGACTTCCTTCAGAGAATGACTCCATAAACAGGACCCCGAATACCCGAAAATCCACGGAGATGACACTCGACAAGAGCCGATTCACCAGCCTTATCCCACTAAACATTACATTCGACAAAATGCTTCCTTCTAGTTCCTTTTACAAAAATCTACAGATAGTTCCTTCTACAAAAATTCACAGATAGTTCCTTCTACGAAAATTTACAGATAGTCCCTCTTACGAAAATTCACAGATAGTTCCTTTTACAAAAATTCACAGGTAGTTCCTTTTACAAAAATCTACAGATAGTTCCTTTTACAAAAATTTATAGATAGTTCCTTTTACGAAAACTTACAGATAGTTCCTTTTACAGAAATTCACAGATAGTTTATTTTACAGATATCTACAGATAGTTCCTTTCACAAAAATTTACAGATAGTTTTTTTCTAAAACAGACAATTTCAGATAGTTCCTTTCAACCAAAAATTTACAAATAGTTCCTTTTAATTCTTACGTTTTTGGATAGTTCCTTTCAATCAAAAATTTCTAGATAGTTCTTTCCAGAAATAAAAATTTTCAGATAGTTCAGTTTAATTCTTACATTTCTGGATAGTTCCTTTCATTTCTCACGTTTTTGGATAGTTCTCTTCTACCTAAAATTATTAGATAGTTCTCTTCACAGAAACTTTTAGATAGTTCCTTTCAACCAAAAATTTTTGGATATAGTTCTTTTTAACTCTTACGTTTCCAGATAGTTCCTTGTGGTTCTGAGCCATCGATTTGAGGAATATGCAATTCATTAGAGTAAATACCCTGTTCAATACAGAAATTTCTCTCTCTGTTGAATACAAAAAAATTTGCTACATGCAAAAATTGGTATAGTTCGGCTCGGATTGGTTATTAGGGTCACGGCGTAACTGGAGTCATTCCGTGGCTCGGAACAGATTGAAAAATACTTTCAAGCTGGATCTAATATGCTGGGATGGGCCAAATTTATGAAGAAATCGGGAGCAGACTGGGCACACTTACCTCACTATTAAAATCGTATACATATTAGTAGATCAAAATACATCAGCTGATGATAAAGAAATGCCATTTTCCGCGGCGGGCTGGTCGGCAAGCTCCATTATGTTTTTTTTTTTTTTTTTTTTCAAGTGACAAGTTATAGATTGATCTGTACGTGCTCGACGACTACTTTAAAAAGAGATCTATCATTGTAATTGGCGAATGACTATGTTCCGAGCTTTGTTCGCCATAGACAAGACTTCGGAGAGTTTATAATGAAATTACGTGAGTCTTTACAGTTGTGTCAACCAAGAAAACGAGAGGTCAGCTCATTCAATCAAATAGCGATAGTAGGAAATTGCGAACGTGAGGAGAGGCTAAAAAAGAATCTCGAATAGGAAAAAAAAATAGTAATAATTGGGGGATCGACCCCGGACCTTCCGCGTGTGAAGCGGCCACGCTACCCCTGCGCTAATCTTCTCTAATGCATGGTAAGCTCAAATGTTCCTCATGTTCATCGGGCCCCTATACGGGGCTTGTGATTTAGGGATCATTTCGGTAGTTTATCAGTAAAATTTAGGATCGCCTGGGTCACTTACAGCTTGTCGTTGACCCCAGAATGACAAAATCTATCTGTAATAATTGGTAGATAATAATTTCATTGATTCATCAAAACAGCACAAACTATAGAGTGCGGCCGGGGCGAACCGACTCGGCGAACAGTCCACTCAATCGCCGCTTATCGCCATTCACTGCCGTTCGCTCGCCATTCGCTATCCAGTACCTCTGTTCGCAGTCCAGTTCAGCTCTCAAAAAATATACGCCGAACGGCTGCGAATGGACGTAACTGGACGATACTGGACGAATACTGGCGTCCGAGCGACAGTGAGCAGATTTGTGGCATACCCCTCGATTAAAAAGGTGGGCTAATCATGCAATGAGATGCGCACGTCAAAGATGTATTTCATCTTTGATATTTACCGGTTCCTTTTTGAACCCTTGTCCCAGCTTGTTTGCCACATCTCAAGTATTCGTTATCTTTTCGGCCTGGTATCGGAGATAGGACTCAAGAAAGTACACGCTCATTCAAGTTATTTTGAAACTATTTCACCAAGCCGATGTTTTTTCGAGACACTCGATTAGGGAGAAAATATATACTAACAACTTGGAAGATTGACATGTGGCTTACGATTTAGAATATTTTTACTCTCCCATTGAGAGGATAAGTATCTTGTGTGCGGTAATCTGCGCCTCTGATCATTTGAAGTCGGGTTGTCGAATATTCTTGTCCGGTTTTGAGTATTTATGATTCGTTTGGACCAGTGAAGAACTCAGATTTTGGTTTTTAGGCATTTAATGTCCCACGACGATGCCGTGAGTCGAAAATCGTGCGCAAACTCGGAATTATCATTCTAAATGATGTATCTCAAGGTGAGCAAAACCTCAGAGGTGTGCTCTAAGTTTGAAAAAAAAATTTTCGAAACACGAAAAATCAAAAGTTCCTGAGAATTGCCCATATCTATATGTATGTACGACTTTTTAACATGGTCCTACATGGGCAATGCTAATCACGTTAACTGAATTTCGGGATGAAAGGCCCACTGGATAAAAACGTTTTGAGTACCTTCATTCCTCACCAAAACAAGACGATTCCCAAAGTTTCGTCAAGTTTCAGGATCCGCAAGGTTGGTGTTCCCCTTGCCAGTGTAAAAAGATGATCAATATCATGCTCTGTCGGTGTATGTAGGATTTAAATTAGAATCTGAGAGCATTTTCTGAAATAACGCCGAGATATAAAGAGAACTTTACGCCGAAGTGACGCTGATCAATATTTTTGGAGATTAATTTTAGAATCAGAAAAAGCTCAAAGAGGTACACTTACAAGGGAGTCCGGAGGGTCCGTGTCACCAAATCTCACCAAAATTTTTTCACAGTCTCGTACCACCTAGAAAATGGAGAATCCAGAGTAACTCCGTCAAATGGGCCTTTTGTCCAGAGCTACAAGCAAAAACGTCAGCATTGCCTCTCGATATATATATATATATATATATATATATATATATATATATGTGTGTGTTACTTTTTAACATGGGCCTGTATGGTCAATGCTAACGTTTTTGCTTGTAACTCTGAACAGGAAGCCCATTCGACGGAGTTACTCTGGATTCTTCATTTTATAGGTGTTACGAGACTGTGGAAAGTTTGGTGAGATTTGATGACTCGAACCCACTGGACTCCCCTTGTCAGTGTTAGATTTCTTTTTGCAATTATTTCTGCCATAAGAATTTTTCCATAATTTTCCACGAGAAATCACGTAGTGTTTTTAGGGGAGGGGGAGATCAATTCGGTCAAAAAACTACGGCAAACTACGGGGTGGCACTAGGGGTTCAAAAATGGCGAATGTGTATCTACGTACTGCGGGGGTGGCCCTATATCAAAGCCGTTTTTACTATAATATGGACAGGATATGAGATGAGATCTCGCTATGATTTATCTAGAAACATATCAACTGGTTCGACACCGTATTCAGACTCAAATTTGACATCCAACGAGTGGTTATTAATTCAACCACCTGGTTGAATACTTAGCCAGTGGTTGGAAAATTTGGTTGTTAGTCAACCAATTTTTTACAGTGTATTATTATTTTCGTATATTTCGATCAAAAGCGAATATTTGCATTTGTATAGCGGGTTCCCGCCTTTACGGCCTTAACCCGGTCACCCCCATGGGCGTGGGGCAGAGATACGCCCTGCCAGCGCGTCGACTTCAATACAGCCGTTCCCGGGCCGCGTAAGAGCCGACAATGACTGGGCCCTTACCGACTACCGACTTTCGGGCCAGCCGCCAGCACACACAGCTGCTGAACCCGCCCCTCGATGGGAGGGGGGGGGGCTTGGGAGGGCTTATAGACTCATTCGAATTTCGCTGGAGCTTGGAGTGTCCTATTAGTTTCCCTAGATGAGTCTTACGGGTCTCTTAGTGGGCCACACAAGGCAACTTCATCACGAGTACTTAAACTCACCCGATGCATTATGGCTGACGTGGCCAGCCGAAAGAGCTGGACGGATTCTGCGCTCTGGCGAACGCTGACTGGGGCCGGACGGCCGTCACAACTCGGAGTACTCAAACGAGAGGCCTTAAAAAGCTGCTTCATTGCTATCCAGGATAGGGAAATAGTAAGTGAAGCCCGCAGATCTCAAGCTGAAAATTCACTCAAGTCAAGAATCAGAAATCCATCATAACGAACTAGAATTCTTCTCAATCGATAAGTGCCATATGACAACTTGGGCATCCATCATTGACTAATTTTCAAGTCACTCACCCTATCAGTGAAATGAACTTATCAAAGACATGATCCAGCACACGAGATACAACTGTAATTACGTTTCGGTGGTTCAGTCTCATCCGCGACATTACTTCTGCACACTAACCCGGGATGACATAGCTGTATGAGCACAATACAACTCGTCTTCTATGCATACTTGGAGATTTGGTGCAACGTGGTAACGCGCTCTCGATAAATCCGTATACCCAGCTATGCATTGCTCGAGCGTACGGGTAATTAACGCAAGCCTCGCATCGTGCGCACGTGACAAAAGCCAGAACAGTGGTCTATAGTTTCATAAGTGTACCTATAGATACGAAAGAAAGTCAAAGCTCACCTCACCACGCGCGCAAGGCACAGGACTTTCGTAAGGCTGCGCCTGCTTATACTCTCAACCACCCCGAGCTTGCGAGTTTCACCCCGAATATTATCGCTCACGTGGGTAAGTAAGTAGCACGGGACCAAGTTTCGGCGGCTTTCGGTGGAGTGGCGGTCTTATAATACAAGAGTGGTGCTCGCGCGTGGCTCATATGTATACTATCTCACCGCGCGCTATCGGGAACAGTTTGTAACTCGCATGACTCCTTGCTATGCTGCGGCAACCAATTCCTCCTCTCAAGCGAGACGCACCTGAATTCGTATTAGCGCGAGCCGACAAAACTTCAGTTTCAGCTGTGACTCTGCGGCCTAGCTCTATATACCACCCCCAAAATTTGCGAGAGAACAACCCCCTCCAATCGTCCCCCGAGCTCAGCCACTTTACCCGTATTATATGTATGAGCCTGAGAGCTTACCGTATCCAAGTTAAGTCTCATCTACCTGCGCGAGACCCTGAACGAGTTAATCTCCGCAAAGTTGAGTAATTAAGAGTCGAGCGAGAGTCTCTTAACCAGAGGCTCCCCAAGCCCGCTGATATTGTGTACCCTACTTGTCTTGATTTGACTTGTTTGACTTGCGCCAGAATGTGCCCTATGTATGCGATCCCCTTATTCACGCCTCAAATGTCGCAACTCACCTGTGCTGTTCATTCTATCGCGTGAGGAGGACTCCAAAGAGGCGGGACTCCCAAGATTAGGATTTATCTTATCTAAACTGAGAAGTACATATCTCGAAACCAAGATTCAACTCGAAACGAAATCATGGTTTCGTGTCGGGGGATTGATATTTTTGTCATCATTTTGGGGATGCATACGATCGATTGATATTGTGTTCTGAAGATCAATGGAATCTTATTGCGAAATTAAGTATCACATAAGTATGAATCCCCGCAATGGCATGACACAAAACTCAACTTCATTTAGAACTTCCATCGGAATGAATTCGTGGCCGGGGATAGAGATTAGAATATTCCAGTACCTTGATAAAAATTTTGAGGTATTCATGAGTCTCGGTGTTCTACATTCCCTTAGAAGAGTATCGAATAAATTGCCTAACGCTGTTAAGAGTTCTTATTCTTCATAGTCTCATTCAAAGCGGAACTTGAAAATATTACATTTTCCACCTCCAAATGAACTCATGGTTTGAAATTCTTGATTCATTTTCGCTAGAAATTATACAAAATTGTGATATGAATGACTTATTGGATGTAAAAAGTAATTTATTATTTTATGGGGATGCACTTTTTCATGTAAACTGTTTTCTTTTTACCTGTTGCAATCAGGATACGTGCAATTCACATACCTTTTTCTTTGGCACTTCTACAAATTTTATTCATTCAACTCGATGGAGCTGACGCCTGGATTTCTAAGAATCATCTAATGTAAAGACAATTTGTCCGCGAATCATATCTTAATAAACAAGTTATAAATGAACAATTACCATCCAAGTGAATTGACGTCATCTGAAGTGCATAACTCGTCCTGTATTAGATTACCTCTCACTATAGTATGGGAATCATAATTAGAGTATATATGTTGTTCGTTGATTGGTTTTGACTTTGACTGGAGACTTTGACAAAGGCCAAAATGTACCAGATTTGCTGATCTCCACACAACAGGTAAAAATTCGGGTTCAATCAATTACACGAAGCGTCGTCATTCATAATACCAAACACATGGTCGTGGTGTACATATTTGACTATGGGCGAGATCGAACAAATGATACGAACGAAGATACCACAACAGCATTACTGATCAGGTCATGCATTTCATGCATATATGCTTTTTGGGCGTTAGCAGTTATCATACAAATGAACAGAGAGCGTATTCTAACAATTTGGTGTGGACATAATCTTTTCGGTTTCCATGATTAGCTTTGGTCATATGGCATAACTAGTAATTAGATCGGGTAGTTCAAAGGCTATTACTGCTAATGGCTACAGCCTCGGGCAAGTGCGGGAGTATGAGCCCGAAACGTGCCACTGATATCCCACTCTGATATCTGTTTGATACTACGCTTGTATATATATCGGTACTATAATCTACGTTGAGTCTATGGTGAGGATATATGAGTAGTTCCGTTGAAACTTGCTCCATCGAGACTCAAAAATGGCGGTCAGGCAAGTGTGAACTTCTAGAGGTGGATTTGTTCACCACTAATATCACCTACATTGGGAATCAAAACCAAAAAATATTGGAATCTGAGAAAATATTTGCGTGTTAAACCCCATAAGTGCTCAGCTCGAGATGGCAATTTCGCCATGGAAATGACATTTCATGTTTGATCAGTGAATACGGATCGGGGTCTCAAAGATCGCATATTCTGCTCAGCATGGTCTTCTGGCACCAAATACTTACAAGTTTGGACTAAACTTAACCCATGAGACTGAGCCGAACTTGAGCCATCAGCCCCTAAAAAGGTTTTCATGTTTAGGAGAAGTTTGCCATCAAGTTTAGCCAAACTTAGCACAACTTTGGACAAAGTTTCGAAAAGCTGTAGGGTCTGATCAGGAGCGAAGCCTGTGGCTCAAGTGTAGGAGACAAGTTTGCCTTAGGTTTGGGAGAAGAAATGCCAAGCTTTTCCCAAACCAACGATTATTATGCTCGCGGGGGTTTCCGATAACCCTTGGAAACAGCTTTCGCGATGTGGTGCAATTATCACCTGCGAAAATTGGGTCGAAAATAGAGGCGAATAGGGACATAGGAGAGCCTGGGTCTAACGACGTGCGACTTATCACCATGGCTGCTCATCGGCGCAAGCTTCATTCATGCAGTCGAGCCGAAGATACTCTCTGCTTTTTGCCTGCAACAAACCAAATTCACCACAAAGTATCACGTCGAGGGTAAATGAGGAGAGGTATTTCTAAGAAACAGAAACAAACTCGAAAATTTTAATATGAGGAAACGATTGAGGTTGAAAAGACACTGCAATGTGTATTTACGAGACATTTTTGAATAAAAAAACCTGGGTTACTCATCTGAACAAAAGCAGCTGTAGCCATACCATCACCGAACTGTTGTCCGCGCCGAGGTTACTCTCTTTACCTGGAAATTCATTGAATTTTCCTCATGAATTTCTGGTGCGGAAAACTTACATGAGTCGACATCAGATCAGCCACTGTTGAAGAGGACGCCGATAATATCGTCGGGTGGCAACGACCGTTGATATCGGTTTTCTGTTGGTAACGAACAGCGTTGTCAAGGTGTAACCTGTGACATTATTCAACAGTGGCTGATGCCGACTCGTGCAAGTCCTTAGCACAAGAAATTCATGGCAAAAATTCAATGAATTTTCAGGTGAAAAGAGCAACCTCGGCGCGGACAAAAGTTCAGTGATGGCATAATTACAACTGCTCTTGTTAAGATGAGGATTCCAGGTTTTTCCCCTAAATCGTTTCCTCATATTGAAATCTTTTCGAGTTTGTTTCTGTTTCTTAGAAATACCTCCCCTATTTACCCTCAAAGCAACACTTTGTGGTAAATTTGGTTTGTTGCAGGCAAAAAAAAGATAGTATCTTTGGCTCGACGATCGCTCACGACATGCAGTCATCTACAAACACAATGTATTCGGGCGGGTCTACAATTGGTTGATGTCACTCAAAGCAAAAAGCGTTTACTATTCCAGCATTACCTTTGAATTCATATGTTCACTCGGGGACTAGATGAACTGTCCAAGTGGGACATCGCCCTGTCTCATTCGCACTCATTGATTAAGGTGAAAGAAAAGGAAACGGAAAGATCGTGAAGTGAGTTGGTGAACAGTATACTAGGCTCACTAGTGGACAGCTCAGGTGCTTGCCCAGTGTATTTTCAATACACTTGCATCGAAAGCCTGTGGTTTCCGCCCCGATGCCGGGGCAGAAAATCCCGCATCGCCGCCCAGGGAAGAAAACGACTGAGCATGCCCATCAGACCTCGGGCTGCTACAATGCATGCTCCGACGTTTTCTAACCTGTGCAGCGGTGTGGGATTTTGCTCCAGAATTGTGTTGGAAACCATAGAATTTCGATGAAAGTGTACTGAAAAGAACTATACGCACCTCGGGACGAAAGCAACCCATTGCGGCCACGGGTATGCCGCCCTCGCCTACCGGCTCGTGCGGCAACTCACCCAGGCCGCAATGTGTGACTTTCGGCCCCTCACGGACGCAGGTGCGTAATATACTATTGAACTATATGGGTTTTGAAGTGTCTTGAAGGAATATCTCAGCGCAACAGAAAGTGATGTAGCGTGCGAGGGTTGATCCCTCATCGGAATAAATTTCTCTGGCTCGCAGTCGTTCATGAATGCGACGCCTGGAGGCCCGTCCGGGGGGCAGTGACCGTGTAAAGTTTTCAAGAGCCGTGCAAGCGCAGCCTCAGCTCATCTTATCGGGTGCTCTGCATACAGATAACGCTTCGTTTCATAAAATGTGAGCTTGTTTATAGCACCGGCAGCTTTGTACCTGTAAGTCGGACACTTTAGCCGCTGCTACCAGCTGCTACTGCGAGCTTGTGAGACCGAGTGTGAGACGGAAATCAACCCGGTTGAAAAAGCTTTCAGCGACCACCGCCAAAGGTGTGGTATTCTGTGGCTCGGGTATACAAGACCGGCTACACTCGGGCATAAGCGAGGGAAACCAAGACGATAATATTTCTCATGTCTCTTCTCTCGCGCTAGTGAGCATAGATCCTGATTTACACGCCCAGTGCGTATATAGCTCCCGCAATAACAATGCGTCACTTTTATAAGTAGGCATAAACAATGCAAACACGAGGTGCTATGCAAGGCTCGCTCGCACGCACCCGCCGCCACCGAGACACACGACCTGACTGGGCGCCTCCCCAAGCCCTCCAACCCAAAATATCGCCCTCCATAAAGGGGTGAGACGACTGATGCATTTTTCGCTACCTCTTACATTCAGCTTCTCGAAACGTGAGAAGATGTATGGTATTTGCTCTTACTTGCGGAAAGATTTACTCGACCTCCTCAAAACTTGGATACAGCATGTCCGAGTTATTCAAGCTTTTCACACAAAGTACACTTTCGTACGCTGATTATGAGTCAGAGAGTTTGTGAATTGCTAACACCTCCAAAAAAAATATTTAACACAAATTTCACCAAATTATATTTTGATTACATGTTAGCGATACGGTAACTTTGGTGTTTATAATCTGGATCAGAAGTTCAGGCGCTCCGCACGCAGTTGAAGAAATAAAGTTGGATAACAAAGGAGCCACGAAAAATTCATCCGAGAATGGTGTTAACGATTGTTAACACCTTCACTGTGATGGGCCCCACCGGTGGAGCCCACGCGTCCAAATCGGTGTGTGGCGGTGATCAAAATCCCATTAAATGGGGCCCACCGGGAAGGCCCATCGCACACAGGACCCGACCGAGTTTTTCGCCGTGCACCGTGCACGCTGGAAGTTATTCGCACTTTTATCAAATTTGCTTGCGATTTGGGTGAAACGACGAGAAGACCCGCGTTTATTATCATCTATTTCGAGTTCGTCTTCTCTTCGTTTGGCTAAAATCGCAGGAGAACTGGAGAGAAGTGCGAAAAACTTGGGCGCGGGCACCTCCTAAACCTATAATACAGGCACTTTGTAATTCTCACTTTTATCCGATTCTTTAGAGATTTGAGCTAAACGACGAGAAAATGAACTCAAGTTAGATGATAATAAACGCGGGTCTTCTCTTCGTTTCACCCAAATCGCAAGCAAATTTGATAAAAGTGCGAATAACTTTCAGCATGCACGGTGACCGCATCGCCTTAACTCAGTTGTACTATTATCCAAAAAAATAATGACCGATTTCCTATCCCACTTAGAATCTCTGTGTTGTGACTACCCTGTCATCAAATTTTTGTACTATTGAGTCAATGAATTTTTCAACTTCCCGACTTTGCGAGTTTCTCATCAGAGAGTTGAAAAAAAACCTGTCGCGTGAAACCAATTTTTGCAGTGCTATTTCACTTGAATGCAAATTGTGTGTTATCAAGCATAATTTTCGATAAAATGTGGGAAATTGTGATAGCAGAGCAGAGGATTAGTTTGAATTTCCTGATATCAATTTACTGTATATGATAGGATAATAAATCTCACTAAGCTGTGTGCAGAATCGAAATGTAATCAGTAACTCGACTCGCCCGAGAGTTCAGTGGCAAGAAAGGTTTATTGATTCAAATTACGGGTGTAATTCATGGATATTACTCCGCACGGGCAAACATTACCTGTTCATTTCGTGCAGAGCGAGTGGCGATTGATTTATGCGCAGAAATTGCTATTAGTGCAACAGCAGCAGAATCTGTGGATTATGGCATTTTCCTCATCTTCTAGATTCTGATTGAATTATAACGACGTACAACAAAATTATGCAACTGAATAAATGGGTGATACAGAAGTATCAGATCATTGAAGGAAACAACTCTATTTCGAGATACCAACTATTTTCGAATATCTACAATGAATTCTTACAACTAGTATGATAAGTCACTAATACATAAAGAATCGAACTCTTCGAAGTTTTACATAACTAATTTCTAAGATGTTAATATAAAAAGTACAAAATAAAAAGATCAGGAACTTGTTACTATAACACGGAATTTCTTGAAGCATTCTTTGCCGGAAATTGTGTTCAGTTATTCGATGATTAACAAGTTAGTCAGTCGCTGAATTAATTGCTGCAATACTGATTATCTTGAGCTGATTCACATCCTCTTCAATATGGAATATTGGAAAACAGAAAAGAAATGGATTCCCCATTGTGGGTTCTCCTGATTGCTTCAGCTAACGCAATCGATACATCTATTACCTGAAGAAGAAAAAACAAAGAATAATTGAGTGGACGGTTGAATATTACAACGCCAATTCATATAAATATACACATAAAAAGTCGCACAATAATTCAATATACTACTAGCAAAATCTTCAAAATGAATCCGAGTTTATCAAAAACTATGCACGGAGTCATGTTACAATTTCTGTGTATTATAGGATTTGAAGTGCTAATCTGAATTCACTAGCTGAACTTCACGTACCTTTATTTTCGAACATTCTTCGATATGGAGCGTTTGAGGAATAGTATTTGTGACAATGACCTCATCAAGCACGGAATTTTTCAATCTGCTGATCGCAGGGCCGCTGAAAAGGCCGTGAGTACAAATGGCATACGCTTTCACAGCACCAGCATCCATGAGCTTTTCCGCAGCAAGACATAGAGTCCTACAAGTGTCTGCTTGATCATCTATTAGAATAGCGATTCTATCTTGTACGTCTCCAACCAAGACCATATTCGATATTGATTCGATTCCTGACCTTTCTTTGTGTATAAGAGCAAAGTCTACTGATAGTCTGTCTGCGACGGAAGTAACTCTGAAATGTTTCATAAGATTTTCTCAATCACACTCGAAGTTCTATTTTCTTACAATTTGTATTGGCATGAAGGATGTCAAGTTGCTAAAGTATCTAGTATAGTGGTAAGGGTACATTTTACAAAATCAGAATGACACTGAATCTTCGTTGAAAGATGATAATGGATCTCTTCGTCCAAAAAAGTTCATAAGAAAATCAACATGAAAATTTCCATGGTGATTGGATCAAGTGATCTCGTAGATTCCTTGTGATGATCCTCGATAAAGTTCAAAAGTGTCATGAGAGGAAAATTCAATTGGAAATTCATGCAAAGTTGCCCAGGATGTTTCGTTCATGAAACATTGTTGAACTTTGCTTGTGAAGCCCAGTGATAAATCCAAGGGGAATACACAGCTTTTCAGTTTGGATTGATGATAATGAGCTTCGCCCATCTTGTCGTGGTTTCACTCAGTTATGAGACATAATCCGATGACCGAAATTCAGCAAAAGATTACCACGAAATATGGCTCTGAGAAATTCTAATACAATTATTTCAGAAAATATTGTACCTCTCACCTTTTGACACTTTCAGCATCTGGAGCTACTATTACACTCTTCTTCCATTCCGGGATGTTGTCTTTGATCCATTTCAAGATTTGTGGCTCAGCATACAAATTATCAACGGGAATGTCAAAAAATGCTTGGATTTGGCTAGCATGAAGATCCATGGTTATAACATGATCCGTTCCAGCAACAGACAGCATGTTGGCAATGAGCTTGGCCGATATTGGCGTTCGAATCTACAGACAGAATACCAACGTTGCTTGTGCAGAATCTATAACTGACGAGCTATACTTTTTGATGACTTCAAAAATATAAGCCTACCTTATCCTTCTTATCCTGCCTTGCATACGGGAAATAAGGAATCACGGCAGTTATTCGTGCCGCTGACGCAATTTTGCAAGCATTTATCATTATCATCAATTCCATTAGATTGTCATTGACTTCACCGCATCCACTTTGTACAATATAAACATCTTCACCTCTGACTGATTCGTTTATTTCAACACTAAGAAAGATAAAAATATCGTCATGATCTTATTCATACGTATTACAAGAACAACAAACCGTTGATCTCCAATCAGTGCTGAACAAATGTGTATGATTTGACAAATTATTCTCTCCAGTCGAGATTCTGACTCATATGATGAATCCACTTAACGATGTTTTCAAAATTTTCAAATAACTAATCGGACATATTATTTTTTGGATGATTTTCAAAATTCAGTACAGTCTAACCGATATGATGAATCGAAACTCTTCTAATGACTTCCAATGATACAGAATGATATTCTGAAGTGGCTTCTCAAATAATGAGTCATGAAATTTGCTGGTAAATACGATTGATCACTGCTAATAATATTATTTCATGGGTCAAAATGGGTAAGACTCACCTCGTCTCACGATTACTAAACTTCTTCGTAATAACTTTGCCAGGTTGTATTCCCAGTCTGTTACAAATTTGTTCCACGAGCTCAGCGTGAGAACTCCCACCAAAAACTTTTATGTTTGGCATCTTCTTGTCAAACTGTCTATTGCGTGGATTTTGCAAATTCGCTCTCAATAAACTTCTTGCTCGGATAGGTTGAGAAGCGAGCATCACTGACCTTGAAAAAAAAATAAGGATTCAGTCCACATATGCACAATATAATGTTTCGATAGCTAAAATTTATCTAACGATCGTTTATTCCCCGCGAGACCCTGAGAATGGATTTCAAATGTCAACACACAATAAGTTATCGAGCAACTATTACCAAATTTTGTAATGTCGTGGGTGTTGAGTGGACGTTTTTTTTCATGGCATATGGAGAATTTGCAAGAAATCACTTATCATTCCACTTTGATTATCATTACTTCGTAAACATTGAATCGAATACTAGGATGATACCAAGTTTCATGATAAGTAATCAATTTCAACCAATATGAAGTTGATTGGCCGATATCGACATGTTAGTAAACACTGGCTATCAGTTCCCACGTGACCATATCTGCTTAAACTCTTCGATTGGATCCTTCATTTTCTACGCTAAGAATTTCTTTTGAACCACAAAGAGATGGAGATTACGCTTATAAAAATAATGGAGCCCCTTTGGAAGATGTCACGATATATATAACAGTTTTCTTACCATTGTTTTAGTACAACCGTTTAAAACTGGAAGACTGTATAGTAGAAAGCATGTGCTATAATGAGGCCAGGATTTCGTGTGAACTGCATTATTTTTCACGTTTTCATCGATTGCAATGAACTTCAATTTTAGTCAACAAAGTCAACGATTTCATACCTTGAGGATGAGTCAACGGTGCAATTGCTTCTGAATTTCTTTCATGACTCTATCGCAATAAAATGTTATTTTAAAAACTACTTCGAGCGTGTTAGTGAGTGGAATGACACACTCTTATATTCAAAAGTAAATTAACCAAAATAAAAAGGATGAATGCCAGCCACGACGGAGAGAATTTTCGCACACGCAAAAAATACATTCTTACCGCGTTTGCCGCGTAGTGAGAGTCAGCTCAATTGCAGCAGGGGAGTAACACGTTCGAGCTGATGTGTCTCTGCTGGAACGACGAGCTTGTCGACGACATCGAATTTAGCGTCAATTGCATTGCAATGAGAACGATGCTTTCATCGTGCGAAACCATGCGGGAGAGCACCAACTAACGTAGTTCTCGCAGCGAGGTATATCCAAAAGAGACAGTGGGCCACACTATAATACCGTAAAACTCTGTTGGCGCGCAGACTTGCAAACGGCACATTCAAACTCCACTTCGCAGCACACTCAAACGAGTCTCGCGTACTGTTTTAGTATGGCTCATCAGCGTAACGGTTATCAGGCAATTCGCGATCTCACGCGAGATTATACGAGATGGTTTGGGCCACGCTCCAGATGGGACTGCTAAACTCGACGCTCGCAAAGAAACGGATGGCGTCTCGTCGCTCGGTATACACTCACGCACACATTGCCAGAAATAAACGCAAAATAGACACTTATATTATATATATGTATTTCCGCATAGATCTATATCTGAGATAGTTAGCGATTTCACGCCACTGTTGTCTTTCACGCGCAAAGCGAGCACTGTGTATCGCAGATTCATTGGAAACGATTCCCGAGCTTATGCGTAGACGAAAATGGATCGATCACCGACCAGAGTGTCATCGTTATAGAGGCGCGCTTTCGCGACTTTCGTGATTCATGAGACTGGATACCTCGTCAGCGCGAGAAAAACGAATCGAACGAGTTTGCGGATTGATTTACGACGAGACGCTGTCGGCGTCGCAGACGGAGCTTGAATTTTCGCGCTTTCATGAAAATGTAATCCAGACGAGTCTGCGCGTTTTTATTGTTATAGCCAAAACGATAGAGACGTCTGAAATATTTGCTGCAACGCATCTGGGTATTCTTGAATTGTAAAATCAACAGTTTCGGTGAGATGCAACTTCGATTAAATGTTTCAAGACAACATTATCTAGAATAGTTTTTTCTATTATCGGTTACTCCAAATGAGACATTTTGCCGACATGCCGACTGTGCTCACAGTAACAGTGGCGCGCCGAAAAAGGTACGAATGTTGGCAATTTGACAATTTGCAAACTATACCCCATGGTGGCGCCAAAGTCAGAGCTGATACCTTGAATTATCACGCTGTTGTATGATGTCAGAATGGTATGCCCTCGATTAAAAAAATTTATATTTATACAGTTTTCTTGTCTATGAAATTATCTTCAGCAAAATATGAGTAGTAGTTCCGTTTGAAACTTCAACATTTGGAGGCCGAAAATGTGCCAACCCCAAATCCCACTTCGGGAGGTTCTGACATGTATTTTTCGACTTTTTCAAACATATAATGTATAATTCAACTCGCGCACGAATTTAAAAATTTCCACCCATCGGTACCATAAGGACAACACGCGTAACTTGGTGGTGGCGCACGGAACCTGACATTTTGAGCGGCACGCGAAACCTGACATTTGACACTAAAATTGATCTCACGGCCAAACGATTCAAGCTACAGTCTTGAGGATTTGGGGTTTTCACCTGGCCATCAGGTATAGATGATAAAAATGGAATTCTTCAAGGAACAACTGATTTTTGGAAGGAAAAATGGATTTTAATCGGTTTCAAACGTAGTTGAATCACATTCGGTTTCAACCAATTGATGTAGAATGCTGGAAAAGCATCTTTCTAATTTATTGGAAGGTGGATAGATTAGTCGTAGAGGGAGATCCGAGCAAAAAATGAATTTGAGTTGATTGAGTAATTCTTACAAGATTCCCTTTTAGAGGAATTCAGATGACCTACACCGTGGTTTTTTGTGCAAGATATATTGTCTGGTTAAGGCGAAATTTTAACATAGTTGGTACAAAGATGATAAAAATGGAGTCTTTGGAAAATTTTTGGATTTTTCGAGAATAAATTGAAATTTGACTGTATTAAAACGAATTTTGGAAGAATTCAGTATCAACCAATCGATTCAGAATGACGGAGAAGTATTAATTTAGTTTATCAAAATTTGAATGGATTAGTTTGTGGGGGAGGTATGAGGAAAGTATGAATATCGAAAGTAGTGGAGCTAGGGGGGTACGGCCTCAACGGGGGACCCCCTAGGGAGGGTACGGCCTCACCGGGTACGGCCTCAACGGGGGACCCCCTAGGGAGGGTACGGCCTCACCGGGTACGGCCTCAACGGGGGACCCCCTAGGGAGGGTACGGCCTCACCGGGTACGGCCTCAACGGGGAGCCCCTAGGGAGGGTACGGCCTCAACGGGGAGCTATGGGGGTATGGCCTCATCTCCATGTATGGGGGTACGGCCTCATCTCCATGTATGCTGGCCTCATTCCTATGTATGCTTGTTCTGCCTCACCGAGGAGCCCCCCCCCCCCTTATGGCACTCCTGGCCCACTGGTCCTTTGTTGTGCTCAATGTTTCAAGCATACCCGGTTTTAAATATCATTGTGTACAATTACGCGAGTGTAGTGCTAAATATCACCACTATCATTATGTATAATTACGCGAGTGTAGTGCTAAATATCACCACCAGATGGCGTCTCGTGGCTCAAACATCGAAGAGAAGTGTGTACGCATCGATCCAAGTCGATACAGGCAAGTTTCGTATAGAATAGTTCCGTACGCCACCGCTAGGTGGCGACTGGTTTACCTCGTATGCAAATGAGTTGCAACCTTCACGTTACATACTTGGGAATGATCTTTCCATCGGCAATCTAATAATAATTCCCATATCCTAATACTTTTCGATCTGAAATGGAGGTGAGCAGCACGATTTTTGAATCATCCTATTGATGATGTGCAACTGGTCATGATTATTCGAAATTACAGGTATTTCGAATAATCATGACCAGTTGCACATCATCAATAGGATGATTCAAAAATCGTGCTGCTCACCTCCATTTCAGATCGAAAAGTATTAGGATATGGGAATTATTATTAGATTGCCGATGGAAAGATCATTCCCAAGTATGTAAGGTGAAGGTTGCAACTCATTTGCATACGAGGTAAACCAGTCGCCACCTAGCGGTGGCGTACGGAACTATTCTATACGAAACTTGCCTGTATCGACTTGGATCGATGCGTACACACTTCTCTTCGATGTTTGAGCCACGAGACGCCATCTGGTGGTGATATTTAGCACTACACTCGCGTAATTATACATAATGATAGTGGTGATATTTAGCACTACACTCGCGTAATTGTACACAATGATATTTAAAACCGGGTATGCTTGAAACATTGAGCACAACAAAGGACCAGTGGGCCAGGAGTGCCATAAGGGGGGGGGGGGGCTCCTCGGTGAGGCAGAACAAGCATACATAGGAATGAGGCCAGCATACATGGAGATGAGGCCGTACCCCCATACATGGAGATGAGGCCATACCCCCATAGCTCCCCGTTGAGGCCGTACCCTCCCTAGGGGCTCCCCGTTGAGGCCGTACCCGGTGAGGCCGTACCCTCCCTAGGGGGTCCCCCGTTGAGGCCGTACCCGGTGAGGCCGTACCCTCCCTAGGGGGTCCCCCGTTGAGGCCGTACCCGGTGAGGCCGTACCCTCCCTAGGGGGTCCCCCGTTGAGGCCGTACCCGGTGAGGCCGTACCCTCCCTAGGGGGTCCCCCGTTGAGGCCGTACCCCCCTAGCTCCACTACTATCGAAAAAAATATTTTTGTATATTTTGAGTTTTTTTTTCGAGGAATCTAGTTAGGGAGATTTGGGCTATCTAAAGTGAGGTTTTTTTAGCAAAGTCTGTAACTTGGTTGAAACGGAATTTCAATACAATTGGTTTCAATATTCTCAAAATGCAGTTTTTGTTAGAAATTCTCGGTTTTTTTTTCTAAAAATTCACGTTTATGAAGATTAAATAGAATCTCGGTATTAACCTAAAGATAGATTAAACCAAAAAAACCATAGCCTAGGTAACCTAAATTGGGGTAAGATGCAGTTAGAATGAGATATTTTACTATGGGAGTAGACAATTTTAGCGATTTTACCTCAAAAAACCTCTAAATCGATTTCGGTTGGGAGAGGAGAGTAGAAAAATCACTGGTCTCATCTTTGATTGATTTTCTACAACTTGTAGAAAAGCAAAAATCGATAAAGTGGAGTGTAGGAGAGAAAGCGTGGCGCAAAAAAAACAACATACATACTCACACACACCCACACACAAAGGGACGGAGAGATGAGTCCCTGGGAGGTTTTGGAGGGTTTAAGGAGAGAAAGTTTCACTTACAATCGTTAGATTTTGGCGAGAGGAACAAAATGGTTGAAGGTTTTTTGTGATAGGAGGAATTCTGTTGAAGAAAATATTGAGTTAAATGAAAAAATTGATCAAAAATTTGCTGTGCCGAAAACAAAGCTTCCTCTATAGAGAAAGCAAAAGTGGTCTTTGGGCTCTTATAGCAGTAGCATTTGGTTCTTAATACTATGATATTTGATGTGTATATGCCCGCCTGAATCTTAAACGAGCCTCACTGCGGCGCTTCACGCTCACAAAGTCCGAAAAAAAGGAAAACCACAACGCACGGAACTGACATTTTGACCCCTTTTTCGATGATAATTTTCTTGGGTGGCCCTGGATCGCTAAACTAATAATTGCGCCAAAAAAAAAAACACCAAAAAATACGTCGAAAATGGCTTGTACGAATTTTTTCCCAAGCGTTTGAAGGGTTCGTCCAAGCAGGCACACATTATTTCAAAGTTTTCACAGAACTACTCATATAACATCCAAAGATCGTGCAAAAAACTCACTGATGCAATATCAATCTACAAATCCATCATTTCCTGGGTTCGCGAGGAAAATTTTTGGCTAAGATGATTTTCGTCCCGCGTGTGCATGGCTACTTACTGTAGAGTTTTGGGATGCCAATACCAGAGCCCAACGCTCGTATGGAACTGAGCATCAGCAGACCTGACCATAAGAAAATTCATCGAATAAGCAATCTCATTACATCAACTTCTTCTGAATAAAAAAATTAATCATGATGAAGGGAAAAACTTCGAATATCAATCCCAATGATCTTTTACCTGATCTCATCTTGTGTTTTCCCATGTCTTTGGTCACTTAGAGTGAACACGCTGGCTGGGGCGAGACCCGCCGGTGGGTCGCGTCACGCACAGAAACGAAACTGCGCTTTTGGGCCTCACAGCGAACGTGTTTGGCTTCTCCCGGGTAGAAAACGCGATCCGGGAAAGATCCAGCCCGGATCCGGGGCAGAGCTAGGAGGACAATGTCCGGATCCGTCGGTCGTCCGGATAGCTAACCCGGCTTGGATCAAAAACGGACGATTCTCCGGATCAAGATATGCCCCGGATCGCAGACGGATGATAGACGGATCAACTGTTGGGCTGGGTGGCGAGCTCTTATATAACCTCGTTTAGTGTTCACTTCTCTGCGGTTATGATGAAAGCAAGATTGATGAATGCATGATAAGAATCTAAATTATTTAAAATGGGAATATTTTCGTATATTTATGTGCTCAGAATGATTTGACAATTTTTTATCTCTCAAAAAACTATGAAAGTTCATGTAACTCAGATATACTTAAGAATGTTTGTATCTTGTACCAATAGACTTTTAAAATGCATTTCACAATACTTTGCTCATAAAATCTTCCTACAACTCATTCTATTTCAATACTTCAGGGTAGTCTGGGCGCCCACCAATGCTCCCGTATGCACTTCATTTGCCCCGGAAAATCTTCACGTTTTCCTACGTATTTCAATGTGCTGAGTCGATTTTTCGAGGTCGCTTTTCCGAATTTTGATAACTTTTTTTGTTATTAACAATTTTGTGTGCAAAATTGAGGTTTTTGGCAAATATCTCGAGTTATATGCATTTCCCGGGAAAGCTTCATCGGATCAAAGTTGTAGATCGTGAAATTTTCCACAAGAAAGATCCTCACAAGTTTCCTGGGAAATGAAAACCCCAGTCGGAAAGAGCGCGAAAAGCGCTCGGCGCGGTTAACATGCGTTTAAATGGAGCCGTCGACCGTGCGCTGTTTGATGCACTGCCATTTTCACAATTTTCATTTTTTTGCAAAGCGACCTGGTTCATGTTGTAGAGGAACAAGTCTACTTTGATACGGTGCGAATTAGATTCAGAAGGAATCGAATAATTTTGGACTTTTGACGAGGTAGAAAAAAAATCGAGCGGAGGGGATACATGTGTGCGTGTGCGATAGGCTCATACACTATGTGCGTGTGCTTGTCGCACACGCACACATGTATCCCCTCCGCTCGATTTTTTTTCTGTCTCGTCGAAAGTCCAAAATTAGTCGATTCCTTCTGAATCTAATTCGCACCGTATCAAAGTAGACTTGTTCCTCTACAACATGAACCAGGTCGCTTCGCAAAAACATGAAAATTGTGAA
Organism: Eretmocerus hayati; assembly: GCA_029851415.1. Taxonomy (NCBI): domain Eukaryota; kingdom Metazoa; phylum Arthropoda; class Insecta; order Hymenoptera; family Aphelinidae; genus Eretmocerus; species Eretmocerus hayati. The sequence continues at coordinate 83,505,658 of CM056744.1, read as the reverse complement.
AATGGCAGTGCATCAAACAGCGCACGGCCGACGGCTCCATTTGAACGCATGTTAACCGCGCCGAGCGCTTTCCGCGCTCTTTCCGACTGGGGTTTTCATTTCCCAGGAAACTTGTGAGGATCTTTCTTGTGGAAAATTTCACGATCCACAACTTTGATCCGATGAAGCTTTCCCGGGAAATGCATATAACTCGAGATATTTGCCAAAAACCTCAATTTTGCACACAAAATTGTTAATAACAAAAAAAGTTACCAAAATTCGGAAAAGCGACCTCGAAAAATCGACTCAGAACATTGAAATATGTAGGAAAACGTGAAGATTTTCCGGAGCAAATGATGTGCATACGGGAGCATCGGTGGGCGCCCAGACTAGGGGGCTTATGTTTGAAATGTGTTCCTTCGAAGATCAATTTCAAAAATCTCATGAGTATGAATCATGTTACTTGAATACTGTGATTGGGCTAGGAATGTGTCTTCGAAGGATGAGATCGTATGGTCTTCGAAGAGATAGACTATATGAACAACTCATAAGAATTGGAACTACAATCTATATTGATCAACAATTTGACAGTTATTTGAGCTACTCAATCAACTTTTACCCCATGGATTCAAATGTAAATTTCTCATGATGAATTATGTTTTTCATCCTTTGGAATCATTTCTAAGACCTAAAGAAGTATCATTACAGCAATTTTGGATGAGAATCTGACTTTATTGATGTTATTAAATGATGTTGATCATCGTGAGGCATACACTACAATTATCTGAAGTAGTTTGGAATAAGAAGAGTATGAATTTATCATACTTATGGAAATCTAAAACCTAGCGCATTGCTTGAAGTCGATGACTACATAAAATATGCATTAAATTCACGATTTGTTTGAGACACATTACAGGAGGTAAACAACAACATCCAGCTGCACTAGTATATGCACATTTGTATAAATTTAATTTCAAATATCTCGTGAATTTTCAAGCGATGTAAACAATCAACAAGGTTATGAAGCCCTACATTTCTGCTCTCAACGTTGATCCGGCCACAGTCCGTCCGAGGTCCGGCTGGAATACTCGAGAAAGTTGATCCGGGGAATCGTCCGTTTTGGATCCACCCCGGGTTAGCTGTCTGGACGATGGGCGGATGTAAGCTCCGGCCAGCCGGACGAAGCTAGGGATCCGGTCCGGATCTTTCGTCCGACCTATCTCGAGCATTTTCTACCCTGGCTAAGCTTGTCTGTGTTCACATGCCTACTGTTAGTTTAACTATTGAGTAATGCCTTGTTGTACCAACATGAAATACGCACATTATCACTCTGAATTCCTCAAATGTTCTCATTATCAGATACTCTACACATAAGGCGAAGATGGTAAATTATTTTTTAACATCAATGCCAATATCAGCCGTAAAAACTAATTTGGATTGTCGATTGTCAAGGTTTACCGGTTTATCTATCGACCATCTCAGAAACTAAAGGGCTAGCAATCCATTCAATGCGTTTGAAAAACTTCATCAAAAACGCGTTCAACGCTCAACTCTTGCCAACACAAAAATGACCAAAGCACACAACTTGGCTACCGAATTCGTAAAATTTGAAGAAAAATTCATCGAGATAATCTTAGACAGAGGAATGATGAGCTATCGTTCGGAAAATTTTTTCCACGAATAAAAATGAATTCTCGTCAAAGAAGGTTTGACTTCCAGCTCATGAGTTAGGAGTAAAGTTCTTGAATATTTCTCAAAATGATTCTGTCCTCCCCGCAAGTTCATAGGATAAGCTCAATCTCGAAGCTTATTCAGTGAGACTCCTTCTTAAAACAGAATCTCCGCTTATGACGATATAACACACTTTGTCCATAACTTTCCGATAAACATTGTATTAAAATCGGCCAATCTAACCTCAAGATGGCGCTCAACTGCTTTTAAAATCTTGATCGTGGTTGGGTTAACAAATGATATCGTGTTCACAAAGTGCAAGCTATTGGCTTTTCAAGTATAGTGCGATGCGACACCACTCAAGACAAGCTACTTTATGATTCTGCTTGTTTTCTCCACCCCCGTGCTGAACGCTAACGGCTAATGCTAACGAGCTATCTCAAAGTTACCGACGGTAATGTCACCGCACGCTCTTCCTCGAAGTTGATAACAAAAAGCTCATTGAGATGCGTTGGTTTTGCCACAACTCCTCGTGTACTAAAATCGATCGTTAGCTTCTATGAAGACACGTCACTGTAGATTGTATACGATATTTTATCTCTTTAGTTATAATAGTGCAGAAATATCAGTTCGATTTTTAGATGATTGATTGTTGATCGATTGGAGACGCAATATTTGGTTCATTAACGTTGAGGTTTTCAAGCGACCAGCGACTTGGCAGAACTGATTTGAAATCGAAAATTGTACTAATCTAGATTGAAAAGTCTCAGCGACGCAAGTTTGCTGGTCATTGTTTCATGTCCGAGCGATTATATTTGAAAACGGCTCATGGAAAGTGTTGATGTCACAGATCAGTTTCTCGTGATTCCTTTCCGAGATGGGCACCCTACTGACAGCGCCACTAATTCATGGAGAAACGCATGAGGATGGCTAAAAGTTGAACTGTCGCGAGGCCGTTTTCCATCTCAAATACAGGGTGTCCGAATAGTAAGTACCCGCCTCCCCCATTTTTTTCAGAAATGGTTAGGAATCGGGAAAAACCCCGGAACACGTGTCGCCTTATTTTGAGGATACCTTGAACGTCATTTTCAAGGTCATTTGGAGGTCAACTGCATTTTTTAAAATGGTAACACCTACTTTTGACCTCGAATTCAGAAAGAACATGAAAAATGATAAAACTTTTGTCTGAAACTTTTTTTGACCCGACTTGACCTCGGCGAGATAAATGGAGGTCAGTACGGGTTGATGGTTACCGCTGTCGTTCCAAGAGTGAGCATTTTATCGAAAAATGTTTGGGATAAAAATTGTTCATGATCACAGTAGAAAAGAGCTAATGACCTTGTTTCCGACCTTGGAGGTCATTTCAAGGTCATTTGAAGGTCAGCTGGATTTTCTTGAATGGGAACACCTACTTTTGATCTCGAATTCTGAAAGAACATGAAAAATGATAAAACTTTGGTTCGAAATTTTCTTTGACACGACTCGACCTTGGCGAGATAAATGAAGGTCAGCACGGGTTGGCGGTGACCGCTGTAACTCCAAGAGAGTGAGCATTTTATCGAAAAATGTTTGGAAAGTTCTTCATGATCACAGCAGACAGAATTCGAGGTCAAAAGTAGGTGTTTCCGTTGGAAAAATCGAGTTGACCTCCAAATGACCTGAAAAATGACCTCTAAGGTCGGAAACAAGGTCATTAGGTCTTTTCTACTGTGATCATGAACAATTTTTATCACAAATATTTTTCGATAAAATGCTCACTCTTGGAGTTACAGCGGTCACCGTCAACCCGTGCTGACCTCCATTTATCTCGCCAAGGTCAAGTCGGGTCAAAAAAAGTTTCAAACAAAAGTTTCATCATTTTTCATGTTCTTTTAGAATTCAAGGTCAAAAGTAGGTGTTTCCATTTTAAAATAGTACATTACGCAACTAGGGTGGAAAGTGCGTTTTCCGCACGAGTGGCCGTGACCAGTGCGGAAAAGTAACTTTTTCCCACGAGTCGGTATTTTTGAGTGCGGAAAAGTAGGTTTTCCGCACGGCTTGCCCGTGCGGAGCACTTCCACCCGTGTTGCGTATACTATTTTTTGTGCTGAGTGCGGAAAGCTGTCTCTCCTTCTATTGTAAACGTAATTTGGAGTTGAAAGTGCAGAGGGGAGCGAGTCGGAGTCGGGGAAGCGAGTCCCACTGTGAGAGAATTCCTGACACAAAGACATCATATCTGATGGAAGGTTTGAAGGTATTGCGCGAAGAATCAGACGTCTACCTCGTTCAAAGTTACAGGCTTCATCTTTTTGTGAGTCCGTATGAAGGAACTACAGACTCTTGATCAAAAGGTCGCTGGATCGTTTCCCGGCGGCCGCACTTTTTATTCAGTGCAGGAAGAAGAATAAAATCATAACAGTCAGCTACTTTCACCGAATTTTATTTCTATGCATAGTCAGTAATTTCTCAGATTTTTTTGACATGTGAGATAGGATTTCCGCAGCAATAAGCCAGAGATATTTTCCAAATGAGTCCGATGGTCGTGTCGCAGAGGATAGAGAGTTTTTGCTGGAGCTATCGGTGCTCGTTTTGAGAAGTGAAACGGGGAGAAATTTATGTATCAAGAGAGCCATTCTCTCAAGAATATGTCTAACTCGCGTATTGGCAACATACGAAACTCACGGGCAGTCCCCAAGACACCAATATCAGTCATTTACGATCGATTACTCCCGGAGTGAAATCTTCAGTTTCTGGTTATATTCATTCTTTCAAACAAGACCGGAGACATTCCTCCGGTACGGAGCAGTGGAAATTTCCGAGGAATCCGTGGGGAATGAGGTGAGAGCTCGCCTGGATAGGAGCAGCGCGGGAGTTCTGTGGAAATGTCAGTGTTGCTTGAGTATAGCGACAAGAACATCTTAGAAACTGTCATAAGTCGTCGCAGGTTTTCATTCAGGACTTTACTACTCAGGTAGAATCATGCCGAGGGAGTTGAGGGCGCGCAGAGGAGAGGAGCGGGGTCCAGGGGGCGAAGCCCCCAGCGGGGGGTGTGGTGGCGGAGCCCTCCTCTTGAAAAAAAGTTTTGATGTGAGTGCATTATATCTTATGAAAACTTCAACCAAATTTTGGAAAGAACTTAGTTTTGAAAAAAATCCTATACAAGACAATTCATCTGTTAGCTCTGAATCACTTGGGGAGACTTGAATTCTCTATCGTATACCAACCTTTTATTTTATCTACCCAATAAATGATAAGAACCACGGGGACCTCAAATAGGCGCTGAACGCAGGTCCGTTAATGACTGAATTTAAAAAAATCAATAAATAGCGACACTGAGTTGACAAGTTGGGATATGTGATTAACTATAACGGTCCGTTTTATCCCATCTTAGGCTAGTGATTCGACCAGTTTACTTCATAGACTGAGGCCACCGCCAGCATCTTGGAGTGGAATCATACCTAAAATCGACTCAAATGAGGATGTTAGTAATTTCTTCGACAAGAAACTCTAACCTATGGTATTTAGGGCATTCTCTTGTTGATCTCCCCTCAATTTCATGTCAAGGTCTCATGAATTGCAGAATCGTTCAAGGAAGCACAATAAACTCTGAATTTACAAAATAATTGCGAAAAGTTTGAAACGTCTCCAAGCAATCAAGATTTTTGAAAGAATGGGCAAGATACAATGGTTATAATACTTGCTCAATGGCAGATGACCGTTTCGCGCAGAATCCTGAATAACCGTGCGGAAAAGTAACTTTTCCGCACAGGTTTACGCACGCAAGCACAAAAAATCCAGTTGACCTCTAAATGACCTTGAAAGAGACCTTCAAGGTAAAAAACAAGGCCACCATCAGATGTCCCCCTCAAAATGAAGGGACCCGTGTTCCGGGGTTTTTCCCGATTCCCAACCATTTCTGAAAAAAATGGGGGGGGGGTACTTACGTTTCCGGACACCCTGTATATTGTCTGCTACGGGGCAGTTGCCACCTCGAATTGAGTTCTATGATCTATGACATGAACTTTTCATCCAGTAGGAGAATCAAAAAAAAATCTTCAAGGCACCCGGGGAGTTATTTCTGTTTTGCCTTTCAACTCCATTAGACGATGAAAATCGTGATCTATCATAGCCAAATTGCATGTATCTCGAGTTTGGTCCAAGAAGAATGCATCGTACCTCACTCCATTCGAAAGATTTAGAAAAACCTATCGATAACGTTATTCGAAAAATGCAATATGCCATTTCAGGCCTTGGTCGGATGAAATCCCAGAATATGGTATGTGTACCCCACATGCCCCCTGTTACCCAACATACCCCCATATGCCGATCTCAGAACTGGGCGCTCAAGGACCGTCGAGCAATTTTTTTTACGTTTGTTATGTATTAAAATATGTATGAGGAAAATGATCATTTAAACCGACCCCGGATGATTTCTGCGTCTCGTTGATAATATAATGTACCTTCGCCAACGAAATTATGTTTCGTAAAACCGATGCCAACAATTTTCGGTTCAACCAATCTCAACGTATTTCGACGCATTCAGTTTCTTGTCTCAAGACCTTTGAAATCCGTTCTTCGTAGTTGCAGAGCAAAATGCGAAGATCGAGTGCAAAACATGAAGGCTGAAGTAGTGTGTGCCCAACACGACCCCCATACAGGTTATCTCGAAAGGCAGTGCAGAATGACTTTTTTCACCACTCAGAACGTGTTCATCACGTCTCAATAAGTCAAATATAGTGTTCTGGACCGGCAAAAAGCTCATCCAAATGTACTTGCACGGCGATAAAAACACTGTAGCACTGATTTACATCATTTTTCGGGATAAATTAAGGCAGTCCGGCTCCAATCCATCAAAATCATTAGTGCTGCCGCGATACGATAAAAATCGATAATTTAAAGATGTCGTTATCGAGCATCGACATTTCATGGCTTATCGATGTCGTTATCGATGTCGAAAAATGTCGAAGGTCAATTGTCGTTATCATATCGACCCTCACAATAATTTATCGACGATATTATCGATATCGTGAAATTTTGTTCAATCCTCAGTGAGAGTAGGGGTATGCCGAACGTACAAAAGTTTTTCTCACGTGATTAATGGATTGCCCCGTAGGGTGAATTTGACCGTGTAAACAATGTACGAGTGTGAGTTTGTAAATATGAAAAGCCAGGTGGAACCGATACTTCAATCAGTTATATCGAACCTTTCGCGCGAACTGTTATAATCAATGATGCTGTCGTCAAAGAGACTTAGTGAAGATTTAGATTCAAGTAGTTCCGATCAAGAAATGCGATGAAAATAGTATATTACGCAACAAGTGCGAGAAGGTCAATTTCCGCACAAGTTGCCAAACGAGTGCGAGAAGTTAATATTCACGCACACTTTGGAACTTCTCGTACATCCAGAAGTTTCGAAGTGTGCGTGAATGTTACTTCTCGCGCGAGTTGGCAACGTGTGCGGAAACTTCTCGCACGTGTTGCGTATACTATTTTTTGCAACTGTGCGCGAAGTTGTAATTAAATGCACCACTGTCCGAGCAATATTATCTTGAAAACGAAATTTTGAAGAAAGGCCAAATTCAGAGGGATGACGTGACATCATATTTTGAAATTGTGCATGAATGAAAATGCATTAGAGCGAGAAGTTACATTCACGCACACTTCACCAGTGCGTAAATGTAAAACTGTGCGAGAAGTCATTCACGCATTACTTCTCGCACTGTAAATAATGAAGAGAAGTCTCATTTTTTTACAACTTCGCGCACACAGTTGCTAAAAAGAATAAAAAAAATGAACCAACAAGCAGTCAACAACAGGATATAACCAAGCCAAGAGCTTCAATGAGCGATGAATCCGAAAATAGTGCGTAAAAGACTACAGAATCAGTGAAACATCAAATGTGTGGTGAGGTATGAGATTCTACAATATTTGTTAACATAGCTTCATTTGGAATTCTCGTTAACTTATCATGCACCACTGGTATATGTGGCATATTATCCTACCTATAGTAAATGACTCATTTAAAATGATTCAGGGATTTGGGATATAAGAAATGACTCGTTTGACAAAAGACCCAATTGAATGGGTCATTCCTATTGGATTATTCTTCAAATGAGTCATTTGAATATTTCCCAAATCCCTGAGTCATTCCAAATGAGTCATTCATTTTAGTCAGGGCATTGTGTTATATGACAAAATTTTCTGTTTACAACTAGTTGACGCTCTCACTCATTCCAATATTCTCAAAATTCATACTTCGAATGTCATTCTAGGAATGATTCTGTTCAGATTGAGTAAAATAACTTCGATATCGATAATATCGCGACATGTCGCTATATAATGTCGATCGACAATTAATGTCGCTCAAGCAATGTCGTTATCGATGTCGATATCGTTTTTATCGATATCGCGATACGACATCGACAATTTATCAATTATCGCGGCAGCACTAAAAATCATACCTACGCTTATTCTGAAGGTCTTGAAAAGAGCCAAAGTACATTGGAAAATGTTGAAGTAGATCAGACTTGTAAAGGAAATGGTTCAATGGGGACATGTTCGGTACACCCTTTCGCGAATTCGCGAAATATTACTTTTTGGGAAAATCGTGATAGCTCGGCTTTGGTTGGTCAAAATTTGATTCACTTGAGTTCGTTTTGAGGGTCTTGGGACAAGCTTCAAAATGAGCTTGAGAAAGTTGAAAAATATTGAAGTGGGCCAAAGCTATTGGCAAAATGGCTTAAGGGAGGTATGTTGGATACACTCACCTTATTTTGCCTGGTGATCTCAACAAGCTAAATCTGAAATTTTTCTAAAATACGCATGTGAACGCAGAGCTGCGTGATCTTAACGAGAAAGTCAGTTTGACGTTGTGCTTTTGTCATTTGGTGCGTTTTTTCGTCAATTTTTTGATTTTCCATCCTCTAAACAATCATTGACAATCATTGTGATGATTCATTGATTTCTACGACGAGCGCGGTCTTACGAATCTGACAGTGTTTTCAACCAAAAGTTCACAGAAAATGTATTAGAGAATAATTTCTCCCTACTTTTAATGGGGACTTTATATGACTTCTTCCAAAAACCCAACTTCATTTTTATCATTGCAAAGCGACAAAGCTTATAAGCCGAAATCTTGCAAATAAAATAAAACAATTCCATCCAATAATTCTTATTTTTTACATAAAAGAGGCCATAAATCAGAGGAAATTTCCTTCCTTTGCAATTTCACCTTCGACCCCTACGGCGATGCAAGAGCGTTGTTCAATTTTTGCATCTCGGATCCCTCCCAACTCACAGAATCTTTTTTCCTTCTCTCTTCCTCCCTCATGCCGCTTCTATACTTTATCTTTCGTTGTGAGATTCACCTCAAAACAAATAATCTTGAGGCAAGCGACAGCACTTAGGCCTGTGTACGCTTTCACGTACAGATATATTTATCAAGTAGGCTCTGTTATAGGAACGAGTTCCACTGCTACCCAAAGTACATCTTCATGTTTAGTCTACACAAACTTGGTTCTGCCTTGCGGGGATCGGGGGCGTTTTATTTAATTAAGCGCGCGGGTCTCCACGCTTCACGTGAGCGAGCTTGCAACCCTTTGGCCTCGTCTCATCGCAGACATACATAGCGCTATAAGGCTCGGCATGGCATTCCTCTCCGTCACCGAGCTTGTGTCGCTTGGTTGTATTCGTGTCCCTGAGGAATCTCCAAGGTGGTTATACCTCAGCGCACCGAGCTGATTGCTAACTCTAATACTATCCCCAACTGCCTCCTTCACGACTTACCTCCCTGCCAATAACTCATGCCGTAAATTTCTTGAAACTAAAGCATCTTTATCCGATGATGCGAGGAATTCTTGAATTTTTACTATCAGAGTACATGTATATCTTGCATGGCACGAATAGCTCGTTGTGATTGATATTCATGATTCTTAGTCTCGTGAGATCTATTGATTCAGTGCTAAGAAACAACCATAGAAGTTTATACTGGTCTGACTACCGTGAAACTTATACAACTCATTGGCTCTGATTCTTTGTACGATTCCATTGAAAACTGCAAGTCAATTTATCTCGTTTCATCTTTCGCTAGGGATGATGTCGAGCAGAAAACATGTCAAAGTTTTGACCATATTACATATGAATCGTCATCAGTCATTTTGAAAATCATTTTGGTCGAGCCCATTCCATCTTTTCAATTTAAATTTCTACATGAATCTTCTAAGCTTCGTAAATAATGAAAAATGATGCTGGTTATACAGGACTTCTTAAATATTACAAAGTTTTTGATACTTGTGGCTTCTCAGATGGATAGTGGAGGTATCCGACATCCTTTTAGCAATTTTATGCAATTTTCCGATATTTGGGTGCTTACAAAATTGCATAAAATAGCATTCGCGCCTCAATCATGAGGTTCCCGCTTTCGAGCGATTATTTCGACCCTTGCCTGGCTCGGACCGAAAACCAATCGCTCAGAAGCGAGCTACAACCTCATAATCTCGGTGCGAAATCTACTATTATTTTTGAACAGTATTTTTAACATATTCAATCAATTTTTTGTATGCATCATTGAGCACTTATACTTGCACGCTCATTCTCTTTTCGCTTATTCATTCAAGAATTTTTGATCATATTAGGAACAAAATCGTGGTTTCATGTTCTTGATTCAATAGGATTTTCAAGCATTTTCGTCACTGCAGTTTTCTAGAGCATATCAGGGTTCAACTTTGCACAGTCTTTGAGCAAGGAAAATGTGCGAGCACTACTGATTCAATTCAAGTATTTTGCTCATTCTTCAACTCATTGACTGATTGATGAAGAGAAGTCTTGTCAAGTGTTTATGGAGATGTCTTTGACTCCATAAAGAGCTATCGGAGATACTCATTTGGATCACTTCAGGATGTGTGCGTAAAAATGCAGTAAAATCCGAATGATTTAATTGAAACCGAGACAAAATGAAGATGATGCATTGCAGTATTAAATTTATTTGGGACTTACTGAGAAGATTGGATTTGATATATGCATAAATTTTCCGGTTCTTCGGATGCATCATCAACTTCTTTTTTGAGGTCATCAACAATGGAATTACTGCACTCCATCTCCATCAAGATTTCCAACAGCTCCTTAGCAATGACATGGCGCGGTCTACTAAAAAATGAGCCGGCAAGATCTTGGACTTGATCACCCGTCATTGGTTTTTCGCCAAGTATGAATCTGGAAGATCAATCTGAATATCAATTATCTTGTCCAAAGGAGAACAACCTATCGCTAAATGGATCAGGTCGATTCTGCAGTAACTGAGGTATGAAGACAAAAAACGGGGAAGATTGGGACTTGAGAAAAAAATAACTCCCCAAATACCGGGGCAATCCAACTTTTTATGTATGTTTTGCAATCCATGAGACATCTAGAAACAATGATGGGACCGTCGAGATTTGCTTTATCTTGAATAAAGATGCAAGCAAAATTTGAAGTATTTTTGACACAGTAAGAACGTGCCACGGCAATGACATTTGACCCAAAAATGATCCAACTACACGTAGAATAGATCACTTCGGACCAGGGAACTGAACGAATATATTGCACGTCCAATCTATCAGAATCAAACATGGCAGACGAAATGTCTAATACAATTAAATTGATTTTTGCTAGATTAAAAGAAAAATTTACATGGCCACAAAAGGCACCAAAATTTTTGTATCCTTGACCATGGTTTGAAATTTTTCTTGAAACTATAGACTCGATTGAAAACATTAGGAAAAGAATTTGAAATATCATTGTATTGTGAGAAATTCGTGAGTGATTACAATTCTATCGATTCTATCCCTTGCACGACGAATGTGAGCCTTTGAAAAAGAATTTGACTTTTCTGTTTTCGGAATAATTATTATGCCCGAATGAACTTCTCTGGATGCTTAAGTTGTTCATTTTCCTTCTTCTTCTTCGTCTTCCTTCAGTTGGGCCGACAATGAATTGTTCAAAATATTTTGATCGAGCTTGGTTAGTAATAGGTAAGCTCACGGCATTAGTCATGAGCAGCGTCATGAGCTCATGTTTAGTTTGTTGCAATTTTCAGGTTAGGCACCTGCGAAAGATCTTAATCTTAACCTATACCGACTGGTTTAGTGAAGAGTCAAATTTTCATAGTAGCAGCAATATAGGTCAAGAATTGAAGGAAGAAGAAGAAGACCTGTACAACAATCAAACGAACAAGAGCTTGTAGCAGTGTTTATAATTATCTCGAGACATAAGATGACTGCCACTTACCTGAACAACAATGATACCAGTCCTTGAATTTCTGGATGCTCTCTGAAGTAAATCTCGTTGTCCTCTCTTAGTAATAGCTTTTTCTCACTCAAAGATTCTTTCTGTTCAGTTTCCAAGGCATCTCTATCATAGTTTCTTGCACCAATAGGTCGATCAGTTGGATCAAATGGTTTTTTTTCGACATTTTCTAGGAAGTCCGTACCCTCATCACATGCCATCTTTGGTAGATTTCAATATCCAAACTGATTGAGATCTCTGCACGTACATATACACGAATTCGAGGTTAGGAGTTTTGAAAACAAGCAGTCTACGCTGTAATGTATGGCTCGTACGGAACGGACCCGATGATAAACGATCCATAGAATCATTCAGCTATGTGTTACTGGTTACAGGTGTTCAACTGTGTTCAGCGAAGGAATAATGACCGTAACCAAGTATCGCTCATATTATTTTTGATACCCCTCCCCCAGCCCCTCTTAACATCAAACCGAAAATTATCATAAATGGTATTAATGAATTTCGAACTTCGAAATTTAATAAATTCGATTGAAATTTTTCAGATGTCATAATATTTGATTTCATATTCTTTATGATCCATGAGATGTTATGACTCATTCGCGGATCTGATAATCCAGGAAGTGTGGATGAAAAGAGGTAGAAATGACTCATTGAAAGGACTCAATTGAATTCAATAGTGTTCGCAAGTGTGACAAACGGGAATTCACTGTACTAATCTATGCAATCGAGGAAAATGTGTCTATTCTTTCACAAAACCAGGCCCACTTTGCGTTGATTCTTCTAATAAACTCAGAGATAAGCGATGACTATTCCCTAGATAAAGAAACAGATTCATTCCAATGGATTTGAGACAAGATTTTGGAGATATATTGCACATGAAATGCACAAAACGTGTCGAATAAAAATTTCAAAAGAGTCTGACAACAGAGAAGCTTTGACATCACAATCATTTCAGGATTCGATTGAACCACGTATTTCGAAATTACACGAGCAAAATCGTTGGCTAGAAGTTCGTGTAAAACATTTTCCTCAAACTTTTGATTCGTCTCTGATTCGATGGAATTTCCTAGTTCCTGGTGAAGCAGCTTCAAGGGCCCTTGCGATTGCAAATATGATTGAAGCAGCTTACACTGAACTCTGGAACTGTGGTATTCAATGAAACACATTGAGTGGATTTCTGGGAGCTCTAAGTTGAAAATTTCTACTCCAAGAAGAGTATCATCGTTCATGATGACTCAAACCTTTATGTTGTGGGACGCTGATTTCAGAGATTCCGCCATGTCTTTTTGATAATTTAGAAAACTGTAAAATGAGAAATCGTGCGTGCTAGATTTCGAGCGAGCTCACCATTTCATTTTGCCAGTACTCCGTGACTAGTCAATATATTCCTTGCAGATTGCCCTGGTATGATTTTGTTACTTCTCGCATCAGGCCATACCCGCAGAAAGTCATCGCTATCAATTTTCTGCTATATAGAATGAGATAATAAAGTTCTCTTATGAAGGAACAACGTCATGTTGACGCACAAATCACTCAGGATCTACTTTCTCTCCTGTGATTCGAAATGAACTACTTCCGAGTACGCGGGCACGAGTAAGTGCATGACATGATATTCAAGTCTTGTAGTTGTAGTTGTGGATGAATGAATATTTCAAATCCAGAACGACAAAACACTGCTCGTATCTTCCTATCTACGCTTGTCTTCGCCTTTTGAAATATCTGCTCAACTTCGTTCGTATATCTTTTATCCTAGGTAAATCGCTCTCGATTAGAGTGCAGGATAAATCAAGCTGGCGCGAGAAATATATGAACAGCACATGAGATCTAGCAAAGTGAGAACACGTGAAAGCTTACATACGCGTGGGCATTTTGTAAATTGTAAGGTTTACGGATCTAGGGCTAGCGATGTAACTAGCTGTAATAATGTACGTTGGACTGCATTCTGGATAGGCTGCAATAGTTTCACGAGCGGTGGTGGCCCCGATAAATCACAGAATAATTAAAGATGCGCTGAGATAACGGGAGGAGCGTGCAGATCTGTGATATACCACCTTGAGTACTGGACTATCCACGTGCATGCATTATATTTGCGGTGCAGATATTTTGAGCAAGCGACCGTAGCCATATCTACGTGGTTGTGGTGCTGACTCGCGTTAAAGCGTTTGTATAGTTTTAATCGATAGTGTTACCCAATTCATTCCTTGTAGCGAATTATTTATACTCTCGGTGCTTTCATTAGCGGATCAATTGATCAAAAATCTTCCCTGGGCGCATGTAAGTTTACGTATAAGCATGGGATTGAATTACCCACATGACCCGCAATAAAGCCGATAAAAGCTATTACATTTTCTCCGATACTCGTAGAATGTATGCACAGTTATTAATACACTTTGAAAGTCTCTACAATATCGAATATTTTTAATTTCATATTTTTCAAATGAAACTAGATTTTTTATATTGATACCCTTGCAGGAGAATAACAGTTATTTTGATTCACAACTAGTATCCATGCCTAAAATTTGAGCTACTGCAAACATCAAAAGAGCAGCTCATGACATATTTATACATATCGATTTTGATTGAATCGTCGTCACTACCACAAGATCATGATCAATTATTATTAAATGACTGAAGATGAGGAAATGATGAATCATAATCGAAAATTTGAGATAAGCTGTTTAGGTTCTTGGTCTATGATGTTTAACATCACAGACCAAGAAAAGTTTTATTCTATCCTTATTTGTTGCCAGTAATATTTGTTGCATGATTAGAGAATCAAATCCAAAACCATCGCTAAGGACCGATGCCTGGAACTCAGCATGAGATGCCCCCGGAGTGCCTCGGTACTCTACGATTACGATAAGTCAGTATAAGGAACTTGCATGAAAAAATATTCGGCTTGCTTTTGATCTGAATCTGATTATTAGGGTGAGTGTAGACTATCTACAAAAGTTTCGGCTGAAAATATGCCGTCTATATTTAAGAATTCGCGATTAAAATCGTCGAAAAATCGTAATTATTAGATTCGCGCTCAAACGATTTTGATTGATCGAACAGACGTGACGTCACTATTGCTTAATTTGCTTCGTCTGCTGCGGAGGCTCGGCCGCGCGTCGTCCGCTTCATTGACCGCACGACGTTTGAGGTTAGAATTGGTATCGGGATCCGCATGATGACGACAAGTCTCGCAAGTCGGCAATAATTATTTCTCAGTGATCTCTGTGATTTTTGTGTACTCGGAGAGTGTTATTTTTTAGTCGATTTGGTGCGTTGATGATGTTATTCGTTTCAAACGTCATTGTAAACATGACACACAGATACAACACATGCACGCGGGCGCTCGGGCACGCTCAGTCATATGTCGCTCGGCTTTTTCCGGAGTGTTTGAATCGTTGCAAATATTGAACGATTTACAATAACTTATTACTCGCAGTCCGCGCATATAAAAATTTTGGCAAAAATAATTACTTCATAAATCATACCTGGTCTATCTGTTAAAATTGAAAAACATGCAAGTTCCTTACAGGCTCGCCTCAATTCCTCGCCGTAAAAACGGATGCAGGCTAAAAACGCGGTCTTTGTTTCCGAAAGTCAAGCTCAGCTCGTGTTATTATTGGACTACTCATGCCCGGGCTGCTACAAACATGTTCAGGTTTTCGACCATCAAATTGTGAAACAACCTATTATTCACACATGTTGAGTTGAAAGAGGCGCCTTGACGAAGCCCGATACAAAAACATAAGGTAAGTGTGCCTAATAATATGCCTTCACTACTTTTTTTTGCTCATAGTTTTGGATTATCTCAGTAATAATAACTTTCAATGTATCTTAGCTCATTTCGAAGCTTGTTTCAAATTTCAAAACCTTGGAAATAAGCTGAAATACGTGAGTTTTCAACAAATTACAGCAAAGCTATCTCTATTTTTGCGAAAAAGATTTTTCCTTGCGATTAAAAGAGTGTGCGCCTAATTTGCCCCCACGTGAAGGCTCTCCTAGAGAAGACCTATTTCCATGCGATTGTACCGGTTTCTCGTGAAACCGGGATGTTCCGGCTCTCAAACGCACCTCTAAATGAGACTCGCTTTGGCTCACGTTGCTGCCTTTTTTACCCTTTTTCAAATGATCAGAGTTGAGTTGATGGATTCTGAAGGCATGAAGATAAGGAGTTTGTAAAAAGACGTTAGGGGCAAATTAGGAATACTGCACTATTTCTAGTAATGTGAGCGTGCAGTCGGCTGGGAATCAAATTTTGCAGTTGCAATCTGCAATGACCATCTTCGAGTTAGTAAAAAGAACAAAGAAAATGAGCCGAAGTACGTTGCAATTGGTTTCATCAATTTCATTTGGCATGGTCTTTAGTGACTGGTAAAAGAGAAGTCGAAAGTACCGTATACCACTCTTATTGTTCTAAGAAATGCGCGGGTCATTTAGGATCGGTCTGAAACGTTTATTTTTTCATGTACTAACGTAACAATCATTTATACGACTTGACGTGCAAACTGCGTGTTTCGTCGTATGAAACAGCATATATGCCTCGCGTGCCAAAAACTTTGTTCTCCACGAAAACCTTGTCAGCAAAGTTTTCGTGAAGAACAAAGATTTTTGGCACTCGACACATGATATACTAGTTTATTTGCGGGTGCATACATTCGAGAACTTATTGAGTGGAAACAAATTAGGGACACTTACCTTATTATGTGGAGTATCCAGGGGATCGAACAGAAGAAGGGATAGAACGGGAGAACTTCAGAACATTTGGATGCTAAAGACTGCATGTTTTCATGGTGTGCACGCACGGTTCCAGTGAATCCTGTCTTTCGGAAACCAAGTTGTGAAACTTGTTCTCCGATCATGCCAAAATGCCACAAGAGCTGAAATCAGTGTACGATTTTAACACTTCTTCGGTTGTTACTGAGTTTGTACGTGGTTATTGTCGGTGACTAATGCTTGTCATCTCGTCAAAGATAGTTCATCTGTTGGTCTGAAATTATGTTCGATAGTGACACTTTTTCCTATCGAATCAAGACTTATGCTGCGCAGGAAATTCCACTGATAGGACTTGCAAACTTGAATGGATACTTCCTGAAGGGATGTATAGAAATCATTTCCGAGCGGAAAATTTGACCGTCATCTTTGGCAGCTTGAAAGATATCGAAAAACATTGAAGTCACTCCGCATGTGTGGATGTGAATGGATCTCAGAGCTTGCAGGAGCTTCAAATACAATCGTGAATTCAACAAAAAACAAGTCTGATCATCACAACCCATAACTCTAAATTGGAATACCCTCTAAGGCGATGCGGTTAGCGTGCACCGTGCACGCTGAAAGTTATTCGCATTTTTGTCCGATACACTTGCGACTTTGATTAAACGAGGAGAAGACGAATACTTATCATCATCCAACTTGCATTCCTCAATCCGTCGCTTAGCCCAAATCACAAGAGAATCCGAGAAAAGTGGGAATAACTCGACCGCGGGAACCTCCTATCCTATAATATACGCACATTTTCATTCCCAACTTTCTCCGATTCTCTTGCAATTTGGGCGAAACGACGAGAAGACGAACTCGAGTTAGATGATAATAAATGCGGGTCTTCTCGTCGTTTCGCCCAAATCGCAACAGAATTGGATAGAAGTGCGAATAACTTTCAGCGTGCACGGTGACCGCATCGCCTTAAAACTGAGTTTTCAGGCCTATGCTACCACCGCGACTACTCCGCTGAACACTCAAACAGCCCGAGTATGGCCTCTTGTAATGCTCTGTGAGCCTCCGGTACGTCCGACCTATTTGGTTGGCAATGGCGCCAGGACCCACTGCGACCCGGACGGTACACGTGCATAAGGCAGTGGCGTGTGCACGGCGGCAAAGCTTTCAGCAATCGCGATCGACAAGGCTTAAACTATCACATTCGATACGTTCGATTTATACAATATTAGTTTATTTTAAGTTACGTCAAGATGAAGCTCTATGTCGTGAATTGCAGCGGTATCTGACCTTGTATGCGATAATAATTTCCCTGGTCTATTTCGATCTACTTCGCAGAGGTACGAATAACAAATCTCTTGACTCTAAGACGACGAATAGTCATCATCATCATGAGAGATTTGATGTAATATAAGCGTAGTAAAATAGTTTTTGGCATAGTGCAACTAAACGGCCATTTTCTTCCCGGCTCGAACCAGAAAATTGGCGTTTAGCTGCCCTTATACCAAAAAATAGTATATGCACCTCGCTCGTCGAGCCGTTTTGGGGCACTGGCTGATTCATACCCCAAAACAGCTTAATCTCGCATCGGTGCATAATGTATGAAATGAATGATTTGCTGCGAAGAGGAACGAATTTAATCGGACGAAAAATTCAATTGATGGATGGAGAATGAATTTCCTCGACTTGTAAAAACAAAAGTAAAATCTTCAGTATCACATTACTAAAACTCTAAAAGGCAAATCCGATAAGAATTTGATTAATTGAATATTCGAATGATGAGTTGGATCGTAAGGAACCGACACTGCTAAAAAATTGTTCTAATCACAATTTCGTCGAGATAAATCTTTAGTTTTTTTATTTGACTACCTCTTATCACGAGAATGAGGTAGCCTTGACTCAAACGAATGAGAGCAGACGAGTGCGAATAGAGAGTACTGGTGAGTTAGAGTAAGGTTTCGGAAGGATTGATCTGAACCGTTCTCTTGGATTCGATCAACGATTTTCTCTCCAAAAAAAGATCACTCTATTCATAATTATTAGTTTTTTAATAACAGTTTTTGAATACACAAGCTTCGGTACGTGAATGACTTCTCGCACAGTTTTACATTTACGCACTGGTGGAGTGTGCGTGAATGTAACTTCTCGCTCTAATGCATTTTCATTCACGCACAGTTCCAAAATATGATGTCACGCCATCCCTCTGAATTTGGCCTTTCTTGAAAACTTCGTTTCCAAGATAATCTTGCTCGGACAGTGGTGCATTTACTTACAACTTCGCGCACAGTTGCAAAAAATAGTATACGCAACACGTGCGAGAAGTTTCCGCACACGTTGCCAACTCGCGCGAGAAGTAACATTCACGCACACTTTGAAACTTCTCGCACACCCAGAAGAACACATTTACGCACGCTCGCGATTAACTTCTCGCACTCGTTTGGCAACTTGTGCGGAAATTGACCTTCTCGCACTTGTTGCGTAATATACTATTCTCGAACACTACTAGTCGGAGACTGGCAAAAAGTCACCACATCGAAGAGGTCGAAAAACATACCATAGGATTTTTTCCGACCAAATCGGTTGCTGGGAAGACCTGGAAATGGGACTCAGACTTCGAGTGATATTCACTTACATGTCGATTCTTTGGAGGTTATGGGTCGGAGACCGATAAATACTCCCGGAAAATATTTTCCGATTGGAAAGCTACGCCCATACAATTTTTCGACACGATCGATTGCTGGGAACACCCAAAATCGCCGCGATGGGGGGGTCGAAATGGGATTTTTGTCCGATTTTTTGGAGGTAATGGCCGGAAGACCGGTGAATTTATCAGGATTATATTGTTACGTTGAAAATATATGCACATAACTTTTTTGAACCCGATCAATTGCTGGGAACACCCATAAACGAGGCAATGGACGGGCAAGAATGGGATTTTTCTCCCATTTTTTGGAGGTTATGGCCAAGAGACCGGTGTATACTTTTGGAATTAGTTGTTTGGATGAGGGATCGTACCACAGATTTTTTTCGACCACATCGGTTGCTGGGAAGACCTAGAAATGGGGCTCAGACTGAGAGCGATATTCATTTCCATGCCGATTCCTTCGAGGTTATGGGTCGGAGACCGATAAATACTCTCGGAAAATATTTCCCGATTGGAAAGCCACACACATATAACTTTTCGACCTGATCGATTGCTGGGAACACCCAAAATCGACGCGATGGGAGGGCCGAAATGGGGTTTTTGTCCGATTTCTTGGAGGTCATGGTTCTGGAGACATGCATGAATTTTCAACGTAAGAATATTATCCGATGAATTTACCGGTCTCTCGGCCATGACCTCCAAAGAATCGAACAAAAACTCCACTTTGGCCCTCCCATTGCCTCGATTTCGGGTGTTCCCAGCAACCGATCGGGTCAAAAAATCATACGGGTGTAGCTCCTCAATCGGGAAATATTTTCCGGGAGTATTCATCGATCTCCGACCCATAACCTCCAAGTAATCGACATAGAAATGAATATCGCTCTCAGTCTGAGCCCCATTTCTAGGTATTCCCAGCAACCGATCTGGTCTAAAAAAATCTGTGGCACGATCCTCCATCTAAGCAACTAATTCCAAAAGTATTCATCGGGCTCTCGGCCATAACCTCCAGAAAGTCGAAGAAAAACTCCATTCTGGCTCTTCCATTGCCTCGTTTATGGGTGTTCCCAGCAATCGATCGGGTTGAAAAAAATTATGTGCATATATTTTCAACGTAACAATATAATCCTGATAAATCCACCAGTCTTCCGTCCATAACCTCCAAGAAATCGGACAAAAACCCCATTTCAGCCTTCTCATCGCGTCGATTTTGGATGTTCCCAGCGATCGATCGGGTCGAGAAATTATATGGGTGTACATTTCCAATCGGAAAATATTTTCCGGGAGTATTTATGGATCTCCGATCTATAACCTCCAAAGAATCGACATAGAAGTGTATATCGCTCGAAGTCTGAGTTCCCAGCAACTGATCTGGTCGGAAAAAATTGTATGGTGTGTTTTTCGACCTCTTCGATGAAACTGGTGACTTTTCGCCGGTCTCCGGCTAGTAGTATTCGAGAAAAAAAATTATTTGATACGAAATCCGCTTTTTAGACACGATTTAAACCTCGGACTGGAATTTTGAACATTGCATCGTGTTCCTGAGGAAATTTTCGAACAAATAGAACAAAAAAAAATTCGATCCACGATCGATCAAAACTTCACCGACATATATTGCGCCCATATATGGCTGATTTTTTTTTTTTCCAAAAAAGCCAAATTGAATATACGACACTGCGTTGACAGCGCAAACAACAAGAAATGATGATAATGGCGAGCCTTACTGCATAGATTGCTTGCCACTGCTTTTCAAAAATTGAAAATGAAATTGTCAATTGAGATAAGAACATATATTGAAATGGAATAATTCCAGCCTCACTCACAATCTACATCGGTTCGATAGCTGGTAAATCTCGATTTCCGAGAATGCAGTCAAAAATATGATCCAATTACAGTCATTGGCAGGATTCGTCACGATTTCTCTCGAAAATGTAACATCACAGATCTCACTAGGCATGCTTGACTACAACATGCAAGTGACGTAGCAGCAATCAAACGTAGTACAATCGCATTTGAGAATAATTAAGAGACACGACACGTTCAATCAGCTAATGTTGTGATCTTGAATCTACTGGGCCAGATTCAATTGGCAATTTGGCTGACGAAAAATTGACCAGCTTTTCTCCCGCAGCTTCCCTCCTCGATTTTTGTCGATCACGCCGAGCCGCTTATCTCTCGACCTGTAAAATACAATGCAACACAAAGCATCAGATTTCTTCAAAATGAAACGATATTGCGGTCTGACACGCGTCATAGCATAGCAAATAGAGCATAAACCTTTGAGTCTGGCTGGAAGTACATGACACTTTTGTACTTAACACCATAAAATTGACTAGACTGGCCGAAAATCTAATCATAGAGAAAGAAATAAGAAAAATTTAATTATAGATATCTGAATTCGGGAGGTAAAGTCATTACAGAACAATACACTCCGCACATTTTTTTAATCCCCTCGTGATTCCCGAGTGGATCATTCACATCAAATTCATCTATGTACAACAAAGAAAGGATCACTTTTCAATTTGGTATAATACTTTTCATTCTCTCCCGCCAACTTTCACCTTAGATTCCATTGGAGGGTAATGATATATTGCGAGAAAGAGCTTCCATGGATTTCAAAACGGTCTTCGGAATATTGGATTTTTTAGGAAAAGACTTGTGCCGGCAAGACCCGCGTCAATTACCTGTTTATCATCTTCGTGAATCTAACAAAGCACACGTTTGTTAATCCAACAAACATGAACTTAACAAACAGATCATGTGTGAATGCAACAAACTATTTTTTCCGTGCAAGCATCGCGAAGATGAACGAGAGGAGAAGGAAAGACGAGTCATACCGATGTGCGGAAGGCAAGATGAGCATTAAATGATGTTAAGTGTACCCAACATGCCCCCATATTCTGATCCTAGAACCTGGTTTCCATTGACCTTCGCGCAATTTGTTTTTACATTCATTATTTCAAAATATGAGAAAATTAATGATTTGGACCGATTCCGGATGGTTTCAGCGTCTCTTAGAAATTAAGAAGTGAGTTTTTGCATTTCTCGTGTTTGCACATTCAAAAAATCGCCAACGAAATTGCGTTTAGTAGAACCAGAGTCAAAAATGTTTGGTTCCACCAATCTAGACCTACTTTAACGCGTTGGATTTTTTTTTTTTTTTTTTTTCTTCAAAACCCTCAAGATCCGTTTTCGAGAATTGCAAAACTTCGATTTGGAGCAATTTTAGGAGCAAAATATGGAGATAATTCGCAAAATAGAGACCAACATTATTGTGTACTCAACAGGCCCCCATATGGTTATCTTGAAAGGGCTCGCATGACCTTTTTTAATACTCAGAACGTGTTCATCACGTCAAAATCTGTCGGAAATGATGTTTGGAATTGGCAGAAAGCTCCCAATGATGCTTTCCTTTTTTTCCCAATGCTTTTTCCCAATGGTTGCACGCCAATAAAAATGCCTTTATAAACCTTTTATCGCCGATTTATATAGGTTTCTTAGGTAAAATTAAGACAGCTTGGCTCCAGTTAATCAAAATTAGACGTACCTTAGCTCAATTTGAAGCTGTTAGGATCAAGCTTTAAAATGAGCTTAAGTACATAGAAAAATGTTGAGGTAGACCAGAGTTGTTGAGAAAATGCTTAGTGGGGGGTATGTTGGGTACATCCTTTCACAAACTCGCGAAAAATAACTTTTTCGGGAAGTCACAATAGCTCGGCTCTGGTCGGTTGAAATTAGATTCACCTTATAAGCTCGTTTTCAAGGCCTGAAAACAAGCTTTAAAATGCGATGAAATACGTTGAAAAATGTTGGAGTGGGCCAGAACTATTCGCAAACACTTCTTTTATTTCCTCGTTCGCTAGCTCTTGCATTATTTACTCACGAAAGCAACGCCCACCCCGGAGGATCGCGTCACCGTCATCAAGACAACCCGAACACATCTGCCGCAAATTTGATGGGTAATAGGCGCAGTCGAAACCCTTTTGTTATGCGGCTCGCACGTTTGCTAAAATCCCCAATAATAAAACTTGGCCTTTGTATATATGCATATGTATTCGTCACATACAGAGTTGCACTGAGAGGCGTTAGTGCGAATGTAATGAGAAAGAAATCTATTTTCTCAAAGGATTAAGAGCCTTTGCTTGATAACGATCAAAGCCTATCTTTGAGCTTTGCTTGAGCGTTGCCATACTCGTTGATGCGGCGTTTGGCTATACTCTCAATTGTGCGAGCAGTCGATCCGACCCTTACGCAACCGCATCTGAGACCCGCAACGACTACTTTGTCGTGCACTGTATCATAGATCGTACATAATTTTTGACCATCTGGTTGAAGATACCAGGCTCCTTGTAGAGATAATCCAGGATGGTAGGATCAACGCAGACTTATTAGACTGCGATCTGTTGTACCTATTCCAGTCAGATTTACGACCCACCCGGCTGAAAATGATCGGGTGACTGTCGCCCCACAGTCGCGCCACCGGTCGCGCGACATAGCTGTGGTATAGCAAGCCACACACACTGCTGTAGTGCTGTATTGCTGTAATAGAATAACGCACCATTTCGACTCCAGAGCCAGGCTGGGCCCAACCTGGGCCAGGTTCAGTAAGGGGGGGGGGGATGAAGGGTGCTTTTAGCAGCATCCCTCATGCGCGGGATATGTAGTGGTATGTAGACATGGTGTGTATGCTGCTATGCAAGCTGGTCGGGCGACGGGCGGGCTATGGTCGGGCGACTATCGCCGGACGCAAGCATATTTGTTAGTAGAGTGTTCGAACCATTTTCTTTTACTCTCATAAATAAATAATGAAGCATAAATAAATAACAAATACATGCATTTTTCCGTCCTTTTTTCGATGTTTCCATTATAAGTCGAATAATATTGGTTATTCGAGAAAAGTTGTTCGGAGCTCCTAGGTAATTTGTAGATCTTAAAACGATCTACAAGATTGATATGTACACTTTTTCCCGTAAATTCATTCTTTTGGAGTTATTCTTGATCGAAGTTATAATCGAATTTGTTTAAATAAATTCGCTAAAATTGTTGATAACGGGCTCAAATTATTTTTTCTAGGTAGTTGAGGCGATTTTGAAATGAAAAGGTCTCATGGTATTTTTTCCTGAGTTTGATCGTTTTCCAGTAATGAGAAAAAGCAGGTTTCGCAACTTTCAAGTCAAAGTGCTGTCATGAAAGCATCGCATTGAGGGTTAGAAGTCGTGGAATCTGCTTTCTTCATTACTCGAAAACGATCGAACTTAGGAAAAAATACCATGAGACCTTCTCTTTCCAAAATTGACTCAATTACCTAAAAAAATAATTTGAACCCGTTATCAACAATTTTAGCGAATTCATTTGAACAAATTCGATTATAACTTTGATCAAGAATAACTCCAAAAGGATGCATCTTACGGGAAAAAGTTTCTGAACTAATCTTGTACATCGTTTGAAGCTCTACAAACTACCTCTGAACAAGTTTTCCCGAAAAATCAATATTTTCCGATTTATAATGGAAAAATCGAAAAAAGGACGGAAAAATGCATGTTTTTATAATTGATTTATGCCTTATTATTTATTTATGAAGGTAAAAGAAAATTTCATTTTCACTTCGATCGCGCTACTAACAAATATGCTTGCGTCCGGCGATTGTCCCCCGACCATCGCCCTCCCGTCGCCCGACCAGCTTGCATAGCAGCATACACATCATGTCTACATACCATTACATATCCCGCGCATGAGGGATGCTGCTAAAAGCACCCCTCACCCCCCCCCTTACTGAACCTGGCCCAGGTTGGGCCCAGCCTGGCTCTGGAGTCGAAAAGGTGCGTTATTCTATTACAGCAGTACAGCACTACACCATTGTGTGCGGCTTGCTATACAACAGCTATATGTCGCGCGACCGGTGGCGCGACAGTCGCCCGATCACTTTCAGCCGGGCACGAGGGGCGACGCATCATAAATAGGCTGATCACGCGTTTCTCGAAAATTTTGCTTGATATCTTCAACAGGTTACTGGAAGTTTTCAACGCCCAGGAGCCCCTGATCGTTTAGGGGTCTCCATGAAGTGGGTTTTGTACATACGGTTTGGCTACACGGAGCCAATTATCGTACGCGAACGATGGATTCGCGTACGCGAATTTCCCTAGAGAACTAGGGCCGAGAGCGTTTTCATTCGCGTATCGAGAAGGCCATTATTCGCGTATGCAAATTGGAACACCGGAACGAAACTACCCGGAGAAACTACCGAGAGTCGCGTATACAACCAATCTGAGGGTATTCGCGTACGCGAATCCGCGTATAAACTCGGTCATGGAATCGCGTACGGTAACCAAGGTATGGAGATCCGCGTACGCTAACCAAATCTCGGATATTCGCGTACGCGAATTTGCGTATCGAACCCGGTCAACTGGAATCGCGTATGGCAACCGAAGCCTGGGCATTCGCGTACGTTAACCAAGTATCGAAAATTCGCGTACGCGAATTCGCATATCGAACTGGGTCAACTGGAATCTCGTATGGCAACCGAAGTACGGATGTTCGCGTACGGTAACCAAGTCTCGAATATTCGGGTACGCGGATTCGCGTATTGGACTCGGTCATATGGCATCGGGTATGGTAACCAATATACGGATGTCCGCGCACGCTAACGGAATCCCGAATATTCGCGTACGCGAATTCCGGTAACGAACCCGGCCAACTGGAATCGCGTATGGAAACCAAAGCCTGGGCATCCGCGTACGCTAACCAAGTCTCTAATATTTGCGTACGCGAATTCGCGTATCAAACTCGCTCCTTTGAACTCACGTATGGCAACTGGAGTATGGATGTTCGCGTACAAGGACCAGATCTTGAATGTTCGCAAACGCGAAATCGCGTATCGAACTAGGTCAACTGAAATCGCGTGGGGCAACCAAAGCCTGGGCATTCGCGTATCCTAACCAAGTCTCGAATATTCGCGTACGCGAATTCGCGTATAAACTCGGTCATCTGGCATCGTGTATGGTAACCAGAGTACGGATGTTCGCGTACGCGAATATTCGAGATTCGGTTAGCGTACGTAAATCTCCATCTCTTGGTTACCACACGCGATTCCAGATGACCGAGTTCGATACGCGAATACTCGAGATTTGGGTAGCGTACGCGAATCTCCATACTTTGGTTGCCATACGCGATTCCAGTTGACCGAGTTCGGTACGCGAATACGCGTACGCGAACATCTGAGATTTGGTTTACGTACGCGAACATTCATCCCTTTGTTGCCATACGCGATTCCAGTTGACCGAGTTCGCTACGCGAATTCTCGTACGCGAATATTCGAGATTTGGTTAGCGTACGCGAATGCCTAGGCTTTGGTTGCCATACGCGATTTCAGTTGACCGAGTTCGATACGCGAATTCACGTACGCGAATATTCGAGATTTGGTTAGCGTACGTAAATCTCCATCCCTTGGTTGCCATACGCGTTTCCAGTTGACCGAGTTCGATACGCGAATATTCGAGATTTGGTTAGCGTACGCGAATGCCTAGGCTTTGGTTGCCATCCGCGATTCCAAATGACCGAGTTCGATACGCCAATCCGCGTACGCAAATACTCAAGATCTGGTTCTCGTACGCGAACATCCATACCTTAGTTGCCATACGCGAATCCAAAAGAATGAGTTCGATACGCGAATCCGCGTTCGCGAGTACCCTCAGATTGGTTGTATACGCGAGTCTCGATAGTTTCTTCCGGTAGTTCCGTTCCGGTGTTCCGATTCGCGTACGCGAATAATGGCCTCTCGATGCGCGAATGGAAACGCTCTCGGCCCTAGTTCTCTAGGGAAATTCGCGTACGTGAATCCATCGCTCGCGTACGATAATTGGCTCCGTGTAGCCAAACCGTTTTTCGATTGTGACTACCGCACCGATTGTGGAGTGGAAATCTCAGACCGAGATAGTCCGAAAGACTCCACGTGAAAGATAATGTCACTTCTTTTCACTCGTTTTTTCTAAATACCGGGTGCGTTGTGTGGGAGTAGTTGGCTTTCGTAATGAAAGCTCATGAATTTTCACCTCAATGATAGAAAATACCATATGCAAATCTGAAACTAACTTGATACGGCCAGATTCTCCAAATGCAAGACTCTTCCAACGTCTCAAATATAATGTACCCCACTCTTTGTATGTATAAATGAAGATGTGATTGTCGCACGGTCTAGACAGGAGCATCATGAGGCTTACAGAAAACTGGGCGTAAGCATTCCATTCTAAAACATCATTGGTCAGTAACTTCTTCCTACATCACCATCGTATCATGATACATCAATTCAGCACGGTCAAGCTAACCCAGACGACAATGCATCCGACAAACATTGTTGCATTTCTCCGTTCTTGAGAGTCTTTCTTCGCCAGTCTCGCAACTCAGAAATGTACATACGCGTGATGTTGAGATCATCACGCACCCTTGACGGGCCTTGCATGAACATTGAGCGAGTCTAACGCGTGAAATTGAAAAGAAGCAAAATTGTAGTGCTCAAGCACATGGTGGTCTTGAAGCTGCACAATTGCAGCACGATAGGCTGCGCGCGTGGGGCGTTGCGCTTGGATTTACGAGAAATGCCAGAGTCAGTATTTTTGTAGCGCATGCAGTCCTGATCGAATGTGGAGCGGCATTGTGTCATTTAATTTATGACCACGCACTCAGCACCGTAACCTGCACCCAAGTAAAATTTTACGAGCGCGTTACGGGCCCTGTACTTTCTGAAAGAGGCTTACATTCGTGCAATAGATGCAAGCTCTTCTCGACTGCAACGAGAGAAAGAGAGCCCATATCATGGGAAATAGTTATACAGCCAACGCTACGACTATTACTTGTGACGTCAACCTTTATTAGATGTGCTCATCTGGTGAATTTATACTGACAAGACGTATCTCTGTGCTCGTGGCCAATTCGATCGCTCGTCTTTGGTTTAGCCATCGAGCACACCCTACGGAAATCACCTTGTTCCTCCGTAGGTACGAAAAATATTACATGTGATATCATACAATAGGTTCCCTGCCATTCAGTTTTATATCACTGTCTATATTAAAACGGGTGTGAAATTATACATGTTCTCCAGATGCTGTAATGCAATTAACATAGTCCTCTGTAACTGCACTATGGGTGAACCTTGCATCATTGTCACATTCAACTGAATACTGTTCAAGATTGTATAAACGACATGTATCTCAAAGATTTTGAGTATGCAGTGGTGGGATTTGACGAGTCGAGGCCTGCATTGAGAGTATGATTTTCACGAAGATGTACTCGTACATTGAAGGATATTTCACTGACTTGTCAGAATGCCACAGTTCGTGATACATACGTGTGAGACTCGAAAATTTTTATTTCGAAGGTTAGAGAACTTCTTACCAATTCAGCATTCAGCTAAATAAGTAAGAAATATCGTATGTCCAATCTAAAGTGGACACCCCTTGGCATTTGTATCTTTGCAAGGTACAAATTACAATAATACAATACTTTGGAAGGTCTATTCAGATACATCCCACTTATTAACAGTGCAAGTAACTCGGCAGCAACTAACTTTAGCTCACCACGTGACGCTTCTAACTTTGTACAAAACAGTGAATGATAGGTATGTAGAATTGAATGAGACACTCGCAAGCCAGTTAGTTCCAAACATTCTGTGAGAGCTTAGAAAGGATTTCGATAAAAGAGCATCGCGAAAGTTAAACGCAAAGCACCAAACCAAAGAAAAAAAAGCCCCAAAGTGACAAAGTTGCAAGCTATCAGTAACTCAATTACGATGTTGTTTGCTTGGGACTTCTATTCTCTTCGTAATTACAAAGCCTCTGCGTCCTAAGTAAACTGTAGACTATGTGTCCTCTCATCACAACAACTTTGACCATTTCGATGTGTCGTGGCGAGCTAGTTCACTTTCGTAGCAACCGCATCATCGATTTTGTTTTCTAGAAGACTCTTTCTCATGTCTACAATGGCTTCAATGTCCTCAATGTATTACTGCCTTTCCTAGAATTCAGTTGAATTGATCTGAAGTGCGACTGCCTCGGTTGGAAATTTTGGAATTGACCCTGACTCGTGATTCACGAGATAGGAGTCTGTGATTGTAAAGAGATTCCGGGGATGCATTCGAATGTAAACAAATTCGGAATGAAGGGTTTGAATGTAACCAACATACCCCCATATGTTGGTCTCAAGATGGAACACTCGTCGACCCTCCAGCAAACGTATTCAAGTTTGTTATATGGTGAAGGGAGTGATTTAAAACAACCCCGAAAAATTTCTGTGTGCCTCACAAAATTCATAGTGAGAATTTCTTTTTTTCTCTCGCTCAGTGGCTCAGAAATCGACAACGAAATAGCGTTTAGTAAAACCGATGCCAAAAATATTTGATTCGGACAATCTTACCGTGCTTTAACCTCGGCTCTAGCGTATTCGATTTCGCTTTTCAAAATCTTCAAAATTCGTTGTTTAGAGTTGCAAAACTCAAATAACAAGCTATTCTATGAGCAAAATACGAAGATATTTCTGCAAAACATGAAGGCCAAAGTTGGAATGTATGTACTTATCATGGCCCCATACGGTTATCTCAGAAGGGTTTGCGTGGTCGTCTTTTTTGAATCGATGAAAAAGCTTTATATGTGCTCTTTCCATATCTATCACCTATTTACATTATTTTAAAGGATGAGGAAATATTGGGTACATCCCTTCGCAAACTCGCAAAAAACCACGTTATGGGAAAATCGTGATAGATCAGCTCTGGTTGGTCGAAATTGAACTCATCTCAGCTCATTTTGAAGGCCTTGAAACAAGCAAATGAGCTGCAGTACGTTGAAAAATATTCCAGTAGAATAAAACTGTTGGCTAACTGACTCCAGGGGGACATTTTGGGCGCACTAACCACGTGCGTCCATATTTTATCGCATTTATGTAGTCAGTCGTAGATGTCAGAAATCGTTTTTCTTTTTTTTTTAATTTCCCGATTGAGATTTTCACATCCAAGTATCACTACAGCTTTCTTCCATTCTCCGGGACTTGATGGATCGGTCATGAATGTACTCAAATTTCATTGTTTCACATGACAAGGAGCGGATGAGAAATCTCGCACGTAAAGGAAAACTGGAAAAAGAAAGAGCCCAATCTTCGCGCGTCTGAATCGATCTTTTGTTGCTCGTTCCATGATCTGTCGAATGGGCGCACGGCCAACGCCAAAAGCGTTGGATACGCCTGAGTTACGTCTGTGAGGTTGTACATCCGAAACGTGAGAAGATGTTTATTATATTTTTTTGATTCTTTTAGAAAATGACCACGCCCCTTCGAGGAAAATGAATAGATGCATACACGCTTAGTAGACACAAAAATTGAATAAGGAAGCATCGCGATAAATTTGTTAGCAGCCGTAACGGTCGAGGGTTGTTCTTTTTATAGCTTTTTTCATGAATTCTGATTCTGCTGCACTCGTAAGGCATGCCACCATTGCACAACGGTACAATCAAATTTTATAAACGGTCCCCGATCTCTTTTTTGAGGAGAATCGCAGAAGTCACGTAAGGCGATTCGCCGCAATTTTCTTTGAGTCCAACCCCTCTGTGATTTGAACATCAAAATTGTCAATACTCTGAGGGAGCGACATGAAGATGGTCAAATCACACGACTTCATCATCTCTCTGAGTAGCTCTAATTCGTTGATATGAATGAGGAGAAAATTGCAAGTTTCGTCGTACGACATACCAACGACCCATGGTTGAAGTTGTAGTTCTCTTGAATAAGTCAGTACAATTACCCATTAGGCATAAGTTCCTGACATCAAATGAGTCAATAATTTCCTTTGAAATATTTTCATTGCTCTTTTTGATTTATAATTTCAGCTTAAATCTCGATTGAAATAGGTTACTAGCATCAAATACTATCATTACAAATTTCACATCACACATACGTGCATACATACACATTCCTTAGACATGTTTTAGAGGGAATAAGTATTTTATTGGTCCAATATCTTCGACACACTGACAGTTTATTCGAAAATGCGTTTATTCATGCATTACCCTGCCAATATTTCCATGTTTAATACTTCCCCTGATGTATGCAGCTCGTAATCCCTTGCGCCAAATAATACAGAAAATAATGAAAAATTGTCACAATTTTTCAAACCAGCATAGATATCTGTATAAAACTATTCTCATAGCAATTTAAATTGAGAACGTTGGATGTCCACGATTACGATATTCATCAATCCATTCACGAACGTGTGCGATTTCAGTATATTGACCGGAAAAGTTCGGGCCACCGCAAGGTTTACTTATACTAATCAAGAGACCAGCAAGACGACCACCAATTGTCAGTGGGCTGCCAAAATCATTCCAACAAGGACCTTTCCCTATTGCACCAGCGCAAATTAGTCCAGGCGTATTGGCAAAAACGCAACTCTGATCCAAAATTGGGATGCTTACAACACGAAGCTTGTAATCAGTCGGAGTTCTCCGTTCAAAATCTCCATACCCACTAGCATTCGCATACACACCTTGATCAGCCTTATCATCTTTCCCAAACAATTCTATCGGTTGACGAGTTCTGTCAATCTCAAATGGTGGAGCCACTTCAATTATGGCTACGTCATTTTCGTCACTGTCGATAGTGAACTTGTCGTGAATAAAAACGTTGACAGCTCTGTGCACGCTGCCACCTTCATCTGCAGTGCTAGAGCCAGCTCGTATCTGTATTTGATCTATAGGAACAGATAACAAACACGAAGCTGACGTAATTATCTGATCACTAGCTATAATAGCTCCATTGCACAAGTCCGACGTTGGCGACACATTCACTGCCACTTGATAAGGGTATTCCTGAATTTGTACATCTTGGCCTCCTATGATCCCAATAATTCCAGGTAATGATTTCGGGTCCCCAAGAGTTGCAGTAGCTGAAACAAAAGGAGACTTTTGTAATGACATTAATTAAGAGAATGTCATCCTATAGATGTATGGGTTGAGCTGCTAAATTTATACGAGTACCGATCTCCAAATCTGTCCCAGCGCATCAAATCATTGAGATGCTTTATTTCAAAATCATGACAGTTATCTTATTTTTCGGGAAATACAACATTTGGATCGTTGGGGTCTCATTATTAGGTCAATGAAAATAAAAAAAAATCGCACGTTTCTGAGATGCGATAGTTAATCTTTGAGATGCGATAGTTGATCCGTCAACACCAGCACGCTGGTGCCAGTGCTCTCGACGCGCAAAACGCGTGACGCGTGTCCAGTCACCCGGTAAGTTAGAACAAAACCCAAGATCTGGTTCCCACAGAGCCAAAGATAAACACAATAGCTCACGGTGCGTCGGAAAGCCGGGAAAGTCAAGGGTGAAAGGACTTGGGGAATTCCTTCGGGACTATTTTCTAGGTACTTTCACGGTCATTTTTCCGAAAGAATCGAAAAAATCCGTCAATGGAATTTGAAATGAAGTCGATTTTCCTATTTAGTATCAGGAATCCGATTCCCACGTAATTTTGGTAAACTTGACCTTTCTGATCCTCATTGAAAACTTTGGAAAATTTTCCCCAAGCATTGAAAAAAAATTTTTCATCTATAAAACCGTCTGGTCTTCCAGAATCTGTAGTCAGAATTCACCTACGACCAAGTCCGGATGTCTGAATTACTCTACATTCAATCCAGAAGACTACGGTTCCTAATAATTCCCAATTCAAAACTCTTTGAAAGTCAAGTCTACGCTCAGAACTAACGGGCATAAGTGTGAATTTTTGTTGCTGATTCCTCTTTTGACTGTAACAAATCATGAAATAGATTTGTAGAATGCAAATCGTTGGCCATCGATGTAAAACAGGCACGTTACATCGCGATCTGATGGTGTGAAGCATTCATTGAAACTAGCGAACAAATCACGAGACGGGAATTTTGAAAAGAGCATCTGAAAGATCACAAAAAATCCATCGATTCATGTATTTAAAACATTCATTGCGTCCTTTTTGATCGCTCCTAGTTAACGATGAAAATCTAAAAAATTTCTCCTTTAATCAATCCCCTACAACTTTGTCGAGATGATTGGATCACGAAAATCCGCACGGAATCTTGTAGATCTTTTCAAAACCTACAATTTTCTTTTTTTAAAGTTCTCTCTACGACCTTCCCTGTCCAAGTAACGAGCTTGGAAAGGAAACTTTGTATTATATGGACTGCGGAGCCATGATTTCGACGTAAAATGATCTCATCTTTCAGAATATTTGATCACATTTTGTCTTGAATGTGATCTATAAGGGACAAAACATGAAATGAATCAATTTTCCCAATAAAACTTGAGAAATCGGGGTTGCCCCCAATTCAAGATAAAATCTGATCAGATATTCTGAAAGATGAGATCATTTTACGTCGAATTCATGTGCCGTGATATTTTTTTGATGAATTTTTGCACCAGAATAGAGCAAGGCGAGACGAAACAGGCGCCAGCTTCGGCATCTCCATAAACAGTCCATGTAATACAAAGTTTCCTTTCCAAGCTCGTTCCTTGGACAGGAAAGGTCATAGAGAGAACTTTAAAGGAAGGAAATTGTAGGTTTTGAAAAGATCTACAAGATCTCGTACGGATTGTTGTGATCCAATCACTCCTGACAAAGTTGTAGGTGATTGATTGAAGGAGAAATTTTTTAGATTTTCATCGTTGACTACGGGCGATCAAAAAGAACACAACGAATGTTTTAAACACATGAATCGATGGATTTTTTTTTGTGATCTTTCAGATGCTTTTTTCAAAATTCCCGTACGACAAAGTATATTGGGAATATCACTGTTTTAGTGAAACCCTACTTGATCCATTATTTATGAAAGGTACTGTACCTAGAATATAAAGAATCCAGAGTAACTCCGTCCAATGGGCCTCCTGTCCAGAGATACACCCGCTGAGATTAGCATTGCTCATATGGGCCCATGTTGAAAAATGATGTCTATAGATATACTGATAATGCTAACATTTTTCACCATAGCTTTGAGCAGGAGGTCCATTGGACGAAGTTACTCTGGATTCTCCATTTTCTAGGTAGTACCAAACTGTAAAAAAATTTTGGAGGTGATTTACGATCCAAACACTCTGGTCCCCCCTTGTCAGTTGAATCTTCGGTAAATCATAGTAAATGAAACTAGTAATGAGAGTATTCATTCGTTATCCAATGACATATCAATAAAATTCAACCACCAATGATGAGAATATTACAAGAACACAAGTGTGGCTAGGTGAATTAATTCCTAAAAAATAACGCTATCGTATCTGATCCTTGCATGAGGAATATAATTCCTGATATAGCTACAGCAAATATGAGCATATTAAAGTATACTTTAATATGCTCATATTTGCATCAAAGTTGGGAAAAATACAACTTTCCCCAAGTCTAACTCAATTTCATCGTACTACAGGGATATTCAAAGAATATGTTCAGAGATTTAAAGCATTGAAGTTATCTACTGCACAGAGTAGTTGTCTCAGAAAATTAGGACAAATTTTAGATGTCTTGTAGTTTTCCGATCGTTCTTCAAAATCATGATGCACTGACTCAAAAGATTGCTCGCTGTACTTTCCTTATCCAGCCCCACTCTCTTTACAGAACGCCTCCACGTGATCCACGACCACGTGGACTTTGGGAGTAATAGACACGCCGAGCTTCAAGTGAGAACTTCTGGACTTTCCCGCGAAAGTAGGGCAGACGACTGATGAGATAAAGACATCGAAATATTTCCTTCTACTCCAAAATTTTGATCGCTCACTTCATTCCAACCGTGAGCAGTCAGAAATTTTCGTAGCTTTCATCCTTCAGTATTTCAATACCTTGCTCAGTGCGTTTGAAAAACGAGGAACAAAATTTGAGAGACTTCTATAAGCAGGGAAGCTCTTGCACGCCAAGAATTAGTTCACAGAGGGGTGGATTGAGTTCGTTCCTCGAGAGTTATCCAATGACTTCGTAAATGATTGGAAAATTGAGTTATAATGATACCATTATTCACAACTTCGTCAAATGGAACAACAGAACTACAGATGATAGCTTTTTGTACTTGAGTCCGTTAGTTTTGAGCGTAGATTTGATTTTCAAAGAATTTTGAATTGGGAATTATTGGGAAACGTAGTCTTCTGGATTGAATGCAGAGTAATTAAGTGATCCGGACTTGGTCGTAGGTGAATTCTGACTACAGATTCTGAAAGATCAGACGATTTTACACAAGAAAAATATTTTTTCCAATGCTTGTGGAAAATTTTCCGAAGCTTTTAATGAGGATCTGAAAGGGCAAGTTCACCGAAATTACGTGAAAACTTAATTCCTGATTCAAAATAGAAAAATCGACTTCATTTCAAATTCCATCGACGGAATCTTTTGATTCTTTCGGGAGAATGATCGTGAAGGTACCTAAAAAATAGTCCTGGAGGAATTTCCCAAGTCCCTTCACCCTCGACTTTCCCGGCTTTCCGACGCACCTAGCTGTGGCACTATTGATTGTTCCTCGCGATTGAGGGCCCTCGATTGGGTTTTTGAACTTTTCTCTACTCAAAATTGCATGATAGTAGTGAGACTCTACAAGAACTCATTAAGACTCACCTCTGGTTGCGTACGTAAATGTAAGAAATGTCAATAAGTGAAGCATCTTGAACTTCTTCTGTTCGTGACCAAGAATAGTTGCCTTGCTTTTATACACAAGTGTTCTTAGATAATTCGGTATCTCCGCTATCAGTCGAAAAGTAATACACCGATTAAAACTCCTGTTACAACTAATCCGATAGTTTCGGAATGATCTACTATCTGATCTGTTATCAACTTTGATTCCGTGGATTGAGCTCCTGGTTCTAGTTCCTCAATGGTACAATCGAGATTGAGATCGAAATCGTTAAGAATCTCATAGTGAATGTTGTTCTTCTCCAAAGTTCTTACAGCTCATGGTGAAATTCACCATATTTGATTTTCTAATTTCGAATCTGCTCATAATTCTTACGTTCTCCAACGAATGCTCGAACGAAAAGGCTCTGACCTATTTCTCCCTGATATTGCTAGAGTCCCGCAATATTTGTGTAAGATAAATCTCATGCTCGGTATCATGCGGATTGTGGAAGACAGATGCTCTGATGGAGACTCCCTGCTGGAATCCCAGAAATAAATTTGGTTGACATGTCCGCGAATACCCGGATTCATTTGTGCAGGTCTATCTTATCAATGTCAGATACTAATGGAACAAAATATTCATCGAGCAAAACAAGAGCTACAAATTCTAACCACCCAAAATGTACGTGCCATACAAAATGAAAGCGCGCATAATTTCCTATCAGAAGAGTAAGAGAATCAAGTAACAAATCGTACTTGGAGGCGACAATTTTGTTTCAGAATAATCCAAGTTTTTTCTTGGGCAACCTTCTTATCGAATGTCCAGAATCGTGTTACAGATGATTTGAAAATTTTGTACCATTTATAAAAGTACCAAAACCCGACAAACATATTAATGATGGATCCGGGAATCGGTAACCAGGATGAAAGGGCGCAATCTGGCATATGAATTTGATACATATCGATGCAATTCCACGAATCTGCAATCACATTGGAACTCGCAAGTGGCTTACAAACCTTCATCATTCACGACAAAGAGATGCGTAATTCATGAGTTACGATTAAGTCTACCAAAATAAAAACTGAATTGTATCAGACAAATGAAATCCGAACAACAATGAATTGAGACGAGCGCGATATGGTCATCCTGCTCGCCTTTATATTCACGCCTTGTTGTAGGCGTTTCTATGCCCTGTATACCTTGCATGTGAGATGCGTCAGAACGAGGAGGCGCTCATTGGACCGACAATGAAACAGACAGAAAAAAATTCGAAAAGCGATGAATACGGGTAGTCCACTCTACTCGGCTCGCTTGATTTATGCCAGCCTGCACGCTTTTTTGCGCACGATTAATTATATCCAGAATTCTTTTTGAAAGATCGGTTGACTCTGATAGAGAAACCACGGAACAAATCGAGTCCTCTGAATCGGACGTCCTGCGAAGGGCTACCGCTTTCGCCCAATATTGGGTGCCCGAATGCTCACTCAGCCGTGACGAACACGCGCTTGAATACAGTCAAATCACTGAGCCATGCGAGCCGGACGTCGTGTACAAGGCTATCAATATCCGAAACTGACCACTGATTGTCACTGCAAAGAACGGGACTCCAATAAAGACGAATATGCCCAATTTTGCCACTCAATGAAATTTGTTACTTCATAGTCTGGTTTTCTCGTGACTTTTCCTCGACTTTTCGATTTGGTTTGTGACTTTCGAACACAACGAGCCCTGCAGGGCTGCATTGGCTGTCACATGTGACAGCCAATGCTGGAGTTGGATGGAATCTCGCCAATTCTCCTATTTACGATACGAGCGATTTGCAAAATCTAAATTTGTTCCAGAAAATAACTTTCACTTATAAGCCTTCCCCTAACAACTTGTGACAATACTCAAATTGGAAGGGAGTGGTATAACATGGTCATCTATTCTCAAAAAACGAAAAAATTGAGGAAACTTCACAGATCCGACTAATGAATCCACAAATACCGTACGAACGATGGTACGATCTTCGTCTTTTCCAAAGCATTACGATGAATTCTGATTTCGGTTAATGAATTATAAACGAGTTCCAAATCCTGAAGTTTTGGCCTTCATGTATTACCACGCATTTAGAGAAAGGGTTCGAACACACCTTCTCCCAAGTTGCGAAAAAATTGCACCATCGCCAGGCTGACCCCACTTCGGCCCCGCGATTGATCTACGTTAGAGGCTTTATAGCTCTTTTCGTAAGTTCTAAAAAAATGAGAGTTCTACCAAACCGACTTAGGTGCTCCGGAAAATGTTGGGATGTCCCAAGACCAGAAACTGTAGATGCGCAGGTCAAAAGAATCGAAAAATTTATTATTAAAACTACTTCTACTTGGACCCGTATAAAATTTAGAGCAGAATTTTAAGTTATAGAACCAATTTTCATGTTGATACTCAGTCCTACAAAAAGTAGACTTATGATGTCTTTATAATTTGTATTTCAATACTCTGGTAGCCCAATTCTCTTCATTCTGGGTGATAACGCGAAGCGCGTGTTAATAAAGTGATTCTTTCATAAAGCATGTGTGACCTCAACGCGGATGTCCATGAATTCAAATTTTGTAGGACTGGCAAATCAAATATTTTGATTCCAAGGCATCAATTGTTTTTTTGTCGCCCGCTAAGAGGCAATTCTCTATCGGTAAAATCACTTATAATTAGGCGTATCGATAAAGGATCGCGGAGATAACGATCTACGCGTTCCTTGAAATCACTATTCTTGGCTCAGCTGAACTCCAAGATACATTATCTCATCAGTTCTATATTTTTGATCGTTGAAAAGAAGTTCTAAACGAAACACGAGCCACCGCAGTTCGTTTAAATATATGTAAAGCTCGCGAACAGGATAAAACCATTATTGAGAAATCGAGGAAGTAGTAGCCATAAAAGAATCGATCATACATTAGCTAAGAGCTTGATGCAGGCAGTGCACAATCGTTTGAAAGCTTTAACCGAGAAAAAGAACACATCAAACGCACCCGCACTCGCGCGCGTAAGACACGTTTGTATCGAGAGACCAAGTGACAAAAAAGTCCCAATCTTGGCACAAATCTGCATGCCTCGTGTATATTGAAACTTGGTAAAACCGCAAAGCTCGGTCTGATCATCCGGAACACACCTTTCCTTTCAGCGCGTGTAAGGAGATTTCTAGGCACTTTGCGCGTGGGTCCGGGTGGTAACTCATCGCGACCGCAAAGAGATCGAGATTTTTCACGCTACCCAGTACTTTGATCGCACTAACGGGAGCTTGGCTAACGCCCCTATTTGATATTCTTACTCACCCGAAGTATCGACGTACGAAAAGTTATGGAGACATAGAGGATAATCCATTGCTTCTATCAATTTTTCCTTTCAGCAATTGTATCACATTTCTCTTCACTTGTGAGGCGCTTCTTCACTTGGCCTTGTTCTGGCACGATTCAAACAAGACCTCGAATAAGACCGTCAAAAAATTTTCGTTCAGCTGAATTACGATCCTCGACCATGGAAAAAGTCTTAGATTTTTTGTGCGTAATCTTAGAGTACAGATTACCACTATATGAACATCTACGCATAACGCATGAC
Source organism: Eretmocerus hayati (assembly GCA_029851415.1). Classification (NCBI taxonomy): domain Eukaryota; kingdom Metazoa; phylum Arthropoda; class Insecta; order Hymenoptera; family Aphelinidae; genus Eretmocerus; species Eretmocerus hayati. The sequence goes on along the minus strand of CM056744.1, from coordinate 83,466,220 downwards.
CGGGAGCGTTTCAATGATAGTACCACCTGCTTTGTTAGCTGAGTCGAAGTGAGCTACTATGCCACCGTTGCTCTAGCATTAATACAAGTAAATCCATCGGATGACAGAGTAAGAGCTGAAAGTAATCCAGTACTCTAGAATGATGCCTTCATCTATGTTATGCCCTATATTCCAGCGAATCTCGGTTTTCGATAGGACGAATGAAAGTACTATATGTGTATATATGTATAGCTTCGCGTATTGTATGGAGCAATGCCACTGGGGATGCGACGCTCGTACTTTTTGTTGCAATCTGTTTTGGGAGGGCTGATCGTTCGCGCTGCTGCACATCGCGGGTTCCTTTCTTTGCTCTAGCGATCGATCGCGAGCACAAGTCTATATAACAAGTTTCATGGAAAAACATCTGTAGGACACGCGCGCAAAAACGAGGCTTCTTTATTGGTGTTCCATGTAGCTTTTGTCAGCGTCTTCGTGTGTGGAATGATACACGACCGTGAAATTGATCGCTGCCAATCAAGAAGAAAATTGCTATAGACGTGATGCCTCCATCGTCATAAAAGTCTGTTGATCCGCGTACGTCAAAAATAGTTGTAACTGTATTCTTGAAAGTATATATTGATCGCCAAGTTGAACTTGGCAACCAGTTCTCTTGACGGGTCATACAAGGCCTGGAAATGAGTGCGGAAAACTGGACCGTTCCTCCGTTGGATCTCAATACGTTCAGTGTCACAGATTTGTCGTTTATACTTTGGCTATTACTATTGTACATGGGTGATTCCGCCGAAAGTGGGATTTTTAGGGCCAAAACTGTCACCAGGTGTGATTTGGGTCAAAAAATTATTTTAGCCCCAGACGAGTTTTGGTGGGTCTTTGCAGTTGATTCCCCCTTGTTTCGGTGTGAAAAGGAAGTATCTAGAGCTCTGTATCTCAGAAATAAAGTCAGGTGGAGATATGCCAAATTCAAGGATGAGTTGCACAGGGGAACGGAAAGGACATTGCGCCTGAAAAACTACTCTCACAGCTCGAAAACTAATCGTAGACTCTTTTCCGCATAGGTTTGCTGTAATGCAATCAAAATACTTGGAGAAAATGTGCTTGACAAAGCGATACAATAAGCAAACGAGGAGCATGCTTGCGTACGCCATTTTGAAAACATATTTCTGTGGTGCGCCTGACTGGCAGATTCAGATTTTCGGCTATAACAATTTTTAAATCATTGTAAACGATTTCCGGATCAAATCATTGAGTTAGCACGCTTCCCGAAACTATTCCCAATCATTTGAGCTTTGCCGCGTCTCAAAACTCACAATCTGTCTTGAATGATTTGGAAAATGGCAAACGTGCATGACCGCGCGGTTCTACGATGCAGCAGCGATAAATCAAGATTGCAATTTTCCAAAACATTCAATAAATATCGTGAGTTTTGAGACGTGACAAAGCTCAAATTATTGGCAATTTTATTACGAAGCGCGCTAATTCAATGATTTGATCAGAAGAGTGTCTGCGACTATTTAAAAATTAGAAATTGTCGAATTCTCGCCGTGTCGATAAAACAGAGCCCTACGTGTGACGTATACAAATCTCTCGTGTACGTGTGCGCACACACACACGTATAGGAGGGCAGAGACGCGAGGAAGCTTGCCGGCGCTTCAACATTGATACTCCATAAAATCGTATATGGGCCACATTACATAAAACCCCATATAACCTCATACAAAGAATCGGCTTTCCTTGAATTATACTGTCGCACCACGTGATGAATCGAGCCCTTTGATATGTCAATTCTACTACGCGAAATTAAGTCGCAAAATCCCCTCCGAGCATTTGATCGCTATACATGTCATAAATACGCGCGACCCCTGGGAAACTCAATCAGAATCATACCAGAACGATACCAATCAGCAAACTTGCTTGGGTTGTGGTTAAGGCTGAGACTAAGGATGGGTCTATGCCTGGGACTGGGCCTGCAGCTATGGCTGAGGCTGAGGCTGAGGCTGAGGCTGGTTCTGTGGTTTAGGGATGAGGCTGGGCCTGTGGCTTGGAATAAAGCTGGGCTGCGTCTGGGCCTGGATCTTGGGCTAAGGCTGGGGCTGGGTCTGTGGCTAAGGCTGGATCCGAGGCTGGGGCTGGGCCGAAGTTGAGGTTGAAACTGAGGCCAAGGCTGGGACTGAGACTCAGGCTTGAGCTGTGTTTGGGACTGGGGCTGGGGCCGTGGATGGGCCGTGGATGGGGCGTGTCTGAGGCAGGGGCTGGAATTGGGGCTGAGGCTGTTGCTGGGGCTGTCCAACTGGGCGAAATTTGCAGATACTTACTGGAGATTCAGGAACTTCACTGTGCCTAACATTACACCAACTTAATAGATTTCAATCACAGTTACTAGGTTATATCAAGGAATAGTCGAGGGAATAGTATATTCGGTGTCTGTTCATGAGGTTGTAGCTTGCTTCTGAGTGATCGGTTTTCGGCTCGAGCCGGTGGCAAGGCTTGAAATGATCGCTCGGAAGCGGGAAACCCCATGTGTGAGGCGCGAAAGTTGTTTTTCGCAATTTTGTAGGCACCCAAACATCGAGAAATTGCGAAAGAAAAGTTTTCCAAATTCACTGTATTATGAAATGTTACATTGTTGAAGTACAGAAGTATTTCAGGGGCTCATGCCATATCAGAGACACTTCCAAGCCGAACGAGCGTTAGCGAGGAAGGCGATAACGCTAGTTCTTATCCAACAGAAGCGCTCAAAATACTATTCTTGCAGCAAATTAGTTAAAACCTACCGGATGAATGTCAGATTAAGAGTAGTGACGGAATCAGGATTTGAAACCATAGAAGAATAAGCAAGCATATTCTTGAGCTGACATTTCATATCTTAAGTAAGTAAATTCGGATCTCCCATCAATTCCTATCATCATGTTTTTGTTTGAGCTTTTATCAATGATTAATACAACGTGCCGATACGGTCCTATCCGAAGATCGATTCTAATGCGATCAATAAACCTCTTGACTGCAGATGGTATCAACTTACCGTGATGAAGAATAAACCGTGTTACGCCACATTTATCGAAAAGTCTCAAAATACCGAGGATATAAATGTCCGAAGAAAACAATTCAAGTGAAGGTCACTATTGTAAGTCCTGACTTGTGTATGGAATAAATAAAGTTTGCCAATCAAAAGTAACCTGACTGTCCTGTTGATTGGCTTCTACTCGTTCCTCACTAGACATTCAAGAAACGATAGAACCCATTAAAAAGAAAAAAAATCACTCTGAATTGAAATGTCTGAAAACAAAAGCATCCGTTTGTGAGTGCGAGAGAACTTAGAAAATGTCCCCCCCTCCCCCCTCTCGAGAGATTCAATTTGTGCTTGAGAATTATTCAGTATGAAATTGAATATCAAACATCATTGGCTTAGACCAGTGCGAAATTTTCTCATGGGTGCATAAGCAACCACAGAACAAGGATGTATGTTATACCTATTGATTAATATCAAGGAAACGCTTGAAACAATGTCGAGCTCGATTGGATCTTGAGACGCTTTGAAGCTTGCTCCGTTTCACACAGTGATTGAATAAAGAGTAAGGAAACTACTTGAAGTACTTACAGAGTTAAGCGAGGGGTCGCATAAGCATCAGCGTATATGAACTGCCTTCGGCGAAAAAATACACCTCTCTCATTCCCCTGATTATTAATTCTTTTTTCTCTTTAAAACCGTGATATGTATAATACCCCTCACCACTTGTATTGAAATCGTTGGATACTTGACGAGCGAAACGCTTATGAAAATTTATGTTCAAGATTGCTTTATGCATAGTTGAATCAAACTATTTGACTGTATGTATTACCTTAGACCCATTGGCGCAAGATTCAAAAGAAAATGAGTGAGAATTAACAATATCCGATTAGATCTGCACAGTTGCAAAGCGAAACTCTTTTGAATTCTGCTCGGTCTCAATTTTGAAATAACAGTTATAAAATCTTACTGCGTGTAAAAGGAGTCGCAAATCCAGTAATTGTTTCCCATCTTCTTTTATAAGCACATATCAGTGAAGGAAATCTATCACATGTATTATTCTCAGTATCGTGTTCAATTATTGAGCACCACAACATTTTGGTCTCTGCTCTCAGTTCAAATACTAGTGCTGACATCAAGGAAAATGCAAAAGTTAACGATGAAAATTCTTCAGCAGTCATTTTTTCGAGAGTAAATCGTGCGACAAGTAACTGATCGTGGGTACTCAAGAAACTTTTGCGGAACTCTCTCAGAATTGTTCCACTGTTACCTTCTGAAATGATCTTAGAAGATTGGAATACCGTCAAATTGGGTAATTTTGGTACGTTTCCGGCGCTTTTCATTTTGTTTGGCTCGGCATTCCAACATACATTGACAAAACCCACTTTTATTAGTAGTCAATCGGAAGCTTACAGTCTCAGCTTTCGATTGACGGGCTACAAAGTTTAATTTGATGTGTCTAAGCAAGAGCTGTTAGCAGTTTTTTAAGTGGACCCTAGTTAGACCCCGATGGGGCAACTTGGGCACACTTACAGAATATCTCAATTCTGCCCACCACCATGCGAATGAATTGATTTTAATCGTTCAGAAGTTTTATTTTAAGCTGTTGGGAACATTTTGAAACTTCATAGACCATCATTCGACTCAAGATGAGTGGAAAGAAGCTGTCATAGGAAAGTGCTCTGAACTTACCGTATCCTCATGCTTCTTACCTAGAGTGGGGTAACTTTGGTACACTTATTCATGGTTTTTTCCCCTGTTTTTCATTCATTAAAATTCCGAATGCTTCAAATACCCCAATGTAACGATGGTTTCTTCAATATGGTGATATATGTGATGAAAATGTAGTATAATACACCGTTCGTTCCGGAACACTTCTTTCCAGGTACACTAACTGGACCACTCGCGTATCGCTGCTAAATCAGCCTTTCCGAAATAGTATATTACGCAACGATGTCGAAAAGTTGGATTTACGCACGAGTGAAAATCTTTACACACGAGTGTGAGTCTTTACGCACTGGTGAGATTCTTTACGCACGAGCCGCGTAGCGGCGAAAAAATTCTGAAAATGTATCAGAAAAAGATCTTTTGTTTGATATATCATATGTTACCGCATAGTTTGAAAATATCGATCTCAATTCTCAAAAGTACTAATAGTGGATAAGATCCGAAGTATGTAAGTTCATAAGATATTATCAATTCTGAATTTCGAGGAAAATTATTATAGAGTTTAATTAATATCGTCAAGGACGGGCAAAAATAAATCAGCGGGTTGATGGAATAATATGCTACTTTTATGGTTCAATAGAAAGAACTTGGACGATTATAATGATAATAATAATGTTCTGAATACACGGGATAGAAAGCGATTTCGAAAGAAGAGAACCTATGGATTCTTTCTTATAAACAAATATGAATACATCACCGACACTCTTTATTGAGGCGAAGTATCCGAACAGTGAATTTACATTTCCTTTGGACGTACGGTCCAAGGTAGATTTCGAACCACCGAAACCACGGTGGAAGCACTCCAAAAACCTCTCAGTCGTATATATTGTATTGAACTCAATTAAATTCATTATCCACCGAAGTGAACTATTTCCATGTTCAATTCGATGGCCGACCAGGATATTTCAATCGTATGGACTTATCAAGAGAGCAAGATTGAGAATAACAATTCAGAGAGCTCAAGTATTCATTCTATCGAGTGAAAGAAACCATTAACACTTGCTTTGGGCAGATTCAAATAAACGATTGGAGCACTCCGATTCTACAGAATTAAGACAGAGATCATTTTGCTAAACAACGCAGAAACTTCAAGAGATGTTTTAGAATATCAGGCTAGAAAGAAAATACAGCAGTGCGTAAAGATACGTAGCGGTGTGTAAAGACATACCTTACGCACTGTTGGTGACTTTACGCACAGGTCTTTACGCATTCCGTGCGCAAAAATTTCTTTACGCACGGAAAAACGTTCCTTACGCACTAACTTTACGCACATGATTTCGAAATAGTATATTTCGCACCGAGTTCATGAGGTTGTAGCTCGCTTCTGAGCGATCGGGTTTCTGCCCGAGCCGGAGGCGAGGGTTGAAATGATCGCTCGGAAGCGGGGAACCTCATGTGCGAGGCGCGAAAGTTATTTTTCGCAATTTTGTAGGCACCCAAACATCGGAAAATTGCGAAAAAAACTTTGATAAACGACTACAATCATTCACACAGAATCTACGGTAGCTTAACACATTGTTTATGTGTGTGCCAAGGAGGGAAGATAGGTTCCAGAGCAATAGAATCATTCACCTTGCCGAATGCAGCTTTGAAAGACATTTTTCGCAATTTTCCAATGTTTGGGTGCCTACAAAATTACGAAAAATAACTTTCGCGCCTCGCCCATGAAGTTCCCCGCTTCCGAACGATTATTTCGACCCTCGCCTGCGGCTCGGGCCGAAAACGAATCGCTCGGAAGCAAGCTACAACCTCATGAACTCGGTGCGAAATATACTATTTCAGAAGTGGACCAAAGTTGCACCCACTATATCAAAGTTACCCAATTTGATGGTATGCATTTTTTTATGAATAGGCCCCACCAATGAGGTCGACGATTTCTCACTATTATTTTTCTACTGACTCCTATTACTTCAAAAAAACATTTTCAATAACTATTTTCCTTGGTGGACTGGTTCCCAAAGGGTGTAAATAATGAGTCAGGAGAGAGTTGACCCTTAAACAGTTGCACCAATCGGAGAGCAAGGGTCGAGGTCATGGCTAACCAAATATTACGTAAAACTGCCTTCGCAGGGAACAAGGTAATCCGAACATTCAGAGACAGGGGGTTGGATGAAAATGCCACCGTCATAGAATTGTTGCATTTTCTAAGGTGAATCTTGACCTCACAAAGAATGAGGTGAAGGGATCAATTGTTTGAGATGAAACTACAAATAGCGATCGAGAAGTTTTTTCTACCGAATCTCGAGATCGTATACTCGGTCGTTGGCAATGTGGATAAGTACATGTAAGGGTAGCTGAGATACGGAATAAAATGCAGGAAAAGAAAATCAGAGGTTTTTCGATGCAGCACGTCTCAATGTACACACATTACGCGCTGTTTTTACCTTCCGCATCGCGAATCCGAGAAGCATTTTTACTACTTCTCCGGTTCGTCGTGCAAGCTCCATTTCAAGCGGCAAGCAATATAGCGAGAGAAAACAAGGGTGAGTGAGCAATAACGGCAGTATAGTAGCGGGTCACGGTGCTGAATAAGGGATCTTGCAAATACAAATCCAGTGTAATGCAGCAGTTGTCAGATCTTCCTGTATATACGCCACCAGATTCGTGGTCCTTGTGCAACTTTGCGTCAGTTGTCTTTGGTAAGGTACTACTGTGCACTTGCTGCAGCGAAAAAAGGAAATAAAGACGCGCGTGCAGATCTCTCTGTGCGCCCTGTGCTCACTCGGGATTTACAGATGTCAACTGTTTTTGTAGCGGCAGCTGCACACATGGATCCCGCTTCAATGCTTTCTTCTCTCGCTCACTCTCTTATTTTCGCCTGTACACGTGCATTACCCGCTTCTGATGTGGGGAATTTGCCAAAGCTCGCGCGCAATGTGCACCAGGGCGATGCACATGTTCGCCAGCTCAACGCTATTTGTTTTGCTTTTTTCGCAGGAGATTGGAGAGCCAAAATTCTACTCCAACATGCTAAATTAAACGGTAAATTTCCTATTCTATCATCTTCACTGGTTGCAGTGACCTGTAATACCAGCGAAGTGCCCACTGTTGCCACGAACGCCTCAATCGTTCGTGTCTGCTAGGGTCAAATATCCAAAAAAAAAATTTCTCATTCAATATTGGTCAGTAAGAACATGGCAAAGCTCGTAACAACAACGAGCGCGAAAATTCGGGTACGTCAAGAGCAAAAATGTTACATTGTTGTCCCTCAGCAGCTTTTTTTGATACGGCAACTCTTCACTTTATCTAGTGATGACAAGATTTTAATTTTACCTATTGGTCAAAATGTTCAAAAACTTTGAGTGAATGGCATCAGTCTATTGCTGTGGTTTTGCGCAAGAATATAATGTAGCCACCACATTCTTGTTAGATTCCCCATCGAAATTACTTCGGCAGAACGAACTATCATTGCTTACTGCCCACCATCTCATCAAGAATAATCTACAAGAAATTGAATTGTATGAGATTTTCATTAATTGCAAAACTTAGAAAGGAGAATTATGTGATCTCGAAAATCACTGAAGCGCGTGACAAGCCGAAGTGAAAGATTGATATTAAATTCGTAAATCGACATAGGAGCCCCGATATTTTATTTCGCTATTGTTGACCTCGGCTTGGAGGCCATTTCTAATGATAAATTGTCGATCAGGCTTTAATCATCGAGATATTAATCAAAGAAAAAATGCATTTGACTGACATCGTGAATAATGTCGCCTGGACCCAAGATCGGACTGGGAATCTTCTTCTTCTTGCCGGGAAGATGCTCTACCATTGAGATTATCCAGGGCCCGGCAGATTCTTGTCCGCCGATTGATAATAGTAATTATAATAATCAAACGCCCAGCCAAATGTTGTTCGTCCGGATCCTCCTATCGGCTTGCTTGTCTTACAGGGTTTATATGTCATGCGTGGCCATATGGGTGAGCGGATGATAGATGGTGGGTGGTGTTGCTGATGTTGCTGATGGTGCTGGTGTTACTGGTGGTGCTGCTGGTGATGGTGGTGTTTGTATTGGTAATGGTGGTGCTGGTGCTGGATGGATGGATAGGGATAGAGAGTGGGGTGAAATAAGAATACAAAAAGGGACTGGGGTAGAGATAAAGATGGAGATAGGAATATTGATAGGGATAGGGACAAGGATGGCGACAAGGACAGGGATAGAGTTAGGGACAGGGATAAGGATAGCAACAGGGAAAGGTGTAGGGATAGGACTGAGGACAAGACAGGGATAGGGAAAGGATAGGGATTGGAATATGGATGAGGATAGGGGTAGGAACAGTGATGAGGCCAGGGATAGGGATAGTAACAGGGACAAGGATAGTGATAGCAACAGAGATAGGGATAGGGAAACGAATGAAACAGGGATATAGCAGAGATAGAGACAGAGATAGCAACAAGGATAGGGACAGGGATGAGGTTACGGATAGGAACAGGGATGAAAGCAGGGACAGGAACAGGAATAGGAACAGATCCAGGGTTAGGAACGGGACAGGCATAAGAACTGGGATAGGGTCAGGGATAGGAATAAGAATAGGGTTAGGGGTAAGGATAGGGATAGGAACAGCGATGGGTATATGGTTAGGGATCTCGACACCGATAGGTAGAGGGACGGGGATGATTGATTGATTGATTGATTGATTGATTGATTGATTGACTGTAATTTTATTGAGGCCGGAGGGTACAACCCCATTCGCCCAGTTAGAGATAGTTACAGCTGGATAATTCACTCGATAATTCAGTAGTCACGTAAATTCATAAGAATTTGACAGCACATTAGAATATTCGAATCTAGATGAATAAATAACAGTGCTGAAACATAGTAAGATTTCGTATGAACAATATTTCTCCTTGCGGAGAGAGCTCTTAATTCAGGTGTAATGCGAACAGCGATAGGGACAGGGACACGAATAGGGATGGGGTGGGTGATCTGGGGATGGGAAGTACCGTACTGATACGGTCTAATTCGATATAGCTCGATCTAGTTCGGTGTAATTAGCAATGATTTCTTAGCCTCAGTATTGGACTACAAAAACATTTCAGAGGCCCGTAACTTATCGGGAACGTTTACTAGCCGAACGAGCGGTAGCGAGGGAGGCAATAACCGCTACTTTCTCCTAAAAAAAGGCCTGCAATTCGACTCCAACAGTCAAATAAAAAATCAGTCCTCTAATGCTGATTTACGAATTTAATATCATTGATTCTCACAAGAGGACGATTCAAGTTCGAAAATTGTAATTTGAAGTGGAAGATTGTTCACGGCAGAACAAAACGCTGCGCCGCTGAGAAATAACCGTGGGCACAGCGAAAATTGGAATTTCTGGAGCCACCAGGTCGATCACTAAAATTCAAGTGCAAAATCAACTCAAGCCCAATCTCATCATTATAATTCACATCCATCATCGCGCTACCTCGAGACCTACACCTCAATCAGAATTAGAAAACGAGATCGAGATGACGAGGGAGCTGAGACGTTACGAGGTTCGATGTAATATGCGTTGCGTGCGTTGGGATAATTAAATCAGCTCTGTGCGTCTCAGAGCCCGACAAGCTCAATTCGTGTGTTTCAAACGGTACATGGCTGTGCTGGGCCTCGAAAACTTTCTTTGATATCCGAGGACCCAACGTTATAGAGACAAATCTGGTGTCGAGAGGTGCTCTCGGAAGAGAACACGTCTGCAATTCGAGATTTAATTAGAGCTAATGCCCTACCAGCCTACGTGAGTATACCCCGACGATTTGGAGTCGACTCTCTGCATTTATACCACAAAAGCCTACGCATGCAAGGGGTCAGCTACGTATCAATGTACGCGATGGTGCCGCTTTGTTATATATACCTCTTTCTTGATCCCCGTACGGGTGTAGCTGTATTGTTTTTCAAGGGTCTTTTCAGCCTGATTGGCAGGATAACCAGGATTAGTGTCATTCGGATCCGTGGCACCCATAGCACATGCTACCTTCAAAAGGCTCCTCTGGGTGAGTTCGTGGTGTAACGACCCCGTCCAAATTTTTGCCGGGAGTTGCCTTGACATTCCCGAGAGCGAGGAAGAAAAAACGCAATGGGTCATGAGATATGAGCTTATTGGACGGAATTTTCTGGCAAGGGGGTGCGTTTGACTTTATTGTATTGTAATAGTAATCTCTGCATAGAAAAGTCAATTTTCCTTATATTATTTTTTTGACATAGACATTACGCTCTCTGGTTATTGAATGTTGTCCATGGATCATCATTTATTATAACAAAATAACGCAGGAAGAGTTCGGGAAAGAAACCTCCAGACAATGACTCGACATTCAGCAACTAAAGGTTTATTCGATTTTGCTGGTTCGGACCGGTCGGAGCGCTCCGAACTCTCGGACCTCTCTGTCTTACTCATTGCATTAGAAAGAGAGGTCCGAGAGTCGGAGCGCTCCGACCAGCATAATCGAATAAATCTTAAATTTCAACCCATTCAATCATAAGTTGAAAGTAGAGTTCTTCTTTTTCGACTCTTTTTGCCTTGCCAGAATCATACAGTTGGCTGATCATCCTCCTATCTTGTCCTCGTGATGAAATCATTGAACAGTGATCAACTCATGATGGACAGTAATGGGATAGGTCCAAGAGCGCATGTTAAAAATGAGAAACACTCTCAACTTTGTGCCTGCTTTCATTCCATTTGAGCCTTCTTCGAGAAAAGAATACACATTCTCAATGCATCAGATATGGAAACAATTGTTGCATGAATTATTCTCTGACCGTATTAACAATACTAACCGACAAGGCGCCTTTTATCCGTACGGAATCCCTATATCAGGCTTGCCAACATAAAATCAAATCAGGGATGCCAACTTGACGAGACAAATGTCCCTAGGCGAGTGTAAATGTCCCTAGATTTGTTCAGATTGTTTGTAATATATTCATTGATGGGCTGGTGGATGGGTGGATGGGTCGGAGGGTCGGTGTGTGTATCTATTTTTGTATCTTGTGTTTGTGATAATGTGTGTAGAATCCTCTTTTGTGAGGCAGTTTAGTACACGTACACTTACTAGACGAATGTAATGAATATATCCACATTTTACGGCGTGCTGTCACCGGCTCGAGGATATGGATTTGTGTTCGTGTGTGTGTGTCTATTTTTGTGTCTTGTGTTTGTGAGTTATCCTCTTTTGTGAGGTAGCACGGTACACGAGATACATTATGTATCCTCCTTACCGCACCAACATATATCGTCTATATTCACGTCTTTACTGCGTGAGGGAACCGGCTCGAGTATATTAGATTCGATGTTTTATGTATGTGTTTGTGTGTGTTTGAGCATGTGTTGTGAGTGTGTGGACACCGGCTCGAAGATATGGATATGTGTTTGTGTGTGTGTGCGTCTGTTTTTGTTTCTTCTGTTTGTGAATTCTTTTATGTGAGGCAGCCCATGATACATACACTCATTTTACGTGTTTATTACTGTATCGCCATCATATAACCCCGGAAGAATTCTGAGGATATTCGTATTTTTGAGTCATGTATAATATGTATATTATATTTGAAATTGAAAATGAAATATTATTGAAAATGATTCATCATCCCTGATATATAATGTTGAGTATATATATTATGATATTAGTAGTGGTATGAGTGTTGAGAAGTGCATTCTGAGTAGTTGTAACTTCACGTCACAGGGACCGAGAGAGACATGATCAGATGAACCTGACACGTATTGGTTACCTTCACGGGCCAAGGGACGATGTTCAGATCAGAGGAAATCTAACGGTTTGATCTTGAGAGGTCGTGTCAGTGTAGAATGTTGTTCAATGTGATATCCATATCAGGATGAAGATGTATGAGTTTTCAGTTTTTGTATTTGTTATCGGGGTAGTTATGAGTTTTCAAGATATTGAGATTCAATAAGATTAAAACTATAGTTATTTTTCTATGGGGCTAGATGATGGTAATCAGTTGGAATTTTTTAACAAGTGATTTAACCCTTGACTCCCTTGAATTTCAACACAAGAAAGTTTTGAACACAACGTGTTCAAAGTTTTAAACTCATGAAAAATTATTCCCAACACTTGAAAATCCAACACACTTTTTTTCTACACGATTCTAATGTGTTCATATTTTTAACTCAGACCAACACGGATAACAAAGTAATTTCAACGCCAAGGGCGAAAAAAAGAACACCATCCAGAATAAATTCAACACCATTGCGGAAAAAACCAACACAAGCTTCGTAATTTTCAACACAAGTTGTGTAAATTTATACACACAATCAATAAAAATCAACACCACCTTCAAAATATGCACACGCCTCTAACACCATCCGGGATAGATTCAACACCATTGCAAAAAAACCAACACAAGCTTCGTAATTTTCTACACAACTCGTGTAAATTCATACGCACGACCAATAAAAGTCAAAATCGCCTTCAAAAGAATGTACACGCCTCTACCAAATGTGTTGGAGTGAATTTTGATCCAAACATAGTCAAATTTGCTAATCGGCAACCCATACCCAGGCAGAAAGATTAGTCGGCAAAAAACTACTCTTCGGACTAGAGTAGTTTTAGTAGGCTAGCCGAAGAGTAGTTTTTTGCCGACTAATCTTTCTGCCTGGGTATGGGTTGCCAATTAGCAAATTTGACTATGTTTGGATCAAAATTCACTCCAACACATTTGGTAGAGGCGTGTACATTCTTTTGAAGGCGATTTTGACTTTTATTGGTCGTGCGTATGAATTTACACGAGTTGTGTAGAAAATTACGAAGCTTGTGTTGGTTTTTTTGCAATGGAGTTGAATCTATCCCGGATGGTGTTAGAGGCGTGTGCATTTTTTGAAGGTGGTGTTGATTTTTATTGATTGTGTGTATAAATTTACACAACTTGTGTTCAAAATTACGGAGCTTGTGTTGGTTTTTTCCGCAATGGTGTTGGATTTATTCTGGATGGTGTTCTTTTTTTCGCCCTTGGTGTTGAAATTACTTTGTTATCCGTGTTGATCTGAGTTAAAAATATGAACAGATCAGAATCGTGTAGAAAAAAAAAGTGTGTTGAATTTTCAAGTGTTGGGAATAATTTTTCATGTGTTTAAAACTTTCAACACGTTGTGTTCAAAACTTTCGTGTGTTGAAATTCAAGGGAGTGTACATAATAATCGACGAGATGTCAAGCCTAGAATCGTCATTTTTCTTCCACTGAAATTTTCTGTTGATAAAATTTAGAGGTGCTAGTTAAAATAAGAAAACATTGAAGAGCAATATCGCTGTAAAAGCTGATTTTCACGAGAATCAGGTCAAGTTTCAGTGCTCGGCTGTAAAACTCGAAACAAAAAGCTCACTTATTAGCACAATTACTGCATGAGCGAGGGAAGATATATACAATCAGAGGTGAAAGTTTAAATAATATGTTCAACCAGGATTGCCAAATTTGAAGATAGTATACCTCGTCACTAGAGTCTTTTAGAGTCGTGCCAATGAACTCCCAGAATATCTGGTATTAGTCATTCGATGAACAAATGATACCTTGTGAACTTGTCGGTATTGAAGTTTTTCTTTAACGGTCTCCGGTACTACGTCCTGGTAAGGCCTTTCTAGTATTTCATGGTGCGGGTTCAGATAAGGACGAAACTAGCGTAGTCTGTCTCGAATCACATGTAATGGATCTGAGATGCAACAATCCAGGAGAATACATTGTCTGTCCTGCTTTTGAAGGGTTTCCAGTACTTTTGTGCGGTCCGCTTAATATAACTCCATTGGAACAAAGAAGATAACACAATCAGGCTCTGCAGACATCAACATCAAAAAGTACAAGAGTCAAGTTAAGATAGTTTATGGGAAAAAGTTCAATAGAAGACCACGTAAGAGTCGCTGGCCCTATCAAAGACCAACGTTTGACCCTTTGTTCTACGCTAAGATCCTAATTTGGACTAAGTACTGTCTCATTATTACTCGCGCATGTACGTGATACTCATATGAGTCATACCGACAATGAGTCCGGCTCCCCACAATCTCCTCAAAATTATACACTCGAGAGTGAATGGACACGAGGGTGAGGCCTATCACAGTCTCATGGAGATTTGGCATCGCAACAAGAACTCGTACCATCTACGAAAAGCGTTGTCAGAAAATCAAGAGTAGCAGCGCAGCGAGCAGCATTTCGAAAAGCAGCCAGTACTCACTCACAGCTCTGGAGAAAGCTTGTGATCACGTCGTCGACAGAAGAGCGCATCTCTGTCCTGATTTGCCGGCAGAAAATGGTCAAAAGACCGGAATCACCCACGCACATATACGATTAGATATGGCATCAGCAACAGAAGCAGATACAGCGTCAGTGCTGGAAGCTTCTCGCATTGCTCTGCTGCTTGCATGTGCGTATGGCAGGCGCTTGTCGCTCACAGCCATGCCCTACGATCTGCCCCGGTGCAAGGAGAGCTACTTGTACGCCACATAGTCCTCGGCTCACGCAACCACCCCCGCGTGTAAATTATGTTCACTCTCTGCACTCTTGACAGCGTAAGCGTGTGAATTTTCATTGTTACCCACGCCGTGGTGGCAAAATGAGTAAAAACATCTGCAGCATGGATATCCCAAAAATGATGTTCATGCAAAGCCTATGAGTTCTACGGTATTTTTGCTGCGGTTTACCCGACACGGGTCTCCACAGTGAGTACAAATTGCTGATGCAGACCACCCACAGGATTATTGTGGGATATATTTTTAGGGACTTTTGAGCTCATACCTTAGCTAGAATTGAAATCGCTACTTGGGCCATTTTTGGAAGAAGTCGAAAATGGGTGTTTTTTTGATAGTTTTCACTTTTCTACCCTCAATAGAACTGCGAACCAATAAGAAAAAATTTAGAACAAAATTAGAATAATTAAAAGCCCAGCCAAAATTCGTCTGTCAGCATCTTGCGTATCGGGTTACCTATGTGGAGGGGGTGAACTGAATGGCTATTTGGGTCATGGGTGGGTCGATGGGTGGGTGGGTTGGTGGGTGGGTGAATGGGTTAGTGATCAGGTGGATAGATGGATGAGTGGACCGATGGATGAATGAGTGAATGAGATTTGAGGGATGAGGTGTGAAGTACGAGTTATGTGGAGAGAGTTATGAGGAATGAGTTATGAGGAATGAGTTGTGAGGAACGAGTTATGGGGAATGAGTCATGAGGAATGAGTTACGAGAAACGAGTGATGAGGACCGAGTTATAACGAGCGAGTCATGAGGAACGAGTTATGAGAAACGAGTGATAAGGACCGAGTTATAAGGAGCGAGTCATGAGGAACGAGTTATGAGGTTCGAGTTTTAAGGGATAACTTATGAGGAATGAGTGATGAGGAACAAGTTATGAGGAATGAGTGATAAGGAACGAGTTATGAGGAATGCGTCGTGAGGAACGAGGAATGAGTTATGAGGAATGAATTATGAGGAATGAGTTATGAGGAACAAGTTATGAGGAACGAGTTATGAGGAATGAGATGTGGCACTGGGGATAGAGATGCTGGAATCTCGTTGTCTGGTCTAATTCAGTGTAGTTCGTTCTAGTGCGGTCTGGTTAGGTTTTATTTGGTCTTACTCGTTCTAGCTCAGTCGCATTCGGTCTAGTTCGGTAAAGTGGGGTCTATTTGGTTCTAGATCGGTCTAATTCGGTCTCATTTGGTTTATTTAGATCAAATCAGGTGTAGGTTAGTCTAGAACGGTCTAATTCGGCCTAGTTTAATCTAGCGTGGTCTAGTGCGATCCAGTTTCTTTCTTTGGGTTTAATTCTCTCTAAATGAGTCTAATCCAGTCTATTTCGATGCAGTCAAGTCTAGTTCGGAAAAATTCAATCGAATTTGGTTCTGTTGTGTCCGATAAAGTTTATTTCGGTCCAGCTCGGCCCAGTTCGTCGTAGTTCGATCTAGTTTCATCTAGTTTGAGATAATTTGGACAAGCTCGGTCTTGTTTGGTGTAGCGAGGTTCAGTTCGATATAGTTTGGTCTACTGCAATCTAGTTTTGTATAATTCGGCTTAGTTCGGTCTAATTAAAACTAGCTCATAAGTAAAATCTTCTACACTGCTATGAACACTCCGTGGTCAACCGACGATTAATGTCAATGTTGCGGTCGCCGTGGGCTGAGAATAAGTCCGAGTCTCTGGTTTTATGCAGGGTCTTCAATTCACTCCTTCGCCACACAGACAACAGCGCCCAACCCGCACCCAAATAGAAATCTAAATCCATGGAGAGTCCGGAACGGATCCGATAACGGATTACACGGATCGCACCGGATCCGGGTTCAGTCCGGAAAAGAACCCGTAAGCGATCCTTTCCGGATCATAAATCCAGAGGCGATCCGCATACGATCCGTGCACGGATATTGGTTCTTCAGATAACTACACGCTCTTACACGATAACACCAGCCTACATATACTATACGAAAGTTTTCTCGAACTTTTCAGGATCGACAGTGATGAACGTGTAGTGGACCTATTACTGCCTTCAAAATCAGGGGCATGCCAAACTGAAGACTTGAGAAGTTACAATGATGTGATAACGCAAACTACCCGTGAATAGCGGAATGTGAGTGTCTCCATCTGTAACATGATTTGCTGTACAGCTGAAGAGCCTCATACACATGGTATAAGGTCGAGTAAACGTGTAACACACTCAATAGAAAACATCCAAACCCTGGATGTGTGTAACACGGAGTTACAATACGCACAGGTGGGGCGCCAGTTACATCGGCCCCTCTCCTCAATGCTCGCCATCATATCTGCCACACACATCGGAAGTAACATACGGCAGCTTGTTACACGCCGATGAGCCTTTGCTTGCAGCCAACGCAGCGGACAATGCATCACGCGGTATTTTAGCGATGATTCCTGTGGGGACCCCCTCTCCTCACCACCAAAGCGATCTGCATGTAACAGAAAGATATACGGCAATTCCTCCTGCGAACCCCACTCAGCAACGCATTTCCAGCTACTCGCTGGAGCGATGCAATGCTTACTTAATCCCAACAGGCCGTATTGCACTATGTAAAAATAGTTCCGATTCCTCTCTCCTCTCTAACAATAGCGGCATGCATATTATGGCATCAGAAGCGAGAGATTCTCAACTGCGCCGTACGGCTTCGGTCACATTAATCAGCAATATTCTTCTAAAAGAGGAGCAACACATCATACGCGGGCCTCTTTCAATAGAGATTTCGCAGCAAATCGAGATGGCTATGATCGACCTTGGTCACGGTGTGAATAAATCTGCTACAAATATTCCAGACATCCTAATCAAGGAGAACCAATAGCCACGCTAGAACCCCTCGATATCAACACCAAACAAGTGACGAATCTTCAACTCAGTGACATTAGCGATGCAGAATCTGACGAATCGTCATACTACCCGACAAAAAGGCAAACCAGAGACGGAGGACGCAGGAGTACAGGGATAGAAAGAGGGCGGGAGACAACGACCCCAACTGGTGTTATTTGTGTGAACATCAACACAAAAAGGATTGTCTCACCCAGTGATATACGTCCAGGGAGTGCAAGAACGCCAAGGCAGATGTATCAATTATGTTGAAATTCCAAGTTACAGACTTCACTTGCACTGAATGCAAGAATCGCCCTCCAAAATTATCAAAACCTTCTATTGGCTGAATGACACACACACACACACACACACACACACACACACACGCACACGCACACGCACACACACGCACACACACACACATAAAAAAAGTATTATTATGTAATAATTATAAGTTAATATCATGGGAAATTTGTATTGTGATTTTTGTAATTGAATCTAATTTCTGCCGCCCCGGTCACATTCTCGGGACGAGAATGTACTGACAGAGGAGGTGTGGCGTCCAAGACGACGCAACGGAAAGAGTAATATCTCCCAATGAGAAGAGATATTATTTTTACTTAGTCAGCAGAGAAACGTACAAGCAGGTCAGGTGAAATCAGCAGAATTGTAACAACCTGTAACATGTGTAATATGTAACAGGGTGTTACATGTTAAACACAATCAGATCCCTTATGGAATTGTAACACATGTGCTACAATTCCATAAGGGATCACACATGCGTAACACATGTGTTACAATTCCATAAGGGATCACACATGCGTAACACATGTGTTACATGTGTTACAATCCAAGTAGCACAATCTCAAAATTATCCCAAGTCGAGTCATCAAAATTGACTCGTGCCCGCACGTATAAATTGGAACAACAAAATCCATTCTTCGATTCAGTCTGTGACGAAACTCTGCCAGTATTAGGCTGCGTGTGTCCCAAATTCACTCAAACTCACCTGAAAGAGCGTAGAAAACGCATGATAAAGTTATATAGAAGGGCGGACTCGTTGGCTTGATTGGATCCCGTCGGAAAGTAGGCCGAAGTTATCCGCCTCAGCTGGATAAGGGCCAGCTACGAACTTGCCCTGCTTATACGTTCTCGCCTTGAAGGAGCATCATCTCTTCAAGTAGACTTGTAGATAGATAAAGTTTGTCTCAGTCGTGAGGCCCAAAAATGGACTTGGTGTACACAAAATGTTCCTTATCCTCATTCATACCTTCCACACTTTTCATAAGCTTGAATGTAAATTGCCTCTCTCGACTTCATGCTCTGAATATATACATTTGGACCTTCCAACCTAAATGTTTGGAAAACTGCGTTAGCTGAGATAAAACAACGTATTGCAGAAGACCCCCCTCAGCAGTACCCTCACTCCGACCCTCGAGCTTGATGTAACTCCTCGCTGTCTTTGTCACGAAATTCAATTTCTAGCCTTACTTTTCAAACTTCGCTCTGCCAGAGGTCCCATAAATCATTTTTATCTTCAATCGCGAGTGTTTTACACCTTCCGGAAGTCACCCTTTTACCTGCCACTGGATACACACTTCCCACTTGCCAAGGAAGAACTCTCTCGGTTTGGCGAAAGCAATCACCCTTCGCCTTTCCAGTAGTTCCAGAAAACTAAAAGCTCATGACTTTTGAATGTCGTACCGGAGGAACTCTTCCCTGGCTTACCTTAGTAATATCATGGTAACTAAAACATTCTTGCAGCAGATGGCATAACCACTGTAAAAGGCCCCTGGCAGTGGCATAGGCGCGCAGAGTTACAACTCAAAGGATGGATTCTATGGTATGCGGCGCGGGGTCGAGGTACTCTCCTATAAGAAAAACTAATAAACAACCTTTATTTCACGAGATTCTCGTCGTAATCTTAGCCTGTCTCCTACTTGTTTCATTCTACTCTATGCTCACACTTGGTTGATTCCTATTTCTACTGATTTTCTGGCTCAATTGGTCTTTAAATAATCCCCAACTCACACTACCTGCAATTCGTTGTTTATCTACATTTTTCACACGTTTTCAACTACTTCTTACAAGTTTTCATTTTAGTCTTATCAACTAGCCACACACACTCTGACCACACCGCGGTGACTCTACGTATTACTGTATACACTATAGATATATCCCTCTTACTTGGTACCCTCCTTTTCTCTGCTAAACAGAGAACTATTTTTCAGTTGCTCTACCTGATTGAAAAACTCACACACATGCTTATTCCCGGTTTCCCCCGTGATCGCCTACACTTCTCCATCCACATCCCCGATAGCTAGCTTGTTTTTCCACTCTCTGGTTTTTACACAATCTCGGATGATATGTTCTAAACACCCCTGTGCCTCCCCACACATTGTGCATTTTTTCAGCTCCTCACTTAGCCAATATTTGTTCCTTTCCTCGAAATTTCCACATCTTATTCTCGCCACAACCCTGATTTGTACCCCTTTTCTTTGACTAGCTAGGTATTTTGGTACTTGCTCGGTTCTCCAGTATGTATGTATGTATGTATGAACTTTATTTCACCTTGGGGTAGAACCCCATCTGGTGTTTACGAATGATTACAAGTATGGATAGAAAAATATCCAAAGCTAGAAGCAATTAGAATAAAGGTCACGGAATAATATTTAACGAGCTCGGTAAGGTATTTTTACCCAATATGATTACTCCATCTCGAGTATGATAATACGAGCTATCTGAAAGATCTTCCAATCCCTGATCACAGTAAAAAAAAAAAAAAAAAAAAAAAATCGAAGTGCGGCCGAAGTGCTTTTTAGTAATAAAGTGATAGAAGTTCTTAGATTGCAAATGACTGTGTAGAGAACACGCATGCAATGAAATTACTTTGTTGAAATAAACTTGATGACGTGAGAAACAAAGTTACAATACAGCTTTCCGTTTGGTGGACGATAAGTATTTTTAAATAATCATTGAAAGTTGGACGCCCGTTCAAATCGTTGTCACGTGATCGCTGTCTCCCGCCAACCAGACTGTCCGCAATCGGCCGAGTTTGTTCGGCGTGGTAGAGTTGACGTCGTAGATTGGGATTGACCGCATCATTACCTCCTCCCATGAGTGCTCACAAGTGCCCATGGCCATATGAGCTGCATCTGCATAACATTGTTTTTTAACGATTTCTCTCTTTGGGATTTCCGCAGCTGACAAATTCGGTGCCAGGATCACTTAACTTTATTTCCATGCGAGCGTGCACAGCTGTGCACAGCCATCCACTAGACTAGCAGTCAGTCGGCTGCGGTGTTGTTGTGTACCCTTATGTTATCTGATAATAACAACATGTGGCAAAAATGAAATCATAACAATTTATGAGAACTGTGAAAGTGAGTCTCAGACACGTCCCTCAGCTGCTAGACCATGATACCCAAAGGCAACACCGAGTTCTCCATGTGTTTCTCCTTTCATCAGATGAGTATTTACCAAGTTCAAATAAGGATGATCTAAATAAAATAGAAGAACTCTGTTCTTGGTGAAGAGATCCCACTTCATTTTCAGGTTTCTGGTGTATGGTAATACAATGGAAATGATGAAGCCATAGAGGTCTTGATACCACTGACCTTAATCGATACTAAAAAACATGTAATTGGCAGACTATAGTTTGATGATTTGACCACTCGATATCCATATCTTTCCATTCAGTCCCAAAACACAGTGAATCATTTGAATCCCCAAGTACAGCAAGGGGGAATGAGGGAATGAGGAGTTTATGTAGACAAATTGGATGTTTAGACAGGTACTCCTCATTTCATAGTCTATAATATCATAACGTCATGGTGCATGTTGTACAAAAATTATAAGTTGTTTAGTTGAGAAAAAATCCTCATCCGCTTCTATGAGATGACCTTATGTTGACTCAAGATGGAACGTTTTTTATAAAGTCAATCGCAAAATTTCAGGTATTCCAGCTGTAGTCAGATTCATAACTGGAATATAAACATTCTATAAATGTTGCCACTTCACTAGCCTGTGCTGACTTTGGATATTGGTGTCGGTCCCTTGGTACGTTTGTTGCCATTATCACTTTGTAAACAGCGTTCATCATGACAGACTCAACAATCTGAAGCATAGCAAAGGAATATGGTTGTTTTGGGAGACTCAAGAGTGAGTTTCTGACAATGTGAGTAGAGACTGCGACGGAACATGAATAATTGAGAGGGACATTTTTTTATTGCAGATTACATCAGCACTGAGCAAGCCTTTGAGTAATGGATGTAGTTCAATGAACACTTCTTTTTCTATTGAATGATATGCAAACTCTTTGGTCATATTCTACCTTCTGAGGTATTGGAGTCAGTGACAGTATCAGTGATATCGGAGTGGACTTGGTTCATTCTGTCACAAGATTGGTGTGATCTATACTGATATATAATACCATTGTGTATTTTGAGAAAACCATCACTTCTCATGATCTGTATAATGAATAAAGAGTCATCTCTATCGAGAGAAGATTTTTCTGTGCTGGTACAATCTGCAACAAGAACATGTCTCATTTCATCCTTCATGTTATTCACCAGTATTCAGTGTACCTAAACAAATTGTTTACCTAAACCAATCTAAAGCTTAGCAGAAAAATAAATTATTCTTCTGCTAAGCTTCAGATTGGTTGATTAATAGTGCTGGACACAATGTACAAAAGGCGAATGGCAACAACCGTACCAAGCGACCTACACCAATTCGCAAAGTCAGTACAGATTGGTGTAGTGACAAAATATACAGTACCGTGCAAAAGTTCTGGAAAGGTACGCTCGTAGATCACCCAACACTGAACGACGATATTTCGAGTTCCATAGCACCTAGAGAAATTTTGAAAAAAGCATCTTGAAGGAGACAAAAAATGCTAACTTTACGTATGCTTTGATTATTTTTCAGGGCTGTTTTGAAAGCCTGAGCACCTGACATAATTTTGAAAATTTTCCAAAATCTTTCTCCGCAATGAATCACTTGTGGTTCGTTTTCTGTACTAGATAGAAGAATTTTGAAAATGGCATCTGAAAGTACGGAAAAAATGCTATTTGCAATGATTTTCCAAATTTTTTGTCACATCCATCTGCGGACAGATAGGCAGCATCTTTGAAGGATTTTTTTTTTCATGAAAAAATGAACGAGACGTTTGTAATCTCATAACTGATGGCGAATTCTTTTATTTGTATCAATGTCATCGAAAAATACATCAAAGAGGCAACAGTTACTTGGAAAGATCAGTCAGCAAGACAAAATTTATCAGTCGATAAGTAATGCTTACTCTTCAATTACTCAAATAGTCAAGCGAATGCAAGAAAATGTGGAAATGAACTTTACAACAACAACGAATAAATCTAGCATACAAGAACACATTTAAGGATTTCATCAATCCAATCAAATTGTGAAATCAAAATACACGCGCGATTGTTAACATCTTCGTCACTGATAACGATCAACTGTTACACTTTCGATTCATCAAAAAATCGTCCATTAGCTTTAATTACAGCTTGGCAGATCCTTGGCATCCTGTTGACTAACTTTTCGAGTAAGCTGGTTTCAATTGACTTCCAACAACTTTGAGCAACATTCCACAGATCAGATTTGTTCCGTTTTGCTTCTGTATTGAGTCGTATCTTCCGGTCCAATTCCTCCCACAATAGTTCTATTGGGTTCAAATCTGGTGACTGCGGGGGCCAAACCATTCTCTTCAGGGTACCATCTTCCTCTTTTCTGTTCAAATAATTCCTACATAATTTTGAAGCGTGCTTGGGATCATTATCTTCTTGGAAATGGAACCCATTCCCGATCAATCTCAAGCCACACGGGATACCATTACGCTGCAGTATACCATGATAGACTTTTTGGTCCATGATTCCCTCTATCTTTTTCAAATCACCAACTTGGTTGTTGCCGAAACAGCCCCAAACCATGATACTCCCCCCTCCATGCTTAACAGTAGGCACTAGACATTGTTCAGAGAATCTTTCGCCAGGTCAACGGCGCACGTATGTGCGACGTTTACTACCGAATAACTCGAATTTGGATTCATCCGTCCACAAGACTTTTTTCCAATCATTAATAGTCCAGTACTTATGTTTTTTCGCCCATTGGAGTCTTTTGATGCGATTAGGGCGTCGGAGGAGAGGTTTCTTAGCAGCAACACATCCTTTCAAACCAGATTCGATCAGACGACGTTTCACTGTTGAATCACTCACGGGTTTTAATCTTGAACGATTGAAGTTTGCTGCTAATTCAGGGGCTGTTAATCTCCTGTCACGTTTACTCTGAACAACAAGCAAGTGGTCATCTCTTTTTGTTGTTACTGCGGGTCGACCTGTGCGATGATGATCGTTATTTGTTGAGGTCTCTTCATATCTTTTAACTGCTCTGTAAGCAGTGCTCGATGAGATTCCAAGTTTCTCAGAAATCCTAGGATAGGAATATCCTTCACCTCGCAAAACGACAGCTTGCGCACGTAGTTCTTGTATCGACAACGATTTACTTTTATTGCTTTTCCTGACACTCCTCTTTCCTCGCACATCGTTTTTCTTTCTTCTGGCATTATTATTATCTATGGCACCACTTTCTGCACTATTTAATTGCACTCTTTGAACTCGCGAATACGGTATTCGTAAAAGCTTTGCAATACTTCGAGAAGATTTTCCTTGAAATCGCAATTTACAAATCACCGATCGCTCCTCGCTCGAGGTCCTCTTACGGTGTAACACCATGTTAAACTGATTTCTTGATGGAGATTTGAAACAATGAGGATATAAGCGCTCAAAATGTAAATAAACATTGTGATCAGCCCGACGACAATATAATGCTCGCGCTATTCCGAGACTGGCCGAATGAACGTGTATTCCGAATATTCTCTCTTTTATTGACACTTGCCACAAGAAATTACTCGTAGTCTGTGTTCAATTTTAATATTCGACGCGATTTGCGAGAATCGTACTGTTTCTCCAATCCATACGATAATGATTAATTAAAGCGAAAGTATTCACGGTCAATCATGTGATTTAAAACGTCTTTTATTCATTTTTTCATGACAAAAAAAAATTCCTTCGAAGGTGCTGCCATTCTGTCCGCAGATGGATGTGACAAAAAATTTGGAAAATCATTGCAAATAGCATTTTTTCCGTACTTTCAGATGCCATTTTCAAAATTTTTCTATCTAGTACAGAAAACGAACCACGAGTGATTCATTGCGGAGAAAGATTTTGGAAAATTTTCAAAATTATGTCAGGTGCTCAGGCTTTCAAAACAGCCCTGAAAAATAATCAAAGCATACGTAAAGTTAGCATTTTTTGTCTCCTTCAAGATGCTTTTTTCAAAATTTCTCTAGGTGCTATGGAACTCGAAATATCGTCGTTCAGTGTTGGGTGATCTACGAGCGTACCTTTCCAGAACTTTTGCACGGTACTGTATAGAATCTTTTTATTCCAGTCATGAATCTGACTACACCTGAAATTCCTGAAATTTTACGGTTGACTTTATAAAGAATGTTCCATCTTGTGTCAACGTAGGATAATCTCATAGGAGCAGACAAGGATCTTTCTTAATTGAACATTTAACAGTTACATGTGTGAAATATGCACCATGATGTTGAAACATTGAGAACTATGAAGTGAGAAATACCTGTCTGAGCTTCCAATTCGTCCAAATTAACTCACCGTTCCCCCTTGCTGTACTTGAGGATTCGAATGCTTCACTGGGTTTTGGGACTGAATGGAAACATATGCTCAAGGAGCACGACATGAAGTGGTGACAACATCATATTATGGTCTGCCAATTACATGTTTTTGAGTATTGATTAAGGTCAGTGGTATCAAGACCTGTACGACTTCATCATTCCCACTGTATTCCCATATACCAGAAACCTGAAAATAAGGTGGGATCTCGTCCCCAAGAAGAGAGTTCTTCAATCTCATTTAGATCATCCTCAATGAACTTGGTGAATACTCATCTGATGAAAGGAAAAACACATGGAGAACTTGGCGTTGCCTTTGATATCTGATCTAGCAGCTACCTATCCCAGGGAAGTGTCTGGACCTCATATTCACAGCTCTTAATTGTCATAATTTCATTTTATCTGCGACCTATTGTGGAGTTGAGTGTGATTGAATGGCACACGGACCAACATTGACACAACACTGCAGACTTACAGTCGCTATATGTAGTACTAAACTGTCTAGGGACCCTAACTAGATGACGAACAAACCCGGCTGGGTTGCTGACAGTCGGCTCGGCGGCAGACAGCAATCACGTGACATCGATTTGAACGGGCGTCCGAATCATTTCCAATTCCAATCGACTCTCAAAAAAAATTCATAGCGTTCGAAAATATTCTGTTTTCACAGAAGTTATTCTTTTTATAGCGACTATTGACTGCATGAGCTAGAGCATTTTAATCTGACACATGCGTGTTCCCTATTACGTTATAGGAGCGACCACGGTGGAAAGGGATTTCACATAATGATGTTGTTTTGGCCAAAACCACAGCACGCCAGCAAGTAAATATCTCGTCGTCTGCTGCATGGAGTAGTAAGGTTATTGCACATCACACAACACGCGATGAACTTGCCACTCGTCTCTTTGGTTTGAGGCTAGGAATTCTGTCAAATTCCGAAGCAAGCAGCGCTCACGACAATAGGTGGGTAGCGTAGAGGCTCGGGCTGTACACATGATGATCGGAACGTTGCTACACACGTTCAGCACCACAAGTTCTAAGCGATGCGATCACATGGCGATATAACCTCGAAGACTGGTTGATAAGTTTCGGTTGAAATATTTGCAAACCGAATCGTTGTCAGCCTTGATAACAATATCACTGGTGGTTTGCAATAAGGCGCTTGCAATAAACTGCAAAAGAAACACGCCCGTAGGCACTGAGGGCAGATTAATCTTTTCGACACGGAGCAGTAAAAAAAGCGTGTGAGTTGATACTCACGTAGCAGACGATATCGTAGTATGTGTATCATGGGTTATACTTGGCCTCTCTAAGTTTTCTGTTTGTACCCTGTTTGAAAATATCTTTATATCTTCTATCTAATTCTGCTTCTACATCTCTTTCACAGAGTTCCATCGATTCAATTTCCAACTGACTCAGGCCCACACTACCTGAAAATTTCGTCCTCGCAGTATTAAAAACTCTTCTTCTTTGTAGTTTTCCTCTTCTAAATAACGGGTTTTGATAAGTCTATCCCCTTCTATTTCTCTTATCCTACTCTCCTACCTATACGCTCTTTTTCCCGTTGGTATGTGTAGCTTGTTTATCTTAGTTTCCTCGTAGACTAGGTACCTTGGGGTGCAGAAATCCAGTTGCAATACCCATCGGAAATAATCCATTTGTATCTTTTCCAACTTCCTCATTTCCTCCCATCCCCAAATTTTTCACCCCATATTCCATGACGCTCCTGACTAGATAATCGAAGAACTTTTTCCTCCTCTGAAAACCATTTTTTGCAAACCTTTCCCCGAGTCCCTACATTTTCTTCGCTGCCACTATTCCCTTCCTTTGTCTGTCCGCAATGTGATCTTTGAAACTGCCTTCACTGTTAAATACAAATCCGAGGTACTTGATTACCTTGACTTCCTCAATCCTCTCTTTGTTCCACTTCCAAATTTCTTTTTTACCATTCTTGCCCCTATTGAATACCAAGTTCTTCGTTTTAGCTATGTTCAAAATCAGACTCCTATCCTGCAGAAATACTTACAAAGTACTGAGCATGTCCTGCATCGCCTCACTGCTTTCTGCTAACAAGACTATGTCTTCGGCATATGCCAAAGACCAAGTCTTCTTGTTGGGGATCTTGACCCCTCATATATTCCTCCTCTCAAACTCTCCCTCTAGTCCAGCAATGTAGATACAGAAAAGACCCTTTCCTGTCCAAAACTCTTCTGTTAATTGATCCCCTACCCTTACTCTCACCTTTGTCTCTCTGTATAGTTCTTTAAGGCTAGTCCGGAGTCCCCGCAGAACCGCAACCAGACACGCACCGGCGTACTTTGAGGTTGCAGCTGCATCAAATGATTCTGAGAGCGATATTATTGTTTATACGCTTTTATTGGTACTGAATGTGTTACTCAGATACTAGGCCACCTGTGAAATCTTATAACACGATACCATGCAAAGTTTCATGGCATTTCATTCATTAGGAATCGAGGAAAGCTTGAAGGCAATTTTTTGGTGGGACAGAGCGCGTCCGTGACTATCCCGATTTATTCCTCAATAACAAAACAGTTTTGGCCAAAATCAGATACTAGGCCATCTGTGGATTGGAATTTCCTGTCGAATGAGCCCTCCCACGTTCAAAAATTCTGAATCCAGTTCGCAAAAACCTTGAACTAGTGTGAGCATCGAGCAGTATAACTTGCTCAGCAAGCCAAAGAACTACGATTTTCTGGAGATATAGAGTTAATTCCCGGGTGTGGAACAACTCATTCGATGGGAAATATCATGGTGTTTCAGTTGCCATATCTCGTTTGGGTTGGAAATGTGAGGTTGAAATACTATGAGGCAAAAAAGTGATTCATAATCTCCCATCGCACATGTAGCACGATCAAAGCGCCATCTATCGGGTAAAATATCCGGATTCTCTACGGACTAGCCTTAATTCTTTCTATCAAGCCCTTATTTATCCCTGCCTTTTCCATGATTTCCCATGGTTTATTCCTATCCACCGTATCAAATGCTGCTTTCAAATCGACAAAGGTGGCATACAGTTTCTTCTTGTTTCTCTCAGCTTTTTGTATCAGGTGATTCAGGATATGGATATTATCCATCGTTGACCTCCCTTACCTAAAGCCTGCTTGCCCTTCTGGTGAAATTCCCAAGTTCCTCACTCCTTCTTCTAGTTTCTCTCTGAGTATTTGACTGTACATTTTCTGTGTTGACGTAAGTAGCGAGACCCACCTGTAGTTATCGGTTATCTCTGTATCCCCTTTCTTATGAAGTGGTACTATAATAGCCGTGTTCCATTCTTTCGGTATCCCTTCTCCGTTCCAGATATCTGTCAAAACCTGTACCAATCCACTTGTCAGTCCTTGTCCCCCGTAGATCCAGACTTCATTTGTTACCTCGTCTATACCCGCTGCCTTCTTCTTTTTCAGTGATCTCCATGCTAGCTTCACATCATACGGTAGGATCTGCTCAGCTTCCTCTTCTTCCTCTACCGCTTTCCGCCCTTCTCCTATCACCCTCTCACCTGCTCCTTCTAAGAGATTTCGAAAATGATTTTTCCATCTTCCCAAGTCAATGTGTTTCTCTACCATGGCTCGTTTTACTCTGTACCTATTTAAAAATTCCCACACATCATCTTCACTCTTGATACCTTTCAATTCTTGCTCTTCGTCTTGTTTGAATTCTCGTTCTCTCTGCTAGCATAGTTCTCTCCACTCTCTCCTCTTCGACCAGTAATCCTCTCTCATACTCTCTTTTTCTTAGCGCAATCCTTGTCATCTCTTCATTCCAATCTTCCACTTTTTGCGTGCTTTCAGTTCCTTGAAGTTCCCGGCACCTTGTATGATCTTCTTCAGCTGTTCCCATTTCCCTTTTACACTGCCTTCAAGTTCTGGTATCTCTTCGGTCTTTTGTTTGAATCCCAATATGTCATCTACTAACCATGAGAAAAACTTTGTGCTACTTGCTCCTGTACGCATCTCCTGTTCTTGTTCCGATCTTCCGACGTATTTTCCTGCCTTGACATATACACATACAGGCGCATGATCAGATTCGATTCTATCTTCCACTCTGAAACTATCAACATTCTCCTCGACTTCACCGTTAACAATGATGTAATCAATGACAGTGCTGCCTCTTGCCCCGACATATGTGAATTCCCCCTGTTCATTCCCTCTAGTCCTCCCATTGAGTAATTTCTATACCTTCCTACCTATCAATGTTACTATGTTCCTCCCTTGGTTTCCACAAACCTTATCCTTGCTTCTCCTCCTAACCTCGTGCTTCTCGTCTATCACAAAGTCTTCTTGTTCAATCCTAATATTGAAGTGTCCCCCTATGATGATTCTTCCCTCGTGAATAATCCAGATCTTCCCATTCTTTCCAATATTTTTCTGCTTCACCTGAGTTCAAGTAGACTTGTAAGTGCGCTTAGATTACGTCTCAGCCAAATTGTACTTAGATATTGAGTTCCATTTTGTTCAAAATTTTATCATTGATCTAACTCAATCTAAACTCAAATTGAAAAACTCTATCTCACTATTTTCCAGGAAGCCAGGAGTAATTAGATCTTTACTTTGAAACTTCTTAGATTCAAATTGATTCATTCATTCATTCATTCAGAAGCTATAACTCAGCTCTTTTGAAATCAATAAATTCGAAGTTCTCCCAAAAAGCATTGAAATAAAATATTCAAAGAAAATCAGCAAGAAGTATTCATATACATAGTAGGGTGGGCCGAAAAACAACTTTTCTTCGATATCGATACGCTTCGGGTCGTAAAAGTTGGGTTTCAACTAGTACATGTGGAAATTTCTTCGCTGGGCGCTGGGAAACCACATCTTCAGTTGCAGCAAGAGCCGTGAAGGTTTTTCCCAAATCAACACAGGTTTAAATGGGAAAGTACCTTTTTGCTCATTTTTTCTTCACTATTTAGCACGTATTCCTGACGCATCTTGACATTTTTCGACGTAACTTAGCTCATTTTGAAGCTTGTTTCAAAACCTACAAAATGAGCTAGAGTACGTCCAATTTCGACTAATCCAAGCCAATCTATCTCAACTTTCCCAAGAAGTAATCATTATTAAAAATCTCAAAAATAGGGCGATTCTCCCTTCAAACATTCCTTGTATTTCTGGTGCATCTGAACATTTTTCAACGTACTTTAGCTCATTTCGAAGCTTGTTCCAAAACCTACAGAATGAGCTGAATTATGTCCGATTTCGACTAACCCGAGCCAATCTATCTCAACTTTTCCATTTCGAGTTTTGAAAGGAGTGAGGCGGGAGGGGGAAGTCGCTTATTTTCGGATTTTGCAAAACTAATCACTATATAGAAAAATTGAGATAGATTAGCTCGGGTTAGTCGAAATTGGACGTACCTTAGCTCATTTTGTAGGTTTCGGAACAAGCTTCAGAATGAGCTAAAGTACGTTGAAAAATGTTCAGACGCACCGGAAATACAAGCAAAGTTTGAAAGGAGAATCGCCCTTTTTTTGGAATTTTTAATAATGATCACTTCTTGGGAAAGTTGAGATAGATTAGCTTGGATTAGTCGAAATTGGACGTACTCTAGCTCATTTTGTAGGTTTTGAAACAAGCTTCAAAATGAGCTGAGTTACGTCGAAAAATGTCAAGATGCCTCAGAAATACGTGCGAAATAGTGAAGAAAAAATGAGCAAAAAAGGTACTTTCCCATTTGAATCTGTGTTGATTTGGAAAAAACCTTCACGGCTCTTGCTGCAACTGAAAATGTGGTTTCCCAGCGCCCAGCGAAGAAATTTCCACATGTACTAGTTGAAACCCAACTTTTCCGACCCCAAGCGTATCGATATCGAAGAAAGTTGTTTTTCGGCCCACCCTAATACATATATACATATACACTACCGGTCAAAAGTTTACTCACCCAAAAATTTTTTTTTCAATTTTGTGAGTTGAACTACTCGGCTCTATTTGACCGTAGAGGACTCTTCCGGAGCTCATTTTGAAGGTTTTTTCACGTACTTTAAGATGGCACTATTTATTTTTATCCTTACGGATCGGGATCTTTCCAATTTGAGCTTGGAAATGTGTCAATTTCAACGATTTTTCAGAGAATCTTTTGGCTCCTGCCAATTTGAGCCACATGAATGTTCCAATATGGGAGTTGTGGGATACAAAAGTACCAGTCTAGAGCTTCAGAATCCGTTTTTGAACGTCCCTCTACGCCACTTTCAGTCCGGGCTATGACACTTTCTTTGAGGGGAGATTTTTCGCAAAAACTAGCACCTGGATTAAAAAATGACGAGAAAATTCACTTTTTGGAGCATATTTCAAAGGTTCCTCGTTTCCTTAATCAAGATGTTGATAGAAGATGACAGAAATGATGATTATACTTCATAAAAATGCGTCTCTGTATCTCTCTCGAATTGGAGTGCTAGTTTTTCCGAAAAATCTTCCCTCAGAGAAAGTGCCATAGCTTGGACTGGAAGTGGCGTAGAGGGGCGTTCAAAAACGGATTTTGAAGCTCTAGACTGGTACTTTTATATCCCACAACTCCCCTATTAAAACATTCATGTGGCTCAAATTGGCAGGAGCCAAAAGATTCTCCCAAAAATCGTTGAAATTGACACTTTTCCAAGCTCAAATTGGAAAGATCCCGATCCGTACGGATAAAAATGAATTATGCCATCTTAAAATACGCGCAAAAACCTTCAAAATGAGCTCCAAAAGAGTCCTCTACGGTCAAATAGAGCCGAGTAGTTCAACGCACAAAATCGAAAAAAAATTTTTTGGGTGAGCTTAAACTTTTGACCGGTAGTGTACATATATCCCATCTCTGCAACAGAGGACGACCCAACTGGTTAATGAAGAACAGGTAGGTGCAACTCAGCAGTCTGCCCGTCGGCTGGTTCCAACGAACTGAATGATATATTCGTTATCCCGAGCCCTCCGCTCGGAGCTTAAGGCCAGTCCGTAGTCCCCGCAATACCGGAACCAGACACGCACCGTAGTACATGCGGGTTTTCAAACAATATCTAATTTTTGAGTAATTGCAAACACTTTTCGGATCAAATCATTGAGTCAGCGCGCTTCCCAATGAAATTTCCAATCATTTCAGCTTTGTTGCGTCTCTAAATTCGCGATATATTTTGCAGGATTCGGAAATCTGCAATCTTAAGCTGGGCTGCCTCATCGCAGGAACCAAGGGGAGAATAGCTAATATTCCATACTGTAGATACTTGGCTTATAACTGTACGTACTTGCTCGTACCTGTCAATACTCGCAATAGTAATTCCTGCTACCTACACAGTACGGAATGGGTATGTGATGGATTTTGGAGAGGCGCTCCAAATGCACGCAACAGTAGTTGCCAGTATGTGACGGGTACTGAACAAGTACGTGACGGATTCTGGAGCCCTTGCTCAGCGAGCCGCATGGCAGTAAATTCGTGTATGTGCCAAGTACGGATCGAGTACGTGACGGACTCTAAGAGCGGGTCACGGGGTACCATGAGGCAGTAATTGCCAGCACGTAATAGGAACGGGACAAGTATGTGACGGACTCCGTGAGCGCAGCTGATGGTCGGATTCAACCTACCTTGAATGACGATGTCTCCTGCTACGCAATTATCACGCAGAGAATTAACTAATTTATTAATTAACTGACTAATTAATAAATTAGCCTGCTCGAATCTCACACGAGCCTCGCCGCGATGCTCTACACTCACGAAGGTCGAAAAAATGAAAAAACACAGCGCACGGAAATGGAATTTTGACCCCTCTTTCGATAATAATTCTTTTCGCGACTCTGGATCGCCAAACTAATGATTGCGCCAATAATACGTCGAAAGTGACCCTTTGTGGAAGTATTCGAGTGAAATTCCACTTGGATCGAGTTGTTTTTTCACTCGATCCTCGAGTTGCTTACAATTTTCAGTATAAACAAACTAAATATTTATATATTGTGGAACGATATTGAGACTAAAATGCTAAATGAAAACAATGGAACTGCATAAGAAATGAAAAAAACACTTTCAACCAAGTTTAGTATGATTTCATGATTGGTTGTCGCTGGGGTTTGAACCTGGTTCCTCTGCTTCATCTTCTCTGATCGTTATTTATTACGTCAACCATCCAACCAACTGAGCCATCGGGGATATTGACGAGAGAGACTGAGAAAACAGTAATGAGGGCCGTTATGACAACCAATCGTAAATTTTTCGACAAAAATGGTTTACTGTAAGTCTGAGTAAGACTTTTTTTCACTGCTCTACGTAAAATAGCCTGATTCACTGTTTTTCGTGTAATATGGCTATAGAAACCCGTATCAAATCCAAATCTCATGATTACAATGAATGATTCGATATGAATAATTGCTATCTACGAATTAAACCTCAATGTTTGGGATGAAATGCACGGTAGAATTGAAGCACAAGTCCTGTTTGCATCAAATTGTACATCTTAATTCGTATCAAGAACGTGATAGTAAGAGTGTCAAGATCATGATGTTGACTTAGGAGTAATTCCACGAGAAAACGATATATTGTCGACAGTTGGATCTCAGATTTCTCTCTAAGTGAACATTCTCGATCTTATGGGTTGAAAAATGAGCTTCCTTCACCATAAAAGAAATTACAATTCTTTTTCGGACCCTGGTACACAAATCAAAATCATGTTTTCAACTTTTTTTAGCAAAATTTCCGTAACTCTTTCACACACAACTCGTTACAGCTCAAAAATCACGGCAGATAGAGGGACGCGGTTCAACGCATCTAAAAGGTGAGCAGAAAGCCTATCAAAAACCAATTCGGAGTTCTGGTTCCCATAGAACCTTGATTATATATGGATAATTCCGTGAAAATCATCTCTTATTTTTTTCCTCAAAAAGCTATTTTTTGGAAGATTTGCAAGTACATATTTTCATGTAAAAAGTTGTGTTCTCCA
This sequence comes from Eretmocerus hayati, assembly GCA_029851415.1. Lineage (NCBI taxonomy): Eukaryota > Metazoa > Arthropoda > Insecta > Hymenoptera > Aphelinidae > Eretmocerus > Eretmocerus hayati. The sequence continues at coordinate 83,431,602 of CM056744.1, read as the reverse complement.
CGAATAAAATATTTTCACTCAGCATTTTTGGATTTCAAGCTGTTTTCTGGGCATTTTTCCGATTCCAATGACAGAAAACCTCAATTTTCTGCGCATGCGCGAGATTTTAGAATTCCAGAACTGATTTTTCTGAGAAGCTGAGAAAATTTTCTTCAAAATGACTCCTTGGTGAGCTTGAATCCGTTGACTTAAACCAAAGTTACAGTGACTTTTGACAGCCACTACAAAAAGCAGCTTGGTGCAAGGCCCCATGTTCGCTCCAGTCATTGCCTGGAAGCCTTCATGTTTTCGCTCGAATCGTTCTTCATCATTCGGGCGCTGTAATTCCGCTTCTAGTTGATGAAATTGAACTTAATAAGGGGTCATTCCAAAGAAAATTTTCTCAGCTTCTAGAAAAAATTGGTTTTGGAATTCTTAAATCTCGCGCATGCGCAGAAAATTGAGATTTTCTGTCATTGGAATCGAAAAAATGCCCAGAAAATAGCTTAAAACCCAAAAATGCAGAGTGAAAATAATTTATTCGTGGAGAACACAACTTTTTACATGAAAGAATGGACTTCTGAATCCTCTAAAAAAATAGCTTCTTCAGGAAAAAAATGAAGGATGACTTTCACGGAATCATCCATATATAATCGAGGTTCTATGAGAACCAGAAGTCCAAAGTGGTTTTTGATAGGTTTTTTGCTCACTTTTCAGATGCGTCGAACCGCGTCCCTCTATCTGCGATAATTTTTGAGCTATAACGATTTGAGTGTGAAAAAGTTACGGAAATTTTGCAAAAAAAAAGTTGAAAACATGATTTTGATTTGTGTACCAGGGTCCGAAAAAAAATTTTGTAATTTCTTTTATGGCGGGGGAAGTTCATTTTTCAACCTATGAAATCGAAAAAGTTCACTTAGAAAGAAATCTGAGATCCAACTGTCGACCATATATCGTTTTCTCGTGGAATTACTCCTGAGTCAACTCATTATCTTGACACTCTTACTATCACGTTCTTGATACGAATTGAGATGTGCAATTTGATGCAAACAGGACTTGTGCTTCAATTCTACCGTGCGTTCCATCCCAAACATTGAGGTTCAATTCGTAGATAGCAATTATTCATATCGAATCATTCATTGTAATCATGAGATTTGGATTTCATACGGGTTTCTATAGCCATATCACATGAAAAACAGTGAATCAGGCTATTTTACGTAGAGCAGTGAAAAAAAGTCTTACTCAGACTCACAGTAAACCACTTCTGTCGAAAAATTTAGGATTGGTTGTCATCGCTGTTCTATCAGTCTCTCTCGTCAATATCCCGATGGCTCAGTTGGTTGGATGGTTGGCGTAATGAATGACGAACACAGAAGATAAAGCAAGGGAACCAGGTTCAAACCCCAGCGACAACCAATCATGAATTTATACTAAACTTTGTTGAAAGTGTTTTTTCCATTTTTATGCAGTTCCATTGTTTTCATTTAGCATTTTAGTCTCAATATCGTTCCACAATATATGAATATTCAGTTTTTTTATACTGAAAATTGTAAGCAACTCGAGGACCGAGTGTAAAAACAACTCAATCCAAGTGAAATTTCCCTCGAATACTTCCACAAAGGGTCACTTTCGACGTATTATTGGCGCAATCATCAGTTTGGCGATCCAGAGTCGCAAAAAAAAATTATTATCGAAAAAGGGTTCAAAATTTCATTTACGTTCGCTGTGTTTTTTCATTTTTTCGACCTTCGTGAGTGTAGAGCATCGCGGTGAGGCTCGTGTGAGATTCGAGCAGGCTAATTCATTAATTAGTCAGTTAATTAATAAATTAGTTAATTCTCTGCGTGATAATTACGTAGCAGGAGACACCGTCATTCAAGGTAGGTTGAATCAGACCAGCTGCGCTCACGGAGTCCGTCACATACTTGTCCCGTTCCTATTACGTGCTGGCAGCTACTGCCTCATGGTACCCCGTGACCCACTCTTAGAGTCCGTCACGTACTCGATCCGTACTTGGCACATACACGAATTTACTGCCATGCGGCTCGCTGAGCAAGGGCTCCAGAATCCGTCACGTACTTGTTCAGTACCCGTCACATACTGGCAACTACTGTTGCGTGCATTTGGAGCGCCTCTCCAAAATCCATCACATACCCATTCCGTACTGTGTAGGTAGCAGGAATTACTATTGCGAGTATTGACAGGTACGAGCAAGTACGTAAAGTTATAAGCCAAGTATCTACAGTATGGAATATTAGCTATTTCCCCCTTGGCAGGAACCACGCTGTCATGTACGATTGCCATTTTCCAAATCTCGCAAAATATATCGCGAATTTTGAAACGCAACAAAGCTCAGATGATTGGAAATTTTATTGGGAAGCGCGCTGATTCAATAATTTGGTCCGAAAAGTGTTTGCAACTATTTAAAAATTAAATTCTGTTGGAACCACGCTATGCAAATCACCGTGGCGCCATCTATGAAGTAGTGAGCAAGTGTAAGCACTACGGACTGGCCATAACAGGTTCGACTGGAGGGTCTAGATCGTCAATCAGCACCGCCTAGTTAGAGTCACCGAGAAGGCAACTGAGGGGTTCTACGGAGGGACATCCATCCGGGCCATCCAACACCACCTAGCAAGAGTCATGAAGCGTGCGACGGAGGGGCACTACGGAAGGGGTCCAATCACTATTCAACACTACCTAGCTAGGGTCACGGAGAGGCAACTGAAGGGTTCTACAAAAGGGTCTAGATCGCCATTCCACACCTTCTGGCTAGAGCCATAGAGAGTGTGACTGAGGGGCCATACGGGAGGGATCTGGAGGGCCATCCAGCACCACCTACCTGGAGTCACGGAGAATGCAATTGAAGGGTTCTACGGGAGGGTCTACATTGCCATCCAGCACCACCTAGCTAGAGTCACGGAGAGTGCGACTGAGCGGCCCTACGGAAGGATCTGGATGGCCATCCAGCAACACCTAGCTAGAGTCACGGAGAGTGTTCCTGGGGGCCCCTACGGTAGGGTCTAGATCGCCATTCTGTACCACCTCGCTAGAGCTACGGAGAGTGCAACTGAGGGGTCATACGAAAGGGTCTAGATCACCTTCCAGCAACTCCTGGCTGGAGTCACGGTGAATGCGACTAAGGGGCTCTACGGAAGGGGTATGGATGGTCATCCAGCACCACCTAGCTAAGTGGTGCTGAATGGCGATTAAGACCCTCTTGTAGCTGGCTGGAGTCACGGAGGATGCAATTAAGGAGTTTTACGAGATGGTATACATTGCCATCCAGCTTCACCTAGATAGAGTCACGGAGAAGGCAACTAAGGGTTTCTACAGAAGGGTCTAGATCGCCATTCAGCGTCACCTGGGTAGAATCACGGAGAGTGCGACTATGGGGTTCTACAAAAGGGTCTAGATGGTCATCCAGCACCATCTGGCTGGAGTTACCGAGATGGCGACAGAGGCTTCATAGGGGAGGATCTGCATCACCATTCAGCACCTTTCAGCCAGAGTCATGGAAAGTGCGACTGAGGAGTCCTCCGGGAGGTTCTGGATGGCCATCCAGCAACACCTAGCTAGAGTCACGGAGAGTGTTCCTGGGGGTCTCTACGGGAGGGTCTAGATCACCATTCAGCACCACCTCGCTAGAGTTACGGAGAGTGCGACTGAGGGGTCATACGAAAGGGTCTAGATCACCTTCCAGCAACTCCTGGCTACAGCCACGAAGAGTGTGATTGAGGGGTCCTACGGGCGAGGTCTGGATGGCCATCTAGCACAATAGCTGGAGTCACGGAGAATACAATTAAGGGGTTCTACGGGAGGTTCTACATCGCCATCCATCACTATCCCGCTAGAGTCACGGAGAAGCCAATTAAAGAGTTCTACGGAAGTGCCTAGATCGCCATTCAGCAACACCTAGCTAGAGTCACGGAGATTGCAACTAAGGTGTTATACGAGAGGGTCTAAATGGCCATCTAGCACCATCTTGATAGAGTCACGGAGAGAGCATTCGAGGGGTTCTACAGAGGGGTCAATTCTTACGATTCAGACGTGAATCTAGAAGTTATTACGAAGGGGTGCGTCAATTAGTTTCTTGATCCAATGTCGGAGACAAGCAAGCCTTCGAAAAACAATCCTGGCTCGGTGAGCAAGGAGTTCGAATTGATACAAAACTTCACGCGTAACCTCATCTCTATGTTTTCTTGGAAACAAAATCTCAAAAACGGTCCAGTATTCCTCTTGTTGTTCAACTCAAGCGTTGATCAGCACATTTCAGTCGATCATCTCCTAAAGTTTCATCAATATCCGTCTGGAGCCACAAGCAACGAATTTTGTGCGGGGTTATCTGAGCACTGGATTCTTTATGTAAGACTGATACCCCATTACCTTCTATTCATCAAACGATTTAATGACATCCTACAGCTTAGTACGGAGTCATTATGTACGTGACTGAACAACGCATAGGTAAGTCATGCAGGTGTATGGTCACTTATGACGATGTGTTTGATCGGACAACACGTACCACGTATTGCGTCCAAGAAAGCAGAAGAGAAAGGAAGATCCACAAAGAATTGTACAAGGACGTGCGAAATTTCTTTGGTTAGTCGCAGAGCGCGTGGCTTGTTTCGTGCCCGAAAAGTCGGTCGTTAGACTGCAGAGCACGTTTTTTGGAAAGCCACGTCGCAGCTCAGAATCAGCCAAGATTCGCGGGTCAAAGCTCAAAATGCCTATTGCGAGCTTTCTCTCAGGCGACTAAGTCACACCTTAGTAGAAGCTATAGAGCGAAAGATGTACAAAACGGAGGGGATTCCGTTCCCCGGTCACCATTCCTCTTCCTCTTTTCCTCGCGTGATAAGAATGAAAACTCGCGTGCGAAATTGAGCATCGACGCCGGGAGCTGGCAGCAAATGAAAGCATCAGAGGGGTCTACTTTACGAGGATCCATGTGACACATGATTAAGAGATTGTGTGGAGAGCGATATTTGTCTTTTGTCACGCCCAAAGCAGCTTCGCCAGGTATTATGCCATCCCTTGAGAATCCAATGGTTATCTGCACGTTCATATATTTCTCTCGGAGTATCTTACATGATTATGTAAGTATAGTCATTTCTACTCCGGATGAGAAAAGTTTTTCTAATGTGAACTAATGTGGCTCAAGCTTTCAATTGACGTGTAAGCAAAGAAATGTGCTTTGAATTCAAACACTCATTCTCTTAAGTAGAAATCCACGTCTTTGGTCAGACATGAGAACCAAATTGTTCTTTGCTCTCATAGATTTTTTCTGAGGAATTTGTTGCCCCTATTAAGCAATAGACCGAGTCCAGATGAAGGATTCAAACTTGAATTGTAGGAGGTATCATCCGAGTCACGAATGATTTGACCCAATAATTGACATTTTGATCGATAAACTAATTACGTAAAAATATCATGTGGATTTGAGGTATTTCAAGGAAACCAGACCATCAAACATATGCTCCGGCCAGGATTTGCATCATTCTTGCAATCTTTACGAGATTTTGGCGAAAGATTATCCTATCTCTAATATATCTGTCTGTTACGCCGCGTACTCGGATACTTTCCATGCATTCCATGTAATTTTTCAATCTGAACAAGAAAGTATTCTTGTCATTTTTCGAAATTATCGATATCTTTCGAGTATTGAGGAATTTTAACAAGAAAATTCAGATTTTTGACCCGAAAAAATGTATCTAGTCCCACGGGAATTAACGAAATGGTCTGACAATTTTCTTGGGGGTATTTTTTATGATTTCGAACGAAATTCCGTATGGATTTAATCCGACGGAAGGGACGCGAACCAGGAAATAAATGTGTTTGAAAAAATTTTTTCTGAAAAACCGACTGCGCCATCGTTTTTATATTGAAAGTATACATACAAAACCAGATCTTCAGACCCATGATTTTTTAGGCCACACTTCAAAATCAGGGGTGCACTTCCCCTTATCTTATTCATTTGCAAGATTTCCAAACCCGAATCAGTGGTAAACAATGACTGCTTGTACGGTAGAGTGTATTTTAAGCTAAAAGGCGAATATCAAGAACCTGATCCAAACAAACTTCAACCTCCTCAAGTAAGTTGCCGTAAAACTTTCGACTGCGGTCATAACTTAGTTTCCGGCTTTCTTATTCAAATAAGATGAGGAGTATCGAATAGGACTTCTACGGACTGCATATGATTGATTTTATAAAGATATATTCCCTTTCAGATGATTTCTCAACAAAAAATGGCAAGGGTCCGCTAGTAGTTTTGCCAATAAGGGTTACGACCATGGCACGACTTCAAAAACCTAGCTAATCAGTGACAAATATGAATATCAAATATCTTTTATCATTTTTCCTTTTTTTTTACAGGTGATTAGATCGAGAAAATGGTGCTTTTGACTTCAAAGAAAGATGGCCACGTGGGCGATTTTGATTCTTACGGATAATTGAGTGTGGGACAACAGTGAAAGCAAAGAAACACGTTCAGTCGGTTTGTAGGAAATTGGGATAGCAGAGTACTTTTTCGTCAGGTCAACTGTAACCTCACTCATCTAAAAAGAATCTAAGGGAAATTTCTCATCGAAATTCGTTTCTCAGCGGCGGGAATGGGATCCGCATAGTCAATATACTTTATAAAACTCAGGAAAATTAACTTCAACAGTATATATTTCCGTACTGGGCGTGTAAGTCCGTTCCAGGTACTACTGGGACAGTTGACATGCTTCTCTTCACTTGAAAAATATGTCTCCCAGTACTCTAATTGAGCAAGCAAGCAAAGTACGGATAAAATCCTAGTTAATGAGACGCCCAAGATTGCGTTAAAATGCGTAGCTCACACGTGTTACATAATTACGTTACCATAAAGGAAAAATTCCATCTTGCATTTATTCGGCATTTATTGATCCATGAATCGGATAAAGGAATTTTCCACGTGTTCATTCCTTTAATTCTTTTGACTGGTTGATTATGCATCTCAACATTTTCTGGAAGTTTCATACTTGGACGTTTCAAATGTGATTCTGTTTCGATCGAAAAATGGCATTTCATTCTCTTTGACGCTGAAACAACGCAGTTCTGCAAGATACCATTAGACTCTGTCTCATGAATTTATAGGAACTATTGAGTGTCGTCAATGTGCGTCCATCAGGTTCCAAAACAATTGAAATCTCTCATAAGGGAAACATCAACATTGGCTAATGAATTCAGTAACAAAATGGCCATGTTGATATACATAGTTCAACCCATTGCTCATCTTTCAAACTAACCCGAAGTAGATATTGAAACGATTTTCAAGAGAAATCAGGATAAGAGCTCGGGTAAGTATTTTTAAGTCATCGACTATTACTTCATACTTGTAATCGATTTCGAAATGCATGCATATCACTGAAGAAATAGAGAGTTAGTTGAACCTGTAGTCCCACAATGTGTGCTAACATAACTATGCGAGAGTTGGAAGTGGGTGTACTTTCGTGGAAAAAGGTGAACTAGGTCAACGTCGATATCTTTAGAAAAGTTCTAGAATTCTACCGGTAATCTTCCTTTGCTTCTGATAGAATAAGCTAAGAGGAAATTTGAAGATTGGATGAGGGCCAGGTGAATGTTCAGGCTCTTGTGCCGATTTGTCTGTAACCACAAAGGATCCCAAATCGTTCAAAAAAATCCACCAAGATCGATATGCACTCATTCTTCAATTGCCAATACTGTCGAATCGGCCTGAATAGCAGATATCGGGGACTGGATGTGGCAGATTCAATTACCGAGGATCACGAAGGAAGCTATTTTAGCTGGTCGTAATGAAAATCCTTGATCTGGCAATCGTGTTAAGAGTCACTTGATTTAGTCCGGGAGCTGGATAGGCTCCCGTATGCACTGAGAGCGCCGATCATGAACCAAACGTTTTCTAACGTGATTTTTCTCGTAGAATCCGAATCCGTCGGTATTTTTACGATAGGAGGTGGAGATCACCTTTAAAAACGCAATTTTTAAACTAAAAACTGCTTTTTCGCGTGTGCAAGGGGGCCAATCTTCCAAAATACTTGGATAACCTTCGGATTATGGAAGTGTAAGTAAAAACACGCCCTAACATCATATTCAGATATTTCGCATCGCATATACAGGGTGTCGAAGCCCCTTCGAGGTTGTTTGGTGCAATCGATATTCCGGAAACGGATGAATCGCTGAATAATTCAGCAATTGGGTGTTTTTATAATCAAGTCATTGATGCAACTCACTTTTCCTACTTCTGGGCCCTACGGACCCAATATACAGGGTGTCGAAGAGTTGTAATACCCATCTTCATCGTATTTGAATTACTCCAACTCACGTAATAGAGTATTGGGCAGTGAAATTGATAAATCTCGATTTAATTTGATCCTCTGACTAGACATTCAAAGATCCGTCCTCGATTTGGAGCATGGAAATTCCGTAGAAGTCATTATTTTCCATACCAAATTGTATAGATTTACAATGCGACCACGTCAAGAAACTGAAATGTACCATCTGCATGTGGTATGCCATCTCTGTAGATTTACAAAATGATTATGCGATGCGCGGTCTCTGATTTATCACTATCCAGAATTCGGAATAACGTTTAGTGCTTGTATTAAAATTATCTATAATGACCGTTGAAAAATAATCCGTTCGAGACTCTCAAATTTTGAAACAAAGACAAAACTTCCAAACCAAGATCTGTAGATCGAAGCATTCATTCAGTTTTCAGAATGACTCAGAACTAATAACCCTGCAATTTACCTTGGGCATAGCCTGTTACCCAAAAAATCGTCGGCTATCAGGGTCCAAATTTCTCCTCACACATGTGTTTATATGTTTTGAGACGGTGTGAGTTCTAACGACCCAACGGTCACCATTAGATGATATGAGGAGCTCCAGGTTTGAAGGCACATCATTAATGTTCATAAACTATACAGTTTTCAGAGTTACCAGAGTACAGACGCAATGCATTACTCTGGATACCTGATGATTAATTAACCACATTCAGATTGTACATTTCAATTTTTCGACGTGATCGCATTGTAAATCTATACATTTTGATATGGAAAATAGTGACTTCTACGGAATTTCCATGCTCCAAATCGAGGATCTTTGAATGTCTAGTCAGAGGATCAAATTAAATCAAGATTTATCAATTTCACTGCCCAATACTCTATTACGTGAGTTGGAGTACTTCAAATACGATGGAGATGGGCATTACAACTCTTCGACACCCTGTATATTGGGTCCGTAGGGCCCAGAAGTGGGAAAAGTGAGTTGCATCAATGACTTGATTTTAAAAACATCCAATTGCTGAATTATTCAGCGATTCATCCGTTTCCGGAATATCGATTGCACCAAACAACCCCGAAGGGGCTTCGACACCCTGTATATGCGATGCGAAATATCTGAATATGATGTTAGGGCGTGTTTTTACTTACACTTCCATAATCCGAAGGTTATCCAAGTATTTTGGAAGATTGGCCCCCTTGCACACGTGAAAAAGCAGTTTTTAGTTCAAAAACTGCGTTTTTAAAGGTGATCTCCACCTCCTATCGTAAAAATACCGACGGATTCGGATTCTACGAGAAAAATCACGTTAAAAAACGTTTGGTTCATGATCGGCGCTCTCAGTGCATACGGGAGCCTATCCAGCTCCCGGACTAATTAGCTAATTTGTTCCTAATCTATTCTAGAGTTCAAATCTTGATTATCTGCTTTTATCAAACTGCTCGTTGGCCGTATAATGAGCTCCAAAGATGCAAGAGCTGAAAATACAAGTATCATCAAATAGGTATAATTTGCCGTGAAAAAGCATTATGATCTCGAAATTTTGATTGAACCCCTTTGCTCTCTCGTTGGCTTCATTCATATCAAAAAGTTATCTTACGAAATGCATGTTGTAACACAATAGCATCAATCCTTTCAATAGGGTTCAAATATTTATCCCTATAAATTCTGAGATTTTTCTTGGCTGCCCGTCGTAACGAGCTTGCATTACGTGGAACGGTGCTCAAAGCTCAGGCACTCAATAATTCAACAGTGCAAGCCTGAAGCGACGTCATAATTCACTCCTGCAAGATTCAGTAGCGTGCCATTGTGAGACTTGAAGTATTTTCATTGGAATCTGAACATTGCAAAGCTCTACTGTGCCACTGCACTGCTTCCGGTTGCTGTATCCGATTGCTTGCACCTCCACAATAATAAGCTTGTTATATTCGTATGGCGAATAATCTGCGCTCTGGCTGCACCTTACTCGTGTGCTCAAGTGGCGTTGAATTTAAATATGAATGACCGTACTATAACGCTGATGGGCTCTCTCAGTTCTTTCGCTCCCGGTTCTTGCTTGCGCCTGTCTATAAATGTATAGTAGAGAACGCGAACATTTAGGTGGACGCCGTTACTTTGGATTATCTAGTAAATAGCTTCGAATTTATGCTCTCAGAGTGCATAAACTTGCCGCAAAATAACCAAAGCCCATTCTTCAATCTTGTCTGGTGAGCTTCGATAAAGTTCTGAGGATATCCTTTGGCCAAAGCTCTGCTCTAATTGTGATCATGTGCCATTCGTTCTCTTATATACTTTCGTAATGAACAATCCTGCTTCCATGGCATAAAGATGGAATCCCCTATGCACTAGTCCTCGAAGAAAATAAGTCACGTGAGGCAGAAATATGTGCAAATGGAAAAATTTACACATTTCGTATGAGTGGGATTGGATTTAATTGTCTAAAAGGTTTTTAACTCAGTGCTACAGAGGCATTCGAGAAACTAAGTTGGATTTGATGTATTCTCGAATATTTGGAATAGAAAGAATATTCATACGGCTCTCTCAAGGAGTGTTTCTTGAAGATTCTTTTGAAATATTAAGCTTCAATGAGTAGCTTTCGAACCATCAAAGAATAAACAACATCAAGGAATTTCGTCATTTCTGGTCAGTCATCATCACGACCCTCATTCTCGGACTAATGCAAGTGCACTGGGAAAAATTCTGTTCTGACTCGTCATTTAATCCCTTGATAAACTAAAACGCCAAAGAAAATGGGTATTGAGAAAATTTTTTGAGAAAATATAAGTTGCCAAAGATTGAAAGTTGAAAAATTGTGGGCCCCACCGGTGGAGCCCATCGCAGTGAGCGTGTGAAAAAATGAGAGAAAACGCAAGTGGGACGAGGAAAAAAGGGTAATGAACTGGTAATTACTTCCACATGAGCCATTAAATTGAATAGTCTCACCCTCGAGAAGAAGCTTGAGAAGGAACTTAACGGTCCTGAAAAGAACAAAAGCACTAAATCCTACTTGAAATGGTAACGTATGTGAAACCATAAAATAACGCTTACCCGAAACGTTACTAATTTCTTTCCATTTCCTGGAAAAAGATTCAGGGATCCTCGTTCGTGTATTGAATATTTACAGTCCAAAAAAGGACATTTTTCAATCGTTGACAATTGGGTTTCTTATGATCTAGTGTACCGCACCATGAGTAGACAAATTATTTATTATCAAAATCAAAATCCGACAATCGTACCTGGCATGAGCTGTGGTAGTTCCATAATATTTCACTGAGCAACTCACGTGTTCTACGCTAGTCTGATTTTGTTTTGACTGGTTAAAAAATTCCTTATAATGTTTGCTCACCGATGGAATTTGTTTCATTGTTCGTCGTTACCTTGACATATTTTCTATGAAACCTTTAGTATGGTGATCGAGTACAGCAGGTATTAGGGATTGTTGAAGTGAAGCTGTATCGAAAGCACCACTCCAGAGTCCGGATCCCTCGTATCGGGTAGCCTATGTGGAAGGGGTGGCCGTATAGGCCATGGGTATGGTAAATCGTTCGGTGATGGGTGGATGAGTGGGTTTGTGGTCGGGTGGACGTATGGGTCATGGACAGGTGGATGAGTGGCCGTATGAGTCATAAATAGGTGACGAGGTGGAAATGTGTTATGTGTGAACGTAGTACGAACTAAGTTATGAGGAATCAAGTTATGAGGAATTGAGTTATGAGGAATTATGTTATGAAAACTTACGTTATAAAGAGTTGCAATATGAGGAGTTAGGTTTGTGAGAAGTTGCATTATGAGGTGTTAGGTCATGCGGAGTTACGTAATGAAGAGTTAGGTTCTGAGAAGTTGGGTCATGAAAAGTTGCGTCACGAGGATTTAGGCTGCGAGGAGAGTAATGAGGACATGAGTTATGAGGAGTTGAGTTATGAAGATTTGACTGTTCAATCTAGTTCAATCCAGTCGGTGTAATCGGTGCACAGGAATCCCTCGTTCAACACAGTTTTAGATAGCGCAGTTTTGTTTTACGCGGTTCTTGAAGATTTACCAGCCGTATGAGTTTCGTGTAGTTCATCCCTCGGATATACTCGATTCCTGCCGTGATTAAGTGTAAATCGGTCTAGTTTGGTCTAGACTGGCGTAAGTCTGACTAGCTCGGTCCGACCCAATCTAATTCAAGATGATTCATTCCATCTGAGTCTTGTGATGTGTAATGTGGTCTAGCTCAGCCTACTTCGGTCTAGTTCGGTCTGCTTTGATTATGGGTTATATCTAAGAAACATCATTTAACACTCTGTATTGGACTGCATTGATTATTCACCTATTATTATTCAACTAGCGTATTGCCTCGCGTTGCTCGGCTTGTAATTGCTTCAGACGGGCATATTGGCTTTTGAAAATGCTTTTGTGAATCAAATGGGATTTGTTTTTGAGATAAGTGTTTTGATGGAATTGTAATTTTCCAAGAAAAATATGTAGCGAATCAAAATAAGATATAATATAAGATTTTGTGTATTCAACAAATCTTCCTTTTTAAAACAACCACGTCTCGGACCGGAGATGACTTGTTATACAGCATTTGTTGGAATGAATAAAACACAAATATCTTCATCAAAACAGCAATTACTCCTAGATTTGGATTTACTTTAATTTTCCATAAAATATCGATAAGATGAAGGAAAAGCTATCAAATTATGTTCTTTAAGTACTTTTCCGACTTAAGGGGGTTCGGAAGCTCTACCTTTACCGACCTTGACTTTCGCCAGAAAAAATTTTATTACTCGTGAATTACGCAATATCTTGAGAAACCACGATTGTCATCGTATTTCTGTGGATCATACCTACGCCCTGGAACAATTTTCAGGGTGATTCATCTTGATTTGAAGGAGAATTCTACATCCGCAGTTTCCAAAATAGTGACTGCCATTCTCCGGATGTTGAATTCTCCTTCAAATCGAGACGGATCGTCCTGAAAATTGTTTCAGGAGGTAGATCTGATCCACAGAATTACGATGACAGTCCCCTTTTTCTCTAATTCGGCCTATAAAAATTATAAAAAATCAATAACTACCAATGGCGTATGATTCCTCCAAATGTCAACAAACGCGTGTGAGCTGGTCCGGAGTCGATACGGGTCCGCCCGTCCGCCTTGGATCCGCCGCGTCAGCTGACACCGTAAGGATGTTTTAGGGCTTCCCGGTGCTCTCGCGGGTGATGAGATGGTTTCCATCGAGTGTGTGCTAATACTCCAGTGTCGGTTATTTTATTTAGTGCAAGTACGAGACTAGGCCAACCCTGGCTACATCGCGGCGTCGGCGTTTTCCATCTCCCATCCAGCAACGCCCGGTCGGCGTCGACTGCTCGCATGGACGCCGTGACGTTTCTTTTGACGTGAGTATCTTTTTAAATCACACATCTTCCCAGTAAATAGTGCACGTCGGTGGTGCTCAAATTCATCATGAATCCATTGTGCCCAAAATCGACTAGCTATGTCGTGTACTTTTCTCATCCGGAAGGTTATAAGTCAGCTGTTTTTGCAATGCCTTTCAATGGGGCTAGATGTCAACTCATCTGATTTTGAAGATTTTTCTCATAGATAAGGCCTAACCTAGAATTTTTTATATTTAAAAGATTGTAAAAATTGTGATTTTACTAGTATGAAAGGTTTCAGTTGTCAATAAAGGCATTTTCTTGATTTTGTGTCATTCCCAGGACCTCGTCATTTGAAGCAAAGCTCTACGTTATGGCTCGAAACTCACCCAGAGCTTCTGGGGAACCATCTGCACTGTATGGCATATTACTGGAGGCTCTTAGCAATATTTTGAGCAGTCTTTTGCTGTCCTAGGAAGATTTGAAGGTCCATACGGCATGGTTGTTTGATTGGGCAATCGACGACATTCTGTATGTAGACTCAGTATGGTGAGTTAGCCCATCAATTTATACTCTAAACTACCTACAAATAGTGAGAATTTTCTGAATTTCATAATAATGTATGAAGCTTCATGGTTTTCTGTTATTGCTTAGAAATAATTTCAAAACTTGGTCATCAGGTTACGTACTACACAAGTGGCAAAACTAGATTCTTTGAGCTTTTATGGATCATATTGAGCCTCAATCATGCCTTTACCCTAGCACGTATAGAAATTTGTTATAGAAACCTCAAGCAAATTTCTGCTTCCAGGTGCAAGCAGAACTCAATCACTCATGTCGATTCTTAGCTTCCAGCATGGGTTCTTCCGTGGAACCAAACAACCTGTTTCTCTCCCTTTTCCCTAACACTAACCGTATTCAGGGATCATACAACTCTGTAAGTGTTCAGATTGGGTAAGTACCACATCTCTAATCTACATTTTGAGGTCTTCGAGGGAGAAAATCATCATATTTAAAAATATACATGTTTCAGATTCTAAAAATAAATGAGTTGCAAAATGATGCAAGATTCACTTCAGTGAAATGATGTGGACTGAATCACATCCCTGAATATTAACTATTTTAATACTTTCAGATATTGATCTATTGATGATGACTTGCTCCATCGATGGAAGCAACCCAATTTCATATTCGAAGCTCAACTGCTTTCTCTATACCAGCGCATTCTAGATTATGGCATTCTCCAGGTGTCAAATCATTTCTAAATTTGTGAATTAGATAGAAGTTGTAACTTTCATGAAAATTATTCTATTAGAAGAAAATATGAATTACTAAAGAATAACTGATAACTTGATCTTTCTATAGGTTAATTTTGGTGGAATTTTTTAGATCAAGTATGGGTTTTGATGCAGTTCATTACCAAGTTGAGCAGGAATGAAGATTGATTGGTTTTGAGGTCTCTATTGGATACCAGAAATATTTGCCTTTCCTCCGCTCACAATCGAATGTCCTGGTTCAGCCATCTGTTTGTTTATATCACTGCATAATAAATGCACCCACTCTTTGGGTGCATAAAAAATGCAAGATATTCAACCAAAATACCAATTTGAGCAGGAATGAAGATTGATTGGTTTTGAGGTCTCTATTGGATACCAGAAATATTTGCCTTCCCTCCGCTCACAATCGAATGTCCTGGTTCAGCCATATGTTTGTTCATATCACTGCATAGTAAATGCACCCACTCTTTGGGTGCATAAAAAAATGCAAGATGTTCAACTAAAATACCAAATTGAGCAGGAATGAAGATTGATTGTTTCTAAGGTCTCTATTAGATACCAGAAATATTTCCTTCCATCCGCTCAAAGTTGAAAATGTCCAGGCTCAGCCATCTGTTTTGTTTACATTACTGCATAGCAAATGCACCCAATTTTTGGTTGTATTTAAAATGCAAGATATTGACGTGAAATACACATCTAGGCATGCCAAGATGCACATTTGCAGTGTATTTATATGAAAGATGTGTATAAACAGCATCCAAAATGGAGTTTTGGAGAGTACGCTGCAGTAGTTTATTTAGAAATGTCAATCTCCACTCATGCATAAAAAATGTATGTGATTGCATATAAATGCTAAGGAGAACATAGAAGTAATTCATACAGAGAATTTTTTCATTCCTCTGCATGAATCTTTGCAGTCAGAAATACACACTTCTATGTGTAACAAACAGCAGAGAAGTTCATTCACAGACATCAGTGACCACCAGTGACAGAGGTGAATATCAAACAATAGAGATATAACACCAAATCTCTATTGAACAAACTCATCTCTTCTTATGTCAGGCTGTCGAGTGCTTGAGATAGATGTCTACAGATAGACACCATGAAGTCACGTATCAGTCACCAGACACAGCTCACATGCGGCTACCTAGGTCGGTAAAAGTAGAGCTTCCGAACCCCCTTAAAAGTCAAGGTCTTAATTGGTTTTGATAACGAAAAATGTTCTTTCCTACCACTTATTGACTTTTCGTTGGTAAATTATGATGAAATAATTCTAATGAATAATCAGTAAACTGTTATGCTTGTACTCGTTAGCACTTGTCTTGTTTACCCCTTCTTCTCGATTGCAACGACGCGTCACAATACGTCACACGTTCATCGGTCAAAGGAGAGGAGGATGTCTAGACATACGCGCTTGTTTGGTGGCGCCAGTCTTCTTTACCTCTTCTCCCTGATAACAAAGACACATTGGAAATACTCAGACGCCTGGCGCCAGGAAAAGTAGGGAAGCGCTTAATGTTGCGCGCTCCTTTATTGGCGTCAGTCATTGTTACTTCTCCTCCTCACACCTGTACGCCAAACAGAATTAAGATCTGATGGTGAAAGAAGAGTGGGGGGAAGGCATTTGATGCCGCGAAACAACTTGGCAAATGGCAGTCTGTCGGTGCTCTTCGGTACGAACACATGGGTAGCTCGGGGCGAATAACGGTCCAGTGTATATGTATGCTCAAGTATTCTGCAGCCAATCATATTCTGTCTTCCAGAATATATGTAAGAAGAACGAAAGGGGTAAGTCATTTGTATTCAACATTCATATTCAATATTGACGTCATATCATATAATATATAATGTTAGTTGTGTATGTATGTTATGTAATACGTTATATAATAGTAACATTCATATGTAATAGTGGCGTCGGTCATTGCTAATAGAAAGAAGATATGATGGTGAAAGAAGAGTGGGGGTAAGGCATTTGGTGCCGCAGAACAACTCGACGTGTGGCAGTCTGTCGGGGCTCTTTGGTGCGAACACATGGATAACTGGGGATGAACAACAGTGTAATATATTTACACAAATATCTGCATCTAACACGTCAAAATGTTTGCGTAAGTTTTATATTTTACTTAAATTTTTAATAACATTTTTATAACTTCAATATCGGTCATCCACCAATAGTAAAATTGATCATTAGTTTCTTACATGTCCCTAAAGACACACATACTTATTATGTGGTGAGTAGTATTTCAAATTCAGAATTTTTTTTAATACACTCTGCGTACATTAATAGTTAATTTTCAGTTTTTTACATCATCTATAAGAAGACAAATAATCATTGTTGTTTTCAATATATGTTACAGGTGTCCAGAAAATGGAGGAACTTTCAGTACAACAAAGATCCCAGTCAAAGGAGAATTTATCAAGACATGGAAGAAGACTCTGGACATCATTTTTTATAATTCATCAAGACACGAATTATTCAACGGCAAAATTTGAAAAGATGGAGTGGTGAATCATATATTCATATATGGAATTTTTTTTATACTCTTTTTTCAATTAAGATTTATGATGAATCAACTCGTTAAGGATTCATAATTAATTCTAACTCAGTTTCTTTCTCTTTTTCTTTATCATAAATGATCTGCCCTACATTTGTTTTATATTTCACTTTCATTCATATTATTTCATTACCATAATTAACTCGTTTATTTCGCGGATAAAATCACGTAAATTGTTTTGTATACTCGGTTCTACCGGTAGACTCATTTAATGAGATTGTGTTCAACGGCAAACATATTAGCCGACTCGCGTGTCTCAATGGAAAGGCACATTTTAGTGAACGTCTTGAAGTAAATTCCGAATTTACATCAATCGATTGAACAAACTGTAGAAAGCCGATTGATGATAATGTTTAAAAATTTTCAGATCTCACCGGAACCACAATATAACCATGCGACGTCCTTTTGAATATCTGTTCTTATTTTAGTCATAATATATTTATAATGAAATAGAATCGAAAGATGATTTGATATATAGTAGATTGTATATATGTATCATTATTGATAAATTAATTGATTAAAAGCATTATACATATCCCTTATATTCCATACCTTTCCCTACTCCATCCTTCTGTGTTTTATTACTCGTGATCTGAATCAAATTTCGAAAAGGACTTGCCGAGGATCGACAGAGGCCATTTGAAAATTAATAGGTTAGTGAGATATTTTTAGCAAAAATGAAGAACCCCACAAATACCATATGACTACATATGTACGTCTTTTTTGAGCCCCCAAACCTTAGAATTAAGAATCCCGGGGAATCGTTGAGAATTTTCAGATTTCATCCTATCAAGATTCTGACGAAATAATCGTATCTTGAAACCACTAAAAAATTCTCAATAACAAAAATCAGGGAGAATGTGTTAGAACTCACGAAAATTCGTTTCAAACTTCAAATCGTACAGGACCTTATTTGAGAATTCTCAAGAAACTTCCGATGTACATTAACAACGAAAAAAAAAGATTCCACAATAACGAATTATTGTGGAATAATTTTCTCTGTCCCATTAATTTTAGAACATCTAAAATTCAAAAGTGATCTTCGAGAAATTCCAAAGTATCACGGTTTCAGAATTCCTAAAAAATCAAATCATTTTCCACCCACCGTAGAAACTCATCTTCGCAATAACATGATCCCCAAGAATAGAACATGTACAAGAAACACTCATGATATTAACAATATCAATGATTGCGACGAATTACATTTACCAGTTGCAACAAATTCGTATGATGCCTTGGCTCACATACAGATCGAGACTTTCATCTCTGAGTATGACTGATTACAAATGTATGTTGCCGAGTTACTGTAAATTTAAGTTCGTCGTAACTCATAAGGATATCTCATGATACAAAATTTTACACTAACACATCTTCACGGAATCAAATCGTTGGATTTCCTCTGTTCTGAACATCGCCCCTTGGTCCGGTAAGGTAACCAATACGTGTCAGTTTCATCTGATCATGTCTCTTTCGGTCCCTGTGACGTGAAGAAACACCTCCACAGAAAATACTTCCCAATTATCAAACTACCGACACGATATACACAACAACATGGGTCGAAGATGAGATGTCTCAACTCTTGAAAATCCATTTCAAATTTCATCAAAGAAGCTTATGTTTGGAAATTCTCGGAGAACTTTTGATGTATTTGAATAACGGAAAGAGAAATTCCCCACAACAACAAACAATTAGAGAAAAATTCTCTTTATCCCATTAATTTTAGTTCTTGAGATTCACAGGTAATTTCCTAGGAATTCCGAAATACCACTATTTTACATTTCCTCAGAAAATCGTACCATCTTCCATCGATCATATGAACTCGTCCCTCGAACACATAATCCCCAAAAATGGAACATATACAGGAATCACTCATAATTCTAACGATATCGATGGCTGCGATCGATTACATTCACGAGTTGCAACATCGTAAGATGCCTTCACTCATAAGGAGCTTGAGTTTCTCATCTTCGAGTGCGACAGAGTGCGAATAAATGTTGCGCTACTGTTGATGTAACTTGATCGTAGATCATAAAGATATCTCATGAGACAACACTTCACACTGACATAACTTCGCGGAATCAAATCGTTGGATTTTCTCTGATCTGAACGTCGTCCCTTGGTCTGTGAAGGTAACCAATACGTGTCAGTTTCATCTGATCGTGTCTGCCTCGATCCCTGTGACGTGAAGCCACACCTTTACGACAAAACACTCTCCAATAATCGGACTACTGCCATGATGTACACAACAACATAAGTCAAGGATTTTGTGTCTAAACTAATAAAAATTCGTTTCGAATTTCAATCAAAGATTTTTATATTCGGAAATTCTCGGAAAACTTTAAATGTACCTGATAGACGAAGAAAGAGATTTTCCACAACAACAAAGGATCGGAAAACAACTCTCCTTATTACATTAATTTTAGTTCTTAAGATTCCCAGGGAATCTCCGAGAAATTCCAAAATACCACAGTTTCAAAACTCCTAAAAAATCAAACCATTTTCCACCCACTGTAGAAACTCATTCCCTCAATAACATGATCCCCATGAATAGAACATGTACAGGAATCACTCATAACATTAACAATATCAATGATTGCGACAAATTACATTTACCAGTTGCAACAAATTTGTATGATGCCTTGACTCACATAGAGATCGAGACTTTCATCTCTGGGTACGACTGATTACAAATGTATGTTGCCGAGCCACTGAAAATGTAAGTTCGTCGTAATTCATAAGGATATTTCATGATACAACATTCTACACTAACACATCTTCACGGAATCCAATCGTTGGATTTCCTCTGATTTGAACATCGTCCCTTGGTCCGGTAAGGTAACCAATACGTGTCAGTTTCATCTGATCATGTCTCTTTCGGTCCCTGTAACGTAAAGAAACACCTCCACGGAAAATACTTCCCAATTATCAAACTACCGACAAGATATACACAACAATATGAATTAAAGATGAAATGTCTCAACTCATAAAAATTCATTCTAAATTTCATCAAAGAAGTTTATACTTGGAAATTCTCGGAGAATTTTCTATGTACTTGAACAACGGAAAGAGAAATTCCCCACAACAACAAAAGATTGGAAAGAAATTCTCTTTATCCCATTAATTTTAGTTTTCAAGATTCACAGGTAATTTCCGAGGAATTCCGAAATACCACCATTTCAAATCAATTCTATCCCATTCATTTTATTCCTTATTCATCCCACTCCAAAAGCGATCTAAATTCTATTCCAAACACACACACAAACACAAATCTATATCCTCGAGCCGGTGACAGCACGCCGTAAAATGTGGATATATTCATTATATCCGTCTAGTAAGTGTACGTGTACTGAACTGCCTCACAAAAGAGGATTCTACACACATTCTCACAAACACAAGACACAAAAATAGACACATATACACACGAACACATATCCATATCCTCGAGACGGTGACAGTACGCCGTAAAATGAGGATATATTCATTATATTCGTCTAGTAAGTGTACGTGTACTGGACTGCCTCACAAAAGAGGATTCTACACACATTCTCACAAACAAAAGACACAAAAATTGACACACACACACACACACACACACACGCGCGCGCGCGCGCGCGCAAACACACACACCGACCCACCAACCCACCGACCCACCGACCCATCCACCCATCCACCAACCCATCAATAAATATATACGCACAATCAAAACAAATCTAGGGACTTTTACATTCGCCTAGGGACGTTTGCCTCGTTAAGTTGGCAGCCCTGATTTGATTTTATGTTGGCAAGCCTAATATAGGGATTTCGGATGGTCATATGGCGCCTTGTCTGTTATTATTGTTAATTGCGAAAGCAGTTTAGTCGGCTCCTGACTCATCAAGAACATTTTTGTGAAAGGAGGAGGTGATATTGATTGATTTTTGCACCATGTAGTTATCGTTTGAACCAATTGGTCATTTGAATGCATCATGTTGTCTCTGAAGTCATCATGTTAAGATAATCCAGTGCCAGTCCAAAAGTTGTGCTTTCGGGTCCCTCGTATCCGGTTGCCTATGTGGAAGGGGTTAAGTATGATGGGTGGATGGATCGATGAATGGGTGGGTAGTCCGGGCAGGTTGGCGATTGGGTGGCCATATGGGTCATGCGTAGGTTGGTGGGTCAGTGGGTAATGAGTGGATGAGTGGGTCTGTGGTTGGGTGGTCGTTTGGGTCATGGGTAGTTGGATAGGTGGCCATATGGGTCATGGGAAGGTGGATGGATGAGAATGAGTAATGAGAAATTAGGTTATGAGAAATTCACTCATGGGGAATTGAGTAATAAGGACTTGACCAATGAGGACTTGATATCTGAGGAATTGAGTTGAGGGATGTTGAATCATGACGAGTTGAGTCAGGAGGAGCCGAATTATGAGGATATGAGTTATGAGGAAATGAGTTATGAGGGAGAGAGTTATAAGAAGTGTTGGAATGAGGTCTGGATCGATGTCGTCCGGTCTAATTCGTGTAGTTCGCTGTAGTTCGGTTCAGTTCGTTTCCCGTCGGTCTCTTTTGATCTTATTAGCCCATAGAAACCGAGAACACCTGAAAACTAGTAGATATTTTATTTTTGAGTTGGTCCATCTCTCTAGAGGATCCAATTTGGCGCAATGCACGTATAATTTTGTGAAAAACATTCAAGAAAGTCACTTATATCACCCTATTCATCTAGAGCGTCATGTTGAGATTTCTCACATATTCTTGGTCACAATAGTCTCATGTGAATCACTGACCCCCCGTGGACTCAAACCAGATCAAAAACTCAGAAAACGTAAAATAGTGTTTGCAGTGACGAATCATTACGGAAATTTCGAAAATTTGGACGAATGATGTTTTGGAAGTAGTCTGGAAATTGGGAAACTACCAATAAACCTCAGCTATCATACAAAACAGTTGGGTATGACCTAAAACAAGATGATGGAACCTTATGGGTCATGGAATAGTGTTGGATGTATGAGATTCAACATTCTTAATGGGTATTCAACCAATGTGGATTATCACAATCTGTCCGTGCGATTCCTGCATATCAGGTTGTCTATCTGAGAGGAGTAGGATATGATGGATGGTCATATGGGTAGATAAGGATGATGGAGGAGTGGACTAATGGAATGATGGATCGATGGTCGATGGATGGATGATGGATGAGGTCGATAAATGGATCGAGAAATGGATGGTGGGTGGACGGATGGATGTATGGATGGAGGGATGGATGATGGGTAGATAATGGACGGATGCATGATGGATAGATGGTCAATGGATATTCCATCGACCATCTATCCATCCATCACGGAATGTAATTGCTTGGGCGAAAATTCAACCAATTGGTTGAAATGTTGGTTGAAAATTCAACAAATTTCTTACAGTGTACTCACACGGTCTAGTTCGGTTCAGTTCAGTCTAGTTCTGTGTAGTTATGTTTAATTCAATCTAACTCGATTTAATTCGGTCAAGTTCGGGCTAATTAGGTCTAGTTCTATCTAGTTCGGTCTAGTTTGGTGTAATTAGGACTAGTTCATGGAGAAAATCTCTTCAACATTCGTAGTCGTTGGTAAGCCGAGGCTTAGTATTAATCCATGGGTCAGGCGCTGTAGTTGGCGCGAACTTGAAATAAGTTCGAGTCGTTGGTGTTCTGCTGCATCAGCGCACTGAAATAAAGCGAAGTGGGTGCTTATAGATACAACTCAGCCGTTCCGGAAATTCAAAGCAGTTGAGCTGAATTCTCTACACAATATATTTATCAGCAGAGATAATTCAAAATATCATTTTTTCGACCTTCTTAAGATACTTCTTCCTGGCACCTTCGATTGATCACCAATCATCACTTTACAATCATCATTATTGATTTACAAAAGCATTTCAAGAGCTTCTGACCCATCAAGAACGTTTACAAGCCGAACGAGAGGTAGCGAGTAAGGCAATGATGCTAGTTTCAATTAAACCACCAGCATTTCCACCAATTTGCATGTAATAGATGGTGACGTGGAAACTTGCATCATATCATAACCTACTTTCTTTTCAAACTATAACCGCAACAAACGATACATGAACCATATTTCCGCAAACCTGGTGATCCAATAAATTGAAATCTGTGATTGTACAGTAGGATATGTAATTGTCAAATATCGTCAGCAGATTTCGGTTCAATTATAATTAGAAGCCGCTATTTTTTAATGATTTTCCTCCTTTTTTTTTACTTGTGATCTTCGTTACCCAGGACGAGCAACGTAGTGTGATGCTCCAAATCGGTCCAGACTCGAGCGATCGCCCATATATGAGGAAATCTACAGAACCTTTGACTTTTAGTGTACCATACAGTATTTCAATGAGACCGGGACTTTCACACCCTGGGAAAATGTCTTTCAGATGGTTTCTATAGTTTCCAGGATGGTACTCTATCGATTTTTTATCACACGTGCCTAGTGCTCTTGATACAAATTGAAGAATCGTCAAATTTCGTACTTTTTCAGTGTAAATGGCGCGTCTTCCGAAACTCTTCGGCCTCTGGAGAAAATAACACTGTCCCAAAGAATCTGAAAAAATTCCATCTGGCTCTTTGAACCTAATATAATCATAAAAGATTTGTTCTAATAGCGACTCAGGTCCGTGGTCAGCACAGGGCTTCCATAAAAAATGTAACTTACTTTTTGAAGAATACTCACCTCCACTTTTTCGTATGTAAAAAAAATAACATTCGAGCTAGGATAAATCGGGTGTTGGGGAATTCAAGAGTAAGAATGGACGATCAAAATGCTTCTTCGTTTGGCAGCGACACATTATTCTGGCCGAAGATCTGTGACGTTGAACTTGAAAAATTTGTCGCGCCCACCGCTTCAAAAAAATACATAAACCTTTGTTACTTGAATAATAAGCAGATGTCGCTCCCAAACCCTATTGCCCATTTCACTTTTACGTATGATGAATCACCATGCACTTCAATGAAGTGGCTATAACGATTGTTATTTGAGAGAGGAGCTCGGGAAACTTGTTCACCCCCTGAAAGCTGATTTTTTTGGTCGGAAATGATGCACGTAACAGGTCTTCTATACAGCTTTTGATTTTGTGTGAAGTTCTCACATCATTTTAACATTAACAGCTCATCATAATTCAAGTAGGAAAGCTTTGGAAAAGCAAAAATTGCATATACCTCCGACAACTCTGTGGACATAAGAAAAGTGAATCTCGATGAGTATAACGGAAAAGAGGCTCAATCGAGGGCTCAATTCTGGGAACGGAATTCGATTAAACGGGTAGAACAACATTTTTATCAACCATTATATTGCACTATTCACGATCCATCCATGTGAAAAGCCTCTAATAGTGACGAAAACGTAATAGACTAATTCCACCTCATTGTTCTTACAGGACTAACATCTTCCAAAAATGGTGGGCACGACTTTTTTTCTACATTTAAGAGGTACCAAACCAGTATGGAATTGGTTTCAAGAGCGACAACCGGGAAAAAGTTTTTTTTCTCGGATGGGCCAAAAGTTAAAGGTTTGGTAGATTTCCTCATATACAATATAAAAGTGTCTCGAAAAGGAGCACCACCATGGGCAACGCCAACCGTGGCACACGGAAAACACCTCTCAAATACCACTGGGAGCCTCCGGAGGCTTCACTCGAGCTTGCAAGAAGGGTCGACTCTTCGCGGGCTCTCGGATCCTTTCGCGCGCACCCGCTTGGTTTAATAATACGCGCTATAATTCACAGAGCGTGACAGTAGGATGCTGCTTGGTGTGCATTGTGTCCGCGATGCATGCCTCGGCTCTATGACGTGTATGTATTATAACCCATCATGTGCCCGGTCAATTCGCCGTGGGCGTTTCTGCGTGCACTGTTGTACTGATGTTGCTCGGCAGCAGTGCTTGGCAGCAAACGGGCATATCACCTTTGCCAGCACGTCAGGTGAGCGCGTGACTCGCGCCTGAATGTTTGTTATGGGGGGCGTCGCGAATTTTTTCAAATCAGGGCAAAGTTGCCTCCGGCTGAGCAAGTATTCTTGTGACTGCTCGGGCGCTCGACTCGCACCGACTGTCTGGATATGGCAAAGTCGAGGTTGTGGGTATATATGTTTCTGTCCAAGGCGGTAAATAATGTCATTTCTCGATGTCGGGCGAGATTATTCGCATAAGTCATGGTAGGACCCGAGACCGAGCAAGACTTTCTCGAGAGCTCCATTGGAACCGGCATAACGGCTCCCAACTTCCCAGTTTTCCGTCAAATTATCCGATAAGTATCATATATTAAATGATACGATGAACTTTGACTACAAAAAAATTTTCTGCACATAAATACTCAGAACAATTGTTATTTTTCTTCTTCTCAGGCGACGGTTGGTCAATAAATTTTCATGCTGCATGTTTGCCTGGGTCTCAGATTCGTTTTTAATTCGTCCACATTCCCACCTTTTTCAAGAAATAACACTATGTCCAAAATCGAGAACCTTAAAACTGTTGATTTTTTGGATGTAATGAGGGTTGTAAACAAGCTACCAAAACGTCGTCAAATAACGGTGCAATAACACATCGATGATATGTTAGCCACTTTTTCGTATTCTCATATCAATGTATACGAGTAAGATAAATATCAAGAGATTTCATAGTGATTTTATTTCTTAACACGATGTTGCAAGAAACTCTGAATATTACATTCCAAGCAATATTTCTTGAGTTCTTACTCAAGCCATCAGAACTATGATAAGTTCAAATAATGAGTTGGTGAT
This sequence comes from Eretmocerus hayati, assembly GCA_029851415.1. Lineage (NCBI taxonomy): Eukaryota > Metazoa > Arthropoda > Insecta > Hymenoptera > Aphelinidae > Eretmocerus > Eretmocerus hayati. The sequence goes on along the minus strand of CM056744.1, from coordinate 83,405,396 downwards.
GGATAATTCTTAAGAAGGGAATTGCATATTATTTCAGGGCAAAACTTCTTCCAGTTATAGATAATCTCACACGGCAGACGATGAAAATTGATTCGCTCGTTCGAAACGCATATTTTGAACATCAGGCTCTTAAAAAATTTTTGTGCTATCCGTACATTTGCGGAAGGACTGGATCGAGGATCAATCGAGACCGAATAAAAGTTTCAACTTCCATTCCACACTCGAGTTACCAATTTAAATGTCTACTCGTTATGTTGTGCACGATACTTGAGCGTGCGATTGAGGAATTGCAATGTTATGGATTACATTGCGCAATAAACGTGCATAATATCTCTCAAAAGTCATAGCGCATCATCGCAGCTGTTCGACTCTACCACGACGTGACTCTGGCTAGACCGACTTTTTGCGCGAGTTCGGTTGGCAGATCCAGGCGTTGCGATCGGCTAATCGGACACATCGCTCTGTAGCTAGCTCATAATACTAAATAGCACTTTTAAACATAGCTAGTTACATTACTCTACCTATTTTTCTCTTCCTGTCTCTTTCTAACCGCGCCCGGGGCGAGCATGCGTCCGATCTCGCGTTCTGTCTCGACATCGCTGGTGCGCGATGTCTATATACTCGGCCAACGATGCCACAGCCCGTCACGAGCTTCGTTGGGATGTACCAATGTATCGCGAATCGCTCGTATTGTAAAGTAGGAAGTAGAGATATTTCCACTATCTTGCGCTCTCTCCCACGGATTCCGCGGGGGCGAGTTTGAACCGCGGCTGCAAGCAAAATTGAACGAGCCTCGGAGGTGCACACCGCTGCTGCTGGCTGATGAGGGCTTATCAAGATCGCCTCGTGCGGTTGCTACTGCAATTCTGATGCTCTCAAGCTCGAAGCGTGAAATTTTGCGGATAATAACCGCATTCTCTCTCGCTCACCAGAATTCCTTCCGCGTCTTGCAAAACCCCTAAGGGCGCTTGCTGTGTAAAGAGTTTCGAGGTGTACAGCTCTTGTATAATGGTAGTTCGAGACTAATAAAGGATCACTTGACCCATAAATATCCCAAAGATAACATTAAAAAGCGTGTGAATCATACGTTGTGGGTGCTTTTTGTTGAAAAAGTGCGGAACAGGAAGTCCCTGCTAGATTTTTGCATCTGCTCGATGCCCACACTGTATAGAGCGATGGAGAGATCGAAGAGCGCCTGTAACTTCTCAACACTCTAAACAGTCGTGTCTTGCTGAAGAGCTCCTATATATATAGTTCAGGTATACCTGAACCGGCTGTTAATATTTTGAAATCTTCAAGATGATTCCCATGTCATTTTGATCAAGCACGTACTAATGAGACGTGGATTCATGATTCTGATCGGTCACATTTCCAGTTTTTAATAATTCCCATCCTTAAAAATTTAGAAATAAAGTAAGATGCCCGATTCCCGGGCCAACTTTGCAGAGAGTAAGCATGAATACATTGGATAGTTGTCAATAAAAGCGAAGGTACTGCAAATTTTAGGTTAATGCGGGAGTTGAAGCAAGTCAATCCAAAGCTTTACACTCCTCGGAGGAGATTTTTATGAACAAAGCAAGTCAATCCAAAGCTTTACACTCCTCGGAGGAGATTTTTGTGAATAACTGTACAAATAGCGATCGTGATCTGACACGATATCAAAATAAATACCTTTGTAAATGCATCGATTCATGCATATGATTCATCGGAATAATTCTGTGAGGGTACTACCTGACTTGACATGTTTCTATACTTAGCTTCGGGTACATAAGTTTGGACAAGAATGCGAAAAGTAAGTTTCTGATCATGCAAGTTATTAAAACAATAATTGTTGAAATGAAATTTCTGCGGGCTTGTCACAATCTTTCGAAAGTGTAGACCAGGAAAAGAATTGCACCGATTCAGCTTTTTCTTCCGCGATAATTATTGCTTGCGTGCGAATTGAAAAATGAAATAATATATCGTGGTCTCGTGATCTCTGAAAAACTAGATTAGCTAAGTCTCGGTAACGAACAAACAAGCTCACTCGTTGCGCCGCTCACAGTTCAAACAGAGCCAAGATGTATCTTGAGCTGGCTAAGAAAAATCAAAGTTTCTCGAAACCAAGCACGTAATGAAAGCTCGCGTTTCTCGGATAAACATTTGAAACATTGATTCGGATCGGCAGCAACGGTAGCGAGTATGAACTCGTGATCTGCAGAGCCAGGGTAGCTGCCTCCGGGCTAATTCGCGTGACCGGTGCACCACCACCACTACCGCAGTATATATAGAGCCACGCTGTGCAACTTGAAAACCCCGTGGAACTTATCATCTTGCTCAAAGTGTTCCACAGGGGTGAACGATACAGAAGCATCGTACGTTGTAAGAGCGAAGCTATAGGGCAAAGCGTGATATCTGCACGAAGAAAGTTAGCAAATTGCCATGCCCGACTTGGCAGCTGAGAACTACACGGGTTGACTACCAGTTTACATTTAGCGCGATAATTGAAATAATAATAAACAACCCCTTGATTATGGTCCTCACTAGAGACCATACTACTAGGCTAAAATTATCTTCGCAAGCAGACAATTGATGATGTTGAAAGGAACATACGAGGCAAGGAATATTAGATGTTTATCCATCCGATTTTTGGCTATTCTAAGATAAATTGTCATGCATTGACCTTAGAAGGGATTCATTCCCAAAATCAGTGCTCCTTGCAAAAGTTTCTAAAATATATATTTCACCGTGTTAATGGAAGCTGCTTTATTTTAGCTCGCCCTGTAACTCGATTTAGGTCACTGATAATTCCTTCATGATAGCGAATCTGACGCGGTTACAATGTCCATCACAAAGTCTAATGAATCTAATTTCGCGGTTTAAACTCTCGTAATATGGTTGCAAGTTTAACTTGCAAACGATCGCTCACACAGTACAGCTACTGCACCCATAAGTGCTGTAAATCCTGAAGCAAATTATTCAATGTGAGATTAGATCCCTATCAAGGTCTACATAATTGTTTTCCTGAGCCAATTTTTCTAAGCTAATATCAACTTGAAACAAAACGAATTGATGTCACATGTTTGAACAATGATTGCAATGTTTGAATTCATTCACAGTAGCTTTTCTCATCAATTTGCGAATTGGTTGCAAGTTTTGCACAAAGGAAGCAAAGTGGCCTACATCAAAGAATTTTGATTCATAGAATCATTCGAATAATTGCAGACAGCATAAGGTAGAGGCCAGGACACTTTTTGCATCCACTTGTACAACCACGGAGAGTAGAGATTTCAAGCAATTACTCCTGTCTGAATTGAATTCAGAGGGTGTGAAAACTTAGACTCACTAGTAATTACTACCCAGAATGATTGATAATCGTTGATATTTGCCTCCCTCATACTCTAAAATGACCAAAAATGAGTCGGTGGTGAGTCACGAGGAACTTATCCATGTAGATTTGGTTTTCATTACAGATATATTTGAAGATTATTATCAGTTACTTCCACCATTTCCCTAACTGTGAATATTCTCTCCATTGGTTCTAGCGCGAATCGAAAGATCATAAAATGAATTAATTAGACAAACAGAATGGAGTAAGCCGATCAAATGAGCTACGACAAAGAGGAGAATGAGCCAAAGTGAACAAAGGGCCGCATGAAAAGGGCAAAGGAGTTATGTGGAATGAACAAAAATAAACAATGCTCCACAATGCGGAAACAGAAGGAGATAAAGAAGAAGAGAGATAGAGCGAAACTCTGCAAAAGAGATATAATACACAGAGGAGAAGAGGAATGAATGGAGTGTAAGGTAGGGAGGGGGCAATGCTGTGCAAGGAGGAAAGAGTGCGTCGTGAATGCAGCAAACCGTGAAGAACCGCGTAATAATGAGATCACAAAACAAAACGTTTGAACACCTATATAGCTTGCACTTTGCGTGCCATTCTGTAGACCTCGCAGTGAGCAACAAACCAACATTTTAGACAATGAGCTGAAATATTTTATGAAGTTCAGCTGTGCAAGTATTACATATCTCACTAGAAGCACTTGCGTTTACTCATTGTTGAGTCAATATGACTTTGAAAATGGGCAATTGTGAACTTGACCTGACGAATAACGATCAATCAGCTGCTCACAAGAAAATAAAGTCACTTACTTATTTGGCTGAAATTTGTCAAATCAACTTCGAGGTCCAACTCGTTCACTACACAGTCTCTGAATCTAAGCCTCCGGTCCGAGTTCCGGACGTTAGAGTCATGAGGATTCGTTGATATTTTAGAGAATAAACACTAAAATGGATAAATAATGCTCATGGGTTGATGACATAATAGTTGCATACAAGAAAATAACATTTTTACGAAATCAGATTTTATGTACTTTCTCTTTGCTTTTCTGATATCCAGAGCTTATTAGATCGAAGTTTGATGCATTTGAATTTGAAAATGAATACCCAACACCATTTTGTTTGATTTGAAGAGTACAGGCGTTCCTCGGTAACCGCGGGGGATACGTTCCGAAGGGGTACCGTGGTTACCAGAACCGCCGTTACCAAAGCACTGGGCTTATGGGGAGAGGGGGGATTTGTTCCAACATCCGCGGATTCCTGTCTGGAATGGGGCATTGACAGTAAAAATTCAAATTACAACTAATTGCAATTCATAAAGCCTCATTTTCTTGATCTCAAAAACCATAGTAAAATTATTATACAACATGATAAGATAATTTCTTCTTATGAGAATAACCTATCCGTGATTGTTTCCTATTGTCGCGAATATTCCTTTTCGTTGAATGATCAACTCCGTATTTGGAGCAAAACACGTCAACTGCCCTGGGTTGCTTTTTGGAGGGTAAAACATGTAGTTTTGAGCCATCTGTGAATGCCGTAGAACCCACGTATAAAAAAGTCAATGACATCATTTCCGAAGTATTTTTGCCTCAACTTTGCGATGGCGAAGTTTGTTTTTCAGTTTTGTGCCACCATAACCTCAAAAATTAGCAATCAAGTTTTGAAATGGTAACAACTCAAAATTACCCCTTTTTGTAGGTTTTTTGACATCTCCAATCGAAAGATCAGGAAATTTTACATCGAAATAGCTCTCGAAAAAATAGGAGATTTTCGATTTTCACTAGGAGTAAAGCAACGATGAATATTTCCTGATGATTATTCCCTTATAGCTTCTTTTCATTATCCACGCGAGCTTTGGATGATTGACTCATTTTTACAAGGATTCTGGAAGTCAATTCAAAATAGTATTTTGGCATTCCACCGGTTTCATGTCATGAATGTCTCAGACCGATGATACTCATCAAACTGTCGGTCATAGAAGATTTCCAAGAATTCTAAAAAGTTTTCGATCGTGGACAAGCTTATATCATCATAAATACTTTTGTCTCATGTCTACAAATCTATACGATGAAAAAGTTCCACAGAAGTAGGATTACTGGTGCGCATTGGTATCCATCTACCTCAAACAGAATTATAAACAAATATCCGAAAGATACCATTCTGTCGAAAATAGACTTTCAGAGAAGTCTATAAATCTGCAAACTCATATTGAGCCCACAAATGATAAGGCGTCAGAATCGTCACAAACTCATTAAATCCTGAAAACTTTGCCTCGCAAGCAAGCTTGCGTGAATCCAAACCTGGTATTCCGATGAACATACAAGTTGGATGTCATGAACATCAACCGCGATCAATATCGAATCTACCTCACCGAGTGAGCAATCAATCAAAACAATAATTCTGTATGCACAGCGTTCTGCGCGATGACGAGAGAACCGCAATCGTTGCATGAACGCATCAATCATGGTCGTGCTTATACTGAGTGAGAATCCGTGAAGTTAGGTATGGGAATCTGTTGCACTATTGGATTTATCAGAATCGCTTATATTGGTTCACGCTGTTGCCATTGGATTGTAAACATCTCATCCGATGGAAAACAGTGGGCATGAGTCTAGGAGCAAATATCTAATGCTTGCTCTCGCAGCTTTGCGGATTCTAATACAAGGGATATAATGCGCATACAGGCTGACCACACACATCCGGATATGGATCTAGTATCACTTGCAATCAGACCTGACCACTCTGGGTTTCAAAGGCATTCCAGCGCATGGATTCATGTATCATGGGGTTTCAATAGATGTTTGTAGCCTAAGTCTAGAATTAAACAATTGGACGTCTTTCTGACATCAGCTGAGGTAATTGATGGAAATGATCGGAAATAATACCTTGACCACTTTGTCACCTTTTTTTCATAGAGAAGGTTCTCCATCTTTGTGAAAGGTCTGTAAATCATATGCATCATGCAGCTCTCTTTAGGGAGAAGTTGAACTTGATGAGGAGAAGTTCGGCTCGTCAGGAAATGCACAGAGTTTCAAAAATGATGAATGCTGCAAGCTCTTGCACACGATCAACAGCCACAGTCGACAGTTGCTTTGAGCTTCACTGAATCATCCGAAGAATTATCGAACGCGTGCGCTCTTGTTTCATAAAAGTAATTTTACTAGCCTCACGCGGGAAGTATAAATTCTTATCGTGCAACTACTCTGCCGTCAGTGCCATGTATCACGAACATTGTGTTCTCTTGCAAGACTCAAGAGACTACACTCGAGCATTTTTAATTCAATAACTAATCATTGACCATCTGAAGTTGAAATTAAAACAAGTCACCAGATACTTAAAGATCAGTGTGGATTGTGTGATCTCAATATGTTAGATAAATTAAGTATCTCTTGCCTCATTTTTCTGCTCATACAGGTCCAATCTAATTCTGCAACCTTGACACTTGGGAACTCGCTACTCATTCGAGGAGTAAAAGCTGTTAAGGGAGGTGTAGAGGAAGTTGTAAAAGATCATTTGAAGCTGAATTGCTTAGGGATACCTGTGACTGTGTTTGCAAATGTGGTGGAACGCGTGCTCACACAGGAAACGAATGCCAACGATGTACGATTCTATTTTTATTCAAGAAGTCAACTCAATGGAAGCACTGTTCACGCTGGGGAGGATTTTCAGTTGAAAGATATTGATTTTCAAATCCAACGCAATACGGTTTTCATAGTTCATGGTTTCTGGTCAAGTGGTCAAGTGGATTGGGTGCAAGCGATGAAAGATGCATTCTTGAAAATGGCGAGTCTAATTGACTTTCTTAATTTTTGTCATAAAAACCAAACGGTGGCATGGATCAGGACGAGTATCATGCTCCAAGTTCGTTTTCATTCACGTTCTAATACTTTTCGCAGGAAGATATGAACGTCGTGGCCGTAGATTGGCAAAAGGGAAGCAATACCATAAATTATTTATCTGCGTCAATCAGTACAAGAATCGTTGGAAACCAAATTGCTCAGTAAGTATGACACTCATTCGACATTATTGAGGTTAATAGATGCATGAAAAAGTTACGAATTGATCACTCCGTTACATCATCATCAGATGGTAGATGATAATAATTATTGTCACAGACCAAATAAAGTTGAAACGTAAGGAGTGAACCTGTCATTCGCTCGTTTATAAAAATAATTTCTCGTAGATGAAAGTCATATATTATTGCAAAATAAGTATCACCTTGCGCATATACACTTGCAAGAAGTGATTGTGGAGCCTGAGTTGCCAGTTCGTACCTGAATTTTAATGAAAATTTCTTATCACCTCCACAGTGAAAAATGTGTGAGAAAAGTGCAACCAATTTGATTGGAGTTTCAACCAACTGGTTGAATTTTGACTCGGATCACTGTCTGAATCCCGAGTTCATCATTAACGATGTTATTATCTCTCTTGAAACGCATTGATTTTTTAAATCCTAGACTCGTCCATAAATTGCAAGAGAAGGCATTGGATTTTCATCAGAAACCAAAGAAAATTGGCTCCCTGCATTTGGTGGGGCATAGTTTGGGCTCTCATATAAGTGCTCACGCCGCTCATTTAATAAAAGCAATGAAGGGCAACAATAATACAATAGACTGGACAGTGACAAGAATAACCGGACTAGACCCAGCACAACCATGCTTTACTTCCGCCGATGAGTCACTCAAGCTCGATCGAAACGATGCTCAATTCGTTGATGTCATCCATACAAACGCTCGGCAGATTTTACTTCTTGGACTTGGTCTTCCGGACCAACTAGGCAAGTGTATAATATATATTGGATATCTGAAAGTTATCCTTTTTGACATCCTCAGAAAGATATCATAAGACAGGAATTTTAGAGCGATAATAGAGCATTTTCAATAGGTCACGCTGATTTCTACCCTGATGGAGGACAAGTGCAGCTTGGCTGTAGCCACATTGACATCTCTATTTGGCAGTTCCTTTTGTTACCGGCAAATAGTAAGATATTTGAAGTTAAATACTCACAAGGGGAGTCCGGAGTCTCCGGGTCCTGAAATCTCACCAAAATTCTTTCACAGTTTCGTACCACCTAGAATATGAAAAATCCAGAGTAACTCCGTCAAATGGGCCATCTGTTCTGAGCTATAGCCAGAAACGTCAACGTTGCTAGTAAATCTATATATATAACTTTTTAACATGGGCCTATATGGGCAATGCTAATGTCATGGGCTGTAACTTTGAACAGGAGGCCCATTTGACGGAGTTGCTTTGGATTCTTCATATTCTAGGTGGTTAGAAACTGTGAAAAAATTTTGGTGAGATTTCAGGACCCGGAGACTCCGGACTCCCCTTGTCAGTAACAATCAATGTAAATACGCGAACGAGAGCCCAATTTTATTCCTTGATTGCAAGAATCAATATCAGTTCTTTCTATGAATTTCATGAGTTTCATCATTTTCATTTGCAGTCATACGAACAGCGATTTGCAGCCATGGCAGATCTTATGAATTGTTCACTGATTCTATAAACGTGAAGGTTTCCGGAGATTGCCAATATATTGGTCACGAGTGGGATAAGACTTACAAGAATATCACAGAACTAGTAAAAAGTGACTGTTTGAATGCTTCTTGCCCGGAAATGGGTATTAATTCTATACTTTACCGTACTCATGAGAAAGGAGTGTTTTTTGTACCGGCAGGTGATACACCGCCTTATTGTAGTAAGTACACTACGTTTGACTCATTGTCTTATATTGCTTCATAGGCTTATCTTCATGAGATATATGACATATAGATATGTAGAGGTCAGATTTACATACTCATATAATGCAGAAAATGTAGGCATATGTTAAACAAAACAAATGCCAGTAGGATCCCCATAGAAAATCTGGGTTTTCCGATATACGAGCGAACGTATCACAGAAATCACACGCCTGGGTGTACATCCATCTACCGTTTCGTTCGGTATCTCGTAAACCATGCACAGATAGTTATTACAATGTTGACCTCTCAAGTTGGTAGAGTTGCACAAGATCATGAATAAATACAGATAAAGATAGATATATGGATAGGTATCAATTTACTGGAGTCGTGGGGTAGGACCCCGTCAGACTCTGAAAGAAATGACAGTTGTGAGTTACAAAGTTAGAGAGTCGTCAGACCCGAGCTCTTCTTGAAAACGTAAATCGTTAAGATCAGTGAAAACGATTGGCCGAAAATAATTTTTTTGACTTGGAAAAGTATATAAATTTGGGCTCCAAATTTTGCAATACATCAGCCGAGTTCTGGGGTTGTTATTCTTTTGACAAGGATATGGAAAAATGGCTTCGTTGGGAATGACATTCAGATCTGTGTAAAATGAATACAATGGCCTTGGTGCTCTAAGATAGTGTAGATATCGCGTGAGATATTGAAAATAGGGTTCGATGGATGGAAGAACGCACAATACAATGCAATCAAATTACAAGCCCAAAATTCTCTTTCTCGATTAATGTCACAAAATTCTTTTGCAGATATCACGGATGAACATAGCAAGATGATGAGAAAACAGCTACGTCGAGATCGATTTGTCGGCAAGAGCATCATCTTGAATGTGGCAGATAAGGTCGTTGGATAAAGCTAAGCAAACTCCATCATATCCATCATGACTCGAGGATCAATCAAGCGACTAGCTGATGATTGATATCAAATTCAAACTCGAACTCGAAAAAATTCAAGAGATATGAAAATATTCAACAGCTAACCCATGGCCTGACGATGAACCCCGTGTTGTACATCGAAATAGTATATTTCGCACCGAGTTCATGAGGTTGTAGCTTGCTTCCGAGCGATTCGTTTTCGGCCCGAGCCACAGGCGAGGGTCGAAATAATCGTTCGGAAGCGGGGAACTTCATGAGCGAGGCGCGAAAGTTATTTTTCGCAATTTTGTAGGCACCCAAACATTGGAAAATTGCGAAAACATCGTTTCACGTGCAGGATTAGAGGAGCAAAAAAATTTTTTCTGAACAATCAAAATGGTCAGAGCTTTGGTACACTCGTTGCAACCTAAAAACTTTTCATGTTGTGTGAAACACTCTGAATGATCTTCGAGTTCACGACACATGAAAGCTCATTAAATTGTAACAAGTCTACGAGTGAATTTGTAAATGGTTCAACACAGCACTGCGAATATATACGATTTTGTAATAATCGCCATATTGGAACAAGAGTTGTATGTACGGTATATTATACTGTCTATTGTTTGACGTTCATTGACGTAATTTTTGTCCACAATAACCTTGGAGTTTTTTTGTTTGGGACGTGTTGACGTACAGAGGATGAGCTATTCCAAACCGTACCATCCGTCTGAAAACAACAAAGGGTCTGTGTTCTGATACCTCCAATAGAAGTTGCTCCATAGAACCGAAAGTGTTATACTGGGTGATTTCCAAGAAAACTCAAAGATGAATATTCTTAAAACTATCTCACAGTTTACAGTCAAAACCCGGTATCCACGGTAGTTACGTTCCAAAAAAGCATCGCTAATACCGAATTCGCGAATACGGAAGTATTGCTCTCATAGAAAAAGGTGGGTTACGGGGTCGTCGCGGACAGAAGTCATGATTTTTCCCAGGTAGTCATTCGCTACCATTTCCCTCAGTTATGAATTGCTAACATTGCACTGTAATTACACGAGGGAATGGAATGGGAGGGTGATTTCCTCTAATTCCAACTCTTCTCTGCGAGGTTTGGGTTATACCTATATGTATATAATCACTATTTTACCGAGCTAACGAGTCGCATAAATATATATTTGCGACTAAGAATCGGCTCTGCTGCACTGCTGACTCTGCAACCAATACTTACTCGTTATTGCTCGGATCGATCGAATACCTCGTACTTTCGATCGATCAATCGGGGACACTGCTGCTTGGGAAATCTGCACTTTAATCATAAATGCCAAAAGGGCATGCTATTGCCACATATCATTCGTTAAAATCATGTTCAGTAAGCTACATGCGTGCGTTTTTATATATGATAAGCGTATAAGCAAAATAAGTCAGAATTTTGTATATTCACAATCCAATCAATCAACACGCTGGTACACAGGCAATTTTCGTTATAGCCATAAGTGTGTCTACTCAAATTACAGCTAATGAACCATACTACATGAGAAAAGGATAATTAAGCCTAACGAGATTGGCTCACCCATGCGTTTGATCGATCGAAGGTCAATTTTACGAAAAATTGCATGTCCAAACTACGCATACAGAAAATCTCTACAATATTTACTACTTATCGAAATCTATTGATATAACACTGCTTTGTTATTGGTATGATACATATTTAAGTGGCTATTCCGATAGAAAATTCGATTTCCAAGGGAGGGCCTGAAAAATTCAAATAATTAATCGCCAATCCAAAATCTGTCCGTCCGAATGCCTCCTGTCAGTGTTGCCAACATAAAATCACAATCGGGGCTAACAACTTGACGACATAAAATATCAAGTATACCGTGTCTGTGTATGTTTGTGTGTATTCACTTCAATTTCCACGTAGAGGCAGCCCAATACACCCTTATTACTGCGTCGCAAAGACGTCTAACGTCATGCAGTACCGGCTCTATATGGTGGAAATAAGACTGTTATTAGAAGAGCAATGGTGACTTGTGGACATGTGATAGAATAAATTTATGATTTATCTGAGCATTCCGAAAGTGCTATTCTTATGGTTTGCTTTACCTTTCAAACACGTTCATTAGACAATGAAGAGTTTTTTGTAGAATACATGGTGTATGAAGTACTTGAATGATTTTACGTTTTGATAGCGGTCTTGAGTATGATAATATAATTTATTTAGGATACATTTGATGCTTTCGATGTTTTTTTGGATTAGGAATAAAGTTGAAAATTACCAGAAGCGCAGTTGATGATATATTTTAGAATTGATGAAATTCTTTGGAGAGGTCTTTTGTACGTTTGTCTGTAGCCCTCAAATTTCAGAGCCAAAATAACTTACGATTCGAACGCACTCTCTGAAACAGTGAGCCATTGAGGGCGTGTATAGAAAGTTGGGAATTGCATTGGTCATGATAGGTGAAAATTGGGATAGGGATCGGTCGAGTCAGCTAATGAGGATATGGAGATTGAACTCTCTCTCGACCTGTTTTGGCGAGATGATCATGCAAGCGCGCACCAGATGCAGCCCAACTCTCAAAAGCTTCGTCTTGGATGATGTTATGTTTCATGATGAAGTGAATGATTTTACATTCGTTAAGTCCTATCGTCAATACAGTCAATTTGGTTCACAGAGTGGTTAAGGACAGTCCGTAGAGAATCCGAATATTTTGCCCGATAGATGGCGCTTTGGTCGTACTGCATGTGCGATGGGAGATTATGAACTACTTTTTTGCCTCACAGTATTTCAACCACACATTTCCCACTCAAAAGAGATGAGTCAAAAGAAACACCATAAAATTTTCAACTGAATGAGTTGTCACACAACCGGAAATTTTTCCGCTATCTCGGGAAAATCTTAGCATTTCGGCCCGCTCGGCTAGGTATCCTGGTCGATGCTCTCACTAGTTCAAGGTTTTTGCGAGCTGGATTCAGCATTTTTGAACGTGGGGGGCTCATTCAATAGGAAATTGCAAACCACAGGGGGCCTAGTATCTGATATTGGCCGGAACTGTTATGTTATTGAGAAATAAATCAAAATAGGTGAGGACGCGCTCTGTCCCACCAAAAAATTGCCTTCAAGGTTTACTCGATGCCTAACGAATGAAATGCCATGAAACTCTGCATGGTATCGTGTTATAAGATTTCACACGTGGCCTAGTATCTGAATAACACATTCAGTACCAATAAAAGCGTATAAACAATAATACCGCTCTCAGAATCATTGGATGCAGCTGCAACCTCAAAGTACGCCGGTGCGTGTCTGGTTGCGGTTTTGCGGGGACTCCGGACTAGCCTTAATTACGAGGAAAGAGTTTCAGATGAAAAACTCAGAAAGGTCGAATTAAAATGAATATTATATGGTAAATAACAAGTCTTAGAGCTATTCAATGAATTCAAATCAGATTTCCACGATCAGTGCTTACGGGAATAATGGGTGATTATTGAATCCACTAGAGGCAGATTCAAGGTAGTACCCAAAACTTCAAATTTCCCATCATTTGACCGCAAAATCGACAGTATCGAGAAAAAATTTCTACAATATAGTATAATATCCTGTCTTACTCAGACGTCGATTGCCCGAGCCTAGATTAATGGAGAAAGATTCTGAGAAGAGCATTTTCAAGAAAACAGAAAGGCCGTCTGCTGGCTGTTTTCGATTTTACTTCAGATGGCATCGACAACTGTGTCTTGGTTGCAGTGACTCAGATGTGCCAGCAATGTTTCTCGAAGAAGTGTATCATCTAACGGTTGAAGAATGGAAAAAAATCCATTTGCAATAATTTTTCGATTATTTTTTACATCGTGTAAACCAGAGTGTGAGAGCTCTTAGAGTAGCCAAAATCCTAATTTCTTGCCATTCTTACTCATATTGGCACTACACGTCGATTTAAAAATCAACATAAAAAATGTTACAAAACTCATTCACAATAACATCAGCTTACGATATTTTGATATTCTATTGAACTACAAACACATTTTTGGGTCCCATAACTTATCAGGAACATTTACTAGCCGAACGAGCGGTAGCGAGAGAGGCAATCACCGCTAGTATTGAAAATAATATGTGGGAAGAAAATTATTGGGTAAATCTCTCATGAAAAGACTCAGGTTCATTTAACCATACTTTTATTCATAAAAATATAATGATTTGAACTTTATTGAATATTATGCTTCTAGATGATTCAAATACCACCATTTCGATCGTGTACATAGAATTTCTGTGATAAAAAATGAATATTCGCACATCATTTGCATTTTTCTCAACATCATTCATGTAATCGAAGATATGACTCGTATCTTCGATTTATACTAAATTGAAACTTGCCATCTGTCTGTAATAAAAAAATGATTGTTCCGGCGCGTAGCACCCTAAAACTTATACACCCTACCGTCTCATCTTCCGGACGGATTTGCCACTACGATGGGCAAAAATGAGTTTAGTTCGCGATATCTTGGCTCACGAACAGACTTTAAATATATCTACATGTATAGGCCTATGCTTGGTTTTGCATCGCGAACGCGGTGACAATTTGTAATTAGAAATCTAACAACCTAGTCGATCCGTAAGCACTGAGATATTATCAGCTGGTCGTGAGTCTTTACCCCATCCTGGATATAGAGACGGCCAGCTCAAATTTGCCAGTGTGCCCGGATATCATGGTGTAAAGGAGATATGGTGTGCTCACACGGAGGATGGATTTTCGTCTCGGTCTGCGCAGACCCCAACGTCAGCCATATTGGTTGTTTACTGTAGCAGCTGATATGAGCCAGCCACGAATCGCTTGACATTTTAGCTATAAAATTATATTTTGTAATTGTTCGACACAACTAAGTGATGTTGATACGTATGATCTCATCGTAAAATGTAAAGAACTTGGCCAGAATCGAGGATGAATCAAATCCCAAGCCCCCATGTCAGGGCTGTGGTTTATATACAACATTTATGCTGAATCCAGTGATGTCGCGCGTGGTCTCGTGGTCGGCGTTTTTGCTTCTCAATCCCATGATCCGAGTTCAAATTCCATCACTTCTAAATTATTTACCCCCTTGTCCGGTTTTTTTTCAATAACAATGTTACATTTTGCGAGAAGCTATCTCTTATAGGATCAAGAGAATTACGCAGGGACGAATTCATTCAGTGCAACGAACATTAAACGAATACGTTTTGGTACATGGGTATTCCCGGAAATATTTCTCTGCTTCTCCATCAAAATAATCTCTCCACCATTAGCTTTGGGAAAATGAGAATTTCTCTTCTAAAATAATATTCTGAGAATAAAATTCGTCGGTTCGGCACGGTGGGCCGGAAGCAACCGTTAAGGAGGCCCCAGCGCCCAAACTTTTTAAGTCATTTCGATTTGGAAAAATTATGACACATACTCCGTAATGCAAGAAATCTATTGCAGTTTCGGAATATGCGGGTTGCCGACCTTATTTTTGAGAAGAAAATTTTCAAAGTATTGGAGTTTAACAAGGCGTCAAAAATCACCTCAAAGATTCCGATATGGTATTTGAAATAACATAATCAAATGCAATTCACGGAATAGTTATTTACAATACAAGGGACCTAAGAGCCTTATTATTACACGGCGTGAAGTTGGCGCCCGAGCGCTTGCGCGAGGGTGCCAATCACGCCGTGTAATAATCAAAGCTCTTGGGTCCCGTGTATCGTACACTATTTTATAGCATCGAGTGACATAAACCCCGCCTTTGCGGGGGTCATAACACACCCGAGCGCTTGCGCGAGGGTGGAAGCGGGTGGCTAGGGCGGGGGCAAGCGGGGGGGGGGGCAGCCCCCCCGACTGAAAAAAAGTCAAGAATCTGCTCCTATAAAATAGACATCACACACCCGCGATTAAACCTATCGAGTGATGATAAAGACGTTTCTTGTATCTAAAATAAGTCATGAGCATCGTTGGTTATTATAGTAATATAAGGGTTGTGCAACCCTCATGCCGGCCAAAACCTGAAATTTTCCCTCTCAGACTTCATCATGAAACAATTACTGAATTTACCTGGTAACTAGACTCCAGAAAAATTAGCAGTTTAATTCTCCTTAGACATTCCATAACGGCTGTTTGAGAATTGAAAACTGTGTAATAACACATCCTCACCGCAACGATGACGAATATGCGTATTCGATCTTTTACTGCCATGCAGTCTCTAATTTTGATACCTACTTATTTGTTGTGATTTGATCACGACAGTGTATTCAATGGAAATCCAGCATGATCAAAGGTTTCAAGGTTAGCACAAATATACATGTGCAGAACTCAACCACGTGTTTATGTTTATGTTTATGTTGATGATGATTTATAACCATGAGTGGGAGTGTAACAGTCATGACTAATTTTCTTGCTCTTTACAATTATTGATGCGGATACAAGTGCTCCAGACATGATCCATCATAGATTTTTTATAATATTATCTCAATTTCGATGCCTGCATACATAATATGCGCAAAAATTGCCAAAAATGTCCTAATAACCTCACAGTGAAATAAACTGATTTGCTGCATCCCGCACCCACGTGAAGTGAGCGGACGCATTATTTCACAGTTGAATAATAGGCCATTTAAGTCCCGCAAATGCGTTAAATAAACGCGGGTTTAGGTCACGCAGTGCTATAAAACTTTTTCTCGTAATTTCTTGACCGATTTATGAAAAAATGCACTTCTGTACCTCAAATCCTCAATTCACGGCTTCAGAACAACGCAGGATCTGTAGGGATAGGAGATTTGATCTGATTTTCATGGCTCCAGAGGCCGTACTTAGCAATTTCGTCCGAAAACCGAGATGTGGGCTCGAATAGAAAAAAGTGTTTAGAATCCATCAATTTGAGAATGAATCAAATCAAATGTGATTTAAGTTTTGAACAACTCTACTTTCTTGGCATCATCAGTTATCCAGTTTACAGAAAGTCACGTACTCACGTTACATTACTCTTTCGCCGAATCAATATGTCCAATTCTTGCTAAAAGTTTTAAGAGAACACCGAAGGTCACGGCAATATGTTTACATTTCAGTATCAAATGTAAGAATTTATTAAGGAATGTAAACAAAAAGAACCTTCCACTGAACGAGCTAAGTTAAAGTAATGCTCACATTTCTCAAGAATTGAATCTTTTTCTTTGGATACATAAGTTTTACGAATCATTAGTCGCCCCAGAAATATTTTACAGACCTGCGAATATTGGAACCATGTTTTTCAACAGCCTTGAAACAGGCATTAAAATCCTTCATCACATTAAAACTCACGACACTGTTGGTCAGAATCCGAAATTAGGCGTGAAGAGTGCGTGAAATCACTTAGGACGTGTAAAAACTGACACATGGGATCATCAAGTGGTTGTAAGATGCGCGAGCTAACTTTGAACTCTGTTGATTCCCGCGCGAGCGCTGATTAGACGAGCGCTTGCCTGGGGTCAAAATCTGATTGGCTGAGAGCTCACGCTGCGCGTGAGCACACCACATCTCCTTCACACCATGGATGTCATATAATTTGAGCTTTCGCGATCTAAAACTTGCCCAAGTTTTTCATTCCAGTCTGAGCAGGCTTATTCGAACCGGGGCCGCTGTTATTGCCTATTCCATTCCAAATACATCTCGAGGATGCCTTGTGGTGGAATTCTCATATTCTAAGAAAATATCGCATCCGGGCGACGACTCACTTTTGTCTCGGGGAGACCTGCTCGTTCATGGGTATGTGGAGTTTTTTCACTTTGAACTATTCAGCTATCCGGGTGCAAGAGACCCTCGGACGGCCAGAGCCCCACTTCGAGACAATTTTCGGCGGCTTGGACCCTGCGTCGACATAGACACGCGTAATTACCATTACATGCGAATATCTTTCCGAATATCAGGATCGATTGGTCGAATTATAGTATGGGTGAATCGATGAAGAATTGATTGGAAAGGGCATAGATATATATCGGCTATATATATATATATATATATATATATATATATTATGACAGACGATGCGATGGACTTGAGCTAACGTGCATATATATATGTGCACGGTGGTTAATACACAAAATTTGCAAGCATATATGGGTTAGTATTAGTTTCACCGACACCAACGTATATGATACTACTTGCACGACTAGTCTGATGGTCATATGCACAAGTGGCTGACTGAAAATTCTTATTTCTAAAACTTCTATAATTATCTGAAAATTACAGGCGTTGCACCTTTATTTGAATGGAATAAGAGGGTGAAAGGATGATTAACCCTCAGACTGTTGGCATTTTCCCTAATCAAATGACCACTTCAAGAGGAAAATTTATATGTATGAGTAACCAATCCGTCGCGATGAGTTCTCGAGGTCATGGGTGGCTCATATATGAGCCAGGCCGGCAGGCAACGGTCGGGCCCCATACTGTACATTTCGGAATTTTGCAGATTATCATTCAGTTACATCTAAATGAATCCCTGGCTTCCTCGGATGTAATAGACTGTCCAAACCGCTTTTTTATGCATTCACGTCATCAAAAAACTCTGAATATCAAAACTACCCCTTATCAGGGGTTGAAAATTTGAAAATTCATAATTAGAGAATTACTGACTTTTGGGAGGATTTATGTGATAAAATGGTTCGTGGAGGATCCAAATTGTTACCTGCAGTTATTGTAGAAACACTAATGTACATAAACTATTAGTCTGGAGAAGTTTCGGAAAATCCGATATAAGTCTGATATTTTATTCTTGAATCTTAGGGGTTTCACTCCCTCGTTAGGGGTAGTTCAGATACATTGGTTGGTTTGGAAAAATCTTGGGGTAGATGACGATGCTTCTAAATCCTATTCATCATAGAAACCTCATCGGAGACTCACCTACAAAAATCAAACTGATCATAAAATAAGTGGCTCATATATGCGCCAGGCCACCAGTCTAAAGGTTAAAAAAAGCATGCTTTCCAATTGGAGTTGATCAGGAGTGTCTTTAAGCTGCTGTTGGGTATACCAACACAATATATAGTGGTGGTATACCACCACAATATATGGTGGTGTGTGAGTGATCATCATGCGTACCTTAACTTCCAGATAGAGTACTCTCCGTTTTCTCAGCTCAAAGAGTCAACTTGCACGGTCAACAACTCAATAGCCCTGCGCCGCAGAGATGGTTTGATGGAACTATTTGCTTGATTCTGTAGATTTAAGCTTGAAAGATGTGGAAATCCTTGGAATAGACTCCTGATGACTCCTGTTTCAACACAAATAGGTATGCGGATGTTAGATCCAAGGAGAAAACTTTTTTTTCGATATGTAGAAGATCAAGGTATAAATCACTCATAGAGGTGGATAATATGTAATAACTTGAAGTAAAGTTAGGCAAAATTTGTGAAACTCAAGGAATGTCTCAATGGCAATCTGTTTTCTCAAGATATGTTTTGCGTTCACAACAGGTTCACAATTCAGAGTTAGGAATTCACTACAGCAAGCAGTCAACATTATTCTAGCACTACATATGTTGAAAACTTTGTTTATTTAGACTCACCTTGTTAAAACTAAAAGGAGAATCTCTCCTGAATAAGAAATTCCTCGATGTTTGCAGAGGTTAGAAACCTCTTTGATGTGACGAAACATGATGAATGTAACCTGATGCGGGTAAATTCACGTTTTCCGGATTTGCGAAGCACTCAAGAAAATTCTTGAAGATACGGGAGTGAAAGAAAACCACGGATTCTTCGGAAAATCCAATTTTCAATGCGAAAACGTTCACATTCTGTAGTAAACACACGCGTCTAGATGCATTTTGCTCCAATTTGAATGCTGATGCATGCTGATTTCTTCACGACAGAATGCAGACTTTGCACACCAAGTTTTTACCGCGCTATTAGTGGCAGACTTCTGACGGACATCTATACGACAACTTTGAGAACTTAAGTAAAATCATCTATCTCATGACCAATTTTCGACAAAGATACGATGTCGCTGGCTTGTCGTTGTCGAACGCAATGTTTGCTGGGTAGTCGATCATCTATCGTCCATCTGTCGATCATTTGTCGGTCAATCGTCGATCATTCGTCGATCATTTGACGGTCATCTGTCGCTCACTTGTCGATCATTTCTAGATCATCTGTCGCCCATTGGTCTATCATTTGTCAATCACAAGTCTAACATTATTCGATCATTTGTCGATCTCTTGTCGTCCATCTGTCGTCCTTTTATCGATCGTTTGTCGCACATCAGTCGATCATTCGTCGATCATCTGTCGATCTTTTGTCGATCATGAGTCGATCACTTGTCGATCATCTGTTATCCGTCTCCCGATCATTAGTCGATCATCTATCGTCCATCTGGTTATCCTTTCACGGTCATATGTCGCTCATTCGTCGATCATTTGTCGATCGTCTGTCGTCCATCTGTCGTCCGTTTCTCGATCGTTTGTCGTACATTTGTCAATTATTTGTCGGTCATCTGTCGATCACTGGTCGATCATTTGTCGATCATCTGTCGACCATTGGTCGATCACTCGTCGATCATTCGTCGACCATTCGTCTATCGCTTGTCGAATGTCAGTCTCACATTATCCAATCATCTGTCGATCTTTTGTCGTCCATCTGTCATCCGTTTCTCGATCTCAAGTGATCGACAGATGACCGATCAATTATCGACAAATGGCCGACAAATGATCGACAAGAGATCGGCAAAAGATCGACAAATGGTCGACAAATGATCGATAGATGCTCGAGAAATGATCTACAAATGTTTGAAGAATGTTCGACAAATGATCGACGAATGACCGACTAATGATCGACAGATGGTCGACAAAAGATAGAGAAATGATCGAGAAACGATCAAATATGTTAGACGAATGATCGATAAATGATCGATAAATGATGGACAAGTGATCGACAGATGACCTCATGATGATCGACGAATGATCGAAAAACGATCGAATAATGACGAACATATCTTGAACATATCCGACCAGTTTAGATTCGCAACGAGCTCTTTCACCCATACCTAAGGTTGCGCGTACATTATGTAAAGTGAAAAATCAGTACGAAAAAGATACTCCCGCTCCTAGTTGGTCCAAAATTCCACATAGGGTTTATGAGATTGTAGCTTTCTTCTGAGAGATTGGTTCTCGGACTGAGCCGCAGGCAAAAGTCAAAATAATCGTTTGAAAGCGGGGAATCTTATCAACGAGTTGCGAATACTATTCTTCACAATTCTGTAAGCACCCAAGCATCGGAAAATCGCAAAGAATAGTTTTTGTATTCTTTCGAAACTCTCAGTTGTCCCCACGGTCCACAAGAAGCCCGTTTTTAGGTCCTTCTATTGCCTTTTTCTCAAAAATTCATAGCTCGGACATAACTCAACTCCTTTCGACGTACTTCAGCGAATCCTATTCGTTGATTCCGGTGACTTGATGAATCAGTACATTCTCATTTCGAATATGAATGAATGATTATTGAGAAATATGAAACCCTATTCATTCCAGAAGAATTTGAGTTTCCAAACCAATTAACTCCCCGATGAATGGATCCATTAATTTCAATCATTTTCATCCTCAGTGTGTGATTACATCACCCCAAGAACTCCCTGTCGAGTCTACCGACCATTTGAGGAAGTATAATTGATCTAAAGAGTATTCGTTGAATGCTATTATATTTGAGACTGAATCGCAAACATATTGTGACAGTTCACGAGAAACGAAAATTTGGATCACAGAATTAGGTAGCTCATAAGCGTTATCTTTCCATGCATCGAATATGCCACATGGAGTGGTTTCCATTACTAACTTCTAGAGATCCCACAAATGCCCATGAGTAATTCCACGCGAAACAGGCCTACGATAAAGGGTCATGTCTCAGATTGTTTTCTTGGCTTTTCCATTCGATTCTATGGTACAAAATATAAACTTTTCACTACCCATGAGATCCCATAAAAATTTTCCAAGTATGTGGGGCACATACTAATTCATCCTTCTCAATCATCTCCAACAACGGAATTTGGGTCTTTTCTTCAATGAAATCCATATTCCTCAGTTTCATTTAGAGATACAGAAATGCGGTTTGCGGCATTCGAAAGGTCTTGAAAAAACCTATCGAATCCAGTTTTGTAGATATGATTTTGATGTTATGAGTGGCTTTAGTGGGCAAGAGAATGAAAAATACCAAAACATTAATGTCTCAAAAAGCAATGAAAATTTGATACTTGATGTGAAAATACGTGATCTTTCAGAAGAAAGTAGCCCCGAACATTTTTTCTGAGTCTTATAAGGCCTGTTTTTGCTATTTTCTGCAAATCTATATTCTAAGCGATTGAAAATCGTCTGTTTTCTGCGCATGCGCAGGAATTTGGATTCCCGAAACCAATTTTATTGAAAAGCCAAGAGAATTTCCTTTGAAATGACCACTTGGCGAAGTCAATTTCATCAACTAAAACCGGAGCTGGAACGTATGGAAGATGACCCTCAGATCGTAGGCGGACGCCATCCTGCGCGGATCTCCTCCATCACTCCCTCCGGTACGTACCTCCGATATACCTCCTGAGATTCAGTGGTCTTCTGGACGTTGTAGCTCTGGTCCAAATGCATGGAACTGACTTTGCCAAGTGGTCATTTTGAAGGAAATTTTCTTGGCTTCTCAATAGAATTGATTTTGAGGATCCAAATTCCTGCGCATGCGCAGAAAACAGACAATGAGACCATTTTTGATCGCCTATATAGGAGATAGATTTGCAGGAAGTAGCATAAACAGGCCTTAGGACGCAAAAAAAGTGTTCGGAACTACTTTTTTCTGAAAGAACACAACATTTCACATCAAATATCAAATTTTCAAGGCATAAAAAAATGGCTTTTTGAGAAATTAATATCTTTGTATTTTTCATTCTTCTTGCCCACTGAAGCCGCTCATAACCTCGAAATCAATTCTACAAGACTGATATCGATAGGTTTTTTTAAGACCTTTTGAATGCCGCAAACCGCATTCCCGTATCTTTGAACGGATTTGAGGAATATGGATTTTATTGAAAAAAAAAACTCCAAATTTCGTTGTTGGGGGTGATTGAAAAGGATAAATTAATATGTGCCCCACATACTTGGAAAATTTTTATGGGATCCCATGATTGGTGAAAAGTTTATGTTTTGTACCATAGAATCGAATGGAAAAGCTAAGAAAATAATCTGAGACATTACCCTTTTCCATAGGTCTGATACTCATATGACAAAAAGTGGGGAAGTGAATCTCACCCGTTTTTCAAAGAAAGATCGAGTTATCACCCTTTTCCCATCATAATCGAATACTCTGGGACACTTTGACCGACGCTCGGTTATTGCTCTTCTTTCTTCGAACTCGGTTTCGTTTCTCAATTCTCAAACCTCAATTTCGGTTTAAACAATTTTGCACCAGACTTCGGCTTGGAAACATGCATTCCTAGGATCAGAAGGTCTTCCGAAGGGGATCCCATAAAGAATTTTCATTTTTCTATTTTTGCAAGCGATAGCGGTAATTTCGCCTAGAATGTTCTGTCTAATCTTTTGCATGAATGGTCTGATAAATGAATTCGAATATAATGATCAAGTCCTCGATCAAGTTCCATTGAGACATCAGTACTTGCACCACAAAATAGATTTCAATGATGTCCCGCGTAAAAATAGATTCTATTGGCAATATATTGGCGCAATATTGGCCATTGCTCTGGCCAATATATTGGCAATATATTGGAAAATCAATTTCCAATATAGCGCCAATATTGCGGCAAAGAGCACTATCCAATATTGCGCCAATATATGGCTAAATAAAAAATAATTTTAAGTGGCACATTGTCATTTCAAGAGCGCTCCTTTCAACATTTTCATGAATTTCAATTTGGTACTTGTCATAGCATACGTGACTGCGTGACTGCGTTGATCTCGATTGGTCCTCAGAATCTCGTCGAGCAACACGGACATCTCTGCGCCTACAAAACACAATGCAACCACAAAGCATCAATTTTCTCAAATTTTGGATCATGCTCGGGATCATGCATGATGCAAATAACGCGGGTGGCAAGGCTGAGAAAAGCACGAGGAACTCGTTAATCGATTCGTGACATTACGGTGGCCCGGATTCTCAAAAATATAAAATGAAATTGGTCAGAGTATGATTTACAAAACACAAGAGGTTATACGGATCTGATTATGTTCATGAATTCCGCGGATGAATTGAAGTTACTTATCTGATTTCTGGGTCGCAATAGTTTCTCATTTCCAACCCCCACATCAGCGTACGAGTCGATTTTCTATGGTACAGCCAAGATCAATTAGTTTTTATGAATTTTTGAGAGTCCGAGGGATGCAGCAAAATTTGTCGGCGCGAGGTCGAGCAGACTAAAGCACGTCAACCGTCGTGTAAACAAACATGATAGTTAGTCTGCTCGACCTCGCGCCGACAAATTTTGCTGCATCCCTCGGACTCTCAAAAATTCATAAAAACTAATTGATCTTGGCTGTACCATAGAAAATCGACTCGTACGCTGATGTGGGGGTTGGAAATGAGAAACTATTGCGACCCAGAAGTCAGATAAGTAACTTCAATTCATCCGCGGAATTCATGAACATAATCAGATCCGTATAACCTCTTGTGTTTTGTAAATCATACTCTGACCAATTTCATTTTATATTTTTGAGAATCCGGGCCACCGTAATGTCACGAATCGATTAACGAGTTCCTCGTGCTTTTCTCAGCCTTGCCACCCGCGTTATTTGCATCATGCATGATCCCGAGCATGATCCAAAATTTGAGAAAATTGATGCTTTGTGGTTGCATTGTGTTTTGTAGGCGCAGAGATGTCCGTGTTGCTCGACGAGATTCTGAGGACCAATCGAGATCAACGCAGTCACGCAGTCACGTATGCTATGACAAGTACCAAATTGAAATTCATGAAAAGGTTGAAAGGAGCGCTCTTGAAATGACAATGTGCCACTTAAAATTATTTTTTATTTAGCCATATATTGGCGCAATATTGGATAGTGCTCTTTGCCGCAATATTGGCGCTATATTGGAAATTGATTTTCCAATATATTGCCAATATATTGGCCAGAGCAATGGCCAATATTGCGCCAATATATTGCCAATAGAATCTATTTTTACGCGGGGTTTTCATGATTAATTTCCCTACGATCGTACGACTATTACAATTCTAGGTGGCGATTCTTCCAAGGACCGTCATGAGTCACGATAGGATGGAACTTGTTCCAAAAATTACGAAATTGTAATACTGCTTCAATCTTTGCATCAGCTATCATATGATGACTTACACATATAATTGGGCAATTCCCCAAAGAGGAAAATGCAGTTCTTCTCGTGATATCCGGTGTAAAGAAGTAGTTTAAGATACCATGAATTCACTCGATAATTGTCTTAGTTTGGGTCTCCGAGAAATTTCCCGAGATCGTCCCGTTCTATGAATGACTTCAACAATTGCACACGTGCAAATGATGGCCTGCTGACTATAGGTACATCAACAAGGAGTAGTACCACAGCACAGAGGGTGAGCCACTAACGAGGGGCGCGCGATGATGGGCCAAGTGGCCACACGTATATAGTATATAAGGTAAGGTCAAAGGCGCAAGACTCAAGCTAAACCAAGCTAAACTCGCCGCTTAGAGCAAACTCCGTGGTGTCGGGCAAGAGTCCAGTTCAGCTGGCGTCTGGACCGCGAAACTCCTCATCTCAAGTCGTTTGGAGCTAGCGCGCGTGTTGTGATCGGCGGTTCCATATTGACTATTGAAACTTTGGCTACCACGGTGAACTCGCTCGCGGCCGGTCTAACGACACTTGGCTCGCTCCGTAATCGATGGCTCGAACACCGCCAGTTTCTTAAAACGATCCGAGTGCCTCGGTCGCTTCTTATACATTATTCAGACTCCATTTTCAACTCTCGCCTTTCTTTCTCGATGAAAACGTCTGAAATTGATATTTGGACTCTCCATAAAGAATCTCATTGTGAGGAAATCTATCAAAGTGTTCGAAAAAGTTACAACCACGATACTCCGCGCACGGATCACGCGGAAATGTTCATTTTTTTCTGTTTCTTTTTTCTCCTACACTCTTGCAGAGTGGTAAAATTGCCACAGCGCGATGAGTTTACATTTTCGAAAGTGACGGCATCACAGTGGATGGAATTACAGCTGGATGTTGAAAAGCCATTAAATAAAGCACGTGCAGAGAGTATAAGTACATCCATTAGGCATCGCTATATCGTATGAGCGCATGCTCACGACAATGACGCTTCCTTTCACAATTACTCACCGATGCCCACGCCAGGATGTGTTGCACCTTGTACTTTAATGACTACAAGTGTAATTCGAGGATCAAGCATCAAACCAACTGAAAAGAATCTCTTCTCCGCATTGTCCTCTGCCCGTGTCTCTGACAGAGCGATTCATTACCCCGTGTAGAATTCAGCATAGAGCCTGACATTATTTTACGACAGCCCTTGTACATGAAATCGCTTTGCGTGCGATGTATTCAGCGACAAAAATCCGTCCTCGCGAATTTCTGGATTTCCAGCTAAATCGTCAATTTGTTTGTTGAAGAGTCATAACCCCTATTATTTAAATGATCAAGGTGTTGAATCTTCACCAACTCAACCCAAATTCCGTCAAAGGTTTTGTATTCGCATGATCTAACCCCAGTCTATTCAAAATTTTAGAGACACACGACTTGTAGAAACGCAGATATCTATACCAGAATCTGAATGGGCCCCGTAAAAAACTTCCGAGTTATGTTAGAACCATTAAATGTCGAATCATGGAGGTTTGTTAGAATGCTGGAGTCACGCGGCAAAAACGCGGTTCAACTTTAGGCAATGGTTTTTCCACCAATTGAGACGGGGCCGGTTGCAAATTACTCGGAATCGCTCTAAAAATGTGCCACTGGTGCAATCTGTGAGAATGAAAGTCTTTCACTCTTGACGAGAAATCGATGAATCGCGAGATATTCCAATTCTGATTCGAAGAGAGCGTAACCTTGCACCAAGAGAGTTTTGAGGGAAACAGAGACGTATGTCGTTACTGATCGTACCAGAGGTACATTCCCGAAGCAATTCCAAGTCGTTTGCAGTCAACCCCGTCTCAATTGATGAAGAAACCATTGCGAAAGGTGTAACCCCGTTTGCGTGAGACTTAAACACGATGAAATCGAATAGAAACGTGTTTTTCCAACCAACCACATACTCAGACCACAAAAGTTTGGGACTTCTTCGTTCACAAGTAATCCAGGTCTCCATACAATTTCATTCAAGTAATCCATACCCCAAGTATTAGCCATGTTTATGATTTCATCAAAATCCTTCAGGTCAATCGATTTAGTGGAAAATTATACATTCAGATCCGTTCATCCTGTGAAAACAAACCTATTGCGCCATCCATGCTAAAATCCTTTGGGTGCAGCTCAAAAGTGGTAGTTGACTTGGGGATGAGATCTGGCGGGGCGTAAGTATGGAAGGGGGAGATAGTGATTCACTTCAAGTGCGCACTTATGTGATTCGAAAATACGGTTATTCGCGAGCAAGCTAGCTCTTGCTATAGGCCAAAGTGAGAGCCGAGATTACGAGAATAGACAGGCCAATTTCTCACGGGGAGTTTTTGGCAATGGGTGTAGTATGTGATCCTCGCTCTGATCTATTGCGGCTCGTTAGGCACGTATGGGTGTAAGAGGAAGCGAAGAGGACTGAAGGGCGCCAAGCCACTTAAGGACATGTAGAGAGAATTGCACTCTCACCCTCCTACTTGTCTATACTTGCAGCCCCCGACTCATTTCATACGTTTGCTTTGCAAACATAGCGCTGCTCCCTTTGGATTCTCCACCCTCTTCACATACATCCCTCCTAACATGCCTACCGCCATATTCTTTATCAATTCGACGTCGCTGCGCTATATACGCCGACCGACTGCGAGTTTGCTAGTGCGCGGCTCCTCATCACTCCTCCCAATAGATGTGCCTTTCGATCTCCGGAACGCTTTTTATCCCTTACGTACTGAAAAAAGGCACAAACCAACACTTTTTTTTCTTTAGGAAACTTTGAGTCCTCTCCAAGCCACCCTTGTCTTATCTCAGAGGCTCTTGCTAGATTTCCGACCATTTCCTCCCCCTCTCAATTTTCTCGCTTGCCAAAAAATTCAGGCAAAATCTATCCTTTCTTTTACACTCGGCGTCGCAATTTGACCCCAACGATGCAAGATGTTCTCCTCTATCACACTTTTTTGAGTGACTGTCTGCGACATAGATCGTGGGTGCTTGATTTATTTTCGGATTCTAAAAAGTACACTCAAAAAAAGTTTGCCATTGGTACCCAAATTTATCGACCCAAGCACGGCGTCACGTGGGGACTTCGGAGGGGGGGGGGGGTCGTAGGGCCTGCTCCAAGGGAAAAAATGTATGGAAAATTTAACGAAACGCGCACGCGTGAACCGGACCCTCCCCTGACCGGTCCCTGAATCCATTCCTGCACGGCGCACGAAATTTCAAAATATTGCCTGGGACCGCGACGGTAAAAATAATCTGATGATGTTGAATTAGCATTCGCGATCTCACAATCTCTACACTACCCATATCACCAACCACCTCTAATTGATTATAACCAACAGAGAATTCAGATAATACTATATTAGTTCTGTGGATGGACGGTATACTCCTCTCATCTGAAGTCCCAATAAATCGTTAGCGAAAGTTTGCATTGGACAAATCCGGAGGGTTTATCTTCATTGCCAACGAGGTATAAATTTGAAAACTGTAAATTCCAAATACTTGAGTCTCAGGTAACCATGAGTAACGCCCGTTGGCCACCGGTTCTTTGCCCAATTTTTGTCCCATACCATCGACGTCGCGGCGAAGTTTACGAGTCATACAAAATAGAAGGAAGACATTCTCCCGGACGTTTATACGCGATTACGACAATCGAAGTACTCGAGCGAGACATACTTTTATAGAAGACACCGTGTGTTGGCGGAGGCGACCGGGAATATAAAGTTTACGCTTCGATCGAGACTAATCTTATTTATCCAACGTTTGTGCCCCCAAGCGTGAATCCTCGCTCCAAGCACACGAAAATTTACGGCCCTGTCTCCTCTCGGCGAGTTGGTGACACTCGCTCTGTGGCATGGCATGTATCGACGGCTCTCAACACCTATGGATCTCGCGTATCCTATCCAGGCCTCGATCCAGACGTTTGGAAATATACGATCGCATCATCCGTGATTCGGATATACGTGTTAGTGTGCATGTGGTACACTCGGAAGGATGTACAAGCGATCATAAAGGCCGGATTGATTGTACGTACGCGATCGACGGGCAATATTATAGTGATCGAGTGGAGTAGCTCTTTCATCGACGTACTCGTGACACGGCAGGGGAACGTGTATAGTATAATCCAAGATGAATCTCGTATGGGCTGGTCCACAGCCGAATTCTGAGGGGTACACCTTAACAAATACATCCGCGTGGCTTCGATGTAGACCCATGGGCCCATTCGTAACATCCGTCATTTGGACGCTCTGACAAAAGCCACGGCCAGACTCCGGCGCGCTTTTATTGTGCCACGAGGCGCGCGTGGCCCATCAGATATCTATCCACTCATTCACAAATATAATAGTGCACCCACGCGATCGCTCGTATCTTTTCGAAAGAATGAGATCCGATGAAACTTATATATTTGGGGGAAGTTGAAGGATAAAAGAGTGAGGAAAAGAGAACGAAAGGGAATGACAACAGATAAATGTCTGTTGGCGCAGAGAAAAAAAAGGTGAACCGTAAAGTCCGTTTTTAAACAATAAGAGTGTGAAGGGAAGTGGAGTACTGTATATTTAGTAGAACTTATGAGGTGGCTGGAGATACCAGTCGAAGGGAAGAGCTGACGAATGTGTTTGCCAATTCGGATGGACTCGAGGATGGACTTATAGTACGCTTGGAGGCAATTTGTTCGGAAAGTATTCATTGATTCCAAGAGTACGAAGAATGATCCGAGAGAAATCAACAACGCGTCGCTCGCAGCCCCATAGTCTTCCTCGGAGTTTGCGAAAATTTCATGACAATTGCGATGACCTGGCACAGCTGATAGAAGGTTGAATGTGTCAAGTAGGAGTACCTATCAAGGCCCAGGGATCTATTAAGGGCCAGCCAAAGATTTTAGATGTGAACGCTTATCAGCGCTGATATTTTTATTTTTCACAGTAAAACACGATTAGTTGGTGCCTTTTAATCGCGATGTAGCAATTAAAAAGGAGTCGATAAAGATCACAGAGTAACAAAAAGTGTTATGTCGGCCCATCAAAATAAACCACGGCCCAAATCTTACTCAAAGATGATCTTTTACGTAGTGAGATCAGAGTGTTATTGGCATTTATTTTACACGCATGTATAATTTCAGATGAGCTGACGCTACGTATAGCGTGCCGCAATCGATAACGCGTGGGCTTGCCACCCACAAACGATGCTGGTGCTAGCTTTTTGTTCTACTTTGTCAAAACTCCCATCCATTTTGCTTACTATTAATCTCGCTCTCTCGTCCCTCTAGAGACCAGAGATAATTCACTGTGCGAATATACTTGTTGGTCAGCCAATGCTTCATCCCATAGATAAATGTTGAATTTATTCCAACGAATGGTAATGTTACCGTGATACTGGAATGGACAGTGACATAAATAACTTCATCCAATCTCACAATCTTGCACTCAGGTGAGCTCGATGTGCTATGGAAATCTGGGCGAAAATTCGAAGTATACGTGCTATTAGTGAAAAATTCTACACAATGTTTGACGAGGAAAACAAACGAAGAGCAATGAACTGACTGGCGTTGGGCTTATTCTTCCAGCTATTCCAAGTGCAAACGTGGCTACAATGGTCGAAAATCGTGGTGACTACGAACATTTCATGATATTTTGCATTTTATTCGGTTTTATTGTTAGAGCTTGCGATGTGGGTGAAAGAAAGCTCGAAGCAGTACTCAATGCTCCGCTGTCAACTAATTGGAATTGTTGATGCAAGAGTGACGAACTTTACGCATGAATCACGAACGAATTTGAATTTCAAGGTTTTAATGTTCATTATCATTTTAAATCATGCTCTTTACTGGAATGAGCTTGACAGAGAGCAGTATAAATCATTATGTAGATGGTCAAAGTTCAAGGCAGTCAAACGAGCAGTCAAAGCTATGAAACGAATAGTTTGATGCATGCGCAAGCAGTTCATCAGCACTACTTTGCGAGTTATAATTTGCATGTTTTTGATCGCAATAAATTCTCTTTGAAATAATAATCATTCAGAGTGATAATCGTTTCATACATCTCGTACGAATTGAAGCACTGATTGTGAGTCTCTGAAAAACTGTCGAAAGAACTGTTATGTCTACTTGCAATAGGCCCGGTCAAATGTCGAGTCAAACATGATATGATTCTGAAAGCATATTTTTCCACGATACTTAGCGTCAAGTTGGAGATTGACTTTGAAACAGAGCTCGGACCAGCCAAGATATAATCAATCTGTTGAATAGAGAGTCTTATTGAAGTGTTAAAGTGGCTTTAATGGCGAGTCACACGACGAACTACCCTAATACTGCGCTATTTTACAAGCTATTTTGTCCAATGCGATAGGTGGTTTCGATTCGAACCCCAACCATGTACCTCGTATTTCATCCATTCTTTGCGGGGTGTAGAAGAAATTTAAGACAGTAGATTTCCCCGAGCTAATAAAGCTCCACTGGTTAATGAGCTTGTGGAGAAATCTTAACAAAAATCTCAAACAGTCCAGCCCTTTGACAAAGGACGCAGCATCAAGAGTTCCTGCATGGATGCCACAACGACGCGACGCTAGCCAATATAGTCCGGCGGCTGCGTAGGTTTCCGTAGGCTTTTGGGTGTCCCCGAATAAACGAAGGTTTTTCTTACGTATTTTGACCCGCTGAATCCGAATTTCGATGGTGCGAAGTCGAAAAATCATGCAATAATTTGTTATTAACAAATTATTATAAACAATCAAAAAGTTGCATAAATCGGTCCGAAAAATTTTTTTTCGTGTTTTTTGGGCTATTTTGAGTCGAAAAGGTCTCTTGACATTTTTCATGAAAATCCTTAGTTTTCCCGCAAAAAATTCATAAAGTTTCCAAAAAGTCGAATTTCACGATTTTTGAGAGCTTGTAGCGTTGAGTCAAAAAATCCTTTTTTGGCCTACTTTGGCTTAAATTGCTCCTTCAAGTGTCAACTTTACTTGGAAAAAGCTCAGAAGCCGGAAAAATGCAACTGGTCTTTTCAGCATCGAAAATAAGTTGGCCTGTTTTTCGCGGTCTCGGTTGGCTATCTCCTACCACCAATACACTGAGCTATATAGGCGGTCGTGCTCTTCCGGGTGTCCCCAAATGAACGAGAGCTTTTCCCAAGTATTTTCACCCGCTGAATCCGAATTTTGATGTTGCAAAGTCGAAAAGTCATGCAATAATTTGTTATTAACAAATTATTATAAACAATCAAAAAGTTGCATAAATCGATTCGATAAATTCTTTTGCCTATTTTTTGGTCTATCCTAAGCCGAAAAGGTCTGTGCATATTTTTTATGAAAACCCTTAGTTTTTCCGCAGAATGTCCATGAAGTTTCAACAAATTCGAATTCTGCGATTGCGTGGATCTCAGAGATCGAACGAATATTCTGATGATATTTTCCGTGGCTCCAGTTGATGGTTGTGTGAATCCATACTTGTGATGAATGAAACGAGATCAAGATTATATAACTACACTACCGGTCAAAACTCTCAATATATCTTGAAATCAGACTGATGATGTTCAGAAGTGGATATCTCAGAATCTATTGATCGTAGAGAGCTTTGCGTATGGTCGCACTTTGTAGCTCATATCAATTAGTACTTTCAAATCTATTTTCTGTATGCCCCATCCCGCATCCTATACCAGAGACATATGAGTCAGAGAAATGCTCTTTCTCTCAATTTTCCACTCGAGGTACGAGTGCCTACAAATTTTGAAAAAAACTGTTGGATCGCTATGAGGCCTCTTTAGGATCCGTTTTTGAACGTCTTCCAGAGTGGTTCTGATATTGAGATATGACGGATTGATCTGCAGGTGTTTATGATAATCCAACAGCCCACCTTGGGGCATCTGACCCTCATTTCTATAAAAGTTTGACTCACCATTGGGATAGCCATTGAAATGAAGATAACCGGCCTTAAACTGGGCGGTTTTTCATCATTTTTGGATCATCAAGGGATTTTTGAGAGAGAAACGCCCTCACTGGACCAGTTATATCTCGAAACCAGAACCATTTTGAGAGATGTTCGAAAACGAGTCTCAAAGGCCTTTTGATAGGCTTGAAGATGTCATTAGTCTTATAGAGATTCAGCAATTTCTCCAAAATTTGCAGACGTTCGTACCTTGACTAAAAAATTGCAAAAAAAGTAATTTTTCTGAATCGTGTGTCTCTGGTATAATATGCGGGACGGGGAACAAAGAAGATGGATTTGGAGGTGCTTGATATGAGCTACAAAATGCAACCACGCAGAGCTTTCCACGACCAATAGGTGCTGAGATATTCACTTATAGTTTTTGATCCTAGTCTTTATCTATCTCTTGGGGAACTCTCTCGATCAATTATGATGAAGGTTAGAAAACATCTATTATACCATAATTACAGACGATGAAAGCGTGGTGTGCCATTGTCCCGGACTTGAAATTTACGATGACCAATGAGAGAATATCCATGGACCACGCAATTCTTCACAATTCTTGCTCGGAAGCTCAGCACACCACGCTTTCATCTACTATAATTATGGTATAGTAGATGTTTTCTAACCTCCATCATAATTGGTCGAAAGAGTTCCCCAAGAGATAGATGAAGACTAGGATCAAAAACTATTTTTCACGATAAGAGACATGAGCAACTGCATAGCATACGATTTTTATGAAAAATATGCAGAGACTTTTTCGATTCAAGATAGCCCAAAAATTAGGCAAAAAAATTTTTCGGATCGATTTATGTAACTTTTTGATTGTTTATAATAATTTGTTAATAACAAATTATTGCATGACTTTTCGACTTTGCAACATCAAAATTCGGATTCAGCGGGTGAAAATACTTGGGAAAAGCTCTCGTTCATTTGGGGACACCCGGAAGAGCACGACCGCCTATATAGCTCAGTGTATTGGTGGTAGGAGATAGCCAACCGAGACCGCGAAAAACAGGCCAACTTATTTTCGATGCTGAAAAGACCAGTTGCATTTTTCCGGCTTCTGAGCTTTTTCCAAGTAAAGTTGACACTTGAAGGAGCAATTTAAGCCAAAGTAGGCCAAAAAAGGATTTTTTGACTCAACGCTACAAGCTCTCAAAAATCGTGAAATTCGACTTTTTGGAAACTTTATGAATTTTTTGCGGGAAAACTAAGGATTTTCATGAAAAATGTCAAGAGACCTTTTCGACTCAAAATAGCCCAAAAAACACGAAAAAAAATTTTTCGGACCGATTTATGCAACTTTTTGATTGTTTATAATAATTTGTTAATAACAAATTATTGCATGATTTTTCGACTTCGCACCATCGAAATTCGGATTCAGCGGGTCAAAATACGTAAGAAAAACCTTCGTTTATTCGGGGACACCCAAAAGCCTACGGAAACCTACGCAGCCGCCGGACTAATAGTCTCGAAGATGTGCCGACTACGATAACCGCAGTCCCCGAAAAAATCGTAAAACAGAGCGTGATGATCCGTATGCGAGGAATACCAGAAAGCCCAGGAGCTTGTGAAGGAGACGAACTGGCTTATTTACGATGTCAGTCGCCAAGAAAAAAATAAATACTAGCGATCGCTATCCTTTGCCAAAGAAACATCTCCCGTGGAGTTGCTGTCCTGTAAAATAAAATAGTGGGCGAAAAAAGGGGACAAATCTCGTCCGAAAATGCGTCGCGCGAGGTGACGAGGGAAAAACGGGAGCGCAGGTAGAATTTGGCTGCGATTGGCTTCGCAATGAAAAAAATGTATGGTACAACAAAAATAAGGGGAAGGACTCATATTGTACCTTGATCCAAACCCAAAGCTGTGTGTGTATTTATAACTATGAGTATATACGGTACCAAATGTTCCATAGAAGGGCTAGCAGGGCCCTGCACTATTATAACCTGCGCAGCTGCAGGGGGCAATTCACGGGTTGCGGGTTCAAATACCTTGGAATTATATGCCCAGGATAAAACCAGCCGGATTCACGAATAGAGCCTGCCGAAGGAGTCCGGACAGTGCCGAGTGTAGCCGAGGCGGCGCGTGGCGCTCCGAAAGAGTGAGATAGAGCGAGCTCAGCCGGCGCACCGCTCGCTGCTGCCACCGTTGCCGCGGTATGCACCGTCCGTCAGTCGCGAGTCGGTCGCCGCTCAGCAAACAGCAAGCAACGTGCGGCTCGATGCCACAATATTCGAGCGCGTAAATATCATCCCTCGCGATCTTGCCGGTGTTTGTTTACGTTTTCGTTAATCGCGAAGATTGATCAACGATTACACCCCTTTCTAATCTCCACGTGGTCGCGAGTGTCGATTCTTCTTCGTCGGAGCTGTGTTTACCTGAGCGTGGCAGCATGATAGTGAAAAACGCCATAAGTGTGGAAAACCCCGAATATTACGTGGAACAGTGACGAGCTTGCCCGTGTCTCTCGTCGACAGTCGCTAATCGGCATACCGAATCCCCGAAAGTTATGAACAGCTGATCCGTCGGCTGCTACAACAGCTTAGGATAGAGATAAAAAAAAAAATTCGGTCCTGCGACTTTCACAAGTGTTCTCTCGTTGCGATCACAGTAAAAGTTTGATCAAAATTTACATTGAGTGTTTATGCAGAATCGTCTTGAAATATCAGTTGATTCAGTGATAAAGAGCTCGCCTGCAAAGGGCCAAGCTCGATTGTGGTATGTGTACAGTGTGTGAGGCTGCTTCAAATTGCAGCAGCCCGCAGGAAGGTGACAGTGTGCCATGAACGCGAGTGAGATTTGCACCAGCCTACGCTGAAACTAATAATCAGCTGACGAAATTTTGAAAGTGTCGAGTTATCTTGGTAGTACACCAATCAGAGGGGAGCGGTATTTCCGCTTCAACCTCCATCAGAATGACCAAAATTTTACTACCCCATCGGCGATCGCTGCTGCTTCATCCGATCCTGCTGCAGATTTTGTTCGTCGCACTTGTACAAGGTGAGTCCTTATCTATTACAGCCTGTGTACTACTAGAAGTCAAAATTTCTTCGACTGATTATCATGAATCAGATGTGGAGGGTATTTTATTTCGCAAGTCGGCTGTCTCTGTCGCGCAGTTTGATTGAAGATTTCCGTTGTCGAGTTTCGGTGCCACTGCGAGACGGACTCTGTAAATTTTAGCCGGCGCGCTGCAGACGACGAGCTTCGCGTGATCGACGCTCAACTTTGTCGAGCTCCGAGATTTCTGATGCACAACTTGACGCACGAGAACCCATGGTGGAAAGGAGATCGAGAACCTATGTTGTAGATTCATCCACTATACTGGGTTATTTGCATTCAACCGTCGAACGAGCCGCACTTTGCCAATTCTCTCTCGGGCATTCGAAATCATTGTAATTATATGAAAACGCCCATAACAGCTGTGCATGACTCAGCCGTACACGCCGCCGGTGACAGTTCCAAGAATTTTGGAAAACAAACGGCGATGCGTGTTCTTCCACCCATATACACAGATAGAATCACCATAGGTTGTTCAAGTCGAGCTTTAGCGAGTATGAAAATTCGTCTCGATGAAAAATCGAGTGGCCGCGTGCACAACTTGGTGCGTGCAACAATTTTGCAAAGCGAGATGCACAAAATTACCTATACACACAGTTGTGCTCGCGTGTACTTATGCATGCTGAATCGCCATTGTGCCCCGGTGTACATTAGATTCCGCGAATTTTCATTGCGCGACCATTACATCGAGATAGTCACGACACTGCGACCTTTCTCTGCCTCTATAACATCTATTGAGAATATACTAACTGTAGGTACTTGATAGCACATTGTATGATCGAGCGTTGCTCGTGAGAAATTTTCTCGGAAAGGGCCAGTCATCCGAGGAGCACCTGGCCCGATATACACATATATATTCTAATATTTATAGTAACTAACTATTATTACAATTTAGCCCGAGTTCAGTTAGTAATAATATCGTTGCTGTAGTGATATACTTATACTCTCGCGTGCATGGCTGTATATAATAAGTACTTGAGAAGAAAGGGGTCCTCGTGCGTCCGAGCGACGAAGAAAATATTGTTTTTCCGGGTGGTTTGTAGAGATGCAAAAGAGGCTTGGGATCACCTCGAGACCCATGTTAATTCAGCGAGACGAGATTATTCCATTCGCACACCTAGTCGACGAAACGGCTCTTCTACCTAGCTATACGGCAACTTTGGACCGACAAACTTTTTGAATTACACGCTCATGTTAGTATAATAATAGTACTTATACCTCGGGCTTTGACAGAAGCTTCTCACCGGCTCACTTATTGACTCTTGCAATGAAAGTAGTGAGAAGAAGAGGACGGGACAGTCGACCTCTTCAAGATCTTTGCGTAATACGAGCCAGGAGCAACGCTCAAGTGCACTGCAAAGATCGTTATTCCAACCTCTCCTCGTCAGCTCGATCGCCTTATAATGCTATGGAGTGCATCAACTGCCTGTTTGCATATGTACCCACTGGTACACCTAAACAGCTACTCACGCATCATACGTACAGCCAGTCACACGGAATAACGTTATCGCGCTCATTTACAAGTCATCTTACGCTGCATGGAGATTCGGATGTCAAACGTCTTCCACTCATCATCTTTCAAAGGATACGGACGACGAAAATAGTGCAATAAAATCGTGTCGAACTCGTGTAATTCGGGGTAGTTGACCTATAATACGCCCAATATATTTGATAGTAATTTCGTCTCATGGCGAATACATTTTTTCCTAATATTGGAACTTGGAGCTAGTGCGCCAAAAAATGTAAGCCTATTTCATTGGTATATTGACCATCTCGGATGTTGTCGAGAATGACTAAAAATTATCGGTTGTCATTTTGTCGAGGTTTTTTTCATCTGGGAGCTTTCGCTGTGCGGTAACTCTTACACCGCTCCCAATGATTGCGTTTCTTATAATATATGTCGTAGGCCATTAGAATTTTCAGGCCATTAGAATTTCACGCGTTCGAGCGCGTAAGGAGCATCACGGAAGTTTATTTAAACAGTGATTTTATATTCAACACTATCCCATCCCTCTTGTTACCGATCGCCGAGGAGATAACAGTACTGCCATCTCCTCGGAGTCAATAACAAGAGGGATGGGTTAGTGTTGAATAAAAAATCACTTTCTACGCAAAAGTGCTCAGTATTGCGCCGCACGTGAAATCCTAACGGCCTGAAGATTCTATCGGCCTACGACATATATACATTGGCTGATGTTCCTTTCATCAATGTACCTTGAGAGAGATTTCCGATAATCCAAAAGGCGATCGGGTAAGTTTCGTCTCTCGACTAAGCTCCCACGGCGCGGCGAGGCTTAATTACCTAGAAAGGATTTTTAAACTTGCTGTCGTCTATTCTCTACACAAGTTGAAGTATTTATCAGGTTGATTCCCCCAACTTTTAAACGATGGACAGTATAGTCACGAAAATAGGTTATAATAGTGGACGAATCAACGTAAAAATGTAAGTGTCAGTATAAGATACGGCGCATAGAGTAGAGGAGATTAAGAGATTGCTTCTGCTGGACCCTTTTGAGGAGATGTATCCTGGGTAAAATGGCCCAAGACGGGGCAGATCGGAGTGCAACGATCGTTGCCGTCTCGCTAGATTAGCGTCGTTCGGCTTTTCTCGAGCTCGTCTAAAATTTATACTCGCTCTCGATCGGCCGCCAAGACGAGAGCCAAGACGAGCTAAACTTTGACGTATCTTCCTCCTCCTCCTATATAGTTAGTTACGACGAGCAGTGCAAGCAAGTATCTCGAAGAAACCGTAATGCATGAACAGCCAAAGTCAAAAAGAGCTTTTATACGCTCCTCGATGCGTTTCTAACTGCCGCGCGCCCGATTCCACTCACTCACTCAACCTCCTTCTACAAACTTTTTTTCGCTCTCTGCGATACGATTTTTCTATCCGAGTAATTGGCACCAGTTATCTGCGACCAAGAGTTATTAATTATTCTCAGCCGTTAAGGTCTTGGGATATGGTGATAGACCATTTTTAATCGAGAGCGACAACCAAGTTTTCAATGGAAATAGCTTAGTTTCATTGATACAGCGTTAAAGGAGGAAGATATCATTCGAGTATGGATTTATGACTGTGTTTGCTCAATATCGCACAGCGTCAACGCTCACGATTGAATGAATTGACGCTGCTTCAATGAAATTCGCGATACAGTTTTCCGTAGAGCAATAATTGCAACTCAAGACTATGAATGATGTATATCCATATTTCCATCTTGAGGGATGAACGAACAGATTTTAACCTCATCGTCGTGCGCTGAGTTCACAATTCAATTTCCATCATCTTATCGATTCACACGCGTCGCTGCATGAAACCCTTATCTCTCTCATCTTTCATTCGCATCCAAGCAATCTCTCATTGTGAACCTATTGGGTGTAATGTTTGAAGCTTGCATCTAAAAGCATCTCTTTCAAATTCATCAATAATCTCGGATTAGAAGTGAAATTCGCCAATAATCACTATACAGACGTGAATATGGCTAAAATAAAGTAGTAACGCGACACAAATGTCGTCGTCGCAACGTTGATATGATGATTGACTCTTTATAAGGGCTACAGTTTATTTTTCTCTGCTCGCTCCAGTATCGTGCAACAGTGTATACATATTCATCATAATACAGACCACCATCGCAGTCTTGTGTCATAATCGTGTGATGTGCTAAAAATGTAGTACATCTAAGCGTGAGTCTCAATCGGGAGGCGGAGACGACTAGGAAGTAAGTATTACATAAGAAGCGCGACCCCCGTGGCAGACGTGCGAGAGCAGCAGCGTACACTCGACGAATAATTAATTTGAATCCATAGCACGTGAGCCTGCTCTATACGCCAAAAGCAGCATGAGCCTTTTGTATTATTATATGGTCTACTATACTGTGCTATGGATAGATAGATAGAGCTCAGCCCCATCAGCCCCTCCGCACTCTCTGAGTATGTGTGTACATACTAAAAGCTGTCGAGCTGCTAAAGATAGACCGTATCGTATGCGATGCGTCGGCCGTCGCTCTTTCTCGTCGCGCACGCGACACGTTCGACGTCGTCGTCGTGGAGCCCCGTCGCGAAAAAAGCCACACCCCGTGTAATAATCGTTCTGCATAATCGATTTGCGCTTCTTACCATCCACAAGTTGTTTCCTCATTTTCGTATACCGCGACGCTTCAGCAGGCAGGTCCCTTTCAGCTTTTTTTATCTATAATAATATACTGCACCACACAACCTGTCAGAGAAGCGGGGGTGGCTTTTTTCAATGCAATCATTATCATTTCATTCCTACCGATATGCATATCTCTCACTACATCAATGTAACGCTCGCTTTGCGACATTTCAAATTGTTTT
Source organism: Eretmocerus hayati (assembly GCA_029851415.1). NCBI lineage: Eukaryota > Metazoa > Arthropoda > Insecta > Hymenoptera > Aphelinidae > Eretmocerus > Eretmocerus hayati. Next base: position 83,364,881 of record CM056744.1, on the reverse strand, counting down.
TTCTCCTCTACGCACCAAGGACGCCATCGTATGTGCGTTTTATGCAATATACAGAGAAATCGCTACGATAATTATCAATTCACGCGCTCTCAAATTGAATACAGCTTTGGTAAGTTTGATTTTTAGATGAAAAATTGTATGGTGTGCGGTATTAGCGTTATAGTGAGCCTGACTCTCACAAAGTGCGCAAGGGAACTTTGCCGAGACAAGTTCACAGAATATCGCTTATATGTATAGAGCGAGAGTGAATTTTTCATTTCTCGTACATGAATATTCAGGACTTTGCTGCTGCTGCTGCTGCTGCTGCTTCGTTGTGCAGGACTACGACGGATGAAAAATTCACTACATTGAAAAGCCGTTTAAAAATTCTTTCGCAAGTCCCTCTTCATCCCTGCCTTCTCTTCCTCGCGGGCGACTTGACGCGTCAGTGTTGTATAGCTCTTTTGATTGAAATTTATTCCGCTCACCTGAAACAATTCGTTTCTTAAGCTTGTTCTCTCAAATAAGCCGCAATAATTGACTCAACTTCTTCTGCAAAATTTTTTTTCACCCCTACACCACCATCACAGAGTGCTAATGTTGTGTGTGTGTCTCATACATGATTTCCAAGTTTTCTTCTCGGTGGACTCTTGGAAATACTTATCACTAATGAATGTATCGATTAATCAATCTTGCAACATGCATAGTTCTGATCAGTAAACAAGAGTTGCGGAGAGTATTTTCGCAAGCTGGTCCAGTTTTATTAGCGCTTCGACCAGAATAATGATGATGATAATGAGTAAAAGCAGCAGCAGCCGCATCATCTTTCTCTCTCGAGCGATAATACACAACGTATATATAATTAATAATCTTTAGTGTTGAACGCCAAGTTCTTTCTCGCCGTCTGCTTGTCATGCGCTTATCAATGATGATACGCATCCGCGAAACGCGCAGCAACTTCTCTCACAATCGGCTCATTAATTATAATATTGACCCTGTTTTTGTCTTTGTTCAGAATGGACGAGTAAAAAAAATTGGCAGAACGAGTGTTAAATTAATTCGCATTCGTTATGGTAGTGGCGATATGGTTCATTGTTCATCAACGCAACTCGCGCTCGTGGCGAGAATTGCGCGATCGAAAGTTTGATTATTAATATATGATATTAACGCGAGCTGCTGACGTAAAATTTTTATATTATTATTGTACGTTCGGAGTGTGAGCGCATCGTCATGATAGTTATGCATTGGACGTTCGGGACGTTGGTAAATTCTGTTTCTAGATATGTAATTTTCTTATCTCATTGCCGCAATGAGACCCAAAAAAATACACATCGACTTGGAGCACTGTGTCGACGATTATGAAATATTTTAGATATAGGGAGCTGGCTATGATTTCTCTTACTTTTCTAGAAAGAAAATTTTATTCAATTATTCTTCTTACCCTGTACTAGTTTGAATCCAAGACCCGGAAGATTTAATATGTGAAGATTACGAACGACCTATTAAAAATAGAGTAAATTGAAAGTAGATAACAAATTTGATTTGGTGCTAGCGCCGTATTTCACTTCGAGTGACGCTTCAAATTCAGCGCCCGCATCTGCACATGAATAAGAAGATACAAAGCTACGTCGTAATTCTTTGAAGTTTTGCAAAGTAGACTCGAGTGTGAGCGTCCCTTGCAACAAGTTTTTGCACTGATCTCTCCTGACCCATACTGGCTCGACTTTGTAAGTTGATTCGAAATCTCGATCGACTGATCAAAATTGTGTTCGTTCGTCTATTTCAAAATTCAAAAACGATCTTCTTGGTTTTTGTTTCTGTCATTCTCGTACAAGAAATTGAAAATGCACAACCCAGACTATAATAGATATCATGGCGAAAACTTATCCCTCTGATGTAATAACGCAAAAACTGGACGTGAACTGGAAAACTGCGCGACCAAGAAATTACACAGCGGCGCTCGCGAACTCCTCGCTTGCGCCGCCTGTCAATCTGTATACTGCAAAAATAGAAAATCGACACTTGCAATTTAAATATGCAAAATACACGGAGCCGTAACTTTTGGCTGCGCAGCGCTGCTCCTTTTTTCATTCTGGAGCCAAGACTCTACGAGAGTATAGTACTCGACGACGCCTTTTCTTATAACTCTAGATCGAATTTCTCTCTTTGCGCTCTTGCAATCTGTGAAAACTTTGCACGTGAGTAGAGTGATACTTCTATAAGTTAATACAGCTATGCTCCGGACGACTCTATCAATTTAAACTCGCCAAGAGTATAAGTGGAGGCTCTTGATGCTGACTCCACTCAGTCTGACTCTATAGCAACGCTGCATACGAGAGAGACTCGTGACCTCTTGGTCGACCGTGATCGATTTTTTCTTTATCCGTATGCTCTGCTGACATCAAGCGTCGACTGTTCCTATCTTTAACTTGACGAAGATATTAATAACTCTGAGAGATTATGCATCGCGAGCGATTTAAGGTAGTTGTACACCAACTACGTGAGTCAGAGAGACTTAACCTCACTTTTTTGCCCACATCAAAATATTCGAAATTATTATCATTGTTAATAACTGTACTTTTTCCATCAAACAACAAACAAAAACGATCATCTAAGCCTTCCTGAACAGAACCAGGCATGGTTTCCAAAGTCATCTACCCTAAAATCGAAATCACGTGTCGCATTTTTTGCATTCTACGCTTTGTATGAACAATTACTAAAAAACGACGTGGTCCATCATCTCCAGGCTTGGCCATATGATTCATTGATACATAAACTCGGATCTCTCGCAGTCCCACCATTTTCTGTTGATCAGGTTTTGCGCTGGACCCATTTTTGTGCTGTTTTTGGGGCCCGCTCCCATAAGCGCAATGTTAAAAATGTGCAAAACTGGTCAAATTGTGACGATCGATACTCTAAAACGTGATGGTCAGACGTTCTGGAATTTCGCACACGTACTCTTCGATATTAGAACTATCTCTCTGCAGAATCTTGAGAAATTCTGTTGATGAATAATTTTGGTGTACAACTACCTTAATTGAAAATTCACCAATGTATACGATCCGGGGCATGTTAATATTGAAAAATTAACATTTCAAGAGTGTCTATCGAATATTGTTTTATTTAACCCAACGGATTCCTTATGGTCTTCATTCTTTATGCAAGAATAGAATTACTGTTCACCTGCAGACAAACAAAGTGCATTGAACTCTTTCAATCGCCGCTCGATCGGTATAAATATTCAATTAGAGATCAGATTCTCGAAGATTGACTCATCATACCCTCGCGTTACTTGGGTCAGTTTGGCTCTATAAATACGCACTCGCACACGCAATCTATATATAGTATGAAAAAAAGTTCCACAAAATTCGATGTCTGTCTTTGTAACTCCGATGGTAATACAAAGACTACTTTTTTGTTTCCAACTTTTGGTTATAGAAGATCATCGCTCGCTACTTGATCTCACTGATCGCAGTGTACTTTGCACTCGAATATACTCAATATATAATATGGAGTCAGTTGCTGCGTACACACATTGTGATGACGAGGGGGCTGCATACGCAATTACTATAAGCTTGCGGCGGGCTTTTGCACGCGCGCGCAGCGGTGGTCTCGCGCCCGCTACTCTCTGATCGTCGTCGTCGTCGGCTAATATCTTTCTTGGGCTCTATACATAATACGTTCTGTATCAGACATCGTCAGAGTGAGACTATGCACCCTCGGGTCACATATAATACGCAGTTGTTTCATGCATGCACGAGGGCTATTATACATATCAGACCGCAACTGCATCTACAACACACAACAACACAACAGACGACGACACACACCGGGGGTAAATCGATTCACTTGGCCCCCGATACGCGCTCTCTATACTCATGTATGGAAACGGCATGCGGCGCGCCGAGACCTAACCCACGAATTGGCATTAATTAACAGACCAACCAATTAAGCTCGAGGCTTGTTGCAAAAAACTTACCTTTGGATGGGCAAAAGAACATTGGGCTGTTGCTAAAGTATGCAGATATCGCTATTAGGCGCTTGATTATAAGTGAATATGCATCCAACGAAGTAGCGTCATCGTCATCTGATGCATCCATTGCCGAGCGCCTTTTAACTAATGGTAATGGCCTCCTCTCCGTCCCATTAAATAAGTCGCTGACGACAATGTGTATGTCAAACTGCGATTTCTATATTCGCCAGATGCCCTCTGTAGCGTAGCTCGATAATGGCCATCACGCTCGCTAAGCGTATATTATAAAATGGGGCTGCGCGAGGTAGTGGCATTTGCATTTTTAGCCCCCCCCCTCCCTACCTTCATTATCGATCTATACCGTTGTTGCATTACAGCAACGGCTACTCATCAATTATTCTAAAATTGAGTTCGTTGAGTCGTGAATCTATTTTTATATTCGATTTCAAATTGAAAAGCTATACGTGTAATAATGACAAAGTGTGATGCAGACTCTCTCGTACAGAGCGTTGAGGGATAGCTGAGACATCGCTTGGATATTAAAAGCGTAATGCTGAACGGAATGCTTGTGGCGGGTGGCTATGCAAAAATATACATACTAGCGTCGTTAGTTTATGCTCGAGGTGTTACTGCGAGATATCGTCGTTGCTTCACAGATTCCAAGAGAGCGAGTCCGTCTGGTTCATGTCGCGTTCTCTATCGACGTGCTGACAGCAGCTGAACTCATTACAAGATTCCCTGAATATTGTCTCATTCACTCCCGTCTTGATGGTCTTTTACCACCCCCACGCTCTCCGTTTCTTTACAGACGATGCAAATATTATTCTCTACTCCTCGCTCATTGATGTACACAAATAATGAATTTTACAAGACCTACTGCATCCTCTTGTTGAGTATAAATTTAGCATCGGCACACATATTGCCAAGAGGATTCGTAATGTCTATTTCAGTATACGATTAAACGGACATTTTTTTCTTGGCGTTTGGTCGCACTGATATCAATAAATGATATATCTACGCCCCGCCCTGGTCGTTGTAAGAGTTTTACATTCTTCTCACACTATCAGAACTCTGTTCTGACTGTTGGAATATTTTCGAATATTTTGCTACATCATCACTATGTTTAAATTCGAAAATATCAATCGGAAAAGCAAAGCGTTCGTAATAACGACTTTAGATCACCCTAGTAGATCCACCACACGTAGAAACGGACTCTATAGAACAAGCTATCGAGAAACACGATTTTCTGTAACGCCCCACAGAATGTGCATGTGTCGCAGTGCCGTAGATTTCGAGTACATTGCAATCAAAATAGTCCGGGACCAGGATTTTTGCCATAAGAACCTCTTTATGCGTTCACGACGAAAACAGTGGAAAATTGATCGAATATATCAATATTCCACCTTTTTCGGACGCAAGGCGGCCCTTACTGCAAAAAAACCCGAGAAAAACCTGCTTCCCAGGCTCATTTTGTTCCTCCCCAGCTATCTTGATAGTAATTCAAGTACTATAGTACCGAGTGTGTACACCGCACTAACAGGATGACAATGTCACTCACTCTCAAAAATATCACAACATACACTCGGGAACAAGGTGAACTGCCGATGGATGTGACGGTCAGTGACCGTTCGAGATCTGTCATCTCACTCGCACTCGTGGCATAACCCATTAGGTGCGAGTGAGATGGGAGATCTCGAATGGGGGCTGACCGTCATCCCATTGTATGGTTCACCTTGTCCCCGAGTGTACAGAGTTCGACGGACAGATTCGATGATACGATGTCCTCATTCCCCACAACTCAATCATTCGGACGACAAATTGTTGAATTCTGTTATCGTGGAGGAAAAAGGTAGTAGTCATGGGCAACAGTTACTTTCTCATTTAAATTTCCCAGAACTGAAAATCACTCGGGTAACCATCATTAAGGTGCTCCACGTGATTAATTGCTGCAACTGTATCGGTCAAAATGGAATGCTCATTCAATTCCGATGAGTAGTGCACAATTCAGCGACTATAGGTGTTATACACACGACGTCCTCCTGCCACAACGTCATTATGTTAGACTAATGTGTCTCTCTATACACATCCATATCACTTTGCTTTCATGATTATCGAGTGAAATGTAGTGACATTTCCAGCACACACCGAGAAACACAATACCAAACAACATAGTACTCTCGTGACCCACAAATTATACCGATGACTCAATCCTTGTCGTGAGCTGCTCCACGAGAGGACTCATGCATTTGGATGATAGTGCGAGAATATAATATTCGAATCAATCGCTCGACTGTCCTCCATTACTCACTTTGATCTCATCGGTTTGAATCACACGCCATGTTCCCAGCGGAGTACATTATGAATTTTCACAGGGTCGGTCACTGGTACCTCTCTCATTTTTTCCTCCAACAACGACGTCGTCGACGAGAGACTAGAGATGAGAAATGTATAGGCTTTCGAGCGCTCATCACACCGTCATATCGTGAAGCGTCGAAAGGATCCCTCCATGCACGACGATGGCATTGAGAGAAGAGTCACCGTGCCCGATCATCAATTCGAGCGCGTGCAACGGAAGAAGAGTGCAAAGAGCCGACGCTGACAAGATTGTTACTCGGTCACGAATCGCTCTCGCGTTGCTTGCGCGACATAGATTTATCACGCTCTGATCGATCCATCGGGACCGTTTCGCTCGCCATTAACCCCGTAATCGTTGGTAGGCCGCTCTTCACTTTTTTTTTTTTTCTGAATTGCAATCGTCTCTCTGTCGTCCTTGCACGTCTACACCCTTGGCGTGCTCAAATGGACACAACTCGAATCGACGCCACCCTCTCCTCTTTCATTCGAGTTTTTTTTTCCCCCCAACAGCGCGAAATTGCAAAACCCTTTTGGGACTCGTTCGTCGCGAATAGCTCGGAGAAAATGAAACGCTCGCGAATTGGTGAGCTCGCGACTGCATCACACGGCTGAAAAGCGTTCGGAGACCTCGTTATTACGTTTCCGCTCTATACCCTTTTTTTCTCCTCTTTTTTTTCAACTGCCTCGATGACTTTTTCCCTCTCGATTCTTCTGTACGTTTTGACTCTCGATCTGCATCGGATCGCGCTTCCGATGGCCTATCGGCTCTCTCTCTCCATCTCTCTGTCCATTCACTCATCGCGGTGGCACTGAATGATGCATGAAATTGATACTGGGCTCTCTCTAACATTTCAATATTCATGCAAATCGACGGAGAGAATCGTAGTGTTGGTGATGAGAGAGTAGAGAGGAAAAAAAAGAGGTTGAATCAAGTATAAACGACTCGATTTTTCGCGCATGACCTGAATGAAAATATTCACTGGAATCTAAATACACACGCCCATATTTCACCATCTCACAATGCCCTCTAGTGGTACATATTCATATTATGTCTTGTACCCGAGATGATTGTGACTGCGTCTCGAGAGTAGAATGCTTTTGGAGATAACGCCAGCGAAATCTCTCTGTCGAATCCGAATTTTGCATTAGCTCTGTGGCGCCTCACCCTGCAATTTCTCTGCATCGTTGCTTCTGCTGCTGGCTCCTGCACAAAGGAGAGACGTGGTCCAAAAGATCTCGCTTTACGTTGTCGAAATTGAATAATAATGTAGAATGAATATATAAAAGGGCGAGGTTTGGAGTGTATAGCAGACACAACATGGCCGATGAGCGTTGCGTGTCTGTCTATACTACATCACGGTAGCGAAAGATAGTGCGCTACAGGTACATTGTAGCGATTCGGAGGTGGTATGTGTATCACAGATGAAGAGATGGAGCAGTGCTGCAGGCTGCGAATCGTTCATTAAACAAACATCATTAGGCAGAGGGCGTCACAAGACAGGAGGGCCAGACTTAGCTATATACATATGCACGCTCGTGCCTGCGGCATCGTCGTCGTCGAATCCTCCGTCGTCACCAAGTTTGCCGGGCCACAGGGTGGTTTTGCAGGGGGTGCGCTACGCGCGGGCTTCTCCGTATCTCCAACAGCGTTTTCTTCTCCAGAAAGCCCTCAGTTTCGCCTGCTTCTCAGCTCGATCGCTCGCCGCGCGCAGATGCCTGCTTTTTTGCCAAAGTCTGTGTGTAAGATTATATATTCTCTCGTCTCGTGCCTGTTTCCCTCTCTTCACCGAGGAGCATTATCACCTTATCCATCCTCCTTCTTACTCCTGCACCGGCTGCCGCCGCTTTTGAATTATCAAGACGACGAGGAGAGGACGGCCTTCCTAAGCTGCTCCGACTCTCTCTCTCTCTGCACTTCGTCAGCTATTGCCCATAGCTCGGCTACAACGACGACTAGACGAGTTTTCAAACTCTCGAGACGCGCGACGAGTGACGACGACGACGACGACATGCACCAGACTTTTGGTGCCGACGACTCTGAGTAGCCTGGTGAGATTGTATTTTAGAGTATCGGAGAGGTGGTACGGGAGTCTCGGGAACTGAAAATTCTCACCAACTTTGGAATGTCTCCTCTCGAACTTTTCTAATTCTGAGCTCATGGATAATCTGTATTGACTATTGAACACAATTGATGCTCTTTTGCAATCACTCTTACTTACTGAGAATGTCTCGTGACCGGTTGATATTGTCGATTTTTTTTATAAGCATACAATATAGCCTATTGGATCCGATTCTATGTGAGGTTTCGAATTCAACCCATGAGATGTTTCTAATTAATTTTGACCGAGAAACTGAATTGAATCTTCTTTCAGATCTTTATTGATAAATATTGATTGGCAAAGGTTTGGCCGACAGTGATGAATGGCAGCTTGTCCAGCATCAATTTCATTTGACCGAAATAATGTAATATTTATATTCTTATGTGGCGTTAAGTACAAATTCTCACCAAATATCGAGTGAACAAACATTCAAAATCAACAGGTTATCGAAACATATTGATTTTATTGCCGCTATAACGCGGGAAGTATGGCTATTCGCGAATGAAAACTCGCCGCCAACGTACTACCCATACTGCATACTGTTTTCCAGAGGCTTTCAGTGTTCTTTGAGCGGCGACCTGTTGGCTCATTATAACAACCACCACAAATCATCGCTCTACCACTCCTCTCTCTCCCTCTCTTTCAAAAGCACAGCCTATTTAATCGGCTAATAGAAGGTAAACTCGAAAACGGCCGTGGCGTGGACACACATACAATTTGAGTGTCACTCTAAGAGGATCCCACGACTGTAGTTTTAAAGCGACCCTCTTTATGTGGCCAGTCTCGCGTACACCGCGCGCCACCGGCACCACCGAGCATCAGCCCAAAAAATCGAATTCAAACACGCCCGCGGCTGCTGCTGCGGCGCTGCAAACACTCTGCCGCTGCACGCTTCTTGCGATACGTATGTACGGACGGAGCTGTACGCTGAATGTACGCGATGGTGGGCAAACGACCCGGTAATGTAACCCTGAGAGGCTTATGTGCATGCAGTGGATGATGGTGGCATCGTATAGTTCGACGACAAATATTTACTGCCGCAACTTCGGGACGCTCGACGACGACGACGACTTGGACAACTCCTCCGGCCGTCGTTGTCGCATCTTGTTCAGTTGTACGCTGCAACAGTCTTTTACTGTAACAGAGTGGTTCAGATATATTTTTGGTTACTCACGTGGCGCGCGACATGTGCTGCTATAATACGCCGTCTGTGTTACTTTCAGCCCCACCCCCTCATACACTCATGCACAAGGCATAACGCTCACACATTTTTTTATATGCCTTATCCACAGCGCGCTGGCGTGTTTACCCTGATAACGGAGAGCACGAGAAATTCGTCTGCGGCGTGGCGGACCGATACGCCTCTTTTTCTCGAGTTAACAACACCTGCTGCTTTTGTGTCCCCAGAGAGAGTGACTCTTCTTCATCGTGTACTCACAGCAAAGTTACAGTAATCAAAAATATAGGAGAATATCTTCGATAGATGATGAGAGGTGTTGCGACGTCGTTTAGCGAGTCGATCGATGCGAGATCGATGTGTGTCGGTCGTTGACTGCCGGCGCGGCCGGCCGGCTGCCCGCTATACCGCGCGCGCCAGATTTCCCAGCAATTGATTAATTGAGCTCTTATGAAGCGCCACATTGGAGTTCCACCCCCACCGTGCTTGCATTTAGCTTAGTCGGACAACGTCTATTAGCTCTGATGTCGAGAGCAACTCCCTCATCTTCTCTATGCATAATATACTACTCATATATAGGTATGTGTGTGGCGTTCTATACTGATGCATCACGCAGCTTGGCCGCCGACGCACATCAATCACGCCAGCGTTAGACGTTTCGAGACATCGCTCGAAAATATGCTGCACCATACGCTGCACACACAATGAATATATCAAACGGCACACATCTTGCGTGTAGAATATACGTCTATCGATAACACATGTACGAAATCTGACAGCTTGATTCGAGAGAGCGAGCTAATTTTCAACACAATTTTTCGTGGAATATTTTTTACCAAATTCAACGTTCTGAGCCACGACTCTCAACCTCAGTCATCTTCTATCGGAGAGAGGCATCATCTCGATTCACACTAATATTGGTACACGAGAGAAAGCTCGTTGAAATGTTGAGAGTCCACTCGTACCGCCGCGCCGCGGGGGTCATACCATATTACAGCGTTACGCCGCAAACTCCGACGACTGCGGTACACAAACTTTTGCTACGCTGCAACGACGCTTTCCACAGCAGTTACGAAGCTCTGTATCATCTGTGGCAGCCGTTGGGCTTCGACCATTACCTTGCACATGTGTCACACCAGCAGCAGCAGCAGCAGCTTTCCAAGCCCCGCCGGCGTGGAGACCAACTTCGGAGAGCGAGCTTTCTGCTGTTCATCCTTCGAGTTCTGTCCAGGGCTTAACTATTGTGCGAGGGACAACTCCTGCTGCTGCCGTTACAACATAGCAAATTTCAACCATTTCCTTTTTAACTCTCTGATCATTGAGATTCTTATTTTTTATCTCTTCGTTGTTTACCTAGTTTTAAATTTCCAAAATTTTGCCCTAAAGTTGAAAAATGATCCAGTAAATGAACATTTAGCTACTGCATTGCGAGCATCGTTTTTAGATGTGGATTCCCGAGCTATACTGGTGAGGAGCTCTTGCGTATCAACACGAGATTGCGCAAGAAACCGAGAGATGAGCTTGCAAAAAGTGCCGGGAGGCTGAAATCAGAAATGGGAGGATGAGAAAATGTCGAGAGCGAGCGAGGAGTCATTTCTCGTGAATGGGGTGCAGTGCGGTGCAGCCAAAGCTCTGTCTCGTCGTCACCGCGGAAGAAAAAGGCGTCGTCGATGCGCGATGGGGCGATGCTGGAAAAAAGACAAAAAGCTGGCTCAAAAGTGTTCGCCAAGAAAATGGGCTGGCTTTTTCTTCTTCTCCTGCTTTTCACATCTTCTTGGTGAAAGAACGAGCTCTCTCTTTCTTTTATCGTGCTTTTGGTGAAAATAGCGAGTCTGCTCCGCGCGCCGCTGGTACAGAGCAGATGCTTTTCCTCGTGAACGAACTTCATTGCAAGTATAGAGATGTACATCTCCTATCACCTACGTGCAAGACACGGGGTGACAAGTATAACAACTCGAGCTTGAGCTTGCACAATCGGAAAATAGAGAACGTCAGTGACCCACTTTCAAGCGGTGGCGAGCGCAAAGACATCGAGATGGTTCACATTAAAGTATACTGCTGCTGGTGCAAAGACACGAGAATGGCGTTCTCCAATCCTGTGTAGTTCGCTCATATCTGTGTGTCACCGAAAGCTCTTCACTATCGACTAGTCCCATTCGAAAAACACTTCATTTTTCCCTGGTTCTCGGTCGCCCGGTGCCCATGTAGGACTACCTACTGCGTTTCGTTGCCCGATATCGCTTTGTTACAGAGCCGAGCAGCTCTAGCGCCGCTGTAAGTCTGGATATCAGGCTTTGCACTCGCACTCACCTCACAATCCTATTCTATTCTTACTGCTGACTCTGCGGCTTCGAATGAAATAGTTGTTCGGCACATAACCACGAGAGCTTTGTTATAGCGTGCGATGATGTAAACACACACTCTCAAAGTTATGATGATGAATGGTTGCTACTGCAAAATTTGGCGAAGCTTGAACCATGAATTCTTATCGCGGATCTGATGAAATTGAACGAGATGATGAAGTAACCACCAGACCTAATTGGTCGATGTTGAATAGTATTTTATGTGCCAAGTAGCGGAAAAGGCGCGTTCCCGCAACGAAGTACATATGGTATTTTATTGCTGGAAATCGCCTTTTTCCCTGTTGAATTAATTATGTTTTGTCATTGATCATCTAATTTTCTGAAGGTTTGTTGGCGGCATTCGTCTAGACCCATCATATCTTTCTTTATTCTTCATAGTCATACGGAAGTATTAATGATAACAGTAAATTATGACTTGCACTTCTCGCAATCGCCAAAGAAATGCCAGCTCCGGCCTGTGTTCTACTGCTCTCTCAACCAAACTTTTGATTATATGTTCGGCACTGAGTGAGCGAACAATTTATAATTTAGCACTATTAGGAGAATTACCTTGGTAGCACGTCAGCGCACTGCCCTATTTACGCTTGTATTAGCTTGCAAAGCAGAATATCGGGAAGCATCTGTGGTTTAGGCGTCGAAAAAAAATTGGAAACGAAGTCGACGAAGGTATAGAGGAGAAAGCACTGCGTTGTGTGAAGAGGGACAAGCGCGGTGGAGTGAGAGCAAACCTGTGATTAGAGACGGCCGGGCGGGGCGGCGCGGCGGCGGACGGGGCTGCTGCACCAAGGGAATAATTGCATCTCGCACCTCTGATAATGCAATAATTACAAAGGCGGGGTGTTGGCTTATTTATTCATGTTAATGCTGCCCGTTAAATGAAATTACTGCGCATCATCTCGACCTTTTGCGTGTCCCATCTCATCTTCTTCTCATCGGTCGCGCATCTGATTCGCACGCTATCACTGTGCCCAGCTCTCATGCATTGTGTTGAGGACGTCCGAATGCGGGCTTCATATTCTCGCAACGCTCATATCGTTTTTTCTGTATATAAAAGCGAATGTAAAGGGTTGCATCATTCCGAATGGCTTTGTTTTCTTCTCTGGTCTGTGCAGCTCTCACGAGAAAGTAAGTCTAGACAGACTCCATCTCTATATGTGTAATACCTATCTCTCGAGCAGCTTCCGAGCAGTGCATCGTCGTCGACGATTCATCTCACTCTCCATCTCGCTTTATTCTTTAGCTTCTTTTACGCTCGCACAGTGAGATTGAGAATCCTGGTATATTGTGCATGGTGCATCATTGCGCTCGATTGCGATGTTATAGAAATGGAAATGACGTAACAGGTCGCATTCTTTTTTTTCAGTCACTTGAATTCGACAGTGCAAAAATTTATTTTTTGGATTTTCAAATTCACCTTGTAATCATGAATGAGCTCTAGCTAGAGTGACAGTAAGATAAGGTAGTACTCGCTTTTGATCACTGGAAGACGAAGCCAGCTCAAACTCGAGCTCAAACTGTAGTAGCAGTCGGAATTTTTCTTCACAAAAATCCAACTGACAACAATTACCTAGTTATGTTGAGCAATTCACCCGCCGCAATAAAGCGCCTAGTGTTTGTATTTTTTCGACATATTATTTTACTAATCTCTGACATCACCTACTGCCTTGTTCCATGAAGATAAGATTGCCCCTAGCCAAAAATTTTAATCTCTTCTTTTTTTACAGTGTATAGAGTTGTCATCAACTTTCTTGGAAGGACCACATGAGCTTCCGTATACTATATACCTTACATAATTCAAGAAATCGCGTTCCACTTCATACTTATTCACTCTCTTGAGTACATATCGTAACCGTTGTATTTTTGAGCTGTGTGGCACTCGGTTATGATTCATAAGTATATAGCTCTCGAGTAAATATTGTTTTACAACAGAGCATCGAGTTATGATACGGAGGAATGTTTCTTGTTCCAGCGAATAAATATTTTTCTCGCTTCGTGTCGAGCCTCTGTGGAACAATACCGTTGTGCACGGTAAAATGGCATATCTATATACTTATATAGCGTGCACACAGTCAGCAACATATTGCTGTATCGGCGCAAATGTTGTGTGTTATGAAACACCTCAAATGTAACCCAATCCAAGTAAAGTCCCGTGAGAATCGCGAGGCCTCGCGAGAAGAATATTCCAAACATGCATCATAAATAAGGTTCAACTATTTTTTTTTTTCTGATAGCGAGCGTAACGCTCTTCGTTTGCGTGCAAATTTTTTTACAAGAATACTCTTTATTGCATCCATAACAACTGAATCGCTCGTTTAGTCTTTGAAAACATCATAAACTACTCTATGGCTTTTCTAATCCTTGCTTAGCTACCTAATACAGCTTCCGCGAACCAACCCTCCCCCTCGTCAATCTTTGTATATTTCGCTCTCCATTCAACACATCCAATCATACATACTCTCGCGTGTCTTGGCTTCATTATATTCGAACTCGTGCTTCATATCTTGGCTATAGCTGGGCCCTTCCTCATCGGACCTTCTACAAAGTGTACTATCCATTACAAGAGAGTGAAAGAGCCATATCTTGAGAATATTCGCTCGAGTTCGGATTCCTCTTGTGCGCACAATAAAGCCGAGATACGGTATAGTAACATAATACATCCGGGATCCGGAAACCCATCGCTGGCCCTTTCGTGTGTCTAGAAACCGGACTTGAATGCTCTCTATATATACACAGTTGGTACAATACGTACCGCATTGGTCTAATTGAGACGTGCGCGATGACTGCTCTGGAGCTTTCTCTGATGTACAGAAGTTGCGTGGTGAAAATTTGCTGTGCAAGCTCTTGATTGATATATTTGGTCTGCGAGCGAGCGATATTATGGCACGTCCTTCACAAGGTCTTTTGTTTCTAATCTTTTCCCGATGTATCATCGCGTAATTATTGTTAGGTGGCCAATTTTCCACTTCCTATGACTAATGACAAATGTTGAGGTAACTTGCAGAGTGGACACGTCTGAAATGAAATTTTTCAGTCCTTCCACATCCATAGATCCCAAAAGGCTTCAGTAGTCAAGATTTCATCTTTCCGAGCTCACAGTGTATTCCTGGGTGGCTCGCTCCCAAAACAGCATCTTCAACATTTTCCAGTTGTATCAATATGTTCTCGTGGGTTGTCAAAACGAAATTGAGATAATCACCGTCGGAGAGTTGATTCACTACGAGAAGACCAATCATCTACTCCAAGATTGTGACAATGCACAGCGTTACCTTCTTAGGGTCGATGCTTACATACGTTGGTGAAGAGTCGTAAAATTCGAACAAAAGCAGCCCTCATCTCCTCAAAAAAGAAGAACAGAAATCGATCAATGGCCGATGACCTGCTGTCTGCGCGGCTGGTGTATAAAACATGACTCCAATTTGCTGAGAAGAACGCGTGTCGATGAGGTCGTGGGCATTGACGGTCCAGCAGGATTGACTCGTTAAAGGACGAAAAAGCTGTTGATTTATGGCCATGGTAACTCCCATACACGTTTGTCCCATCTATATAGCATTTGAATTTGTATACGTTCAAAACCGCAAGTGGCGTAAGAAAAACGAGCGAGAGGAGTATACAAGAACAGAAAGTACCAAATAGACCTTTACAAGATTTGCTCTCGAGTTACAGAAAAGTGCGTGGCATTTGCAAGGTTCGGTTCCATCCCGGCGGAATGAACTGAACCCCGTGCATGCAAAAGTCAAAAGATGGTGTGTAGTATCTCACGACGAATGCAATTCCTAATGGAGGTATGCTTTGTGTACGCCGTACCACGGTAAGGCCAAATAGCGCGACTAAATAGCGGACACCGTACATTCGTATAGAGATTCATGGGCTCCCTGACTCGACCAACTCCCACGCTGCAAGATACGCACGTGCTTACAACGTTTTGTTAGTACCGTTGCATTGGAACGGGATATGTGAAGAGAGAACATCGATTTTTGGACAAATAAACTCTCAGCAACAAATATAGAGAGATTTGACCTCTGACTTCTTTGACATACATGGAGTGAAACGTCTCATTCACGTTCGCGATAAGAGTTCTACACCTCTTGGAAAAATCAAAGAGAGACGAGAAAATAATCATACAACATTCTTGAGTCAAAGTGCACTCTTTCGTTGAGGAAATTTTATGAATAATGTCAAATGATGTGAGGGTTTGTTATAATCATTCACGAATAAAATGCTTGTACCACTTGAGCTTGCGACATTTTCAACTCCAGAAAAATATTGTCAATCCTGATTGTACAAACACGAAAATACGATTCCAATAATAATGCATATTAGTGAATATTGAACTGATTACGCTCCTGATTACGCACGAACCCCATTATCGTAATTTATCCCGACACCATGATACAGGTAGCGCAATATTAGCCAACATATAGCGCTATTCGAACATTTTAATATCGCACCTGGATTATACACGACGAGCGAGCTAGCCTCTCTTATATTTCAATTTTAGTGTCGCAACCCGCGCGGCCATTGACCATACACGAGCCGCCGGCATAATGATCATTATACGCTCGCAGGTTTTCAATTAGCCGGCCGTGCGAGCTCTTATCTTCATTAGCTATCCAAATCGAGGGAAGTTCTGCGAATATAAGAGCTACTCTTCTTATCGCACAGAGCAGCAAAACTACTTTTCTGATTCTTTAGTATAGAGAGTAAGCCGCAGTCGACTCGTTAGCTTGCGCAAAAGTCGCCTCTTGCAGTGAAGTGCCTCTCATTGGACAACTTTGGAGCCATTTCCCATTGCAGTTTCGACTAAATATTATGTAGTTTCTAGCGCTTTGGCTTTCGTTCATCGCTTCGAAACTTTCTTGTTCGTTTTGCGGTTGCTCATTGAAGAGCATTCGACGTGGCTCATCATTTTCAAATAGAATAAGCGTTTCAATGTATCAGGGTGAGTTTCTGGTCAATTTATAAGCTTGATCGCAAGCTCTGTGCGCGTTGAATTGGCTGCGCCTCCGTGGAACCGAAATAATAGTGACAGAGTCGCTAAATGTTGTGATTAAACATTTTGAGGAGAGCGGTAATTGGGTGGTGCATCAAACATCGATGTCGCTCAAGAATAACACGGTGCAAATAGCATCACCTCTTCGTCGTCGTAGTCGTCTCATCCTCCCTTTTCTTCGTCCCTCGCTCTCGCCTCAGAGTCAGAGTCGTCACATATTCGCGTTTGCATATCTTAACCTTCTTTTCTTCGCTCTTCTGCTCGCGTGCATGTAACGTGTGTTTGCACGTGCACAAATGTCCTCTGCATTGCGATGTTCACTCGAGCGTGAAAATGAGAGCACGTGTACTTTATACGGAATTCGCAAATATTTATACTTTTTCTCGTCCAATACGACATCAGAGCGTACTGTATGCCATAGTATATATCAGTCAGGCGTGCCACGAGGTCGCACTCTGAGAATATATTTTCTTGTAACGTTTATATCCGACATTCGTAGGTATGTGTAAGGTGCCATCGACACTTTTGAAGGTAAACATGTATACAGTATGCATCGGAAGAGTTATAGAAAGAGCGAACACGTTCTTGCAAAGTCTGTGATGCTACTTTTGGTGGTTCATAAATTTTGAACGGTGAGTTACGGTGCAAAATGAGACGAGTTTCGATGCCCTTTTCGATGATTTACTCACTCTCGATTGGAGCAGAACAGATCTTTGGAGAGTAGTTTGAAGAATATTCTCTACCAACTTCCACAGATGCCACCCCTCCCCCTCGATTCATCAATTGCAGAATGTATTGTATTTTGTATTGTATTTGTTTCCAACGTATACTCTTTTCGAGCTTTTACGTATTACCCCCACCGCCTTGGCGCGGAGGCCATTGTCATGTTTCCAGTTTGTAGTCATTTTTCCAGTTTTTAGTCGTTCTTCCAATGTTTCCCCTATCAGGTGAGTGCGAACTTTCGAGCGGACTCTACCAGAGAGTTGCTACGAGAGTTCAAGCACCACCGCGGCGTTTTTCGAGTATGATCTGCATTTTATGCAGGCCCATACTCACCGCCTTAATCAGACTCGACAAGTGTCAGTGGTTCCATCAATTCTATGCCAGCCATTCGGTCTCTCCGCTGATACTTCTGGACTGCCAATGACAGTCATAGCGAAGCTCAACGCTCGACACGGCTGCTGGAGGATACCACCAACCCTCATCGAAGCCCAATCGTTCTTTCGAATTTTTGGCCGAGCGCTCAACACTCAAGGCATTTTATTAATTTTTTTTTTTTGTCGGAACGCAAGGATTCGCGTTCTCGATTGAGTTACTCGGAAAAAAATCCCAAGTGACCCGACCGGGATTCGAACCCACGCCCCCTCGAGCGCATTGTTTCAGCCCAAGGCACAAGGTCTCTACCGACTGAGCCAATGACCGCTCTAATTGCAGAATGTATCTTCTCATCGCAAACAAATCACATTGAATAACTCAAATCCATCAAAAAAGTTGGCCGTACTCGCATCGTGAAATAGGAGAGGATCAAAATTTTTTGACGCTCCGCACAGCCTCGAGCGATGCGTGCATATACGTATAGATTATTTCACATGTAGAGAGCGTGTTGCAGATGGAAAAATAACGCTCGGTTGTCCGATCAGTCAATCACCGGAACCTCGTGTCAAGCCGCGACAAAAGAAATGCCAGAGAGAGCATCGGGATAGATCTGCTCTCCCGCGAATGAATGAAAAAGTCAGCGGGCGAGTGAAGAGTGGCAGCCAACGGCTTGGGTTATATAGTTCGTGAAACGCGATATACTATGCCTTCACGCTAGACGGGTGCATTCATGTATCGGCAGCCTAGAGCCGATGCACTATGGCCCCCGCATTCGATTTCTCCTTTTTTTTTCTTATTGTTGTGTTCGATATTACACTGCTCGCTCACCAATGTGTACTCCCGTCACTTTTGTAAACCTAAAAAGAGAAAAAAAAACTGCGCGCTGCTGCTTGCGGTATGCCTTTTCTCACCGATGGAAAGTCAAAAATTTATCGATATTTTTTCATTAACCAGTTTCTAATTTTTTATTCCACTGAAATTTCAATATTCTTCAAGACTGAGGCGTTGAATTGCAAGAACAAATCGATGATGAACGTCAATATCATCGAAGTACTGCTATATTAAAAGCTCGTTGGACTGTACGTTAACTTTTATAAGCGCTTTGATTCGCAATTCGCGATGAAAGGATTAGTACGCGCGCAATACCGAGGTGCGAAGAACGATTCCAGCTGTAATTGCAGATCGTATCGCTCATGCTGCATCTCAACAAGAGTAAAAGAGAGAGAGAGAGAGAGAGAGAGAGAGAGAGAGAGAGAGAGAGAGAGCCCGTAGGGGGCTTTGGGTGTGACCCTAGGGTTGCACTTGGAGCTTGAGGGAGTGACGCCCCTCCGGACCCGAGTCCTACACTTACACTAACACACACACTACACTCTACACGCACCATACTTACGCTTGCTCAAGCATTACACAGACATACCAACATTATACAGAACACGCATCACACAACACACCACACCCGTGCTGGCCTGGTCCGGGGTCGGCCAGCATGCGATTCCAGGCCCTGGAAAAAAGAAGAAAGAAGAAGATGTCCAGCATTGACGGCAAGAATTCCCCAAGTAAAGCGGGGCCCCATTCGGATCTTGGGGGGGGCCCCCCAACGATGCAAAGCGCGCTACCAGTGGCACACTTGGCTGGTGGACTCACGCGTAAAGCTACAAGCGATGGAAATACGCCTCTGGCGAAGATAGTTGGAGGAAAGGACCAACACCAGAAAGGAGTAGACCTCACCCCGAACAGCAGGAAGAGGAAGGGTCCGGGTGAGGAAGTAGATAAGCGAACGCTGAAGCAATCGAAGCTCACATTCTTGAGCCAAAAAGAGAAGAACGCGAAGGTTGCTGCAGAAGCGCAAGCGGCGGCAGACAAGCTGATGAAGATCAACCCCGCGATCAAGATCCAGCTTACGCAAGACAAGAACAAGGGAGACGATACCGCCGATTCCAGCTCGGATTCAGGGGACTCTAACACCACCACGGAGTCCCAGAAGTCAGAAGACACCCTGACATCCAAGGACTGTGACCGCGGACTCGAAAAAGGTCAAAAAACACCGGAGGATATGGACATCGATCGGTTCCCCACACCTGAGAAGGCCAGTCGACAAAGAAATGGAGACAAGGCCCCCGATCTAATGGAAGGATGGAGGGACTTGAAAATGTGCCGAGAACAGATGGAGGAGAAGACTCATCTTCTCCTCGACCACCTGAACTTGGTCATAGGGATAGCCGAGTCTGCCTCCAACATCCCAGAAGGAACTCAGGGCGACATGGAAGAGCTCAAGAAGATTGGCCACGCTCTCGAAGGCCTACTTGCGGCAGACAAAGGGAAGAGAGCGGCTTTCGAGACGACACTTCTCGAAGCGGAGAAGACCCTAAAAATGAAGAGGAGTGCGCAGCCCTCTGGGCCAGCCGCGTCGGGAAGCGGCACACAGGGAAGGGGGGCGAATAAACCGGAATCGCGACAAGAGAAACAGCACAATACGAAGAGGACGCGACGCGGACATCCATCGGGAGCCCTCGAAACACCGCGCTCGACATCGACTCCTAATAGGCCCAAGCAGGACGGGCCTTGGCAGGAAGTGGTCTCTAAGAGAAATACAAAGAGGGCAAAGAAAAGCGGTCGATCAAGTGACACCGCTGGAAAGAAGGCAAAGATGAAGCCAAGAAGAGCGAAATCCGACGCTGTTCTCGTCACGGCAAACCAAGGTGGGTTAAGCTACGCAGATATGCTGCGCAAGATAAAGACGGATGACCTTAATGAAGAAGTGGGCTCTAAAGTCACGGGCATCCGCAAGACACAGGAAGGACAAATCCTCATTGAACTGAGGAAGGGCACCGACGCTGCAGCCATCAAAGCGGCTCTGACACCAGTCGTCGGGCAAGAAGGGGCCGTCCACTGCCTCGCAAATAGCATGACCCTCGAGGTTCTCGGAGTCGACTACGATGTCGACAAAACTAAAGTGCAGAAGGACCTCGCGAAGGCCCTACCAGAAAACGAGGATGGAGCCATAATAGTCAAGAGCCTGCGAAACGGCTCCCGAGGCACCCAAACAGCGGTTGTGTCCATCCCAGCAAGGCTCGCTCACCGCCTCCTGGACTGGAAAGAACCCAAGGTGGGATGGAGCAGAGTGAGAATCCGCGAGAAGGGAGGCATCCCACGCTGCTATAACTGCCTAGAGTATGGCCACAAGGCCTCAGGCTGCAAAAAAGAGAAGGCAGAGGAACGTCAACCGAAACTCTGCTTCCAGTGCGGTGAACCAGGACACCTCGCCGCTACCTGTAAAGAGAAACCAAAATGCCTCAGCTGCGTGGCTATCGGAACCAGATCTGACCACAGGTCAGGCTCCAGCAACTGCACAGCCTACCAAAACGCGAGGGCGACATATAGACGCAGGGGGGGAAGAAATGGCTAACTTCATCCAAGCCAACCTCAGGAGAAGCGGGGACGCTTGTGACCTCCTACACACTGCCGCCAAGGAAGGGGGTATCGATGTTCTGATCATCTCCGAACCGCCTCGGAAGCGCGAACTTTCCCGGTCCACGTTCGATCACTGGGGGACCGCTGTAATTCAGATCACGAATCCCGCGATCCGCGAGACTGAACCAGCTGTTAGTGGCCGTGGTTATGCTCGAAAGACCATAGGGGGCACAGCTGTATACAGCTGCTACTACTCGCCGTCGCTCAAGACGCACGAATTTGAAGACGAGCTCCACGACCTAGAAGAGGATGTGAGGCAATGGGGGGGCCCAGCTATAATCGCGGGAGATTTCAACTCCAAGGAACCGACTTGGAGCGGGGGGCCGCGCGATAGACGGGGGGTAATACTCGCTGATGCCATGGAGGCATTGGGATTAGTGCTCGCGAACGAGACGGGGGTTATCACCTATTACCGGCACGACACTCGGTCCCGGGAGGGAGGTTCATCATCGGTCCTCGACCTGACGTTCATGAGCCCGTCGCTCATGGGACGTATGACATCGTGGGAAGTTCTGGACACGGAAACACTGAGTGACCATCGACATATTCGGTTTCGACTTAGGACTGACGGACAGAGACAGACGACACGCAGACCGCGACCAACGGGGTGGCAGGTACGGAAGCTGGACGAGGGAAAATTCCGGGAATCGATAGAAACAGTCGAAGATCTCCCGATGAACTCCGCCTCGGACGAGGCTGTGGCGATGGTAACATCCGCCATCACGAGAGCTTGCGACGCGTCGATGCCTCGCAGGACAACACCATGTTTCTGGAGGAAACCAGAGTACTGGATCACCGATCAGATCAAGGCTCTCCGAAGAACGAGCAACAAGAAAAGGAGGACCGCATGGCGATCAAGGAAGCTGCAACGACCATCGCTGGCGGAAGATGACAGAGCGTACAAAGAAGCAAAGAAGGCTCTCGTTCTAGCCATCCGGAGGAGCAAAGAGAAGTGCTGGGGTGAACTGTGCGACATGGTTAACGAAGACCCCTGGGGCACGCCATATCGCGTGGTCATGTCAAAGGTCCGACCCCGGAAGGGCAACCCAGCACCGACCGATGCAGCAACATTGCGCACCATCGTGGAAGACCTCTTCCCAGCAGGAGAACCCAGAGTTACATTCCCTATGGAGAGCGAAGACCCCATCCCGCTCTTCACTATGCAAGAGCTACTCATAGCGGCGAAGAGAATGCCGAACGGCAAGGCCCCTGGCCTGGATGGCATCCCAAACGAGGCTCTGAAACTGGTCTTCAAATACAAGCCAGATCTACTCCTCGACCTCTTCAACATCTGTCTGAGCGCGGGAACTTTCCCGGACAAGTGGAAACGCCAGAAGCTGGTCCTGATACCTAAGGGTCAAGGAGGTCAACGCCCTCTCAGCATGCTCGACAATATCGGGAAAATGTACGAGAGGATGGTGCTCAACAGGGTGGAAAAAGCCTACGAAGAAGGCGGTGGGCTATCACCAATGCAGTTCGGGTTCCGGAAGGGACGGAGCACTGTGCACGCGATCGAGGCGGTCCAACAACGGGTTCAAGCGTCGGTAGGGAACCCATACCAAGGAAGAGGAGGATTCTGTGCCATCATTGCGTTGGACATAAAGAACGCATTCAACTGCGCGAGCTGGGAGCGAGTCTATCAATCCCAAGCAGGTAAAGTGCCCCCCTATCTACTAACCGTCACGAGTGACTACCTGCGGAACAGGACCCTCGTGTACGACACCGACGAGGGACAAGAGATTCGGGTACTGTCCGCCGGAATCGGACAGGGATCGGTCTCCGGGCCGTTCAACTGGAACACCCAGTATGACAGCTTACTGTCTATCGAACTGCCAGAAGGAGTGATAATAGTGGCTTTCGCGGACGACGCGGGACTCATAGTATGGGCTGACAACGAGGAACTCTTGGGTAGACGCGCGAACGAAGCGCTAGCCCGAGTCTACGAGTGGATGATTAGCAGGCTTCTGGAGCTCGCTGTCAAGAAGTGCGAAGCAATCGTGGTCACAAGGCGTAGGAAGTTTGACTTACCCCGGTTTTATATCAACGGGCAAGAGATTCCACGGAAGACAGAGCTGAAATACCTCGGTGTATGGCTCGACGACAAGTGGTCGTTCAAGAAGCACATCCAGGAAGCCGCCCAGAAGGCGAGCAAGGTCGGTGCGGCGCTCCAGCGGCTTATGCCGAATATCGGAGGACCCAAGGAAAAGAGGCGCGCACTTCTCAACACCGTCACTACCTCCATCATGCTGTACGGTGCACCCGTGTGGGGGAAGAGGGTAGAGAAGACCATCATCGAGAAGAGAATGGGGCCTGTCCACCGAAGAGCGGCCCTGAGGAGTATCCGTGCCTACCGCACTGTGTCAGGAGATGCGGCTTACGTATTGGCGAGTACTCCGCCCATCCACTTGCTCGTCGCGGAGCGAGTGAGGATCTGGGACCGCCAGAAAGTGATCGGAGCCGAACGAGTACTCACTCCGACGATGAAGGAGATCATCCGCGACAACGAGAAGGAAACCACCCTTGAGCATTGGCAAACTGAGTGGGATTCGCCATTTGCGAACGGCAGATGGACGCACCGGCTGATCCGTGACGTAGCCAAGTGGGCGGAACGCACCCACGGAGAGATGGACTACTGGACGACGCAGGCACTGAGCGATCATGGTTGCTTCGGTTCCTATCTAACCAGGTTCAAGAAGAGGACGACCCCAGCATGTCAGTCATGCGGGGACGAATGGGATGACGCCGAACATGCCCTGTTCAAGTGCAGCGACACCCGGAGAGAGCGCGCCGAGCTAGATGAATGGCTGGGTGCTCAACTAACACCTGAGAATCTCGTCCCGTACTTACTCCGCAACCAGGAGACATGGGATAGACTCACCGGATACATCAAGCTGGTGATGACCCACAAAGAGGAGAAAGAGAGGGAAGTAAGGCGCCTCGAAGCAGGCGAATTACAGTGACTCTGCCGATTGAAACAGAAGAGGCCCAAATGATTCCAGGAGGAATCTGATGCACTGAAGAGGGAAGAAAGAAGAAAGAAGAGAGAAGAAAGAAGAAAGAGAGGGAACAATGAAGAGTGAAGATAGAAGATGCCGACAAGTGGCCGAAGAGAGAAGATGGAGAAGAGGAACGCTCGCAATCGAGCGCGAGACATGCCGCTCATCCTGAAGTAATGCTCACGCGGTTCCGGGATGAGATGGTAGATGCAGGTGGATCTCCTTCTTGATTGCCCGATGCCCTAGGTATCGGACATCGAGGGGAGAGGGATATTACACGGCCGGGCCCACCTCTCGGTGGGCCTCACCCAAACCCGTGTCCCGCCTGGTATGGCCTGCGTGGGCTATGCGTAGTCCGCGTAAGCTGAACCAGTCCGGTGTCTGGGGACGGATCCGAGGGATCCTGAGGCAGATTTTGCCCTCTAACCACCTTAAAAAAAAAAAAAAAAAAGAGAGAGAGAGAGAGAGAGAGAGAGAGAGAGAGAGAGAGAGAGAGAGAGAGAGAGAGAGGTTTTAATCTCATTTCGCAATAAACTTTGTGACGCAGTTCGCACGCGTTATATTATATCGAGGTACAGATACTTTACATAAAAAGAATTCGCTTGAGGCGCTAATGACGAAGCCTCGCGGACGTTATATAGCTATATGAAACTGGAGCTCTGCATCTGCATGGAGAAATGATGTCGTCGCTACTCGGAGAGAAAGGCTCGTTGTAAATGACAGTGCGTCGGAGTGAATGCATTTCGACGTTACAAGTGCAGCGCGCGTCGCTGAACAGATAAGACGAGCGCAACGATGGTAATGATGTTGGCGCGAGAAAATGAACGAGTGAGCGCGATCCATCGATATTACCTGAAAACATCTCGTAAAAGGGAGACTCTCTCTCTCTCTCTCTCTCTCTCTTTCGACATCTTTATGTGTAGCTTGATATAAGGTCGTCTTGGTTATGTATCTGCTACACGACAATCGAGCAGTATAATCTCTTTTATTAAGAGTGGCCTTTCTCGCTCTCAATGTTTTCCCCTTGCGCTCTTCAAGAAGCCCACTTCTCACACGCGATCAATATTGATCATATTGTTCGACGATCGACAGCCATGAAATTATATGTCAATCGTCGTTACTTTCCAATATACACTCATGTCGTCAGAGAGACAGAAATGATGATACAAGAGAGCGCGTGTCATCGCTCGTGGCGAGCGATTCAATAATCAATATTTTTGAGCGTGAACCAATTGGGTGCTGATCCGATGATTCGATATGACAGTTGAATGAGTCGATCCAGTGACGAAGTAGTGTATCTTTGTCATTATGACGGAACTATCAATCGTATATTCTCGTATAATGCGCAGAAAATGGATTCTTTATATTGTGAAGTCGAGGCATTAGGCTTGAGCATACACATTCGGAGAGCTTCGAAGCTATAGAGAACGAGTCCTTTTGAATTTATGGGGCTGCTGCGACGGGCCAATCAAAATAGATCCCCAAATCCACCGGCAAATGCGATTTTTATTGCTCAGAGATGATGCACAGAGAGAGAGAGAAAGTGCGAGCTCTGTCACATATGGGGAGAATGAGTCCCGCGAGCGTCGCACATGTGGTTTCAAGAAGAGAGATAGTCGGCATGAAAATCACTTACATAAAAATCTAGCAGTTGGCGGGGGTGACACTCAATGGATGCATTACGTATCGCTTTGATGCGGCAGTATAGTCGAGTACGATCCCCATGAATAACAACACAACGTCGGGGGGCGATTTACGGGAAAGTCGAGATTCCAAATGACCGCTGGGTGCATCGGGGGAGAGTCTCAGACAATGCGGTGCCCATCAGATGAAAGAGAAAGATCGACTATATAAATTAGCGGGGTCACACCCCTGCCGCAGAGTGAGCGATTCTGGCGCTCTATTGGGGTGATATCTTCTCTCCTCGAGCCGCAAAGTAGTAGTCGTCGTTGTCGTGTATATCTCTACCGATGGTTCTGCACGAACGAGCCGCGTCGGCGTCTCGGGACGCACCCCTAATTCAATCTTCACTCTTTCGCTATCATAGGCCTCGCATGCAGCGTAGATTTACTTATAGGTTATGTACACTGTATATGAGGGGGGTTAGAAATCTATGTGCCCTATAAAATAGAAGGCCATTGTGTCACCACTGATGCCGCGCCTCTTGGGACAAAGTTTCGATCAGCCCGATTCATCGCACCCCATCGTATTTTGCACAGTACAGACATATATGTTCTCTCGTGAAAATGTGTGTTATATTGCGGGGTATAAGTATAAGGTATAGGACTCCCTCTGACTGATGTCGCGAACTCCGCCCTTTCTCTGTACTCTGCGTATTAGATATATCCCGCGGTGTGTAGACAGTGGGACGACGGGGTGATGTGCAGCGTGGCTGGTTCTGGATCACGACCAACTGTGTTTTGCGCGCGGTTTTATCGATGTACAGTGGCTTAGCCCCATATCTCAAGATTTTATTTCTCTCTAATTTAGATGAGAATGCGTATTCACTGGATTTAATAGAAATGAGTGTCAAAACACTCAACTACATGCGACATGAAAATAGTAATGGTACACATCGTCGTGATGGGGAAAAAGTCCCTTGATCTTCCTTTCCGTAAGATCGGCGATGAAAATTTTCAATAAATTTGAGGTTTACACATGAACGAAAAACGACACTTTGTGTAAATTAGGCATTGAAATGACTATCATTCTCAATGAGATCGTTGATAAAATGGAACGTGAAAGTGAGTTTTAATTTTTCGATTGTTCATTTAGAACAACTCTCTTCTCGACAGTATAAGTCTTGGCCGTTTTCCAATAATAGTCTCGTCATTAAACTGCAGTTCAATCAGCTGTACTTTGAAACCGCATGCCAGCGATACCGAGCGAGATACTCAATATGCATAAAAAAATGTTCAAACCCGTCAATAGCTGGAGGATCATGACCGATGCTAGCTATGTTGTGTGCTCTCGTGACCCTACATAACGCAATAGCAAAGTGAACCGATAACTTGACCAACCCACAACGTCACAACGACACGTGCGGTCTCTCATGACGATGTACAATGAAATACTGATGTTTCCCTATTTTTGGTTCACGAATAATCCACGTAAAAGGCACCGAATCATCCATATGTCGACGCCATATGCTGACCGGTGCCAAACTGCCCCGAGTATTAGTATTCGAGTTCGAGATATTGTTCGATGTATAGTCCGCACCGATGCAGCAGCAGCAGCACGAATCGCATTGCGTTAATTGAATATAGCAAGTAAACTGCCGGGTAAGAGACCCCTAATCGATGCTTGAATGACATTCGAGTGGCAGCTCTCTCTCGCCGCTTTGTTCGTGTTATACCCACAAATTCGCGCATTGGGTATATCCACTGCATTTCGGGCATTGCACGCAACCGAGAACCAGTGATCAATTTTATTACTCATAGTTTTTTTTGTCTTCAAAGACTTATTTAAAACGAACTAGTCTTTTGTTGCCGATTCCTATTAGGCAGAATTTTTCCAGTTCCATTTGGAATATACTAAAGAAAAACATTGTGCGTATTCGTATAATTTGGTGTGCTGGCTTAAATTATGAAAAATTTATACTAATTGCCCTCGTGTTTCAATATTCCTCGTTGGGAAACGTCAAACTTAAAAAACGTCTTCTAATCCATCAATTACTAGATTCAAATAAGACTACGAAGAGCTCTCTGGGCTGTGTAAAGAGTATTTTCACGCAATTTTGGTTACGGACAATCGAAAAGGTACCCAGCCCAGAGAGACCAAACTAATGCGTTTTCGAGTTAACATTCAGTTTTATGGACTTTTGTCCGCAAAATTTTTCAAAACGCTCTCAAAAACGCTCTGCTCAATGACTTAATTCACAGATAATATTTAAATGAGTTTCGAGAGGGTCTCAAAAATCTTGTCTAAAAAAATATCAACGTCCGAAAGCAAACTTTTCTCACCAAGAAAAATTACGGAAAGAAAGATTTTTTGCATATTTCCTTACAAAGTTGTATTGTTAGAGGAAATATCATCAATCGATTATGAGACTAAATAGCCCTCACAGGGAAGCAAATTGAATGTAGCAAGTTAGCTGGAAAATGGAGTGCGCCTAATTTCACGGAGAATTCCTACGGACCCGGGGGTCGTTGAACAAATCAAAATTGATTGGAAGCGGATGGAGTGTTTGCGGAATATCTGCGTATACTCAGAGCGAGAGAGCGTTGACGACGGTAAATGCAAGCGACAGTTATGGAGGATCGCTTGGTCCGCTGTTGATACCGCGTGTAATGAGAGACAAGCAAGCGCAGCTGCCTTCGAACGAAGAGAGACGAGCGACGACCGAAATTTGCACACTTTTGCCTCGTCGTCGTCGTCGTCGTCGTCGTCGTGAGTCGTGAGTCGATACGCCAAATATAACTGCTTGGATATATTTTTCGCTCTCTTTGCAGCTCATTCCGTTGGGTAAAAAACACTTCTGAACCTCCCAAAGATAGATGGAGCAAGTGGCAGCATCATCACCGGGAGAGCTCTTCGAAAGATGAAAAAAAAAAACACGGAGCAAAAGGAATCGAACATCAGAATTCGGCCAACGAATGGATCTCTCCACTTATACGTGTGTACAAGCATCAGAAAAATCGACAAGACTGAAAAACTTGCCGCGAAGGCTGAGAATCGCGAAAAAGAGGAAGAGACGCGGAAGTTTTCCTTCATACTCTTCAGGAGGCTCGTGAAAGAATAAATTGGTAAAAACGAGTTTTAGACATCGCTTTGACTGATATTAAAATTTTGCAGTGAAAAAACCAATAGATCAACGATACTCTGTGCATACGATATCTCATTCGATTTGAATCGTTTTCAATTATGTCTGAAATCACACAGTTAGTCTCCGAGATAGTCTCTCTAATACAGCACGTATGAGGAAATGTTGAAGAAAAAAACGTGGAGTGTTGCATGAGGCATTCGCGAATTTGTGTGCGCATTGTTACAACCGACCGTGAAAAAGTTCGGCGCGCTGACCGCGATCGAAACGATTTGAAACGTTTCTGATACCACCGCGCATCTAATAGGAAAGCTTATGATATAATTTGTGCATTCCTTGTCCTCTTACTACTTGCGACGATGCATCAGGTTTTGACAAGTTCGGTAGGAGGCGGGGCGACCACGAAGAATCGCAGTGTACAGCCAATCCAACCCAGATTCAACGTAGAGAGGGTAGAGACCCTACCTTATCGCTCACACGGACACAAGTTTCGTCACCAACACAAGCAACCGTACAAGATTTTTCCAAGAAAAACGCCGAAAATCGCGGAGTAGGGTGAGAAATGGGTGGTCTGAGCGTCGAGTGGGGAGACGGTGAAGTAGAATAAAAGCGATGAAAAAGGAGTCAATGTAAATGTATTGGCATCGATGCCGAAGAACTGGGGACATGGAAAGATGCAAAGATGGGTGCATGCGAGAGCTCTTCTCCGGCGTTTGTAGCGATATTGTAGTTTCGTCGATTTCTATATTCCTTGTTCGTTAAAGCCTGGCTGTTCGCAGGAATGTCGAACAAGCAGCTCTTTTCGACGATAAAGTGCAGAAATGAAAAAAAAAAGTTAAGAAAGGAAGGAGTAGCGCTGAGCTGCAGTACTTTTATTTATTACTGAATTTTAGGGAACGCTAAACCTACCTCTTCTTGCCGCCCGCCGAGCCTCGCAGGCGTGCATATGTGAGCAGATATGCGAAGCGTGTGTGATGCATACTCGAGATGTATCGCCAACACGCGCTCGCGACAACTTCATTACATGGACACTTCCTCCTCTATACCATGCCCGAGCAGACTCTCATCCTCGTGGCTTTCTCAAGCTCTCAGACAAGCGAAGCGTACTCGGAAGCGTACGAACAAGGGGTTTTTTATATCGCTCACCCTGTGATTTTCCTCACCGCATGGGAAATGAGATCTCCTTTAATCCTCCATGGGGCCAAGAGACTCGCCGCCATCGCATCTTCTACTTGTATATACTCTCATATTGTAGTGGTCCGTGTCCCATTAGTGAACGCAAATTGCCGTGTGCCATACAATATCGCAAGACTTTTCACCCCTTCCGAGGAACTCTCTATAGACGCCGCCCCCGTAGAGGATTTGGGGGAGATCGGTATCTTGTCTTCTTGCGCTCCCAATGTTGGTCAGGATGATAATACTCGGGGGACATTGATGAATAGGTTCGACGTAATCAATACTAAAGGGATGCACCGATACTACACCGATTCTGCGCTCTCCCGGATATGATGAACTTTACGCACAGACGAATTTCGATCTGTAACCGCGGCCTTCACTAGATTACAATAATGTTGGCTATGTATCTTGAATAAAATCGTCACTTTTTTTGTTTTATCAATCAGCCAAGTGTACCATTTCTTTGATATTCTTGAAAATCTTGGCCCCTTAAAGACGTCAATTTCGTAAATTAGTCGATAAAAAGAGGTTGAGATTGTTTGTAACTTCGTGGACATAATTTAATCGAGTGAGGGAATAAAAATTTTATACACATGACTAAAAATATGAGCAAAAAACGAGGAATCCAAGTAATAAGCCGTGGAAAAGAGCGAACCCCATCAGCAGCTCAGACATTAGAGAGTTTCTTCCTCCGATAAGCGTCTTATCGGGCCTCGGCGGCATATTAAGGGAATTGCCTTGAAATTCAGCAAGAGGCCCATTACACGAACGACGAGAAAAAAAGGCACAAACGACGCAAGCCTCCACTCTTTCCCTCTATACTCTATCTTTTTCTCGTCTGTGAACGCGCGGCTTTGTTTGTTCTTATATACACCCGCTGATGAAACGGTCGGGTATATTATAAGGGTTAAGAAGACCCGGAGAGATTGGATGCGCTAGAAGGCGCCTGTGTCTGTAAATTTATTGCCTCTAAAGATTACACAAACGCGTAAATTCAATGAGCATTCAATGAACGATTCGCTAATTTAAAC
This sequence comes from Eretmocerus hayati, assembly GCA_029851415.1. NCBI lineage: Eukaryota > Metazoa > Arthropoda > Insecta > Hymenoptera > Aphelinidae > Eretmocerus > Eretmocerus hayati. The sequence continues at coordinate 83,333,414 of CM056744.1, read as the reverse complement.
TTGCTCACGCTCGCTAAATTTACTCCTCGCTCTCTTTTTTCACAGATTTCTTTTCTCTCTCTCTCTCTCTCTCTCTCTCTCTCTCTCTCTCTCTCTCTACTTATTCAATTTTATTGCTGCCGTCGAGCTTCTAAAAGCTAACGCATGTTTTGCGTTAACACTCGTTTCTGATACGCGCGTGCGACGAGACTTGAAATTTTAGCGAGCCGATCCAAAATTGAAAGCGAGTCCTCCTCAAATAGAATTTTCAAGTTTTATAATGAGTATACTCGGAAGCGAGATTGATTAATTCATTACTTTTTTTCTCCTTTCCATTTCGAACTATCACGCTCGCAAAGTGTTTCGGCGAAAAATTCCTCTCACGTATATCTATCTCTGTGTCTATAACGTCGCTGCTTCGTTAGCGAGCTACTGCTGCTGCCGTATCAATTTTCTTGAATTTCAATCACTTTGTTCTCGCTTGAACAAACATGGAAAAAATTGCGTGCGCTCTCGTGTGCATACTTCACATATATATTTCGCTGAGAGAAACCAGAAAATCTGTTAGCGCCACAGAGTCCGAGCCAGACGATCGATCATAATCAAATAGTGTTTGCAAAGAATTATAATTAGACATATTCTCTCTCTCTCACTCTACATGATGATGTACGAGTATTTGAGCACTTGCGAGATACCTATCTCTAGCTCATGAATTTCTTCCTTTTTTTACTTCTATATCGCGCGAAACACGAGCTCTCAATCTCACGCAATCGCGAACATTTGTCGTACCAGTCAGATTCAATGTGCTTGAAATCGCTCTCGTTGAAACTATAATTGAATGCCTTCGCATTCTTGTACAGAGAACTATTTCAAATTTCAAATAGCCTGATTTGTGTGCGCGTGTGAAGGTATTATTAGATTTTTGCATGTACAGTTGTGTTGGTGAAACGATCCGATGACAACTGGATGCCCCGATCTCGCGCTGCAAACAAACTACAGCCAATTTTTCTCGGCTTCTCTCGCTCGCAAAACTCCTCTTATTCTTCTTTTTTCCACGTCGCATTTGTCCTTCTGGCACTTTTTTCTTTGAGTATGCAACATTTCGCGGTATATACGCGACGACGCATTTTTAACGATCATCGCCCCATCGGAGCAGCAGACATAGATGAGCAGCTCTTTCGCCGAAATACGCTGCGATGAGAAGACGCTGGCTTATTCTCGTGGTGAATTCGAAAATAGATACGACGTGTGTATAAGGGGGAAGAATTGCACTTGCGGATTCCTTGCTGCCACGTCGCACTACTATATACAGTGAGAGAACTGCTGTTGCCTCTTGTCGTTTTTTTATTTTATTCGACTTTAGTTTCCCTCTCTTATTCGTTTGTTTCATTTCACAAACGCAGATCCTGGGCTGTATCACTGCTTGTCGTCGCTTCGATGCCGTCTATAATAGAGTCGATACCAAATCCGAGACTTGTGATGTTGGGTTTAATAATTCCCCTTCAAGTATGAGGACTGACGATTGTACTGAAGCAGTGGATTTTGTGTGAGAAACTTGCATTCCTATGAGGTTGAATTAGTTTTATCACAATTATTATCACGAAACACTGATCAATTTTACTACGATCTGCTGTGTATTGAATTCGGCTGAACTTTGATGCACTGTCTAAGAAAAATTCCATAATTAATCTTGCAAACAACGACTAAACGCAACGATAAAATCTAAATTACGTATTATACAAGGTTCTATGAGGAAACTAATCAAGTCGAACGTTATATTAATTCTCTACGCTTCAATCATGGGTTAAACGCGCGATAGTATATCGTAATTAGATCGTGAACTTTTTTTCCATAAGTAAAATTTTCTATTCGTCTCTACGTGGGCTAATTTAACACTTCTCGATCTCAACTGAAATTGTTATTTAATTCACGTAAAATTACCTTCTGCTGCCCATCGAATGAATATCGAATGCATATCGCGTCGTTGCGTTCCATCGGGAAAAATCGACGGGTATAGAGCATTTTACACAAAAATTTCTCTCCCGAGGCTTGCGCTTTGCGCGGCGGCACCATCGGCAATTTTCGCGCAACCGCCATCGAACGACGATATATACCCCTGGGGCGCATACATTTTAATTAAAATCGATCAATCGAGTTCTGGAGAGACAGGTTTTTTTTTTTGGTTCTTCTTTTATGTATGTATACCGTATAGCCCGGGCACTTTTAATGACTCCGATCGTTCTCCTCTGCTCGCGGATGTACCGTCAATGTAAACGTGGGTACGCCGCACAGATGTTGCTCGATAAATCAAGCCACACCGTAGAGAGCGTTGCGGGTATGCAAATATTCTACGCTCGCGCTCGCTATATGCCAAAGCTCGAGATCCCTCTCTCTGCTCGTATCGGGCTGGTGCGTTATGACGTTGAAGTCGCTTCCGTTTTATCTGCTCGATTTTCGTTTACTCTGGCAATATTTCCACGCAACATCATAACAATCGAGAGAGGAGAGATTTTGCTGCTGAATTATTGAAATTTGCTTTGATTCGATTGTTGTGGTGTTGTGTTGTCCGGTGGTCGCTCTCTGCGTATACCGCTGTTAATTCAATTTTTCCTCTGCTCTGAAATTTAATTTGTTGAGAGAATAATAGCCCGTCATTAGGTACACTTATGAGCAATCATGCGATGGTCTGTACAAAACTGTGAGATGCGGTTGTTAATGAAACACTCATCTCACAAATTAATCGCTCCTGAAAAACAGACTTCCCGCAGCATCTTGATGATTCCATGCGGTAATTAAGTAATTCTGCTGTGCACCTCTAGTACAGGCGCGCCGCAGATAATTTCCCCGTTGGATTCCCGTTTCCTCAATTTTTTTGCTTCTCCCACTTCCTGAATTGGAGCTATGCACTTGGCGGACTATTACCAGCAGCGCCGATGAGCGAGCTCTCTGTTATTTTCGCAAACGAGCGTTTTATCTTTGCTCGTCTCGTCGAATGATCGTCCGGTAATTACTTTAGCTCTTTCGCGCATTAACGACGCGTTCAACACGATCGTCTCACTTTGACCAGAGTGACTACTTTTTCCCTCCCTCGGACAAGAAATGTCTTTTTATACAGAATACCATTCACTTTTATTTCCTCCTGTGAATCATTTTTGCTCGCTTCATCTTCTCGTTTCCTAATCCTCCTTGCCTCAATGAGCCATCAAATGAGAGGGGCATATTTTGGGACATGTATCTCGTTACGAGTACTCTGCTAGATTTGAAATGCAGAAAACAGTGAAGAATTTCTTAGTGCCGTGTTGTAATGCGTCATCAAAACGGAATAACAACATACGGATTACAACGTGGGTTAGCCCTCTTGGGCGTCTAGTAGACACGCGCATCAATTTCTAAATGTTTAGAATTCACATGGGGCTTACAGGTATTGTACCTCCTGCAATGTACAAACTTGCGTTCAATTTTTCATCGCGAATGCGGGTGAGTGCGTGCGCGGGAGTTACAGACGCCCGCACTCTCATAGCCCAGCCTCCCATTCCCATCTGTCTCGTACGCTCGTCGTGTCTGTATGACTTTTGCCGCTGCTGTCTGTCTATCTCATCCGTGTAGCTCGTTACAGCCTTCCATTCATTTTAATTACGCCTCCGTTCCTCTTTCTCTATCTCTCTCTGCGCGTTTCGCAAGTTGCTTGCAAGCTTTTCTCGGGTCATCGTACACTTTGCAACCTAACTCTTTGTGACTAGTCTCTGTTGCACTCCAAACTTTGCGATTTTCCCCATCCGAATCGCTGTGTAGCAGTTCTACAGTTCGACCATCAGTCGTCGACGATTGCACTGTCTGACATCCCGGTCAATTGCAAAAATTCCCCGGGCACGTGCGTTAGTAATATCGCCTTTTTGCGCCTTTTATCAGGTTGATCTCTATCAGACGTTCGCTGTGGTATCCAATGCGTAGATAAACAGCGAATAGCATTGAATTCTCTTCCAACATTTACGTGGTATACGATGTTAGGAGTTCGGTGTTTTTGAGCATGATATGAGTGACACAATTTTGGAAAGAGAAAGAAACAAACAGACTACACCTTTCTCCTATTCATGAGCCACACTTTCTGATCATCATTGCATTAGAATGACTCTCAGCTCTCAATTATTTTCACAAAATGAGATTAGATTGGATGAATTGACGAAAATGCAGTCAATGCATGGTGGCGTGATTAATACAGCTCACACGGAGGCAGTCAGATGTACATTTCGTGAAAAATCAAATTACATGAGCAAAAAAGAGTCCATTCCCGAACTTGGAAAGAAGAAGAGGTACCGAGCTCTGTGTAAGCGGAAGAGCGTATCATTCCAATGAAAAATACCATTTCGCGAAACGGTCCATTTTATTCCCGTGCGTCTCAAAAATTGTGCAAGCTCAAGAGTCTCTGTTCACTATCAGGTTATCCTGATGCATCTTCCAGTCCAGCAGTGCATTGAAGTACTGAACTTCTGTCGCCTCCTCTTCGTTGTCATCGCAAACGCAACACCGATCTGTAAGCCAGGCCTCCTCTGCTCTTTCCGCCTCGTGCACAGCATCAGGTAAATATATCGGAGGCGTGGCTCCGCGAGGAATTGCGCTGATTGAATTCATGACTGGCTGGGGGGTCGTTCGTATCATATACGTTCTAACTTCGCCGCGGGAGCTGTACCACCTAAAAGTGAAACGGGCGTGGATCTCTACACATATATCTATGTAGAAAACCACCCCGAAGTAAGCATGCAGGCAAGACAGAGTAAGCAGAACTTGCACAAACAATGCAAAACTCTCTCGCGCGCGACTGCAACCGAGCGTGTACGCCTCCGCACGCATGCTCGATAAAGTACTAGGGGTTAAAGTCTTGCACGCCTAATTACGCCCAGAGAGTTAGAGGGTGCAACTATCGTCGTCGTCGTCGTTTGAGGTTTGAGGAGGTATAGATACCGGGTGCATCCGGACCGGGGTGGATCTTGAGCAGCGCGAATCGCGTGAATTATTAAACACCACCACCGCCGTCGCAGCAGCAGTAGCAGACAAGCTCCAAGAAGCCAGATCCAAGTTTCTATCTTAGACTATACATCCTTGTGTGAAGTCGGCTGCTCTAATGAGTGTGTGAGTATGCATCAGAGGGAGAGGAGCAGTTTGTGCCTGTGTGTGTGCGTAAAGTAGTTAGTCTCTTTACTCGCAATGCGTTTGCAGAGCAGTGAAATCCCCGCGGTGGAGAGCCATATAATGTCGTTAGCGAGACGAGGCGTGAGCTTGATGCGCGACGCAAGCTCGCAATTGTTCCGACGACGACGAGTCTCACCAACGAAAGGCTAATGCGATTCTTGGGAGAGGCGATTGCGAGTTGTCACCTCATCTCGTAACGCTTCGCTCTCAAAGCAAAAGTACCCTCTCCGTCGTGAGCCTCCTCCTCAATTCTCAAGAAAACTGTACCGCAGGAGATGAGTACTTTTCACATTTTCGTGCAACACTGGCAACCGTCTGCCAAGTGAGAACATCTCCAGATATAACATCTAAACTTACAATGAGTTGTATGGGTAATTAATAAAAAGTCATTCAACTGTGATGGCATAAAATGAATGTAATGGTTGATTTATTTCGTATGAGAAGTGTGAAAATAGATTCTATGCAGTGAGAAGATGTTATCGATGGGTTCGACCACATTTTCAGAGTGTAATTCTTGAAGTATGAGCGAATTCATCAGAGCCGTTGATTCAATTTAAGAAAATCGTCGGAAACATGTAAAAATTCTGAATCTTTGACATAGTCGTCTGATACAGTTCCAATTGATGCAATAGCGTTGGAAGAGCGAAAAGCAGACGACCGGTCTTATACGAGGATCAACTTGCATAACGAGAGTCTGCACAGGACAACGATGACAAAATGACGTTGCTCGGGTGTTCAGCCATCCGTAAAAAATCTATCTCGTCGGAGGGTGATTAGCACATCCGTCGTCAGAGTTGCTGCCTTTCTGCGAATGATACTTTGCTTATCGACGTCGATTGACTGCGACGCAGCAATGACACGCTATTTTATTACTTTCTCATTTCAATCGACCTGTCCAACGATATTGGCTTTTCGTCACTCTTTATCGGTCTTTCCTCTCACTGAAAACCTTGTAAGTCCTTCCTAGCGTTCTGTGCAACATCTTTTCCTCGTTAATTCTGACTCGTTTCCACCCCCAACAGCCTGTTGCACTACTAATGCGTGGATAGATTTTAGAGCGTCGCAGAGATGAGAGGAAGCTTGCGTTTTCCATTCTCACTCGATCAAGCAGGAGCGATGGAATATGCTCATTAAAATCGTGTAAACGTGCTGGTTTACACCGCTGGATGCGAAACATTGTCAATCCGTATGAATCGCTAGTGTTTATCATTACAAATTGCGCTGTGCTATATCCTCGTGGTGTTTCCCTTTTAGCAAAAGACAGTCCCATTGTCCCCACTGCAATTCAAGATTTTTTTGTTAATCCACTAGGGCAAGAGAAAGCTAAATTTCCCAGCGGACTATTCTTGTATAAACATATTCATCGTTTTTTTATCCAGCCCGTCAGACCTTCTAGAATAGAAGAGGTTATAATATCTCACAATATCAGTATTATTGATTCATGAACACAATTTTTTCCTTGTTGCTTTTTAATGACGACATTTTCAATAATCAACGTTCTCTTTTTATTATCTGTTCCAGGTAAGCCGTGCTACTTCGCACTATTCGATTGGAGGCAACCACTCAACGTAATTCATGTGAGTGCGAAATTAAGCTACATTAATCGGTCGTCTAGACATCGACGCATGACGGCTATTGGTATAGCATATCGCGCATCTCGTCCTTGCTCTCGTCTGAAATCACGTAGAAATATCAGAAATAGATACTCCCACGGCGACTTATTCGCAAAGTTATATAGCATCTAGGTATAAAGTAGAGGGGGTGATTAATGTTCCAGTGAACTATTCCTGACTCAAAACTTTTCAAGCCATTAAGAACCTCATCCATTGCGATCCACTTCCGCGATGATCAACAAGCTCTTTGATCAAGCTACGCCTGACGACGGCACATAGCAGTAGTGGCGTGGGAGTTTCCCCAACATTAAATCTCACTCCTCCAAAACGAACACCGATGATGATACCACTGGAGAAGAACACCGTCTGCTATGGCTTACTCGGTCCATACGCACAAGCGATATAATAAATGGCAGAGCGCGGAAAATTCAGTCTAATCGCATGTGCAACTGCAACGACGACGTGAGAAAACGAGTCAACGCACAAAGCTTATACCATTCATCTCCGGGACCTTGCGAGGGTTTTGCTGCAAGCTCAGCCTCGCATCCGTTCTCCAGCAACATGAATTATACGAGTCCACGCAGAAAGCGAGAGGATGATCTGAGGCATCGGACAGTATACTCGGCCCGCAGGGTCGACGAATTCGGTCCACGTGATGCTCCGATCCATAGTGTGCTGTATAACGCTGGATTACCGCATAGGATCTTCTTGTTGAGCTTGCAAGCGCACCAAACTATCTCCTCTTTGGACATACCTAGCCGGCGGCGGGCGTAACCTGTGTGCCACGAGCGATATTCGGGGCAGCTTTGCGAGAAAGCTTGCCTCTTGATTTTGCTGTACACAACGGCCGCCGGGTATGCGCATATTTGAGCTTGGTGGAAGGTTTATCTTGCTCCGAAAAGCCGTTTTGGGAACCCTCGATTGAATCGGTTATTGAAGAATCGATGCAAGCTATGAATGTGGGTCAACTGTGGCTTCTGCTCGATAGTCTAATACATTGGCTTCCTGTAAATTTCCGGGTGAGAATTCGAGAGGAGCTTGCACACACACTTTCCGGGAGGGTAAAACGGCAAAGAATTGAGTAAAGCGTTGTGTAAAAATAGCGCACTTCAAGCGTAAAACACACTCAACGAGAACGATTAGTCAAGTGTCATTTGGTACTCTTTTCTCACCGGTTCCTCTTGAACGAGCCTGTTAAAAGCAAACTCAACAAGCTCTGCTCATCCTTTCGGTCGGCTCTCAAGCAGCTTTTGGTAGGTTTGCAAGCTCAAGCTCTCCGAGTGCACTTGCTAACCATCATTTCAGCCGGCTAATTTATTCCCTGCTCACTCGCATGTGCTGTACTGCCCAAAGAACTCTGTAGAGGCTACACTACGTTCAGGACGGAAACTCTACGTGAGGAGTGTGCACCGAGTCGGAAAAATTTTCTTAAATTGCTCAAGATTTATAATAACGCCAACACTCGCGACGCTCATACTCACTCGCTCTCATCTATTTCCGAGTATAGCGTTGTGAATGACTCGTTTACCCGCGTATTTATAAACTGCGCGGGCGGCCACTACTCCCTCTATTATACATCAGAGCTTTTCCCCATTTCGCGTCCCGCATGGCCATGATGATGATGATGCGCCCAGGATGTTTACTCAGCATCCCTGTCTTTTGCTTTGCGAGACACGAGACGTCTAATCGCTCACAAGTTGGGCAAACTCTGTTTTGAGTGACCCTAACCTTCGTTAACCCTCATCTTCGAAAAGATGCCGATGTGATCGTCGAGAGTGCGGACTATTAAGATACTGTCCAATTGAAAGTAGATTTGGTGAATGAGCGATGCAACACCACTTGCTCATCGTCGAGCTTGTGGGGGGGGGGGGTGACTCAATAAACGTATATAATGCAGTTAGTGAAGCGATGATACACGGTGTACCTAGGTTATAGTATAGCGCGGGAACGGGAGACGGCCGGAAGTGTCAGCGAGAGCTTTTTTACTGCACCCCGGGTCGACGCGGCGACACTTCAAAGAGCGTCTTGGATCGACGCGCTTTTTTGCACTCTGCAAGCATGAGCTTCTCGTACTGCAGCTTGTTGCAGCAATATACACTGCCAGCATATAGCATCTCACTTTGCTTTGACACTTGCTTGTACAATATACACCCATGCTCATATTAGCTTTCTATATCTCCAGCCTCGGTATTTTTACACTGTGAGAAGTTCATGTCTGTCTCCTCTTGACTTGGCAAAATGTGAAAGCGTGGTTAGGACATTTTTAAAATCACGATTCGATTGAATTTCTTTATATCGATTTCTTCTCAAGAATGTCATCTACGCTTTTTCTATACGAGTCCAATGAGGGTCTTGCAATGTCATCTTATCGATTTTTTAGAAAATGTAATTCAGGCGGAGTTCTTGAGCATTACCACAACACGAGGAACAAGCAATATTTGATGAGTAATATAGCAAACCTATCATGAATCCCAAATGTTTTTTGCGTCCCAATTCATATCATAGCAAAAAATCTCATGCACTGGTTAACTCACCCGTATCTGAGTCTGTGTAGTTCTGCACATCTCATCGCATCCACTCGCGGCAGCGAAAGCTCAAAACTCGCATGGAAACAAGGCAAGCCTTTTGCGACCAGAGTCGAACTGGTTTTTTGCTTTGAGCCAAAAAGTTGTGCTTTCGCTGAGCTCGATTTGGGCAGAAAGTTTCTTCCTCGTACGCATGTCTCTTAGCGGGAGTATAGAGAGCGTACAAATTTTTGGCCCAGAACTCGCGCCAGGAAAGAGACATTGAATCGCCAAACCGTGCACAGTTAGTTAATGCAGCCGCACAGAAGGGTGTGTCCACAAATGATGCATATGCAGTGCACGCGCGCATATGCACCTCGATATACACTGCTCGCGTGCACATGAGCAACGCATCGGATTTCATGCGGAGCTCGCTTAGTTCTACTTTGAATCAGCTGGTAACGAGAGAAACACACAAACCGGCTCAAATCAGAGATTCCTTGATTTGAGCCATCTAACTCCTTCTCAGATCCGGTTTGCAGCACTTGTGCATGTGTGCATTGCATATGCATCATTTGTGGACACACCCTCCTGTGCGGCTGCACGCCAGACATTCGCTGTTCCTCGACCGCGTGCCGCACGTTTCCGTCAAAGGCCAAAAAAGATGAACGGTGCGCACAAGCTTGAGTAAACACGCTTGTTCGCTTTCCGAATGCATCGAGGGTCGCGAGACCTTCTCTCTCCGGTGCATCAATGTTTACCTTTTGTTATCGGTTATTTCAATCCTACTAAAGGGTTTCGGCCTTGCCCGTTTCGCTGTTTCTCTCTCCCCAGCGCGCTTTGCGCGAGAACTCAATTCCGCAACGCTGTGTTGTCCCCTCCGGAGGCGTATAGCGACGTCCTCTCGCGTATAAAATACTCAACTGTTGACGATATACTAGGGAGTGACTTTCAGTTACAGCTAGAGCTCGAAATCGCGGGCGTACATAAATTATAATGATATGGTAGTACGGCAAGTGACTGCAACCAGCGACAGACGGCACGTCGAGAGGCTGGACGAGTGTACTAATGAGCGCTATGAATATTCATCGAATGCAATCGGGGCATTACTTACAACCCTGCTTGTCGCTCAGCAGCTCGTTTCGAGAGCACCATGCACCAGCTCATGCGACACGAGCGAATGGAAAGTTGTTGCAATCGGGCGGACCATGCCGTGTGGCTTATAACGTATTGCGTTCACAAATTATTACGCTCTTTCAAGAGCGCAGTGTAGTGCAAAAGTGGCTCAGTTGGTTTTGTTCCTTTGCAACGAATGGCCCTTTTAGACGGGCGTACCCTTCATCTTGATCTCGTTTTGCTACGAGATGATGTAGGAGCGGTAAAAGGTCTCTCGAGGAGGGCTGCCGCGGTATACAGCGCACAAACACCCGACTCGACTCTCGTCGTACATTGAACGACCACTCCCGAAAGTGGCCGCTTTTTGGCCAAGACCGTAACTTATGAAAGCTGCAGGTTTCGGGAGCTCTCATTTCCTCCCTCAGTTGCGCTGCCCGGCCTACTATACCATTTATGAAACGGCGCGCCCGCTGCGCCGAGAAAGCGAGAACCACCACATGCTCACATGTTCACAACTCATATATAATCGCGTCATCATCCTTATGGATATCGGGGAGGACCTAAACTTGAGACTGTTCGGCTCCTGCTGATGCTGGATGCATGGAGTCGCTTCTGTTTAGAAACACGTGTTGTAGCAGTGGTTGAACGCCCTTCCTTGCACTACTCTCATTGCGTGCACGTGGCATACCTTTTTCTTTTCCAACTTTTTAAGAGTCAGATTCTTTTTTTTTTCCTTTTTTTCTTCTCTAAATTTGATTCCCACATTTTTTGCCGCCCAGCTCTTGTAAGATGCTTGAATCAACGCTTAAATTTTGACCTGTCCTCTCTTCCAAATAGCAATGCTCTTGTCAACTTCTGCGTTGCTTTGGATGAACCTTAAAAACTTCCAGAATAATAACCGAAGGACTCTGACTGGCGCTATAAATATTTCTTTTACAATCCAAGAATTTGAATGAGGGATCAAGTGGAAGATGAGGATCCGAGATTATTCGATGATCAAAAGTTTCTGAGTTTCTGTAGCTTCGAGTATGAAATCGAAAAGTATTCGTCAACCAGTATTAATTGAAGAGGAGTCACGAATAAATATACCCATCGCATGGATATTATTGCGAAATATGATCCGAAATGGCTCGAAACTCCATCGCGGGCAAGCGTTTGTTCAGCACCCACGCACGCACGCCACTATATACTCGTTGGCAGTAAAAATTCTGGAATGACATCGAAGATTGGATACGGCCTGCGAATTGGAAATGGCAACTCGTCGCTGCTGCTTATCACCGGAAGCGATCTCGGCCATCACGCTTTCTACCTCGCGCACCCCTTTCGGAACTCGCTCCGTTTCCGAGGGCGCGGCGGCGAGTGATATGCGCCCAAATATAGATATAGGTACAGGTCCGAATACGGGTTCAACTGTGATACCTGCCCGAGGCAATCGTTTCGTGCACGCACACACGTACTTCGCAGCACGCCACGAATCGAAGGGTCCTATACACTCCAATTCTGCCCACCAACTCTATGGTTTTGCATAAGTACCTAGCAAGTACATCATCAGCGAACATGAACCGGTCTACTCGCGAGTTCGACTTTTTGACTCGGTGCGCCGGTCGTGTTCGGTTCCAGATGAACGCGTCTGCTGCATCGCTCTCTCGCGGACCCTCATCCGACACGCGCCACAGCTCGGAGAATTATCATCGGGTCCAACAATAGCATGGTAGCAAAGCCTGTAGTACACATATTAATGCGCACCCCACTTAATTCTGAATCTATCCCGATCCAACTCTCGTGCATCAACCGTCACGGTGAAAGGGGTGCACGAATATGAAAAAATATCGACGCCTTCTCGTACGATATAATGCGTGCAGGTTACCCTATCCTGCGCGCAACCCCTGTATAGCCGAGGCTTGACTCGATTCGCGTGTCTTGCAGATTTTCATCCCGGCCTCTTGACATATCTCTCGTGTTCGGGTTGAGTACGATGTGCATGACAGGTGGTGGCCTTCGACAATCGGGATTCTACATTGACGCCTCGTTTGATCGATCGTTCCTTTGTGTTTCGGGCGGATCATCCGAGTAGCGATTGACAATTTCTCGTGCCGCTCCGCGAGCGCGTTTTTGTGACTCTTGCATCGTTGTTGTTCGTCGCTGCCACTAGACTTTCTGCACATGTATAATACCGACATAGGCTGACATCCCTAGGCTCGCTGCCGTCGCGCGTAACAAATTGAAAAACTGTCCAGCGGCAGCCACCGGTTTTTCAGGCATCACTGCTATGCGACAGCATGGCATTACGAACTGCGCTGCTGTTGCTGCTGGTGCAAAAAATTTGGTGAATAATGGTGAAAGTCGAGGGATTGGGAAGATGTAGGACACGAGGGCTCTACGTATCCATGGGACAATGACTTTTTGTGCCCCGTGCTAGCTTGCAATATGTGTCAGGCCTCGATCCGAGTTTTCGTGCATTTTGTCATGTAGGCTTTATCCCTGAATCAGTCTTTTCATGTGGAAAAACGCGTGAAAAATTTTGAAGGATAATACAACAGGCGTTATTATGGATCAAAGAGAAGCTGTCATCCAAAGCCTGTCACGAACAAATGCTTCAATTTCCTAATATCGCCTGGCTATTGGGTGCAATGTGTGTATAAGTGATAACCCCTCTCAGATATGACACCCACGCCTGCGTATTATGGGGCTGTTTGACTTTGGCGAGTCATCGGCGCTCATTTAATTTTTGTCCTCTCTTTTTCTCCATACGAATTCGGTCGGTTCGAAGTGAAGTATGGATGGCGCCATTGTTGGACTCTGGACAACCGGGTTGAAACGTGACAGGCCTGTGATGCATTTTCGCGATTCGTAACCTCTTTGAAACCCGGGGATTGGGGTGTGTGCTCGTCGAAAGCTTCGCTCGTAGTCATTGACGAATACTCGGATCATACATTGCGCTTGCGGAGAGCCTGGAACAATACAATTCGAATAAGGACAAGCGAGGCAGAGAATTATCACGAATGGAGTTCTCATTCGACGCGCGCGCGGAAGCCAAATTCGATTGAATGACAGATCGCGACTGATGGATGTTGACCGATGAATGATTCTTTTGTGGAGGGTCGGCTCGTGCGCATGATTTTGACGGAAAATGCACGATTGTTGACGTATGAACTTGCCTCGCTCGCGATCCCGAATATTATCCGAACTCGGTATGCCCCAGGATAAGCTCTTTGATTCACATCGTTCGTTGGCAGCCTTCGGAGTTGTCAGTCCAAACTTTTGTTATCATATCTATTCATTTTCTATGACGAAGACCAAGCCCGATCTGTAACGTACTTTTGTTTATCAAATTTTGAGATTTTGCTCGGTATGCTGCTCATAATACAATGACTTGATAGTATCGCTTTTCAGGCTGCCCCGAGTAATGCGTTTGCTGCAGATACAGCTGATGAGGCGCCCGCACCGCTCGGCAAATCGCGGGGCATCTGCTGTCGGTCGACGACGTGTCGCACGAATAGTCTGCCGTTGAAAACGAGCGCGAGTCAGTGTCGCATTTGCATTTTATGCTAATCCTGCATGAGCTTCCAGCCATGCGCTTCAGCTTTCTTCTTCTCGTCTCGCTATATACTACTCCTGTCTGTCTCTTTCGCCAATACCTATGAACCTCGTTTTAGTCTACGTTGATCTTGTCAACCACCCAACACTGAATTTTACGATGATGACGTCATACTCCGGAAAGATTTTGTCGAGCATTATCATAATTTCCAATTGTTTGCCCTGTCGAGACTTCATAACCCGAGATACTACGTTTTTATTGCCTTTTCCAGAGTATCATTAGAGACGAGCAGAAAGAACAATGTTCCTCCTCCAGAACACAGGATGTCATTCAACCGCATCAGTTTCCACAAACTCCGCATGAATTTCAACCATGCAATCTTGCAAATACTAGATCTCACATTTAATTCACTTTCGAGTTTTATTTCCTTCCCAGTAATACTGTTTTACCATTATGTGCCAGTTATCGTCTCATTTGAACTTGCATTGATTGAAATCATTCATCATAATCTCGGTCATAATCGTTCCTTATCGTCATTTTTCACATGACCCATCAGAACTTTCAGTGAAAATGAAAGTTGAATCTTCGGCTTCTCTCCATTTATCAACGTATGACTCCCGTAGAGATATAATACCAATAGAGCAGGCATGCGCCTCTTTTCTCCGCGGTTGGTATTATGTCTCTATGATGAGTCCATTCTCTGTTTATGAAATTTTCTTTCTCCTCCGGCTTTCAACTAAACTTTCGGTACGAAACTCGAGTTTCCCCATCGAATTTCTCGAATGCATCACTCACAGAAAAGAGCATTCATTATCCACCCCCGCACGGTCGATCGTCAATTCTTCCCAGAAACTGCACATACAGTGCCACGAGCGATACTCGAGAAGCGAAACAACGCCGAAACGGAGCTGCAATCGAAGGCGTAGGTATACATTCAGTCTAATGCCCATCAAGTCTCGGATGACTCTGCAAAGGGCCAGTTCAGCGAGGGTTTCCCACAGTATGAGAGAGACAGAGAGACTCTACGAATTTTGCGATGTAACGGCTGACGCGCAATGCGATTCGAGTTTCGCCCCCGTGGGGAGGCGGCGCGGCGTGGCTCCGGCGAGTGCATCGAAGGAACGCAGATGATAGGGCTGTAGTATCATAGTATAGTATGGAAAGCGGGTAGCAGAGCGCAACTACACCCATAGGTACAGATTGGAATTCAGCAGGAAGTTGGTGGGTTTCCGTTGTGGGATGAGGGGTATATGGGAGTAGTCGGGAAAGCACAAGCAGCTGAGCAGGGGATGGTGAGGGGGAGAAACTTCGTGCTAGATAGAGCTGGATAACGTCGGTCGGCGCGGGGGCAGATACCGCAACACCGACTGAACGCTCAACCCGGCAGTAGACTGGGCTTCTGGCCCCCACAATGATTTATAATGATTAGCGCATTGTATTGCGCGCGAGAAGCCTCTGCGCCGCCGACAGTAAATAACGTGGCGCTATCGTTATCATCGGCAACTTCCTCACCTCGAGCTCGTCGCTCTTTCGCTCGCGCTATATGGTACTCAGCTGTATCTTACCCTCGCTCGCTCACTCTCAGCTGGCCACCTCGCGATATTTCTCTTACTTGAAGCATCGGCTCTGCAGAAGCTTGATCGCCGTCAGCACTTGATACACCGTTGCTTGCTACCGTCGTGAAAACGCTTATCGCTCGGAGCTCCCGTCTCTTAAAGCTCGACCTCATCGCAGCTCGTGATATCTTCTCCCAAGGAAACCGGAAATTTAGAGAATCAAGGGATATACGTAGAGAACAATTTTCATGGCTGATGCCAGATTGTTTCGTAGTAAACGCTGCATGGAAAAAATAGCCGTATGCGCTATTATGCACTGTGAGAAGTTTGTCATGCGAGCCTTCGAAATTCGAGAATGAATTCTTCAAATTCCTTATCAGTCGGGGGACATTGTGCATTTTTTCGGTCAATAAAAATTTTTTCGAATTTTTCTTAATTGAACAAAGTTGTGCCATGAATTACTCTTTGCATCATCATGCAAGTGTCAATAACTGCATCAAACGGCTCTATTGAAAATTTAATATTAAATATCTCATTTGCCGCTTGGTCGAGCCTTCGATTTATTCACGGCGTGTAGAACGTCGACTCGGTCGCGTGTACCGTGCTCATCTCCTCTTTATTCGTTCGCGTTCGACTGCACGCTATCATGATGTGCCATGGTAGCATAATTACTCGCAAAGCTGCATTTCAGAGTATGATTCAGCCACGCGGTATCACTTGCTGATTAATTCCCCCCAAATCACGCGGATAATTACGCGAACAATAACGTATGCACACCCCCCGTGTGCTCATGGCACCAGTCCTCCGCACCGCAACTGCATCATCATCGAGTGCGAGATATATTCCCTATCGAATTTCTGTCGCGTCCAAGCCACAATATCGACACTTCGGGTCAAAATTGCTGCTCGCGTCGAAAGCTATGGAGCTCGATTTGTAGCCAGGTCAATTATTCCACGCGCTTGGTTTCAAATCTTCGCTATGGACTACTGTATTGCAGCGAGAATCACGGTATGTATGATGGATTATATGTTTATTTATTAGAAAATTTTCAACCTCATTTCGAGGTTATTCTGCGAGACCTACAATTTAAGGTGGCTTCCGAAACACCGAAGGAGGCCACTGAAAGGCACTTATGAAAATTCACATTGGTGCCGGCCGAGATTCAAACCCGAGCCTTCTGCTTTGAAGGCAAGGGCCTCATCCACGAGGCCGTGGTGGCTTCCTTGGTATTATATCTCTATGCTCCCATGTGTGATGAATATCTCGGGAAAAGAATTTTTCGACCAACTTGACCTACAACCATGCGGTTAAGCCCAGACGTAAGAATTTCATCTTGCGCGCGCAAATAATGCAATTCGATAAGATCGTATAGAATCCCAAAATTATGGCCCTCGTGCGGGCCTTGGGAGCAGAGTTCAACATCGAAGCACATGCATCTCTGCCCTAGAAGCATACGGGCTCGACTCTTCTTTTCGGCTGTCCGTCTGTCTGCTCAACCCGCACTCCGCCGTCGGCAAACAGTCTACGTATACCTTATTCAAAAATTATATCTGCCTCTTTTTCGCCCTCTCTTCATCATCACCTCCAATATTTCTTCGTGTGAGGTTCCTCTTTGCTATCCGAAGGCTATCTTCATTCGCACGCAAATTTCACCCAATCAAGCTACATCCACTGTATCTTGCAGGTGCGCACAAATAAATTTTAAAAAATTGAATAGCTGCACACAACAGTATTAGATCGGTGTGTAGTGCCTCGAGGAAGGTGCAGCTCTGTTATATATTTATCGTGAATATAATTATTAATTTAGCATTTTGGGCCCGTCATTCGAAGATTGCTGCCGCGGGCTCGATGTTCAGCGTGTGCAGTTGGATGCTAATCAAGACTTTTCTCTTTTTTTGTTTATACCCGGTGCAAGTTTTTGAATAATAACACCAGCTGTGCATATTTGGTAGTGTGAGTCCGCAGCATCGACGGAATATCAACAGAGAGAAGGGAACGCGAGGATTGCAATCATAGACATAACGAAGCATTTATCATTGTTAACCGCAATTATTGGATGCGTCCTCGAGTGTCAACGGCAGCCCGCACAGACCGAGAGTATAGCGAGAGAAGTCAATTGACTCTATAATGGACTAGAAACTCATAGCGTTATAGTTCATGAGACCGTAAAGGCAAATTAATCGACGTGAGCGTAGTCATGCGTTTGTTGATCAAGTGACACTAAGTTAATTAGTCGATCGTCTGCTTGCTATCCTTTGATCATTCGTCGTTGAGTATTTTACAGTTGGGTTAGAATCTGATAGAGGCTGTATGCTAGAAATTTTATTTGATTAATCTGATCAAAATAAAATGCCTTAATTGACTTACGAGGAACACCCAGGACTTGTGGAACACGGATTTGGTTGAAACATTGAAACTCTGGGGATAGTCTCCTTTTACTGCCAAAAGATGAAACCCAGGGCCACACTTGCAAATGCTCAACCATTTTCGAATTGCAGCTTTTAAGACTAGCATGCCTCAGTATATCTATATTTATCTTTTTTGAACATGCGCCCATATGGGCAATGCTGATGATGTCATAAGCTATAGCTTGAAAATCGTGGGCATTTTGCAAGTGTGGCTCTGGGTTTCGCTTTACAGTGGTAAGAGGAGACTATCCCTAAAGTTCCAGCCAAATCCGTGGCCCCATAACACCTGGGTGCTCCTTGTTAGACAAGTGTACTTAGTACTATAATCTCATATTCGATTGCATCTATATGAAATCGAACCAATACTGAAACTCAGAAATTGATTTATCACAATATTTTGTTAGGTTGAACTGTTTGGAAATTTAATTGCGATAAACTTGACTGGCTGCGCACAATCGCACCCAACTCTTACAGAGCCCATAGCACCGTCTGGTATAGGGAATCTATTGAATAAAACAAAGTAGGGAAGACTTTTATCTGTCTACTTTGAATTCAATAGTCTTGCTCAAGTCTATAGTACATTTGTAGACTGATCCGGTGAATATCGTCTCCGAACAGTCGGTCGTTTTTGGCTATAACAAGTGCAGAGTATAGTTTCAGAGCATCTATTTCAAAACATTGGAAAAGTTATAGAAAAGCGACGAGAGAGAGAGAAAAATTCTTATGAACACGTAGTACACCGAGTACTTCTCGAGGAATATCTTTAGGCCAATGTAGGAGTAGAAGCAAGGGCTTTGAAGCTTAGGAAGTTTGCCAATGGTTGAAAATTTTCGACTCTTGTTCTCCGACAACGGCAACGTCGTCGTAGCATCTCGTAGCCAAGCGACAAGTGAGAGGTAAAATCACACCCAACGACAACGTCTGTCGCCGGATTTTCCGAGTGCCGGAAAACACTCGAGAGAAGAAAATTTGCTCTGCGCCGAAAGATTCCTCCGCCAATCTTCTCCATTCCTCTTCGTACCTCGTTCTCAGTGTCGCTCACAAAGACATTCAAGAGGAATCGAGCTTGCACACCACGGCCTCGAAAAATGTGCCGCACACGTGCCACATCACCTTCACATCGTATAGAATGGAAAAGGGAGCCAAAAGGGTGGACGAGGAGGGCAAGACAAGAGAGGTTCGATATGAGGAATCTCAAGGAAGTTCAAGAGGAACTACTATAGGCTTTGAACCAGAAAGCTGGAGAAAATATTTACGCAGGTCGCGGTGGAGCGGGGAGCCGAGATCTCGTTCTGCATCAGACTCCCAGTTTCTTTTATCTACAGAACCGCAACGCCAAAAGGCTTTTAGGGGACCGACGTCCCGGCATGTCATTGATATACAGCCTTGCGCTATGTACGTATGAAGAGCGAGAGAGAAACGCCCAGAGCACGCTTCGCCCCATCGGGACCGAACGCTAAAAAGTATACACCACACAAGCTTCGTGCACTAACAAATCCCTCGGGAGTACTCGCGGGCGCGCGAGTCGCAAAGGCAACAGGCGTCCCTTATTCTTCGGTTCACTTTTCCTGATGCTGGGCACCATTACATTCGTCCTTCCATTGCTACAGGGTATATACGAATGCTAATGAGTCGAGGAGGTCGGTTAGTGTTCTGAATCCGAATTATCGTGTCGCCAAGAGCTATAGGTTGCTGATGCATCAGATCGCTGCGGCCGCGCTGTGATTTGTCTTGATCCCCCGTACCAAAAGCGATTACTAAGCGTCGGCGTGTGTCGATTCGTACCCGCGTTTTATATCCCCAATTTTGTGATTTATCCAGATCGTAACGGCTCTCTCTATCATACACTGTGCACGCACAATGCACAACTCTTCCGTTCGCGTGGACGCGAGGCGCCATGCATCACTCTCTCAAACACCATTCATAATAATACCCCACCGGTTGACTTTGCTCGCGGGGGACTAACGAGGAGAAGGGGGACATTGATAGAATGGGTGGGCTGCCATATATGCATGCAGTAACCGAGGCGCGACGGAACTAAACCGATTAAGCAGATCGGCAACGTGTTTGCCGATTTTCACGATGGAAAAAACGTGTCGGATGGCCGGGCCGTGTTGCTTGCGCGCGTGCTGACTTTCACACGGCGATATCTCGCGGGGGGTGGCTTTGTCTATTTTTTTTCGCCCTTCATCTGTACTCGTTCATCGTCGATTTTTCTGATTCGACCTTCGACGATGACTGCAAAAAGGGGTGGATATGAGGCGCGAGAATCAACAACTTTGCTACTTTCAATGTGTACAGGGGGTGAGATTTGAATTCATCCTGATCCGCTCATGCACAACCGTACATTGTTGCTGCAAGGCACCCCCTTTCGACCCCGGTGCATTGGATCACAAACATATATTTCATTGTTACAAGCTGACCCCGAGGCTGACCCAAAACCTAAGCTTCCAGTGGCAGTCGTTTATAGTGAGACTTGGTTGATGCCTAACGAATTTCCATTTTCTTGAGGGGTCACTCTTACGTCAGAGATTGAAAACTCGTTCCTTTTCTCTCGAACTAAATGGTTTGTGAACTCATACCAAATCATAACAAAATACTGTTTACTTCACATTGAATTTCTGAGATTAATTCATTTTTGGAACGCTGCGAAAATTTAATATATACGTTTGCCCAGTGATTGTGAGATTACAGTTGTGGGTGCTGTCGGTTATTAAACAACCCCACAGTTAATTCCAAACCAGTTTTTTTCAACCGAGGTTCTGTTCAGATTTTTTTTTTCATTACTCGATAAACCGTTGAGTAATAAGCCTCGAATGAAAAAAAATTGAACTCTTGTAATTTCAACCACTTGTGAATGAAGCACTTGAGAATCAACACTTGGAGAACCAACTACCCTTTATACACTCCTCTCTCCACAAATTGACTGATGTATCGCAACAAGATGATAAGCAAGAAAATATTAGCATCCACAAAAAAGTTATTATGCTTTACATATGAAGTCGACGAATGCCATCCGAGTAACTTCTATGTCAGTTTCAATTAACCGCACACGTAGGCAAGTTTCAAGACCCGATTCAGCTGCAACAACAAACGACGCAACAGCTCCTCTCCTCGCTCGTCCTCCTTCCTTCACGGTAAATAAATACGTGGCACGCTTGCTCAGCACCAGCAGTAGCAACATTAGCATTAGAAAGCCCAAGGGTATGTATAGCTTTTGGTGTGGCAGCAGTGGTTCGTGCGGTGGCCTTACGCAAACAGCGTCTGGTCCTGAAACTACGAACATAGAGTCTCGGATCGAAATTTGGCATACCTCGACGCAGGATAACAGTGCTTTCCTTCCGCGTTGCACTGCATCTGGTTCTTATCGAAGAAAATTTCCAGCAAAACTTCCTGTTTTCACTTTCTGATGCACCACACATGTTCGAATTATGGAGAGAGTTGGTCCTGTTCACCAACATAGGTTATTACCGAACGATTGGCCTAGTAATATTTGATGGAGGTTTTTTCATCGCCCTGGCTAGAAATCGTCCTTTCGAGGGGCAATTTGAGACCCTTCAAGTAAAAAGATATCTCGCCAGGTTTACATAGTCATTTTGGGTGGCTACCTTCATCTCGCTATTAATAGGAAATCCCATGGTCCTAAGGACCGGAACAGGCGCACACGCGCGCGCGCATGATTGCGGAATTCGCTCATTTAGTTGCAGTTGCAGATACAACAGTACAACTGCACAAGTCTGTGTGGAACGTCTGAGGGAATGACTCAAGATTGATACAGATCTGGAATTGAAAATGTCAACATTGTAATCGAGCTTTGTATCGACGAGGGTGGCAAAAGTCACGGCTCTCAAGTAACGGTTTGCCCTTAGCGATGCGTTCTCTCACGCATTGAGAGTCCGCCTCACATTCTGAACGACGATTAAATAACTCCATTAGCGTGGTCCAGGCTGCATCTTTGCAGTGCTGCGAAAGGGGAAAACATCAATTACGCTCATGAACGCGCGCACCACGCACGATTCGATCGCATCATCGGCGTTCAAGCCACTCGAGAGAGGAGCGCTTCAAATAAGAGAGAGTATATGTATAGAGCCGCGGGAAAATACTATGAAATAACTCCGGTCCAGCTCTCCAGGGCCCACGCAAGGATCCATCTCGGAAGCGAGAACGCTAATCTGTAGTTTTGATCCAATGGTGTTGCGATGATGGCGAGAAAGGAGAGAGTTTGGCGAGTCGCAGATCGTATCGTGCGTGCATGGCCTTGTCGAGAGGGCAAGGGATCAAAGTATTTTGTTCTCTGTGCAGGCCAGGGCCGCCAGCGTCAATTAAAATAATCGAGCTCGTTCAGATTCTATGATACTCTTGAGAGCGAGGCCGACGAAAGTTCATTTCTGCACAGAGTAATCATTAAGAATGAGGGTCCGACGTTACGCATAGCTTTTAATACAGGTCCAGACTTCTAATACGCAATGGAGGCTGCTATACCACTGCAGCGCAGGGGAGCTCAGTGCATTGAAGACTCGAGAGCCTGCAGGGCGAGTACCACTATTACGCTATTTTAATGCCCGAGCGTTTAAGCGTCAAGAGCAGTAAAGTGGGCGTATGGGCCATCGGCCGCCGAGGGGTGCATGTGCGTGGACCGAGGGCCTACCAATGACCTCCGGCCCGATCTTCTGCGCTCTGCGCTGCGTAACCTATATACATCAGTTTTTCTTTTCGGCGGCAGATGTGCGGTGCCGTGGCGGCGTTGCGTCGTTCAACATACCCTGCCTCATATATAATTGCGCACCTCAAGCACGCGCCCCTGTGATGCAGCATCCACCAAATTATCCCTTCTCCGTTTCCTCATAGTTTTGTATCACCATCACCACTGCCACTGCTTCTCAAACTTCTTCAAATGGCCATGTTGTGTTTCGTTGTTCTCTACGAGCTTTTGTCTTACCATGAAGCGTTATTATCGAAAAATTGCCCTCCGCAACCTCTTGAGATACTCGGCTCGGTTATACTGCAATTTAATTTGATTGTCCTGAAAGACGATTGAGAAATGAAACCCATCGATCTCTTATTGTTTTGAGATGAGAGTCTGTCGTTGGAGGAACAATTTTGTTTGGGTCTCTTCATTCACTCCTCCATGACATCATGAGTGTTGAGTTGCACAACATGTTTTTGGGATTTCATTCCATTATGTCAGACTTGAAGTGAGGCCATAAAGTAATGTTTTCACTTTCTTCATCATGCAATATTTCCTTGTTAGTAGCCCCCTTGAAAGTTTCTGTCTTGTTCCTATTTGCGTTTTCATGACATTGATCCCCATGACATTTGGATCGTATTATACCTCGTACGTGCGCTAATTTAACGTGCGTCTCCGGCATGTTTTAAATTCACTGAATTATTGACTTTTTGCAGCCACGTTTCGCTCTACCTCGCCTGCATAACACGTTGTCCTGTCTCATTTCGTCGAGCATTTCGTCCTGATGTGCTCTTTCCAACTATTTCATCATGGCACGCAATTCCGGAATGATTTTACATTCAGCAAAATCCTTTTGTATCAACAAATTCTATGTCCGTGTTCATTGTTCAAAATAACTGTCTCACTCGTATTTCATAAACTATTTTATCCCTCTATCATTCTCCACGTCTATTCTACATAAATTTCACACTCTATTCCGTTGTTCTGCCATGCTTTTGAATCATACTTTGCCCCATCTTTCCCTCAAGTTTCCAAATCGTAATCCGAAACACGATGAAGTCACAATAGGCCTTTCACTTGAATCGCACCAAGATTTTGATAAAAAATTTATTCTCTGAGTCGGATTATACTTAATTCTCAATACGCTCTTCGTGGAACCCCCATAAGTATAACATTCAATCAATAATAATAATACTCGAGTATTGAATTCAGCGCAGCTGCCATTTCGAAATCCGAGCAGCCTAATCAGTGATTCGATCTCTTGAAGCCCGATGTATACGCAAACTTGCCTCCTCAGTCTATATCGTCGTCGACGTCGTCGGATATCCCCCGGAAATCTCGCGGATCAAATTCGCAAGGGCCAAGTAGTATTAGCGCAGCCAGCAACGTCGACGACGAACAAGAGCCCGTTTGGTGCACGCGAAGCGCACTATTAATGGGGTTCGCACGCCTGCGTTTCTCTAATTAAACTGCTTTGCCGTCGAGCAACAAGGTCGCAAACGTCCAAAGTCTGAGCACACATAATCACCACGAGATAGAGCAGTAGTAGTTATACCATCACAGTTATACAGACAATTCTCATCTAAGTTGATTCCCCGCAGGCCGAGAGGGGACCCTGACGAAAGCCTCTCTGCCCCCCCCCCCACACACACACACACCGAGCACGCTAATGCGAACCATACTCGCCACCGCTACCGCCTCTATCAGTACCGAGAGAGTATATTAGCCAAAAGCTCATGAAAGCAGTACTGCAAGCTTTGCTCCTGATCTAATTAGCGCGTACATCCTCGATTGTCCAGAAAGAGAGAGCACTCCGACTTGGGCTTGTAGGTTATACTCGAGGTTATACTCCATAGACTAATAGACGAGCGTCTCAGCCGTCGTTGATCTCAATGAGATGACGTTGAGAGAGGTGAATGCATTCGTGGAGCACGGTGGCGCTTAACAACCCCCAAAGGCATATCGCTCGCGCAATAAGCTTGCTCAACTTGCATCTTAATAATACCACGCATAATGCAAGCTCGCACGCTATATATTGCTAAGCCTTTGCCCGATGGTCACGACGGCTGTGTATTATACACTGCACTTGATCTGCAAATTGTCGCAAATTGTACGGTTGACACACTGTGTGTGCAACATCTGATAGACGCATATACTCACCCGTTCATATGCAGCAGATCTCTCCCGGTGAGCGAGGGAGTATGGCTTCGGGCTGATCCATGAGAGATCAAAGCGAGAGGTGGTGGTGGTCTCTGGTCGGTGGTGCTGCTGCATCAGGATCAAGTGCATCCGTGAGCAATCTCATCACGTACCGCGCTCGGGTGCGGCTCGAGTGGGTGATGCTGCTGCACGTCCGTCGCTCGCTCTGGACAGACACACAAGTGCATATCCTGATTCTCTGAAGATTAGTGTATGTCTCGTCGTCGTTCTGATGTATTAACCAAATACATTGATGGCCATGATAATACTCAATGTCGAGGCCATGTTCGACTCTATTTAATGCGTTCGCAATGTTATTTGTATTTGCGCGCGAAGCGATGTGTGTGCATGGTGTGTACAAATTCGATGGGATATGCGTGTGTATCCCTTTTGCATGCAAAGATCAAGCCATGCATGCGGGCTCGTCATCGTATCAATGCATGTAGCCATCGCACGACTGCGCATATTACACGTACATATAACCTATAATGCCTATGCCCACACGAGAACCACACTAATGCGCAACAACTGTGCTATTGTACGCCCACGCATGCCTCTTTCGCGTGGATCCTAATGGGACACAAATGTGACACTGCTGATATGATAATGTACAGCCTCGAAGAGCGTATTAATCCGCCACCACGCGGTTGTAATACTTACCGTATGCTGAATCATCGACCAGTTTTGTCAAATAGCGTCGTTTTTCCTTTACTCCCTTCTTGTGGTGTGCGAGATACGTGGGAATCGCTCATAGGCTACTCATATCAACTGCAGTAGTACAACAAAGTGTGAGCTGTCGTGGCGCAAGAAATCGAATAAATTCTCGATTTCACGCTGACTCGCTCGTGAGATTTTTGCTCGACCTGACCGGCGATAGGGAATCTGTGTGTTGTGCTGCTATTGCACTACAGAGGCGCGTCAGAGGGGCAATCTTTACGAGTAGGCATATATAATTCAGGGTAGATATTTTTCCGAGTGGTGGTGTCGCAACCCCCAGATTTTCTCGCACGCTTTGCGTTCTCTTTGTATGCTTTACCCGAGCGTTGCCACCACCAACGGCCCTTCAAGCTCCATTACCAAGAGTGATGTGAGCATATCGATATTTGAAACCAATGACACTTTTCGTCGATGAACCCCAAATTGTAATAGTATGAAGCCACAATACACGACGATTGATCGAGCTACGTGGCTCGCTGATCACGCCAGTAGTGACCAGATGTCTGAAGGAATGTATTACATATCAAACCAGTGTCGCGTCATACTTTTAGAACGCACAACCGTAACATGTTAAGAGGGTTCAGAATTCAGGGGTGAGCATAGGAGCAGCAGAGGTTACTCGAGTTCAAAGTCATCCATTGAGGAGCCATATAGCTTTCTTTTTTTTTTACGAGCGAGTTAGTATTCAGAGACTTTTCTCATGCAGATGGAGAAACTCTGCAATTCGCTGCATCAGCATCGCTACGTATATTGATTCCAAATTTTGTACCATCGTAGCGTAAAACTGACTTACATACGGTGCACTGTCCTATAATCTCGCTCGTTACATTGCGTGAGTCGAAATAGCAGTGGCCGGGCCAGCTTCAAAATGAGTGGATCGAAGTCGTGGTCGAAATGAGTGTTCCGTCGCGCTTTCTTTGCAGCGCATTGAGTAAATTATGCGTCCTAGACATTTTGACGTTAGCTTTTGTGACATCCTCGTGACGCCCAAGTTTATTTTATTCAAACACAAATGTGAGCTCGCACTGAGGAGGCACACGATAGACGTGCCACGGTTCTTTGTCAAATACACAATGCGTACTCGTGCAGCATCTATGAAGTTGCACCCCGTGCGGTCTTTGGATGATTTTTCAGTAATAAATGCCCTTTCAGATTGAGTCCTCTTTGTCCGTTTTTCTTCATGATATATGTTTGTTTCTTGTCAATATCTGAGTAAAATGCTGTAGACACTGAAACGCGTAATGCAGTGTGCGACACTTGAATTTCAATGCGTGTACAGAGGACAAAGAAAGTCTGCATGCATCTCTCGGCAGACCAGTTCCCTATTTTCTGAGATCAAATAGTGACAGCACTGTATTCCCTGTTCACTCAGTTTTGCTCTTTTTCTGAATTTGCAACTCAGATTCTCTATTACGATCTAAAGTATTTGATTTCGAATTTGATTTTCCAAGGTCTGATCAAAAATTGAGTTGAAAATCAAATCTGAGTGCTCAGAAATTGCTTCGAAAAGCTTGCAAACATGCAAAAACATTATCCTACCTCATTGAACCATTCATCATCTTGCCCTGATTCACCACCAAACTCGTGAACAAAGTATAAACAGCCGCACTCGATTGTGTTTTCGATAATTTGAGCTCTACCGAGTGTCGACATTGATCTCAACTGTGGGCAAATACTCCTTTCCCGCTCCATGCTTTTCTCCAAGGCTTTTCCCTATTTGCTACTGAAAAAACTGCTCCCAACTGCAAATCATAAGTCCTTGTTGTTCGAATAGAACCAGATGTAGTTATACACTGATTAACTTTGCCTTTCCAGCGCTCCAATATATAGGTGCACTCGATCGTTAGTGGCGATTCTAAAATTTTAATGACGCTTTCTACCGCTTCAGGCAATGCGTGCCCAAGTACCTCGAGTGAGAAGTAACAAATGGGAACTCGATTAAATGAGCAAACCAATCGATCTATCGCTGCAATAATTTATTAAATCAACGAGCTCACTAACAAGCGTTTGACTCGCTCGAAATAGGCGTCAAACTTGAAGGTGACCGAGTTAAAATGTACATAAAAGCTTTCGTTGTTGTCAAGCAATGCGTACTGGGAGATTTTTTACGCGGTGTCAACATCTCTGCATTAAGTGAAAAGTTGGAATGACAGGCATTCGGTTGAGTAGCTCGTGAAATCGACGTATAATTCATCAATAACTCATACTGGCTTCTGATCTCATTCCAACCGATCATTTATCGCTGACTAATTGCCGTCTGTATATAGCTTGATTAGCAGTGGACTTGGAAATTCTTGAATTTGAAAGTGAAATTTCTTGTGGTGTAATCATTCAAAATTTTTTCTGTTTCAGGTGAGTTTTGCAGCTAAAAACCTAGAACCCAGGATCTTATTGGAACAGCAAGTGAGTGAGGATTGATGTCAGATGGAGGATCGATAATATTATATTCTGAGGATCATCGTCAAACGATCCGAGATTAACCTGTATACTGAGAAAAAATTCCTGTTCGCACGGCCAAGCGTTTTATTGCATTAGGCGGCCATGCGGACGATTTGATGGTCTGATATTCCTGCCAGGATGAACAACCTTAGCCCATATATTTTGAATGCCCTGATACTTGTCATCACAGGCACATTACGGCTATCTTATGCCACGAAAGTCATACAACTTTCTGCGAGAAATGATGCTGGTGATGGGATTATCACAGCCCAGTTATTATGTTGGAAAAGCAATATTCTGTTCTTAGTGTAATAGGATGAGTTTTCATTGCCTTAGTCAATATTAGTTCGTGATCTGTCAAAATCGCTGCTAAGCTGCACTTGGCCTTGCTTGTTGACCTTTAACCCGGTGAAAACGATGTGGGTATCAGGAAGATACATCTGAAAATAGAAATCCGATCTCATCATTTTTTATTTTTTTTTAATTTTCAATTGTACACGGTCAATTGACCTAGAAATAAAAAATTGTGCAAGGTGGAACAAAGTGAATACTTGAAAACTAAATAATAATAATAAAGCAATTTTTTTAGGTCATGGCAACAATAAGAAAATAAAAATCAGTACTATCATCAGAAAAAATAGGTTGTCTACCGACCAAAAATAAATCTATTAATAAATTAGAAATAAACTCAGAAATTCATTTTCTTTCCACTATTTTGCGAATGTAGTCAGCTGAATACAAAAAGTTCATTCGTACAGGCTTGTTTGAAATTACAAATAGGTGTAATTCTTGCATCCAGCCAACTGATAGAGTAGAGAAAGTCACTATTATCATTAGCAATTTTGCAGCCTCTCATAATAGATGAGGTATGGTTATAATTTTTCATATCAATTTTGAGAAATTTAATATTACTTCTCAACCTAGGATTTGGTACTCGGATAGCAAGCCTTTCCAATAATAAATCACTTGAATCTGTATAACCACATAGAATCTTGTACATGGAGATTAGATCTTGGTAATTCCATTGTGATTCTAAAGAATTTATCTGAAACTTGGTAGCAATCGAAGTATAATCATGAGAGAATGGGTGCATTGGAGAATTAGTGCAGTGCGATTCATTTGAATAATTATTCGCGCAAAATTTTATTGATTCCGTCACACTCGTTTCATCTTACTCAGCACAAAATCCCTGAGGATTCTGCGTCTCTTGCAATGGTTAGGTCTGCAATTTTTCTCAAAAGTTGTGAGATTGAGGCCAAAAACGTTTACTGGAGCGATTTTCATGAAATATCACGAGCTTTGGCCTGCGCATAAAGTTCAAAGCACCACTCATAATTTACGCGTATCAAATCAAGGAGCTCAGTAAACTAGACTTCCAAAATATCTGACCAACCTTTTGAGAAACTGTTTTACGATAATATTAGTACTTTACTTAAAACGATCAGACTGACCATGACCCAAAGGCTTACTCAAAACATCAGCAACTCGAGATGCGGCATACATCTATTTCGTGAAATTATCCGCTCGCTCTCTGTCTGATGGCAAAGAAAGATGAGGAGACTTGTAGAAGAGTCACCAATGCGAAAAGCTTGCGCGTGGGGGCGGACGTGTCCACTCACGATGGTATACTATATATGAGACGGTCCAGACTGGAGAACAGCGCGTGCCAAATGTACGCCTGTCTCACGGAGAGTGACACATAAATTTCGCGACCACGCGAGGCGAGCATCATGAACTACCGGCGCTCAGAATTGATGCGCAACGCGGTTTTAGAGCTATGTGACTCGGGGTAACTAATAGATGGAGCGCAACTAATACCCCGGGCTGACCGGCTTGGTACTTCTCACTACACAGAGCTTTTCACTCCGGAGCAACTTTTCGAGCGCCACTAATGAACATATTTATGAAGCTCCGAGCCAAGATGACACCACGCGGTTGAGTGCTTCGAGCACTTAGATGCGGTAACAAAAATCCTCCCTTGCCCAGTCCAGAGAATGCGTCTCGTCGTCGTCGTCGTCGTCGTGTATGTAGTGCCACCCGCGGGCACTCGAGATAAATCTCCCAACCTCGCGACTGACTCTATACATATACTTGTTCTCCGGCTGAACTCTCTCGACTCCTGCTGTATGCACTCGCACATAGAGCTCAAGCTTTGCGCTTTCTCTGTGGATTTTCTCCGTTTGTTCATCCCGGACTTTGTTTGTCTTTCGAACTTACACGAGTCTGTCTGGTTCTGCGATGCTCTGAGATTCTGCAGACATATGCGGAAAAATATAACGTGCCAGAGAGTTGGTACAACAACGCGTTTTATGTGTGTTTGACCGCGCGAGCGTATCCGTATCTTCCTTCTCGTCGTCGTCGTCGCCGTCGTTGCAATTTTTGCGCAATTTGCACTCGCAAAGCTGTTTGTATGCGTTGTTAGTCATCAAGACCAGATGATATTCAAATCGAGGATCTGATAGCATCCCGTAAGAGTAGAAAAGAAATAAGTACTCTATCGCTATCGCGAGAAAATTCTCAACTCAAAGAGCGATTATTACTCTCTCGCGCCTCTGTACCAAGCGATCTTTACGTGTCGAGAGTGCAATAAATGTTCCCATAAAGATAGCGCACTATCGTTCTTGGCGTCAAGTCTTCGCAGGTATACATGCCTGTATGTATGATCAGTGCAAATCTCGGCAAAAGAAAGCTCACAATGAGTGTATATAGATGAGTATTTGGTCGGTAAAATGCATTATTCAGCATCGCAAAGTCGCTTGCAAGACAAACACATTTACGCTTGGGACAGTGACGATGACGAGCCGCAGCTGATGTTTGATATCCCAAAGAGTAATGCATCTGTGCCGGTCTGGGTCACGAGGAAGAAGAAAACAGTCGTTCAACCATATACGGCTTGAGATCGCGACTCTTTGAAAAAAAATACTTGAAAGCACTGAGAGCTGAGTTGTGGCCCGAGGCGCAACAGCAGTGGCTCGTTATGATTTTTGTCAGAGTCGTCCATATCGCCCGGACGATACGGTGCAAATATTCTCCATAACTCTTGCTTCCGTGATCGAAATCGTGATCGGCGTGGAAATCGTCGTGTGTATATGCAGCAGCAGCAGCACAGAGAGTGAGTAGGCCCTCGAGCGTTGCAAAGGGAACGGAAATCGCTCACAACAAAGCGGCCGCTCGTTGCAAATTTTACGAGCTAAGTCACCGATGGTGGTTAAGGCCACTGTTGCAACAAATGTTTGAGACGAAAGAGCGGGTATGTTCTAGCAAAAGGACAAACCGAAGCTAATCGAAGTAATAATTGCTGACTGCTCCCGCGCAGCAGTTGACACGGGATCGAAAATATCGCAAGCGTTACACCTGAACTGATGCAGAGCGTGCGTTGAAGACTTGCCTTCCATAACGAGACTACTCCTTCGCAGAACTTTCTGGTGCACTAGCAAGTGAGCGGAGCAAGGCTATATTGTAGAGAATAATAAATGCAATTTTTAATTGGATTGGGAGTTCAACATTTCTTCTGTGATTGACTCCACGGGCTTCTGCTTGATGACTGGTAACGATGGTTGTAGAATTGAACATCGCTTTGAGGCAAGGCTGCTCACGCCAGACCGTACCCTGAATTTTTAAAATCTGAGTAGTCAATAATTGAATGCTCGCAAGAGCAGTGTTGGCTCAGTCGGTAGCGTGCTAGCTTCAGAATCAACACTGTTCGAGGGGTCGTGGGTTCGATTCCCTGCGAAATCCCTCGGAAATTTTTTCTGAGGTTTTTTCGACGGGAAAAGGACCCATCATACCCCGCCTGCTTTGGAATGGCGTTTTCCCCGGGGTTATCCTTCAGAGAAATCCTGGGTTTTCCCATTTTACGAGGTTCGACTAGCGGGCCTTGGGCGAATGCGAAGCAAGGGGAGGGTGGGTATCGTAGGGAGTTAATAAACCGACCCGACGTGCCTTCCTGAGTGCACGGGGAGGCACGGGGAATGTCGGCCTCACCGGCATTGGAGTTTGAGTCTCACCAAATCATGGCCTTGCAAACCATGAAGAGGCTCTACCAGCGGATCCGATGGCTCACTTTGTGAGACAGGGAATGTCGGCCTTAACCGGCATAGAGGAAAAAATTCGGTCATAACCCTTCACACCAAGGTGGTAAAGGGGCCCCCCGTGCTAGGCCCAGGAGGTTGTAAGGGGATCTCAAAAAAAAAAAAAAAAAATTGAATGCTCGCAATAAAATGTTCAAGCTTGATTTTTCGCTTCACACAGCTTGAGTTCATCATCAAGGTTGTATCCAAAATTTGCAACAGTTGCAGTGACCGAATCAGTATCAGTGAGCTTTGAGTGAACTATATCAGAAATGTTGCGGGGTTGGGAATGCCTCTCATCCCCCCAACACATCAATAACAATCTCACTCAGCAAGCCAATTAGCACATGAGCTCACCAAGAAACGCGTGCACTTGGACTAATTCGTCACATTCTTCCCACACACGGGGTGGCACCTCGACCCTGACACGTGGCAGCCTCACATACAGCACTGATTTCAAAGGCTCAGAGCCAGCGATAAAGGAATGAGACAATCG
The DNA here is from genome assembly GCA_029851415.1 of Eretmocerus hayati. Taxonomy (NCBI): domain Eukaryota; kingdom Metazoa; phylum Arthropoda; class Insecta; order Hymenoptera; family Aphelinidae; genus Eretmocerus; species Eretmocerus hayati. The sequence continues at coordinate 83,300,905 of CM056744.1, read as the reverse complement.
TATTTTCATGCATCAGCAGTGAGCAGTTCCTCAGAGAGGGGGCACCATAGATTCAAGTTCTACCGATAAATACCGTGAAAGGTGCTGCAACGAACGCAAACCCCGGAACGACTGCAATTAAATACATATCGCTTGCGCGTCACCGAGGAATAATATAAACGCGGTGGCATTTTACGAGCTGTCGCGGTAGACTCAGTTGTGATTCTACCCGTACTCGATCCGACTTAATTAATTATACGCGTAGCTCAGTTCCTTTTTCCTACATATTTCTCTCTCGCTTGCGATTCATCGGCGTTTTCACGCTCGCTTGCACTCGCTTCGCGATTCTCTTCTCTATACTCCCTTTCGAGCTTTGCGCGGCCGCAGAGGGCTTATATACGTGTACATTGCAGCCGTTGCTTTACGAGCTCAACTTGTACATTGAAGCTCGGTAGTAGATCCGCGGGGATGCCGGCCGCACAATTAACTTTCAGAGCGGTGCAAATCTCGCGTGTACGCCGAGCCGAGCCGCCCGCGTCGCCGCCGTCAGTTTGCCTCGTTTGCGCTCTGTGTGTGTAGATATGCGTTCGTGTTTTTCCTCGTTACGATTGGTTGATACTCGGCAGAGCGAGCTTTGTGAGCCCCCGGGCGCTTTTGAATGGTCGCCGTGGCATTGCTCAACGCACCATCAGTTTCATTAAAGAGTGGCTTCTCTATTTTTGTTGAGCTCGACAACCATAGAGCCTGAAAAAGTATTACTGCTCAATTTTTCGTTCACTCAGAATTCGAATTTTGATGTTGATATGTACTGTACAACTTTTTTTTGAAGATCAAAAATTTGAATCAAGCCAACGGTTGATAATATCCGAAAATTTCCCAAATTGTAAGAGTCTCAGTCAACCGTACGCTACGATCCACGTACTCTGTTAACATTTTTAACGCGAAGCGCAGTCACTATTTTCTCCAACTGATACAGGCGTTATAGCAGCACGAAGCTCTCTTTGTGCGCCTCAATTCAAACGACGACTCACCGCCCTATGTGCGTTCCGTTTCTTTGCGCAAAGCATTCGCGAGTTCAAACCCTGCAACAACAAAAAAATCTATCCGGCTCTGAAGCTACTCAGCTGTTCCTGAATCTTTTTACCTTTACCGAGGCTGGGCTTTTCTCTGCTCACGAAGCGAACTTCATTACCGTCTCGCAAATTAAAGGGATTTTGCCTCAGGGTTCAGAGTATTGTCCTCGTTACCGACTGCATCTGACAAAATTGTACACGCCCAATTGTAGAAAGATGAGACATGGGCAAGATGGCAAGAAAAATTCTGCACAATGTGTCTTTTGGTGTAGTTAGCACAGAGGAGTAATGCCCTAACAATATGCCCGCTCGTCTCTCGATAAGCTGAATAAATATACAGCATTTACCAGAAAATAAAGGTAATTTCAAATCCTACCTCCGGGCTTCTGTGCACACGTACAGAACTTGCGATTCATTTCAATTGTAAATAATTATTTAGAATTCTCATCTTGGCGTCGCATCATGCTAGATTTTGTTCGTTGTAATTCAGCTCGCATATACTTGAGTCAACTATATTCCTGCGAGACACTACTTGTCTCGACTACTGTTGCATTCAGCCGGCCTCATCGAATGACAATCTGGGTTCATCTCACGTATTTTCGTTGAGACTGTCCATGTAAATGTTTGCATCATCTCCATCAATTTCACGGAAACCTAATCGACGTGCCGTAGTGACGTAGATGAATTCATCAACGGTTTCGCGCAAAGCGTGCAAAGTTTGAAAGTGATTCTTCCAATTTTCGATTCACGTAGTCTCGCAAAGTGTGACTTTCATTGACGTTTATCGAGGGGCCAAGTAAGTTTACGATGTACGGGCCATCGCTGGATACGGATCATTGGCGTCGCCGAATCGCCTCGCTCCGGTGCCGCCACCGTCCCACGCTGTATTATATTGAAACGAGTCTTGGCAACAGCGGTGGGCACTGATCAAATTGCAGGTCATTCGTCGGATCGGAAAAGTTCGGTAATCAGGAAAGTTTCGGGACACGGCTCTGCTACTTTACCTTCGAGCTCGATTTCCCCTTCTGCTTGCTTCATACCTTATAGAGGTTGGTAAGGGTATGTCCCTCTCTTTCGCTCTGAATCCTTGCGTGCAACTCCACTCGATCCCTAAGTAATGACTCGATACAGGGTAATGGCGCCAACACCAGCGCACCAAATTCGCTCGAAGCATGTGCATGTGCAAAAGCTCATCCTCTACCTTTACTCTATCTTTATTCTTCCGACGTTAAAAAGTACGATCGACTCGTGACGAATGATAAAGAGCTACACTACCGGTCAAAAGTTTAAGCTCACCCAAAAATTTTTTTTTCGATTTTGTGCGTTGAACTACTCGGCTCTATTTGACCGTAGAGGACTCTTCTGGAGCTCATTTTGAAGGTTTTTGCACGTATTTTAAGATGGCATAATTCATTTTTATCCTTACGGATCGGGATCTTTCCAATTTGAACTTGGAAAAGTGTCAATTTCAACGATTTTTGGGAGAATCTTTTGGCTCCTGCCAATTTGAGCCACATGAATGTTTCAATATGGGAGTTGTGGTATATGAAAGTACCAGTCTAGAGCTTCAAAATCCGTTTTTGAACGCCCCTCTACGCCACTTTCAGTCCGAGCTATGACACTTTCTCTGAGGGAAGATTTTTCGGAAAAACTAGCACTCCAATTCGAGAGAGATACAGAGACGCATTTTTATGAAGTATAATCATCATTTCTGTTATCTTTTATCGACATCTTGATTAAGGAAACGAGGAACCTTTGAAATATGCCCCGAAAAGTGAATTTTCTCGTCATTTTTGAATCCAGGTGCTAGTTTTTGCGAAAAATCTTCCCTCAGAGAAAAAGTCATAGCTCGGACTGGAAGTGGCGTAGAGGAACGTTCAGAAACGGATTCTGAAGCTCTAAAATTGTACTCTTGTATCCCACAACTCCCATATTGAAACATTCATGTGGCTCAAATTGGCAGGAGCCAAAAGATTCTCTGAAAAATCGTTGAAATTGACACTTTTCCAAGCTCAAATTGGAAAGATCCCGATCCGTAAGGATAAAAATGAATAGTGCCAGCTTAAAGTACGTGAAAAAACCTTTAAAATGAGCTCCGGAAGAGTCCTCTACGGTCAAATAGAGCCGAGTAGTTCAACTCACAAAATTGAAAAAAAAATTTTTGGGTGAGCTTAAACTTTTGACCGGTAGTGTAATTCTTCTCCATCCTCGCAGCTACTCCAAAGAAATTGGCCTTGAAAAAAAATACGTTGAGAATTTTGTTCACTTCGATTTTTCTCTGAAACTTTTCTTCTTACTTTGTTCACAACCAACTCGAGCAGTCTGTTGATTACTCGAGTAGACTTCTCAATTAGATAGTATTCCTCATTACCCGATGCAGTATAGACTACGTCACTACTGAACTCGTGTTGATGGATAGTTTTTATTAGAATCTACGAGTGGTTTCGAGTCTACCTCAAATAAGGGGTAGTAGCTAAGTAAAATAAGTAGCTTCAAATGTTGTTTACTTTTACAAATCAGGATTTCCCGTCCCTCCCCATATCGTATCCAGCCGTATTGAAATATCAATGGAGCTGGTTCAGGTATTGGAAACAGAATTCTTTCTGCTCAAATGAGGCAACTTTTGCGCAGTCGATTCGATCGAAAGACAAATCTCATCGAATATATTAGTTTGAACATTGATGGTTGTTGTCTGAAATCAGAAGCAGAACTTTCACCACCCATATACATCGCAGCTGCAAATATTATCAGGCGAGAAAAACAGAAGCTTGGGAACAGGAAAAATTGTATATCGAATCAGTAGGGGTTACATCATAAACCTCGAGCCGAAAAAGTTTTCCCTCCCGTTGTCGTCCCTCTTTATTTCCCGCGGCTTTTTCACGCACGACTGATCCCGACGGCGACGACGAGGACGAAGTCAACGCGGCTGTATATCTACAGGCTCCCGCAGCGCCCGCAGTCAAAGTTAACTTTAATCAAATATCAGGGGAAGCAGCAGACACACGCACACAACGACGCTGCGCAGAGGTTTTCTTCTTACTCTTTTGCTCCCCACCGTCCGGAGCTTTCGCAAGCTCTCAACGTGCAACTCAGCGCATCAACAGTTTGGTTTTTGGGGCTCGCTGCACTCGAGCGATTTATTTCCCGATGCCTGCGTTTTCCTTTACAACACAAGGCAACAGCGAATAGAACGCCGGCCCTCTCGGATGTATTCTCAACGCTTCGTTTCTGTGTTCTTTGCACGGTATACAACGACCTTATATCGTAGGCCGAGAAAGCTTCCATCCGTCTTCTCGCTCTTCTGGAGCTTCCGAACTCGCTCCTTCTACCCCGAAAGCATTCCGAAAGGAAGGCGCTCCTTGCGCCATATCACGCGTTGTCGATATTTTTCTCGAGGGATCAGGTGCCACGTCTCGAGAGTTTTTCTGTAATTCTGTACCCTTCGTACTTTCTGATAGTCGTCGCTAACACGTCCAGAATCTTGTTTTGGAACCCCTCAACCCATTTCTCTCTTCTCGATCATCACGTAAACACTTACCCGGAAGCTTTTGCTTGCTTGGAATCACGTGGAGCATGACGGTCCGAGTTCAATAACTGCTTTTGGGAGGATTTTGTTCTTTAGTATTCCGCAAAGATCTCGACAATCACTCTCAAGGGCTGAAAAAGTTGGAAGTTTTGTAATCGCGAGTAATTCCATTCATCCAAGATGTGAACCATCTTGTAATTTCATCGAGTTTAAAATTTTATTGTTGAACCCGATAGCCGAATACTCTTTAGATCTCTCCAATCTCTAAAATCAAAGATCAACCGAAGTACTTATCATGTAATGGAATTGATCAATGAAGCCACCATATTCACTCATACAGCGAAGTTTTTCTTCTGTTGTGTAAATCTGGGTGTATGTAAATCTTTGAAACCATAGAGGACCTAATCCTTTTCAGCAACACTAACCCAATTCACAGAGGTTACCTTTGAGATCAGGAGATGGCTTTCGTACGCTATGGCATTGAATGAGGTGACATTCATCATCGAGGGTCACAAGATGTCTACGCTAATCCTCCAAATCAGATGAACCCTCTCCTCCTCCACCCACCCACTCTCTCGAAACTCTGATCTTTCAATTAATCAGTCTTCCTTGGGACGAAACTCCAAAACTATATCCTTGCGCGTATATCTCTATAGAGTGTGTGCAGGCGTGTCGCTCGGTGTACAAGGAGAAATCGTATGAATGCTATCTGGAGGTACTTGAAATTAATCTTGGAAGCGAATCCAGTGAGGGGTGAAGGACAGACCATATTCAGACATTCATAGATGGAAAACTGCGTCAGCAGTATCGAGGGTGAGTCCTCCCCTCGCTTTGCTCTCAATAATTTCGTTAATCATCGTAATGAACGAGATTTGCTCGGAAGAAGCTCGTGGCTCGTTGGTGGCATGTAACTCTGCAGCTTCGTCTTTCGTAACGTCCGAAAACCGAAACACCCAAAGCAACATCCCTCAGATGTATATGTCTGTATATTTGTTCGTGGGGAAAAGCCCCTCATTAGATCATCGACATTGACGGGGTGGCTCAATTGCCGTCGTCGTCTGTCGGGCTGCTACGTATCCAGAGTCTATATTCTCCCATCCGCATCATCCGATGCGAAGCTCTCAATTCACTCGGCAAGCATTCAATCCTTGCTGCGGCGGTTGCGATTTTCTCCCGTCGTGAGCGTCACAGGGATCTATAGCATGTACTGCGGGGACGATGAAAAGAGACCGATTCGATTATGATCTGTCTCGTTTTTTCTTTGGTAAGTAAGTAAGTACGGTCGATATCGCTCAGAGTAAGTAAGTGGATTAAACCTCTGCCCTCGCGCGCATTGCGTTTGATCTGTGAAATTGCGACGAGCGAAAGACTACTGATCGGAGCGAACAGATTAGACTCTTCAAACTCTTTCTCTTGCACAGCTGCTGCTGGTGCTGCAGCGCAGCGTGTTCACGATACAGCTTCTGTGCGTCCTCACGGGAGATGACGGCCTTGTTCGATCTCGCGCTGAGATACCGCGGTCGCAGCTCGCCCACTCCACGGGAGTCCAAAAAGCTTCAGAAGAGGACAGACATTTGGGATCAAAAAACCTTCACGCGAGAATGAAGACTGACGTTGTTGCACAATGGGGATTTCTCTGAAATTTTTTGAAGATTCAACCCAGTCGGAGATGTAAACTTTTGCCAAAATTTTTCAAAAATTGAGTCAAAGGAAGCGCGTGGGCAAATTTTTCTGAACCAAGTTTACCATCAAATTCACAACACAAAATAGCATGTGTTTTATTATTTTTTGAAACGAAATTGAGATAATCAAAACAGTACTGGCTCAGTTGGTAGCGTGTTAGCTTTGGAATCAACACTGGTCGAGGGATCGTGGGTTCACGTGCTAAGCCGAGCAGGCTACAAAGTGGAATGGAGAAAATTTTTTAGTTAATCGTCGGATGAGTGCTGTCGGTTATCAATTCTTTTCAATGTTTGTCCTTGCATAGCGTTGAAGACGCAATTCTGTTAACATTTTCCAAAGACGAGCCGTAGTCGCTTTTTCAATGTGATACGGCATAAGATATGTGTGATACATGAAAACGCAAACCATAAGCGAGTCGCTGGCGTCATTAACATGAGAGTAGCGCCCGATGATGTACGTGATACACGGACGGGGCGTACAAAGGAATCATTCCTTTCAAAAGGAAATGAACGCTCGTCGTCGTCGTCGTTGTCGTTGCAACCTACACTACACAATAATAGCCCAGACAGGCGTACACAACGGCACGAAAGAGCTGAACCAATTATATATTGTGGGCTCTGAATAACAATTTGTACTACCTCCAAAGAGGAAGGAAATGAGGTGGAAAAGTAACAGCGGAGGGTCTCCGGAACGAACGTGGACAAAAACGCAAATAGCACGCAACGAAAATGAGATAAGGATAAATAAGGATGAGGTGAATGAGATGAGAGGCGAGATGGAAGACACAAAAAATCGAGATATCTGAAAAACGAGAGCGAAGCGCAGCACAATTATCCAGAGAGCTGATGTGATGGGGCAAGTGAAAGAGATCGGTCCATCCGATTCCCCAGTTATGGCGCATTTGTGTTCGGGCTACCGCATCATGGGAGGAGTCGTAGCCGTTCGACTTCCTGGACTATCTCTAGGAGATGTCCTCCTCTTCTTTTCCCGTCTGCCTGCATACCCGGCCTTGTGCTGTTCTGTTTCTTCCCTCTTTTGCACTGATGTCTCTTGCTGTTTTGCCCCTATGTGTCCCTTGACCTGGAATAAGATGAAAGATACCCGATATACATCAGCATCTCAGAAAGAAGCATCGGTATAGAGAGATGCAGCCGTGAAACTCGCACCGCCACTCCAATGTTTTTTGCCTTCATTCCCCAACCGATGCTCTACTACTCCTTGATCTTTTTCTCAGAATGCAAAAAATATCTCAGCCCCAGACGAGATGCTGCATCTACAGCCACTTATTTAATATTTATTCTGCTGCTTTCAAAGTGAAATTTGCTGTCTCGGCATCATCGCTGCAGCACTTGGTTATTCGTCCATTATAATATATAATAACCCTGATATAACCACACTGCTTTGGCTTATTGGCGCTATTCTAGGAGAGATACAGTCCAAATATGTTGGTTTAGTCCCCCCGGCTAATGATATTTATTATCGAGTGCGAAATTGAACCATACTCTGGATGTCTATATGAAATATCAATTATTGGTTGCCCGCATATGCTTATTGCAGATCATATGCAATGGCATCCGTATAGCTGTCCTCGATCGAGTTATATCTATGTTATTCATGAGTTAGAGCAGGTTTCCAAGGAGAAATTCAGAGCCTGTAATTCAGTCCGACGTTGCGATAGTTTAGTGCAACAAGCACAACTAAGACCGACGTATATAATTCATTTGCTCGGGGGCGTGTGTATGTGTGCAACGAGCGTCGTCTATTCAAATAATAAATGATCCCGGTCTGTTACTCGCTTACCGTCTTTCATGTATGTGGGGTCATTGTTTTAATAGCCAATTTATGATTTTTCCTTGTTGTAAGATCGTTCGGTTGTAGGAGACTATAAATAAAATTAGTTAGTTGAGTAGGCTATGGGTCGATTGTCATATTTCGATATCCTGCTCCTATAAGAGAAAATAACGAAAAAATTGGATCATGTCGAATACTTACATCATTGGTGCACAAAATATTAAAATGTGATGTGGCAATTTTCTTGGGTCAATGACTCGAGGGATATAGTGTATCGGATATCAAATGCCTCAACTAATTTGTCAGCCTGTATCATTTGATTGTGAACGTGCACTACCAGTATATTATCTCACGCGCGTTGTCGGAATTCTACGATAAGAGCGATAACGCTCAGCGTAGCAATGCGGATGTCCGAGCGGACGCACTTAGCATTTGTTATTATATTTACGATTATTAATGTGACGCGAGTGAAATCTTATGACGGTTATAATGAAAAGAATGAGTCTTAAGTGCGCAGCATCCCAAAACATGATATACAGCAATTGACTCCCTCGAGATGTATACTACTCTTTATCCCGTGAAAAATTCTTTAAAATTGTTTGCAGCACCTGGTCCACACGAGGGCCTCTTTTGATTTCCATTCTTGCGTGACAAAGAAACTTGTTCTAAAGGTGTACATGTCAAGATTTGACTTCGAAAAGTCGTATCATCCCGAAATTATGAAGAGAACTGCGAGGGGTGACCTGCAGACATACATCTCGAGTCGATCGTCCCATTACTAGAAAGTGTCTCCACACTCCATCGTATCGTCGTAAATTATTCGATCCATTCAATATATCCCCCCAAAGGCTGCGGCACTGGGTCAAACAATGGCCGGATCACGCTCGACGATTTGGTGACCCAAGATAGAATCGTTCGTGCGCCGTCGCATCGCTACCGATCCGAGTGGCCGTATATCGTACATTATAAGCATCAGATCTATCCATGTTACCACCAGACGCCACGTGAATGATACAGTGGCCTGGCCCAAACGTCGTCCCTTCAACGCTGGGTCTGATGCTTCATCCATTCAGAGTATGAAATCTGTATTATTATGCGGGTTCGAGGGTGAGGCGAAGGAGAAAGCCGACGGGAAAATGTCCCCTTTTGATTCGCGGCGCACTCTAATGCTCGCTCTAATGCCATTCCTCATCTTGATGTTTTTCCCCAGGTACAAAAGCCTTTCTCTCTCTTTCTAATAATTTCATGTCTCACTATGGGGGTACATGAAGCAGCAGTAGTTAGCTTAGCTTATTATGTATAGCTGTCGCAACGAGCTACTCACGAAAGATTTTCCGGGGCGCCGTGAAAAGCACCCATTCACGCAACGCTTTGTGTAATCTTCCACCTTGGCTTACACGTATGATCCTGCGATATAAACGCGGCTTGTACATCATGGAATGCAAAGAAACTAGATCGCATATTTTCGCCGAGGCCCCAAGAGAGAGTGAAAAAAAAACGGATCCGCGATGGGCCCCTTGGCCCGCGTGGCCCACCCGCTGCGCCCTCCGACAGGGATCGCTTTGTATTGCCTTTTTACCGTCTGCTTGTTGCAAACGAGCTGTTGTTGGTGCTACTCAGCCCTGACGGCTTCCGTAGTCCATCGAATTTTCGGCCTCGTTGTGTTTTTTCGGTCCTTGCCCTTTGGGGAACCCGCGAGAGACGCCCCTGGGATCGATACGTCAAATTTCGTCAGTACTATTATAGAAGCCGGATGCGTGTAAGAATCGGGTGCGAAGAGTATGCGGTTTTGCTCCACACACTTTGTGACTGGAAATCTATACCACATATTCCAAAACGCATTCTGAAAATACTGACTACACGTTTAAAGTACAGTTACGTGATGATTTCGTACCTAAAACGAACATTGTATCAATTATTGGAACTTTCTTCCGTTCTCAGTACGTGACTCTCACACGATATTGAATTTCTCTTGCACCGAGCGCCCTATCACCGCCTCTATAACAAATTGGATAAACCGCAAGATGTACCGAATATGAACATGAGGTCGCGATAAAATTTATTACACTAAATTTATCTCGCTGCCTGGTTTAGAAACCCGCGCTTATACCCTCTACTTTACGAAATGTGGCGATGTTGAAAATGAGTATTCGATCGATGAGGCGATATATAGTCACTCGAGATCAAAATTCACTTTTTAATCGCGTCAGACCCACTGAAAATAGTGTTAGTGATACTATTAGATTCGTCCAACTCGCTTCAAGCATAATTGAGTCTGATGAATTATTCCTTTTTGATTCAATTCTCAAGTATATAAATAGCTATCGCACCGAACACAATATTATAAATTTATCGCAGCTTTAAAATTGAATATAATCAGCTTCGCGAGGAATGTGGAACCCCCGAGTCGAACACTCAAAAAAGAGTGATAAAATCGAGAGCAAGAACATCATTTATTCGCAATATTTATTCATCGAACTCAGCCAGATATCAGAGATGCATCGATACCGAACTCTGTCGCAGTCATCTGAAATGGGTGGAGGAGGCATCAATTGTGTCGCTTCTGCTGGCTGCACCGCGCTGTATTATTCCATCGCTTGGGTAACGAGGGGCTGCAGCTGCGGCGCGCTGCCGATTGCTTCAATTTCTCTGGTTCTGCGCGCCCGCGGGCAGCAGCGTCGTCGTGATTAAGATTTCCCGGGTCTGAAGTTCATCAGCGGATGGAGGGCCCCCATCGGCTCTTCTGCGCTGTATAATACACCCTCGCTCATCGTTTCTATATGCAGTATCCGTTCAGAGGTCGTATCTGTGCGAGCGAGCTATAGAAGAGAGCCACACCTCGATCTTCGTAGCAATCGTTATCGGGCGGAAGTCGTGGACGCGCCACATTGAAAACACAGACTTGCTCCGTTTCTTCCTCTCTTAGGCACAATCAGTACGCACGAGCGCGCTGCAGCCTCGCAAGACGCTTTTATACGTACAAACTTTCAACGCTCCGCGAAATTCTGTTTCAATGTAGAAGAAAGAAAATCGGGAGAAGTTGGGCCTCGAGTTGGGCTCTGCGGAGTGCGAGATTCTTTGTATGTATTTTACGATATAGGTATATAAGGATGAGCTAGCCGAAGTTATAATATGTGCCTCCCAGAGGGCATCGCTCTGAATCAATGGAAATGCGATGGTGCTGGTATTTTTACCGTAACTGATGCATCGCATATAAGCTGGCTGCACCACAGACTCTTTGCTCCCACCCCTAGATCCCTTTATATTATTTTGGGATCGCTTTCACTGTAGGGTCCACGCTTTGCCGGGTGAAACTCGCGGCAGGGCTATTCAGCAATATAACCTCAATAGCCGAAAAAATTTTTGATGGTCCCTGTGGAATTTTTGACTTGGCACGCTTTGAAAATGAATTTCAACCCATAAGCATGCTTTGGACAGTTTCTAAGAAATTTGACACAGTCATCCATGAGTGAGACGGTACTCGTTCTTCATTCACGATGATCAAAGTTATGTATAGCATTCATTGACTCAATCGGGCAGCGTCATGATGTCACGACGTATAAATCAGAAACCTAACTCCGATCGTCACGACATCCGCAAAATTACGAGTTCGTTGAGAAAGATAAGGGACACGCATACGATTCACCATTCCATTGAATCTGGAGCGTACGAATGTTCTGCTTTAATTTATTTTATACGTTTTATATTCATCTTCCTCTTTCATTCTCGTACTCATTTCATACGTTTACGCTTATCGCTCTGCGGTACATTATCTCTTGTATGTGACACTCGAAGTGTAATGGCTTTGGTAGCATCGCTCGACTCAACAGCTGACGAATTCGTCGCTGCATCGTATCGTGACAAAATAAAAACATTGTAAGAAGAACTAAAGCTAACGATCATTAAGTCAGAAGCCGAACAACACAAACAAAATGAGAGCTTAAATAATCTCAATGCCTATTCGAGTGAGCTTTTGTCTATTTGTAATGCGAATTAGAACGTATCATTTTTCGAGGTCATCATTCAAGTTTACAAAGGACATCGTTGAATTCGATGTTTGAACTGGTAAAGACTTTTTTTGATCATCTGTCGGTGTTTGATTTTCATAATGTTTGGAAATGTTGAAGATTCTTGAAGCTCTCGAATGTCCGAGAAAGCAAATTGCGTGGCACGAGAGCGACAACCCCCTGTGCTCCCCTCAAATCATTCGAACTGTGAAACTATGGCCATTGGTGCATTCAAATGAATTGGGCAACTCCGCATCTCACCTCGCACCTTGCCGTTGTCGATCGTTTTCGAGCACAGATAGATCAGAACAGTCGACCATTGGATCGGCGAAACAGCAAGTTCGGCTGATCTCGCACCCGTGTTTCGCGCAGCGAGCTCCAGCGTAAATCCATCTACCAATTGTTTTCTCCGCGACTAATTCACCCCTCACCTCTCCCCGCGTCTTCATCTTTTTACAAGTTTGTTATCACACAAGTTTTGTGATTAAAGTACTATTTTATCAGTTAAAACCGAGTGTACCCATAATTCTAAAATAATCTTCCTCTGCCCTGTTCGTCTTGAGCACCCCATCTCACCTCTAAATTATTTCATTTATTGTGCGAGATATCATCGACAATTATTTATTCACCTCGAGATTACATAACATAAAGCTGCAGCGATAGAGATGATTGGATCATTTGAAACTATGTTACATGGACATGTTTGAAAATTATCCGGAGACTTACAAGATCAGGAAAGTGGACAATTGATGGACATTGACTGGATAACAACAAATCCTTGTTCTGAACAAAAGAACCATGGACATGTCGATCAATGAGCCCTGTAAATCGCTCTGCATCGACGTTTCGTTGAAAACACGCCTCAATCTCGGTCGTAATTCGCCTGATTGAGGAATAAGTCAAACGACGTACAGTCGATTCATGATCTATTGAGTTTCCTATGACAAAGGATCACCTTCTACATGTTTTCCCATCTCCATTCACTTCATTCAATATTCTTCATTTGACATCATGTTAATGGTCAAATTCAATATCCAATGCATCAGAAATCGCGGGAAATCGAGGAAAGTGAGTAAAAGGATATCTTGATAATATGTAAAAGACCATGTCTTGTCATAATTCTAGCTGCTGCTGCTGTTGCTGCTGACCGAGACTAGCAAGTTGCGGTCGAAAGCTGAGACATCCAATTAGAGAATCTGAGACTTTGTTACGTCGAAGTAATGGCACAGCACATGCTATATCCTACCTAACTCACTTCCTCGTTGCCTATCTCGTATATTTACATAGATTTATATTCATATCGTAGCTACCTATTACCGTTGAAGCTGAGCCAGGCCAATTCTAGCGCTCTCGTTTTACCATGACAATAACGTCGAGAATTGAGGAATTACTACCGCGGGATGAACAAATCCTCACAAAGAACTTTTAATAATGTTCCGCGGTATCCTCCATCTTTCATGCAGATTGTCAGAGACGCACACAATCGGAGGGAAAACTTTGGAGTTTCAAAGATGTGATTCATCAAGCTGGAAGATGGAAATTCACTGTCGTGACTTTTCGTAACTTCAGCCGGATACAAATTACTTTACGAATAACCCCTCGGAAATTGAAAACTCGAGTCGTCGAGATTGTCGAAAATTGAAAACCCTGAAGCTATTGAAGTAATGTGTCTTTGGGAACTCCACTAATCAATCGAAAATCGTAATTCCTGTTGGTAACTTTTTTTTTTGAGTGTAATGCTGCAAAAGTCTTCCCTGGGGGGCATAGTTACAAGAAGAACGAAGATTTGTAGGCGATTTCCTTTACACGCCGAAATATCTTCCCAACTTTTACTGCTGCTGCCGTTGAGGGTTTTGTCGTAAGCGCTTAAAAGACACCGTCCGATGGAGACATTGAAAGAGAGGAGAGGGTGGAAAAAATAAGATGTGGCGTGAAAAAAGAGAGACGAGGCAATCGAAGTGGGAAAGCCACCCCTCCGCTTGGGGGTTAACTTGTTAGAAAATTTTTCTCTGAAATGCTATCGGGCTGATCCGTTTACAAGTTAGCATTTCTTTCCCTAATTCTGTCTTCTGGATGCCTCGGTTTACTGTACGAATCCGTTGCCACCAGTCAAAATGAAGATTCCCCTCCTCTCGTGTATATTGTGCAGGAATTTCCAATCTCCTGCAGTGATAGGTTTCTGCGTTTGTCATCGAGTCTTTGGATCTAACGAACATCCAGGTAGATGCCGAATTTTCTGCCACGACTTTTCTTTTCAAGCTCGGGTCTCATCCTCCTACCCATCGAGTAATTTGCGATACAGATTTTGAAAAAACACGGATTTTGCACGATAATTACACGGTTTTTGAACTTTTCCAGGAAGCTCTTCTCATAGTTGCACATTGCACATTTGAACAATTTTTATACATCTCTGAAGCGAGCAAGGAAATTTGAGCGGTTCACGATTTCACTTACCGCAATGTATTCGAAAGCTTTTCATGTATGGGATGTAATAGCCCGCGTAGAAATTGAAAATATTGGCGACATGTCGCCGAGCTATCGCGAATTCCCATTTGCGACAGCTCTGCGATAGGTCGGCGATAGGTCGGCGACATGTCGCCAATATGATTTTGCGACAGCTCGCCGACATATCGCCAAACCTGTATTTGCGACATGTCGCAAATTCGTCGACAAAATTTTTCAAAAATTCGAAATTTTATTCGATTTTGTGATTTTTCATGGAACGGGAATCGATCACAAGGAATCTGAGATTGAAATTATGGGCTTGATGGTACTTTTATTTAATTAAAAATAGGCTCTTGGTGTACAAATTCATCTTTACATATCTTTTGACTTCTTGTTTAAGAAATTCCAACGTTTTACGTTCATAAGCACATTCACAAGGTCCAAATAATTAGAAAAATTTGATCGCAGTAGAATAGCGCGTATGATACATTATTACAAATTCGTAAGAAAACTCGCTCAACACTCTGATCGTCGGGCTAAAATCACTTGATCTTATAATTTTTTGTGACACAGCACAGATATTCACTTCTCATTTTGGTGAAAATGATCAAGCTGATGAGTTTTGAAGCCGCATCTCGAAATCCGCAACACATTGCTCACTCGAGATGCCACGTCGTCGGGCCTCCCCATCGGAGCAAAGACGCTTCCGAGACGTCTGCGACTACTTATTGCAAGGCTGATGTAGGTGGACACATCAACCCCATGGCTGACTCTTTGTCTCGTGGAAAACAGACGGCCAAACTTTGACGGGCGAGACTCGATAAGGCATGCTTCCGCGATGATCATCCGGCGTAGCAGAACTCGCAGAACCCAATGCCATCCGTAGTTTTTCTGAAAAAATCACGCACATGCATTAGAAATGCAGCTTCTATTCTTGATACAGGTGGATGGTGATCAGGAAAAGCGAGATATAAGAGGCACATTTTCAAGATTTGAAAAGTAAACACTGCGTGCAATAAGGCGAGGTTATGACGGTCGACTGCACGTGAAAATTCATCGAAACTTAATTATATCGGTCAGAAATACTTATCTGATTTATTGAGATTAGCCTCCGCATCCTCGGAAAGCACCTTCTGCGATAAAGCTGCTCAGCAATACAATAACTATCCCAAACGCCAAATGTCAGAGAAGATTGAGGCAGAAACGAATTGTCTGTATACTTTTCAATTCACCGGTACGAAGTGAGAGCAAGACGATCGATCAATATTATTCAGATTCGGGTAATGTAAACAACAATAAATTCACACAACCGGGCTTTTCTGTCGATCTTCTCTGACATTTGGCGTTTGGGATAATTATTGTATTGCTGAGCAGCTTTATCGCAGAAGGTGCTTTCCGAGGATGCGGAGGCTAATCTCAATAAATCAGATAAGTATTTCTGACCGATATAATTAAGTTTCGATGAATTTTCACGTGCAGTCGACCGTCATAACCTCGCCTTATTGCACGCAGTGTTTACTTTTCAAATCTTGAAAATGTGCCTCTTGTATCTCGCTTTTCCTGATCACCATCCACCTGTATCAAGAATAGAAGCTGCATTTCTAATGCGTGTGCGTGATTTTTTCAGAAAAACTACGGATGGCATTGGGTTCTGCGAGTTCTGCTACGCCGGATGATCATCGCGGAAGCATGCCTTATCGAGTCTCGCCCGTCAAAGTTTGGCCGTCTGTTTTCCACGAGACAAAGAGTCAGCCATGGGGTTGATGTGTCCACCTACATCAGCCTTGCAATAAGTAGTCGCAGACGTCTCGGAAGCGTCTTTGCTCCGATGGGGAGGCCCGACGACGTGGCATCTCGAGTGAGCAATGTGTTGCGGATTTCGAGATGCGGCTTCAAAACTCATCAGCTTGATCATTTTCACCAAAATGAGAAGTGAATATCTGTGCTGTGTCACAAAAAATTATAAGATCAAGTGATTTTAGCCCGACGATCAGAGTGTTGAGCGAGTTTTCTTACGAATTTGTAATAATGTATCATACGCGCTATTCTACTGCGATCAAATTTTTCTAATTATTTGGACCTTGTGAATGTGCTTATGAACGTAAAACGTTGGAATTTCTTAAACAAGAAGTCAAAAGATATGTAAAGATGAATTTGTACACCAAGAGCCTATTTTTAATTAAATAAAAGTACCATCAAGCCCATAATTTCAATCTCAGATTCCTTGTGATCGATTCCCGTTCCATGAAAAATCACAAAATCGAATAAAATTTCGAATTTTTGAAAAATTTTGTCGACGAATTTGCGACATGTCGCAAATACAGGTTTGGCGATATGTCGGCGAGCTGTCGCAAAATCATATTGGCGACATGTCGCCGACCTATCGCCGACCTATCGCAGAGCTGTCGCAAATGGGAATTCGCGATAGCTCGGCGACATGTCGCCAATATTTTCAATTTCTACGCGGGAGCTGCCTGAACTCGCAAAATTGTTTTGCGGTTGAGATGAATGAGAAAAGAAGTAGTCAAAGCTCGTAGGGAGTATTATAGACCAACGTCGTCGGAGGCATTACCGTTGGTGGTGAGGTTGTCACGGCAGCGTGTATCTTTTTATATACATGTAGGAGCCGCAAACCACGGCAGCAATCGGATAAAGCAATTCGATGCTCGTATACATCGACGACCATATCATGACCACGATATCGCAAATTCGATCGCGTGTATGTGTAACTGTCAGCAGTGATCGTGACTCGTTTTTCTTCGATTATAACGACTCTCCATGATGTACTTGTCTCTTCGATGGCACACTACATGAATATCAAGATTCTCAACCGTGCTTTGCTCATACATACATATACATGTCGACAGAAGAGGAGTCTGGCCTATATCTGGTCTATGATATGCACGCTATCGGATCACTCCTTATGTTTGATCTTGCACGGTGTAGAAAAAGCCTAGCTTGAAACCGGCTGTCGAGATGAGGAAATTGAGAGTTTATTAAACCTAATCGCTCAACCTGTGTCCATCACACACGTCAAGTGCAAATGAAGAGTCTCAGTGCGACTGGAGCGACAAGAGCTCTGCGTTTTACGCTTGTGTGAATTGTCAATCTCAACTTCGATCAGGTGGATTACTAAGCGCCCAAATTCAAGCTCTTACGCATCCATAGTGGGGTTGATTTTAAATTCTGAACGGCTACGTTTGGACGTCTAGTGACTTGAAGTTTTTCGCGATTCCACGCCACGTCACTCGATTATTTCTGGCCCGTGGCGCTAAGGATCGCGGAATCGCGAGCGAATCAAATCGCGTAGTCGTAGGGACGTGTTGAACATTGTTAAGCAAAGATCGAAACAAAATCTAGGAGAGCTCCATGTATCTCAGCGCGAGATGCCATTTTGACGATCAGAAGGCAGTTCTATGAATTTGGGCGGATTTTAGGTGACCTCTGTCCTAATAAAACCCTAGAACGACTCTCGATATAGACGTTCTAATCTAGTCCGGACCGAAATTTAAAATTGACTCGCACAAATTCCAGCAATCTTTTGACGATGGCTCAATAAGTGCGTCGTCAAGGTTAATAAAAAATTCACGGAGGGTCGAATCGATGTTACCGTCGCGCCACACATAGCATCATCAACTTCAAAGTTGGCGCACTGAGCGAGAGACTATACTGGAGCACGCGCGTCCCATAAGTAATGCAGGTCATAATTATCGTCCGCATTCACTCGACCCGGTGCGTATGGCGTCTTTTCCTCCTCCGCATAATATCGCCAGCTCGATTTTGCTCTCACTTTTTACCCCGGGGCTCCGCGGCAGCAGCACAGCGACTAAAAGATGCGTCCTCTAGACACTGCTGAATAAAACAAGCTTGTAAATGCACGAGGATAACGCGCAGCGGCCGGATAGGGAGTATCTCCTCGTCAGGTCGTCTTATATGCTGATAATGACGCGAAGCGACGTCCGGACTCGATGTTGTTATGAAAAAAAAGCGAGACAGACGAGCTGTGAGAGATGCATCCCAAATGGGCAGTTATTTCCTATTTCAGGCTCAAACAACGCCTGTTGGCGAGCGTTAGAGCAACGTCATTCGACTATTTCCACTAATGTCATGAAAATACTCTCGGGAATATATAAATATTTGGCTTGTTGCGAAACAAAGTTGAGTTTAGTTGTACTTTGTAGTACTCTTGTAATTCTCATTCGTCCATATATTCTCTCTAACAAATGCGAACTGGGCCCGGTTTACTTTGGAAATGTGTAAAGTGCCAGCGCAGCGTCTGGCGATCACGAGTTGTGAATTTTGCAGCGCTCTCTCCTCTGCAAGCTTGCTTTTACAATATACACATCTTCTTTATCAATGCACGGCTTTAGTCTGTGCGAAAACTCTCGGCATAATGCCATGCTTATTTTCACTTTCAACTGCAAGCATGCTCGTGAAATATCGTAAACATGTTCGCAAGCCGCCAAAAAGACCTCCCAAACACATCATGTGCCCAGACGGTCTTAGACGTTTTACCTCATTACGTAATGATCTCCACAACAATACAATCACGCGAGCTCCAAAACATAGTCAACCATCAAAAGGCTTCTGCTGCTTCTCTCTCGCGAATCAGCCATAGCAAACGGATGATGGATGGACTGTATGGCAGAGCAAACTTGCCATCTCCTCGCGTCACGCAAGCTCGTGATCACGCTCTCGTCGTTCTCTTTGGAGCATCAGACGGGATTCAGCCATGCAAACAGCCGTCAGTCAAGTCGCTTCTTTTTTTTTTTTTTTGATCAACTGCGTTCAGGACGATTTTTGAGCGGTAGATAAGCCCAACGCACGCAAGAGAATTCAATTTCGTACACTGTCTACTCGCCATCTGTCAGGATTGTTCGCGAACATAATCCCACGCAAAAGTTTTGTACTCGTAATGATGTCGTGTAGAATAGTAACTTCGCACCGATCGGTTACGAGGTTGTAGCTCGCTTCTGGGCTGCAGACAAAGGTCGAGATAATCGTTCAGAAGCGGAAAACCTCACGAAGATGCGAATATTCTTGTTGGTAAGCACCCAAACACCGAGGAATCGCAAATAAAACCTTCACTCCATTGTTCATAGGGAGGAATCCCACTAGTCCGAGCGGAACAGCAGCAAAATCAGAGCACCCATCTTGCTCGGTCGCGATTGCCAAACCCATTGAAAACCAGGCCCCGACCAGTATTGATTGGCCACGGTCTTCTGGACAGTGTGCTGAAGATTCTGTTGACCAGGTACTGACTGGATAGCCTGAGTTTGATTATTGCAAGATAGTTGAAGACGGGATTGTTTTCGTTATACTTGAAAGAACAAGCTACTGATGATAATAATGGTGTTCTCGATGATTGTTTGGCTCTTTTTGTAATCATGATTGATAGATTTCGATGATATTTACCATCAAAGTATTAACGTGAATGTGTCGAGGAGTGTGATCGCTCACTCACTGGTAAATAATAATTTTTGAGGTTGGAAAATCTTACTATTCGGGAATCCACTTATTATGTTATGGATCTCTTTCGCATAACACCAATCCTTGTGAGCCTAAGCGTCTCAAGATTTTAATCTCAACTCTGGTAGACAATAATTTGTATTTACAAGCTGTTTCGGGAAGCATCAAATTGTTTCACATATTCTCGCCAAATCATCCATATTTCTCTTCAATTGCTCAAATCTTTCTAACTTCATGAGAGTCTCTCTACCTAAAGTATTGATTTCAAAGTTGTGAGATTATTTTGGTCTTGAAGTGAACTCTTTCTTTCTTCTCAATGAGATTTTATAACCTCAAGAACTGTTTACAAGTGGGCGAGAGATTACACGTACCGTCAAATTGGGTAACTTTGGTACAGTGGGTGCAACTTTGGTACACCCCTGAAAAATGACTTTCAGAGCTGGATTCGGCAAGGTGAATGATTCTATCGCTCTGAAACCTATCCTCCCTTCTTGGCACACACATAAACAATGTGTTAAGCCACCGTAGATCCCGTGTGGTGAATAATTGTAGTCGTTTATCGAAGAGTTTTTTCCAAAAAGTTTGATTTAGCAGCGATACGCGAGTGGTCCAGTTAGTGTACCTGGCAAAAAGTGTTCCGGAAGGAACTATGGGTGAATAATGCTACATTTCCATCACATATATTACCATATTGAAGAAATCATCGTTAGATTGGGGTATTTGAAGCATTGGGAATTTTTATGAATGGAAACCAGAACAAAAACTATTCAAAAGTGTACTAAAGTTACCCCACTCTAGGTAAGAAGCATGAGGATACGGTAAGTTCAGAGCACTTTCCTATGACAGCTTCTTTCCAACTCATCTTGAGTCGAATGATGGTCTATGAAGTTTCAAAATGTTCCCAACAGCTTAAAATAAAACTTCTGAACGATTAAAATCAATTCATTCGCATGGTGGTGGGCAGAATTGAGATATTCTGTAAGTGTGCCCAAGTTGCCCCATCGGGGTCTAACTAGGGTACACTTAAAAAACTGCTAACAGCTCTTGCTTAGACACATCAAATTAAACTTTGTAGCCCGTCAATCGAAAGCTGAGACTGTAAGCTTCCGATTGACTACTAATAAAAGTGGGTTTTGTCAATGTATGTTGGAATGCCGAGCCAAACAAAATGAAAAGCGCCGGAAACGTACCAAAATTACCCAATTTGACGGTATTGAAATACTCTCGATGATGGTTAGTATGGAGATCTTGCAACCTCGTGTCTAAGGAAATCCACGATGAGAAAATAGTGAGAAAATTCTGGAGGGTGTACTCGAGTTCATTTGGACCAACGAAAATATTAGAGTCTTATCCAAGCGACAATCAACTCAGGGTGTCTAGTCAGTTCCCGTTCATCAAAAGCGTACATACCATTGCTTGATCACTCAAATCAGTACACTGACCAGGCCCAGGCTGGTATCACCAAACATCACACTGACTACAATTTCTACTTGAATATCCGCAACCATATTCCCTCTCATCTCATCAGCGGTGCAACGGGCGAGTATAAATGGTCGCTTGAGCGCGCGAAAGACGGGCGATTAAAGCGCTCTGCCGGAATGCCAATCGCTTTTGCTGCCCGCGGCTCAACTCTCGGATATAAGTACTTGCCCGTCACGAATTCATAAGGTAGCGCTGAACACTCCCGTCCGACGGATCCAGTCTTTCTTCATCGAAACGTAGAGAGAGAAAGGGAGAGACAGTGCATTTTCATACGGATATTTTCGACAGCAGCTTGCCCGATCGGCCCTGCTCGGTATAAATCGAGTTACGCTGCCCTTTATTGCCGACTTGCTGCCCCCGGAGTCAAAAGCAACCACGATCGTTATAATAAACCCTTCTCTGTCAGCTGGAATTTTCGTTGGCTCAGAGGAGAGAGTCGTGTCGCCGCAGGCGTCGGCCGCCATCACCACACACTTATGCACAGTATTCTCGTTTGTAAGTATACGTTGAAGGTGATTCGTGAAAATTCCTTCGAGACAGAGTAATCCGTTCGAGAACGCTCTTAGTAATGGTTCGGAAGTCTTGAATGGAAATTCTACGTTCGTTGGCTAGCGCGAAAAAAAACCGTTCATCTTCCGGGTCGTTGGTCAAAACACCCGCGACCACAAATTCACGCGGCGAAAAAGTTCGTCGACCAGTCGAGCGTCTATATACACGTATACTCTGTGAAAGAAGCTGTAAGTTATTCCAAGCCATTAGGTCTCGGACGCGTCTTCTTACGCGACATCTCGCCACACGAGTCACACTCGGTATGCAGTTCAAGTCGTCGAATTCTATCACCGACCAGACCAAGGGACACAAGCCGGAAGCTTTGCGGCGACAAAACTGGTTTGATCGTGGTCGAACGCGATGATATTTCAGATTGGCCACCCTGTATATACTCTACGCTGGTTCGCTTCCTCGTTGCCTATTTTATCGCCCGCTGTGGCTTTCTAATCTCGCGGCGATCGCAATTTTGCAACGAGGGCTCGGCAGCAATAGATATCCCTAGTAAAAATAAGTGCCTCATGATCATATATGAACATGTTCCCAGCCGAATTGTGGTCATCTATGAGCATCTATGACCTCAGAAAATATTATGTACCCATGGTTAGTCATAGGTACACAAAGCCAAACTCGTATATGACTGCAGGGTATTGTAATCAAGTGGTAGTACATGACATTTTCAATATCGGATGGAGGCCTAGCAGTTGGAGCCCCAAGCGCGCTTATTTCGAAGCTTCGAATTGAGAAACATTTCGAGTTGGCAATGAAGTGCTTCATCTCCAACATGAATTCCTAGGATCAAGTATGGAGACCAATGACGACCTATGACTCCGGCCTCATGGTCATAGGTGGTCATTCATGGCCACAGTCCGGTCGGGAACATGTTCATATATGATCATGAGGCACTTATTTTTACTAGGGATAGCTGAACTTCATGAAATTCGCAGAATCATACAAATCTATATCGCACTTGAATACTGATCAGATCAAATCATCTTCAAATCCCTTACGTTTTTTACCGTGCGAATCGACTCGGGAGGAGTTACATCCAACACAACGCCCACGTTGGCTAGCTCTCCGATCTTGCTATTTTCTTGCTTCAACCGCGTACCCATAAGCAGCCGCGTATCAACATTACGCAACGCTTGCATTATCTAGACTTGCAATTAGTCATCATTCTCCAGGCTCCAAGGCGATGGCGACTACTCAGGGTCAGTCGGTTTTGAATTTCGGGCGCTAGCGTCTAGAAGTTTCCGCGATCCCACGCGATGATTCATAATATCACAATTCTGGTTCGCGGTGCTAGGGCTCGCAGAATCAGGAATCAACGCGTGGAATCACGTAAATTTCTTGACGCTAGACATCTTAATCTAGCCAACTGAAATTTAGAATTGACCCTTATTCTAGTTAAATATTCCCGCGCCGATTCCCGCGCCCGGAAAGACGGAGCAATAATCGTCATTTCCGGTAAATAACCTATCCGAGAACCGATCTCTCCGACTGCAAAGTAAAAAAATGATTGGATTCCACGTTGAGACGACTCCTGGCCGAGTTCCTGGACCAATCTTTAAGGCGATGCGGTCACCTTGCACGCTGAAAGTTATTCGCACTTTTCTCCGATATTCTTGCGATTTGGACTAGATGACGAGAAGACGAATACTTATTATCATCCAACTTGAGTTCGTCTTCTCGTCGTTAAGCTCAAATCGCAAAAGAATCGGGTAAAAGTGAGAATTACAATGTGCCTATATTATAGGTCAGGAGGTGCCTGCGATCAAGTTATTCCCACTTTTATCCAATTCTTTTGCGATTTGAGCTAAACGACGAGAAGACGAACTCAAGTTAGATGATAATAAGTATTCGTCTTCTCGTCGTCTAGTCGAAATCGCAAGAATCTCGGAGAAAAGTGGGAATAACTTTCAGCGTGCACGGTGCACGCTGACCGCATCGCCTTAAATTGGACGGAGAGATTGACGTTTGGGGGTTTGAAATAATGCTTCGTGAAGTATAGTCAGATGATATTCACGTTAGCATTGAGAATAACAATCTATCCCATTCACTGAATATCAACTGGTCAAAAATAGGTATCGCTGGTTTTTTTTCACATTGTCGCGGGAAAAATCGATTGGAATGAGGCTCGTATCATTACATATATACGAAACAACGCTCGGATTTAGTGGAATTTTTGATGGGCGAGGGAAAAAAACAAATCTGTCGAGAAAGGCGATAATTTCTTCGGGATGTTGAGAAATAAAAGAAAATTGCTCGTGGCTGTGTTCGGCTGAAGCTTCCCTGCACATGCTCCCTCTAGCAATTGAGTAATAGGCGAGGGTGGCGCTGCTGTTGCTGTTTTCCCTTGGCAAACGTGGCCCGCGGCATGATGCACAAATCCGTCGCATTAGCGTGGGTAAACAAAAGAGTCGCGGTAATTAAGCAGTACGCTGCAGCAATACGCGCTTGCCATGTCACGTGGGCTATAGTCGATCCCTGTGTTGGTTTTATTGCGAGCTATACTGCACGACCGGCCGGTCGCTTCGAAATTAATCCTGCAGGCGAATCCTCTCCGCGAATGTGATGTGCTCGCTCGCTTTTGGCTATGTACCATGTATCTCAATGTATCTTTTGCTCAACTCGTGTTTGCCGATACTTACTGCCTCTATGTCATACGTGCAGTCACACAGGATGGAATCAAAGAATTCCTTGCTCACTTATCATATATTCGAATAGACGTTACAACTTAGTTCCTTCCCATGATTGAGTCAACGATCAAAGCGCGGATACCTGTTTCACCATCGGCGTGTTATTCAAATTGATTGCTTGAACACGAAAAATCGTTCATCGTGCCTAATCAAATGTATTAGTGTCTCTATCTTCATCTTCCACACAAGGTTCCACACGACAAATAGGCGCCACCAACTTCCAGTTGTTTCTTCTTCGCCGCTGTCATCAAGGTAACGGACAGTCCTCGCTTTTTATTAAATGATCGAACATCCACACATTGACTACAATGGCTGACTTTGAACTCTAAAGCTGTTTCGAATCGTCGTTTATTTTCTGAAGCTCAAATTGAGTTTATCTGTACGATAGATAAGGAAACAGCAGACTATCCTAATCGAAAAGTTTCGAAAAGACTTGGTGTAATATCGTGAAAGTCTGAAGGCAACGGTCGAGACGAAGTGGGGTAACTTCGAATGGGATGTGAAAGCGAGTAATACAGGAGGGTTCCAGAGAGTCTGAATGCGTATCCGTCGCACCAAAAACGATCCATCCTCTTATCGCCCCCAAAGCCATGGCGTAGACTCGTGATGGTGTCGGAGGTTGGAAAGCTCTAGCGCTTGCACCACATATACCGCGCATCGTAAAAGTCTTGGCGTTATGGTATTTACGAGGAGCAAAGTGCGTCGGCGCGACGAAATTAAACGACTTATTCACTCTATTCTTACCTCACTCTATCTCCGTTTCTACTCTACATCTAGTATCCGAATGAAATCTGATATGGAACTGATCTTGTTCATTAAACTGAATATCCAATCTTCTAATCGTAAACCTTCATTTAAAAAAATAAAAAGTGATGAGATTCTTTCTTAACTCCGGTGGTCCACGCAGAGTAACAAATATTAAATTCCATATTAGCAGATGATTTTTTTCCAATGTTTTGTCCAACCAATTCGTCAACCTTGACATAAATCTTTTGGGTGGATTCCAAACATTAGATTTCCATATCGAACTCATTTTAATGTGAGTCGAGCATAATCGTTGATGACTTTTTTGCAATTTAAATAATGTTCGGAAAACGCCTCGGCCCGCTTCTTCTACACTTCACACTAAATACGCCCAAAATACCTCAAACCTTTCATGTCTAACCTCTTGCTTTTTCATAATCAATGCAAAGGCCACAGAGATCGATGACTTAATGATGGTTGTGTGATTATTAGACATCGGCTCCGTTAGTTTTTGAATCTTCCTATCTGACAGAAACAGCCATTTGGTTCTTTGGATACCGTCTAATTTTCTTTCTGTACTGAAATGGAAAAAATGTCCGTACCTCCTGCACATCCAAAGTCGCTGGTGTCATCCTTTTGGATGTGAAATATCACATCTGATGTGCTCTTCCAAGAATTTCTCGAAACTTTCATGCACTTTGTTCACGCTGTACATCAAGAAAATGAGTTTTTGATAGCCTTGCAAGATATGTAGATCCAGAATCGTCTGGGCTGCAATACCGCAGCATTAGCTTGCTCAAAAATAATAGCTTTGCTGGTGATACACCGTTCGCCTCTGACTTTTATCTCCGCTCAGCCCACGCGATTCTATTCAAGCCGAATGCTCAACATCAAAAAATCATCAAGATTCAGTGCCATAGCTGTTTTACGCTCATTCTGATGCAGCAGCTTCTCTTTCAGAAAACACTCTTCTTCGTCTCTACGATCTTCTCTAAGTAATAAATTCAGCATTTCATCATTTTGAAATGTATAACATCAGCCCAACATGGATTTTCAATTGACTCATGTTTTCGATTCCAAAAAATATCAAGATTTCTGTTCGCCAAGATTGGGAGAAACATTACTCGTGACGATTTCATCAATTATCCTATTAAGGAATCTTACAGACAACATTATTGCATAGTACTTCTGGTCAACGTAAAGCTCTCAGGAATGCATTGTCACAAAAAAGCCAGTCCTCGACTCTCGGACAAGCAATAACCCTGTTCAGCTTGTCTTGAATATTATACGTAAAGGCGTCGTAGCGATCCTCGTCCAGATAATACAAGGCTCCGTCTCACTTGACGTAAATAAGAAGATTTTCAACCGCGATACAGGAAAAAAGGGAAAGTGCGAAAAAAGGAAAAAAAAAACCACGATTCCATGATGGAGCCAGACATCCTCCTTGTAAGAGAATAAGGTTTGCCCCTTGTGCACGCACACGACGAACGCGCTATATACGGAAGGAAGTATAACCGCCCTCACCAACCCCCTTGTGTAAGAGGGAAAGAAACTCGAGCAATAAAAATGCAAAATATATGACGGAGGTTTTTCTCGCCAGTATAGGCTCACGCCCTCACCAAGTTTTTGGGGGGTCGACGTGCCGTGCGTGCGGCTTATGCTTATATACCTCCAGACACAAACTCGCAGCACGCACTTATCCAGTCAGCCCAACCTCCCATCTATGGTATTATAGAACCTCGATTGATCCGGGCGCATGGATTCTCCGTTCAGGGAGGTCGGAAGATTACAGTTGCGGTGAAAAATTGATTCCCCCGTGCTTTGCTACATAATGTATTTTGATACAAGACAACTTTTTGGGGTATTTTTTTCTTGTTTGGAGGAAAGTGGTGGAAAAAGGTGAGATTTTTTTGACCCAAACGTAGCTTCTATTTGGGTTTGGATTGGGAAAAGTAGTACCTGGAAGCTTATCAATCCACGTCTTGTAAAAGAGTGTGCTTCTATTCATCTGTAATTACATTACTCACTGGGTTTTGTAGCCCTGCCAAACGAGCGGCTATTGCATAAAATTTCTCACGAGGGAACGTAATAGTTGTCCAATGTAGTATAACGTTCAATCATCGATGAACATGACAGACCGATGTACTTGAAGGGTATTGTGCATAGATTGTATTACCCTGCAATCTGCTTTGCCCTAATCGATATTGGTACCGTCATACACTTTGAGTTACATCAATAACACATAACGCTCTTTGTTGAGACGTAACTCCCCGACAATAGTATGATTAACCTAAAAGCAATAGAAGACATTTCATTCTTATTCCTGTGTCATGGAACCCTCTTGGAGTGATGCGAAATTAGTCAGAAAAATGTGCTTGAAATTGAGGGATACAGTCTGGTGAACAACTCTTAAATAGCTTTCAGATTTCTGTATCATGAAATTTCCTGTCAATGTTCAAAATTGACCAAAAATTGTTAGCTTTACATTTTTCTGGAGGGAGGATGTGAAAATTGAGAGCATTATAAAGCGTGTGCATTATAGCTGACAATCCAACTGCAATCAGGCGATTGCTCGCAGCTGGGTGGTTGAACTCAGTCTCAGATGAGATTATTCAGCTCCTAAATAGAACGTTTTCACTTTGAATGAAAATGTGATATTGTTGAAAAATGGAATTACACTTAAATTACGAGTTCTGTTTTGACAAGTAGATTACGCTCGGCGAAACGGTTTCGTTGTCACCACAGAACACCTACCCCCGCTGCTTCGTCCCTCTACAAAAAAAATCATAATCCACGTACCAATGCTCTTCAACCCAACCCATCCCATGATTTCGTTTTCGTTGAGCCAATACCAGTTCCAACTTGATACAAATCTCACAGCGGCATCAACTCCAAACTCTGCATTGGAATTCACCTACATGAAATTCCTATACTCTAGGTACACGCAACCCCCTCATGCGCATTGATGTTTTCCACATTCCCAGCACCCTCACTTCAGTGCGGCTATCGGTGAAGCCCTCCCATCATATGGATCATTCTTGCTCCCGCTCCAGCGCCCCATCGCACACACATTGTGCTATGATGGTGTGTGGAAGGGAGGACGTGTGTAATATCGCGCGTGTCGAGCAGGATATATCGCGTGAAGAGGAAAGGTATAAGGGAGATAGAAAAAGAGACCCCATCAGAGAAAAAGCGATCGATGACACGAGTAGGTAACGTAAAGGAGGGGAGAGGCATATATATTGAACCAACAGTTGCGAAATTTGCCGATGAGACAGACCCCCGCGAAACAGGTACACGCGAATTACATGAGCGAATGGTACCATCAGTGTATAGCGTGGGCGTCTGATCCAAGCTGTACATTAACCTGTACTGCGCACCTGACCCGATTGGTGGGTCGATCGCCCTCCCATATTAGAAAGACCCTTTGGCCGCGTGCGTGACTATGTGCTAGACAATTTCTGACCCCGACGAGCGTTCGATTTCGACTCGAGTTTCATCGCTGGCGGTGCGTGACGCGGATCGTTGCGTGCGCCCTACAATGCAAACACACCCGCACTTTTCCCCAGATATCGCCCGAGCCACATATATCAGGTACTGCTGTCTCATTCAGCCCTAGCTCCTCCAAATCGCCTCTTCCGTATTATGAATTTAGAGCAGGTTATGTTTGGTGGTGACACGTGATTCCATACTCTACGGCTCGGTTGATCCGTTGATACAGGATCAATCACTCCATTATTTGCCTCATCCGTTTGGTGGGATTCTTTTCTGATGAAATATTTTTCTTCTGTTTCAGGTGAGCTCTCGGAAATGTTCATCTTCAACGCCACTGGAACCCTACGCTATCCTGGTATCCTGTTATATCTCATTATCAGTACTGATTTGTTCAATTGATTTTAGTAATTCTAAATGTTTAAAATAGTCCATTTTTTTAACTTTGTCACACCCAGTCTAGACATGGTTTGGATAGTCAGTTGACCAGTGCAAGCTTGGAACATACCAACAGCCAGTCTGTTTTCGGGAAATGAACTGACTCCAATAAGTGAATTACATTCGGACGACTAGGTGCTAGTAGAAACAACTTCCAATGTTATGTGAGCTGAATCAATCAGCGCAGGATTTCCGAACTGGAAAAGTGAAAACAATTACAGAGGTCCAAAAGCGGACGCACGTGAACAAACGAGGGTAAACATCAAAGAACGCGTTTGACTTGTCACTATCCTATATCGTCCACAGTCCTCTGATTTAATCCGCATCTCACATTCGCGATGCAGCGTCCAACTTGACGTCAATTATGGCCATATCAATACAAATACAGCAGGCATCAAGCCTATTACCATCGATCTAAGGAACTCGCAATTGCATCACCGATAGACTAGCCTCCTCGTCGATGGCGAATATTGGTACGGATCTGTATAAATCCGAAAAAAAGTCTGAACAGTAGAAAAGAGGGGAAAAAAGGTCCGACAGAGAGCCGTAGATGGTGTTTATCGAGACCCGTTGCGCTGCGATCGCGCTTAGTGACACTGCCTCCTCGCATAAAAATCTCGAACACGTACGCGGTTATATCGAGAGAGACTCTCTTTCTCCCAAGGACTGCTTTCGATTTCTACAAGGCTTCTGCTCTTTTATGGGAAACTGTAACGATTTCTGCATTTCTTCCAGTACCATACAAGAGCCTACGACGACAACGACGGCTTGGCATTATTTTTCCACACCATTGCCGTCCGTCGAGGCGTGTCGTGCGAGGTGAATTGGAAGCGTATAACGGTGGCATTATAATACCTATTGCCAGTCCTCGACCAGTTTTCCACTCTCCTTACTCGGCTCTGTTATAAATTGTGTACATTTTTTTGTATCCAGGGCAATCTATGAATGCGCGCTGTTGGGATTATCGACACGATTCTAGGTATGCTGTCACGTGAGGTGAGAGGCTGAACCGTCTGACTGATTTCAGTGGCACTTGCAGTAAATCAAAGCCATAGCCAAGTTGTTTCCCTGATTTGAAATGGTCTCGCAAATGGCACAATACGTGCATGCTCGCATTCGAACGTATGTCGTAGGCCGCCACCTTGACGTAATTTCTAAACAACGGGATTTGAACGTGAAAATCCTCATTCTCATTAAAAATCAATTAGAAAGTTCATTGGACGTGGTTCAGTCATAAGATGACCAACGAGCTCGAGTATTTTGGTATTTACACTGCCGGTCAAAAGTTTCAGGACACAAAAATATTTTTTTTCCTAGTTTTGTAGATGGAACTACTAGGCTCAACTTGACCGAAAAGGGCTTTATCAGGGCTCATTTTGAAGGTCTTTCCACGTACTTCAGGATGGTATTATTCATTTTCATCATTACGAACCTGGATTTACCCCATTGGAGCTTGAAAATGTGCCAATTCCGATTATTTTTGGAAGAACCTCCTGGTTCCGGTAGCTCAAAGGTACAGCAACATTGTGGAATGGTTCTTGAAAGACTTGAAAGTACAAGTCGGCAGCTTTAAAATCCAACATCCTTCTACGTTACTCCTACTCCCAGCTATGACTTATTAGAAAATGACAAAGAAATTCACTTTTTAGGGCATGTTCTAAAGGTTTCTCGTTCTCTTGATCATGATATAGAAGGCAGATACGAGGATCAGAAATAATACTCCCCTTGAAACACATGTCTATCTTTTTCGAATTCAGGTGTTAGATTTTGCGAAAAATTTTTCTTCACAGAAAATTTCATAGCTCAGAGTAGAAGTAACGTAGAAGGATGTTGGAGAAAGGCTTTTAAAGCTCTAGACTTGTACTTTCAGGTCTCTTAAGATCAATTCCAGAATATTCCTGTACCTTTGAGCTACCGGAGTCAGGAGATTCTTCCAAAAATCATCGAAGTTGGCATTTTTTCAAGCTCAAATTGGAAAGATTAGAGTCGTTCTGATTAGAATGAATAATGTCAGTTCGTGAAAAGGTCTTTAGATGACCCTTGATAAAGTCCTTTTCGGTCCAGTGGAGCCTAGTAGTTCCACTCGAAAAATTGGAAAAAAATTTCGGGTGTCGTAAAACTTTTGACGGCAGTGTACATTGAGTTCCATGAGAGTTTGCTTTTGATCCAGAGGAAGTTTTTCAATATTCTATAACTAAAATTACAAACAAGGACAGTCCGAAAACTCGTAACCAATTATGTCCCGCAAAGCGAGTTTACACTAGGGAAACGCAGATATTGCTGTGATTGCATCGACCAATAACTCGGTGTGTTTGTCTGACCAGTTCAAGAGTGTTTCCATTGATATTATTGAGTGATTGAACTGGGAGAGTAACAGGGTTGCCATTCAATTGATTTCAGAGAATTATCACAGATGCTCAACCCAGCGATGTACATATCCCATGCCATTTTACATCTCAGTCTTACTTCATAACATTTTTCAATCACTGTCTGTCTCAGCATGTCATTTTCCTCCAATTTGAGAAGTGTTGTACACGTCACAAGCCTGTCATATCAATTACCAACGACCAATGACAGATTGCATCACTACTTCGTGCGAGAAACTTCAACGTATGGCCGTTGCCCTGAATTTGATGATGACCTAATCAGTCAAGCTAGTCATCAGATATTGAGAGAAACACGAAGGAGGCTGGGGAGGCTTTCCATAACTCCGACAGAATCCTATTGGCGTGGCCTAGAGCAAGCCGATTATCAGCTTTGCTTTGCAATCTCCATCCTCTTCTATAGCCCTCGGGATTCGTTCGTACATTGCGCTGCACAGACATTCTCACAAAACGACGTGTTAACCGTGATATGACTCGCTCCGACGACGCCACCTTTGCCGATGTGCAATTGCGATTCGCCATGTCTCGCTCCCCATCTAGCTACGTAAATTGAGTTCCACTATGTCGCGCTTGATATTTCGCATAATATCCGGCGAGCTTTGCCTTGTGCCACGTGGAATCTGCATAGATACATTCCGTTCGTGATCGATGCGATGTTTCATGTCGAGCGAGAGGGTCCGAGCCGCGCTTGCAAAGCGAGTCATTCCTCAAATGGAATGATAATAAACATCGCTCAATCAGAATACCAGATGAATGCATTTTCAGATCTGACCGAATAGCAAATTCAATTCCATAATCCGCAGCTCGATATGGTATTCTGCTGGAAATGATGGACACTCGTGTTTCCAATGATTGAATAATTACCCTCTTGTGAAGCTTATTTCCAGTTCGTTGAAATTAATATTAATCAGCCCGGCCTCATTCCTCTGTCTATATTTGTTTTGCGTTATTAATCAGACAGATTGACATTTTTGGTTATTTCATTTCATCCAATTTGAAGCAAAATTTGCAACTGAATCGGACTCAGAACAGATAACTTTCTTGATACATATTTTCCTCGTAGGTTAAAATAAGTTCCAAATAGCTCGCCAGTTCGAGTGTGCTTATTTACAAAGACAATATCCTTTTCTTTGCCATAGGAGATCTCACAATTCCAAAGTCATCCATGTTGAGGAAATTCTTATAGCATTTGACTCCGAGAGTTACGAATTCGCATTGAAATGATTGCCAAGAGGGATTATTCCGTCTGGGCTTGCGCCCGAATTCGCGAGCGTTGCGGTAAATCCTCTTATAAACACGGAAAGCCCGGGATGCAGGAGCCGTGCACTGCGTATACACTAGAGGAGTCGGAGTCGCTGCGTGGGATATACCACTATCAGCGAGCGTTGGAGCAGCGAACAATTTGGAGTAGAGCCCGGGCCCGGCCGGGCGCGCTAATAAAGCCACGAGAGCTCGCTCTGCTTGCTCAGGAACAAGTCGTGCTCCTCTGCGGCGGCAGAGTCGTCTAATTTACGATGTCCCTTTGATCTGTCTGATGCAAACGCCAGCGACCCCAGAGTAGCATTGCTCAAAGCTTCTCCTGCGCAAGCGCTACGAGAGAGGCACTAGGCATCAACCCCCGACCATGCATAATTAAGCGCAAATTAGCAAATATTAAATTTGTTCTACAAAAAATCGAAGGGTGGCAATACGACGACAGCCTCTCTCGCAGTTTGCTCCGAGATTCAATCCCACCCGCGCTCATGGGGCGGTGAACTAGCGATCGAGTTGTGGCGGCGGCTTTGAAGTGCCAAAGGCCCCTCAGAGCTCTCAGGACGAATTGAAGAGACACGTGCCAGCGCCTCATGCAGATATCGCGTGCTGCAACGCGGCCGTGCATGATATCGGGACGGACAATGTCTCGTGCGAGTCTTCATCTTCCGCGTGACCGCTCCTCTATACATCCTTGCCAATTTTTCATACCCCTTTGTATGTAGCTGTCCATGGATGTACCTATTTTTTTCCCTAGCCTGATTTTTATGTAGCTCGTCGCCTAGCAGAAATGGGCTGTATTTTTCTCTGCCCGACCGGACGGAGTATTCCATCCTGAGAGAAGCTATTTCTCCGGCTCAGCTGCAATCCGGAGTTGATGGTACGTAGAGCACTTGTATTGAGCTGCAGAGGCGGGGAGTTGATTGAAATCACATCCGACAACTGAGCAGATCGACAACGCCCGCGTCTTCGGGACATCAGCTTCTCTCGCTGTTCAGCGTATTGAAAATTCCTCGAGCGCGTGCCTGATGCAATCTCGAACGAGTGGAATATCCGATAGTGAGATGAGCCGAACAGCTGTTCCCTGAGTGTAGGATAAGTTTCAATATAGTCGATGAGATTAAACTCCCTCCGATTCATGCATATAAGAGAAATGTCCATCCGCGCGAAGGTCATTTGTGCAAAATCTCAGTCAAGAGGCGAGTATTTTTACTTGAGAACGTCTGATTGAGTGAGAAGTCGGTGCAGCTGTTCGCAACGGTTCGCGAAGTACACGCAGAGTTACGAATGTGTTATCTTCTGAAGGAGAGAAAAATCGATGGCCGCGCCTCTGAATGAGCACTCAAAACACACTTAACAGCCGCTCCAATCGCAAAATGCATAGAGCATGCACACAGAGATAGAGATGCGAGAATTAGCATTTTTGTGTTTGCATCTTGGTGAGTGCGTGAAACCATAAAACATCAACTCTGCAGAGAGTTTCGCCTTTTTCTCGCATGCGACCTTCGCTCTCGACTTTTTGCACGTGCGCACGCACGTCCTACTTTGTCGCTACGATAGCCTCTCGAGAGACTCAAAGTTTCGTGAATAATGGACTTTCCGAGAGACCAGTAAATCTTTTTCTGGTTTCATCTATCGTAGTCATCTAAATGTAATGTTGGATAGCTCTCTGGCGATACATACCTTGAAAATTGAGATCCTGATTATGGTAAGCTTCGTCATTATATCTTGCAATTTTTTATTGCTTGGCTGTGTATTGAAAGATGTATCGATGAGTATCGAAAGGATTATCCAACGCCATAGGTGTCAACAGCAAATGAGTTGTGATGGAATATTCATGATGTTTTACCACATCATTTAGAGGCTATGCATGAATTACGAAAGGGGGGAGGAGTTCTTCCAGTTTTTCACATTGTATATATGAGTCAGCAATTTTCTATTGAAAAAATCTCATAAAGGAAGTGGGGGGGGGTCTAAAATCATGAAATTTACCATCATATAATTAATGGTATAATTTTCATACGACAACGCAAATCGCTAAAAGTGCCTACAGTCTGAAAACAACCAATGGCAGCATCAAACTATTTCCTTCAGAAAGAGTTTTCGAAATAAGATTATATCAATATTGTGATTAAATGAACACCGCATTCTATCCAAAACAGTTCTTGGGATTCTTCAAATTCATTAATCCAAATTGATCGAGCAATTAATTAAGAATCACAGCTCTGTAGCTGCTACATTCTTCATAGTTATTTCACCAACTCATTATCCGCACGATCTCAGATTTCCTGGCGTTACTCCTCTCGTCCGGCAATTCTCTCAACGATTTCACGGCTACTTTATAACTCAATAAAATAACTCAGCATCTCATCATTCCATCTGTCGTCGTTGGCGAGATATCGTCATCCTCGTAATTCACACATACCTACTCAGGCGCGCGATCTCATCATCCCCACACTCATCTCGTTGTATTTTCCGTTACAAACCAATTCCACTAATGAATACTGGATGCTTCGATTGCCGTCCCACATATCCAACGCTCGCGGTGATACTTTCGCCTCCTTGACTAGCTCCCGCGTCCGTCACTTCCAAATAAGAAAGAATCATCATAATTATCAACATCATCGGTTCAGGTATCATGGCTAGGCGATTGAAAGTCACATCTTTGAAAGAGAATCAGATATCTTGGTTTCTCTGCCGACTCTGCGTGCGCTGTTTTAATTCAAGATTTCGTAGTTTATTTTCCGAGTGGAAACTCCTATCTCTCACAGAAGACAGTTAGTTTTATTGGCCGTCCATCACATAGTTTGCAGCTTCCACACTCGCGCGCTCGGAATCGCGGGGCCTTGTCCATTCATTTCTCTCGCGGCTCGTTCGACGTCGACTTGTCGGCACCGCGCGCTTGCTTCGAGAAGAAGAAGATGCGAGGGAGTATATTATTTGATGCCCATCGGACTCGCGTAGGTGCTGAGGAGCATATCAGCCAGCCTGATGCTTGCCGCGAGAGACTGGAATAACTCGATCTTGGGGAAATGAGATGATGACGGGCATAGCGCGCCCGAACAGGACAGCTGCGGCGTTCACCGTATTCTCGTGCTGAGAAATCTGCCTCGGGTCCAACGGAGCACATGCAGATGCTGTGTGCAGTACGCGATGATGCGGCAGAGAATTTCTGATTACGTACATTCGAGGCTCATCATCATCGGATGGCTCGACGATTTCCGCTCTCTCACGAAGCTGTCGGCACTCTGGCGGTCTGCTTTTTTCTGCCGCTCCGAGCGTTTTTGAATTCTTTCGATGCGCTCACTTTTTTGGCCTTCCTTTTGATCGGCGATGCATTTGCCAGTGACTGCTAATTTGTGCTGCGAGGCCGATACGTCGAAAAACAGCACTTGACTTTTTCGAGCGTCCTCCGACGCCAACTGAAACATGGTGAGTCCAAGAGTGGACTTGCCTCGTTCCACTCTCGCTTGATTGTCTGACGAGATAGGCAGTGTCTCCACAGGGATGTGTCCGAATCAGCCTTTCGTCTTTCGAATCCCATCGACATATCGGCGGAGGGTCTAACACGGAGTCAACGAGAAAGGGACGACGTTATAGGAGCGCCGGAAACGAGCTTGGAAGAAACAGAAACAAAAAGAGGATGATTATCCGCTCGGAATCGGATGTCGGACTCGGGTCGCGCCCCATTGAATACTGTGTATAGAGAGTAGGAGGAAAGAAACATCGGAACGGGGAAAGAGTGGATTCCAAGGCTATTCCCTTTTGGGGCACGTACGATTCGGCCGTAAATTCACGATTTACTGCTAGCCGGACGTGTAACGCGGAATACAAAATAATACAGCTTCGAGCGCCCACACTCGACTGCTGCTGCTCCGTCCGACGTCCATTTAATTTTGACCAAAACTCACGATCCGAGACTTCGCACTCGTTTAATTGCGATGTGTGTACCTCTTTTCCGTGTTTTTGGACAAGATATCCGGATATACTCGGAGAACGCAAAAGCCTAGGAGAAGAAGAAAGTCTTAGAGGAGCGAACTGATCCTGCGTAGGTATGAGAAGGTACGACGGGAAGTCGGAAGACAGAGATTAGGCAGGGAAAGTTCGCGAGCTCTAAGGAAAGTGGAAATGAAATTCAACGTGGAGAGCTTTGTGTTCAAAAAAGAATTTCCCACGTGCCTCCTCTACGATTGTTGAACAAGTTGTAATGAGGTTTCTCGCTTTGCCCTCGCGCAAAGTGGCTGACTCGAGGTAACGACCTGCGTGCGCATATTCGTATGTACCATACCCTCCTCGCAGCACTCGATTCGATTTGTACATCGCTGCCACTGCAACAACGTCGTGTTGTGAGCGATGTCCCTCTGAAAAATTCATACCACCGAAACAGCCGTTTCCATCGCCCCTTTTTCCCACTTGGTACAATTGGGGACGAGTCGCACGCGCCGAGGGAGGACCGAGTGTCAGAAGGGTCTCGCAAAAATTATTCGTGTTGAGTCTGATGGCCCGCAAAACAGAAGCGACCAGATCGAGTGCGCGAGAGCTTTTTGTGCAATTATAATCGAGTCTTTCCTCGCGGAAGTGGTGGCGTCGAGCGTCGACAAGTATAGGTATACCTCACACCACGCGAGGGTGTCGCGACTGCTCAAACATCATGTCCCATTGTAATATCCGTTGCCGATAACGCTTCGGACACTGCTCGACGAGCACTTAGGGCAAGCGTATCACTTACTGCTGTATAGGACCTAACCTATATACTTTGCTGTTCCCGAGGATGGCCTGCTCGTTTCGCTCTTTTTCCCTCGTGCTCGTTCAAGGTATCGCTTACGCAGGGCTATATTCCACGTTGTAGCTGAAATTCAAGAAGCCCGGAGGCATTTATATATTGTCGCGCCACCATCACGCAGCGAGTCGAGCGACGCAACGGCAAGCCTAAAGTGGACCTGACAAGCCGAGGAGATCGCTCTGGTGCAGAAATTGCTCCGTGTTCGCATCGACGATGTTTGTATTGACTAATAAGGATTGGATTATTTGCAAGTGATGCATCTGCTGTTATATTTTTGACTGCTTAGATGATATCGGAACGTATTGTAGAAATGCAAATTCGATACCTTCTGCAGAGAATATGAATTTAAGACCTGTAATTGTTGGCTTGGTCTCAATTCTCTGCAATGTAACGGAATTCCAAAAAAGAACCTGGTGATCGAGTAGTAGCACAAATATACGTACTCTGAAAATATATGTTGAGCGGCCTCGTTAATGGTTAAAGCGACTCGAGAAAAGGAAGAACTAGCAAAGAATTATTATTAGTAAAAAACACGCGTTCCATTGAATTAGGTGATATTGATAACCATAAAAAATGTGCATGAGACGATGGTTAACAGTTGAGGCACTGGGATCGCGAGATCGCGTGGATACAGTACAGGCGAAAATGGACAAAAATATGGTACCCGTTCGAGCGTAACAACTGCACAAACTAATCAAGGCGTGCATGGCCAGTTTATATTCAGTTGCAATTCAGCGACAAGTCCTTGGAAAATGGGCCATCAAGGATCGAGAAACAACCAAAAGAAGAAGATGAGCGAGGACTGTGTAAACCTTCGATCAGTTGAATTCAAATTCAAATACATATAATGAGTCAACAAAATTGAATATCCCGTGGATTATAGATATTGAAAGTTCCAATGGCTATAATACTCACTAGAAGCTTGGATGGCGGTATGAATTCAGATGAGATGTTTTGATGGTTTTGAGCTTCATGCAATTAATTTTGTGGCCCGAACCGAGAGAATGAATGTCTTACTGAACGCCTTATCTCATTATACGGGGAGACTCATCCGGCTGAGACCCATCTGCGATACAATGATGATTGAGAAATCGATAGCTTCTATCGAATACACACAAGGAGTAGTTCTTCTTCGTCCTTAGTCTCTCAGTCGATGTTCCAAGGATGCACATTCGAATATTCGGTCGACCATACGAACTAGAAAATTCAATCATCTGGGACAATCCTGCTCTCCTCAATCTCCAGACATCCATTTCTCTGTGAGCCAAAATTGATAGACTCGTCTTCAACTTAACTGTGATCGAAAAGGGCAGAAAGGAGGTTGAGAGATGAAAAGCAAAAAGACAGCAGCAGCAGTCGCCTCGACATCGTCATCTCTATCGTCGTCGAGGCCATAAGGACAGACGCAACTATGATTATCTCCATTTCATTAGGGCTGGAAGTATTACCAATCGGAAATATTCAGCTGGTTCCGTGTTCGTAGGGATAAAGGAGCGGCAGTAGTCGGAAATTCGACAGCGAAAATGCGAGGGGACCGATTAATCATAAAATGAAGCGCCCATCCTCCGCGCACCACCCACGCTTTTTATCCGATGCTCCATTCTGATGCTATATAGTAATAATCTCCCTTCCTCGAGAGACAAGCTGCCTCCCTTTCTCGTCTCTTATTATTATATTTTCTGTTCTCGCCACCAATTTCTTAACGTCTTACTCTACTCAAGTGGATAATTGATGTCTTAGCGCGCTACCCTCTTCTTCATCGGTGTTTTTTTCCCTCATCCGCTAATGCTTTTCATCTCATCAATTAGAGAATAGCTTTTGCGAAGCTTTCGATGAGTGACAAACAAAGAGTTGAATTCTCAGAGAGTTTCAATCGTAGCCTGTGCATTCTCTTCAACGTTTTCAGTTCAATTCGTCGTATTTTACTGCTCACGAGCCACGCCTGTGACAGCTCCTTCTCGATGCACAATGATACATTATTTCGTACTCCCCTCTCGAGGGCTTTTCCATCTGGATCCATTTTTCTTCTCTGGGCTGCTTATTGGACATATACGCCTCTCATGCGTACTCACCGAATGTATTTTCCTTATTATTTCACCGCCGTAGACAAAAACCATAGAATCATTATTTTTCTTAAAATCAGAGTGATTGTTGATAAGTCTGAGTAATGGATTAATGTTATAAATAAGAAATTCTTGATGGAATTCTATCGAAATTAGAGCAGATCCATGAATAACGAACGGGAGCAAGTGTGGAATAAACTTGTACATTTTTTAATAGCATATAGCGAGTATCTTAATTATATAAGGATGAAATTAGTGACAATTGTTGATAATAGTAATAATTATTGATCCCCTAACTCAGGGGAGTAATTTGAATAAATATTCATCTGATGTGAATGATCTTTCCATGGTTCGCTAACAAACCATGTGAAATAGAATTTTGCTTTTGGTTATCTATGATATTCTATATGAATGAATATTTCTTTGAAATGAATTTTATTTCATCGTTCTGAAGGAACATTTATCCATTTCGAATATCATTTATTCATGAGAGCACCGCGAATCGTTCAAATGCGTTACTTACGATAAAATCATCATCAGATTTCATCAAATATTATTCCGGATTTGATGAATATTTATCCATTCCGAAGAAATGCGTTCATTCATTTTGAATAAATGTTTGCCTAGGAGGATATGAAAGTATATTTATTCAAATCAGAAAAATTTTCTTCAAAATCGTTCAATTTTTTCTCTCAGTGCACTGAGAGAAAAAATTCATTCATTCCTGAAAAATTAGTTTTCGAATCAGTTAAATCTTCTATGAATAAATATATTTATTGAATTTCAATAATTTTTTTTCTCAGTGCACATTACGTTGTTTGTTGAAACTGTGCTCTGACCCAAAGCCTCCTCTTTTTGGACTCTGGTAGTATTTTTTTTGTTTGGTTTTTCCGACATAAATGAATAATACGCCTTTTTTCATCCTTACCAGCAACTTTTTATTGAGCAATGTTCCGTTGTATTTTTTGTGGCAAAGGTGCGCTCTAAAGTAAAATAACACTACGAGCAGGATATATTATCGACAAATTCTCGAATAATCGATATCTTGGGACAGACAGAATGAACTGATCAGATTGAAGATTTCAACAATGGAAGCACTTCTGAAGCTCTTTGAAAAGTCTTCGCCCTAACTCGAGAATACAGGTTTGAGACTTGTCGACATAAAGTATGTATTAGAAGATCACTCAAATGCGAGATTTCAAGGATATCAGGCAGCGATTTTACTTTGACAAAGTCGAGATAAGTGTCTACTAGAGTGTATATTATAGGCTAAAAGCAGTAGAATATGCAAAAGCATAATACGCTGCGTTGAGCGATAGGTACAAGAAAAAGAAGCGTCGCCGATGTCAGAAGAAGGAACTGTCTTGCATTGTAACCGAGACGCGATCGACTACGATTTCGCAAGGAATACGGCGGTCGCGATCCTCATTCACTGAGCTTTAGTATAGGCGCGCCGAATAGCTTTTACCCTCGCAGCTTTTTTTGCACGACTACGACAGTGGTGCGAGCGAAAGAGGCGCTGTACATACACCACACATCGCTAAGCGACGTCTATATGATCCCTGCAGTTATATAGAACGCGACAGAGCGAGTGGATATAATAGAAGTCACTCTCGTGCGAAGAAGGAGGATAGTTTAGCATAAACGAGGCAACTTTTCTGCGCAGAACGCCCGCGAAATGTCAAGAGCCCCACCGGGATCCGAAAGTCATCTCGGCCCGCTACTTATTCCTGCTTCCGCATATAATACCTGCCATATCTTTTTCCTCAGACCACCATTCCGTTCGCCCCTCATTCTTCTCCCTTCGTTATAATAATCCGCCCACTCTGCTGTGCAGTCAGGATAACCACACCATGCCAAGTTCCCTGAAAAGCATCAGCTTTTACCAAACCTCCATTATTTTCCCCAATTAAGCGTACCCGTTGTTGCGTAGGCTCAATTGAGCTCAGAATTAGATGGGAAACCATGGCAGTTGCATCGTGTACAAAATATCTGGTTCTAAAGTAGCCAAAATTGTTCAACCATTTCTCACGTGTTCTAATAAACGTCTTTCTAATGGAGAAACATTCACATATGATTGCTTGCTAGCGCTTCAGATTTACTTCTCACTGCGAATTCGTATCCCAAATATCTTCCAAATTACCGGCACACTAGCTTTTAGCATACAGACACGATGATACGCTCGGGTTCAGCCGATGGCCAGACTTACCGTCTCGCTTGGAACATCGGGGTCAACAGCATCAGTGAAACGGGGCCTGGGGGCGTTGTAAGTTGCGCTCGAAACGTCGACGAGACGTGATGTGGTGGCCCTTGCGAGTGCAAGTGAGCTTGTGTCTGTGCTTGTGGCCTTATGCAGATATAATACGTGCACCTGCATGCGCGCTTTGAGACGCCTGGTCGTCATCCACTTTACATGGAGCGACTCGCTCGGGTGCCTATCATAGATGGTGCCTATAGGCGAAATTGTTCTCGCGCTAGCTTGACTTTCCGATTCGTTTCATCTTGCAGCCAGTCTTCATTCAAAATGTGTGAAGAGACGATACAAAATTTTTCAAGTTTGTCGTGATAGATTTCTCAAAACATTAACTTCTCGTTAACAAGTTTGCAGTTACAGTAACTGATCTAGGCTATTCAGCTCATCATTCAGTTCATCAAGACAGTCCAGAATATTTATATTTACTCTCCGCAGATTTCACGAAGAAATTCTTGCAAATCCCGATAGATAGCTACAATGTACGATTTGTTAGCTATTTCCCGATGTACTTGAGGCTGACTGAACTTACACAGATCAAGGTTGATGGACTGATTCCATAGAAAATCTGTCTGTGATCAACGCAGTCGTTCTGCATCAATTCCTACATTCCTTTTTGAGTTCCATGATCGACTTTGACGCAGGCGAGAAACCCTTGAGTACCTAACAGATTATCTTGCAGTTTCTTGAGATAAGGAGATAAGCTTTTCGGAGTCATAGAACATTAGATAAGATCTTATATGCTACTGTGCAGCTGTCGAATCGAAAAATACCTATGGGGAACTGATCAAGTTTTCAGTTCGTCCCAACCAGAAAATATAGCTTTGATCGAAGGTGCATCGGTACGGCTTTTCTCAAGAGTTACGCGTGGGCTCGGAGTGCGATTAGTTCTCCTTTTCTTTGCCCGCGAGTCTACAATTTAAACGAAATAACAGGCCACGGAGCGCCAAGAGGATTAGATGCGAGATTACCACGATGGACTACTCGTCGGGTGGTCGTTCGCTCACCTTGGCGCCTCTAATTTCCGTCCGCGTCTTTGAACGAGCCGGAAATAGTGGACTCGAATCGCTTATCAATATATTGTTAGCCGGAGATCTGCTCGAGGTGTACTATTTTCTTTTGAGATCTTTCTCCACTCAAATTGAGACCCTGCATGTGCATTCTCCAGATCCAATATTTACGGCTTTCACCTGGTGTAGATGGGTTTGAGTCATTAGAAAGGGTCTAAGATTCTCTTTTAGATTATTTTTCAGCTAAGGTCAGTGTACCCAACTTGCCGCGATTAAACCATTTTCTTAATAATTCTGGCTAATCTCAATATTTTCCAACGTACTTTAACTCATTTTGAAGCTTGTCTCAAGACCTTCAAAATGAGCTAAGATACGTCTAATTTGGATGAAGTGGAGCCGAACTGTTTGAGTTCTCCCAAAAAGTGATTTTTGAGAGTTTACAAAAGTGTGTACCCAACTTGCCCCCATCATTTAAAACAATGTAAATCGGCGATGAAGTGAATATAATCGCTTTGATCCGTTTTGATCACCGTGCAGCGACATTTGTAGCTTTGAGCTGGCCCAAGACATCGTTTCCGACCTATTTTGACGTGATAAACACGTTCTGAGTGGTAAAAAAAGTCATACTGCACGCCTTTCTGAGATAACCATATGGG
This sequence comes from Eretmocerus hayati, assembly GCA_029851415.1. Classification (NCBI taxonomy): domain Eukaryota; kingdom Metazoa; phylum Arthropoda; class Insecta; order Hymenoptera; family Aphelinidae; genus Eretmocerus; species Eretmocerus hayati. The sequence goes on along the minus strand of CM056744.1, from coordinate 83,257,133 downwards.
GGCATGTTGGGTACACTCCGATGTCGGCCTTCTTGATTCTCAAACCATCTTTGTGTTTTGTACATAAAATCGCTCCAAATCAGAGTTCTGCAACCCTGAAGTGAAAAGCGGATTTTGAAGGTCTTGAGACAAGAAATTGAATGCGCTAAGGTACGTCAAGATTGGTCGAATGAAAATAAATTGGCACCGGTTTTAGTGAACGTGATTTCCTCGGTGATTTCTTAGCCGTGCAAACACGAAAAATGGAAAACTCACTTTATATTTTCTGCAGAACGCAGAAATGATCCGGGGTCGTTGAAAACTACGTATTTTCTCATATTTTAACATAACAAACGTAAAAAAAAATTGCGGGAAGGTCAACGAGCGCCCATTCCTGAGATCGGCATATGGGGGCAAGTTGGGTACAGAGGCAAGTTGGGTACACTTACCTTAGTTCCTATTAGCAGTAATGCAAGCTCCAACTCCCTAGACGCATTACTTATACGAATCTTCGGCACCCTTTTGGCCCCCAATAATTTCACTTTATCCTGTACTGACTTCGGAACCACTGCGACGACCGATCAATTGCTTCACCGGACTCCACTAGAGACAAGCGATGTGCTCACTTATATAGCCCGGAAAAATCAATTTTTCTAGATCAAGGCCGTGGGTCTTCTCGGTCACTCGCTCCGATCTATATATATATGTACTATCAGAACTTGCACGTGGTCTGTATGACGTGCTGAAACGATCAATTATCGTTTGGATGATTGATCGGGGCGTGATTCATTGATTCGATGCTGCTCAAATTTGCTTGTGTCTGGAGCAGTTCTGTCCTACATTCTTATTTTCTGATGCGGGAACTCGTGCCGGCAGGGGATGATCTGAGGTCTGTGAGCGCATGATATTTGCTTGGCTTCCAACCCAAAGAGAGCGCGTCACAGAGCGATATTCTCTCACTCCACCCAATAAATTGGCACATAAACCGCACATACTTGGAGGATTTCAATCCGTAAGAGAGTCTCGCTTTCACGTGTCTCGCTAAAAGAAAAAATGAGCAAAGCGATATGCCAAGGCAACCTCTGGATGTCCACGTATAATTTGGCAGTTCATCATTTTTACTGTCTGGCTCAATTTCATCTCGTGCACAGACGGTCCTATTAAACGCTCGCGATAAATTTCACAAGGCAACGATTTATCGCCCGGGAACTTCGACGTCGCCACAGAAGGAAAAGGGGAAGGGAGTACCTCCCTCATAACAAAAAGGGCTAGGGAGTTAGGAAAAGGGCACAGAGCAAGGGCATCGTCGAAGAGCAGAAAAGACGACGACGACGACGACGAAGATGACGCGGAGGACCAAGAGTAGGAGGAAGAGGAGCGAAAAATGAGAGGTGTAGAAGGGCGTAGAGGGCTCACTGAACTAAAACAATTCTACTTTGCATTCGTCGCATAATAATATAGAGCTGAGCCCCTGTGCTCGTGATGCTACGGAACCCGCTACCGGGCAGATACACCGGTGAGCTCCCGTGTATCCCACGTGCGACTCGAGTATATTATACAGTGCGCGAATATATAAGCGAGTGTGCGTGCCCGAGCTGCGCGGAAAATTAAACTTTCGGCGCGAGTCTTTAAGGAGGCAAAAGTGACAGTCCAATTTTCTCCCAACGAGCCTCCAGACACCCGTGGCTCCTCCCGTGCGCGCGCGATCTTATTAGAGCCTTCAAGAGACTATATACCAACCCCCTCGCTTGCCCGTCCGGCCCTCACCAAGCCAAGTTTTGTTTTATTCTCTTCTTGGTATGAAGCTGATCCCCACCTACTTCAGCGCTTCTTCTATGATGCCTTGTTCCAGAGCTCATGCCTTTTAATTCGACCCAGCGCGCAGCTCGATAGGGCCTCTCCCGGGATGCTTAATTGGATGCAAAATGCAAACGCCGCAGAGCTCCCGAGAGTTGCGTTTCCTCTCTCAAGAATCCCGCCGAGCGATCTTATGCTCTTTACTTATATACTCCTTCCTCGGGAGCGTCGTCGTCGTCGTCGTCGTCGAGTCCCGAGACAAATAAAATTATATCGATCGTTGCACCGCAGATAGTATCATATCTATACTAGATTTCCACGTAGTATTCATCTCGGTAGACGACTTCGATTTACTCCTCGAGGCTGTATATTCACCAACTTCTGTGTGCGGTAGACCGAAATTCAACAACCGCAGAGCGACGTGACTGCTGCCTCTTCAGAATCTGATGAACTATATGCGAGAATACACCAACCACCCGACCGATTTCTATATACTATAACCGTGCGTCCCCTCGCTAGCGTACAACGCTGGTTCGAATTGATATAATTATTGTAGACGATGCCGCACATCTCGTTCCCTTTGCAGTCACGTTCGACCGCGGTGGGTTTGCGTGGGGAGGTCAAAAACTACCCCCGCGAGCTGCGCGCGTTAAGCTTTATTGCTTTCGGCTCGCTCTTACTCGCACCACGGCATAGTGCGTCTGATTGACGCGCTCATAACTCGGAGTCATCCGGCAAGTGCTCCTCTTCTCCCTCTCGCAAGACTTGGATACAAAAAGGAGAAGGGACAGCTATTCGGCTCTCCAAAGTTTTTCTAGCCCCTGGATCAATAGGGATGGATTGTGGCTTGGGATGCATCACCCCTTACGAGAATCGATCTCAACAACGACGACGATGATGATGGAAAGCCTCCATTGGAGCCGCATTTCCATCCTCGATTTTTCGAAAAGGCCAAGTATAGGATGAGGTTATAGAGCCAATCCAGCCTTTGACAAAAGGGGCGCCGCCGGAAATATCTTGATTCTGAAAAATCACGTAGCCCCGAGGCTGATGCCGCGAGGGACGGCTAAATGGCCCCCGATAAGCCCGAGAGAGAGAGAGAGAGGAGGCAGGCAGCCCAGCCGGATCGGCTCCCAAGAGGCGCGACGACCCTCCTCCTCTCGCTATTTTCCCATGTCTGCAACCCTCTTTGCACCATACCACCACTCTGAGACTCGATTGCCTCCACCATGCGTACATGCATGTACTACTATCCTTTTTCGGAGCAGCTCACACACACACACACACACACACACACACACACACACACACACACACACACGCTCGCGAATGACATTCCCCAGAGCCACTGCTGCCACCTGTACCAGCACCGACGACGATTTTTCAGATTCCGATCTTGACATAATACTATAAAGTAAAACTACCAATTCTTGGACACTCGCAGTTCCGGCGCCAGTACTTGGACACTCGAAAATTACGCTTTTTATGGAAATTATATGCGCGGTGACACGAAAGAGTCTTTTTCTAAATATCAATGAGGACTTCCTCCGCCACTCACAATGGTTTTTAAACTAAATTAGTGGATATCAATTATTTAAATTTGATTTTATCCAGAATGTCCAAAGTAGGGTGCTAGAGGTACGGAAATCGTCTCGAGATGAATTACAGACTGTTAAATTTTATTGAAGTGTGTAAAAGTTATCCAGAAACACAAAAATGTGGATATAATTTGTGATAGGAATATGCAAGGTGAATAGAAGACTCTGTAACATTCACAGTTGTTCAGTGTAGTGACCTAACCTCTATGCCGGGAACGAGTGTTTATTCAATGAAACAGAAACCATCTTATAAAATGCTAAGAAAATACATTGAATAATTACATCTTCGTGGAAAAGTGATATGTGCATTAAAAAAATAAAATTCTTATTCATACAAGTGGATGTTTGTCCATCAGAAAAATTTCCATGCGAGAGTCTTGACATGTGATGGAAGAATTAAGAATATTCATTTATAGGGTTTTAGAAATGGTCAACCAAATAGCTATAATGATAGACAATGAATCTGTAACAATCACTAGGTTCAATTATTCAATAAGCCTCTCCAACTGAGTACTTACACCGATGAATCTTTTTATGAAGGCGCTCTGCCAAAGAATGAACTTCTGAAGTCTGCGTACCATACAATAATGCTTTCTTCACTTGCTTCCATGGATTGTTTCACATTTCCATTCAAAATATGTATGATAGAGGGAGTATGAGGATTTCCCTTCTATCATCTTTCTATTTAAGCGTAGAGTGGAACTAATCAAATTACCATATCTAGTTTTTAGAAAAGAGTAAAAGCGAAAGGATAGTTTTCTTTGTATACGGTCCATGGCAAAACTCTTTCCTATAACTTGATGGATTATAGTCAGTTTACAACAATGTGCATAAACTGTTTAAATTGCTTTTCTCAGTAGTTTGAGAACCATCACACCACATCTCACTTACTTTGAGTTAGTCATGTGAGAAAACTTGAGAATCATCACACTCAATCAATTTCCATACAGCTGAAGATGCTCTAAATTTGAAGACTCTAAATTTAACTCAGAATTTGGAACATGAGAACCGGGTTGCCTATATTATTTCCTCTATTTTATTAAAATAATGTTTGATGAGGAATGAATTCAAAGGTACACTGCAGTAAGAGCTGAATGTTCCATACTTTAGATTATTATGACGATTTTCTAGAAATTTTATGCTTAATAGTTGAATTTTGAACTCAGCCATACACTGATCACATTTTTTTCATAAATAGTACCCCTGAAGTCTAGGCTTGAACTCCCAAGAACAGGGATATATGGCAGAAAATGGTTGTCCGACTACTGGCGCGGCCTGTCCAACAATAGGCGCATACTCGATGGTATTGTCCAAGTACTGGACAAAACCGACCCTTTAGTTTTCAATCGATTACTTTAACAATTTCAATCGATACTCGACAAAACCAACTGTAATTGATGCGTCTCGGCCAGCTTATTAAATTGGTATCCGATACATATAGCAATGACAGTTTTGAATCGTTGACATAGACGCTAAAAGTCAAGTGTCCAAATTCACTGTCCAACTATTGGTAGTTTTACCTTATGTCTACTATCGACGGCGACGAACTGATTTTCGCTAGAAATCAGAAGCCTCAAGTTGCGATCGTCCGTACTGACCCACTGGACGTAATTGACACAGCAGCCGATAAAGAGTTAAGAGGTTTCTAATACTCTGGACCTCCCACTCGCTCTTCCTTTTTTCCATGGATTCCTATTACCAGCATCGCTATCGCCTCATTGGGCATTGATTAACAGGATGAAAGAGATACCACGGACGAGGGCTCTCGGTCTCGGATTCCTTTTTCCAAACTTTTTTTGCGTGGCATCCGCTTTGAAGCGTGCACTCTGCTCGCCCAACTTATTGAAATTATTAAAATTGGATGCTTCTTTCTGCGGTCCATCGCGCTGCTCAATTACTATTTTTTTGGAAACGCCGAGTTTATTCCTCATTTCGAAGCAAGATCGATAAAATTGACTAATGAAAAGTTCTCCCGCTTTTTCTGTTTCAGGTGAGTCTCTAGTTTACTCCTTCACCCAGTATTAAGGATCCTTTCGCTTTGACCGTGTATAATATGGTGAGTATAAAAATCAAGATAAAAATGGTTACCGCCTAAAAACTACATGCATGGAGAACTCATCCTCTGAGTGGGTTCTAATGATTTTCAAATCAAATTGTCACATGACTCGCCATTGAATGATTTTTCATCACTCAACCAATCGAGAGAATTCAACAGACATAACCTCTATAGATATCATAAAATACGTACTCTTCAGTTTGTTCTTGTATGAAATTTAGGGGCGTGATTTGGCGCAAATAGAACTTGTTCACCAATTTTTCCATGGGTTCATTAAGTATCCTGATTGTTAGTACGCAAATCTGCGAGAGAAAAACTGTAACATAGCCTCGCTTCGGAATTACAGTAAACCACTTTTGATGGAGAACTTGAGATTGATTCGCACGAAGCCCTTGATTATATCTTTCACCACCTTGAACTTTAATTTTCTTAACGGTCCAGATGTTGAATGGTTGATATACACGAAGCTCAAGCTAGTGAACAACTATGTAGACCGAATTCGAATCTCACCGAGGTCTCATCGCAGTTTTCATTCAATACTCTAGTTTTTGATAGTTTTTTCAATCTCGGCAATTCAGTGATGGCCTCCAAGGCGAGTTGTTATATACCTTGACTCCTAATTTTGAGTTGGAATTGACTTATTTCCAGTGAGAATTCACTCGACATTTCAAGTACACCATTGGAGGGAATCAAATCAAAGAAGCCGTCGAATCTGTATTATTTCTCACAATGAAGTGTCAGATTTCCCAAAATGAGGCCATCCATACAACACTCCTCGAACTCTTTGATGAGCTCCCAATAATCTAATTTGTCAACAAACGAGCGATCCCCCAGAGATTGATCCCTCAAGAGTCGCGTGAATAAGAAATCGAAGCTGCAGATGTGAAAAGGGAACTCAGAAGCGACAGTCGAACGATAAATAATCCGCTGTCGCTCAGGTACATCTGTAATGACTTGCTCGGGAAAGGAGCACCCCGAGTCTCGGCACCAACGACGACGAATCCCAGAGCGCGCTGGCTCGTTTGAATGGAATCGAGAGTGAGAGAAAGAGGGATACCGGGTCTCGGAGTCGATTGACAAATGCTCAGCGGTGGCGGCATCGGGGGAAGCGTCGTTAATATTGAAAGCATGCGGAGTAACCAAGGACTTGTTCGATTGCCGGCTGTCGTTTCGATCGGAGCTGCGCAAAGTTTGCTCGTAAAGCCGAGTGAGCAGAGCCAGAGCAAAGCTGCAGCTAGTGAGCGACGAAGATAGAGCGAGAGCCGATAATTCATTCCCTCTCGCTAGTGCACTCGCGAGAGCTAGTTCGACACTTTGGCGCTTAATTAGTCGTCGCTCCTCGTCGCCAAGCCGTCTCACCGAGCAGCCGAAGTAGCAAGCCACGAAGAAGATAATTCTCCGGCCACGTGGCGCCTAATGAGGGCTCGCTCACCCCTACGTCTAGGTACTATATATACTTTGCTCTTCGGGATTCAACCCCCGCGCCCTGACTCTCTTTCCCAATTCGCGCAAGGGCAGTTTTTTTGCCAACGCCATCGCATCATGCACCGTTTGATTTTGACACATTGTACAGGGCTGACGCGATGCGTGCATTTGTTACTCGCCACACCGTCGTCTTTCCGCAGTTCTGTTGATCAAAAACGCTAATTCGATGCTGCAGCGCCACTCCTGAGATGTGCTCGAGATGGGCTGTTACGGCCTCTCGAGTTCTCTGCCTCATCGCTTTAGATTTGACGTAAATGGCGCTAGGGGCCTGTGCCTCCGGCACCGAATTAATTTACATCATTTGTGTCAAGATTGGTTTCGTTCCAAATGGGTTACTAAATCGTATGCAGATCAGGTAGTATTTCTTTTTCGGGGTCGCTTGGCCCGTGGCGATACGAGTGCATTTATTTTTGAACCCTTCCACGCTACGTCCATTGTGTAGCGTGACTCTCGGATGCACTTTTAGTAAATATTCTTTGGAAGCTTTCTAGGTTATGTGGCTTGATCATCGGATATTCCAATGAAAACACCGCATTTGAACAATTTTCATCATAATGTACTCACCCGAGCGTCCCATCAAACACTGAAAGAGCTTCAATTTGAATATCTCTGATGTAACAAAAGCTGAAACTTTTTCTAAATATAATAGATCTTTGGAATTGGAAAATGAGTCAATGACTCTGCAAAAGTTGCATTACAATAGAGATCATTTTTCCTGGCTCAAAACGTTTCGAGGCGCGAAGTGTATTACTTGGTGGAGGAAATTTCAACCGACGTCTGCGGTCAGTCTAGGAGTTTACCCTCGCGCTATAACGCTCGTTGTTTGCCTCTTGGACCATTCGTCACGTTCGAGTTCGAGAAGTGTTTGCTCCGGGACCTCGAGATTATATAGAAGAGAGAAGAGAGATTGAACAGCTCGAGAGGGACTCGTGGATTCGGAAGAAAATGCGACAATCGTAATTACCGCAGTTTTCGGATTGACTTCTCCATTTGTGGGGAAAAGTTTCTCTCTCTGGCGAGCAAATAAGTGCCCCGTTAAACATTAATCGCAAGCGTGCACGCGCCAGAGCATACTGTACCAAACTGTTGATTTGATTTTGCTGGGTCTCTCATTTCTCGCTTCATTGATCTTTGAGTGCCCGAGTTACCAAACAAAAGCAACCACACCGAAATCATCCATTAGCCCTTCATACTACTCAATTTAAGGGAACATCTATTGTTTGATGAATATCATCATGATGGTTCTTTGATGAATCGAATGTGATTTTTGCAGAATAAAATATTTTCCACCAAACTTGGATCTTTTCTAGTGAAATATTAAGTTTAACGTGTGGAGTTGGAATTCGGCAATTTTAAAATGTCCTCAAAAGTCACAAAAGTCTGACTAAAGAACAAAATTGTGTATAACGATGATTTATGAGCGTTGCTTTGTGAGCCTTTCCTTTTGACCCAGTGTTTTTTTTTTTGGTTTTAAGTGCAAGAAAGCGATTCATACCGAGCGTGTGGACCCGTATCAAAGAAATAGGCGTAAAGGCCCGATAGTTTTTGCCAATGTTGCGAGTCCCTCTTGTATGTGGCACACGCCACGTTCTATAGGAGAGCCTTACAAGAATGGAATATTCATTACGAGCTCAAAGAATGGGTTTGTGCGAAGAGCCGCCGAGGAGAAGCAGTGTCTGACGCGATGCGAAAACGAGTGGACGCACCTCTCCAAGTTTCTCTCTAACCCCCTAATAAATTATGCGAGCAACATTTCGGTGGCCCTGACGTCTGGCATTTGCCTCCTCCACCTTCTTGTCTCCCACCTCCCGTCAAGCCTGCATACTCGTCCTCGCTAGCCCTTGCAACCAAAAAAAGTCCTTTTGTAGACACTTTTTTCTCCTCTCAACTTCTCAACCTCGTCTCTTTCCTGACATCCGCTCTTTCTTCTTTCACTCCTTTTGCAGTTTTACACCTTGTATGAAATTGCTGTTCTGCTTCTCCCTTACGATACACCCCTAAACTTTCGTATCATTGGCAAACTAAGGTGATGCGAATCACTTCTTTTCTCTCATTGAGCCTTGAGTGGTTTTTCCACGATCTATGCATTTTTAAAGAGCTTGCCACGAAATCCAAGCTTTAAACTTCCTCATAGTTTAGACTCCAACGAGCTTCGACTAATGCTGTATTCCAATCAATTATTATCTCAATGCCCCAAGATTTTGACAAACCAGTGTTAATATTTCAGCACTTGGAATTTTGATGGAGGCATTTATTGATGAGGAAACGTGATGGCTGGAACTGCCTATGTGGAAGTAGAATTCTCCCTAGTGTAACTTGAGGAACGAGATAGCTTATGAAAATCTTTAAATGATGGTTCCATGTTCGTGCTCATTACCAGACTCGAAGTTGTCGGCACAGACGAAAGGTTTCAGATACACGAAGAACGTAATTACCAGCTTAATGCGATTTGCGAGCAATACAAAGTAACAGCAGCATCGTCTTGGCTGTTTTATGATGACTTGCACGATCGTATATCTGCTCAAATGCTTCACGATAGAGTACAGGCATCAGGATTCATGCAAGAGCAGTCATCGATCGTTTAAAATCGCTTATTTAACAGCAATCATGCTGTTTTCGCCCACCTATTTCGCTTGGAACATCTCAAAGCTTTTCTTAGTGAATGGACTGTACCTGCCACAGCCTGTCAATTATTAACGAGACTTTAATTCCCATTTTCCAAGCGCGTTGAGTGAAGCTGGTAACTCTTTAGAGATGAAACAATATTCTTCCTAGTGAAAGAAACTCTATTCAAACCACCAGACTCATCTTATTGCGTTTAATATGCTTATGAGTTATTGCCTGCTGTAAGTCATCACAGATGCACACATGCAAATTTTCTCACAAATTCAATCATCTTATGTGAAACGCGACTGCGGCCATATTGTCTGACAAAATTGAAATTAATTAGCCAATAATTCCATAGCAACCTATTTTGCGTTTATCATTTTCACCATCCCATAGCTACGAAAAATATTCACCAAATATTCCGAAAATTTTTGCCAGCGATCTGAGGGAGTAGAGGTGAATCACGCTACGTGATACCGTTGGTTCGAGCAAATATCCAGCGACGCGGACGTAACGATGCCAAATCGCTGGGGTTTTACGGGAGCACGTAAACGCAAATATCGCCGGTTCGCATATCGCGGGCGTTGCAAAGCAAGGCATGCATGCCTGCTGCAACGAGGGCAATTAATTTTTAGCGATAGAGCGCGTAGCCACCGCTATACTTGAAAATTTCGCTTGCGCGTCGAAAATTCAAAATTTCTCGCAGCCACAACAGAGCCAACCCATATAAATATATAGTCTATACACGGAGGAAGGTGTAAGTGCCTCGACAACGAGGGCCAAACCCGATCTCTCAGAGCGTCAAGCCATAAAGTCGTTATGGGGCTGCAGGGCTCGGGAAGAGTGCTCGCGTTAACCAAGCCGTCTCGCAGTATAACACCATAGGTACCAACTATAATACATGCACATTTTGTCTGCTCGCTCTCAGCCGCGAGATATCGCACTCGCAAGAGACAAGCCGACAAGATAAGGGTCGTGAAGCGAGAGAGTCCTGTACACCTCGACATCGCCAACACCACCGCAGCAGCGCAGCGTGCAATATTAGCGAAATTTTGTGAATTCCACGTATAGAGACGGACGGCTCTGGCTGACACTGTGCTGTGCGAAAGAGGCTCGGTTGTAAACGCTCGGCTGGTGGGTGTGAGTGTCGAGCCGCCCTGCGAGTTTGCAAGAGGGCGACGACGACGCTGGCACGCAGAGCACCCCAGAGGGATGAAAATTGCGACAGATACTGCTCTGCATTGTATATAGCTGCGTGGAAAACCGACGACGAGCCTGAATTGCGTGGTCGGGTCTCGATGTCCCGCTACATTGTTATCGTCGAGGTGGTGCTACTAGCAAAATGTATGGATTTATTGCATACTCCCTACCCAAATTACGTTGTAGGACTCCTACGAACACGCAAACTACAAGTAGACCTAGACTAAAATGAGTTAATTTTATGGCTCCCTCGAAATACTTTGTCGGATGGCTTCGAATAAAACGGATTATCATCGGTTACCGCGAACAACGAACTGGATCATCAAATTTTCCTCGAGATCGAATGTATGCCAACTGGTGAATATCCGATTCAATTGAATTCATGGACGGAAATGAATCGTTTGTCTGGTCTGAGTCTATTTCCAGATCCAGAGTGGGAGATTCGTTGATTATTAACCAAGACGGAAGAGAGCGCATTCTAACGGAAAATCAATCAGCGCTCCATCCAAACATACATCGAGCAAAAATGAACATCGAAAAGCGAGTGTGCACAAATAGGGCCCGCGACGCGACGCGAATATGAAAAATATTTCAACGACGACGATGAGAGAAGAGATTTCGCTCTGCGTGGCAAGAGTATATCTAATATATAGGAAGAGCAGGGTGGTGGTGGTGAAGTTTTATCGCCCAATAAACGCGTCGTCTGCAGCCTGCCTCCAGCGTCGTCGTCGAGCCGCGACGCGAATTAAAATGCACGAGCTCGATGTAAATCTAGCTCTCGCTCGCTCTTTGGGCTGGTTATACATACACGTTATACAGGTATGAGTAAAAGCGTCGGTTAGGATGGTGAGCCGTTCGTTCCTCGCACGTGTGAGCTGCTGCAGCAGAACCCGAATTTCACGCATCGACGCCGGGGAAAATTAAAACTTTCAATCTTGCAGTCGTAACTCGCAGCTATTTACGAGACGCAAGGACTCTCAGCGGACTCTCGACTCCTTTTTCCTGTTCGCATACGTATAAGGTATAGCCCTCCGCACTTGGCTTTATCGAATTTTTCTGAGCAGCTATATAACTCGAGTTCTCGAGGTGTGGCAAGCTTCTTCAAGCCTCGCCACTTCATAAATCGCATAGGCACTCCGAACGAGCTGCACTCGTGCTAACACCACCAAGGAATATTTTCTTCGATACTTCCAAAGTACTTCGGCGAGCGATTTTCGTTATTTACAGCGCTGAGCGTCAATTTATCGCATATATGAGCCTGCTGCGACAAAGAGGATTCACGATGTCACTCTCATGAACGCACGGAGCTTGCGGGAAAAATTGGAAACCTCACCTTTCTGTGAAGTCCTTTGGATCTCTCAGTGGTTTAGGACCAAAAAGTCGGAGAGAAAAAAAAATTCAGCTAGTTAAAGCTCTTGACATACGAGGCAATTATAGCTAGTCACGGTGAGGGTGGTTGGCGCCTTAGCAAGAGCTGCTTGCAGATTCAACAAACGGAGCGACGTCAAAAGTCGACAGCGCGGCGACTTGTTAGACAAAATCGCGAACGTCTTTGACTAAAGCGATGGCGCTGGTTTGTAAGAAGCAGGAGCGATTATCCCGACTGGCCTCGTCTCGTAAATCTCAGTTCTTCCGGTGTGTGGTTGGCTGGTGGTGCATGCGAATGTCACGTATAGACTTTATGTATTTTTGGGCTTGCTGCGTGGCACACGGGTGGCGTTTTGCAGCGATAATAATGACGTCTCGCTTATTAAAACTGAGTACGTAAAGCTCCAGCAACTCCTTCATATTAGCGGAGAACTGGCTGTCTTATACTCTACTCGCATCTTCACTCGGAAAAGAACTTATACGAGAGCTTTTGCTCGCAGTATGGCGTTTCGGGTCTCTCAACGCTGTCTTTGTCACTCGTCGTCCCTTCTCCCTCTCGACCGCCTCATTATCTCGGTCGTATTGCGCACACTTCATCTGCCCTGTGTGTTTCACTCGCGTCTGTGGCACTTTCTACTTTTGCGAGAGATGTTTTACATCTTGCCGTTTGCGCGACAAGCCCCTGGCTCTTCCTGCGACATTCATTCCCGCCTGCACACCCAGCATTTTTTTAATTGTTCCCTCTCGTATAGCTCAGAACATGCTGACGTTTCCCCATTCTTGTTGCAAGTCTGTTGAGTTCCCTCAAAATTTCCCTCGTCAACGGAGATATCTCAAACTTTTTTGGACTACAGTGGGAAAAAATCCGGCGCTAAGTTTCCTAGTGTTTTTTCCTCAGAACATGAGTTATCCGAACTCACGAGTTTAATTATTATTACCTTATGTCACAACACTTGCATTTTTTTCATTATAACACGACTCAAACCGCTCCATCTGGTGGATTTTTTATCAAAAATTCGTCGAATATTTTATCCAATTATCCGAAATTGATGATTGGTATTATGAGAAGTGCTTTGAGTAACGCTTCTTAACTCTGTTGATCTAGATTCGAACGCACCACCTCGTTTTAATTTAGTTCTCCACGTTTACGTTGAGTTCTCGAGTGGCGAATGGACGCACCACCACTCGAGAGTCTTAGATTCTTGGCACCAAATGACGTTGATGCAGTGGTTCGTCTCGGGCTCGCAAATTAATCTGATTAGCATCCTAATTACGTTCGCTAACTCAACGTCACTCTCGACGCGCTTTGCATCAGAACAGCGTACCCAGTATTCGGTCGTAAGTAGATACGGTCCAGCTCGCGTCAGACACAGGCGAATGGATTTCTGAACGATCGTGTGTGTGTGTATGTGTGTGTGTATGTGTACACGCACTCTTTACGCGCAGGAAATTTCGGTCGATTCTCGGTAGCGACGACTACCACCACTACCTTTCCTTCTCTCTGTCTTTGGCACAGAGGAATCCCCCTGTGGCAATGAAGCAAGATCTTCGAAGGGGAAGAGGAGAGTACAGGCATCGGAGAGTCAATCCCCCCGGATGGCCCCGGGGATCGATACGTGCCCGGGCAGGCAAATAATTTGGGGATTACTCGCAACGAGAAGATGGCCTGGTGTTGGTGTCTCAGAGCAACCTTCCCCTTACTTTTTCATCGCCTCGAGCCTCCTGTCTTGTGGCCCGTCACGTACACAATGATCAGCATTGGCTGTAAAAGCATGGCATCGGTATAGGCCTTACGCACGAGCTGCTCCAGATTCGATTCACTACCTCAACTTTGTTGGTGTGTGTCAAGGCTGTGCGCTGCTGCTGTGTGGCGTGCGCGGAACCGCAGGATTTGGTAAATATTGCAAAGGCTATACAAGATGCGAGGTTGAAGCTTGCCCCTCACCATACACTGTTTGCCCGTCAATTTACTCACATTCAGTAAGGTCCACTTCGCGGGAGCAGAAGCTTCCTAGGGGCTGTCTTCAACCAGAATTAAGCGAAATTTGCTCACATTATCTGTCGCTGTGAAGGTGCACCAAAGGTCTCTCATTACAAGCGGTTCTTTTACTTCCCTGTCGCATTCTTGAGCTTTTCAACAGGGGAATTTGAATCATATCGTCCCATCGGTTTCCTCAGCTTTCCATTTGCCGTTAAATATTGCTTCAACCTACTATGTATAGCAGCTCTTATTATTGCACATCCGGCATTGTTTTGAGCTTCTCTTCAATGAGAGAGCTTGCGAAATGTCTGACCTAACGTCAATTTTTCTACTTATGCCAGAGCTCTACATGCAGCCGAGACGTGGTTGATGATAGTCCTGCAGAAATTGTGTCGATTCTCAATTTTTTGAGGGCTCTCAAGTGAAGCTTGCACGACCTAGGTCGTGATTCATCAAGATTCTATAGCTATGTAAGTTTTTTGCCCAACTTGGAAAAAATTCATGAACTAACTGGTTCAGATTTGGAGGTTTTTTAGGAGATGAAAATTCAATTCTGAAAAAAAGATGCCCATCGATGAGCAAGATCAAACAAACCTTCCTCTGTCGATTTTTTTATGTAACTCATGAACAAAACTTGGCACAGTAATTCATTTCGAAAATTATGACTAGGTCGGTTAGTTTGATACATGACGAAATTCACAAAATTACCCACAATTCGAGTTTTAGCCCCACACCAAAAAAAAAATCCATGTCTGGATTTCCATTTCTCCACTCTCAGTGCAGGCGGATCTCTTCAAAGTCGAGCTCGTCGCTCTCGTACGACATCAGGATTCCAGGGCTGTCCTTGAATTATTCCCAGCTCCTCCAAGTCTCGATTCGAGCTCGCAGTCCGGGTCTCGAGGTGGCCAAAGAGGAGGAAGATACACCGACACAGAGCGCGACTCTCTTGGGTCCAAGCAAGGGTCGCAAAATCGCGCCTGCACACCGTGATGCTTGCTCACGAGACTATACACTACTCGAGAAGATATCTCTACCTTATTTACCCGCGGGTCTGCTCGGATTGTGCTTGCTGCTGCTGCTGGTCCAAGAGGTCTTGCCTATTCATTCGTCGTCTCACGCTTCACGCGCCCTTACAGCACCTTGCTATATATATTATCTGCTCTTTGCGCTCTTGACTCTGCCATTTCACTTCTCTCTTGGCTCTCATCGACTGGAGAAATTGAGCTATATATTACCTCTCGTCTTGTGCCAGATCCTACCAGACGGTCCCGGGTAATGAGAAAATTCAGGAAACTCGGAAAAGCTCATCCGTACCGTTGGAGCCTTAATCGAGCTCTACCAATGATGTCGGAGAAAATAGAAAGGAAGCAGGATCTGCAAGATCACGTAGTGCAGATATCCTACTGCCCGTCTTTATTTGCTCAATCTCACCGCAACCTGCGGCGCCGCGTCGGAGTGAGGATATATACCTATCCAGAGTTCGGGCAGAAGCAAACGAAACAAGCCAAATGCAGTACTAGACTACGAGCATAGCCTCTGACTTTCTGCACTGTTGCTGATACTACTATTACTACTACTACTACCACTACTATTACTGTCGAGAGCAAAGTTATTCGCTGAGTTTGCATTTGCCCCCGCGGTTGTTCTCTTTCTACATATACATATATACAGCAGTAGTCGAGCGTTGTTTCAGCTAAATCACGCGTATTATCCTTGAAACTTTCAACATGTACAGAGTTACCTTCCATTTGATTCTCGCACCGACATAGATGCCCTACCATATCATGAAAATGCGAAAAAGCTCGTTGAAGCCCTGTATCCGGCATAATTAAGTAAGCTCTTAACAAATTGCTTCCGTCAACCCCCGCTTTCCATCAGCTTATTTGCTGCTGCAAAGGTCACCCCCGATTCCACGTGTAAGAGCGCGCGCGGGCTCGACTACCTAATGAATTCCGTAAATTATTAAAATCACGAGAGTGAGAAGAGAGAAATGTAGAAAGAGGCTCTCGATATACTGAATAATTAATGCCACGTCTTATCGCGCTCGTTCGATGGGACGCCGCGATTCTTTCTTCTCTAGAGAGCCGTCGAGAACTCAAGGGCGGAAATGGGACGTACGGGGAGAGGGAAAAAAACATCGCTCTGCCAGATTCGCAAGGGCTACAGAAGGAAGGTAAGAGAGGGCGAGCTGCGATGAAAAATCACCGGCGCTTCCAATATCGGAGGCAAGTAGGACATGTTCGATCGAGCGTGTCATATTCATTTTTTCGGCGCTTCTGCACCCTACTCTCTTTTATTCTGCGAGGAAGTAAGTTTGAGCGCCGGCAACAGTCGTTGAGACTTGGCCAATTTCTTCTCGAGCTCTGCGTATTATGGGACGAAGGATAGAAAGAGAGCCGAAAAAAGACTCTCGACACTCATGAAAGATGTAGACGACGAGCAGAGAGTCGACTCTCTCGCTCGAATTTCTGATCGGTGTGCCACGCGTATGCTACAGATTCATGGATTACCAAAACGTTCGATTGTCGAAAAAAGGGAAGAAAAATGAGTCAAAAGTCGTGGCGATAGTGGCAATATGGCAATCGATTAATATATTCTCAACGAATTTGAAATCGAGCTTGCAAGCACAACATACGCTTTTTCGGTTCTATTGTATGGGTCAACAGGCTCGTGTCCAGCAGCACACTATTAGTACTGCGTTTGGCAATATCGTCCGAACTGAGAGTC
The DNA here is from genome assembly GCA_029851415.1 of Eretmocerus hayati. Lineage (NCBI taxonomy): Eukaryota > Metazoa > Arthropoda > Insecta > Hymenoptera > Aphelinidae > Eretmocerus > Eretmocerus hayati. The sequence goes on along the minus strand of CM056744.1, from coordinate 83,240,335 downwards.
GGGTCTCGTTTTCAACTTGCTGAACGCGTGCAAGCACAATGGATAGTCACGCGTGTGTACGTACGGAAGACGTATTTTGTACGCGTGGACGATGAAGATGCTATTGTATCCGGTATCGGGCGATGCTTTTCTTGCCCGGCGCCACTGTTTACCTGTCGCCGACTTGTTTGCCATCGACTCTGCTACAAGCCATATCCTTTAACAACGATGCCCCTGCTGCTCTCCATTATCTTCGGTGGCTCGGATAACAGCTTGTTACGGAAAATCAGATACGTCGGGTTCGCGTTCCTCGCTCGCTCGTCTGCTCTGAACACTCGTTTTTACGCTTCAGGAATTCTTTTTTTTTTTTTTAATTTCTCTAAGCTCACTCGTCAAGAGCTGAACTGGTCGACTTTGATTCTCCATTACACCATACCATATTTTCGTTGTCTAAATCTCTCAATTGAGTTAACAACCGCTCGGTATACATGCCTTACTGTGTATCGTACAAAAGCTGAGCTTTGTTTCTCAAAATTTCACCAAAAGCTCGGATTGTCTGTTGTTGCAGCAGTCAAGGAATAATGCTCGCATTCTCGTCAAATCTCTTGCAAACTCTCGAAAACACTATAAATTCATGTCTGGTATTTCCATCTTGAGAATTCGCGTATTTATTTTGTGTAAATTCTCAAGAAGGAAATTGTCGTCTCACAATACCAAAAAGATGCTCGACACTCAACAAGAGCTGTTATAATCCAGCTGGCTATGTAGGGCGTGATGCTCGGATTCACGAAATTCCGCAGAGCATCTGTTGGAAATTTTCGTCGACGCTACGCGCTCACAATGAATTTAGCGTATATACGCGTTATGGCGCTCTTCTGCCCGGGTGAGAGAGGGGTGCCTAGAGCTTTAGGGCGTTTTCTTCCTCTACAGTGACGGAGGCCGAGCTTTAGCTCAACACAACGAGAAAAGAGCTTGCAACTCTGTGGCGGAACGCGTTAACGGCGCGGCAGTAGCAACCCGAAGAAGAGGGTCGCGATGCGGCGAAGACGTGGGACCCCCTTGGGGCTTGAGCTTTCTTTCTCACTCTAGTGTATCTTGGACCTATCTATGTATACGTCGCGAAAATGCGGAGCCGTTCTCCTCGACACTTCTGCCCAGAAAACCTTCGTCCGTATACACACTATCCTATAGCAAAGCAGTGATGCCACACACTCGTCGCACGGACACGTACACACACGCTTGCGCAGACATGTAAAGGTGTCCCTGTGTAAGATAGGTTATCGCAGAGACGGGTGTAGGTCCAAGGGATCGAGAGTAATGAAACTGTTCCTTAGAAGAAAAGCCCGAGTATAGCCTTCTGACCCTCCTCCTGCCTATGTAAGGCCATATTGCCTACGAGATCGGAATTTCTGAGAGCTGCCGCCGCATCTTTCTTTCTTCTTATATACCCCCTCCCCTCGTCTCCTCATCGCTCGCCAGAGTCAGAACCGAGCTTTAGACCCCCTACGAATTTCATCCTCTCCGATATGCTTGACTCTGACGCCGACGTACAGGGTCGATTCTTATCAAAACCTCACCAACGAATCGCTCGGGCCCTACTGACTGCAGCACGAATCGCTGAGTTGGGCGATTAGGGATTCTTCGGGTGAAATCTTGCGTGATCCGGGAGCTTTTTTCCGTATACAGTATCGCTTGCGTTTTGACTTGGTTGTGATGTATATAACGACTATGACCTCGGCAACAACGACAATGAGAGCAGGCCGATGGAGGGATCACTGATCAGACGCGCGTTGGCATCGAAGGCAAGCTTTAGACGAGGATTCTCGCTCGGCGACGACGAGGAGAGCGACTCAAGCAAGCAAGCAAGCCTCAATCAAATTTTTGCGATATATTGGATTTACCGACGACAGCCTATGGCTTTATCTACACCACAAGCGCTTTAGCGTCGCTGACGGTGTCGCCGGCCCTTCTGAAACCAGCTCACGTTGTCAACTTTGCAATCCCGACTAGCGTCTCTCTCGTCTTGATTCTGTTATACCCTGATTCTTGCCTCAAATCCATTCTGTTTGAAAAGTTGATACGTTTCTTCGTAAGTCTCAATCTTCACTTATCTTCTTGTTTTCTTATAAGTCATTCCACGCGAAATAAACATACGGGAATGGGTCATGTCTCTGATTCTTTTCTTGTCTTTTCCATTCGATTCTATGGTACAAAACAACATTTTATTGTAAATAATTAATTGACCGAACAACTTTGAGTGGATATCGATGCAGACGCATATGCGTGGGTTACTCATCTGCAAATGTCACAAAAAGTTTCATTGAGATTGGTGCAAAATTGAGCGAGTATATAGTTGCAGCAAAAATTTCTGACAGTTTTCAAAACTAGCGAAACTTTTGCTGCAACTATTCTCGCTCAATTTGGCACCAATCTCAATGGAACTTTTTTTTTATTTGCTGATGAATTTCCCGCACCTGGGTCTGCATCGCTAACCACTCAAAATTAATCGGTTGATTAATTATTTCCAATATACCAGTTTGACCGCGAGATGACGCCACCGCTATTTCAAAACAGCTGGGGAGCACTCTTAAGACGCAAAAAGTGTTCGGGACCATTTGTTTCTGAAAGAATACAACATTTTCTTCTTTTTTTATTAACACAACATTTTACACCGGATAACAAAAATTTTCAAGGAATAAAAAAGTGACCTCTGGATAAATTGATACTTTTGTATTTTTCATTCTTTTGCACGCTAAAACTGTCCTTAACCTCAAAATTCAATTTTACAAAACGAATTTCGATAGATTTTTTCAAGTCCTTTCGAATGCCGCAAGCCGCATCCTTGTATCTCTAATAATCGGATTCGAGGATTATGCATTTTATTGAATAGAATACTCTAATTTTTTGTTGGAGATGATTTAAAATGATCAGGTGAAATATGTTCGGGATATCTTGAAAATTTTTTGGGACCCGAGAGATGGTGGAAAGTTCATACTTCGTATTACAGAATCGAATGGAAGGGCCAAGAAAACAATCTGAGACATGACCCTTTTTCGTAGGTCTATTTCGCGTGAAATTAGTCGTATATGAGTGTATCCCTATTATTTTCTAAGATTCACAACGCAGTGATACAGTGTTGCCCCTATTGTAAGACCTTCCCGAGAAAATAAGGCCTTTCTTTCAAATGTTTTCAGCTAAAGTTCTGCCTCTCCCTACGACCCCATCCAGGATCATACGGTTTGTCCTTCTCAAAGTCGTTTTTTCCTCATATTTCGAATGAAACTCCTGCTCATTTCGAGCCAAAACAAATATAAGACCAATAGAGGATATTACAATGGGGGAAACACGGTAACAGTCGTATCTGGAATTATGAAGACACAATATTCTAATGTTTTGGCGATTTGAATTTCGTTGCCTGAGATTATTTACTTCAAAGAATATTGATTGACGAGGAATTGTTTCACTCGTGCGAAATACGAATTCCTTTTACTGAAAAAAATGAATATATCACGATACAAGAATTTATCTAATAAGACTAATAGACTGATGATATACGCAGCTTGTGCTCACTTTTATTTCTCATTGAACAACATAAGGATCTGATCGAGTCGTCGTTTCACCGCAGTGGCTGGTGAGCAAATTCATGTCGATATACCGTCATAACATCCCGTAAGTACTGGAGCAGTATGGTCGTCTCCGTTTCAGAGCTTTTACGAGCAGCTCGCATGTCACACGTACTCTGGGAATTGGGGATTACGTGGCGTAAAAGCTGTACGCCTCGCTCAGCGTCATACACAACAGTTTTTCTTGCGTTCCTCACCGATTACTTACATGCCGTGCTTTTTTCTACTTCCATCAGCCGATGCCGGACAAATAGATTAGCTATAGAACAAAATGTCTAACATTTTGCAACAGCTCCATCATCTTAATCTCTCAGCTCACGCAGCATCTGCGGCAACCCCGACAACTGAAAAGACTAATTCTTTCATTCTTTTATGTTTCAGGTTGGTATCTATTTGCTTGGATTCATGGACGGAAACAAAACTCTTCTGCCCACAGCCGTCAGCACGTACACGTATGCATTTACACACAGCCAATACTCTTTTCATCGTGTCTGGCCCATCCATCAAAACTGAAAGGGCGCACGTATTTTGGAGCCGATGCGTTAGCGAGCCCGAGTGCTACACTCCATTTGTCGAAAATTTTGGCGCGAGAATCCAGAGACGAGTTTGGAAACTGTTTCTACAGCTCGAATACTCAATCTTCTTAATGGCATTCATCCTACGATCCATCTATCTTACCTAAAGCGAGAGAAAGCAATGACTCTTTCGAAGTAAAAAGTTTCAACAGCTCGAGAGTTGCTTTCGCGATTCGTTCGAAACTTGCATAGCAATCACGCAAATTCAAGTGTCCTAAGCGTTTATTTCTATTATAATAGGGCATTGAAAAGGCATCGCGAAGGATCCGGCCCAACAGAGAACAAAATTCGTACCGGCGATGAAATGGGAATGTGCGAAGGGTCATTCTGTCCCTTCAATACCACCCTAATCGTATTGAGGCATCAGCGCTTTCGAGCAGTTTTCAGCGAGAACGAAAACCGAAGAATAAAGGACGTTGCGCGGTGTTGAGCCATATCACATCGGGGCAATCTCAAGGTACAGCTTTATCCGCTGCTGCTCTCGAACGTTTTAATTAGCACAAAGGCCATGCCGGAGGGAATGATTGAGCTGGCGCGATTAACCTCACGACGATCTTGTATCGCCCTCCAAACAACGTTTTCTCACTCTTTCAAATTCGCCGTCAAGGAGTGTCGCGCCCTTCGCGCGTCGGTATCCTTTTTTGGTGTTGAAGCGAGAGAAGCACGCTTTTCCGGCACAGATTAGCCGACCAACGAATTACGTAATTAGATGAAATTAGAAGGTCACAGAAACGCCCTATACTAATTATCCATCGCAACGCGCGAGACATTTCAAGCTTGCAAGCTTTTTGAGCTGATTCATCTCCGCGTCTTAGAAATTTCACCTTCCATTGAACCTTCCTTTTCTTGAGTCGACGCGAATGGAGGGACTTGCGGGACACTCCGGGATTCGAATAAATTATTTCGAACGTGCTAACCTTCCTTGCAACACGGGTACTAATGGAAAAATAACAATGAGATGACGCTGAGTCGTTGCGGGTGTAAGCAGAGATGAACACAGAGAGCGAGGGCGTACTTATATAGGAGCCGGGGCGGATGTGTTCTCGCGCTTTGCGCGCAACAAGAACCGGGTCGCGCAATTAAAGTTGCGAGGCGGCGTGCATGCAAAGTAGTTGGCAAATTGCAAAGAAGAGCAAAGCCACCGCCGCTCTGATGCGTCTTTTGCATTTACGCTCGGCCCAAAGAAAATGCAGCGTGCAAGCACCGCGTAACGACGTTTTTTCCTTCCTCCATCCGGCCCTATATCTCCTGTATTTTTGCATCTCTCTCTCTCATCAGCGAGAGCAAAGCGAGTCGCTAGATAGCTTGGCTTTGCAAGCATACTGCGCTATGCGGGGCTTAGTTCTAGACTGACGAATCAAGCCGGCGAGCAAATACAACGAGACAAAATGGCCCGACGGCCGTTGCATCACCGAACTCTCTTTGTCTCCGTCTCTTTTAGCTAGTCTCGTATTATAGCGGTGCAACGAGCCAGTATAACGTTCGTACAAGAAGTCGCAGTTATTTGCATTGCTGGCAGAGTGTTACGGGTTGAGACAGGGTCGTCGTGGTGCTCGAAATCACGCGCAAGATTAAGGCCGGCTTTTTTATTCACTTTTCTATGCCCGGCTAATTTTGTGGAGGTAATGAGGCTGCAGTATGCTCAATCCTCGCATCCGTTTGAATCTTCATGGAGCGCTTGATTATTACCGTGCTCTTTACGTCTTTTTTTTATAATTTCCTTTCACGCTACCTTGTGCTTTATTGTCCATCTTTGGCTAGTAGTTACTCAATTTTCATAGCACATATTCGTGTTTTTGATTGAGGCTTACCTTCGAAGCCCCGTTTCTTTGAAAATTATTCGCCGAGACGATCTCATCTTCTTTCCGCGCCAGAGAGGCAAAATTGGGAGTTTTACTCGAGTTACCAAGGATTCTCATTTCTATGTCAGATTTAATTTTCCTGAGAGAGTGCTATCATTAGACTAAAGAAGCCCGGACCATTCTCTCTCCTCGGTTTCGTTTCATTCGTGCCGTCACCGTTACACAGAGTTGAAGGGCATGCACGTTACATATACTCTGCGCTCATGCTCGGGCCTCGACACTGTAAAAAGTTGCCAGCTAGGCAGGGGGTGTAGAGGACCCTTTTCATTTTCTCTAGATTAAAACGAGATTTAATAAAGCGACGCGTACGTACGAGCGTTTAATCGGCCACAGCATAACGTCCGAGGGCGTACTTTTGTCGCTCAACACGCAGGCAGGCACGGAGCCAGCGACAACTCTATACACCAGTACTCTGCGGTACAATAATACCGACTTCATTTTCTTAATTGAGAGATAGACGAGAGCCGGCAAATCTGCAGATGAGACGGGAACAATTCCGCTGTGGTATTATATTTCTGTTGTACAACTCGTGTCCGCAGATCGGGTTGCGCGAGCTCTTTGTGCCCTCTGATCCACACCCATCTTCGTCAATCTTTTTTACTCTGTATGGTCGTATATGTAGCAAAATTAATTAATCCGTCTGGACAATCTCGTGGATCGAGTGTCTGTGTATGCAGAGTAGGGTTGTACCTTTTTCAATGCCGCAATGAAGTTGATTTCGATGTTCACAAAATGAGCGTACTCTCGAGAAGTTACACCATTTTTTACGAGCGAGTTTTTTGTTTTTTTATCGCTATTCCTGTCAAATATATTTCATCCAAATACGTGTTCTTGATATTCATCATATTCGTTGTCCAGATAAGAGAGATGGAGTATCCTAGTGGGAATGGAACTGCGTAACAATAGATGACTTTTCCGAGAACATAGCTTGAAAAAAGTGGAATACGCGCGGCGGAGCTCCAAAGCCATATGAAGGTAATCCCGGCGATAAAAGGATCCTCCCAATGAAGTGCGACGCAGTAACTCGGCAGGTAATCTGGCCATTGTCTACGCTTTCAGTCGCGCTGCTGGCTAAACTCGCCATTTCCACGGGACAATCACAATAAAGCGAGGATTCTCGAATTGAATGGGCTTTGTGGGAGCTCTGCGACAAAGGATACCAAGAATTTATAGTTAGATATAGAACAGCCAAGTGATACACAAAAACTGCTAAAATGGTACCGTATCCAACAAACCCTTCTCAGCCCGGCGTTTGTGATTGTGCATTTTCATCAATCTGCGATTACTACTGGAACGGCGAGAACGTGTAAAAAGCACACAGATATTTAGAAAGAAGCCAGAGGGCCCAGCGTTGGAATAATCAGAGCTTTTTGGGGAAAAAATCTAGAGAAGATGCGAACCATGATATCTTCGTGGAAGAGTGTAGAGGAAGAAAATGAAATGGAAACGCGGTGAGAGCGGAGGAAAGAGGGCATTTCCGGCTATCTGAGCTGGATTAATCTACCTCGGTCGCATTGTAGCTTCCAGGTGGCAAACAAAACGCGAAATGAATCGTGAAATCTGCTGCACGACCGCGTGCGAGTCACGGTAGTAGCACGGTAATGGAACAGCGTGTGGCACAACTTGCGGTCCGAGAGCTTTACTTAATGAAAAGTCTACAAACGATGAAAGTTGAACGGGCTCGAGTATCGTCCGCGTCTTAATTAACGACCCCCCAGAGGTTTCATTTGCGATTGGAGAACAATGCTATAGAGATTCGATGGGTGCCCTATACCGCGCTCTATGCAGCCTTTTCTAACTTCTAGTTCCTTCTGGAGCATGATGATTTTTCCTTTCCTACGCAACTTCTTGTTCGTGCAAAAATTAGCACACTTGCAAAAAGGACTCATCTTTGACGTTTTCTGTTGCACAATTACAGCCCTAATCTGATCTCAATTCCCCTCATTTCCAACCAAGTAGCCGCGAGCCATGCGCTAACTTTTCTCGACAAGGCGAGACAATTCGTATCCCCCTGGGGATCTTCGTAGTTTTTGTGTAAGAAGTAAGTTCCAAGAAATCTATCGGAGTCATGATTGTGAAAACTTGAGGGCTTGTCACGGTTTCGTGTAGTTTCTAAGAATTATGACAATTACTCGACTTTGAAGTTGACTCTTCTGAACGTATTCTCTTAATTGAATTCTCTGTAGCCGCAGGAGGTCATCCTTTTTCCGAACTAGATTAATTGGATTGCTCTACCTCGATGCAACAATTTCCTGCCTTGAATCTCGTTGAACAGTCCGTTTTTCGTTTCAAAACAGTTATTCCAGTTGAGGTTTTCATTCGCAAGGAAAATTCTCAACGTTCTAACCTAAGAATGTCGCTTTTGAACGCAGTTTTAGGGTTCTCACGATGAAAAATCATAATAATGTCCTGTGCTTGCAGGCTCATTTTCGGCGCGGAGGATTTCCTAGCACCCGAACTGAGCTTACGAGCCCAGGGCAGTATATTTTTTCAAGATTGATCGTTGCAAATATTTGAGAGACGCTCCGTGCATGTTTCCTAGTTCCTATACAAAAATCCGGTATCAATATGACATACTGTATTTGAATGAGTTGTAGTCATCACGTAAACAGGATTCTTTCCGATACATAGCCAAATGGTTCTCTATGGGTTTTTTACCCATAGAGAACCATTTGGCTATGTATCGCAGGAGTTTTTGCCGAAAAATTGGTTAAAAAGTGAAAAAAAAGGGTATCTAAAAAGGAAAACGGTAAACTGCGGGCTGTCACATATTCGTCGGCGACACTGTGCTTTCCTCTTCTTTTCTGTGCAATTCCATGCATCAAGCCAAAAGAACGAGAGGTATGTCGTGCAACTAAAATCAGTTTCTCCAACACAGTCTCGCCTGCATTGACTGCGGCAGTAAACTTCTGTGCCAAAAGCACCTCGCCAGGGGCTATGTTCAAATCTTTTCGAGACAAACCTCAAGAGAATATACCGGCTCTTAAGAAATTCTATGCCAAAATATTGTCAAAGGCTCTTCGGCATCATCTTCAAACCTTTTCCATTACCTTTATTAGTTTTCTGCACTGACAAGAAGAGTCCAAGGAGTTCGGGAGCTGGATCTGGCTGAAACTCTGGGAATCATCTCGTTTTGTCACCAAAAGATGATACCTAAAGCCGCAGAGTCTAACGCTCAAGCGTTTCCGAGCTGCGAACTAGAACCCATGCATTACAGTATATCCATATATACCATTTCCCCACATATTTAGATAAGTATACTGTGATGCATGGGTTGTAGGCTGTAGCTCGGAAACGCTTGAGCGTTAGACTCTGCGGCTTTGGGTATCATCTTTTGGTGACAAAACAAGATGATTTTCAGAGTTTCAGCCAGATTCAACTCCCGAACCCCTTGGACTCCCCTTGTAAGCTCATTTTTACACTCATATTTCGGCATCTTCTCAGATACTGTTGAAGCTGCACGTAATAATTCATCAGTTGAAATTCAATTTTATAGTCGCCCAGCTACAATCTAGCACATTGCGGGCGTCTACGCGGCCTTGACGGCCGCGTAGATGGCCCGCAATATGCTACATTGTAGCTGGGCGACTATAAAAAATAATATGCACCTCGTGCCACAATCGCGGCTTTCCATAACTCGTGCTGCAGACGAAGTTTGCAGCACTCGTCATGAGAATCCGCGATTGTAACACTCGGGTACATAATCTACTATTAATTAATTTGTTCAGTTTTCGACTGCATTCTAAGATGAGTAGAACTTGGACTTTGGCGTTTGGAATGATTTTTTTTGAAATTCCTGTTTACGTTGAGTTTCTTGATCGTCAAGAACGTACATTTTCGACAGAATATCCTGAATTGGTGTCATTTTCGCCTGTGCCAAGCTCAAAACAACAATGATCAATCGGCAAATTACCCACGACCACGCACACAACACTCCAAAGTTCTTACCTTTGTGGGCTCTAAAACATCACGCTAGCGCTGGTCTATCATTCCTACATCGCTCCCCTTGTTCAAACATTTTTAATACTTGATTAGCGCGTGGCCCTTTCTTCTATCTTCTCCACCTAACCGCCATTTGCCCACTAAATTAATTATTTCTCTCAATACTTGATATCGCGTGCTCGGCCAATCAAATCGACTCTCTCTTACCTCAGCCCTTACCTGATGGTGTTGTGAAACAAACGACGAGACGTCTGCTCCGCACATTATAATACAGTGTCCATCGGTAACAATTCAAGTGCGTCCACCAGACCCCCCCCCCCCCCGCACAACGCGTAATTTAATATGAAATGATAGAGGGGTTGGGTATTAAGCGCGCGATACACTCGCGCCCTTCGATATACATATATCGGGTAATCGATACGAGTCCGTTACGAGCAGCCGGTGCACACACCTTGCTCAATCGCCCAAGGGCTCCTCTGACCGTCGTTCGATACGTGAGTGGAGGGTGCTAAAATCGAGCCAAAGCGTGAAGAAAAAAAAACGAGCCGTTTGCATTCTCAGTGGCATTGAGTCTCATTCCCGTTTTACCTTTCCTCTCTCTATTAGCCGGCTAACGAACTCAATTGGCCATTCGACGAGTCGACCCGGTGTACCACCCTCGCTTTTCACGCTGCTGAGGACATTTAACCGTCGCTCCGCGTTTTTCTCAATTGCGTAGCAGAGGTGGTTTCTATTTAACCTCCTACAGGCAGTTTCGATTACGTAACTAACGTTCCTGCTCATTCTGTTCACCAAAATCGTTATCGTTTCAGCGATCAAGGTTGAGGCGCACCTGGAAAACGATTCGAATTTCAGTGATGACGCTCAAAGAATACCTACGTATTGCAGCACTCGAAATGAAAACGAACCGAGCTGCTGATAATCCGATATCGAGAAAATGCATTTAGCGGTTATGGAAGGAGGATAGCAGTGGAGTCAAAGCGAGATGCGGATTCCATCTTCAAGACGGAACTGCGAGCAGCGAATGCTTATTGAATCTTGAATTCTATGAGCAAGCGAGCGAGCGAATGGCAAATTGCTGGAAATAGCTGAACTCGCTCTAAGGCAGCGTTATGACGAAGCTAATCGGCACTGCTCCTGATCGAGCAAATTCCGAGCTGCTCATCTCGCGGCTAATCAAATGATCACCTCCCTGATGTTGAATCCAATAGAGCTCTCCATATATAGATAGACGAAGACAGAGTGGGCCGCGGCTGTGTGAAACTCATTTTGATAATGAGCTGATAATTTAGATCCTTAACCAAATGACAATATTTAATCTATAGCAAACACTGCGATGGTACATTACACGCGAGCTAGTGAGAGAGGGCGCGAAATCAGGGATGAGCAAAAAAACAACCGAGGCCACTCGATCAATTCCACGCACCCGTCGAGAGGGGCGCGAATAATAAAAACGAGCCGTTGCCAGATCGATGAGGCTACGATGAGGGCGGGTGAAAAAAGGAGTATGAAAGAGGGAGGGGAATACATGCAACACGCCGAAGTCGGAAATGATCTCCAGCGGCTGACATTAAAAAAGCTCTAAGCTATGCCGTTCGGCGCTTTTACGATTTTATTTTCATGGTCAGGGCCTCGAATGTAGCATCTTCTTTTTCCAAGCATTCCCGACTCAAAAATGCTCGGGATAACTACGTTGAGGTAAAATATTTCAACCACATCTCTCGAGCTGTTTCGTATCATTTTAGATAGGCGTATTCAGTGAAAACTATAACGACGATCAGTCGAGCCGCGCACGACGTCAGGGTATATGTACACACGCGATTTGCGAAAACAAATGCGGAGAAACGATTTTGTTTGCAGATCGCGCGCCCCATCATCAGCTAAAAAGGCTACCGCTACACTCGCGTTTGCTTTCTTTAGCTCTCGTTTATGATGAGGGTCGGCGTGATGAGCCACTGGTTAATAAAAAATTTATCTCTCGCACTTTCAGTCTGAGCTCATATACTCAAATATCGCAGAATGAGCAGTATATATAGCTTTTTACAACTAAAGTTCTTCATACAATCAACTTTCGGAGAGAACGCAATTTCGCTCGAATTTAATTTACTTCCATTCGAGAGTTTTTTATCAACGGACTCCGTACGCGGATTAATATTTTCTCGTAATAACGAGTATTATAGGGCGAGTTGGAAATCCATATCGCATTGGATAACTGCTCTGCTGGCATGACCAGAGCGAAAAAAACTGCAGTCCGTATGAATTGTGCGGTAAAAGCTATGAAATATCTCGCGCCAGATATTTTATCTCCTTTTCAACAAACTAAATTAAATTCAGTTTTACGTATGCTCTGGTTCCGTTTTAATAAGTGCATACCTCATCGTACACGAGCTGCGAATTGAAGCGAGAACAAAATTTTCACATCGCCAAAATCGGTATCGCCGTATATATCCTTATCAGATCATAACGCTCGGGTAAATGGACCGCAAGCCTCATTTCTCGCGTATAAGCGTCAAACGAATAATCACGTCTGCGCCGCGGAAGATGGCACCCAATCTGATCCAGTGACCGTTATAAAAAGAGACATATAGACAGTGGTAAGCGAGTGTCGAGAGAATAATTTCAACTGTGCATAAATCGCAAAGTTTGGTGAGAGAATCGTAGCGTAATGGTTTCCGAAGGGCATTTCTCGCGACAATTAGCCTCCTCGTGTCCTGGCAACTTGCCAGATGCGCGTGGCTTTGCTCTCACCTACTCGCTCTTCCGACCTGACATAATAGTTCCATTAAATGATACCACAACCGCAACTCGTAGAGCTTTCTCTCGCCCTCACTATATTGCTGCTGCCTCGTTTCTCCATCTCTCTCTCTCAACTGCAACAGCGGCCAAAAAATCACGTTCCACGCGGACTGAACGCTACAGCACTGTACATTGAAAAAAAAAAAAAAGCAGAGCCAATGCCAGTATATCCATAACGTGCCATTTTTTTATCAAATCGAGGACGTATAAATGTGGATCCAAACATTTCTGCGCCAGCAATATCTCGTAAATCTCCAGCTTTGATTGAATGCGATCGCGTTGGAATCCACGAGAGCAGAAAGTGTCGAAATTCAAAGTGAATCGTCAGCGCTCTGACAGGGCTCGGGGTGGAAATTTCACGAACAAAAGCACGCCCTCCGAATTTGCGAAAAAACCATATTACCCCAGAGCACCACGGCGTGTTATTACAAGGGCCCGACGGTCAGCGTCGGCTTACATTTCGCAAAAGGGAGCGTTTGTCGATTTGCGCATATGTGGGTGCGTTTTATCGGGCCTATATCGCAAACGGCAGCATTCATCCCAACACCGCGTCAATTTTTGTCGGCACACAAAAGCCGAACAAAGAGTGCATAGTGGCATCAGTCTGAGCCAGACGGCCGGGCCGGCTGATCCATCCAAGCTGCATTCGCACATACGCGCCAGAGTCGGATATTGGCGATGTGTCGATCTCGACGAATAAGTCATTTCCGTCGTGAGCCGTGACTGTCGTAAAAAAAAAATCTACCACCTATTTATATTCGTGTTTTCTCTCTTCTTCCTCTGTTGGTGGCATTTGATTTTACTCCCCCGCCCGTATCGTATGTGCATGCACATCGCAGCCCGAGATCTTCGCGCTACATTAAACCGGACCTCGTCCATTGCGCGGGTGAATTTTCATATTGCGAACATTTTCGAGTCACCCACGTGGAAAGTGGAATAAACAAGGTGGCCCTTCCGGGCGATTAAGCGATGTGCGCGGGTGACGTTGTATATAACCACCTACCTCGCATCGCTCGCTGCTCTCCCTCCGTAGCTTGAAGGAAATTAGGCGACGAGAACCGGATGAAACAGTGCATTACATGTTCCTGCTTTTGCATCATCTCCGCTTTGCTTCCTCTAATCTAGATTTTAGCCACATTCTTGTTTATAATTTTTGAGATATCACTTTGATTTTAGCATGAGATTTAATGATAAATTGTATGTCATGCGGTCTAACCTGAAAATCGCCACTTTGAACATGAATTTTAGATTCTTCTGGTATGAAATATCGTGTAAAAGTGCATGTAGATGTGTAGTGACATAATAGTATGTTTTGCACCAAGTTCATGAGGTTGTAGCTCGCTCCTGAGCGATTGGTTTTTGGACCGAGCCGCAGGCGAGGGTCGAAATAATCGCTGGGAAGCGGGGAACCTCAAGGACGAGGTGAAGATACGAGCAATTTCACGAGCACCCAAACATTGGAGAATTGCATAGAAAATTATATCAATTGATTATCATTGGAACAAATTTATTAAGTTGAGACTTCATTTGAATGATTCAAAATGCAATAATGGGGTTAAAATCACACTGGCAAGAATGAGGCAAATTATGTCTGGAATAATATGCGGCGAAGCTAGGCTGGACATTAGCTCGAATTTGAAAACGACTAGAAGAGCAAGCAGCAAAGATACGTTCGATACCCACCCAGTCAGATATCGCTGAAAGGAAAGAGTAAAGCAGTAAGAACGCATGTACATTCAATTATCCGCATTCCCGGCAAACGGAGTTATACGGGGCCAAAGCATCAGGAGGAAAATTCGTGGTGAACGCGCGCGATTACGAGCCAGCGGCGATCCGTCCCCTCTCGTCGAGCTTCTCTCTGTTACTCTCGTCCGTTCCTATGGGGTGGAAAAAAGCAATTCCTGTTTAGAGGGAGGGAGAAAATGTGATTAAAGGCGGCGCGGCGTCGGTGGTGGCATAGGCTTACATCAGTAACAGCATAGAAGCAGAAGCAGCACTCAGCCGAAAGGTTCTTTCCTCACTCACTCGTGTAATTTCTCCGTCTCTTTTCTCCCCCCTTCCCCCACCTGAGCTTTTCTCATACATAGTGCAGATGCAGCCTAGCGAAATCGCGCTTTTATCGTTCATCATTTATTTCCGCAGAAAGACTGGCTGGGTGTCGTGTTGAGCAAGGACATTCCAATACTTTTTCGTGTCCGATGTTGGAAAGACAAAAACAGCCTCCAACATCAGAACGGCACCCACTGTAATAAAGTCTGCTTATTACGCGTCGAAAAATGCGGTATTTCTTTCAAGCGCCTCTCCCGCTGCCGATTGCCTTTCTCTCTTATTGTTGAGTTAAGAAAAAAGGAATCTTTGGCTGATGATTGGAACATTATCCACGGCGACAGGGAAGCTCAATGAGTTGCCGTTTGGTTATTGAGTCCCGAAGATGAAAAAACAGAACTTCAGGTATTCTCAGAGTTGCGGAATCTTTCGTCACGAGATGCAGCAGGGTGACAGTCCGGTTCCTAAATTGAGGCTCATTTGCGTTCTAACTGCTGAATTCTTCTCTTCTTTTTTCGATTTCATTCTGTCACTCGAATGAATTCCTTCCAAGAAATGATAGTTGCACCAGGTTGCACGGCCAATCCGGTTCTTACATCAATGTTTAACAACTGAAAATATCCTCATTCTAGTGAGATCGCGATCGGCCATTATTATGAGCGGTGATAGTCGCGAGCTGCATCTTCTTCCCACGTGTACTGCTTCACCAGATGACTCTTCTATTTTATGAGTTTAGCAAGTGATTACTCGTTGAAACTTTGAAAACATGTTTCAGCTTCCACGCCATTTCGTTGGTTCATTAACTCTGTGGTTCTCCAGTTGGTTCTTGATGAGCTCGAGCGCTTCACAAACTGCAGTGTCGAATTGATGTGAGATTTTCATACAAAGAAATGAAGTTCGCAGTCATGCAAATCCTATCTAGATATTCAAATTGATTCATAGATATCCCAACTTTTGCAGCATTGTGAACATATGTATTTACACACACTTTGGATGCCAGTTATTGTATACGGACTTTCGTATCATCGTTGTCATTGACTTTTACTGCTGTTCGATTTTATATTCTTATAAAGATGATTTGTTTCTTATTACACAGTTGTGCATTTTATCTAGATCTCAAGAAAAATGAATAAAGAAACAAAAATTATTTTTCGGGAAGAAAGCTTATCGGGAAATTGGTCATCGGGGAAATTGTGTGTCGGGAAAATGGTAGGCCTATTAAATTAGGTGATTCCTAAGAATATTCATCCAAATTCCTGTTAATCTGAAAATGAATTCAGCGTATCGTTATGATCCTTGAGACACAGCTCACTTACTCGTTGACCTCCAATATTAATACCTTCATCGGCACTTTACAACTATCCAAACTTCCTCCAGAGCCCATCGTCTGAGTCTAGAAGGCTGTCATCCTGGTCCCTTGAGAGATTGTCCAACGAGACATATCCCTTGCAAGCAGTCTAGTCGACTATGGACACTATGGATAATACTGTCCTATCTAGCTTGCAATATGAAACAGACGACACTCACGAGTTTATGCTAGAGTTTCATCAGGCTTCCAACCCTTTTCCAGATCCATCCAAGACGGTATACAACAGCGCTCAAGGATTTCGAATTGCGAGAGCAGCAAAGAGCGATACGTCTTTTGGGCTGTCTCTGTTGTATCTATGTCGCTGCAATAACCGCGAGCTACGACTTGAAGTCAAGCTCCTTCGTAGCAAATGGCTAATAAAGCTAGAGGGACCCAAGCCCTTATTCGTCTTATACTCCTCCTGGCCTATCACTCCTGCAGCTCGTCAACCCTCTGATCCTTGCTTGAACGTTGCTCATCTTTCATCTTGATTTCCCCCCTCTACTCTTGGATGGTTTCATTGCGCACTATCCAGCTCACTAAGGTGCCATGCCACCACTTCCACTCTGTCAGCTCAGGTAATAAAACGCGTTAGGGAGGAAACTTCGCTATGAAGGGGTCTTCGCTAAGTATACAATCGGGGCGGGCTGGTGACTGACTTGAGCAGGCGTATTCAAAATTCAACAGTCAAATTCCAAGTTTGATGTCGTTTCGACTTACGATGAAGATTCTCCTCCGCAGGGTTTATCCTACAATGAAACTCTCTCATACTCATCAAAAAACAATCCTCTGAACTAATATTTGAGAACTCTGGACGAGTATCACTCTTCTCTACTCAGCTCACGTGACAATGTGCAAAATTAGAAAGCAGTTGCATACACGGTAATTCGCAGCATGCATGGTAAAGTAGAAATGGAGTCTTCCCGAGGTTGAGCTCTCGAAATGACATGACTCAGGACATTTTTGTAAAGTCAAAGAAAAAATTTTGAGAAATGTGATAGAATGTCAAACTTTCAAAAATGATGATTTGGGAGCTAGTCAGCTACTTGAGAATTTGTGTCCAAGAATTTTAAGAATATCATAGCATTTGGACAAACCAGTTGCCGAGACAATGCGAAAAAAGATTAGCATCGCGGTTCAGACGGCTGACTTTTCAACGACTCTCATTAGCAGCATGTCGTCAAATGTGAGCTCTTTTGTACTCACGATAAGGTCTCGCATGGGCATCCATGCCATATCTACGGCAAAACTGACACCCCTGAAGTATTTACGAGCGGGACGCTCGACAGGGTAATTCGTGAGCCGTTCGTGTGTAATAGCGCATACACTCGCTCACAATGGACTTGCGCGCGGGACACAATATACAAGGAGAGAGATGGGCAACTTGTGCGCACTTTGTATTAGACGTAACTTGCTCCTTTCTCTACATACCTAAACCTCCCAAGTTTCCTACTCAAGTCCCGGATGAACACTCTATCACGCACTTGACATAAGTTAATTTCCTTGTGGCTGTGCGTCTACGTCTAATCCACTTGTTGTCGGGTTTTGTCTGCTCCGGGCTTCCGTTACTCCTACCGGATTCTCATGACCGGCTTGCAAATTCAAGAGCTGAGCTCTTCGAGCCCAGTGAAATCTCTACCGTGTGAAATTTCTTTGAGTAATTGAAATTACACTCGCCTCATCTACGAGAACGAGTTTTCTCTTTGCAAGAATTGAATACACCACAAAAGCAATCAAAGGACGGCCCTCAATCATCGGAATGCCTACTTTGTTACGTTGACTACGGAGTTGATTATTTCCGTGTTTTGTTATCTGGAAAAAAAAATTGGTGATAATTTAAATTTCACGAGTTGCAAAGCGTTGGGTGAAATTCTACATCCATGGTGAGGAGTACATACGGATTTTTGGACGTTTGACTTTTCTCGAGGTTCAAAATGGCTCAAGGTTCTCCTTCGCTCTTGAAGAATGAATCAAAAGATAACCATCTATCTTGAGGGTTACAATTGGGAGTTTTCCAGTCAGATGAATAGCCGTTGATGAGCCAAAAACTTTAGCCTCAAGTCAGAGCTTTACGACGACGTAGACGCTTCAACGTCGTCCAATTTTTGCATACTATAGTACACTTCCTTTCTCTCCTTTACTTTCGCCATTCATCTTCACTAAGAGTTTTCATTTAATTACTTCTGTTTCCCGAGACCCTAAATTGCCTTTACGAAGAGCGAGCTTGAATCAATGTTTCACCAACGATAAACCAATATGCAAGTTCTGGAGAATAATTAAATTCTAACGCTGTAGCACGCTCATGAATAGCAGAGTTGTTTTCAATAATCGAGAGCTGAGGATGATTAGTGGTTATCTAAAGAAACTCGTGACCGTATAAATGAGAATTATTTTCCAGTGTCTTTATGAGGATCTTTACGGTATCCTCCCAAGACCAGTAAGCAACACAATCCTTTTTATGAGCCCATACTTTGACAGCTAGGTCGTACCTGTTATTGCTGAGGCATGTCATGTTATCTTGATAGTGTAAAAATCACGATCTAAGGGTGCGTCCACAAATGACGCATATGCATGCATATGCAATGCACACTGTGCATGTGCACTGCAGACGTGCACATGTGCAGCTCATCGAACTTGAGCAAAGATTGAAAGAATATCTGATTTGAATCGGTTCGTGTCTTTGTCCCGTTATCGGCTGATCCAAAGTAGAGCTCGACGAGTTCCATCTGGTTTTGGCTAAAATTTGATGAGCTGCACATGTGCACGTGTGCAGTGTATATGCGCTGCGTCAGATTTGCAACTTTCATATGACATTTCAGCATTCATGCAAGATCTGCACGCTCGCGGGATTGTTATCAAGCGCGAGCGAAATAATCAATTCATGACCGTGTTCCTTGAGGGTGCGTCCACAAATAACATATGCATGCATATGCAGTGCATACTGCACGTATACACTTCACTCGTAAACATGCGCAGCTCATCAAATTTCAGCCAAAACCTGACGGAACTGGTCGAGTTCTGCTCTGGATCAGCCGGCAACGGAGCGAAGACACAAACCGATTCTCTCTGATATGAGCCTTTCAATCTCTGCTCAAGTTCGATGAGTTGCAATGCACGTGTGCAGTTCGCATATGCTCGCAGTGTGCACTGCATATGCATGCATATGCATCATTTGTGGACACACCCTAATGGACCTCTAAATGCGATTAATTACTCGCCACTAAATTCAGTTAACTTTCAATTAACTGCCGACAGTTTCCCGTAAAAGACGGTCTATAGCCTATGTGATGGGCTGAACTGGCTTTGTGCTTCGTCCGCGATTCTCGGCCACATTTATTGTCGAAGTCGCACGGCAACATTTCCACAAAGTTCGCAGCACCTAAGCTTCTATGTATTTATCATCTTATCCTTTGATGTCTTTGGTGTACTCTTGGTGACTATAAACTATAGCCAAAGTTGGTGGCAATTGAGTTTTCCACTCGCGTAATTGTCGCGCAAAATCAAAACTCTCGCCACGTTCAACGCAAAAACTTTTTGCTCATCGCAGCACTCCCTGTACATATTCCTGTTCATTGTAGACTCACGCTAAGTACACATGTGCAAATTTCGTGCATTACGTGTCGTGTATTTTACGGTCAAACAACGAGACACAGAGACAGAGAGCCAGGATTATTTACTCGCTTGCCAGAGTGTCCCTGTATGCAGGCATCGCTCGAAGTTCGTTGTAAAACATCAGCCAGCCCGGTATGTTCCACAGCTTGTGTCAGGCGATGGTAGTCGACAACTGATGCCATAGGCAGAGAAAGAGAGAGCTTATCGTTGTCATGGAGAGGAAGACGGCTCATTGGGTTGCGGAGAGAATATATATTCAGAGTCGTGTTGGAGGGACGCTCAATTACGTGAATGGCTTTTCAAGGTTCGAAGGGAGTCCACCACCGGTGTATTCCTGATTGCGTAATTCGTGTCGATTCCGGTCTCGTGAATCCGCATATACTAGCGCGCGCAGTCGATTATTACGATTGAATCAGGGCGATGTGTAACAGCATGAATGAGAGCAGCCACGGAGAAACGTGACGTCGACCCTCCGAGTGTTGTCTAATACAGTGCAGGGGTAAGGCCGCGTCGTCGTTGTCGTTGTGCGTGAGCGAGCGCGCGATATACGGGGGTGGCTTTATCCCTCATCGCATCACTCCCATAACCGACGAGCCTTGTGGTGGTGGTGGTGGTGGCGGATATAACCCTCTTTTTCCATGTCGCGCCTCCACATCCTGTGCCGAGAGAGCTCTCCTCTTTACTCGCATCGTGTATTTTTAGCGATTTTGCAGAGCAGAGAGCAGCACTCTCGCCAACTCTCGTTCAACGCCGCGGTTACTCCTTATTTATGGCTACGCCCTGTTTACATTTTAATGTGATATCTCCTTCGAGCCACCCCCCGCATGTGCTTCCCTACTCTCGTAAACTTCTTGAATGACTCCATTGCCGACCTGCCGCGCTCTTCTTGCGAGTAAAGAGACATCCTGATGCGACGTAAGATGAACGCCACCCTCGGGCTTCTTACTTGCACACTTTGTTACATTCATATTGTCCGTTGAGCAGATGCGAGCTTGGGAACGAAGAGCCACCTTTGGAATTTTTTGTTGACCTCTACACACACTAAAATAGATTTTCATGACCAGAGTCTTTTCAACCATCCGGCCAAAAGTTAAAACCGGATACCAAATGAATCGTACAGAGTCAGATTGAACTAAATTCATATTTTGGATCAATCGAGACTTTCTTCTTCATCTTTCGAGGCATTTCCCAGAAAGTTTTCCAAAGAATTTCGTCAAATATGAAATACGATGAAGATAATATGAAAATTTTGTCTCCTCTGACCCTTAACAACTCGCATCACGCCAAGGACTTCCTCGATTTTTCCCTTCATTCCTATTAGTAGTTAGAGAGCCCAAAAAATTGTTGAATTTCATTACGATTTCATAAGCTTTCTCTGTCTTCTGTACTCTAAATAGTACTTGAGTATCGTAAAGGACTCAGGATTTGGACTAGTGTCTCATAAAATTACGCAAGCTTGCAAGGACTCATACAACGTCTGCATTATACGCGAAGTCGAAGGAGGTTAATATATAGACAAAGGATAGCCACATGTATCCTGTAAAGTTGAATCGCGCCAGAATACCGATTCTCCAAGTTACTCATTCGTCCCGTGGGACAGGCAAAATATGAGAAGGTGCAAGACACTTTGATTAAAACATGATTGTCTAAATTATTCATAAACCTGTAGAAACTGCACAATACAAGATTTTTGTCAAAAACGATGAAACGTGAATTAGATGCGTGGTGATGCCTGATTTATCCGATGACTCGACCTTCATTACTTTAGTAATACTAACTTGCTCTTTTTTAGCAGTTGAAGTATTAAACAGTGCTGTATATCATGAAACACTGAAGAAGGAGAAACGAGTCCGAACTTCATGGTTGTTTTCCCTGGATTTGGTTAGTAGTCCTGTTGCGTTGAGTAAGTATTACTCTTGCTGAATGTTACATGGCCAGGAATAGCAGTAGTAACATCAGCTAGTAGATAATGAGAGTTCCGTGGGGGAAAAAGGTTATTTCCACAGCTCTGTTGAAAATGCCTGTGAGTCTGGAATGACAGGCGGCGAAGACTCTAGACTCTGAGCCCCCGGCATCGTTAGCCCTCCTTGACACATTTCAGGACATTTTCGCGCAATATTTCGCACTTTGCAATTTCTTGAAAGCCGCAGGTGTTGAAAAAAAAAAAAAATCTATCCTAGCTACATGTCTTTGTGGAAAAGAAATTATTCTGTCCAATTGTCTTTCTTGGTTTTACGGTTCGCTTTTTCTTGTGATCATTTTATTGTGGACCACGTGCAACTAAGTATTTTCTTCATTTCAAGCATTTTCGCGCTAATTTTTTGAATATTCAGGAGATGGATTTAAGTAATGAAAATTCAAAAATTCGTAATCCGGAATAGTAAAAATCGCTGAATAATTTACTCTGTTGCAGGGATGCCAAAAAGTTTTTCTTTGTTTTGAAACATTGAGCCAGCTCGGAAAATGCTTCCATTAGTTTTATCAGTTCGCGAAACAAAATGTCGAGTCGCATTAATAAACAGGTATAGTCTCTCTACACGTTTCAAATTCAGAGCCCATCATTTGATACTGTGCTTTCAACCATAAATCAAAATACAAAGAAATTTTTCAGCTGAACAAACTCCAAATCGGATCAAGGCATTACCGTACATTATAGAGAAAAAGCCGAATGTCATGTTTGCAAGCGTCACGTTGGTGAAAACACCTAATGGAACACAAAGAAATTATGGATAATTCTATAGAAAAGTAATATGTACAGAACATAATGTACATTTGGGGTCATTACAGATGTTGGGGGGGTAGAGCTGGCACAACCCACAGAGAACTCATTCATTATATGGCAGATTGAAGATTCGAATATACATAAGTACTTCGTGGCGAGAGTCTGGCTCATTTCAAAATGTATTTGAGTGGGATCAAGGAAAGTAAAGAAGGAAAATGGAGTAGTGGAGTGGTCTAGAGAGGAGCTCGCATATATACAGCAACCGCGGTCGCGCTTATTCAAACGAAACTCGCGGAATTGGAAAGCCAAGTTGGGCTTCACTCTTCTCTCTCTCTTCCACCTCTGATAAAAATGCTTTTCCTCCCGCAGAGCCCGGCTTCTCTTGGAGGATGTCCCTTGTCGCCCGCGGCGCAAGATGTTCCACAGAGACTCGAGACGTCCCTCAATCACTCTTTCCCCTTATCTTTGCCAGATACTTTTCCCTTTCTTCTCCCATCACAACGCTTTGCGATGCAAACTTACGAACATACGTTTACCTTCCACGAATTGCATATATTCTTTGGCTCTCTTTGCTCGTTGTCTTGGCAAATGAGATCGTTAGGGGAGGATTTACCTATTGGAAGACGTCGCGCTCTCAGATTTTTCAGAATCGTTTGTACTTGTCTCACTTGCATCGCTCGTCTTGTCTCATTATGTTTTCACGTTTGGTCATGCAATCTGGAGGTAAAGTTAACGTTTTATCTCGTGAACCTCGGCTTGACCTCGATCTATACGAGTGCAACGTGTAGAACGGCATAAGCGAGTTGCTATAATACTACACAAACAGACAGACAACGAGATTTCTTGAGAAACTGATGACGGAAAGACGAGCAAAGTAGCTTTGTCCTGTAACACTCGCTCTTGTGTCTGCGTGCGGTAATTCTGCTTTTTCGCTCATCTGGGTTGCTCGGTATCAAAGTTTCTCGTTGCGTCCTTATTCAAATGCGAGACTCATTTGCATCTTCTTTTCGCAACTTTGTGTTTTTAAAAGTGCCGCGACACCGAGAGCCGCGACTATATTACTCCTTGATGTGGTACGAAAGCTGCTGCGCTCGATTTCTTCCTCCTCCTACTCTCTATACTGATTGACAAAAAGGCAAATGTCTTACCGGCTTTTACGACACGGCCAAGATCATAATGGCTTATAATTTTGCATAAAATATGCCCAGCAGTGGTGTGGTGGTGGTGGCGTTTTCAACGAGGAGTATATGCAAGCCAGACGATGAAAAAAAGGGAGCAAGAAGAGAAACGACAACGACGACGACGACGACGACGACGCTCAGCTCCAAAGCCGAAGGCGAAGACGTTAATGGAGCGCCGAGGAAATCGAGAGCTTCTCCTCCTCCTGCTCTGCTCCGAGTGAGTTTGAGAGGAGGAGCATCTGCACTTCGTTTAACTTTTATGAACTCTGAGACCGATGTTACTTTCCACATGATCACATTTTAGTAGGCAAAGAATATTCCATCTTCTGACCAATATTTTCACTCTTCTCGCTCCGAGAGTTCGCTTTATCGCTCTTTTGAGCGTTGCCAAATCCTTTCAGCTCTCTGTGGTTTAACGAAAACTTGACTTGATCGTGAATGGAGTTATAGAAAAATATAAGAGAACTGACATGACTACGATAATTATTCAAAAATGCACATATTATGAAAGTTCACGTTGAAAGAGACACGATATATAAAAATTTGGAAATAATCTATGGTAAAAGTGATTTCAATCCAAGTCTGAAGTTTTTCAGGTTTTGAATTGGCGCCATTCAACATGGCCGCGACTGCACATGAGTCACGTGACTTGTCTTCCACGATAATTCTGAGGCAAACCTGCATTTTTCCACCGCGAACTTGTATTAGTATAGTAAAATAAGCTTTCGATTGTGATTCAGATGAGAATTTCCGATAAAAAATGACATTGCAACAATTGGCGAATTCAGTGGCACATGTGCAGCCGCCGCCACATTGGATGCGCCAGTTCAAATTGTCAAAATTTCAATGATGATATGAGAACCATAGAGGCGTCGTAAAAATTTTAAACTTTTTTCCCTATATCTATCTCGCCGCGAATACTCAAAAGATAACATTTCCCAGAATGATGTCAGTTCCCTATCATTATCATTATTATCATCATCATTACTTGTCATAATTAATATTATAAGATAAGTGTACCAAACTTGACCCGATGGGGTCATCTCGAAAGTGTGCGCAGTATGCCTTGTTTTACCACTCAGAACATGTTCATCACGTCAGAATAGGTCGAAAACACTGTTTTGGACCGGTGAAAACCTCCACCCGTAATTCTACGGCGATGAAAATCGATGGAAACAATTTTATGCACATGATCGCCGATTTACACTGTTTTAAATGATGGGGGCAAGTTGGGTACACACTTTTGTAAACTCTCAAAAATCACGTTTTGGGAAATCTGTGATAACTGGGCTCTCGTTGGTCGAAATTAAACTTACTCAAACTCATTTCAAAAATCATGAAACAAGCTTCAAAATGAGCTAAAGTACGTTGAAATATCTTGGTGTTGGCCAAAACTATCGACGAAATGGTTTAAGGGGGCGGGGAGAGGGATGCGAATTGGGTACACTCACCTTATATGTAAGTCAATAAGATCGAATGAATGAGAAAAGCTCTGAAAGAAATTGTAGCTCACAATGCCTTCGTCATAAAATCTGAGTTCGCCAAAGGTCGTCTGCGACGCGCAGCATCGATATCCTGTCAAATTTCACTGCTTGGAGCTTCCGCGTTAAAGAAAAAGGTCAAATCGAGCCAACGCTATGAAAAGCGTTATCGTTGAGTTCGTGAGATTGATGATCGACGCGGGCTCTCGAAGTCTCTTTCATCGAGTTCACGAGCGAGTGCTGGTCTGAATCTCTTTATGCCAGAGCTTGGATTTCGGATGCGCCGAGGGACAGCAGAAGCAGCATCAGCAGGCCGAGCTCTGCGATTGAAGATGATGGACGTGGAGTGACGCGGAGAAGCGCGCTTCGTTACACTCCAAAGCCAGATGAAGGGTTCGCCAGAGTGGGAGCTGTTTCTCTTCCCTACTTCGATCATCATCTTGGTCTGCACTTGACGAGAGCAGCAGCCCTCGACCAGATATACAATAGTGGGCGAGCCATCGCAACCAAGCGTAGTCTCGATGTTTCCGCTCTCTCTCACTGTCCCGCGTAGAAATCGAGAATATTGGCGACATGTCGCCGACCTATCGCTAATTCGTATTGGCGATAGCTTTGCGATAGGTCGGCGATAGCTTGGCGATATGTCGGCGATATGATTTTGCGACAGCTCGCGGACATATCGCCAAACCTGTATTTGCGACATGTCGCAAATTGAACCATGATTTTTTTCCAAAAATTCTACTTCTGAAGGAAATTAACAGAAATTTTACTGATTTTCCATTCCCTATTCGAAATCCAAGGCAATTTTGATTGGTATCATTTGGGGTTTATTCAGTTTGAGATCGGAACGAACAACATTATAAATTTTGCATTTACACTCAATTCGGAACATCTCCCGACATAAAAATACATTCTGCACAAGTGTCTGACCGTATCGTGGAATTAATTTGGTGGCATTATTTACAGAGTATGAAAATATTGGGAGAATTATGGAAATCATATCAAGACACGTGAGTTTGAAAGAAAATCGGCCGTAATTGATGTTGAGCCTTGCGTTGAGCAGCCCTAGAAGTCTGGCGCGTAACTCTTTTTGAATACAGTTGATGTTGCAAAATTGTACAGCAATCACTCGAACAGCATCGCTCAGAGGGATCAAAAAGTACCAAGGCCAACGCCGAGACTCATCACATCAGGTATCAGGAATCTGCAAAAATGAATTTCAGAAAGAATCAATGCACAATCAAATCGAGATGTCCTGTTTCCAATTAATTTTGATCATTTTTTCAATTAATGAGTGAGACTACTAAAGCAAAATAGTGCATTTCGAGTAGAGTGTGCGCGGGAGGACGCACTCTTGCAAATTTGAAATCGCGCTTGATTGATGTAGAAGCCACAAATTGATGAAAATTAGCTAGGCTACTTGAATACTTATCTGATGCGCTCGACGACTCATCATTGGTCTTGAATTTTCTGAAGTGGCAAAGACAGGTCTCGAACGGTTTTCTTCAACCATGGCAGAACCATGCCTCCTCTCCAGCTGATGCGATGTGAGTGTTTACCTGTGGCGTAGATTATGATATGAATCACTGCTCCGTCTGGTCAAAAATCGTGATATTTCTTTGCTCAATAACTCTTTCTCTCGAGTGGGATTGAAAGCCAAATACACAAAGAGAAAAACCAGACCAGGTAGAAATAACATTGGTTGAGGTTAGTCGGACAAACTGAGCACTGAGGCTAATTTTTACAAGTTTCGAAGTAAATGTGGGCAATTGTAATGTACTCACTTGCTTGTAATTTTTATCTGGATTCGGCGCGAGAGTTTTGTTAGAGTAATTCTATTTCCCAAATAATATTCCAATCCGTACATTGCAGGTTGGTCGATTCGTCTCTCTGGATCAATATATTATGATAGCGGTTTGTTGATGCTAACCACCAGCACAATTCAGTCAGTGCAGTTGGGATGGTGGTCGAGGAAAACAAATCGATCGACCTGCAATGTCCGGGTTTTAAAATATTACTAGAGAAATACAACTACCCCCACGAAACTCTCGCGATGAATCAAGATAAAAATTACAAGCAAGTGAGTAAATTACAATTGCCCACATTTACTTCGAAACTTGTAAAAATTAGTCTCAGTGCTCAGTTTGTCCGACTAACCTCAACCAATGTTATTTCTACCTGGTCTGGTTTTTCTCTTTGTGTATTTGGCTTTCAATCCCACTCGAGAGAAAGAGTTATTGAGCAAAGAAATATCACGATTTTTGACCAGACGGAGCAGTGATTCATATCATAATCTACGCCACAGGTAAACACTCACATCGCATCAGCTGGAGAGGAGGCATGGTTCTGCCATGGTTGAAGAAAACCGTTCGACCTGTCTTTGCCACTTCAGAAAATTCAAGACCAATGATGAGTCGTCGAGCGCATCAGATAAGTATTCAAGTAGCCTAGCTAATTTTCATCAATTTGTGGCTTCTACATCAATCAAGCGCGATTTCAAATTTGCAAGAGTGCGTCCTCCCGCGCACACTCTACTCGAAATGCACTATTTTGCTTTAGTAGTCTCACTCATTAATTGAAAAAATGATCAAAATTAATTGGAAACAGGACATCTCGGCTTGATTGTGCATTGATTCTTTCTGAAATTCATTTTTGCAGATTCCTGATACCTGATGTGATGAGTCTCGGCGTTGGCCTTGGTACTTTTTGATCCCTCTGAGCGATGCTGTTCGAGTGATTGCTGTACAATTTTGCAACATCAACTGTATTCAAAAAGAGTTACGCGCCAGACTTCTAGGGCTGCTCAACGCAAGGCTCAACATCAATTACGGCCGATTTTCTTTCAAACTCACGTGTCTTGATATGATTTCCATAATTCTCCCAATATTTTCATACTCTGTAAATAATGCCACCAAATTAATTCCACGATACGGTCAGACACTTGTGCAGAATGTATTTTTATATCGGGAGATGTTCCGAATTGAGTGTAAATGCAAAATTTATTATGTTATTCGTTCCGATTTCAAACTGAATAAACCCCAAATAATACCAATCAAAATTGCCTTGGATTTTGAATAGGGAATGGAAAATGAGTAAAATTTCTGTTAATTTCCTTCAGAAGTAGAATTTTTGGAAAAAAATCATGGTTCAATTTGCGACATGTCGCAAATACAGGTTTGGCGATATGTCCGCGAGCTGTCGCAAAATCATATCGCTGACATATCGCCAAGCTATCGCCGACCTATCGCAAAGCTATCGCCAATAAGAATCAGCGATAGGTCGGCGACATGTCGCCAATATTTTCGATTTCTACGCGGGGTGTTTTCCAAGCCGTCTGTATCAAACCAGGCGAGTCTTAGACTCCAGTTCCGCTCGATATCCTGCTCGAGTTACAGTGTTGTATAACTTGTGGTTTGAGGAGATGATATCCTCAAGAAGTTGGCGCCATATCCAATCCACCACCACCCACACCGAATTTCACCCATCGCACGAACAAAACCCCCGCGATGAATAAGTAAAATTATACAGTGGCCGTTGGAATTTTGAGCGAGCCAGCTGATTCGTGTCTGGCTTTTACGACTCGCTCACGGCTCATCGCCCTGGGTCTCGTCGAGCTTTATATGAAGCCACTCCGATGGGAGCGAGCGAACGCAAGTATGAGATATGCTGCAACCCTCATCGCCCGGTCTGACTCTCATCCTCGCTCGGCTCCAAATTATAAAGGAAGGCACATCTCGCACCCACACGCGAGGGAGGCCCTGGGTACCTATTGAAGTAAAAATTTTGCATTTCGCACGGCGCAACGCCCGCGCGAAATTTTTTCTCGCGGGTGTAAAATGATTATCGATTTTATGTGGCGACCTCGAAAATTGTCTGCTGAGCATTGTTTTGATTGAGTTGCATAACCCCCCACCGCGTTTCTGCCCATTATACTAGATATGTTTTTCGTTCACCAGCCTGTTGATAATGATCCACAAAAATCCGTAGACGTAAATACCTTCAATACCTCCTGTAAAGTCATGCTGGTCCCCAAGTTTTGAAATCAAAACTCGATGTTTCTTTGAAACGGCTCTTGGGTGTCATGTAATTTTGTTGAGATGCAGATTGGCGTGTTGATATACGCAATATGCATGTCACGATCATTACTTTTTGTGCAATATGACTCTACTCGATAAAACCAAAATATGATTTTACTAGGGTATCTTAATAACTTCTGTAATCATGCCTTCTTCCTTCAGAATTTGCTCAAGTTTAAACTATGATGCTTGGGTATTCAGCTACATATCAGCCAATCAAACTAATTTTAGATGGATCATCAATTCAAAGAGTCAGCAGATATCTCCAGGGATTCAGGCAGTTTCGGGAGGAAAATTTTAGATCTACCTAAGATTAGTGTGAGAATCAGACATGAATTATTAATTGCCTAATGTGTAGTCCAATCTTTAAATTCACGCCAATTTTGAGGAAGGGAGAATTGATGTTGAGAGTGATTAAAATACTTTAGTACAATCATATTATGGTTCTACCTATTAGTAAAGTCACATTGCGCAAAAGCTGATTGATCCATGCGTATTGCGTATCAACTCATCAATCTGCAACTCAACGAAATCACATGCATGACACCCGAGAGCCGTTTTAAAGAAACATTAAGTTTTGATTTCAAGACTTGGGGACCAGCATGACTTTACAGAAGCTATTGAAGGTACATACGTCTACGGATTTTTGTGGATCATTATCACTAGGCTGGTGATCACGAAAACATATCTAGTAATAAGCAGAACAGCATTCGGCGGGGGGTTATGCAGCTGGATCAAAACAATGCTCAGCAGACGATTTCCATGGTCGCTACATAAAATCAATAATCATTTTACACCCGCGAGAAAAAATTTCGCGCGCGGGCTGCGCCGTGCGAATTGCGAAATTTTTACTTCAATAGGTACCCTGACCCAAATGCCAAGGTGTGGATCATCGTACACCCGGAGTTGCTCTAGGCCATTGTACTTCTTCGCACGTCGTAAAGACGCGGGGTGTAACGATAAAAGGGCGAGTTGAGAGAGCCGAGCTTGCACGTACATAACGCGCTCCGAGAAATAGCGAGAAAAGCTCCAGAGAAAACCTGGATGTAAGCTCGCATCGGGTTGTGGTCGTATTGCCTCGTCTACGAATTTTATATACGTACAGAGTAGGAATTCTGGGGAAAGCAGTACAGATCTTGCGTAGTGGGTGCAATGTCAGAAATCTTTCAGAAATTCATCATATTCACGCACCAGATGAGCTTACGACATTGGATTGGTAAGGACAATTTCACGAAGAAAAAGTGGTGACAGATCGGGTAATAGATATTTATAACTCCTGCACGCAGTGTTATACACTACTTTATGTTACGAGTGTCTAAAAATCAAGTTCAAAGTTGTGATTCTCTGGTTGAAGTAACTCGAAGTTCAATTGACAGGTTAGCTAGCTCGAGGAAATTAACCAATATGCTTTGCCTTATTTGAGTATATTAACACTGCTCAAATATTCCGTTATCAGTAATGCAATTTTACAAGAGCTGAATAAAATGATTGCGTGTGTGGTATGGTTAGCTCGACGAAGGCTGTTAACTTTTAGTGCATAAACTCGAACTAAAGGTTATTTTACAGAGCGTTGGTGCAAGATGGGTGCAAGGCGATAGAGTTGAGAAAATTCAAATCCGCGAAAAAGTATAGTCCTTTTTGAAAGCAGTGAGGAAGAACAGTGGAGCGATTAGACTCAAATGCGGGAAAGCTCGAGAAGAATCAGCCCCAGACAGGTGCTGCAGCTAGCGAGTGGAAATTTATATAGAAAAGGAGAGAGCGAGGAAACGCTCGAGGGTGACACAAGGCCCTCCTCGCGCAGAAATATATGCGCGGCAGAGAAAATACGAAATGAAATGGAACGCCGCGGGCTACGACCGCAGCCGTCTCGCAGGAAGCACTAGCAGCCGCAGAGCGCGCAAAATATGAAAACTCCGCGGGTGGTTTTAATTCAGCCACAGTGTCTATTGTCTTCATGATGGACCACCAAACAAAAGGTGTCCTTCACGAGTATCGCACTCGACCATAATCCGCAAAAGAGGAAGAAAGAGAGGAACGACGCACAAGTGGAGGAAGATGAGGGATCGATGGAGAAGAAAAAATCATGCGGAAATCGTAAATGAGAAGTATACACGAACGCAAGAGCTGGGATTTTCACGAGACTATGCGTTTCAGCCCATGTCCCATTGTGAAGTTAGGAAGGACTCGTCGCCGACGGGATTATCGGGAATCGATCGGCGCCGTACCTCGTCTGGTTGTAAAAAAATTTTCGTCAAAGGGTTCTCGGGGAAATTAATTTTTACGTTGCGATGCTTTTACCAGGACCAGTTGATTTTACGCAGACAAGGTGTTTCATTCACAGGTATATAATGGTTTTTGTCTCATCTAATCAATGAGATGGATGTACGTTTTAATTAAGAATCAAGAAAGAGCAATCTTCAAAACAGGTTGTTTACCGGATGTTGTGCGTAGATTGAGTCATCGAGTGAGAGCTTTTTGCTACAAAGTTGTGAAAAAGATATTTCAGGATTGCAGCAACAGGCGTGTGGAACAAATCGATATTTCTCATGCAGGATATATAAAGCTCGCCTGTCTGGTAGCTATAACCTCATCTCTGATGCTATTATGTACGTATATCAGAGCTCGGTTGTGCTGCGATAAAGGCAAAGGCTTGCGAAAAGGAGAGCTCGCGGTGTATCGTCTAGACGTCGAATAGCAAACTCTCGCGCGCAAAGTGCCGAGCGTCGACGGAGCTTTTGCATCACGGTCGGTATGTATATATATAAGTATCAAAACGCCCACCAGAGTCTTTGCGGGAGGAAAATTATGTGAGAGAGAGCATTCGATGCAGAAGAAAGTATAGAGAGTAGTGCACAATCGGGAGCGACGGAGCGCGACGTCAACGGCAGAGTCTGAAGAGTTTGAGTCTATCTCCTCGCACACATATTGGCTTCCGTGGGTCGCAAGCACACGGCCATCTGCATTTAAATCGACGCGATGTACCCGCTCTCGCCGATCAAGCTTTTAATATAAACGTCGACGGTGGTGGTTGTGGTGGCATATACTATAGCTCGGAGGCTCTCACAGCTCTCACCGGTATAATTTCGCCACGCGCGGTTCGGCTTCCGATTTTTACACCGAACGCCGTTATCTTCCAGCGATGGTGGCGATGGCAAAGTATGTTTCACTCGCACACGCGACTACTCCTGTCGCACCCCCACGATGAGTTGTTTCGCCCCCAGCTCCTGTATAAATGGGCGATCGAGCGAGCCAAGTCGATTTTTGTTGAGAGAGATTTCGATTGAGATTGTAAAATTAAAAAAATTTACCGCGCTTTCCGAGATAGAAAAAACAGACATATTTACGCATTGCTTGCGAGATGTGCGGGCGAGCTTTTATGAAGGGTTTAGCGTGTTCGCGTGCACCCGAATAATATTAGAGTCTGCTTTACTTTCGAGAGTTCGCAAATATGATGGCCACTTCGAGCTACAATGAAAATGGGAAACATACGGGCAAGGATGAGAGTTACGTCTCGAGTGAAAGATACCGCTCCGGGTAGAGGGTATAAGTGAGGGAAGCGAGAGCTGGAGGCGTCTGCTGTGGGCTATACGAGAGCTGAGCACGTAAAAGCTACGAGGCTCAAGGATATTTCCGCGTGCTTATCACTCGTGCGTTTAATGAGCATCGCTCCACGCATGCTATATAGCTTGCCGACTCCTTTGAGGGTTGTACACCTATTCCCAGAGCACCCTGAGGGTTAGGGCTTCGCGCGTGGAGCCTTGTCATTCCTCTTGGCGAGCTTGCGAAAATCTCCCTGCCATTGTTCGGCATTCGCTTTTGGCCGCGGGGTGACGAAAATAACCACAACGAATTCTTCGTCTTTTTCCTTTTCACCACCCCATGTAAATGGAAAATATAAAGATATGTAGCCGATTCCGCGCAAAGTGTTAACTTTGGGGGTCAAATTTGTCCTTTTGGCTCATTTCCTACCCTTTTGATTATTCGATTTCTACTCATCCCCTGGTCACTTTGAAGTGAAAATGATGATTATACCAGGTGAGGTATCATTATGACAAATGATCTTGAGCCCAGCAGTGCCCTTATCATTCATGCGATTGACGCTAGATCAATATTGCGTTTTATCGAATACCATGGAAGTGACATTTTCGCGTGCCATGGAATGTGACATTCCGACCTTTGAATCCAACTCACGAGCTCGGATCAACTCGGATCAACTTGGCCGAATATATACCCTTTAGTACCACCAAACTACATGAGAAAAAAGCAGAATTGAGTCAATGGAGTCATTGACACGCTCTAATTTATATGCCATGGAATGTGACATATTTTTTGTCCCTTAGAAAAAGTTAGCATATATTGGCTCTGCTAGCCGAATCATTTCAAATGAACGGCTACGAAACACCGGGAAACTCTACCCTAACCCAAATGGAACGAGATGCCAACCGGGAGGAAAGCTTTCGATATTACAGAAAAGCTCGGGAGGGTGTTTTAGGGGTGCCATGGAATGTGACATGGTTTTCCATGACAAGATGTTCGCCTTGGTTACACCACGATAAACTCGAGCGGGGACCTGCATTTGTGCGTAAATTTACTCCTTCAAATATAAGCTTTCGAATGATGTGTCGCGAGAATGCAATATATTTCGTTGCATAGCATGATTATGATTATGAAGGGGGTGTGGTTGAAAAAAGGACAAGCAAAAAACCCTGTTTTTGAGCATAAATTAATTTCTAGAACACGAAAAACATCCAATATCGCCACTCAAAACTATCCTCGTAAGTTCTGAATACTGGTGTCCAATGCACCAAATTTTTTATTGAACCTATCTTACACCATTTGAAAATGGCAGCTCAGGACATCAAAGTTAACACTTTGAGCGGAATCGCCCATATATTATCGGCAGACACGAGTTTCTGACTGATTTTGTCACCTCTGGCCCCTCGCGCGCGACTACAAAATCTATGCGATTGGCCCTCTAAATCTCTCAAAAAATAAGTCACCATCAAATTAATAACTAACCCAATGATTTCAAGGTGCTCCTTAGCCGATCGATTTCAAATCAGAAGCAGACATCAAGTGTTAGAAGTGACCCCGAACCGGGAACAGAGGGCAACCCTCGCTCGAATTATTGACGAGACAAGTGCGTAGGTATTCAGGTCGGCGAGTGAACTTCCCGCGCACATCGCGCGTCCTCGTCACGCGGCCAATGCATAATTGAACCCATGGGCCGTTTTCCCGTCGCCCTCGCGATACGACATTCACGTCGGGTCGTTAAAGCCACCCCGGAATTCACGTAAGCTATCGCACCTATACATATATATGTGCGAGGGGATTCTCATTGGTAAAGCTTGCAATATAAAATAGCGAGGAATCGTTGCGGTGGTGCGAGGTTCTGGTGCGAGGCGAAAAGGAGGAGCAAGAGGGCATACTTGCATTGTCTTTCCGAGTTTGGTGTCCTTCGAGCAGCTCGTGGGGTACCCTCCGACGACGCCGACGACGCCGACGCCACCACCGCAATACTCCACCCCTTCGATTGTAAATTACCGGGAGCTCGGAAATTATTTCGGCGATTCGAGCTAAACCTCAACCCCGTCTCTGATGTGCAATCGAGACCCTCCAACACCACCATTGTCGCAACTATATACGCACCCACGACTGCGGAATGAGCGAGGGCTCTGCGGCCAAAGTTGTACGAGATCGATAGCAAACGAATTTACGAGGATTGGTGCGTCGTCAGAATCCCTCTCTTGTCCGGCTGTGTGACTGCTCTCAAACTAAACTGCTGACCCGACGCTCTGTGTTGAGAACCTTGCGCTGCGATTATTCTCGTAGGCAAGAATGTGCATTTATTGAAAACTCAACCTTGATGGCGTGCCTGGCTTTGGGAAAAATTAATTGGTGAATTTTGAATTCCAAGAAAAATATTCTTGCAAAAAAAATTGACGAGTTTGCGTCCACTCAATCGACAAAATGCGCAACTCATGTCTGTAAAAGTGTGGAACAATATACAATGATAAACGTTTCCCCAATCCCATATATCGTAAAATTCAACGGATCTAGCTTTATCGATCTTTTCTGCAAGTTATGAGCCGTTGTTAGCCCATTTTTATCGGAACCCGATAACCGTAGCGTCCGGCAATTAGTCTCCATTTTTCACATCGACGTTCAACCATATACACATTTTTCAGAGGGAGAGTGCAACGAAAAAAAGGGCTCCGAGGAGGGAGCTGTTGTGCACTGGTCTAGAGTATATGGCGACGCTTAAATAGAATTTATCGTCCACTATTATATATTTAACGGTGGAAGATCTCGCGGCATGTACAGAAATAAAATGCCCATAAACATTAATTATTCAGCGGCGCAGCTCGCGCTCTCGCTCGTTGAAATAAAAAGATTGCGTTCAAAATAATAGCAAAGCGCAGCTGAAAAAGTCGCGCACAAAAAGCGCCCACCTATGAGAGCTGCGCGAGTTTTTTCAACTTGGTAATTCTGTGGCTTGAGCGATAAAGAGAATCAGCCGCGGAGGAGAAGAAAAACCAGCGAGTCGCAAGAAGCAAAGAGGGAAGGAAGAGCCTCACGGTACGCAGATTAAACGGAGAAAATGCCTCGCCACGAAGGGGAATCGATTCGTGCGAAAGTCCACTTTTAATCCGAGATTCGCACTCTTGGTGTTGGCCAACACATACCGTGCATGCAGAAAGGATCCGACTTGGTTGGTTTGGCTTAGCGAGCCGCGTCTGCGAGGCTTAGTTCGCGGGTACGTCGGATGGAGCCTCCGATACGTGCAAAATAGAGTACGGAAAGTGAAAATAAAGCCGCACGCTGCGGGCCCGGGTGGCAGCCGGCGCGGCGTTGGTATATATGCACGAGCTTTGCCGCAAGCTCGTGCTCGACGCGACGAGGCAGCAAGAGCAAAAAGCAGACTACACTCGCGCTTGCGCCTCTCGCAGCTGATACTTCTCTTCTACACTGTTCGCAACGCACTCTCGTTTCTCTTCCTCTTCCTTCAACTCACTCTGCGAGTATGGTCTGCGTTTTTTTCCATTTATTCGAGTGCACTTACGTGGCCATGGATACAAAGGGATTTTCGCCCGGGGAACGCGAGTGACTGCCACGCTCGGAACACAGACACATCAGACACGTGAATGCTGAAATGATGCTCGTGACGTGTCTTGTATCGCGCGTTTGTGGTTGTAGATCTGTGGTACTTCATATTTTTTTCTAGCCTTTCTTTCTCATTGCACTCACGCACCATGTGTAACTGCAAAAAATGATCGAATTTTGGCTCTATTTCATCCCAAGTTGATCCTTCATGACTAGAAGCGTGATCGATGGATGTTAGTCTAATAGTTGGCTTTTGCTATCTTGGACTTGATGTAAATCAACAAGGCGACAGCGAGTTATTCGAGAATCAAAAGTTTCGATAGTGAGGGAGAATTGAGTGCAGAACCATGTTATAGGCGTGTACGAAATGCAAACGACAAAAATCAAATGAATCCGATGGATCATTCGTTCATTTGAATATTGAACCCTCGTATCACGCGATACGAGGATCAAGTGACTGAAGGGAGGTTT
Source organism: Eretmocerus hayati (assembly GCA_029851415.1). Lineage (NCBI taxonomy): Eukaryota > Metazoa > Arthropoda > Insecta > Hymenoptera > Aphelinidae > Eretmocerus > Eretmocerus hayati. Next base: position 83,203,517 of record CM056744.1, on the reverse strand, counting down.
TAGGGCTACCCTCACGGTGTGGCCACATTTCGTGAGCATAAACATCGAATTTGTAACATTTTGTGACTCCCGCTCACGTTGCTGAGGTGTATAAGTGTCAACTGATAGATCAGAAAAGTCAGCAACAAGCCGAGGTTGATTAGACCGAGATGGGCGGTCACCCATCCAAGTACTAACCGCGCCCAACCATGCTTTACTTCGATGATCGGCCGAGTTGGCACTCAGCAATCCCACCAACTGTGTCGGTGTTGGACATAATTTCAAAGGATAATTCGAAACATTCCCCACATGCTTGGAAAATTGTTATGGAATCCCATGGGTGGTGAAAATTTCATTCTTCATACCATGAAATCGAGTAGAAAAGCCAAGAACACAATCTGAGACACGATCCTTTTTCGTAGGTCTGTTTCGCATGGAATTACCCATATTGAATTCTCAACTCATTACTGAACGAAGAGACGTACGAAACGAAGGGGCCAAGTATAGGATTTAAATTCCGTTGTCTCAGCTCACCTTGAACGCCCATATCAAATTTTCTCGATTTCGGAAGCCACACTCTCTCTCCTATTTCAGAGAGTGATTTTCTGGTACAAAAATTCATCTTGATTGTGTAAGATCTTGTGTAAGAGAAGAACTTCCTTCAAGATCATTTTCGTAGACGAGAGATTAAAACCTTGCACAGGATAATGAAATTCTCGATAAGTATGAGAGCTCATAACGAATGTTTCTGGTTCTTTCAAGAAAGTCTTCTTCCCAAGTAAGATCCTTGTATGGGTATACAAATACGAATGATACCGAATCTCTATGAAGTGCTATTCGGAATTTTTCGGCAACGGCTGAGTGACAAAACGTGTAGATTGCGTGACCAGAACGAGATACTTTATATCCTTTCCGGAATCGGTCGATAGCTTTTAGCAATCTCTGATTGGCAGTGGCTCGTATTCGGCCACCCTCGTCAATAGGAATGACAGAGGGAAAAAAGAATGAGAAAAAAGGGAATTGTAGCCTCAAATTGTACAAAGGTACAGTTTGAAGAAAACGGTTCCCAGACTTCTTCTATCACCTTCTAAACATGTACTGCGTGTCACCTAAATCAATCCAAAACTAAGGTGCGGAATAAACAATCGAACGATCAGATTGATCATTTCTTTGATCCGATTCTCCTTGAAAAACTGTTGAAAAATTGTATCCCATACATATTCGAGCAAGATGGACTATCTACGATCTGCGTGATGAAGATGATGTATTTTCATGAAAAAAATACCATAAAATGCAGTCAGATCTTATTCTCAAATAGTGCAAAACCAAACCCTCTTGCTTGGAATATCCTGCGAAAGGATGTAGTGAGAGTTATGTGACGTGGTTCAACATATTGAACTAATCTTTTCCCCAAATGAGACATTTCTCAACGTCCAATATTCATAGAAGTGGAACCTGCATGAATAGGCCGTTCACTTAAATATATACATACACAGTAAGTGCTCATTCGCTCGGACCGTTACGCAGAGACGTATATCCCATCATTAATAATCGTAAATATCGATTTGTTTGACGGGTTCGCGCGGCCTCAATACAGGCTAGTCACTGCATCACTTCTGCTCTCTTGTGGCACCCTCAAAATGATACTCTCCATTGATGCGGAAATAGCCGGTAATGGCAGTAAATTGATTTTTTTCTGGCAAAATGAATGCGTCGACTCATGGTCGATTGCCGGCACATGTGGCGGCAATTTATCGAAATGCCGGTATAAATGCAGTGCATCTGGATTTGTGAAACACTCGGTCAGCCAATCTCATTCGTTTGATGATTACGTACCAGCAATCTCTGCACTACGCTCCATTTGATTGCCAACAAATTCATTGCATTTGCAGAAATTATTAATATCCCTGCTGTTAGGGACAATTAATCCATAAAATTACCTAGGTGAGTAGTATCTCCGATTCGCGTGAATTTGAATCAGGAAGATGGATGCGTAACGCATATTTTCATACAATTACAGAACTTGATAGACTCTTTCGTAACACGAATCTTCAATTTAAGCCTCAAAGTGACCTGATTCATAAAATTCCGAATGATTGCTGAGACTTTATTGGACATATATTTATTGTAAGTCGAATTTATTACTGATGGATGATGTTTCAAATTCAACGAGAAATTTCATAATTTCACTACCAAATTAAAATTTTCATCTTCCGTGGAAGAATAAAACGTGGTTCAGCGCGGTTGGTTGTTCTCATACCGACTGTGAATTTGATCGTCTTGATTTTTTATCTTGAATCTTCACTGCTTTCATGAATTTTTAAACGAAAATAAATTGAAACAAAGTCACTCCTCCCAAATTCTAGACTTGGAAACCCATGCTTATACTTATGCAGTTGAACGGGGCACAATTCCATCCCTGAACTCCATTTCTCAGCAAAGTTGAGGCGTTCCCCTGATGTACGATGAAAATCACTGAAATCTATTGAGAATAGCTCGAGACAGCTGTTGCACTTTTTCGAATAGGAGACGAAGTTACGTGCCACGAAAGTAGAAGCAGCAAAAGTACAGTTCTGTTAGATCTTCCACCTCACAATATTAACGTGACATCAGCTCGCCGACGACGGCAAGCTTCAAGGTACCTTTTCGAGCACAAAAGTCGAGAGCCAAATGTGATGTCTACGCGACGACGACGTCTGTAAGTCCTAGATAGAGTCTTGGTTTTCTTCCGTCTTCGACGTCTCTCCTGCTCCGTCCGTCTTCTTCCTTGCTCCTTACCAACTCGCAGCTCTCGTTGTTATCCAGAGCATCATAATAGGCACGAAACTCTGCTGACTCGGCGCTCCCGATTCATTAGTCTAGCCAAATGAAGTGGAGAGTGGTTGTGCCCAGAGAAGAGCGACTTTTTATCTCATAATTTTCTGACCTCGATTATTTTTCTTTCCCGAGCCATGATGTTGGCGTGCGCCAGCAGCAGCTATCAACTTTGATCCGCTTCCGGGTTTTCATAACTTTCTACCCTTCAAATGGAAAATCCTTTCTCGAGTTTCTCGTTCGCTTAAAAGACCAACGTCCCTTCTTCATCTGCTCTTGAAGAATTTCTATCGCCTTCCTGCGACTCCAACTTTCAAAAATCCTTTTCTCTAGAATATGTACTTACCTCCAAAGATCATTAATCTTCACTCAATATTCCTTGCCAAAAATTCAGGAAGCAGGATGGAACGCTGCTCACTTTGGTTACGTCGCACTTGTCGTCATCGTCGATTGAGATGCCGTGCCGGTTCTCGATCTGCTCGCGTCGATGAAAACGATTTCAGTCAGCCAGGGCACACCTTATCGGAATGCTAAAGAAGAAAAATGCCCCATTGCGAACGTGGAACTGGCTCTTTCTGTATGAGCCCCCACTGCACGGAATCGCAATTTCTACTGCTCTGCTTCTAGTTTTTTTTTTCTTTTTTCTTTTCATCCATCCGTATAGAGGTGCCAACACGTGCGCAGCGCCTTTACAGAGAGCCTCGGCTTTCATTCCGACACTTTTTACCGGGCGCGCGGGGCTCTGAAATTTTCTCGCAAGCGGAATTTGAATAAATTTACAGCGCGCGTCGAGGCAGCAGCGCACTCGCGCGTGGATATTTCCCAGCCGTGCGATTTCCAAAGTCCTCGGTATACCCGTACCTCCACCACCACCCTTTCCCTCATGATGGTTCTTTGCAAAAGACTCGTGGCCGGCACGTCGTCGCTCGGTCGTCGGCGCGGCGGGACCATACGATATAGCGAAGCGCATTTAGGTACTAGGTGTACCTGCTGCTGCAGTATAGATTTCCTTGCTATCTCGCACAGCCTCACACTGAACTTTACGTGTACATATAGCTTCAGCTCACGAAGTCTCCTTTGTACTCTCGTTCCGCTCTCTATACAACTGTCCCCCGAAGCATTATCATACGCGAGACAGCTTGCGCATTATAGCACCAAGCGAGAGTCGGCAATTATACTCTGATGGTCTCTCCTGCACATGGAAAGCAAAAGGGCAGCGATGAGCATATTATTATTCGTCGAGAAAAATCATCCAATCGGACTCGGTGACACGTGAACAGTCGTATTGTCGAAAAGTGCGATCGATTATTGCAGTTCGGCGATTTTCTCGAGACAGTGATGTCGCTCACTCGAGCTAAAAATTTCATTTATAAACTATGATCGCTGAGAAGCCCTCACGCGATGTCTAGCTCTCATTGAAAGTATGTGTGCATACATGCTTGGGTACCAAAGACTGATAACATGTTGAATGTCAGGGGTGAAAATAATGAGTCCGGGAGCGCCTGCTAGGACAATGGTAGATTGATAGGTAAATGGATACCATTTTATTGTTTCAGGAACGAACCCTGAATACACGTGAGTGAAAAGAAGAATAGGAAATATATAATAACGTGAAAAATATCTAGTGCTCACATATTATTGATAGAATTAGATGCAGTTACTTGGAAAGAGTTTGGCAAAGTATCAGTACAAGGTGTTGCATAGATATCGCTGTCGTCATTTCTTACATCGCTCATAAAATTTCGGCTTCAACAACCAGGATCACAACCCTATACCTTGCTTCAGCAATTTTCTGGGCTTACAGATGTATGACGAATATCCCATTATACATCTCGCCCTCCACATGCATAGAAATCACTCACACGTTCATCACACTCAAATTGCAACGCTGTAATCACAGTTACCACCATTGTCACTCTAATCCCCGTAATTATCTCTTGTGTTGCAGGTAAGCAGGCTGGAGTGCATCATATGTGAAAAGAAGAAAAAAGAGTACTCTGCCTAATATACTTAACTGGTGAGCTAAACCATATCGCGAAAGCCAGAAACTGGGGATGAAAACTGCCTACGTATTGACCCGCTCAATGAGATCACCTTCATTATCGCGTGCATTATCTTCACAACGGCGGCTATACATCACACTTGCTTCTACACGCATGCAGTAAAATGTACCTTAGATGAGAGTATACTTGTTGCGAAAATTCATTATCTGTCGTGCTTGAATCTCCGAGTTGCCACGATTTCACTCCGAACTCCGAGTCAGAAAGAGTGAGATCTCACTTGGAAAAGTTAAGAGAGCAGGGCTATCTAATAGGGTATTCGATCGTTATATTAGGACCATGAACATTACAAGTTCCTTCCAGATGAAGAGAAGTTTTGAAAAACCTTGACACATCCGAGACTACATTTTAAAATGCGAGGTCGTCAATATGATTTTCGTACGGAGAAACTATCCTTGGTCTTACGGACATGGGTTTTGCCGATCAAAAAGTGGTATAGCCAGGAGAGTAATTCCAATTTTGTCATGAGATCAAGCCTTCAAAATGATTTGGCATCTTGAATTTCTGCCGGAATGAATATAACCATAGCCCAAGTATTTCGAGTACCCTGATTCTTGATTGAATCACAATCACATTACAACTATTTTGCCACGAAAGACATCAAATTTTTGCACGAAATGATACCGTCGAGAGGATTTAATTTAAAGATTTTGGAAGATTTTTCAACTTGACAAATCATGATGCTGTGATGACAATCAGGTTTTGGTCTGACAGCAATACCGCACGTTACAACATAGTTGTATTGTACGAAAGGTAATAATAGTTTGCCTTCAGTGCGGACCTTGGACCAGCTGAGGACCTCCTTCTCAACTCTCCATCTCCTCAGCTATATAGCATCCTTATTTGAGACGTCCGACGTCCTCTCGTGTGTGGCGGTGGATCCCACTCTTCTCGTCCCTCTTGACAGTCACCCTCTCTATTCCGCAGCAAATAGGACCGTGAGTCACGTAGCCAAGAGCCATCAGCACACGGCACGCACATCCGAAGGAGCCATCAGACACACACGTTTGGGGATATAGCAAGGAATCCGTGCGATCCTGCCAATCGCGCTGGGCAAAATCCCTGTGCCTTGCAAATGCTGCAGACGCTATACGCGACGTTTGCGTTTTATTCCAATCGTCACGTGCGAAGGCGAGCGTCGCGTTGTGAAACACGAATATATCTCCCACACTCGATTCCCAAGCGCAAAATAGACTTTAAATCCTACAGGAATTGCTCATACCAAATGACGACGACGACGACGACGACGATCTAATCGATTCTTTCATTGAACATTCTCAAACCAATCGCCGAAGCAAGAACAAGGTGTGATTCTCTGCGCCTTCTGCTCTTGTATATACTCTTTCAATGGCTCATTTCAATATCCTAATGGATTCCCAATCGAGAATTCCATTCAAGTTTGGTGCGATTGAAGCAATTCGTTTCTTCCCTCACCCCTCCAAACCAATACATCGTCCCTTCGCGCGAAGAAATCCACGAAGAATAAAGAATCTCAGAGTCGCGGGGGGGGGGGCAGCAAACAAATGAGGTACATCGTGCAACTCCAGAAGTCACGGCCACAAAAGATGGCCCAAACGATCCCCTGTACACAACAAACAGTGCGCAAAGTCCCGGGCCATTCAAGCACGTTTCTGTGATGCTGAAGCAATTCGACGATGAGGAAAGCAAGTTTGCGCAAAGAGCCGCGGGCGAAGATCCAGAGAGGGCAGAGAAGCGCCTATGTATAAAGCCTTGTTTAATTTCCTATTCCATTTCCGATGGGGGCATTTAAATCGCAGTTACTCGAACTAACTGGAAATGGAACGCTCGTCCTTTGCAGCATTCCATCTTGTGAATTGCTATGTAGGCAAGCGACGTGGCGGATAGCATGTAGGGGTTTCGACGGGGACGGAGTGCGACAATTAATTTATGGAAATTCGATAGATCGCGTACCACCAAGCGACTCCTGATTTCTTTCCTACATAGACTCTCGATGGCCATTACGTGATCGTCTTGAGCTCGACCGAGCCCACGGGAGCGTTGGAAAGAGAGTAATTATCAATTTGAGTACCTATCATCGACGAGTCGCAGCGATTTATTAACTTATCGAACATTTTTTACGCGAGGACGACATTTCTGAGAAATTTCATCTCAAATCTGCAAATTCTGGAGATTTTTTCCTTTTCGACGAAACCCAATCCGATCGAGAGTTGAGCAAACAAGAAAGTATGTCTGGAGCGAGAGAGAGAGTGGTCCCACCCACTCGTCACAAGCCGAAAAAGGTAATAATCGGAATTCCAAAAATATTCGTTGACCCTCAGCGACTTGCTCGGCCCCTCTTTTTCGCAGACTAATATGCGATTCGGTCTCTGTCGAGGTCGTCTTCACAAAAAAAAACCAATATACTCCGCAGTCGGTAGTCGAGCGATGAAGCGTATGAAGGAAGCAGGCTATTATCTTCGGGGAGTTGAGGCCCGACGACGTCAACACGCGTGCTCAAAATCCTCTCGAGGTGTGTAGGTCTCTTGGAGTGAAAAATCAAATGGATATAGATAGAACAGCTACAAGTGCTTGCTTACGGTAAGGTTTTTCAGTCGGAGGAAGGAAATCTGCTTGCGGGTGTAAGAAAACATTCGATCAGGCCGCAATATTGTCATCGTAGACGAGAAAGGGCTGCTGTGGGTCGATTCAAGAGTACAAGCGAGGCGTGAGTCGAGAAGCTCACCCCTACTTTTTCGAGGAGGCTTAACTACTTTGAGAGCCAACTTGGAGAAGACTTTGGTCCCTCCATAGCGTCGTACTCTCTTTTTCGCCAGCCTGCGCGTGTTTCTGGCCCTTTTGCCTAGCATCACCGTTGATGTTGTGCTTTTCTCGCCTCTTCATCAAATTCTCGCCCTGATGCGCGCTCGAGTGTCCCTGCGTCTACGAGGGTAAACACATGCGCTGCTGCTGGAGAAATATTTTCCTCGTTATATTCTGATGGCTCTCGAGCGATTATTATTAGATCCCAGTAGTAGTCCTGGTCGCTCTGCTGTGATAATTTCCTCTCGAAATTCTCTGCCTGCAAAATCTTGTTAGTCGACTTTGAATGTTGAGAGCAGGAGACGGTCGAGAAGATGGTTCAAAATTACTCGATAAAGTGTGTTCTGACTCTTGAACTGACTTTGAATACGCCTTCTCTCAAATTCGGCAAATCCGTTTTCGTTACTTTCAATTAATTTGATTCTCGTATCAGATCTCGAAGATGATCCTGAGCTAAGGATACAAGCTCATATTTCAGACGAAAACCTGTTCAGACTGAGAGTCGAGGGTAGAGTGAATCTGCGATACATACAAAGTATCGGTTGAAAGAAATGCAGTAACTTTGCAAGACATTGGAAAGAGATTAGGGGGAATTTGTGCCTCAGCTCTGGTCCTTTTCTTCCAAACGATGATCACCAATTTTTGTATAAACGATATCTCTTTTTTTGCTGCAGAAGGAAATGCTCAGCGGTCAATCAACTCAATTTCAATAGCTCCCAATCTCATAAATAAATCGCGTAATTATCCAATCAATACGCTTGCATGATCAGTCTGTATACCGTGAATTTGTATTCTTGAGCCTACATCCTTGATTATAGCTAATCGTCAGCCCCACCGCTAATATTTCACACACGACATATCTAATATTAAATTTCTTCACGCGCGCTGTTGAAATCACGATCTCAAAGATTGGACTAATCCATCAGCTAAATCGCCTCAACAAATCAAACGAGGCTCGCAAAGCGTTGAAATCACACACTCATAGTTGGCGCTATCAATCGAATCGCCTTCGAACTGTACTCAACCATACACATGGGTAATTCTAAGAATAAATTGAGTTGTCGATGAGACGGTCAATTAAATCTCCCTGACGTCTCTCTCGTTTTGCTTTTAGAAATGATCGCTATAATGCCCAATCGTGACGAGCTACTCTGATCTATAGAACAAGTGCCTCCGGGCCAACGTCGTAGCTAACCGGGAGTTGTATAAAGGTTATATAGCGCGGAAGGTTTAACCTCGCATGCTCATGATTCGCACACACTCGTTCCCCGCCTTTAAGGAGGTTCGATGGTGTCATGAGGGATCGGTGAGGGGGGAAGACGAAAACTAACCTAACCTGCCGCTCGGCTGCACGAAAATACACGGCGAGTATACCTATATGTTGACGATTTTCGACAACAATTCGATCATATTAGCAAAAAAGGGATGGTAAGCTGTGATCACCGAAAGGTATTATTGTTCTTTAGGAAATTCTCTATCGTCTGAATATTTTATGAGAATTTTCTCTACATGTCAAGAGGTGCTAGGCTTATTTTGGTGCCGTCGTCCATAAGAGCCTATGTTATTTCAAAAAATGTAAGAGCTTAGATCTCGAAAAAATGCCTGGTGAAAAATACTGAAAAAATTCACAGAGTATTTCTTGTCTCAAAGATAATTATGTGAGAGGTTTCGTCACGATCTCTACATCTTCGTCAAGACCATCGAACCTCCTTAATATCTCTATCTCCGAGTGGCAAACGAGAGAAAGGCCGAGATGAGACGAACGAGGCGTACTAGTATACAGTCTTTAGATAAACCAAGGGTGTGACCTGGACCCGGGGGGCTCGACTTGATTTGTTGGCCACCTTCCACGAGGTGCAATGTTTCTTGACACTGTGAAACTCTTCCAAAGTGGCTCTTTACAACTTGAGTCTCGGGGATACCGCACACTCACATATACACGTACGATGAGTGGGCTTCTCGAGGAATGAAATAAGCCGGGACTACTTCTGGTTGATTTTTGGACGACGAGATAAGGTATGTTAAGGGGATCGATGGAGATACACTTTTTTCAAGAGATAAACAGCAGGTTTCTGTATCCTGCGATGGGAATTTATTTGTCTGACGCCAGACGCCACCACGCTTATTTTTGAAAAGCTTTTTTTTCATTCAGCTTCGCCTTATGTGGAAAACGTTTCTCTCTCATGAGAAATCTCTTGGGTGATTTTTGCTCATCCGGAATAAATCTTGTTCAAGTACTCGATAAGAATATTGCGTCCCTTATCTCAGGTCTTTCCCACAAAAGTAGCGACCCAGTATACTTTTTCTCCGCAGTCTCCGCTTGTAACTCGAGCGAGTATTAATTTGGGCGATGATGAAATTTTATCGTGTTTCTTAAAGAGGTATAATCAGTAAGTGCTGTCTCTTTTTATTATCATAAATTTAAGGTTTAAAATTATTGCCTCGATAGTGTGTGTTGATGTCGTATTTTGGTGGTACTTTTTTTCGATTTGATTTCTTATCGTACGCCCCCAACTCTCCTGTATATTATGCCCATTCCTTTTTGCAAGGCCGCTATTTTGTTGAATGAAGTTCTCGCGAGAACCAACCAACCCACTTTCCATCATCAAAGTAACTCTCTAAAGTCTGACTAGTTTTTCGAGTAGAATTCTCTAGAGTATTGAACTTTCTTCGATTTCATGCACCCTTTCTTCCTTTCATATACATATATTTCGACTCCTTTAACAAAACGACTTCTCCATTTCACCGAGAGACGCTATCGCGGAATCACACACAGCTTTGAACCGTTTTTGGCTCTTTCAAAGTAGATCTCATATATACATATATATGTGTGTGTATTCCTGCGAGAGTTTGCCGAATGATCCTCCTACAGCGGATTCTTATCAATCGATTTTTACACGCTCACTAGGCTATTCCCGTGTATTCTAGCGCGCTCTTGGTTGGTTGAAAAGTCAAGAGCTTATTGCCGCGTTCGATTTTCTCAGACCAGCGTCGAGCTATCTGAGACCGAGCTTTCGAACGAGCTTCCTTTGTATTCTTGGCAATTCCATTTGAGCTTGAAAAAAAGTAAAAGGGGTGCGCTATCAAGGTTAGGTATTAGGTTGGGTGAGCTTGAGCTTCAGAGGGTCGCCCAACGAGCGAATGAGGTGGATGGTGAAATAGAGAAGGTAGATAAATATATAGGAGAATTGGCCACGAATAATATCGGTAGAGGCCGCCACGACCGACGCTTCTCTTGCTTATCTCGATCGTAAAACTTGTGACTTATCTCGCGCCTCGAAGGCCTTGATGCCGCTTGCCTCGGAATCCCTTATCGTTTGATAAATACGGATTCGCCAGGACCAACTCGAGACTCTTGGGGAGGTAGCAGAGGGAAGAAGTTGGTCCTGTGAAGAGAATGAAAGCCGATGGCAGTTTAAGGAGGAATAAAAATAATCGTAAAGTCCTCTGTCTCTCTCGTCGCTAGAAGCTGATTCCCCGACTACGGCGACGGAGCTTTGTATAACTGCCTTTCCTCTGCAGCGATCATTCGAAGCTCCAAAGCTTCAGAGCCGAGATCACTTCCTTTCTCTCTCCTTGTTCTTCCGCTTCTTTCTCTCGTCCAAACGCACCCTAGCAGCCGGTTTTTCCTTTTACGCCTTTGCTCTATCGCCCCTCCATCGCAAAAATGGAAAAAAAATCGTGAATAAAACCCAAGATGACCCGATGCGATGAGATTCGATGCGGAAAATTTCAGAAGATGTTGAGGAAAACTTAAGATTGGTGGAAACCTGGTCGATCCTACAAAATGCTCTCCGTCTCGTTTCATTCTCATTTTTGGTACAGCCTGAGGCCACTCGCAAGGTTATCTATTGCGAATTTGGTAAAATTCATAATTTCCCAGGTAAAATGTGACCAATTTGTTGGGCCACCCATGCAATGTACAGATGTAGTGAAAATGCAATTAGGTTAGACTTGGCCAGTTTTTCGCCAAAACATGCTCACAATTTCTACCAGGGTTGTTCGTTTCTTCTCGAAAGCGAGGGTGCGAATAGTTAATATAATTCCGTGAGATGTATGATTCGAGATTTTTCTAGAATCGTTTAGTTTGTTGAAATGCTTCCTGATCCGTTTTGTATAAATTACAATTGAATACCATATGCATCGCATCTTGGTGAATATTCTGATCCCAATCAGGAGTGTAATTGAAATTTATGTTTGAATCCCGTTCCACTCGTTTTCTATCCCTTGCGCCGCCAAAGCAAACACCATTTTCCCGTGTCTTGAATGGTCATAGTCATCACGTTTGTCAAAATCAAAGTGGTTATCATGGGCTAATATGATACAATTCGGCGATAGAGACTAATGAAAATATTAAAATGATGAAATGAAACGAAATTCAAAAACCAATTGCGGATACATCCGTGACTCTATTACAATGATGCCTGAGAATTCCTCGTTCACCGCGCATTCAGTTTCCCTCCCTAGAGTGTTGGCACAGACTGGCTTCATCAATTAATTAATGAGGCTTCATTTCTCAAATTCTGAAAGGACGTCAAAAGCTTATTAACGTCTATTTTAATTTATTAAAGAGTCTCGGTAACAATCTGCCTCAAAGGACGAGCAAAGAGGTATATTCATTACTTACGTTAATAAGCCCTCTTTCCTCGCTCCACTTTTCTATTTCCCTTGAGAGCTTCTTTTAAGATTCCGGAAAATGTGAGGAAAGACGACGATAGTCTCAAGAAGGTAAAGAGAAAATGTAGAAAGAGGACTGACCCAAGACAAGTAGGAAACCCTTGGTAGAGTAATGATCAGTCAGTTATCCAAGCTCAGAGAATTCAAGAGTGGACACAAGCATCAAAAATCAGCAGGCACTTCCAAGCGACGTACTTTTACCATAGCCAAATTCTTTCAATTAATTTCTTCCCATTCATCGTATATTTATGCACCACCCTGGCTTATTTGAGCAACAACTAATCAACCAATCAAGGTTTTTTTTTTCAAGATCACAGAGCTTTCAAACGAAATCGTCTACTCAAAGTACAGGCCGAGAAAAAGGGAGAAAGTCAACGACGCGATATCGACTGATGTGATGCCTTGCAGTTAGTTTCGCGTTTCGCATTTCACCTTTTTCGTCTTCTTGCTTCTTCACTTCCTCTTAGTCTAGGCGCCCACCGAGGCTCCCGTGGCCACTTCAATTCCCCCGGAAAATCTTAACGTTTTCCTACGTATTTCGATGCGCTGAGTCGATTTTTCGAGGTCGCTTTTCCGAATTTTGATTACTTTTTTTGTTATTAACAATTTTGTGTGCAAAGTTGAGATTTTTTGCAAATATCTCGAGTTATATGCATTTCCCGGGAAAGCTTCATCGGATCAAAGTTGTAGATCGTGGAATTTCCCACAAAAAAGGTCCTCACAAGTTTCCTGGGAAATGAAAACCCCAGTCGGAAAGAGCGCGAAAAGCGCTCGGCGCGGTTAACATGCGTTTAAATGGAGCCGTCGACGGTGCGCTGTTTGATGCACTGCCATTTTCACAATTTTCGTTTTTTTGCGAAGCGACCTGGCTCATGTTGTAGAGGAACAAGTCTACTTTGATATGGTACGAATTAAATTTAGAAGGAATCGAATAATTTTGGACTTTTGACGAGACAGAAAAAAAATCGAGCGGACGGCATACATGTGTGCGTGTGCGACAAGCACACGCACATAGTGTATGAGCCCATCGCACACGCACACATGTATCCCCTCCGCTCGATTTTTTTTCTGCCTCGTCAAAAGTCCAAAATTATTCGATTCCTTCTAAATTTAATTCGTACCATATCAAAGTAGACTTGTTCCTCTACAACATGAGCCAGGTCGCTTCGCAAAAAAACGAAAATTGTGAAAATGGCAGTGCATCAAACAGCGCACCGTCGACGGCTCCATTTAAACGCATGTTAACCGCGCTGAGCGCTTTTCGCGCTCTTTCCGGCTTGGGTTTTCATTTCCCAGGAAACTTGTGAGGACTTTTTTTGTGGGAAATTCCACGATCTACAACTTAGATCCGATGAAGCTTTCCCGGGAAATGCATATAACTCGAGATATTTGCAAAAAATCTCAATTTTGCACATAAAATTGTTAATAACAAAAAAAGTAATTAAAATTCGGAAAAGTAACCTCTAAAAATCGACTCAGCGCATCGAAATACGTAGGAAAACGTGAAGATTTTCCGGGGGAATTGAAGTGGCCACGGGAGCCTCGGTGGGCGCCCAGACTATCTTGGCTTGTCCGATTTTGGGAGTGGATGAACGAGCGAGGCGCTGTTTGCTTAGGACCACGAATGTTTTTACTTGTCGAGCCTTTCATTATGTCCAAGCGAACGGGGAAAATACTCCATCTCACGAGTTACGGGAGGCGCGGGCAAAAAATAACAGGTTTACAATTCGACTTTTGCAGGTTGGGATTTCGACTGGTTAAGGGTTGTTTTATTTGTGGACTGCGAGATTATGAGAATATTCAAATTCACTGTTTGGATGAGTATGCGAAAATCATTCCGATTTCCTAGATGGCGTTCACGAGCTTACAGAAATTGGATCATAAAGAGCGACGAGAAAATTAAGTTTTTTTGGGCCCTAAAGGTGTGAAGAGAGTGGGAATTGAGACCCACCAGATTTTTACCCACAAATCATGAGTCATTCTTCAGTTTTGATGTGCAGTTGCTCACCTATTATGTGTTCCCATCCATGGGAGTGCGAAACAGGCACACAACAGGTAGCAAAAAAGGCACGTATAGCGTTGATGATGCTTTGTATGTCGGATGCATCAGAATCTCATTTTCAAGGATAAATAATTCATGCACTCTTTCCAACGTCGACAACGACGTGTTGCAGCCCATATTTTTTATTCTGCTCTGAAACCGTTCCGCCCGACGTGCTGACTCTTTTCGTCTCGCTTTTCGTCCTGTATGGGCTGCAGGGGAACTCACGCAGTTCTATAGCAAAGTAAGTCCCCACATAGAGGCACTCGATCCGCAAATGACAAACTTGTACGTAGCTGAATTATGTGATTTCGTCGTCGCTTTGGACCGATGTATAATTGCTCATTGAAATATTTTCAAAATGTATTTCACGCAGCCCGTGCGGTCGTCGGTTTTCATTGCGTGTCGCAGAGTCAGCGCAAACAAGTGTTGAGCTCGCTCTGATTTCTACTGTGCGGGTTATAAATAATCGGCTAATATATATCGTGTGGGTCTTGTCGTTTCGTTAGCGGGATATCGCACGCTCGTTCTCGAATTGATAAATGATCGATGGCCACCGCCTGCTCCGCCGGCCGCCGCAGCGTGATGTTATAACGCATGCAACGCTCGCTGCAGCGTATATAACAAAAATCGCACGCTGACGCGGCGCATGTATCCGCCGCGCTTGGTTGGCTCTCATACATTCCGGAGCCTCGTAAATGATTGAGACAAATGCGGTAAATAAGATAATTACAAAGTACATCGATAAATCATCATCATCATCATGGTTCAGAGAGCTCTCGCTCCAATGTTTTTCCCCGTTTTCAACATTGATGAATTATCCATGATGAGCATATTCGGCTTTTTAACGTCCTCATTGGTTAATCATATTTTCACTCACGCATTGGGTGAGTAATGATCTACGGTACGACGCAATCGCCTCGTAGAGGTGAGTTTCGGATTATTTGCAGTCCTCGCGGAAAGTTACTACTGGATGGCAGCATGAATCAATGGAAGGCTGTAATTACGAGTTTCGAATGTTCTGGCTCTTTACTTCCAAAAATCTCCTGGAACCTTCATCAGACTGTCTTTGCGTCAATCTTTGTTGGTCGCGTGCTATTTGTCTCTTCCCACCCCTTTCCACCATCGAACAGGCCATTACGTTATTCACCATTCTAGCTCTCGTTGTACGATTATTTAATAAATTTCAACGAAATATCAGGGGCCTCTATACCGTCTGCATTCTTCAAACTCAATTTTTAACAAAACACGAGACCAGAGATGAATGGTCGACGTCTGATCACAGCAAAAACGCTTTGGGAAACTCTGCATAGAAGATTGGGGGGATCTCAGCAGCTTTGCGAGCATAACTGCCGCCGATTAACAAACTATCCGAGGATACACTCGCTGCCATAACTCATTGGCTCTAAAAGGACGGAACGCGCGCGTGGGGGTTCCAGACAGCTACAAACTGCGTGGTCTCGCAGAATGATGATCGCTAAAGTATAACGACGGACGGCTCGGGCGTCTAAATTTCGGCGGCTAATCGGCGCATCAATTTCTCCAGACACTGTAATGGCCCAATTCTAAGCAGCCCTTCGCCTCAACTCGCACCCACAACCACAAACTTATCGAGATCCTTGTGGCTCTCATTATCTTCTAATACGACGCTTCAACTGAGGAGCAGTGCGATCTATTTTGCGTAACGGATAAAAGCTCAACGTGCACGTCGTATCCTTCTAGATGCAGTGCTTACGTTATCTCTCTTATTAGTTGATTGATGAACGCCAAGCACTTTTGCAGGGCTACTGACTTAGCCACAATAATTGATATTCCAACGATCGCGGATAAAGTGGCGAGATTTTTTTCACCTCGTCGCAGACGCTTAATCGGTCCCGTGTAGCCCCGGGCAAACCTGTATAATAGCCATGAGCGCTGCATCGTCTCCTCGGAAGGCGAAGAATATGCAAGAGTGGAATCTCTCTGCATCACGCCAAGCCTTCCGAGAAGCCTTCCTCTTGAAATATATCGAGACGCTGCAGTCGTCAGTCATTATCTCGCGAGCGATCGAGTAGATGTACTTGACGTAGCTGATACGGTGTGATAGCTGCTGAGGCTTCTTGCGCTCATTGAATTGGTCATGAAGCTTTTATCTGTAGTTATGAATCGTTTCTCGAATAGCAAGCAAGACCGAGCTGTATAAGTGGAAGTAAACGATAAACCGCGACGAGTTTCGCCCGCGCGCATCAATTTTTTCTCAATCTCCCATACGATATTATGTAAACGATTTCATCTTCAGAATTGCCACAGTCGGTAATCTGTCTTTTTCAAGGGGTTTCCGGAATCCCTTTTATTCGGGTTGCAGATTGCATGAGGAAATCGAAGGTGGTTGTTGGTCTTTGGTTTCGCTCGTATGTCTTGAAATTTATGAAAATAGATACCAAATTCATTCACAAAATTGAAGAATTCTTCGATTCACTCTCTTGTTTTTCATAATTTCATCGGCGATTCTCACAAATTAGGGATTCTCACAAGCTCACATAACCTCGCGAATTCATTATTTTGAACGAAATAGTTGTCCACCAGCTGCTGCAGCTTAAACGGGGGAGGGGGGGGGGTCTTATCGCCCCTCCTCGAGTCATTATTCAAGAGGACAAGAAGCTCGACTCTCCGCAATTTTTCTATGAATCAAATTAATTAATCAAGCTCGAAGGACGCTCTCGTGGTGGCCATTCTTAATTTACGTCATTAGCTTGAAGGCAATAAAACCATAAGCGTGTGAAAAATGAGCGACGTTGCGATAATATGGTTCCCCGTTCATGAGTATCAGCAAGAAAAGCTCGATGGACGATAGCAGCAGGAGCAGCGCGTAATCTTCCTTTTGCTCGACTTGAAATTGTACCAGGGAGGTTCAATTAATCAGGTCTGAGAAATTTTTTCCATCTTTAGCATCACGCATGGTATACATAGGCTAGTATCGCAGGTGGGCTCGTCACATCTTGACTAATTAAAGCAGTATTGTCACAGGCGCCGCCGCCGTCAGAGCAGTGGCACAACGACGACTACTACGAAAACGACGCTGCGCGTCGCTCCGACTATCACAGAGTCATGAATTAATCATCCGCGGTCTAAACGGCCAGCCATCTGCGTCGTGACTGGCACTATATAGCTGCACAAATTTTTATGCAGCCATCCTTTTTTTTATATTTCGTATTATAATGGCCCGCGGGGCATCACGACGAGTCAGACCTCTCTCTGTCTCGCGCCATCGCTGTACAACGGCTTTGAGCAACGGAGTAGGTGGTACCGTAAATTTTCAAATGCGCTTGCAACGCTGTTTTTAGCGCTCACACTTTTTGTTTGACGCTCTTTGCATATGAAGGAGAATGTAAATAATAATAGCTGTGCTCGTGTTTTTTTGAACGCTCGTGTTTGACCGGGGTGGATACGAAATTTGAATGGAGTTGGTATATCGTGTTCTGCGGGTGTGGGGATGGGCGGCCACTTTTGAGTGTGGGTAGTGAGTAAAATGGAATTTGGACGCATACGCGATTGCGATGATTCTGAATGAGCTCACTCATATTCATTCTCAGGACGCAGACAGCCACGAAAATGTATACAATAATACGAATCTTGCTGGTAATGAAAAAATTAATGCTATCAATTATACCCGCTTGACAGATCAAAATTGACAAAGTTTCGCAAATTTGAAGCAATCGCGATCAAATTTGCATCGAGGCTCTAGTATTTTAGCTGAAAATGACTTTTGAGAGTGTTAGAAGTTGTGGGTAAGCAAATGGAACGGAATCCTCTGCATATGCGATGATTTATTGACTATACCAAATGAGGAAGGGATTACTCTAAAACTTGTGTGCCAACGTGGCAAGAGTTACCCAACATCGACTATTGTGTAAGTATCGGATCTGTAATTTTAAGATGAGAAAATTGCTAAAGATTCGTACGTCAATTGATATGCATCTTACTTTGCATATCTATTTAATTTTATCAATGACGAGACACCGGTCCGGTGGAACCCTCGGCAATTTACTTACTTTTTGTCAGGAACGTCTCGTATCAAGCTGCTTCTCTCTCCAATAAAATGAAATGTTGTAACCGGGGATTGCTGTACCACTGGCAAATGCTTGCCAGATTATTCTAGCTACCACACCAAAGCAATAAAAACTGCAAAAGAGTACGATCCAAGCTTGTGAAAATTATTACGTGCAACAAAAGCTGAAATTCTACGTGTTATCAGGTTTTTACGGATCAATAGCTTGATTCGTTACTGTATCGTCAAACCTTGATCAATTTGCGTGTTCCAAAGCTTGAATTGTTCGTAATAGTCACAGCTAGGTGACCTAATAATTTATTTGGCAAAATCAATTGTTTACACAAAGTTATAAACAAATTATGGCCGAAAAATTATATATTTATAGCACTGCGTGACCTAAACCCGCGTTTATTTAACGCATTTGCGGGACTTAAATGGCCTATTATTCAACTGTGAAATAATGCGTCCGCTCACTTCACGTGAGTGCGGGATGCAGCAAATCAGTTTATTTCACTGTGAGGTTATTAGGACATTTTTTGCAATTTTTGCGCATATTATGTACGCAGGCATCGAAATTGAGATAATATTATAAAAAATCTATGATGGATCATGTCTGGAGCACTTGTACCCGCATCAATAATTGTAAAGAGCAAGAAAATTAGTCATGACTGTTACACTCCGACTCATGGTTATAAATCATCATCAACATAAACATAAACATAAACACGTGGTTGAGTTTTGCACATGTATATTTGTGCTAACCTTGAAACCTTTGATCATGCTGGATTTCCATTTAATACACTGTTGTGATCAAATCACAACAAATAAGTAGGTATCAAAATTAGAGACAGCATGGCAGTAAAAGATCGAATACGCATATTCGTCATCCTTGCGGTGAGGATGTGTTATTACACAGTTTTCAATTCTCAAACAGCCGTTATGGAATGTCTGAGAAGAATTAAACTGCTAATTTTTCTGGAGTCTAGTTACCAGCGTAAATTCAGAAATTGTTTCATGATGAAGTCTGAGAGGGAAAATTTCAGGTTTTGGCCGGGATGAGGGTTGCACAACCCTTATATTACTATAATAACCAACGATGCTCATGAGTTATTTTAAATACAAGAAACGTCTTTATCATCACTCGATAGGTTTAATCGCGGGTGTGTGATGTCTATTTTATAGGACCAGATTCTTAACTTTTTTTCAGTCGGGGGGGCTGCCGCCCCCCCGAACCCCCCCGCTTGCCCCCGCCCTAGCCACCCGCTTCCACCCTCGCGCAAGCGCTCGGGTGTGTTATGACCCCCGCAAAGGGCGGGCTTATGTCACTCGATGCTATAAAATAGTGTACGATACACGGGACCCAAGAACTTTGATTATTACACGGCGTGATTGGCACCCTCGCGCAAGCGCTCGGGCGCCAACTTCACGCCGTGTAATAATAAGGCTCTTAGGTCCCTTGTATCATAAATAACTATTTGGATCTGAAAATTTTGAATAGGTCAACGCTCCTACCTGTTGACCTGTGTGGTAGTAGATTTTTCTTATGAGTGATTTCCGATATAAAAATAGTATATCTAAGTGTCTGAACACTTATATACTCGAAAATGAATTCTGAAATAATTTTTCTTGGAAATTGAAAAATGAAGATTTTTATGGTTGAAATACCGTTATATTCAGATATTCATGGGGATATAGGGTTCATAGTTGAAATGATGATTGTCTAGAAATATAGGTAAAATAGCATAGCCGTATGTTATCCAAATTTAAATTATAATTCTTGAGAAAAAATTGTATATTTGAATTTTGAAAGCTTCTAAACATCTCCAATCCCACCGTGTGGAACGGCGTACATAGGTTATGCTCGGAAGGAGCTAATTTTCTTGATTTTGATATTCTTCTCGGCCTGCTGAATTCGCTTCACGTGAATATGCCTCTGTACCTCGTAAATTGATTCAGAGTATCCTGTGAACATTCCAAAACAAAAAAAGAGATTATCTATGGGCTGTCTCTACATAGATACAAGCCCTGCTGAATTGAGCTTTTACTGATCTTAAATGATTTTAAAAAAATTACTCTACTGATTTTAATTGATTTTAGCACGACACCAACCCTGATAGAAGAAAATACTGGCTGAAAATTCTGTGTAATTGAAAAAAAATGACTTTTGGCTCGTCAAAAGTACGATCTACGGACAGAATTTACAGCCTGGCTCGTGTTCAGCTTTGGGCGGCGGGCCAGGTGCATTACCAATCTCGCGAGTTGACACCCATTATTTTGCCCAGACTTCGCTATCCAGCGTGAACGCGCGTAAATCTGGGCCGCGGCACTTATCACTTATTCACCCTAGAAACCAGAGATGAATTCTCACATACACTATATTTTTGCACCATTTTCACTTTACTTACATTTTTGTTTAATTATTCAACTCTAGAATAATTGTTCAAGTGGAGGTGCTCGTTGACAAGCGAGGACCTGGTGCGGCAAAATGGCTTTGGGCGGCTTGGCTGCTATGCGGCAGGATATGGAATTCTCAGGATCCCCAAGCGTGGCTCGTCAGGATGGCAAACTGGAGCTCAGCGATAGCTTTTAGAGAGACTTGTAGTTCGCCCGCGTAAAAATTCAATTTTTTCAAGTTCAATTTTGTTTAAGATCTTCGGAAACCAGAAGAATAAGTGCTTGTCGCACCCGGTCCTCGCTACACGCAAAGAAGAACGCGCCGCTGCAGTCGGCGCGCCGCGTCGGAAGAGCGAGATTGTCAACAAACTTCAATTCTCGGGCGCTCGCCCGAGGTGAGCCGGCGCGCTTGCCCCTGAAAAATCGACGCAACGCCCGCGTTCGAACCATGAGAGAAGAAAAAGGCAAGCCGTACCTCGCCACTATGGTCGGCACTGTGACATGACTCGATGAAATAGTCTGAAATTTTACACACACATAGTTGAAGAACATTGCTTCTATGTAGTGGGAGATTTGGGATGAAAAACAATTCCAAAAAAATTAGAAAAATCATACAATTTTCTGACGTTTTTGCAGGTTTCGATGCCGAGATGAGCGCCGCCAGCATGATTTTCGAGATGCGAGAAAGTTTTTCAGTTTTGACCCACTATAAAACTCAAAGCGAGAAAGTTGTTCGGAATTGTCTCAAGTATGTCAATCTTCAAGATTCAGATCAAATGATGCAATAGGGAAAAAGTTCTAAGAGTTTTATTGAGATTATTGTTTAGCAGCGCGTCGTTTACTCGCCGGCCGCAAGTAGATTTATATACAAAAGGTACTTTAACTTTTTTCTTATTGCATCATTTGATTTGAATTTCGAAGATTAACATACTTTAGACCCTTTTGAACAACTTTCTCGCTTTGAGTTTTATAATGGGTCAAAACTGAAAAACTTTCTCGCATCTTGAAAATCATGCTGGCGGCGCTCATCTCGGCATCGAAACCCGCAAAAACGTCGGAAAATTGTATGATTTTTCTAATTTTTTTGGAATTGTTTGTCATCCCAGATCTTCCACTACATCGAAACAATGTTCTTCAACTATGTGTGTGTAAAATTTCAGATCATTTCATCGAGTCTTGTCACAGTGCCGACCATAGTGGCGAGGTACGGCTTGCCTTTTTCTTCTCTCATGGTTCGAACGTGGGCGTTGCGTCGATTTTTCAAGGGCAAGCGCGCCGGCTCACCTCGGGCGAGCGCCCGAGAATTGAAGTTTGTTGACAATCTCACTCTTCCGACGCGGCGCGCCGACTGCAGCGGCGCGTTCTTCTTTGCGTGTACTGCGATACCTCAGCCGTTTGACGAGCATCCCTACTTGACCCATATATTAGGCGGCTCGAACTTGAGCGGTCTGTATATTACTCGACACACAAATATCCGATATGTATTGAACTATCGGTGATTTGAAAAACTACAAAAGTGTGTGCTCGCGTGCAAGTATGTGATTGTCTGTGAAAATGACTCTAACGGGGGAAATATCCTACTCTACAGCTTTTGCTATATATACATAGATCTATATGTATGTTACAACGAAAACCCATGCGTGCGGTAAGCAATAAAATATCAAAATGCAATAAAAAAGCAGCAGTTCAAGCTAAGGGTTAGTTCACACAATAATGATACGTGAGATTATTGTTTTTATGAAATGATAGATGATGATTGATTCTACTCACATGGTTGATCTGCATAAAAGCTCTGGAGAGCGACTGTTATATATCTATATAACTAACGTTTAAAATTCACAGCGGGATTCCATACCTTACAATTGGAAGAAAACGAAAAGTAAACAGCTTCTTGAACTGAAATATGACAAGCCATGAATTAGATCCGTGATTAGATCTCTAACTTTTTCCCACTCGTTTGATTGGATATTGGATTCATCGGCGTAGAAATGGACAATTGTTTGAAACTAGACAGCTAGGAATATCCATGTTACCCCGCTTCTACTCGAAACCATTGTTGAAATTGAAAAATTACTCTTGGAATGGGGTTGAAAAATGTTTCATCGATAATAACACGAAAAATTTCAGCTGCAGCTTCCATGGAATCCGCATATTTGATCTCAAGCAAATGGACGTCGCTCGGTTGCATTGGCCAATCGAATATTCCGGGTATTGCTCGAATTTGAGTGGGTGAACCAAAAAGCTTGTCGCAAGGCGATGAGTGATTAAAACTCGTACTTCCAATCTTCGGCGCTGATGTGCTCTGAAGTAGTTCCTCTCGTGTTTTTTTCAGGAGGTTGTCTTCGAGGAGTACTCTCTTCCGTATAAATCTCACGCTGATGCAAAGTTTCAATTTCAATCATTTGCCAATCATTCGAGAGTAGCAGCTGTGCCGGTCTGGCACCTCTTTTCTTGCGCGCCCACCCGTTTCGCTTTCCACGTTCACATATTCACGGAAACATGCACACGGACTCGCACGAGCATGATGTATTCGGGGTACATACACACTACTCGAGTGACGGGTGAATTAACCACTGCCACCGGGCGATCGATTGCTCGAGTTCATCATTCCTCCTCTCTCAATGATTGGCGAATTGAACCGGTTTCGTCATAATAATGGTATAGGAAGGGGCTGAAATGCGGGCACCCCGATATACAAAATGTGGTGTATTATTCGCAACGAGCCACGACTGCAAAACTCTGACAAGCCACTCTTTCAAATATATACATAGTGTGCATTCGTTGAGCGACTCTCTGAAAAGCTCAGTCCGAGCTCGTCAACTGCGTGATGTTGGAACGAGGCTCATTGCTTGCAAAGCCTTTGTTGCGAGATTTTACATTGAATAGCCGAGTTCTGACAAATTTACGCGCCAAGCCTCATTCTCATTTCAAACGCATACTTCACTCTTGTTGCTAGCGTCCCAGTTTTCGTTGTGTGTATACTTCCTGCTCGTTTGAATATGCCAAGTTTTCAACTCAATAAGCTCGTAATTTAATTGAACTTGCCTGCACAAGTTGAGGTCAATGTGTTAACTTTGCTTGCCTGGCGTCATATTGTACTTTTCATCATTATTAAGCAAAATACTGCTATACCTCCTAGATTACCAAGCTACACAAATCTTTCTTAACTGGGTCGTGGGATCTCGTAAGAGATTCACATTTCCAATAAACCTTCTTTTGGTCAGCGAGAAATAAATGACGAAATATTGCTGAATTGAGTCGTCGACGAGACAGTCACCATCCCGACGACGTCATTCGCTTCGGTGTAGCTGATGACAGCTCATCTCTCCGCCTCAAAATCTACCTTGCGCTTTGTCGTCCCAAAATCTCTCGGTTACATCTGGTTCTTTGCCAAAACTCTCGAGTGCAATTTGCGAACGAATAATTGCAATCCAGCCTAGATATGGCTGTCATCGCCAAGAGCAGCGATGTCTCGGTCCGTCAGCGTTCTAGCAGTCTTTTTAGTTTAGCCCGTCCTTTTCTCTCGCGAACCTTTTGTTTGTTTGCGCCAAACGAATATTACTCTTTGCTCCGATGGAGCGATGATCCATATTGCTCAAGTTCACCTCATCGCCATAACGATGTTGCTCCGGGCTCTCGCGCTCAATCTGGCCCGCAGAAGAAGAGACCTTTGAGCGTAGGCCATCTAGGTCGCCCATCTGCCAACACCACAGTGCGCTAAAATGAAGACTGATCATGTTCAGGGCGATGCTTATTGTTGACGCTTCAATCTTCCCATTCTCCATCAGAGTTTGATTCTGGAGCTGGCATCGTACACAGCGACACGCTCTCTCGTTTTTATGAAAAACTCATGATCGATCCTTTCATCTCGTTTGAAAGACAGCTGGCAAAAGTTGGAATGCAAACTTTATCTGGGGTAGAAAGTAAGGTGGGGAAGGAGTGCGATTGGAAAATGCCGCAGGAGATGGAAAACTTTCTAAACTGTCAAATAACGCCTCCTGTGATTCGAACCAATGAGAAATACTTTTAGAATCCCTTGAAGTATTTTTGGAGCTAGTTTTAACGTACCCAATAAGGTGATGGCCATTCATTAATTTTCAATTGACTGATTGTAAGATGTCATTACACTTTTGGGAAATCGTGATGACAAAATTCCGAGCAAAATTCACTTCTTTGCAGAGTTGTGGAATTTCATCATCTTTTGTTACCGGATTCGTTAATTTGTGAAGAAAAATTCATGGATACCTTTCATCTTCGGCGTAAAGAGGATCTCTTATTGAGATACCTATCGAGTCATTTCTCTGCAAGTATACTCATTTTATGAAAAAATCTCATTTATAATACAGAATAACTTTATTATGGGCTTAGAATGAGAATTCTCACTACCTACTTGTTGAACGTGAGGAAACGATGAGAATCCTGGATACTCCTCTGAAATATCAAACCCTATTTGTATCAAATTGATAGTTTTCTCGATTCAGACGGAATAACGTATACCTCTCTCTCAAATCCGTTTCTTGGCCACTTCCCTCATTCAACCATATGCATGACACTGAAACACGGATTCGTCGGCAAGTTGGACCGGCTGAAACTTCCATCACATAGTTGAATAATCTATTGGATACTCTTTGGGTGGATTTAGTCTGTTGCATATACTTGAAAAATACCTCTCCTCTCCCCATTCTTTGATTCTCAAACTCGCGCTCGCTTTCCATGTTCTCACTCTTACATTCGTTCGGCGTTGGAACTAACGTTTTACGCCGTTCCCGGGGGCGATTTATAACCAAATAATGCTCCCAAATGACGCGAGTCGAGTCATGAATCAAAATGAGGCCGAACTGCAGGATGAAAAAAGAAGCAAGTTGGTTGAGTTTTGCTGCTGTTGGAGCGGGATGGCTGCAGCAGCACTAGCATCGCGCTTTTATATAGAAAACCTCGTGTCCCCAAGGGAAGAGTCTGTACATCACCATTATTGCCGCTGCAAGGCGAGCTGTATTGGTGCTAGCGGCGACGCGGATGGAATCTGCGGGTTCTCTTTCTCCCCAGCGTCTCCTTAATTGATGGTGTGAGAAATGAGCTCGCGCAATTTTCGCCAATTTATCGAATTTATCATGATCTCGCGGTCGCCGATACCCTGCGCTGACGAATCCAGTGAACCTCATAGGTCAAAAGAGATTGATTCGAGCGATGAAGATAGACAGACTCGATTCAAACGTATAATTTGTAGTTCTTTTGGACATTTTTCTAGCTACCAAATAAAATTGCCCCAACCAGCTCCAGATAAGTCAGGTGAAATCAACTATTCATGTGAATAACTGCAAACATTAGGACTGCAAAGTATATATGTATCCACGTTCGACGACTAGCCCAGCGTTAACGGGGAGTCATTTTTCGCTGGGCAATTTGCGGAGTCAGTTGAAAGTCCCCTCGCCGTTCTTGTAGTTAACCCATAGCGAGTGCGTCATCGGATAATAGTAGCCCGCGCAGTTCGGAGGAGAGACATTGTACAGAGCATCGGTCCATCGTGTTGCGTGCGGTGACGATCTAGCTCGCGGGCACATAATAGTGGTGGCATGGCGTATAGCAGACCATCAGACAGATAGCCAACTCTGCGGGGGCGGGCTGGAGCAGTCATCTAATGATACGCGTAACCGCACGTAATGCGTCTCCCTCGTAGCAGAGGCCAATATAAATCGAGCAGCGTTATACGTGAAGCCACAGAGCATCGGCAGCGTTTCGTACACATATACGCACCATCCAAAGCTTCGAGCCGAGCGACGGCATAATGGACACTTGCGGAGATCCGCTCGAAAATTCGCGCGCCACTATGCGCAACGCGTAATGCCAAAGCACCCGGAGCCGGCCGCACCATCGATGTTTATCAAATTATATGTGCGCATCGAGCTCGGCTCGATGCTAGCGTAATGCAACCAAGAGCGAGCGAGACCCGGCTAATAATTCATCCGTAATTCAGTTATCTAAATAGCACATACGCTCGTGATCGTCATACACTGCGTGCGACGCGCTACAATGCACTGTGAGCTACATCTGCATGCTGCAGTAGCCGCGCGTCAGATCTGGATGCGCATGTGGATATCCCAAGGGGCGAGCTCGTTGGACGAGCATGCCATCACTGTTCGTGGAGCGTGATCAGCTTTTTCGGCGATCGTACGCACCCGGTTTCCCATGCTAATTGGACAGCCAGTCTCGCATTATAAATCGGGCGGTGCGTTTGGAATATTTGATCGCTTAGCGCATGGTGTTCTCCGTATCGAGAGAAGAAATCACTCGAGAAATAAGTATGGAAGGGGCTATTGAACAATCAAATACTTGTCTAGCTCTTGGTGTAAACTTGTGCAGCGAGTACAGTTTAGTTTACACATGTATGGAATTGTCAAACTCTGAACAACTGTTACGGACCGAGACACGCTTTTCGTTGGATTTCTGGCTCTGATTTCCATCATACATCGATTCTGGTGACACGATAACCATCCTAGATGAAGAAGTGATCCGTTTCTGAGTATTCATCAATTCAGTAATCGGTAATTGTTAAAATTTCGAGTTAAGGGTTATGCATGAACGAATGTGGGCATTCTTGGGAAGCGCATCATTTTTCAATTCTTGAGAAAATTCCAAGTAGCAGAGCCTAACAAACAACTTGAGCCCCACCTGAGGAGTCATTGGATAAGAAAAACTAATTCTGTTCGAATTTCAAAAAAAGATGTGATGACTTCCGAGTAACTATTGATGTTGGAGATTCTAGTCCGATCTCGGTGACATTAGTTCGATTCACGCATGTTTACTTCGAGCTTAGCTATGATTCTCACATAATCAAATAAAATAATGCACCGAAGATGGATAGTTCATTTCGAGCAGTGATTGGCATAAGAGGGCGTGGTTATTTGATCAACTCCGATTGACTAATCTACTGCTACGAAGTGCGTGATCTCTGCCCATCAACAAGAGTTTCAATTCTCTCGTTATATACACGTTGACGTGCTTTCTCCGTGTACTAATATCATTTTGTCAATTTCTGAAAAAAAGCCCAGGCCATGTGAATTATAATCTTGCCTGAGCGATCCAGCATACGCGAAGAGGTATAATCTGTACACGTCGATGAACGCACCGGGGCAGTCAGTTTCTCTCAGCGTCACCCGGAAAGATATCTCCCGTAGGCACGCAAGCTTCTATTTTTGAGGCACGCATTCGTGTTATGGTATACTAATAATCATGTAGCCCAGTGAGTCACTGACGTGACAATGAGGAAGTCTGAATCACACGCAAAACTCCCTCTCATACCATAGCCGATTGATCGGTTAATCAGAGTCCGTTTGCATGGGCGATTCAACTCTTGGATCCATATTCACGAATTACAACTGCCAAACCTTGGTTTCGCGCACTTGAGCTTGTAAAACAACTGCGCAGAGCGATAGTAAAAAAGCTCTGCCTCGATACATCGATGCATGAGGGCCGGGGTGAGTTACCTAATTGATTTATTATTCAACTCGCTTGCAAGGCTGTAGCAGCAGCAGCAAACAAAAATCGGGGGGCGTCCGCTCGCTCATCTGCATATTCCGATGTACCTGTGCCTCTGCGGTGGTGAACTTTATAATACAGTCGACGTTGTGCATGCACCGGGAAGGCCGTTTGGGGGGAGAAATAATCCTCTTTTCATCAGTCCGATGCAAAAACACTCACCACTTGCGCTGCTGCTGCTGCTGCTGCTTACTTATCGATTCAGCGAGTGAGGTGCGTGGGAGTGGAGAGGAAGAGGGCGCTCGGGGACGAGTGAAAATAGGGTCCCTAGAAGGGGGTCGAGACACGGTGTTTTCAGTCCGCCATGTTTTGCCCAACTCCCGTGTTATTTACTATACCCATATCGACGGAGTCAAAATATAGGTATAGTGAATAACACGGGCTGGGCAAAGTATGGCGGACCATATGTCTCGACCCCCTTCTAGGGACCCTAAGTGAAAATTGTAGGAACAGATAAGGGAATTTCGGCTTGCACGGATTTGCATTATTCACGCTGCTGCACGTTCTGGCAAAAAACTCTAAAAACGTATGATGCGTGTGTAGATCTCGCTCAAACCCGTATCAAGAACACAGAGTGGGCCCTGATATGTACTGCAATGGATACTATCGCTGCTCGTCGTCGTCGTCCGGTCGTCTGGTTGTCGCGCCGCTGCTGAATCACGCATGGATGGCCTTCCTCGAGGCGTCGACGTGCTCACTTTGGGCCATCATCATAGCAGCGACGAATCGGCTGTATAAAGGGTGGGATAGCAGACACGCGAAGCTAATTTTTATCAAAGCTCGCAGACACTAACACGACTCGAGACCCCGTCGCCGCTGAATTATTAGACAGGATTAGGCGCTTTGTGTGCTCCTCATCTACTCGACACTTCCGCGCTATGCGATAGCCGGACACTTTTTACATTAGAATTTCGTACACTGCAGACGAACGGGCAGATAATTAATGCGAAATGGACACGGTTCTGACATCAGACTAGAGAGCGATGGTCGAGAGTCGAGCAGTTGAGGAGGATGGAAAGGACAAAAAAGTGAATCGGGGAAAAAGGAGAAAGAATGATCCCAACGAATAGGAAGTTGCAACCTATCTGCGCCAGAAGAATTCTAACAGTCTCCCCTTTTTCGCATCTATTAGCATAGACGTGACTCGAATTACTCAACGATGCAATACAATGTTTGCGTTTTCAATGACTATTAGAAGTCAATCTCATCGACTCCCTGTTGTCTCTCTCAATTTCTCCACAACCTGATGTCACTGTGGACGTAATAATTCACGCTCGAGCTGTGCTGGGATTCAAATAATTTCCCGTGAGATGTGTGAAAAAGCGATCAAATTCCGAGTCAAGTGATCATGAATTTTGCACCCCAAGTATGTAATATCTCCATCACTCGTACATAAGGTTTTGATTGGAGGAATCGGAAGGAGGGAGGTACCACGAGCATTTTTAATCTTGATTTTTTGTCGCATATACATGATCAGAAACGAGTACACCTTGATTGAGCTCAGTGTTCGAATGTTCGCACTTGCATTTATAGTAAATAACGCGCGAAACGAGATCTCTCACAGCGAGCCGTGCTTCTTCTCATACATTCTGGCCGCGAATATTACCTTCTCCTCACTCCACGGGTCCTCTTCCAGAGAGCGTTGGGGCATAAATCGGCCGAGGTGAGCCGGCCGCATATTATTCTCGCACTCCGGGCCCATATAATTAGCGCGTTTGCACGCGATAAAGCCGGCGCACTCGTATATACGCAGCACTGTATGGGATCGCGATGAGCGCGCTAACGCACAGGCGCGAGAGCAATTAGAGCAAGAGCCGGCGATGCGGCTCGTTATTATTACAGCTCGAAGATGGCCCGTGCCGATACGCGATCGCTGCACACCCTTTTTTCATCCTTTCTTTCGCGCTCGATCGAATTTTACACGCGGACAACGACGACGATGCCTACTTACAGCGACATCGTAGCATTAACAGCTGACAGACCAGCTCATCTCGATCGCATGTTTTGCTCTTTTTGCACATTGTAATTGAGTTAGTGACACCCTAAGACAATCGAACGCCGAGCTCATCGATTGGCTTGTCGATCCGATATAACTCGTGGCTCTCCCTGATGATGATGTCTCTCATCGTCGATACCCTATACTATAGCAGCGTGTCATGCTGAGCCGAATCATTATCACGCGTGCATTTACACTCATCGAGATTGATTGTGCTCTACAGTGCTTCACACTCATCAAGATTGAGAGGTTTCTTCGCGCATTCTTTTTTTTGCGCAGTAGACTAACACTTATCTATCCATTCTCATTTAACGATGCCTCGCCTCTTGCACTTCATAGTTTACAACCGAGTGATATGTAAAACTCCTTCTCTCATCCTTCACTCAAGTCGTCCAAATAGGCTCACTGGTCCGAATTAACGGCTTTGCTCGATCTGCGAAGTAAAGATGCTCTTTTAGGGACCGGCAATTGGGATTAGATAGAACTCAAAAAGTGCCATCTAATACTTGTGCTCTGGGACTTTCAACTCGATCCATAAAGAATTGAAAATGTTGAGCGAGAGAATGCGTAAAATTAATAATTGACTAGCGTTATTGCCTCTTTCGCTACAGTTTGTTCGGCTTGTCAATGTTCATGATGAGTCAGTGGCTCTAAATGCTTTTGCAACTTAAAAATGATACTCATGATGAAGTGACGGGTAATGATCAGTGTGAGATATTGGAAACAGGTTTGTTATGCAGCTCGAAAAGATAGCATACTACCAATCAGTGAATTGATCAATCAAACCTGACCATAAACCTCACGGCCACGTAATATATTTCAGCCAGACCAGACCGAATCAGACTGAACTAGACTGAAATAAACCGAACTAGACCGATGCAAACCGAATCAGTCGAGTCAAACCGAACTAGACCAAACTAGACTGTGTTAGACCGAACTAAACTGAGCTAGACCAAACTTGACCGCATACACCGAATAGATGAAGTAGACCGTTTTCATACGGTAATTCTATAATACGGTAGTAGTACAGTACTAGTATGGTGATTCTCGAGGTGATTCTAGTACGGCACTCATACCTTGATCCTAGTGCGGTACTAGTAAGGTAATCCTAATACGATACTAGGGCAGCAATTCTTCTACGGTAGTAGCACGATATTCCTAGTACGGTACTAGTATGATAATTCTAGTGTGGTACTCATATGGTGATCCTAGTACGGTACTAGTACGGTAATCCTAATACGGTACCAGGTCGGCAATTCTAGTACGGTACTAGTACGATAATTCTAGTACGGTAATATGTATATTAGTATGGTATTAGGTATTGGGTATATATTAGTATGGTAATTCTAGTACGGTACTAATAATGCACTACTACCGTAATTCTGGTGTGGAAATAATACGATAATACTAGTACGGTGCTAAGTAGTATGGTATCAGTACGGTAATTCTAGTACGGTGATGGTATGGTTTTAGTATGGTAACTCTAGTACGGTACCTGTACGACGAATCTAGTACGGCACTAGTGACGTACGTGTACGGTAATTCTAGCACGTTAATAGTCTGGCACTAGTGCGGTAATTTCCGTGCGGTACTCCTAGCACGGTAAGACTACGGTTCTAGTACGGTACCAGTATGGATTCAATATAGTTCAAGTACAGTAGTAGATCCGTGTTAGGCCGAACTAGACCGGCCCAACCAAACCAGACCAGACCATCCATTCACCCACTCACCCATCCTGCATCCACCCAACCAGCTACCCACCCACCCACCATCCCATTTACCCATCGACCCGTCCATGACTTATACGGCCATTCATTATTCTGGTAACCCGATGCGCGGAGGTCGGACGGACAAATTTTGGACTGGCGTTGAATCATTATAATTCCTAACAACTTTGCTCCACCATGTTGACCACTTTGAAAAGTGCGCCTTTATCTCCAAGTGACATCGAAATATGTTCAACAAATTCTCTGAGCAAAATATCCCTGTATTCTGAAGCTGGACGACTTTCTCCTGTGTCGGATGTGACCTCATGAATGGACTCAGATGTGAGTCCAATGAGTCTCGTTGTCATACATGCTCGCACTCTGTAAAATGGCTAGCTGACTGCTGACTCCCATATCATTCGGAGTTTTCTCAAAATATTGTGAACGTTTGATTGTGTAGACAAGCTCTTGAAAAAAGCCGAATTCCAAAGGGAGCACATTGTCTTCTCGACATCCGATGCGACGATCTCGGCACATCAGAAGCACATCGAGCTGAAATAATACGCCAGGGGACTCCAGCCATCAAGGCGAACAATCGCGTAAGACTAATTAATTAATGCCGTCGCTAGTGCGTGTGGGAATAGACAGACGTGCCGTTAGTAGTTTAGCAGGTTGGTAATAGCATATGTGCCGCGTCTTGCTAATGCGACACTCGCTCCAAGTTCAGAGTGCGAACAGCCCAATATCTCTCGAGGCAGATGCAGGAAATGGAGTGCTCTCGACTGAACGAGCCGATGCTCGACCTCGTGCCATGATATTGTGTACATCTAAGTACAGTCTACTCAGATTGACGAAAGTTGGTTGCTCACACAGTTATTCCAACTCGATTTAAGATATTAAGTTGACTAAACTAGTGAGAGCCGAATTCTACTCATTATATTCTAATCATCCCACCAATAGAGTCGTGGAGTCATGATTGCCATAATATAATGATGTGGCTAGTTTTCATGCTTTCCAGCAAAATTATCAACTATTGTCAGTAAATTTGAAGTGAGTGCCACGATTTATTTAATAATACTCGAAAGTGCAGTACCTTCACCTCGCTTCTCATGGCTTCTCCGCGAGCGTATCAACACCTCCAGAGAATACCTGACTACCGCTTCTGTATGCTCATGGGAGTCTGCGGCATTGCCTGTAGATGTATCGATTGCATTTCGGCACAGCTAAAGATATATCAAGCTTCCAAAAACATGGCCACATGCAGTTCAGGTCTACATCAACCTGTGCATTGTAGGTATCGTGGCTCCCGCATCTGCGCTCCCGGACTCGTTCAGATGGGTCTATCTTTTTGCTCTGTAAAAGACCTTTACCGTTTCACTGTCCAAATGGTAGCCCTCGGCAGGTATTGTACGTATATTATATTCACTGTACATGCGTGCGTATGCACGTACACGCAGGGGCTTTTATTAATTAATTCCCGAAAGCCCGGCTGTATGGGCACCGTGTTATGGGTTCAGAGCGAAGGCAAAGAGCATCAACGCTCGGGGCTCGCGCCTCGGATAGCTCGATACGCCCGAGATATAGACTTAATTAAGCTGCTGCGATGTTTGGAGGGTCGGGGAACAACGATCTTCCTCCCGAGCGTATAGAATACATGGCAAAATAATCTGCTGAGGTAGGTTCTTGCTAGCGTGCAATCAGACGAGCGGTGGCGGCGTTGCGAGCTGGATTCGTGAAGAGGTATAGATGGCGAGATTGGACCTCGCGCAGGGTGTGTAGATGGAATAGTTCATGGTGTCTGAGGTAATCCCCTTACCATGTCGGCCACATACAACAAAGTAGATTTTCTATTCTTGCGACGCCATTGTGATGACTGGAATCTGACTGGTTAGAATATTCTGAATAATTCCAGAAAATATTTGATTATAGTAGGAAAAAATCCCGACAGAAGGCACGACAAATACCTCAACTCCGCGAACTTTGTCTAATTGAAACGGAATTTCTTCTACATCCAAAATATGTCTCCCTGGTTCAGATCCTCGTTGAAATTGGATTGTAAATGGTAAAATTTGTGGTTTTTCAATTTATTCCTTGCAATGTTTTTCCATTGGGAGTGAACATGCGATAACGCTTTTGTCTTGCTCCCGTGTCATTCGGGAGATGTTCGAGATTCGGTCGTATATTTTGCCCAAATCTAGTTGAATTCGACTGAGATTCTATACTTTCGAAGGCTTCGACTGGAAGAACTCAGTCGAAGGATTTTAGAGATTGTTTTTTCCTGCCATAGAAAATAACACAGAGGCTCACTCCCAATTAATTATTCCGATGTTCTGGATCGAAATAATCACAGATGACTAGATATCGGTGTTGTCCAGTATACATCGGGCAATGTAAGTAAATATCTTCAGTTCGCAGCTGTTGAACAGCGATCGATACGAAATCATGTGTTTTGCTTGCAGGCCGAACGTGCAATGCCTTTTTTGAAAATATACGCCACATATTTTTATTTTAATATTTGGTGAATTGTGAATCCTCTCTCATTTCCATTACATTCAGTGTTTCATCACGGGTCATTGAAAATTTGCAAAAAGTGAATGCTCAATAATGAAGATGAAAAGAAGCAACTCCCATGAACAGAGGGCCATCAAGCGTCGCTGCCCCAGAGCAGTGTGTGAACGAGTCTTCCCACGCGCGCGTCGTCATCGTCGTTGATGTCCTCTCAAGCCACCTCGTCCCACGGGAATACATACAGCTGAGTGCATACGATTGAACTGAATGCATCGGTTTGGCGGATCCTCCTCTCGGCCGCGACGCCACCACTGCGATCTTTTCATTCGCTCCGCGGAGGAATGCAAATGCGCTCGGTATGATTATTTCCGCCACTGCTGTTGCATGTTGCATCTCAGATGTTCACAGTAGACGGAACAGCCGCCGACTCAAACGGCAAGCGTGGATGTGTGATGTCTTGATGATGATCCTCCTCCCATCGCTCTTTGTGATATTTGCTTCTCTTGAGGTCTGAGTGCCAGGCTAACTTGACATTGGGTGTCCTGTGGGTTGCAAGTTACGCCTAGGATGTGCTTTCTATCGTGATAGATACCGATCTATCATCGTGAGTCACTCCGAACTCTTTGTTTCATTATTGAAAATTTTAATAGGCCTACTCTGGGTACCAGACAACTTATTGTCAATCACTCTTTCCGTGGCCTGGCTTTATTCATTATTGATCATGTATTCAGAAGATGTTGAATATTTCAGGCTCTACATGAGCCATGTTTATTCTGGCTCCACCTTTTTGTGCATACAAAATAGGCTTGAACATCCATTATTCTCTAAAAGCAGCCAGCGTCCTTACACCCCACAACCTTTTTTTTCTATCAACTTTAAGAACGCTTCTCATTAAAATTTATGACTTTTTGAGCACCACTAATGTATTCATCCACTCCACGGACCATTTTCCAAAGCCATTTTCATTTTAATTCACGGCGAAACGATCAATTAATAATGCATACACGAGTCTTGGCGTGCCTCAATATGTGGCCAACCGGTCTGCAATAATTACTGATCTTTTTACACAACTTTGATCCTCATGATTATGGATATGAACCACTTATGAATTTTTGTTTTCCAAGTAGCATCGCTTTAACCGATGCACACTCTTTTCGTTATAATTCGGACCAAAAACATTGCCTTTTACGCCTGCTGCATCATGTGCCCTCGGGCATACCGATTTTTCAGTGCTTATGGACGATTAAACCGAGTTAAACGTTGCTCAGCTTACGTCAGAGGTGTACCTCCATCAGAAGCTGCCACCGCATCCCGAACCCATTTTCTTTAATAATCCCGCAATAAATCATGTGCTCGAATAAACTATTTCTTGTGCTTCATCCAAAACAATTTTCATGTAAACCCATGTAGAACATAAGATTCCATGTTCATATATGATCGGGTATAGAATCAGTTTGAAAATTTGTCATTTTTATCCCGGAAAGACGTGATATACTCATTTACAACTGGTGTAACATCAGCACCTCACAGTATTGATCAAAAATCACTCAGAAAAACCTTCATCGGAGTCATTCTGTGACTTTGAACATTTGAAGCACTGAAGGGAAAGGTTTCGTAAAAAATTTCACTTTTTTGAAACTCGAGACCGACTCTTGGGGAGATTGTTTTCAGTAGTATATGATCAGTATCGTGGCGTATTGATGTTGGAATAGGTTTGAGTCAATGTATCACAACTTTCTGAAATTAAAAAAAAATGTTTGAAACGGATTTACGTATGATCATATATGACCATGGAATCATCGGATTCCATGATCATATATATTTATGGAATCGTATGTTTTACATGGGAAGACATGATTGAGTTTCGCACGACATTTGCATGAGAATCCAGAGAAAGCAAAAATGCATCACTTGAATCTACAAAAACTGTACAAAATTATACTGAGTACATGGATCAATTTCATGAATAAAAACATATACCGTCAACCGGGGTCACTTCGAACAGATGGGGTAACTATGAACACTCGTTTGAATTCTCGAAATCAGCAAAATAGGAATGCGCAAGGGTTCTCGTACTGACTTGCTTGATAGTTGCATGCCTGGAGAACATTTTGCACTGGTGAAGGAGTCCCTATCAGCTGTGCCTCGCTAGAAAGCATGATTTTGGGACAAAAACGGCTTTTTCAGGACTGTTGCTCCTAAATCGTGCTTTCTAGCCATACACAGCTGATAGGGACTCTTTCACCAGTGCAAAATGTTCTGTAGAGACGCAACCATCGAGCAAAATAGTTCTAGAACCCTTGCGCATCCCTGTTTTGCTGATTTCAAGAACTCAAACGAGTGTTCAAAGTCACCCCGTCTATTCAAATCAACCCCGGTTGGCGGTACATTGAATTATCTCATGGAGAGAACCAACTTCTACAGGAAAAGCTACTTTTTTCTGTTACTTTGTGAGCTAAGCGAGTTCTCGTATCTTCTCTCGGCATCCTTTTCGTTTCTTCTGGTTAGTTGATAAGTGCCATTTCTATTTTATGCAATCGTTAAGGTACAGGTGATCTGAACTTCCGAAGAAAATCGTAAATGGCTTTGTGACAGTTTTGGTGTACTTCTTGATGAGCACGGAGTGATTTAACGGTCGCACGCATCAGTCAACGGAGCTTCGAGCGACGCACAAAATGTCCCGCAAGCTCACCACGATCGTTCACGGGTAATAGCGAGTCGTTTGGCGAGCGTTTATGATTTTGCATATCTCGTTAACAAAGTACGTCGAGAATCAAAATGATCTCTCTCTCGAGAGTCATTACACGTACATTAAAAATAGTTTGCATCGCACTCAATCATCGGATATCTCTCCTCGCTGCACACTCGTGACTTTCATCGCCACGCGGCGCGCGCGCTTCACTTATGCAAACGCGTTTGTAATTACAACCGGCTCGTTATACGGCGCACATCCGACAGCCGTAACTCCATCTTGGCCATTTTCTCGCTCACATGTACGTAGTATCTTTTCAACCGCCCCGCACGCGACAAGATACCATACGTAAGTTGTGGCGTAAGTTGTGGCCAAAAAGAGAGATGGTTTTCAGAGAGATTGAGTCGATGGATGCGTGGTCAATCTCGATCCATTCACTGAATGTATCGCTCTCGAAATAATCCGTCACAGTTCATATTCACGGTGTGGTACTCTCGGGTCCCGGTGTAACCGAAGCGATTCGCAGCGTCAAAATTTATGGCAGATCGTTTTTCGCGAGCGTGCCCGTGCTCCAGCGACGTTTGTCACTCTTACTCGTCCAGCAATTTTGCCCCACGCACATTTACACGCAAATTTTTTTGCGCGAGGATTCTGATGTAAGGTTTGCCACCACTCATCCCATCGCTGCACAGGAACTCGCTTGGATGAGGGTTAAATTCAGCTTGTTTCATCGTGTTCATAAAAATCGAGCAGGTAAATTCTATGGGTGATTGCAATGAGTGTAACCTACATAAGAGGCTCTCTGAATTGAGTCGTTTCTCTAGCGAGAGCAGCAGT
Source organism: Eretmocerus hayati (assembly GCA_029851415.1). NCBI lineage: Eukaryota > Metazoa > Arthropoda > Insecta > Hymenoptera > Aphelinidae > Eretmocerus > Eretmocerus hayati. The sequence continues at coordinate 83,165,466 of CM056744.1, read as the reverse complement.
GGCTATCCGCGAACTCGTTATCCGAGACTTACGGTTTCGCGGCACGATAGCACCCGCCTGGTAGAGTGAGCTAAGTATACACCCCATAGTAGCTCGTCTTTTTATCGCTCTCTCGTTTTTACGTTTTCTGTAAAAGTTAATGCTGGTACTTGCTCAAAAGCACTACTCTCGCGGTTAGCGTGACCGCCGCCACTTGATACTCGTGCGTGATGCGCTCGCAGAGACGGACGTACTGAAACGAGCAGGTATCTCTATCGTTCCGATGCTCTGACCTCTCCAACTCAATTAACTCGTTTAACGCGACCATTCGTGGCGCACTGTGGATATACCGTAGAACTCTTCGCTAATTCGATCGGTTGGAATCGATCGAGGGTGTAAAACACGAACGCTATCGCCAATCAGAGTACGATATCGAACGTTATATATAAAGCGACGAGCAGGTGTAAAAGCCAGCGATAGTTTATATGGCTGAAAATTTTTATTTCACACCATCAGTCTTATATCGGATGTTTACTTTGTAAACACTGCATGGACTCGCTAATAAAAATTCCAACGGGAATTCAGAAACTTATCCAACGTTTCGTGTGGCTGCCCTCTGAGTTCATTTGCTTCACGCAAAGAGTCGTAAAAACGAGACAGAGTGATTTTAGACAAAACCATTCGTAAATAAGTGAGAGGTAAGCTAGCAGATGCGCCGCTTGCAATTTCTCGCGTCTGAGTCGGAAGATTTGCGAGTGTATATATTTAACAATCTCGACACGTCGCTGTCTCAGTCGGCGCGCCATCGGAGCAGCAGTTAGCGCAAAGACCCGACGGAGGTGACGAACTTGCAGTTTGTGCGATCTGCACATTTTGTTCCTGACCCTGCGTGTGGTCAGTCGTCGAGACAGTGGTCAAGCCCATCGACATTCTCACCACAAAGCGAGCCAGTCGAACTCGATCGAGTTTTGAAACTTTTGTACACTGCAGCAGACACTTGGACCACACCCTCTTTTCCGCCAATACCACTGGCCAAACTTATCCTATTGAAAATCAGCAACCCTACTGTCTAATAGAACAGTTGTTTCCATTACTTGGTTTTTTCTTATCGTGAATCGCTAAACAACGATTTGCACTAGACCGGTCTCTATCTTTGCATTCATCAGTCAAAATTTCACTCCCCCAAAATCGGTCGCTATGGTGATCCGGAATTCACTCGAAACGAGGATTCTCGACAAATACACCCGAAAAAGGTTAAGAAAGTCTTTTTGTAGGAAAAAATAGTCCTACGGTAGCATGTGCGGGGACCAAACTTCGACAGAGGACTTCCGATGCCACAGCGAGCTAACCCCGATAAAATGTTCTAGTTTCATAGTCAAATCATAATTAATTTCATTCTAATTCCAGTCACGAATCCGTTCAGTGCTGTTGACACTGGTAGCTGGAAAATTCTTCTACCGACTCTCGATTCGTATACTCGCGATCACAAAGCTGAGACCAACATATATGGATTTGTAGGGGATCCAGCAATTGAGTTAGCTGCTGTTGGATTTCTGTGGGAATAAAATACAAAATGGAAAGTTGACCATCTTTCCAAGTCAGTTGTTCTGCGACCACGTCAGTCAATGGCTACCCAACCTCACTTTTCCACCAACGTGGATTTCAACGAGATGAAAATTTTGGCGTATTAGTCTGTTCTGAAAATTGAAAGGCAAGCTAAAACGAGCCAACATACGTATATGACAAAATTTGTTCGAACCAGGCGATAATCTGCGTATAACTTGCGTGGAGGCCGTTCTGCAATCTCAATTTTCCGATAAATGCCACGGAAAAACTAGACGATTAATGTTGAGCGGACTTAGCCAAAACATCCATCTTTGTATGAATTAGTCTCTCTTAATTTTACAGGACAACTACATAACATTTCTCATATAACAGGCTGCGGATGGGATGGAGGGTCTCAATCTCAATGTCATTCATCCCCATGAGGCCATGATGAAAACACTTGATAATTTTTTTGGTGCCAAACAGAACTGTCATCGTCTGTTCCACAATCACTGACAGTTAGTGGCATTTTTCAATATTTGCGTCTAACATTGCGACGCCATGGAAATATACTATTGAACAGTACCGCTGCGAGATGATTAAATCATCTACCATCTCGCTCCTTCGCTCGGCTTGATTGATTGGAGTCCATTACAATCACACCAGGGACACGAAGTAATTGATCAGTATACTTCGTGACCAATATACAATTCGTACAATAATAATCTATCGACCAGTCGTACAGTTATGTCAATCTGAGCGCTCGTGCAAAAGGCCTCTCTCATTGATGAAGTTGCATTATTCGAATTTCAGTAATATATTATTTGAAATAATTCAAAATCTTGCAGGCCCATGAGCTCGTATTCGAATGGCATCACGCGAAATGATCATCAATAAAGCTTTCGAAAGTGTGCGAGCGATGGATGTTTCGTGTATGCGATAAATCAGCATAATTGACTCTCCATTCAATTCATTTCAATCTCTTCGTGCAACGTGAATTAGTGAGCACGAATATTGATAAAGGTTCTCTCTCACATTCAAAAAATAACCTTCGCACCTACATCTGCAATATCAAATAAATACAACCGCAAGCTATACCCATACATTCGCTCGTGATACACGAGTGTGAGACAATCGCTGATCGAATTTCGGGAGAGGCAGGTTAGAGGATGGAAGAAAGATCTTGGCTCGAGCCAAAAGAACGTTGATGCAGTCGCAAAAGACCCGGGACTGTATTGTAGTTATTTTGCTAGGTCTTTGGCACTCCACAAGGCCTGTAGTGATACGTGAGAGGCAGTAGACGGGGGAAGCTTGATTTATTCAATGCGGTTAACGAGTTCAATTATTTTGGACGAGCGCTAGCGAGTCAAATTTGCACGCTGACACCTTTGAGCCCGGATGCCATGATATAGCCATGTAGCAGCTATAGCCATCCCCTGGAGATATGGCTCGCGGACTCGAGAGATTTCTCGTCGTCGTCGTCGTTGAATGTAGAGGCACCTTTCGCATCGTTTGTGTCGATCTCTTACAATCCTGCATCTTCACAAGGGCGAGAGATGGAATTCTGAATAATCAATCCATTTGGTCAGCTACGTCAACTTATCTCGTTGATTCTGATGTACCTGTGTAATTTTTTCATCTCTACGATAGCCGAATTCCTCAATATTTGATAAATGTGGTAGGCTAAATTCTGGCTGAATACGAACATGCATTATATCTTGGTCGTTGTTTACGCCAAAGCTGTCAAAAAGGACCATACGGTATAAAATTTACGTGCCTGAGCGAGAAAGAAATCGACGAATGAATATTCAAAGTAGCCGCAGGAGTAGAGCTTCCGTTCAAACTTGTTCAAGGGAATACGAAATCACAAATTTCTCTGTGATATCGTTCAAGTTCTTAGCACGACATACACTACGTGAGACCTATAATTAAGACATGAACAACTCGAGTACTACCGGCTATAAATACTCGGACCCGCAAAAAATTAATAATTCCCCAACGATCCGTCATCTTTTAATATCCTTGATTACACGGAACGCCGCTTTCGTGCCTCTCGATTAGCCTTATCTACGCTCGCGAGAAACTTGAGGGGAGAAAATCTCTCGCATTTTACGGACTAATTCGAGTACTCGAGCGAGCCACCCTTCATTTTCTCTACCCTAGAGCGCTCATACTTTCTCAGCCGAGTCAATCTTCACACAGACATCGCCACTTTTAGTTACCATTTCTGCACGCAAAATCTTATTCAGTCGTGAAAAGGAATAGGCCTCGTGGCCTTGCGATAATTGGTCGGGCCCATATTTCTTGAATGGACATCGCAAGCGCTCGACTCGACATCGAGTTTTGCATGCAGAATCGCCTCGCTCGTGCTGTAGAACCAACTTTTCGCTCGATTTGATTTAGACCTGTCGTAGCCCGGTCACCTCGCGTCTGATTTACGTTCGATCAGTTTGGCGCCACGCCGTGAATTCGATTTCCCCATACACGCTTGCTCGAACTGAATCGCGAGACTATGTGTTGCATTTTCCTTTTGCTTCGGCGTTATACTTTGATGAGCGACTCGACGCTGGTTGCGGATACACATGCTCACGTTGAAAACGGCGTTGACAAAGTCGACTCTGTCTTTTTATTAACAGAGCATGCGAGAGTATTTTGACGCAGGGATCTGGGAAAGATTTATCTGTGTCCAGTTTTTCCCCGTTAGTATATAACTCGCGAGTTGTGTTACTCTGTATGCCAGAATATGAGTCCCAGGGAAAAGCACTTCATTAACGAGAGCAGCCGCACGTGTCTGCATAGAGCCGGGCGTTATGGAGATGCGAGAGCGAAAAACTACTTCATTAATGGATGCGACAAACACGCACGACTGTGTATTATGGAAATGTTATGTCTAGACATCACTAGTGTGTACCGCGGAATGATATACTCCATCCAGTCATGATACTCCCCATACAAGCTTTACTAGTTTAATAACCATAAAACGTTTACTTTGATCCATTAAAAATTTCTCCGATGATACGCAGAGCCTCTACGTGGAAGGACTTTCAAATTTATTCTATCGGTATGGCTATCTACGATATCAATGTTTCTCAATTATTTTATTACTTCATCTGTAACGATGTACTCGTTCGTTTAGCTGCAAAGTAGATGCTTTGGGAATTCGAATTTTACGAGTGCAAAAACATGTACGGTGTTGCAGATATGAGCTCGGAAACCATTTCAACTGTACAGAAGGTAATAACAACCACTCCGAACTTCAACAAATTGAAAAACATGGCGAGACAGCGGCGCGAGCCGCATAGACTTCTTTCCCAGAACTTTATGTGCTCTGGCCGTTAAACTTTTAAGACTGAGAGCGCAAACTTTTGCGGCAGAGTACACTAAACTATTTAAGAATGTGCGTGGGTGTCGTCGCAACTTCCAACTTTTCCAACTCACGCTAATGACTATTATCTCCCTACATTGACGCTGGGAGAGATCTCTTTCGGAGAATTGAGCGAGGCTCTCCAGTGTCTAAGTCGCAAAACCTATTATTCTAATCTCTATTTTTTCTTTGTGGTTTATTTGATATGGAGAGAAATGTTAAAGCCAGAATCAAGTATTTCTGTCTGTGCCTTTGAAGCAAAATGACGTACTTTTGATGGAATTTATTTGTCATGAAGCCAAGTGACATTTTTTACAAGCACATTTCCCATGAAAATGAAGCGCTCGTCGAATACAACGGAATGTCTCTCGTTGTTCCAAGTCGTGCCGGACGGAAGCATAAAACGCCAAAGAGCAGACGGAAAATAAAAGTCGCATCGTTTTCACTGCCCTCTCGAAGCTCGTGTCCATCCCTCGTAACGCAAGTGAGTATCAAAAAATACCCGAAGCTGTATAGGATGAAAAAAAGCTGAGCGAGGCGAACGAGCGGAGAGTGGAGCTTGCAAAGTTTTTGATGATTCACCTCGCGCTCGCATCCAAGCCACTTGCGCGACAAATATCACGTGAATTTCTCGAGCTCGCAAATTTTTGTCAGAGTGCCGTCGTAAAAACTTGGTTAGCCTAGCTCGCTCTGCCCGGATAAACGTCACAGTCTGCAGCTTGCAAGCTCCTCGTGTCAGTCCCATCACCATATCGCCAGCCAAAGTTCCACCGAGAAATGAACAGATACTTGCAAATCTGAAGCAACTTTGTTATCCGTGCAAATTTTGAAGCGTCAATAATTTACCCAGGCTCAATTCGCCGATCGTTTTGAACCCTGAGGTTGATTGAACTTGCAAAATATCTCGAATATATCTGTGTTCCAACTGAATGTCAACTGGAATTGAAGCAACGTGCCAACTTACCAAAGAAAATGAAGAAATACATATAGCGGACATGAATTGGTAATCCTTGACTTTCTGACATTCAGCTTCGATTTTTAGTTCCATCGGCTCATAAATGCCTATCACTTGTTGTGCATCGCTCAGATTTGCATCTCCCGCAAGCAGCTTGGCCTGCATCGCCCCGGGCGACTTCGATCGATCCCTGCATTTCGCTCAAGGGACTCTGGAGTATCGGATGTGCAGTAACTATGCGAATTCCGGGAATATTCCAATGATCCCCGAGGGCCATGGCAAGATAGTTGGCATAACTGTGCGCGCTGCTAGCTGCAAGTCGCTGCTCTCGAAGCATCGATGCACGTCGCGCAGACGAACCGAACCGAATAGTTACGTGGGTTAAATCGGTGGCCAAGTAAAGATTGAATATAGACGCGTGCGAAACATACCGATGTTATATAGGTAGACACGATTCCTCACCAAATAATTATCGCACTTGATAGGGTCTTGCGAGATGTATCGGAAACTCTTGCCGCTTTGCTTGATGTGAGTAACGATGCGCAGCTTGCCAAGTTCAACGTCAGTTCCAAGCTCTACTCAACTATGCGTTGTTTACACACTCAGACGCGCTATCTTGTCGTATAATTTGCCGCATAATTCAAATTTTATTGAGTTTCACATCGCCTTAGAATAATCCGCGAAGAATTTCGCTGCAATTCCTTCCTTTTTCATTATAAGTTTCGAGTGCGCCAATGAGTGAAGCACAAGATATCTTCAACGTCTGAATAATTGAAAGAAATAAATACTTCCTGGATAAGCCAAAATTATCTGAATCACACAAAATTCTGTCCTATTCTTCTGGAAAATTTCATTCCCCGTAACTCTGTCAAGCTCTCTCGATATGGATGACTTTGAAGTTAGCCATCGGCAATGGTAAACGTATAACCACGTCCCGTGTATCTTCGGGAATTCGTATGACTTCATATCCCATTTCGAAAGGGTCAGATCGAATCAGAAGAGCTGCATCGGTGGCAGCAGAAATCCTGGTACACATCGTGGGTGGAACCAGTCTCGCTTCACGGCGGCGTATCGAGTTTCTCAAATTTATACGAAAAACTCCCTCGCGGTGCACTCGTAATTCCCTGTTTTACTTCTCGCCTCTTCTTCGCTTCACTCTCGCTACGATCACCCGTTTTTCAGCATCGCAAATCGCAAGCGCTCGCGTGGGATCGCCCCCAGGCTCTATCTGGCCCGCCGCGCCGCCACCACTGACGTCGTTGTATTTTTCAATCAGTCGTGAATGGCAAATAACCGCTTTACGAAAGCCAAAGCTCTGGGCTTCCCTCTTCCTCTTCTTCGACCCTCTCTTTTTCAATTCTTCGTAAATCGACGGCTGTTTTTACAGTATAGGGATTTTGCCCTGGCGCAACACCTCGCGGATCATAGCAGAGGGTGAAAAAAATTGCAGATACGCGAACACACGTTATCTATTCACAGAAATTTTGAGCGTACGGATTGTGTAGATCCTCAAGCTTTAAGCGAAGCTAAGTCTCCGTCCATCAATCCATCCCTCCAGCCTTACGACGTGTATTCGACTCCTGCAGAAAAGGCAACCCGCTTTGTCGTCCATACGCGACCGGGGCTAAGATTTATATTCTTCTTTGTTTGTGCAAAAAATGACGAAACTTGATCTTCCAAATCAAAAGTGTCAACCGGAGACCACCATCGACCAATGTCGTGGGGGGCCGCATTCATCCTTATATATTCGCTGTGGGGAAAAAGTCAACCAGTGGTTGAATGCCAACCAGCTGGTTGATTTCGACTACCAACCACTGGTTGCCAATTTTGGTGGAAAGTCAACCAATTTTTCACAGTGATATACAGAAATGATGAATGTTCAACCGTGATGACTGGTGCTTATCACGCTTTTTTTAAATTTAACTGGTGCAAAAACTGTGATGAGACGTTTTAAATCAAATAATGTTCCCTCATTGGGTCCTCCATTTATCCACTTCCCGAGCCGCACGTTCAGTCATATGGCGTCGGAATCCACCAGTGGTTGAATTTGGTGATCAACCTCTGGTTGAGGGAAAAACTTCAACCAATTAGTTGAAGTTCTTGCCACGGATTTTTTACAGAGTATCTCCTGAAGAATTGACCTCATGTTTCGACAGTCCGAGAGTCGCTTCTCGTGGCGATGAAATTAACCAACTGGTTGAATTTGGCATCCAACCAGTGGTTGAATTTTCAACCAAGTGGTTGAATTTTCAATCACTAGTTGGGCAATTTGGTTGGAAGTCAATCAATTTTTTACAGTGTAATTTTTTACATGAACACAATTTGACCCTGGAAATATAGACCGTTGGCAGTCTGTGCACCTGATTCAAACGGGAATCAGAATGATTTGTCGCTCGCATGGAACGTTTGTTCAGAAATTACAAGCTCATTTTCATATTACTGCCAGAATTTTACGAGTTAGAGCCCAATATTTCACGTATAACACTCGTTTTATACGATCGCTCTCGAGGAAAGCTGATTATAATCAGGAATAGCAATCGTATAGCTCGAGCCTATGGGAATATTCACCGATGATTATGATTCTCGCGTATCGCAGGCCGCGCGGACTAAAAATTGATACAAATTGCGGAAGCCGCTGGGTGGTGCAAAATCGAAGGTAGCTGCTGCAACGCCTCCCGCTAAATAAAGAGTAACGAGGAAGGTGGTTATAGTATGCTGCAGCCACGCGTTAATTATTTTCTCATCAACGCCCACTCATCATCCTGAGTTTTACGCGTCGAAGCAAAATCGTTTCTTCTCAGCCACCGTGCGAGCGATGACGGCTTCTTCGGATGATCAAATCGCTCGGTCCGCCTCTTGAGCACTAATGTCTTCATGTGAGCCTCGTCTCGTTTTGTCTTTTTTCATACAGGACACGAGATGAGCTTGTTCGAGAGCTCACGCTCCTAATGACGTTCCGGCGATGTACTTTGCTGTGTTTTCGCTCCTTCCGTGCGTACCGATCGTTAATAAGTGTTTTCGACCTTGCCTGTTGAGCTATTTTTTTCTCTTCGAGCTACCGAAGCGAACTCATCTATTTCTTTGATCCCTTCACTGGTCTCAGATCATCATTAGCTCTTTCCACATTGCGTAGGAGAGCTTTCATACCGCTCAGGCTTCTTTTGAAATGGGAGTTGGCTCAGATAAGACGTCTCTCAATGAACCGATTAGGTTGCTCATTATTTGAGTTTCGATTCTACGATGAAACACTATTGAATTATAATCACATCGCTACATCTCAATATGCCGAATCGCTCAAGAACTGTTGTATGCAATTATTACCGATCAATGCCATCCTTGATATCATCAAAGAAGAGCCGGTGAATTCAGGTTTTTTGAACGTGAAAACATTTTTCTCATCTCTGGAAAAATTTTTATGACCTTCGCTAGAAACTCACGCAAAAGCGATTGAAGTTTCAAGAAGTAATATTGAGAAATGTGATACCTTACTGTCCCATTGAACAGCCTCAAGCGTCATCCTCAAGCGTAGACATGGTCAGATTTTTACACGCGGTTACCGGCGGTTTTTTCTTGTTTTTCCCAGAGTATGAAAACATTTTATGATTGAAGCAAGCTGTAGAGGCTCGAATGTACACCAAATTTTCGTATTTTGCACCCTTGATTCGTTCGAGATGTAATTATATTATAATCAAGTTAGATTTTACAGGCTGGCAGAAATTTAAATAAAAATTTACACTTTACCCTTCAAAAAATGCGCTCTGCGACTTCTATTCCTTTTCTGTGCACTTTCCTGTCCATCGAAAAATCCGCTCTGGACCCTCAGAATCAAAGAGTCTTCACAGTCATATTTTATTCAACTTTATGCATAAAACATGAACCTTTCTCTGCGTACTTTTCCGTGTACTTTCGTTCATCCGCTTGCTCGTCGAGGTTCACTTTTTTTATTCAAAAAGGGCAAAAGTATTTTTTAACATCTGTCGAGCAGCATGAGGAAGCATGAAGAAATAAGAACACTCAGAAGATGCAATAGGGACAGGTTGTTGCTGCAAGTTCCCCCTTACTTATCTTGGCATTCCAAAACCTCGAATTCTACCAACCTGCGACCCTGGTAGAAAGATCATGGTAGCGGTACCGTCGATTTCGTACTACCGCCTTACACTCCCATGGTAGTACGATGGTAGACTACAGCCGTATAACCACCTGTACTACCATGGTATTACGACGTGGACGTCCGGTCGTACACTACGATGGTAGTCTGCCGGTAGTTTACGATGAAAATACAGCGCAAAAGCAAGCGAGAGGTTATGTAGACAGACCGACAAATAAACAAATAAGTTGTATCCGAGGAGTTGCTTCAATCAAAGACGAATTTTATTAGTGTCGAATAACAAAATCTGAATGATATTCCATAGAAAAAATTCCAGAATACTAAATTGATATTTTTGCTGTTGAATCGACTTGTGAATTACAAATCTAAAGAATCTCACCTTTTACTAATCCCGGAATAAGATAGCTACCGCGCTTTTGTTTTAAAACCCTTATGAAAATTTGACAGGGAATGTCGTGGTAAGAATGAATATGAAAGTCGAAATAGGATTAAATGCAATTCGATGAAATGGAAATCGAGAGGATTCCTCAGCGTTATGATATGTCACATCTTGATCACAATGAAAGAACCCAATCCTTCAGAGTCTTGATAAGTTATGTCATAAGCATCGTCAAAAATATGGGATTGTCGTAAATATCAGCGAATCCACAGAAAAATTGTATGCATTACTAATTTTTCTCTGGTCAGCTGTAATTCAATTAGGCGTGAGGTTGTACGATCTGCGATGTCCGTAGCAATAAGGTTGTTACATGTATGTCTATACAGCTAGGATGTAATCAAAGATTGAGCTTCAAACGATCACACTCAATTTTAGGTTAGGTTGAAGTTCACGTGACATTGTGTATGTTCAAGCCCGTTATGCAATATTTTCATTCTACTGTTGTGTTGTACAACGATTTGGTGTTCAAGATACAGGTGTAGACTCGCGAGCGATGTAAAACACTCGATTCCGAAATCACGCACCAACTCGGTTTAATTGCGCTCACCCTCCCGCAGCTGAGAAAATTCTGCAATCTTTCAACTGGAGCCAGTAATTTTGGCATACACTCCCATCGTACTACCATAGTAGGCTACGGCCGTACGTCCAGGTTGTAATACCATGGTAGTACCAGGCGGTATTACGACCGTAACCTACCATCGTACCTCCGCGGTAGGGCAGTAGGCTACGTTCGTACTACCATGGTAATACCATGATTTTTCTACCAGGGGAAGCTTAACTTCTTTAATTGAGACATGAATTCAAACCATTTTTACTTTTCCCAAAAATTATGCATATTTGCACCCTGCTCCAACACGTTTATTCTGGTCTCTCGGCCACAATCCTCACAGAGAAAGTTGATGGGATCGACTTCTGAAGGCTCACAACGCCAAAAATCAATACAGATGAATTTTTTTCACGAGAATTTTGTTACTGCGGTGGCCTGAGATGATTCACGATTAAGATGATGAGGATGAAGATCAGTATTTCGCCAGATAACTTCACTCATCACTACAAAGTACACTGAAGCAAATATGTATCATCATGACATTGTCTATCGCTCAAATTATGGAGCTTCAATTGAATCCGACCGACAATGAGCCAAACTATACTATACTTATTATGTAGGGTATCACTATTGCAAGGGAATGCTAGATTTGGTAGGAATGTCGAAATTTTCTAGACCCAAGTATTTGACTTGTTCAAAAATGTAATCTACACAAATATTTCTATTATTCTATTCAAACCTCTTGGAAATTCAATAGTTTGCATACACGGATTTAGGAAGGAACAAATGAAATCTGGGAGACAAATTGACATTCCAGGTATATCACCAGCCACACCAGTTACAACTGGATGAAAATAATTTAGATGATATCTAATCTCCATATTACTTTGTGATATTTTTGGATATTAGAAAAATGTTGAGTCCTAGAACTGTATGAGTAACGTACAAAACGCTGAATAGCATCATGAATTTTCTCATACAATGGGATCTTGGCTGTTTCGACGTTGAATAGTTTGCGAATTTCCTATCGCTAGTCTCGTGACTACTAATAACACGACGCCAAGTTTCGCGTGGCTCCAAGCGAGAGTTGTAGGAGTCCGGAACTCGTGCAAGGCGATAAACGTTTCGTAATTGGCGCTAGCTTGCGATCACTGCAGCTGGCTCTGCACACACATACTCATCTGCGTATGTGTACGTGCATTCATTGCAAGGGTGGGGAAATGAATGTTCCATTCGGAGTCTACCAAGTTTTGATTGGGAAGAAAGCCGTATAGAGAAGCCAGAAAAGAGTGAAGGGAAGAGGCGTAGATGAAGGAAAAAGGGAAAAGGGAGACTGAGAGAAATACTTATTCAGGCCGAGGCTATCGGATGTAATGAACCGCTGGCCCCCTGCAACTTCTCTTAGGAAGCTGCTATCCTCCGACTCACTGACTCCCTCTCGCCAACTTAATCAGGAGTTTCACCCCCAGGCAGCACAACTCATCCTGCGTATCTCTCTTTTTCTTTACCTTCATATACCAGATCGCTGTAACGACTCGCTTACTCGAAAGATCGAGATGAGGTTTCCTCTTTGTCTTGGAAAGTTTTGAGTTACACATGTTAACAACCGTGTAGATTGAATATTTTCTCGCTTTTTGCTTGCAGGCCAAACACGATCTCCACGAATAACGGAGCATCCATCGGACATCACAGTGGCAAAACACGAGCCGGTGACGTTGAATTGTAAGGCCGAGGGCAAACCCGAGCCTAAAATTCAGTGGTACAAGGATGGCGAGCCTTTGACAACATCACCGGCTGATTCTCACCGGGTGCTTCTGCCCACGGGCTCGCTCTTCTTCCTGCGCGTTATTCATGGCAAAAAGGAACAAGATGGCGGAGTCTATTGGTGCGTCGCTAGGAACGAGGCCGGCAGTGCAACCAGCCGCAACGCGACTCTCACCGTAGCAGGTGAGATTGACTTATTTTTATGCTCCGATTTGATGATGATAATGAACATTCACGAACGATCCAGGCCATGACTCGATTGGTTGGATATCCAATTGGTAGCTCTGAAAATCTGGCATTGACAAATTTTTATGCAACGTTTCAAGCCATTATTTGTCTGACTGCTGATAGAACAAAAAAAGTATGATAGCCACTCCAAACATATCTGGAGTTGATTGGATCCGAGAAGCCAATCGAATCATTTCTCAGTGAAAAAAAGTCCATCACCACGGTATTTATGTTCTTGTATGACTGCCTGCTCTGGATACTAATCGATAGTTAGTAATCATCTCGAAAAACAAACCTCTTCTGCTCGAGGCTGTTTCAATATCGAATTGCTTCGTCCAACTGATATGAGAAGCTAGCCAGGGCTATAGAATATTGAGAGATGAAATCAGCGTGATCAAACAAACGGACGTGTGTGCAGATCGCCCCATTCGTAAATCGCTATGTAGCTAGAGGAAATATCTAAATGAAGGCATGCGGCTAATAGTTCTGCTCGAGCAAGCTCATCGGCTAGGCTGTACAGAGTCGATGTTTCAGGGGGGGGGGGGGCAATCGGCAGTGATTGCGATTGCCATCGCGCGGCTCTATTTTCAGAGCGGGATCGCTCGCTCTGAAAGCGTCGTGCACACTTACACCTAGATGAGATAACCCAGTTCAATCGGACGTGAGTATCAATACAGAGCTCTTCATCGAGATATATCGAACGGTTGCCCAGCTTTCATAACGACATCGTTTCGTTACTTTTTTTTATTTTCATTTATTCATCTTTCAACGTTGTCATCGTTTTCACGAACTAATATTTAATTTTTTCCTATCTTTAGAAACTAATGTCGTACATCACTCGGAAAATAAATTGGCTGGTGTTATTGAGTAAAGCGAGTAAAGTCAAAATCACGGTGAACTCAAGAAAAAATTTCAAGTCGTTTGCAGCCAATGCTAAGGATCGTTCCAGCCAGGCCTGTCCATTGTCAGGATGGTTTGCGCATTCCTCAGGATGGATGGAAGCTTGTAATAGGTGTGAACGAAGGTTATTCTTGGCGCCTATCTGATATTTCCACGCCTTTTCTATCCGATCAAGATGAAAAGAAATGGATGATGTGGCTGTCAGTGAGGATTGGATCTCTTTTCTCGACGCTTATAATAGAGTTGCGGGAAGGAGACAAGCGGCAATGAGTATTGCGTCTGACGGGTCGATCGGCTAAAGACTTGACGCCTAATTAAATGTAATCCTCGCACTGACCCGCACACTTCCCCGTGTCAGATGGGAGCGTTGAATAAAATTTGAAAAGCCGTCCGGTCATGTCGAGTCGTTGTCCTTAGAGTTGGGTATACCCATGTTACAAGAGCCTTACATTATGTGTGAGTTTGCTTATGGGAGATCGAGGGGTGCGTGATGTGCAACATCACGTCAAGCATCTCGTGCAACTGCTCATCATTGTGATGGAATATTTTCACGTCTCGCGTGCCAGACTGATGAACACTCTCTTGTTTTGTACGGATTCGTGCCGCTACAATATTATCTTACTCTGTAGAGCGTCTCAATTGCAGATCGTTTTGTGTGTGTATGGTCAATGCACTTCTTGATCGCAGACTTTGTGAGCGTGTCATGCGTAATTGTGACATTAAAGTCATTCAGTTGTCCGAGCGTCTTCATTGAGTAAATCTTTGAGTTGATGCATTCTGCACGCGTATCTGATCATGCATCCGAACCGTTTCAATTATCTTTCATTAGTGCTAAATTCGCGCGCCACCTACATGAATTTTTTCTATTACACGTATTTTTGGCCTTTCATAAGCATTCATTCATATACTACTGCACTCATTATGAAAAAAATTTGTGCGTCCGGACTGATGAAGTTCACGCTAACCAAATAAAGTAAGAACTCGGATTCCAGGCATATTCGTGATATGAAATTACCGTACATATTTTGGCAATGAAAAATTACATCACAACAAATTGTTTGAAATTATGATCGCCACACTTTATTGCACGACTTGCACAATCTACAATGGCATTAACTGCAACGCGAGCCATTCGGCATTAATTAAGATAGCTCACTCTCAAGCTTGTTTATGTGCGTTTCCGACAGGCCTGAGGGCTGGATAACTCGTGCACGGACCGCTCGCGCGCTATCTTATCCTACTCCAGCGTCACGTTGCGCCTATACGAGCGTGTGCTTTTCCAACACCCCGAGGCAAAGCTTGAACATTTGCACATGTCTGCGTCTCTATTTATCATCAGCTTCCCTTCTATTATTGGTTGTGTACAAGTTTTTCAATTTCTCAATATTCAGGGTGTCTACCGGACTTCAAACCAAAAAAAAAAAAAAAATAGAGAAAATCCAGGGATTAAAGCCTGAAAATTCAAATTTTTTGGTTCATTAGGTGCGAAAATAAATGAAATTTCTCTAAAAATACGGTCCTAATAGCTTGCTTTATTATCGTCGAATAATAAGATCATATTAGAGTTGTTGGATTCTCGCATCAACTCTCTTTGAGTGCCCCTCATCTTGGCTTGATGTTTCAGAACTTTTGAAGTCAACTAATTTGAGAATTTCCAAATGTTGTCTGGTAGATATTCATTCCAATATCACAATTAATGCCCATGAAATGGTTGATTCTTATCCAATTGTTCAAACCTGATCGTTTTGTGGTCAGTACTGTGTTACACTACACAAAATTTCTATCAGGGTTTGACCTGGAAATTTTCTATTCTGAAACTCAATAACTAAAAAACCCCAAGAAGTTATCCACGAGACTCGATAAACAGACCGTTATTGCAAGTGTATCGATGAAGATGATGGAACTGTTGCACGATGGTTTGGAAGAGCTGTTCGGAACTTTGCTGCGTGAATGAATGAATTCGAAGCTCTACTAATTACTACTACCTCGAAAAGCTCTTGCATTCCAAGCGGATCGCCTCGAAAGTTATTTCACTCACGATGGAAGTTGAGTCTAGCACCAATGGAGAAAGAGCGTTTATTTGAAAGCATGCAAATTTGACGAGAAAGATCCTATGGCGCGAGAGAGTTTCATCTCTTCTCACGAGAAAGACTCTCTACTATCTGGGAGAAATTGTTCAGCTTTTATTTGATCCGTTCATTTGGGTCACAAGTTTGCCTTGCAAATCTTTCACGGCGCTCCATGCAGAGCCTGGGCGTTGTAGTTAGTAGTAGTACTCGCGCGAATAATTTGCGATGTAGTTGCTGCTGCCAAGCTGCGGTTAAATGCACTCTTCCGAGTGACGAAGGTACACAAAGTTGCCCCGAGTGTCCCACTCTGCGCTGCGACACACTTTGAATTATTAAACGAGCCCCGCGCCCGACTCCCCGCGACACGCTGCGCGTTAATTTTCGCAAAGAGATGCGCAAGACTCTGGGATGGAAACTATCGGAAGAAAAACGAGAGTTTAGCGCAAGAGGCTGAGACGGGCTCCGGGAGCGTTGCAAAGTCGCAACAAGAAGCAAAGCGACAAACTCTTGCTCGAATGCCAAGGCGAGCTTCAACTGGCTGTTTTGCAATAGCTATGTATCTGCGGCCTTGTTCGAGTGGATGAGCGCAGCCTATAGAGAAGCCCTGGTGTTTGCCGTGCTCTTTAACGCTTTCACGATGGCCCATTTGATTCGCTAAATTGCTGCTGTGCAGCGGGGAACTATTCGAATTTGCATCTCGAGTTACACTCTGCTGCCACTATTTCCATTCGTGGAATTCGACTCTGAGTGTGATGAAACTACTACAGGTTTAAGGGGTTGCAGGCCCACTGACTCCTTTCGTGACCTTCCTACAGCAGATTTGTGGATACCGTAAGCCCTGCGCTAAATATTCATCCGGTACGGTGTACATCATGAATGTGTACGAGCCGTGTTGAGCGTGAAAATGATAAACTGTAGCCCCATCAGCTGTTACAGGCCGAAAAAATTGAACAAGAACAAACGTCCGACCAGCCTGTGTGTAGCCTACGGATATCCACGGCGGGCAGCCCAATGAAAAATGATCGGGTTCCATTAGCGCGTCGAACAACAACTATGCATTCGTGATTCTGGTGGCCTGAGCGAGCCAGAGTTTGTTGTACACGCGCTGTAGTGCTACTAACAGGTTAGGGCTTACGATGGGGTTGTGCTATATCACGTTATGAAACCACGATGCCTAGGGGCGATGCTGTGCTGTATTATGGAGTGCATCAGTGCTGGGAGGGCACGTCAAATAATTTCAAATAATTCTGATGCAGGCAAACACGCTATATGACGCGAGCCATATATACAGATGCGAGTATTCGGAAACAACCCCATGATACAGTGGCTGGATTCCTCTTGCATGCATTTTGGCATCTTGTTCCAAACGCGTACGTATCCAAACTTCGTGTGATTTTCACTACTTGCCCCGCACTCGCCCAGTTCGATATGAACCGCACTACTCGTCGAGGCAGCCATCATTATTTATTGGGGAGCGTTTCGATCGGATTGAAGAGAAATATTTGCAGCTCGGTCGTGTCTAAATTGCCACGGGGAGTATCTTCTTCGATCTCGTGAATTGCTTTGGATTGGTTTTTTCGATCAGCCATGAGGAACGATCGCCAATTAGCCGAACGCTCCGTTCTTGAGTAGAGCGCATCGCTCATACGTCTAATATATTAGTGGTAGCGGTATAGCCGGTTCAACGTGACAAACGAGCGAACGTTACCGAGCGCGTTTTCCCACGTCGAAACGTGACGGGTGAGCTGTATGATCTTCTTTCTTAAGTTTGAGCTTTCGAGTTCAAGAAGTCATATCTAACATGACTCATTTCAGATGCTTCTATTTTTGAGTTACCCGCGACTCGGACGAACTTCTCGCAATGAGCTAATTTTGAAAATAGCCCCTATCTCGAGCATGGTCCGCGGTAGCAGAACAAATAATGAGAGTGGACGTTTCCAGTGGCCTCGTCAAGGTTTTACGGCAAGCTCGCCTCCGCATTCGAAGCGTGTTATTGTTGGCGAGCGAAATGTAAGTTCAGTTGGCTGCGGCTTTGCCACGAGTAGCTTGGGTGATCATCCGTGAGCTCCGATCATTAAATGCGACTTATTCGGGGATGGTATTAGAACACAAACCCGCATTACCAAAGTTCGTCGCTCGATATCCGGCTCCGACGACGAGATGCCGCAGCTGCAGTCGTGAACTGAAAATATATACTCTGATCCTTGAGAAATATCCTCTCAACTCTAATTAGCCAACTTGCCTATGAATTCCCAAACGGGCACAAACCCTAAATGAATCTTCCTTATCTCACATCGGTTTACGAGCGAGATTTATCAGAATAATTGCTGTTGTCGATCCTGGTTATCACGAGCTTCGTAATCGTGGATAAAATTGAGAGTTTGAGGAAGTTTTGCCCAACAAAATTTCATCCTTACTAGTCTTTGAAGTCGTTTAACTTGTCACTTGGCCAAATCCTTCATTTTAATTTTGAAGAAGCAACCCCCCATAATCATGATTTTTCTATCGGTGCCCATTTTTCTTTTTCCAAATGACATCGCTGGCTGCTTGTCCTCCTTGTTATGATTTTTGTGGTGTGATACTTGCACAGCGGCCAAAATGGGAACCACAAATCAAATAATTAATCATGTGTTTCTCGTCGGTCCGTATGGAGCAAAAAATTGGTGTAGCGCGCTGGCTGAACTTGGCGCTATCCGAGCACGACTACGAGTTTCGAACGACCCTTATTTGTGCAACACCTCCGTTGCCTGCTGTTTATACAAGTAAACCCGGCCCGCATTGTTTATATTGTTCACTCTTTATTGCCAGCACGCGAGCGCGACGCTCAAGCAAACATACGCGTACACATTTGCGCGCTAATGTCCCATACATCCCTCGCTGTGCAAAGCAAAGTTCTATAGCCGATGTATGAACTTTATGTACACTGATTCACTGTTACATCGCGACATACGAAGAGAATCGCTCCTCTTCGAGCTCTTCTTCTTGACCGAGACTCGCATACAATGAGAAGTAACGCACGGGGGAAAAGAGCGTCTTCGCCCGAACAAAAGCTCTCCACACCGAGCTCCACACGGACGATATCATTGTCGCAAAAGCGTTCATTTACGCACAACTAGTGTAATTTATTGCTCGCCGCACCCGAAACTTGCCATTAACTGCAAAGCTTGCATTATATGCAACTATATCTTAATGCAGTACCGGACGAGGTACACATTTTTTCAGTTCGAAATTTTTTTCACCGCCCTATGCAGAGTGCATTGGATGGGGTGGGGGTGCATAGCTATCTGCCTCGTCGACTTTGCGAGCGTACTTTGACTATGCATGAGAAGCAAAAGCACAGAGTGGCTCATCCGGTGCCTTGGCGGAACAGAAAAAAATTGCTGCTAGCGTATACACTCGCTAGCATCGTGAGATTAGCACAGACCGTGGCGTGTGGGCCATGACTCGAATGCCCGTAAAGAACAATACCTATATAGTGACTTCTTTCTGAGTGCTAAGATGCGGCTTACTCAGATTTTTCTTACCAACGACTTGATTATGCCCTTCCGAGGGCCATTTGAATTTTAAAATTACCCCGCGAGAGAGTGATCGTCTTAGGCAATTTTCCGTAGTGCCTCGGCGTGGTTAGGTTAACTCGGAACTAGGTTACAGTATTCATTAACCCATCATCGTTGTGGTACATCTCGTGGCCTGGGTACTTCTCTCTGGAATTTTTCCTCCAGTTTCGACCTATCCTCTCACTCTGAGCTCGAGATGCTGGTTATTCATAATATTTACATCAGCGTATTATAGAGACTATTCCAAAATTTGCAACGAAAGAGCCACGTTTTATTAGAAAAAAAGTAATTCAAAATAGGCTTGACACTGAAACCAATGACTAACCAGACTACTGAAGAAGTCCAAGCTACAATACAAATCTTATGTCATGTTTTTATTCGGGAGCTTCCTGACCAAGGATCTACTCCTCAAGACTGACTAAACCCCATTTTCATTGCAGATCGACCCGTCTTATAGTTTCGATCGCTTTAATTACTACCGCTGCATCTGCTGCACCGCGGGAGAGTTGACATTGATCGCAAAGTAAGCCCACGGCTACACAGCGCACCATCGCTGTGGAAAACGAGTAAAAAGTCGCTCTAATGTCGTGGTGCTCGCTCACGGTATCAATTACACGCGTGTAAACACAGCGCACAAGGAGGTACAAGCTTTTCAACTCGGTGCGCTGATGCTCTGCGAACCGTCTCTCCCTGCGGCATCCATGGTGTGCTCTATCGTATATTTTCCATCTGTACGAGCTCCTCCCTCGCTTACAGTGGCGATAGCAATAAGGACGAAACTGTATTTAATATCCGAGCGATGTACTTGAGTGCAACGCCGCAGTGGCTCGTCGCTTTGCGCAAAT
This sequence comes from Eretmocerus hayati, assembly GCA_029851415.1. NCBI lineage: Eukaryota > Metazoa > Arthropoda > Insecta > Hymenoptera > Aphelinidae > Eretmocerus > Eretmocerus hayati. Next base: position 83,145,166 of record CM056744.1, on the reverse strand, counting down.
CATGCGCTCGTATCGCAAGCCCCGCGCGGCCGCCACTGTAACTCCCCAAGCCACGAATTTTAATGCATAAGTATGTGTATGTATCCCTTACTGTTTTAATAAGGTTATGTAAAATAGCAGAATTTTGTCTCCCTCTCTCCGCTATATACATGTGAGTACATCGTACATTTTAACGCTGCTCACCTGAACGAGCGACGAATGCGCCCCATTGTTTTCGATACGAGCTTTTTTGCAAGGGCTCTGTTTCACTCTGAAACCCCTCTCTCCTTACATGTGTGGCCCTGAAACTCTTTTATTTCATCCAGATTGCACTCTGTGTGTGTGTGTGTGTGTGTGTGTGTTGCAACACCGTAACGAGCTACTGTGCACTCTATGTTTCGGCCTGCACTCTCTGTTCTTGCATTCTGCTGCTGCGCGCTTTGCTTTTTTCGAAACTATTCGCGTGCTCTTTTCAAGTCGAAGTTCCCAGGCGAAATCGTGTGTATGTGTGGCTATCATCACATTTACATGCGTTTGAAAAAGAGCTAATTTCGAAGCTTTGCCCTCGAAATTCCTGTACCACTAGAATGCTATAGATGTATGCATGTAAGGTTCATTTCATTGAGCTTGGATTACCTGATGGCGTATGCGATGCGCGTACACGTATGACGCGTATATCATTGTCGCGCACTCTCGCAACCAACCATTGGATGAGTAGGTAAACAATGGGAGGCTGCTGTTTGTTGCTGCGCTTGCATGTTTGTTCAAAGCTTTTGCCGAGCATGTGGATTGTGTATACTCGTACAGCTATGGAATTGAGATTGTGTGCAAGCTTCGCTACGTACTCTCGCTTTGGGCTCAGTTCAACAAGTGTTTAATGTCACAACGAGACATTCGCTGCTTTTTCACCTCATTAGACATTGTGTGAGGACTCATGTTCATGTTGACTTGATGAATGATTTGGGTGAGCTTTGGTAGTGGCAGTACCGTCACTTTCATGCTTTTTTTGAAGACCCATCTGGAATCTATGATATTTGATCTCTTGTTTGGTGTGGATATTATTTCCCAAATTTCAATCTGCTTCATAGAATACAACTCTTCCTGAATAGCTTTTTAGAGAGTCCGATCTTTGAAAGAATAAGTCCGAGCTGGTCCTCTCACAAGTTTCCATTCTCAGAAACTTGGGTGTGCTGAGCAAAACCGATGTCTTCTACAGTCTTACCTTTGCTCCTTCTTGTTGTAGAATGTCTACTCATCTGAGTAAAGTAATTATCTGGTTTTTGAGACCCTTCATTCATCTCAATTTCATGTGGCTTTGATTTTCGTGGTCTAATTAGTTTTTTCACCTGAGGCTCACCTTGCTCTGGATTTAATACATCAGACTTTCCATCGTTTGATTCGGCAATTCCTGTGCATCTTTGTTTTTCAGGTAAGTCAATAGGCTTGTCTGAATTGTTTCCAACTACTCGGCTTTTTTTTGTACACATCTCTGTAAGCCCCTTTCTCGAAGAATCTTGAATGCCTCAACTGGAAAAACTTATTAGAGCTTGAATGCCACAGAATTAAACCAGTAGGCGTGTATCCAACGAAAACAGTTTTGATGGATTTATTGCTGATTTTATGATACATTCTTCAGCATCTTGAAGCTAATACAACGAAACCTTTTCAATTGTCGTAGATTGAGGTAGGTTTTTCCTGAAAAATTCATCAGTGGAGCCTTATACTGAATTGTCTTGCAAGGCGATATGTTATACTTGTGGACAACTAGCTGCCAGATGCTAAGTCCCTAATAGTTTCTGGTGGACCCGAATTTGCTTTATCAGTTCTCTGAACAGTTTTGTTGAATTTCTCAGCTGTGCCATTCTGTCACAGAGTATACGGTTGACTCATATCATGTCAATAACTTCACGCTTCATGATCTCAGTGAATCCTCAGTGAACTCTTTGAATAATTTCTAAAATTGTCTCGAGTTGACTCACATTTTTACAGAGAGAAAAAATTCCATCCTAATGAACAACATTATTCTAATTGGGCAGAAAAATTTTGCGCTCAAATCGATCGCTTTTTCGGACTGAAAATCCTACCAAAAGGGGACATGTGACTTGAAGTAGAAACTACAAAGTCTTGCAGATCTCATCTCATACTCTGAAAGCAATGTTGGGAGCGTGAAAGTGACTTGCGAGTGACATACTCGTACTCCTTGAAATCTGCCTCTCTTCTCTACCAAAACAATAGATAGATATCGTGTGTGTCACGTTCTTGTTCTGGGGCAACAGCTTGAAAGCATGATGCTCACTAAACGCGTGCCTCGAGTAATCCCGAGAGTAATCCTAGAGCTTTTGCGTAATTTACAGTTGCAGTAGCGCGCAACGAGCGCAGACTCAGGTGTCTGATGGAATCTCGAGCACCGCAACGACTATGCCGTTGTCATATTGTGAGTCTTAAATGCTTCACTTTCGCACCCGAGAATAAGCGATTGCGCATTTGCTTTACGTTTAGAACCTCGATGTATTGATTTCTCACTCTAGATTCTATTCCTCAACCCTAACAAAGAAGGTTACTTCTCAACAATTTATTTTCATTGGTCTCAAAAGAAGTCTAAAATATTTTTTCATTTCTTTGATTTTTTTTCACACAGCATTATCACATCTCATTCGTGATTATTGATAACCTGTACACGGATGCAGAAAAACGGAATTGTTTCCACTGACATGAGACAACGCAGTAATATCAATTACCCAAAAATCAATCCAGGACCAAAGTTAGCGTGCTTATGGGTTCAATAGAGCTCGAAGGGCCATAAAAAAACTCCAAATTGACACTACAAAATTCAATCGATCAGGAATCATCGTAAAAATAACTTCTACCGTAGATTAAGTATGAGATCAAACGGTTATAGAACAGCAGCAGGTGGTACGAATAAAGCTACGGGGGGCTAACTATATATCTCTTGATTCACGCGCGCAACTACGGGTAGGAGGACTCGGAGATATCCCAGGACTTGCGTTAACCATCGTACAGTAGATCCTAACTTCCATTAGCTAATAAGCGTTTTGCTCCTTGAGCCAGGGCAGTGTCTGTTCAGTCGTACCAGACGACCGGCCAGCCCGACTCTCGAAGGTGAGATAACCAGGACTCGCCATCAATCTGATGAGTTCTCATCCCAGAGAATGAATGAAGGATGAAAAAGTCTGTAAGCTGCCCACTTTGATCACACTTGCCTTTCGAATGTTGGCCATGGCTCTGCACCCTATTACTCATAGCTCTATCCATCATGAACATGATGGCCATTGCAAAGACAGCCACATCGCTGACACCCTCTGCAGCTTGCGCGTCTAGACCATGACTATAAGAAAATTGAACGGTTTGTCCCGGTAATTGAGTTAGTTGCGGTATTGTATACCTTCCAGCGCTCTGTAATTCAGCAGAAACATTCGACTATGATTGCTGGGATCATTCGATCACTGGGATAGAATACTACGACTCTCATGACACAAATGTGGGTGGCAAAACCTTCAATCTTCGGTACGCGAGAGATATCTCATTATCTCGCTCGTAGTCATCCGACAAAAGCTGGAAGACACCTTTCACCTTGAAGGTCCAATTTTCTTTAGCTCAACGCGTTGTTGATTGTAGAACGTAAAAAGTGCTAGAGATATGGCGGACTTATATTGGCGAAAATAAAGCGATAAAAGTAAGAAGAGAAACATAGAGTGAGAAAGAGGGAGTATTCATCACGGAATTACATTTATGCCTTCGGGGGTATAAATTATCAAGGAAAGCGATGGAGCGTTGCCCGTTAAAACGTCCAAAAGCCCCATTTCTCCTACAACCCCGCTGAAAATAATGGACGAAACGAGGTCAGCTGGCTACACGGAGCTCTAGATATCGCACTTCTACTCGCAAGCTCTAAGTGCAACTGCACAGGAAGACGGAGTGAAAAAGAATGGACGCCGTGTACTACGTACGAAAGAAAAAAGTCGTCAGCTGCAGAAATAATGCCAGACGCGCGCACAGTCGAGTAGTCCGGAACACGAAAAATTGCCGCGAGAAATACTTTGGTCGTCGCTTCCGTAGCCCCGTCGAGCGGTGCTTGCAAGTTTTCGAATCCCAGCGGTGCTGGGAGGTTGGGTTGGGAGGTTAGGATGAGCGCGGTGGCAAACTAACTGTGCACCAAGAAGAGAAGCGTCGTAGGTACGTGCTTGTGATATTAAAGGCACAGCGAAAGGCTCAGCTACCAAGAGTCAGAGCCTGAGGTGCAACCCCTAAGGCGTGACTCCAAGCAAAAGGGAAGGCGAGAGAGGACCGACGATTCCAGAGATGTCCGGAGGCAGTTTATTAGACGCCGCACGGTGCTTGAATTAATTTCAAGTGCTCTCCTATGTTGTTGGCGGTGGTGCTGCTGTGTAACTCGCTTGTTGTGCAGGCTTTCCAAAAAGACGCCGCTGCACTTGCAGGACGAACGGAACAGTTGGCCCCGATAACAAACTCCAACGTTGCCGACGCGAAGACGAGTCTCGGCACGCTCTCTCTCTCTCGAAGCCAAGATCCTTGGTCTAAATTGGTACAACCGCTGAAACACACTTAACGACTTTCATTAGCACCCTTTGTACCCACTTGTTCTACTCGCAACATTCCTGCCCTGCATTATCTTATTCGTCTTCCATAATACACTAATTATGAATGTATCTCTATTCTTCCATTTGAGTGATCGATACCGTATGTTACACTCATAGAGGAAACATTTCCCGTGAGCTTGAACTTGAACTGAGCTTCTCAAATCTCCGCTAAATTTTGAGTTCGCGGGCAGAGCGATGGTGTGACATTTATCAAGGGGACGTAATGCTACGTTGAGCTGTAATCGGAAAAGCCCCTTCACGAGATACGAAGGGCGTTGAATTTACACGGGATTAGGGAGGGAATTTATGTTTCAATATTTCAGACCGAGATTCGCGAGCGAGCGAGAGAAAGAGAACGAATAAATGCATGTAGCAGTGGCATTGGCCACTGAAAATCCAGGCTGCGCGACACGCAAGTTTGACGAATGAAAGAAGACCAAGCACGCAGCGAGCGGCGAGGGCAAACGAGAGATTACGCGGACGCGCCAGACGAATTTGTGCCCTCTCTGGGGACGAGAAATTTGCAGGCCGGAAAATTTATGGCGCCGATAGTTTTCGCCAGAGGGAAATAATTCACGGACGGGGCGGCTGCATCGTGTCTCTTTGAACATAGTCAGTGTACACCAAACCAGTTCTGGTGTAAGCTTCGCGTTCGTTTTCACCGAGAGCCAGCCAATATCGCTCTTCGAACGCTGGTCCAACGTTTTACTCGCAGTCAACGACGACGACGACGACGACGACGACGACGACGACTCTAGTTTACGCCAAGTTTTCCGGAACAGTTTGTGACCACGATTCTTGCGAGGTCTTGTTCAACGAGAACGACAAGCAGGCAACGGAGCTTGACCAAAGTTTTACCGCAAAGCTCGCGAACAGAGTTGGTCGATGGCTATACCCGTTAGCGAGTGGGCCATGTTGACACCGAGCGCTGACATTCGTTTTCGGGGCAAAAATTGAATTCCACGCTGCTGCAGCAACGGGATTCGAAAGCAGTTGTCAGAACTTTTGTTGGTTCTTCCAATGAATTTTGAAGGGTGTTCCGCCACTGTTGAAACTGAACAATAAATTGCGCCGAGCATTCGGTAAACTTGCTCCTTCCGATATTTGAGGTATGAAACTTGGGTGTTTGGACACGCGTGCATACAAACTGTGATAGCACTGCTGTATGGGCCAAGATATGAGGCATCAAGAGATTGTTGGCCGAGGGCAAAACAGGAAAAGTCAGCCAGCTGATACGAAGAGTCAGAGAAGAAAAGTTTCTTTATAAATTACGCAAACTTTTGCAACCAAGTCGGGCAACTTCGGCCTGCTATGTCTCCTGATGTACCGTCTTCGCTAGTGACTTTTTAACTCTCGCCCTCAGCCGGCTAGTAGATTCCTCTGCAGGCGGAAGTCTTATCATCGGGCAACATATTTCTGTGACAGTGTAATTTACGCGTTGTAGCATGTGTTTGAGTTTTCCACCAGCCTCCCGGACGTCTCTTGGTTGCGAAACTTTCGAACACATCTTATCGCTAGGAAAGTATCAGCAAAGCGAAACGAGGAAAATCGTAGAAATTCTCAGGGGTCGCTTTAGTCACAGATTGACGCGTCTCTTATAGCCCAAGTATGTTTGAGTATCAAACTGATGTGCAAATTCTTTGCATCCCGAGAAGGTAGATTGCGAATCCGTTTTCTCAAAAGCTCGACTGAGGTCTCTTCGGTCGTCTTGCGCGACGGGTCAATCCGAGAGGCACACGAGACTCTGGGGACTGCCTCTCGCTCTTCCCAATTTGGCCTCTACCTTCGTATATACCCAAGCTAGAAAGCAACAATGCAAGAACGTTATTGTGGGTTTTGTCGTACGTCGAGACTCCATTTTTGAGAGTGGCGCGGAGAAAAGTCAGAGCAGAAGGAAAACGAGGCTCAATTTGCGTGATATGCCACGGGAATAAGGAGACGAGCTCGCTCGAGTGCAGCCGCACTTCAATACCAAGACGACGTTGACGACGACGACAGCCACTTGTCTATCGCAATTTTCCGCCTCTACACTTCTCGCGATGCTCCCAATGCCGGCAGCAAAAAGCAGACGAATTCTGCGGCTTCCACTGGTATTCCCTCTCTCTCTTTCTTTCTGTCACAACAAATCTGCGCGCTCTTTTGTTAATATGCAATCATTTGGAAAGTGGTGTAATTTGCCGAATTCGTGATTGCCTCAAGAACCGAGAGCTTGGATGTTCGATCTTCATAGGAAGATACGAGAGGGACTGCCAATCGCCAAACTTGGCGCAAAAATTGCACACTCTCGAAGCTTGCGATCTGTACCGTTCGTCTCAGACTTTCAAAGAGCACTGTCTATAAGCCCTGTGCGTCAGTCCGGAACATTTGATCCAACGAATCGAGTATGTCGATTCGGAATTGCTTCGTTTCTGTTTTTGAGTGACTCCTCTCGACTACAGAATTTAGTTCAGCTCTCTTTTGTGGAATTTTTGAATAAATTGGCCAGCTCTTCCTGTCGATTCACTTTCGTAAAACATCGCGTCGCCTGTCTAGAGCTTTAGTCTGCAATTCCAGAGTCCCGATTAAGATTCGAAAGAAATGTCTAAATGAGATATAATGAAAGCTATAATGAACCCTTTCGAAACACGAGTTTACTAATGCTCCTCTTTAACAATCGTCAAAGAGGAGCAAGAAGTATCAGATAAAAGAGGCGATAGGATCGTTTTCTATATTGTAATCGTTGGTGCTCTAGAATTCGCAATAAATCAGAGTCGGCACGCAAGAGAGAAAAAATTATGAGTTGAGAAACAAATCATACATATTTTCAAGATGCACAAATATAATTAGTCTTTGGTTACAGCAAAATTTGATAAATGTTGTTCGTTTGTAATTCAAAACGCAAAGCGGTCAGACTTGTATCGCTTTTTCATCTCCATGCCACAATCAGAATTACCTATATCTTGGACAAGATCTCGAAAAAGTTGGATTAACAAAGATTCCGTGATACTTGCCACTCCCTCATGTGCGCGTGACCCTTTTGTTAGCGTGCTCTAAGCGATCCAAGTCTCTGGCGTATAAGCCAATCAATTGTCCTTTTACGGCTTCTCTTGCACATGCTTCTGTCTATGATTATCGCGTTATCATAGCCCCGTGGCCGTTAAGGTGAACACAAACAGCCATATTTATCTTGGCTATAATACGCCTCAGGCCTGCCCGTCGTCTACAGCCCCTCGTAATATTGTTTGAGAGTATAACACGGAAGGTTGCTATTATAGTGGGAAATGATGCTGTTATGCTTCATATTCATCGAGTGACTAGGACATATTCTCCGCGCGCGGAACATCATGGATTCTTTTTGATTTAGGAAATTAAAATCACACCGGTATCGAGATGATGGATATCTGGTTTGGTGTACGATGATTCCAATTTTGGCGGCAACCATCAACCTTTATTTCATTCAAGATGATAACCGTATCCAATTATTCGTGACACAACGAATGAAATATTCTATGCATATTCTTAAGGGAGAGCGTCTTCTCCCAAACCAACTTTTCGTACTGCAAACTGGATATGTCCGTCAAAATGCTACAATACCGCAATACGACACATACTTTTACAGTCGCAATGGGTAAAAGAACGTCCTATTGGTCAGCATAAAAACAATCAGGGCCCAGTAAACACTGTTCTGAAATATTGATCGTTGTGACGAATGCACCCAAAAATCAGTGTGACAATTACCGATACATGTCAGTAGTGAATTTGAGGTCTCTCAAGAAGAGTTTTGGATGTGCGCGCCTAAAACGGAGTTGCAGTATGTAGTGGTCTACATGAGCACGCACGCTGATCCACTTTTTTGTGCGCCGATTAACCCTTTCGGCAGGGGCCATCCATCTATAACGTCCACGAGTTTTAGCCTGCACTTGGACCTTTCATGACGTCCTAACTCAACAGAAATGGTTTTTATTTGCTTTTCACAAAATTTCAATGATGTATCACAGTGATCTTGATTGCAAACTTCCAGATTTATCATTTTTTCTACAATACTGAAACAATTTAGTGAACGAACCCTAAAAACGTCCTTGACGACCAATGCGAAGACAGCCACGAACACCATTCAAGACAACAGCTGTTCGCGTTCGACTTCGATTCGATACATGAGACTGATGGAGATGACATATTCGTATTTCATAAGAAATTTGTACAGACGTGATTCTTCGTGTCTCCTGGGAAATTAATTACTTCGGTTACGCAAGTATAAATATTTATTCCCGAGTAAGCTTGGTGTCAAAAGTGCTCGAGTATTGTACAAGGGTAAGGGTTGAAAAAAATACAGTTTTTTGCATAGTGCGACTAAACGGCCATTTTTCTTCCCGGTTCAATTCAGAAAATTGGCGTTCAGGCATCAGAAAATAGTATACCTCGCTTGTCGGGCCGTTTTGGGGCACTGGGAATATCTTTCCATGCCCCAAAACAGCCTAACCTCGCATCGGTGTATAATATACTGTTACTTGGTGTGAAATTCGAAAATCTGCGGATCAAGTCATGGTTTCAGAAATCCTCATGAGAGTGACGAAATGGGGGCCACATTAATGGAAAGCAAGCATTTATTGCCGTCTATTCCTGATCACAATCAAGATAGCCCGGGAAGAGATGAGCCCGAGAAGCCAGATTTTTCTACTACAAGAGACTGTCTATGCGTCCACGACGAAACAGTCGAAGATTGATTTAGCATATGAATATTCCACCTTTTTTGGGCGCAAGGAGCCTTTTACTGCAGAAATCCCTGGCTCACCGGTTTCATTTTCTCCCGGACTGTCTTGATAGTAATCTATTCCTGACTATGAGTCTACTTACCCTTTTGCGTTTCATACTTTGCAAACAATAAACAATTTGCCATATGGTCTATTGCTTTTGAGAGTATCGATGCTGAAGGTATTTATACCCACCGAAAGCTGGAAGAACACTGTTCCATACAGATTAACGATTGCGAACCTGGTATGCATAATACAGCGCTGTAGTTGTGCATTGCAGTATTGAGGGGGGGGGGAGGGGTCGTCGCTCGTGCGATACTTTGAGCCGCTCGCGTGGTGCCTATATTGTATCGTTGCTGCAGAGTTAGAATTGGAAGTAAACACAGATCGTAGCGGCACGGGATAGGGACATTGGAGTGTTCGGCCTTTCACGATCGAGCCCGGGAACGATGTCTAATGGAAACCAACCAAGAATGTGGGAATGATTGTGGGGGGGGGGTGGTTTTTTTGGACGAGAGGTGCAATCAGAGGCAAAAGTTGCATTTTGGAAAATCTTCCCTGGTAGAATTAGCATTTTATATCCAAAATTTGGCCATAAATTGTTCAACTCTTAGCCTGTGTCCAAATTCCTCTATTTCATGGGCATTATTTGGACAGATGGAACGGCATTCCTACCAGGATTGCAGCGGCTTTCAATTCTGAGACCCTCAAAGGCTCTTTTTTTGTACTTTATTTCAGAGAAGTCCAGCCATGGAAAGTATCGTCACAAACAATGTATTTTCCCGAATCTTCCGATTTGTTATCACTAATTACTGGTGGTGTTGGAGGTTCCAATCCAGAAAGATCAAGCCCATATCTTCTTTATTCTACATATAGTACACGATATAATCATTGTAAGTCTCCTGACAATCACCTGGAATTTCTGGCACGTGAAATTGTACTTCTTTTCACAAGGATGTGTTCAAAGACATAACTTATTTGAACTCGCCTTACACGACGCACCCAGCTAAATGTCCGGCCCAATGATGCAGAGCTCAAACCATACATTTTGCGCAATTTTTTTTCCATCTAATCTTCCATCGGGCAATAAGTGCCATTATTCGATCAAAGATCACCTGCGAAAAATCTCTTCTGCTGAACGACTCGCATCGCTTTCAATAATTCAGCCGGCACGGGATATAATCTCGCGCACTTGAATTCGCAGAAGGTTCGATCCTTCTTCCTTCGTCTGAGACTCGAAGGGGGTGGTAGTATCTCGCTCAATCGTCCGTAGGAAAGAGAAGAAGCGCCTCAATATGTTGCAAGAATGAGATCTGCCGTCGTGAGTAATATCAGTGATTACGGCACTTTTCGGAGCCTCGAGACTACTCGTCGATATCCGTATTATATACAGAGGCGATCATCATCGGGGGCGCGAGACAAAAAGGTAGTATAGCTGCGAGGCATCGAAAAACTTGCATCAGTATGCCTTAGTGAGGGAGGAAAAGAAGGACAGAGTGGGAGGAGGAGGAGGCAGATTCTGCACAGGAGCCTCGAGCGACGCGCGCTCGTCCATTTGTTTATTCGACTTTTTGCACCGTCGCAATTTTTACCGCAGCCTTGCCATACCATATAGCACCACCACCTACATCACTCGAGGCGCTCATCCGTCAGCCGCGAGCTGCAGCGTCCTGCAGATCTGCGAAGCTCATGATTCATCGCTTGGGTCTTGGCGGACGGAGATCGGGATAAAACGCAGCTCTTGGGCTGCCGCAACGCGCGCTTTTTTCTTTACTCGGAGATATCCGTGCGGATATCGTTGCTGCTGCCGGGTTATTTCTTGAGTGATGCATCCCCGAGCTTTGTATCGCTCCGATCGTGGACCTTATAATGTATGGTACAGATGGGCCGATCGAGTGATTCGCGACGCGTTCAACTATCGCTTGTATGATGAAGTGCATCACATGCAGATCGAGAGCATTGGTGTACTGTAGGAGTCGTTTCGGAACAAAATGGACCGCCTCTTTCTGCGATTTAGGCTTCCTCATTTGTTGCGAAAACAAATTGTGGCCTTGTATCGTACCTTGTATTGAAGATGAAACTGAGAATGATTATTCGCATGTTTGCCTTGACTTGAGTATCAGTTGCTAAAAGGGTTAAGAATCGAAATCAACCCCAATCTTGCAGATGAAATTTTTTTTACTTGTTAGTTCACCATTAATGATTTTCTGTTTTATTTTATCTGTTGCAGGTAAGCTTTGAGATGCTGTTATTAAATCATTAGTATGAGTAACTTGATGGACCGACCAGCGAGGAAATCGATTGTCCCTCTGAAGGTAATTTAGCATTCAAGAATAAATTCGGCATGAATTTTATCAACGTACAGACCTCGAGAGCCAACAACAACTAAAGGATTTTGAATTTGTCTATGAAAAACTTGCGAAAGAATGTATCGGCCAGAAGTTGAAACCACAAAGTACGTCACGAAGTAATGGCTACAAAGTGTTATATTAAAATTGTCCCGAGGTGACCTTGAAAAACTCGTCCTGAGCTGTTGATGCGTGCCGTTACATTTGCGAGTTTATCAAGATGATGGCAATCGAGCTTGGTGCGACGTCAACGATATCTTCAATGAGCAAATGCATTCTCATCGAGCCCCTGCATGCCAGCAACTGATATTGTACTACACTACTGCCTGTCGTATCTTCAGAACATTCTAAACGTCTAAAATGAAGATGCGGAAGATTTGTTGTGGATGTACCTTGTGCGAATCCACATCGTATTCGTCCAAGCTTTGCAAGTACGGCGCGTACAGGTGGAGCGTGCAGGGAGAAACAGTGAAGGAGGTCTCGAGAGTTACTCTTTCTCATCGGAAACAGCAGCTCGAGGCGCTTATAGGCGTACTCAAGTTCGCAGATAGCGCGTGAAATATGTCGTCAAGATGAAGAGCGATATAGGTAGCTCAAGAGGCCGATCTTGGTTCGCGCGATTTCTTCTTGTCGCATGCACTTGCGTCCAAAAGAAAAAAAAACTAGTACAATAGGAGCTTGGAGAGGATAAACTCTTATTTGGCAGGTTGACTGGGTGTAGATTATTGATTCCAAAAGCCTAAGAAAGAATCTTTCAAGAATCAATTAGTGAGCCTAAAATCAGTTTCAGCAAACTAACGATATACGAGTTTCCTTCATACTTACTGGTTTATTGGAAAAAAAAAAGTCTATTACTGTTCTCTGCGACAGTAGCCCTAGAATACGCTTGGAGCAAACCTACGGGAATCTCTTGACCCTTGACCGGATCGCAAAAAAGCAGACCAGACGCGTGAATTACGAGGTTCGAAAGATCTTCTTGTGCGGTAAAAGCCGCCTCTCCCAATCTCTTGTGACGCATTAGAAATTTATTGTATCGGCATGTGTCGCTTTTTCTCTCTTTCTCCAAGAAACTTACCCTCAACTTTTTTCTTTTTTTTTTTAAACTACGACGTCACTACCGTTGGGACCATGAATCTCATAATCATTATATTGGCCTGTACACATAAAAGTTCCTGACGGAATTCTGCCTTCTTCAGTACACGTTACTATATCATCCCTTATCGAGTCTTGCATGAATCGAAAGGTAAACTCAGATTTTTGATCCGGATGCAGTGCCGGTCACTCAGGTTGAAAGATTTCCCATCTAATGTAACACATGTATTGCTGTAATCGGCTCACGGTCGATCTGTGTCACATCTTGGCAATGGAGTCGTTCGCAACTCGACAAGCAATCTTGTACATCTATCTGACGGTCTTGCCGGCATCGTCCAGGGAACTCAGCTTTTTCCTTTACAGAGTATAGTTTGCTCGGTGGCAATCGATGACACACGCTGAGCGGCTTATGTCGTTGCTCTTTGGCTTCGTTTTAAACCTCAATTTTAGTATATGTTTTACTCTTTATCTTTCAAAAGTGGTTCGTGCTCTGCAACTTTCGATATTTCAAAGCAGATTGGAGTAAAAATTACTTGAATACCATTCTCAAAGAATAATCGAGCTAATTTTTTCTACGATGTTTACTCTCACAATTTTTTTTAGGTGATTTTAAATACAGCCTTTTGCTGAGTACAAACAAAAGGCATGTAGCAGGTACTGAAAACGTAACCAGGCTCGAATTTTTGGTCGATCCCTAATCGTGTGAAGAACGAATGTTTGTTTAAATTTTTAGATTACACATTATGTAGCACCAATCATTTTCGTACGCAACATGGGTTCCACCAAATTTTTTTTTATCTGAGAGAATATGTCTTCTCCAGAGTCGACAAAAATTTTAGATTCTCGAAATCATCATTATACAATTTGACATCATGATTCATTTAAAAGTAAATTCACCAATAACTCATTATTTCATCGCGACAGTATCGCTTCATTGAAAAGTTTCATCAATGCCCTCGTCAATGCCCGAACATATTGAAAAATTGCACAATAAATGTTCATTTTCTCTCAGTCATACTTCTACTAAAATTGAAATCATATCATGACAACGCAAAAATATCGTGTTAATAGAAACTAACATCTTGTGGATTGTGTCATTCTCTCCATGCAGTCGTGGAACTCGATATACTGGGATGGGAAGACAAAGACACTCTGCGGTATCGTCTGGCAGGCTATGGATACAGAGTGCTCGAGATCACGAATCTCCTCCTCGAGAACGAAAAGGAAAGTGAAGAGCCGAAGGAAAATGGAAAAAAGCTCGACCGAAGGCGAGACGGGGATACTCTTTCGATAATTTATTGGGTGAAATGGCGACTTTGCGAGGAGAAAGAGAGGCAGTGGCGATGGCTTGGGGTCGCTCTCCCAAACTCGATTAGACTTTGTCAGTTCGATGAGAAAACGGAAATTCAGTCGACCGAACGCGGATTTCCCTGGGATGGGACTTTTCTCGCTCCCGCGCATTTTCCATCTCGCGGCCGTCCGTCTCATCCACTTCTATATCGAGTCTTCCTACCAGAACTCTCGCTTTCTCTGTTCTTCTGAGCAGACTCGTTGCGTTATCAAAACCCTGCGGCTTTTTGCATCGCTCGACGATATATAGCTACTCTTACGTCCTCGGCTTGGAGGAATCTCGTATCTCGATATTCGTATTGGGAATCAAAACTTTGCTCTCTGCCTGTCTCTATCGGATAATTTCGTTACCGGGCGCTTGGCTGGCTACTCCCGTCGCAGCTTCCAAAGCAATAAATTGAGATTTGCCTTATCAAAAGACACAGATTCGCTTTGCTTGGAGATATTACTCTAAAGCTGCCTTTGGTCGAAATCAAGATGATCGGGGCGACGTTCTGCAAGTTTCTGTTTTTAATTCACTACTTTTCTCGAACGGTGGGACCGATTGTGTCATCGATACTGTTCAATCAAAAAGCATATCTTCTCGCGCTTCAAATATCGCTATCCAACCAAACAGAAACGCTTTAGATAGATCGCAGATTTCTTTGCAGCTATTTTTGAAAAGGCTCTGATCATCCTACAGCTGCGATGGTGATTTTTAACTCACAATGGAATGTCAAGAATGAATTCAAGACGAGGGCAATCAATCACGGCTCACAATCAAGTCAGAAGCGTCAATATGAGCGAAGTCGCCATTAACATAACGCGAAGATAAGAATCGCAGCGCTCGTCAATTTGAAGCGCATCTCGAATTTATGAAAGGAACTCAAGTCGCATCGCTCTGCCGCGCCGCGCCGCTGCAAGTTGTAAGGCCACACGAAAGAAAGTCAGGACATCAAAGAGTCAAAAGCTTGGGCTCGGTGGCAGCCCTTGCAGAATGACTTATTCGATTCACACGCTGGTAAAGCAAGCAAGCGAAGTTCACACACCATGTGACCCAGCACCACATAGGCTAATGGGCTTTTAATAACGCCGCTTTGAAAAATCAATAGTAGCGAGAGCGCAAGGTGGCATGCCGCGCTCATCGTTTACTCGTTAGTTGAAACTCGCGATATCGCGCTCTCATTCTGTGCTTGCGGAAAACGAGTTTGAGCAGTAGAACGTCTGTACGTCATTAATCAAACGTCGATTTTTTTATACAGTCGTCGTGGGTTTTGCCACAACGATAAGAACCACACCGGTTAGAGGTGTCACCCGCTGCGTCACATATCAGAGCCTACATCGCTCTGCTTCGGGGCTTTTTCCATTTTCTTCTTGCGAGCGGAGCTTTTGTCTAGTCTGCTACCAAAGCTCGAACCAACAGATACGATGCTAGAAGAAGAACACAAAATAAGCTTGTGTACGTGCTTGGAGTCCCCATCAGGTTGCGTGAACAAATATGGATAGTACCACAAGCTCTATCTTGATAGTGGGTTTGAGTACACGATATCAATAGTCTCTCTTAACTTTTCCGAGTGAAATCTCACTCGGAAAGAGTGAGTTCTGACTCGGAGTTCGGAGTGAAATCGTGGCAACTCGGTACCGAGTGAGATTCACTCAGAAAAAAGAGTGAGATTTTTCACTCGGGGAATCCGAGTCAATCCAAACGTTATTTCACCGTAACTGAATATTTTCGTTTAACCAATACGTTGCGGGCTATAAAATTAATAAATTATTATTAATCATCCGAAGGTTCGAAAAAAAGGCAGATAGTGCTGTCTATAGTTGTCACAGTACATTCATGTCACAAAAAACTAACGGGCCGAATAGAAATGTGCATTTTTAACACGTCTGTTACTGAGGAATCATTGTTACTTTTGATAAGTATGTTGCCCATGGAAGCGATTTCGGAAGGATATGCTTCAAGACCCCCAAAAAATTATGCAATCCTTTGAATTCACCCTTGATGCTATACTGGCTCCCTCTTTGAAATGTAAAAATTAAGAGTGTAATCTCAGAGCTTATTGTATGTATGGCACGCATACGTGTGATCGTGACGAGATGATTGTCGGTACATGAGGCATAGGGTCGCAGAGCAGTGATACCTTCTGTCAGATAAAAATCGGAAATTCAAAATTTCACCGGTAGCAACAGCAATGTCAGGCGCTAAAATAACTACATGCCGGAACGAGTCGGATCGCGGTGCAAATAATAGTTAGAGCGCGCGAGGCGTTATGATTTTGCAACGTCCCAAATATTATATGCGATCCTGCACCGAGCTGTGATGGTGCAGATTATGCAGTGTGGCGTGACGCGCTCTCGGCAATGCTGATTATAGATTAGGGACGTATAGGTGAGCTGGTATGAAGCGAGAGAAAAATGCCAGTCAGCCGGTTGGCTCGTCCCTATGCACTGTGTAACGAGGCTTGCTCGCCAGATACGTGTTGTATAAATGACTACGGCTTTCTCGACCTGACCCGCAGTTGGAATTTTTCATTTTTCCCTCGTGCTCTTTCCCTTGCAATGTGCGAGTCACGATAGATCCATTCAAAGTGATAATAATATAGTTGTTGTATGGTCTCACTCCTCTTCGATGCTCTGATTTCTGTAGCATCGAAGTTGGTTGTATCAAAAATTCGACCAGACTGGTTCCATATTTAACAGGCTGGTTGAATATTCGACGGCTGTGAGTATGGGTATAAATATGCGACTCATGGGATGGATACTTAGGTGGAGGTCTCCGGACGATATTTTGGGTCGGGAAAACCAGTTCTTCCATGTTTCCTTGTGACCAGATAGATAAAAAAAAATCACGTAGACGGTTTCACCAATCCGGATACTGGATCGCAAAAACGTTGCTTAACCTAGACTTTAGAATACAAAGGCTCGCGCGGCCGTCACCGACATTTTTATTTACCTTTATGTTTACAAGAAAACACGAAGAAACTTAATTTTCTTACCCAAAAATATCGTCTGGGGACTATCGTTTGCCAATTTCATCACGGATCCTCATTATCAAACCCATAATAACAGTCGGAGTATTATTAATGCGAGCTAGCCCGGACGGGCGGTTACCCATCCGGAAACGATTACCACCGAAACGTTGCTTAACCTGATTTTCCGATCGGCGTGACTCGGAATTAAGTCGCTTGGTTGAGAACCCAACCAGCTGGTTGAAAGAAAAATCCAATATATTATTTACAATGTATGATTAATAAAAATGTCATTCCATTAAAATGAGAGTTTTGTATTTCCAAAAATCTGTACAAAAATATTGAACTTATCAGCTGAACGGTCTCATCGATCCTGTGCTCTCGGAGTGGTTCAATAATGTCAGTAATCTACTCCCCGATGCTCAACGCAACAGATTCCATCGGCAAAGAACAAATCTCAGTGGAAGACTCTCCAGCGCATTGACTAGATTGATTGCGAGCGCAGAACCCTTTCTCATTGTGCTCTCCTCCAGCCCCTCTAACCTCACCAATGCAATAACGAAACGATTCCATCGTTGAATATCTTAGCCCATCAGCTCGGCATCGTTTGGTATTTAGCGTCCGACGCGCTACACCCGTTCTCACTCTCGCTTCATCTCCATCATTCTCCCTCTCCACTGCGATTCATTAGAATAATTTGACGGGGATGGTGTTGGCTGTGATGCGAAGGGGCTCAGGAAAGCTTGCTTGAAGAAGCGCCCGAGAGTCTATACATAGTGCCAAACGATTTTGTTGAAACCCTCGAGGCGCCCTTAGGGTGAGCGTAACAGCAGCCCATCAAGTTTTGCATTCGCTCAGTGAGCCGCAGACTCTTTGAGTGCGATGTTTGAATTTGAGATTTTGATTTCAAGAATCGCATTCGCACAACTGTAAGATTTTCATCCGATTACGCAAGATTGATTTCGAGCTTAGGTGACTCTCCTGCCACCACCACTCAACGCCGTTGTCATTGCGCCCCCGGTTGCTCTTATACTCGAATCTCGCAAGCTTAAAGTCGGGAAGTTTTCG
Source organism: Eretmocerus hayati (assembly GCA_029851415.1). Taxonomy (NCBI): domain Eukaryota; kingdom Metazoa; phylum Arthropoda; class Insecta; order Hymenoptera; family Aphelinidae; genus Eretmocerus; species Eretmocerus hayati. Next base: position 83,127,029 of record CM056744.1, on the reverse strand, counting down.
GCTGATGCGCTTATGTTGATGCCAGATTCATGGGAAGCTTCTCGTTTCTACTTTCGGATTCGTGGCAGCTTTGCATCGATTAGGTGATTTGAAAAGTGAAATTTGAGATGAATCGGCATATACGATGAGTGATTTAGCGACTCGATTTTCCCCAGCAATGAGAAGAATTTAATAGTGGCCTAAAGAAATTTATGCGTAAATTATCGTTGTCTAGATTATAAGTATGGGGCGGAATCTTTGAATGACGCTGTCTTCATCACTGAGCGAACAAGCTTTGTTAACGGTTTGTTTCCGAGCGAGAAGATTGATTATCAAGAAATTAGCGAGGGAGCTTGCAAGTAGTTTCATTAAAGTACGCTTAATGTCAAAGATGGAGTTACCAACGATAGATAATCATCTCGGTCTCTGATGGAGTGCCAAACAGCTCAAGGGGATTTATACGTTAGATGGTAGTGGCAAAAAACGACGTGTGAAAAATTCAATAAGCAAGAGCTTAGGGCGAGGAAGTTAGAAGGGTGGAGGGCAATATAAGCCTCTGGAATATGATGGATAAATTGAGATTGCCTTCGACAATAAGGCGTCGAAGTACATGGAATAATAAGTGTCTGATGGGTCGCCTCTGCCGGGCGGCGCTGAAATGATTGAAGGGAAGGGCTAGATGGCGAGGGCTCGGGCAATAACCAGACATCGAGCAAAGCGCATCTGGGACAAACGAGAGACGCCTCTCGGCTATCGCAATTTAATAATCCCTCGATTTTCTGATCGATTAGCCTCGTTCCGGTGCAAAGGGGTGCTACACCATTCTAGAATCGCTCTCTCGACTGAGCTTGCAACGCTTTAATATAGACCGTCATATTTTAGACGAAAAGCCAGGCTCACTGTGCGGGGCGTCTATGTTATAGCGCGACGACGACGACGGCGATAATTCCAAGGTACGGGCGCAAGTACTCGAGAACGAGCCCCCGACTCCAACGGTGGCGGCGGTGGCGGAGTCCGACGTTTATTCAACGAAGAAGCAATGTCCGCTCCAAGTTGTGCTTGAGACCACCGCCTCCGGGCCATTGTCTTGCCCCCCGCACGCATAAGAAGTGGCGCGTGCAAGTTTCTCGCGAGTAGCTAATATATAGCTGTATATATAGAGTAGAGGAGAGCCATTTCGTCGCGAAGATTTTGCTATAACGATATGAGAGCGGAGGAACTCGTCATAAGTCATCCGGCGAATCTTCCTCTTACTGTTGCGAGTGAGGGCGAGTCGAGCGATATCCCGCGAGAGTTCGCATGTGGCGTCGCACATATCGAAGCTCGCCCAGGACATATTTCCCGAAAATATATCACCGCTCGGCCACGTGTATCACGGAAGGAAAATAGTACAGTAGTCCTCCAACCTCACACGCCCTAGGTCGTCCTTCATGACTTTTCAGAGTCTGACACTTCGATTTCACGGCTCGAGAATAATGGACTCGCACCGGCAGCGTTATTAATGGACTCGGCTTGGAAAAGCCAGGCCGTCCTCTTTTGCCCGTTGTATGATTGCTTCTTTCCCCTGAAGGATCTATTGTGTATGGGTAACAGGCCGAGATAATGCCCAGAGACTCTCATCTGTCCATATTCTCCCTCTGCGGTCCATTCTTCTCTCTTCCAATTTTCGAATCGCAACGAGCGTGTTGTATGTACCGAATAAAAATCCGAACGATCATTGCTCAATACTCCTACCGCAAAACCATTCTCTCAAATCCTGCTGAGGTTATCCCTAGAGTATTTCAGAGCATCAATCAGATGAATAGGAAGGAAGCAGAGATTGAGGACTGGTTCATCGGTATTGAAGTCTGATTACTCGCGGGTATGAAATAGAGAGCCAATTTTCACTCCAATAAAATTCCACAAGCTTGATCGATTTACGGGTGCAGCACTGCGAGTAGTTGCCGAAGTAATGATCGATAAGCTTTGCAAGCGTTGTGGCAGCCGTGCCAGTCACGTGTCAATTAGGTTGGCCTGACTGTGTATACCAAAGGATAGGATGTTATAAGCACAGTGTGTTCGCGGCACTAGGCCGCAATTCGCACTTACTACGCGGTGGCAACCAAGCCGCACGTGTCGGAGTCATCGAGAAAATAAAAAAATGCGGAGAGTGATTGCTGCACAGGCTGCACGCAAAGTATACGACGGCTGCACGGAGCTCTCGTCGAGAGTGTTAATCCCTTGCAAATCCCTGTCGCTCTTTTCTGTGCCAATACAAGCAACGACGACGACGGGATTTCCAAGTGCGCTCCTTGTACTCGGCACATGTGTGCCAGCAGTAGCGCAAAAAAAGGATCGGGGCTGCAACGATATGACTACGAAAACGTCGACGACGATGATGTTGGCTACGACGCTGTCGCGCGTGTTATTCTAATGGAGTGAGCACACGAGTGACAATGGACGAGCTGCTGCCCCCATTTTTTTACTTCCATTCAAAGCTCTTTCACTTTTTTCGCACCGATTCTCAGCGCGCTGCGGGGGTCGTTCACGAGTGAACGCCACGATGCACACGAGATGCGGGTAACGCAGCATTCGTGAAATGCGCTCTTTGAGGCTTAGCTAGTACGCATGCGAATCCTGATCTCATCTGTATCAACCCGCACAAAAATCGACAAATTTAGCACCGTATCAATCCTCAGTGTCAGAGTCCTATTAGTGGTCAGAGGTTTTCATGTCAGTGAATATCAAAAAAAGTATCAAGAAAATGTATTGGTAGCAGAGCGTGGTTGGGAAGTCATCAGCCTCAAAGACCACTGATATACAATGCTTCAGTTCAAATTCACCAAAATTACCCTGAAATAATATCATATCCGTTTCTCAGATTCTGATTTGACTAAAGATGTTGACAGCTTGATTTAATAGTGGAATATAATTAGAAGATACCGTGAGATGTGCTTACTCATTACAATCATGTCGGTTCACTTGTTTAGAGTTGCACAAAAGAGATTGGTTATTCTCATGAGTTTGAAGTACTCTCGTATTGAGAAAAATGCGGCCTACAGCGATTCTTAAAAACAAGTGTCCTGAATGAATGGCAGGTCGAACACACAAACAGGCTCGTGAAACAATGGATAAAAAGGGGAAAGATTTAAAAGGTGTCAAATGCTCTGGCGCCTGCTGCAAAGCTGAAAAAAATGCAGGAGCGAGGCCAATTTAAAGGGGTGTACGCATCGTCGTCGAGTTTGCAGCCACGATAAAGGGCACAAAACCCAGTGTCGGCCCGGCCAGAAGCGTTTAGAAGCCGGTGCGACAGATGTTGTAGACACCACGTGCTGCTGTTGCAGCAAGCGATAGTCGGCCACGCGCAACGTGCGCCAAAGAGCGCGTGGAAAATGCGAAAAGGTCTAATTGAGTGCTCCATTCCGACGACGCAAGCCCTGGCCTCGAGCAATGCACAATTGTTTTTCATCGATTCTTGGCTTAATGGGGAGTCTGCATTGCACGCGCACGTTAACATACGCATTTAAATGGGTGTTCACCGCCGAAGTCATTGTTTGCTCGAAAACTCCGATAACAGACTGTTTAATAGGTGTACACAATTGTCGTGTATACACGATGTCGATTCCTTCTCGTGTCGGTATTGCGAGAGCTTCTTGATTTTTTTGTTTCGATTGTAACGTATCGGATATATTTGTTGCGATTTTTATATTACTTGTACTTGAAAGTGCGTGTTTCAATGCGTCTTGACGATGTTGACGACGCATGCTAACCTCACAGCGACACAAACGAATTTGGAGAATTGTCTATGGAGGAAGGGTTAATAACTGATTAAATTTTCGATGAAACGACATAACTTGGTTGCGCACTTTCCAGTACTTGTAATATAAAATAGTATATCTATCACGTGCGAAAGTAGCACTGGATGATATAATATACTGTTTTACTAAACCCTCATAAAAAATGCATGGTTGATTTTAATTACGGCTTTCTTACGAGTCTCTGTACGGTTTTTTTATTGACTACGTTTTGACCACAACTTTGTCATCCTTTACAAGCCTACAATATTACTTTTGGCTTAAACGCTAAATCGATTCAAGTGCTCATTGCTGCTGGACTCGTCCAACGTTCTATTTCGTGGGGCTATTCATACAAATTTTGTATCTCTTTGAAGGATATCTTGCACATAATTCGCCTGACCCATACTGTGAAACTCTTCTCCCAAAATCCCTATTTTATTTTTCACAATGTTTTGATTCAACGCTTGTTACCCCCCTGCGATATGTTCGCCCTCAAGTTAACCATGACCAGTCAATACCGGTAGCGTGTTTTGTGCAAACGTTGTGATGATAATACTACTGGTATATAACCATTTGCTCACGCTCTCGTCACTCGTGCGCGTAAATTTAACGAAGATTAAACGGCGTAGCGATGCGGCGTCACGCCCATTAACACTCATCCGCACCAGTTCATCTTGGTCCAGCGTTGCTCTGCTGCGATTCTACCGAAGAGAACGTAAAACCTGCCCACGAGATTGCAAAGAGGTAATTTGGCGAGCACGTTTGGCCCTATTACTTGCTTTACCGCTCGTACACTTTACTTTTCCGATACTTTACACGCTTCGTACGCCTCGTTGCCTCTGATGCAGTCGATTCTCGATGCGCCACGCCGGACGCGCTCCAGTGACGGCTGCCGAACCATCCGTTTTTCTCTCGCGGCTTTTTTTTTACAGCCTTTCCGCAATAGGCCACTCGGGTCTGGTTAGTACTCGCGCTCTTTTCCAGCGCGATTTGTGTGTTTGTTTTCACGCTGAATTTATATATCTACCTCAATCGATTCTCAAAGAGCGTGGGCTTGGTAAAGTGGAGCACGCGTCCATTATTTTCGATATCGCCGCGAGTGTAGCCGTCGTTGCCTTGAGACCGAGCTTATTTGGGCATTCGATTACTCATCGAATCCCGTTAAATATTCACCATTGCCTCTCAAATCCAGAAACGAAGAGGATGATTCTGCGTCGACTATCACCGCCCATTCGAATATTTATACGATAAACTCATCCTGCAAAGAGTCTGACGCCTTTTGCTCTCTCGGGATCGCCGCAGCTCTTCACGAAACGAGAGAGCGACAAACTTCTCTTCTTACGAGACAGCCCCACGGATAAGTAAACTCATTTAGCCTCGATGCGCTCGTTTGGTCGGGATTATACAGACCGAACGGGCGGCTACGACGACGTGAGCTGCAAGTGCAAAGTTTCCTCTCTCTCTCTCTCTTCTGGCAAACATTGTTTCTGAATTAGAGCTAATAAGGCTGAAATAATGATAGCGTTCTCGCGGCCAAACGGGTTTAACGGGGAGATGAGGTTTCTTCCCGGGCGGCGTAGAGCGTCATAGAAGAGTTATCTTTGCGAGGGAGTGTGGGAGAGACTATGTCTTGGGAGATGTTCATATACATCGGGCAGAGTCCATTAGTGCGTTGCCAACGCGGATCTCGGGAGCCGCTAAATCGTCAGCAAATTGCCTCGTAAAAATGTATCGCTGCGCCGAGCGCACTTCTTTCGTTTCGCGCGTTAGCTCGCCGTTTTCGAGCAGACACGGCTGTGGCGAAGAGGAACGAGAAGTGCCTTGGCGAAAATTGCACGCGCGCGCCCGAAACACTTCTTTTTTTCCTTCGCAGAACCCCGAGGGCTAGAATGAAATTAAAGGCCGCGGCTGCCCTTCTAAATCGAGAGATACGATAAACGTTGCTTATGACGCGCGCCAAATAGCAAATGCTCTTCTATATGTACACGTTTCCGTGCCAATTTCAGCGTGCCTCGAGCGTTTGCGTGTATCACGTCATCTCTATCTCTCTCTCTCTCTCACTCGTCTTATTCTCACGGGAATGCACAACTGCTTCCTCGAGGTTTGTGGTTCCCCTTGTCAAGTCAAGAGAAGACCTCACAAAGTTACTTGAAAAAAAATCAGCTTCGAATTAAAAAAATATCCATCGGCCATTTCACCTTCCTCAATGAATTGTTCACACTTCCGGGTATATTCTATATGCAATGTTAGCGTTATATCTGTAGACCACAAGATCGCCTGCCATCTTGAATATTTTTACGATCACAATTTTTAATATGATGTTTTTGTTGGAAGAGCTATGGATGCACAAATGTTAGAGCTCTTCCCTTGCTCGCGGAAGGTTTGGAGTTTGATTCCCTATAGTACCGGCATCAAAACTAACCTTAACCTCGGGCTTGTCTCAAGTGCTTTCTACGCTGATTTTGAGGATTTAAAACCCACCTTGAGCGTTGGGTCTAGACATGCGAGGCTCAAATTAGAACTTGGACGTTTGATTAAAAATGAAAATGTTCTTTGCTATTGAAATCTGAGAATTCATATCAGCTATTACAAATCACTAAATCGTCTTATTAGCAGACGTGAGTGTTTCTCAATCGGTCCAGATTTATGTGACTTGGAATCACTCCAGTGTCTCCATACTTGTTTTTCCTCTGCGCCTCTAGTGTTGCGGTGATGACGAGGATGCCGAAGAATTAAATCTGTGTCTCAGAGCTCCCCACGGATCACCCGAAGCCACTATTTTTAAGACTCAAGCGTGCGTTTTTTTTTTATAGAACTCGGCCCTGCTACTCTTTAGAGTAAAGAATGAGCTTGGTAGCGGCTCAATAGTCAGATTCGAGGATTGATTTCGAGCTTTTCCATTTTCAATTTCTCTTCTCTCACTCAAGTTTGTCCTTTGCGCCTTCTTTGTGCAGGCATCACCAAGTAGGAATACAGTTTAATATGATCATCCGGTGTTGGAAATGCACGTAAAAATTGAAAATCATCAGTCGAGCTTGCGGCGAGTAGACTTTTTTGCAAAGATTGAGGGATACGTTACGATAAACTGTCAAATGAATGACTGTGCTTTCTTCAACGTGGATCATTTTTCACGTTCTGAGCTTATCAGGTCTGAAATCACTACTATCGTAAAGTAATAGATTCCAAAGTCAGAATGTCTCACAATACATGTAAAATATCCTGAAACTGCGATATATGATATTACCTAGGACTTTAAGGAACACAACAAGAGGAGCAAGATGACGGACGTCAACGAGAAAGAAAAAAAACGCCCTAGCGCGGAAGATAAAAGTACTCGAGTGACTTCAACATTTTCAGGTCTCGTGGTATGGCTTTGCACAGTACATCTCAACGACACAGCTCGCTCGGCTTTCATGCCCGAGTTTCCCTTTGAGGCGACAGGCTGATGTTTCTAGAGGTGAGATCCGAAAAAGCGGCTCTCCGCGGGTGAACCCTGGCGCATCTTATAGTTCCGCGGATGAATGAGGCATTGTGCGAATCTCATGGCGTGCGAGCTTGGAGTGATGAGCTGTCTTCGTTGAACCGTCTCGTCGTCGTCATCTCCGTCGTCGTCGTCGTCGTGGCCATTACTATATATTCGAATTTTACCGCTGCAACTCTCGCGATGTCCCAGCAGCAGCCCTGTGATACTCAGCACGGAAATAAACCTACGACAGGGGGTATTAGAATAACAAGAAGATGAAGTTTCGCATGAAACCGGGCGAAAAGATCTCGACGCGCTCCGTGGCTCGACGAAAATGGGATATAGCCTCGCTCAGAAAACGAGGAGAAGAGCGAGCTCCCTGTGTAAGAAGAGACGGCTTGGAATGACGTTGGTTTTGTTCAGCAAAACCCACTTGCAAGTGCAGCCGCCAAGTCAACCTATCCTGTCTTCTCTTTCATTCATCCTCTTCTGTCCTATTATAGCGTGGTTCCTTTTATCAAAATCGTGAGTTTCAGTCGCCCTAATTCATGACGGCAAGAATTCTGATATTTTCGGCAAAGCAGAGGGGAGTAGATTTCATTCTTTGGATGTATTACTTTGATCTACATATCCCTCCGTTCATCACTTAGGTGTCATTCATGGTGACATAAGATTCGCGAAACTTTTCCTCACCATATAAACAGTTTCTTACGATAACATCGCAAACATGTTAGGATTCACAGAGGATTTACGAAAGCTCCTCAATCTTTTTTCGCTTGTCTGGTGAAATTCACAAATAATCTATGTAACGTCATCGAATCTAGAGGATCTCGTTCCATTCGGTAACTAGGTGTCAAACAGTTTGTCATTCTGACATGCGCCTTCAAAAGAGATCGGACGCCTTCTGAAGTCGGCAGCAGCAGTGGGAATTTCAAGCATGACCACTTATCATTGGAAGAGCGAAGAGAATGCATACATTTCAAGTGTCTGAATACATTCGTAACAAGTCAGTGTTCGCATTTTCGACTGGGAATTCCTTCAAAGATTCACGCGAATGGATTCTGCGATTGCCAACTCCAAAGACGAAACTTCCGTGAGAAATGGATTTTTGTACGCTTGTCTCGAAGATGATGGATGTTGTTGGGCCTAAGAAATACACTCATCCTGAGCCTCATGCAAACGAAAAAAGAAGCCGCTTACAGGTCGATCCACTGACTTCACCGCATTGGCTTTCATTGGCTCGCGAAAAAAGAACGGTAATGCGCCTATACATTCTGATGGCACTTGGAAAAAAGTAAAGGCTATAGACCGATGGGGAAAGACTCCGATTTAGCCAAATGCTTTGCGAAATTTTTTCATGCAAAATAGCAGTAGCTCTGGTTTTTGGGAGTAGCTATATAAATATGTAGACGACCAGTGGAAGGCGACGGGGCGTTAAAAGGGTACCAGATAACGCGGACTGATGCGCACACGAAGTAAAGCAACATTGAATCTTGTCGAGGGAAGGATTTGAAGCTGTTGGAAGAGCCGTCGTCGTCGGAGAGAGCGGTCTGATTGTTTTGACAGGATCGGTCGGATGTGTACATACGCGGCCTGGAAAAGCAGATAGGGTGCAAAGGGGTATACGCGAAAGAGCAGGTACCTAGAGGAAATATTTTTGGCCAGAAGTCAAATTTCGAGTGTACGACAAATAGAGAGTAGCGAGCAATCTCCGACCCGTGCTGCGCGCTCGGCAATGGTACTTTTTCACTCTTTGCCGTAGACAGCATATTTGGCTGGGCTCGTTTTTTTCCTCAATACAGTCGCTCGTTCGTACTTAGCAGTTGCTACACGACATCATATGTGACCCCCTTCTGATTTTAATTTTGCCCGTTAGGAACGAGTATCCGAGGCTGCGTTGCAACTCTTTCACTTGATTGCTCTTCACCGCTCTGATTCGAGCTTGGCGAGTGTATAACATGCTATATTCAGCTTTTCCCCGTATTTTACAACCCTCATATTGGCTTTGTCGAACCCTTGCTAGCTTGCTTCCTCTTCTGCATTTCAACCCGACAGATTTTTTTAAAAAGTTCCAGATTTGAACAATTTCAAAGCCTCGAATTGGCGCACTTTATATTTCGGCTTCCAAATTTTTTAAATAAATATACACAGAGCTCATATAGTAACTTTGTTGCTATTTCAGGACCCTTGCTGCGTAAAAGCTCGGCGATGTGGACTGATTTCCAATTGATATCGTGAGCTCGACCAGCTTCATGACTCAGCACAATTCCTTCCAAAAGAAGCAGCGACCTGCCTTCGTGATTTTCCCTGAAAGCTGAATGAGCCTTGTTGGCGTACTATGAAAGTGTATCCGTGCGTACTTGATACGAGGACAAGGGAAGCGAAGGCCAAAGGTCGTGTTTGAAAGAAAATGAAACAGACCAGTTTTGTAGGGGAGTAGAGGTGAAGGGACTGGATCCAGGATCAAACTGGCTCATATAATTGGTCAGAAGTACTTGGTTGTGATATGTTTTCTCACATTAATTGAGTATTCCGGAAAATGATGTGAAAATCTGATGACCATTTTGAAGATGTTTGAAAATCACGCGGAGAAACGGGAAAGTTTTGTAATCCTTCTCGCCGTTTATTAAAACAAACATCTACCGAGGAAGGCATACTTTTTGTTAAGTAATCGTGGTGGAATTTTCATAACGAACGATGAAATTTTCACGATCTCTTTTTCTCCAGCGCAGCTATTCCGACTACGGAGGATTTTGATCGAATGAAACATCCGAGGCGAAAGATCAATAGTGATTAATAGTAATCATAATTTACTTCGTATGGGTTCTAAAGAATGTTTCTGGGTTATGTTGACAACATTATCATCCAAATTTATGGAATGTATCGTGCACAAAATTACTGTTGTCATCATCATCAAAACACTCGCAAAAAAGATTCGCGATCCTCCTTTCTTATCTTATGGGTTTTTATTTGTGAGGTCTTTAATTACAATCGGTTAGAACTTTCTTGCACAACGAGCTTCAATTCAAATTTTTGAACTTTTATGTCATCAATGAAATGTGATTTGCACGATTTAGTTGACGTCGATATTGTAATCCGCACATCGAGTGAAAGATACATTCTTCCTACCTCTCCATAGGATATTCTAATCGTGTCCTTATTCTAGGCTGCAAAGATGATCTGACCATGGGCAAAGCCTGGGATTCAGACAGGAGCCCTGATTTTGCCATGGTTTTGCCATGGTTTTCCTTGGGAATTTTGCCCATGATTCTCCCAGGGATTTTTTTCCACGCGGGCTGTTACGCACTCTTCCGAGTAATATTTTGCGTCATCATTGTCAAATCAAAACGTTGATCCCAAAAGATCACATAGATAGAATTCATTCCAATAGTGATGAAAATTTCACACGAAAAATTGATTCATATCCAATATCAAACTCGCACTGCTGTCTATCACAGCATTTCCCATTCGAGAGCTAGGACGTGTGGTGCTCGCGGATGATTGTACGAGACGCGCAAGGCTTCGAGATGGAAAGAAAACAGCATGGCACGGATGAGAGCGACATCGCCGTCCCACATAGGTCGGATTGGTGGTATATGCCTTGGACGAGATTGAATTCTAGACGTGTGTGGCAAAGGCAGTAAGTCAGATATCTGCCTCTCACCCTGTACTTCTGTTCCAAAGTGAGAAAAGTAAAAGGCTCGAGATGAGACAAAGGTGTCGCTGGCACGAATCTTCAGATATCTCTCGCTATAGAAAGAATATTATATAGGTTATATCATATCTCGAGCGAGGCTCTGAGAAGGCGGAGCGACGACGACGAGTAGGACGTCTAGGCGACGTGCTGCTCGCGCGAGAATGGACATGACACCACAGGATATTAAAATATTAGCGCCAGCTCTCTTGACAAGTCAGTCGGGCTCATTTCCCTCTCATCCCGGCGCGGCGCCCCGGCCCTCTGTCCGTATTGTGAACCTGACAGAAAAACGTGACTTGGCTGCTTTTGGATGGAGGGCGCCAACGGCTGAGGATGAGCAGCAGCAACGTTTTATAACGTGAAAAATTGGATAAAAAGGTGGCTTAGTGAGGCATTCCTCGATCCAATACAAGTAAGGTATTAACGGCTGTCGAGCTCTATCGCTCCAAAAACGCTTGGGTATATTCGTGGGTCGATCCCATAGGTTACGAGCGCTCCCGAATCCCTCAGCATCACCACGGCCACTGTGTAGTTTAGCCAAAAAAGCCTGCAAGCGACGTGCACGTCTGTGAGTACAGTCTCGGTTGAACGTCTTTTGAATTTCAATTCCTTCCCGCCACTCACTGGGCTCTTTTTTACACTCGTTGCTCTCGTACTTATTGTGAGATGCGAGACTCGCTTTTTCCGTCTACCAGAGCATCAGCCTCGATTCCTGTTTACTTACAAACCCCCGATATCTGTCGGCGTGGAAAAAGGCAGCATTAGGGCAAGACTCGCTCCTCGAGGGCTTTTTTCCACCCATGCGATACACACCAAGATGTTTCCCCTGCGCATTTACACAGCTAATTTAATACTCTGTGTGCGAGCCCACTGTAGCATTACAACATTGACTGATGCCACCATCTTTTGTACGGGACATAAGAATAATCTTGTCGTCGGAGGACCCTGGTGACTACGAACCACCCTGAAAATGCAATCGAAATACCTGCAAGTCTTGACAATAGACTTCCAGGTGGTGTGTCCACAAATGAACGACGTGCCATTCCAACGTGACCCGACCACGCGCAATTACATATCTCTCATCTCTCGAAAAAGTGATCTAATTTTATGTCTCAAATACTGAGTACAATGAGATTATTCATGAAAAATGCAAATCAGGTACTTATCCGGTCAAAACTCATATGATTGCGCCGGGTCGCATGGCGCGTCACAAGGGCATACATTGTCGTCAATTTGTGGACACACCCTTGATATCGACTATCAACATTGCTGTGCCGAAGCAAGCTTTCCCCAGTGCCGATGGGAATGCTAGATTGAAAATGTGCTCCACACCGCAAGCTCGATTTATCAATAACAAAAGAGCCGGGATATTCTCTTGGTGAAATCAATCTCTTGTGTAGCACCGTAACCGATAAACCTTGCAAGCAATCAAAATTCCATCCCGGCCAAATTCACTCTAGCACCACGGCACACCGCTTGACGCTGCTGATGTTACCTTCCCATCACATAGGAATTGGCCGTGCTATCGAGTATCAAAGGATACATCACCTCATACATTCAGGGATAACACATCGCGCAGAATGCTTGTTTTAGAACGTTCCCCTCGCTTATAAGCTCATCATGAAATAATCGGGAAATGATAATCAGTGAGTTGTTGATTGAAATGAATTTTCGAAGTAGAGGAGAGTGAGCTAATTATCCTGAGTTCAGGGTCTTGAGAGCCGAAACAAAATTGGATGGAGAGAAAAATAGGATGATATGCTCGCAATGGTTGATCACTCCCCCCACGAATCAACCGGTTGCAATATTTACGAGGCGCAAAGGAAATCTTGCTCTCGTGTAGTCTAGAGCATGAATTGTGTAAACTCGCACACTGCGGAGCCGTAATAAAGGAGTCCAGCCGCGAGAGCTTGCGATAACGAGCGACCATACGCCAATTTTTTCATTGCTGCCCAATACGCGTAGCATGATCAACGGGAAGGAAAGGCTCCACGGCTCTAGTCACTGGGGGATCCTAGTAATTTTGATCCTTACCCCTCTAAGCTGTTGCCTTGAGAGGAATCTTGCCCAGCCCGTACTTCAACGAGTTATGGTAGCTCTTTACTGCCCCTACGAGCGACTCCAATGACTTCTCTCGCTCGCGCGAAACTAATCGAACTTGGAAACAGCTCTGTACGTCTCGCATCCATACTTACAACCAATATCTCAAACTGTGCCACATCGAATCTTGCCTTTCCGTGATATACATCGATCGGCTTATTCCGCCGATTGTACATTATGACACGTGCCCTTACATCGTCTAGCGTGCTAGAGGTAAATTTTTTGAAAAAGAAAGGTACGTTCTCCGATCGAAGTTATATATGGTAATAAGTTGGGCAAAGGACGGGCTCTCGCGGGTATGATATCTCATCGAGATCCACACGCAGCTGAGGAAAAATTGAGCCTCTCATGCGCAGAAGTATGAATAATACCCGATGAAACCAAAGTGTAACGGCTTGCGTGAGTCGTCGTAGCGCGCAGCTGGAGCCTAGAGAAAGAGAGCTCAACTCCGCGGGGTAGAAAGACAAATGTCTCTCGCGATGGTGGCATTGGGCTTACCCTCTTCTATATAGCAAAACGAGAGCCCTCACCCTCAAGAGAGAGCTTTTGCAGAGCGTGAACTCGGAATGCGACTTTGTGGCGGCCGCTGCGCCTGATTGCGAGGGCGAGACGCTGCGCCGCTGAGAAATGAGCTTGCAAGCTCCTCGGCGACATGTCGCTGCTGCTGCTGCTGCGGTACGCTCGCGAGGCTTGGCGATCCATCATGACTCTCTCTCTGTGAGAAGACGCTCTCGAGCTTGCGACTGTGACAGTTTCTGCTGCTTCGGGACACCTGCAACTTTGCAGTCACCTCCGCCCCAAGTTTCGTCTGCTGCTCTGCCTACTTTGTACTTGTGATTTGCTCGCATTCCTCCTGGTGGCGGCGCGACGCATCTTGTTTCAAAGTAGACGCGCGACGAATTGATGGCTCGTGGGATATCCTCTCGCACGATCCGTGGCTATACCTTCCTGGATTATCGCACGAATCCATCGTCACAAGGATCGGCTAGGTGTTCTACCGCGTTTCGAATGTGCAAGCATAAATTTCACCCGAAGCAGCACGGTTGAAGCTACCCTCTCGCGCATTGCAGACGGTCATGTGTTGGAAATATATGCCCACCGCACGGAATCACTTTCGAAGGATGATAGCCGCCAGTTGGAGCTAGCGATATTCCGCGTATCGCAAGCAGCCATTCACACTTTTTAATTAATCGTACGAGGCTGCTGCGGGCTGTCTGATGCACGCAACAGAGCCGCGTCGGCGACGATATAATGAAAGTTCAGACGCGAACACCGTCGAAATGAGAGGAGCGTTAGCTATGTGCTATACGGACGCGTGACTGCGTGATGGGTGAGTGCGTGCTCGTGCCGATACTCTGAAATACGTGATGGCGTGGTGGAGTTGCAGGCAAAACAGTGAAAGCCAAAGTCAAAGAGATCGGGGAGAGAGAGAGAGAGAGAGAGAGAGAGAGACGAGCGCTTCGAGCAGCCAGTCTGCTGCTGATTGACAAAGCCGCACGAGAGGGAGGAAAATGAACTGAAGACTGTACGGCCATACGTCGCTTCGACACGATGCCTCCAGATAAAAAATTCGCATGAAACGCACTCCCGAGAGAGTGGCCGCGCAAGGATTGATTACAGAGATCAGTGGCTATTTTCCACTTCATAGACGGCGCTACCATACTGAGGTCTTTTTTTTATGCTTTCGTGCAATCGTAAATTACGTAATCGAAGTAAACTTGTGCGATCGGAAGAGAATAGTCGTCTGCTATTGTGTAAAAAGCCTAGTCATATAAAATGTAGGTTCAAGGAAGGGTTGACAATAAAATGTAATTCATAAAAAATACTTGTATAATATCAGAAGCTAAAAAATCACAAATGCGAAACAGTCAATCAATCAGTGAAAAAATACAGTCAATGAGAGCGAGCTTCGCTCCGATACTTTAACATTCACACTCGTACACACTCTACAATAATTGCATTATGTCGAGACTAATTATTCGTTTAAAGACAATCTATCAATGCATGACAATGTCGCGTCGCGCGCGAATCGTGTGCTCACCCTGGATATATCAATTGTATGCCGCTTGGCCGCTATGCAAGACGATGACAAAAATCCACAAAGTCGGTAATTTCAGTTGACTGGTCAGGCAGGTCGCAGCTCATGGAGAAGATGTCATAGGCAGCTCGCAGCTCCTGGAGAAAATGTCATGGCAGCACGCAGCTTCAGTGTTTGATTGTTCATTATCGTAGGCATGAAGCAGTGGTCAGGCAGTGCGTGAAGGTGACATTCGACTCATGGCGCGACGACGTTGTTCCACACGACGAGCAGTTCGTCAGGTAGTTGCTGGTCGGTCGCAGTGGTTTAGAGCACTAATTTCCCGGTTGCACAAACAGCTGTATCCCGCAAATTGCGTGATTAATTATAAATATCCATCAAGACTTACACGACATATCACTCTCACAGATTTGACCAACTTACCCCAATTGGGCCTAAATACAAATTTTAGCTTTTGCAAAGCGGGTGAGCACGCCGTCCGGTGGTGATGCCGGACGGGCGGCTTCTATCTCTATGCGCGGTCGCGATTCGATTCGTACTAGCCACGGACTCACACACACACTTGTATACGCATACATGAAGCATGTTGAATTTCAGGAGAGGGTAGGATCACTAGAAGAGTGACCATTACAATCGACATCGTCTAATTTTAGTGGCTCGGCCATTGAACAAGTGGTAAAGCTCGTCTCTTTAACCTTTGCACAGTCGCAAGAAAATAGAAGGATAACTATCAGTATTATTATGGGTTATGGTGTTCTCACATTATTGTTGAGGTCAACAAAAGTCTCAACATCCAACATTTAAAGCCATTCATGTTGAAAATTTTGATTCAGTCATCGCTCAAAGACACAGTTACTAGAACAATGGCCGTTAAAATTTGAGGTTATTGAGAATAGCGGACGTTTTTCTAGTAACCGTTCCTTCGAGTGATGAATGAATCAAAATTTCCAACGTAGATGGCTTGGACTGTTGGATGTTGAGATTGAATCAAATTACAATTATCTACTTAATCCTCGATACAAATTTTGAATTGAATCAATATATTCCTTCTTATCGATCACCAATTCTTTGTTTGGCTCAAATGAATCACATCCTGACAAAAATTTGATGGGAGTTCAGTTTTACAACATCTGACAACTTTCAATGCATAATCGGTCTACGATCATCGTAATTAGTCCAAACAAATATGGCCGAAAGTGGAATAATCTGTCTCGCAACCAGTGCAGCCAATCCATCAAACGACTAATTCCAAAAGCCCAGATCAAATATGCGCGACACCCTCGACGCGACGTGGCAACAATAACCAGCGCCACAATGACTCCAGGAGAAGAGGGGGGGGGGGTCGGATGACGGGTCTGTCGCACGCTGTGCTACTCGTTAGGTATTTCATCGTCAAACAAAGAGTCGACAGAGCTCATAGTGCGCGTATCATACACACATACACATATTCAAACGAAACGAGAGCTTCGATGAAGGGTGAGCTGCAAGCTCCATGTACAAAAGCTAGATATGCAGGGAGTCAGTGGCCGCGTGTTGAACGTGATAACGGAGCGATGCTGGCTCGAGTCAAAAGTGTACTCACAGTGTGGTGGATTAAAAGCTCCGCCAGTCGCCGCCAGATATAAACAATCGATACCTACAATAATGTAATCAATGTACCTCGGTGATATTCCCAGTCAAAATTCTCGTTTCACCGTGTGCTTGGAGAAAGCGAGCGATGATCTGGTCAGCGACAGGGTAAAGTTGCACCCTAGAATTTCCTCAGACGCGTGCACGGCTAATTGAAACACTTTGTCCGTAACGTGTTGCGTCGCTCGGTATGTACAGTCATGCTCAGATTTTGTGACGAGGTTGGTTGGTCCACCCCATATACCAGATACATCTAGAATTTCATGGACGCGTGTGTATACTCTGGCCTGGTCGGGTCGGCAATTAAGGGATTTACTTGTGTATCTTGTTTGACCGTCGTCGCCTGTAATGAAGGCCAACGTACAGGAGTATAGTAGCCGCCCCGACATCAGCTCACACCCACACCCAGAAGAGCCCAAAGCTCAGCGTTGCGAGATGCAGGGGTCGATGCTCGCGCGAGCCAGTAACTATCATCAACGCTGATGCATATTTATGCCTGCGATACCCGATTGTTGTTTACTCTAGTTTCACTTCTACATGCCAACTGGGTTGTCTGCTCATTCTTCGATAGCGCTACATTGTGACCACCAGCTGCTCAAAATTTGAATCTCTTACAGGGCGATTCGACGATGCTTATCCTTGACCAAATAAAGATCACCATACACCACCAGCAACATGTCGCGCTATCCGTCTCACTTGTATTTGCACGAGCGATGCCGGTGATCCTTCGAAACGAGCGTCGTCATAAGGACCCGTTCGAAGCTTTTGAACACTCGGGTCGTCTCAAAGGTTTACGATATCCAAACAGTGAGCTCTAGTTACACCCGATCCTGGGGGGGGGGATATCTATGCTACATAGTAACCGCAATTTCAAACGGCTCGTGTAGGCTAATGGATCGTGTCCGTCGATCAAGGTATGTCAAACTTGTTCTTGAAGAATATGGCTTTGAACAAACTGCAATCGCACCCTCGCTGACTCTACACTCATATTATTCACACTTGCACTATATAACCAACTACGGACGCGACTTCTTAGGTAAGTCTCTCGAGGCCCTGTCGATCCGCTCGCATTAATAAGGGCGAGACGGTCCTATAGCACAAGTGTGTGGGAGCCCCCCCGAGCTTTGCGATAAATTAGACTAACAAACTTAGGTCGTAAGCCTCAGGGCTTGCGGCGCGTTATCTCACCCCGGTCGAGTATTCCGTACCAAGCGAAGTCGGCGGCGTTGCAACTAACCCACTCGTGTGTTGAGTTTTGCGAGATCGTTTCTCTTTTCTAGTTTTGCCTCCGATAACTCACGCGTACGTCTATAGTTGAATGGCAAAAGTAGCATACTAGACGTTGCATGCCGATTGCTTCCTTGGGGACTTGAGGCCGGAGGGAGAGAGCGAATTTGTGTCGCTTCTGAATTTGCGTGCGGAGCGATATTCACGTCGAAAACTTGAGCGTGTTTGCAAGAATTGGAGGGCGTAATACTCCTATATTTGGTGGCAAGAATTCCTTGGGTGGTTACCTGGATGGAAAATTAGATATGCTCATTTTTGATCGGTTTGTGTGCTTGTGCATACAAAAAATTTTCCGTCAGCGAAAATATTTTGTTATTGGCCTCGTAGATTTTCGAAAATCTTTTCTGATCTCGAGACTTTTGTGGTCAGCTCGCGACGACCCAGAGCGTATAAATATAGATTTTCTGAGGTTTCATAACCCCCCTGATCAGACCAATCATCCGATCAATATTCAGCGCAAGGCACGCTGTTGGTCTCTGATTCAAAATTACAGGGTAATCGAGATCACCGCAACATGCATGAACCAATCGCATAAAATGTTATTCTTCCCCATCTTTGAAGCTCACCGTGTCTTTTGAATCGAATCTTTGATATCCGACGTTCTGTAAAATTTGCTCTGCGAGATTATGACATGGATACGATTGAAAGGAATTTGAGTGAGAAGCACGTGGCTTTTGTATACGACAGCTCATCCGCAAGGATAGCTTACTGTCGTAAAAAGAAGAAAATGTTTATAGTGACGCATCCAGGCGCTCTATCTGTCTCTCTCTCTCTCTCCTCTTTTTTATCTCTTCCAATTTAATATCTGTCATACGGTGGATGGAAGATGAAGGAGCATCTTGAAAGCTCGTGTACCAAATGCAGTTTGAAAAATATCCTCTGTACAATAAACGATATACTCTAAGCTTGGGGCTGTCAAGATCGTGAAGTCGAAGTATAGAAAATCAGGTCATACGCAAAATATACTCTTGAAAGTTATCTCAAATTTCCTTTGAATTCCTACTCTAGCTCTCGCGCCAGTTTTACAGACATCTTCGTCGTCCATATTTCGCCCTGTGCGTTTTATATTCCTCTGGCAGTTTATATAGTCACGGCTTCTCGGAGAAGATTCGCGCTGAGGCTTTGAGTTTGAGAGGAGAAACAATTTTATCGTTCATCCGAGCATTAAGCAAAGAGTAGAAGGCGAAAGGAGTAAAGCGTATCTTCCTGCATTTTCAAAACGATAAACTTTTACGATCCGACAGAGACAGTGACGACGACGGAAAGGGCACGCTTCGTATCTGGACGTCTCTTTCGTTTATTCCGTGCTCGAGTAGCCAGGTGGAATTCTCAAGACTGTATTACACTTTTGATGACGCTATAATGTTACGGTTCTCTAAAGTGAGGAACCAAATATCGATAGATTAATTTGGTGTGTTGAGGCTTGACTCAATGCACACAATTGAAGCACGCAACCGAATAAAGTAGCCATTCAGGTGAACCTCTGCGTATTGAGTTTGCCTCTCCAACTTGTACAAAGCTGTACAGGGTTCATACCTAATCTCTTTATCGAGAGTCTGACACGCAGTCAAAACGCTCGCCGTCACCGACGACGCGTCGTCGACTCAAAGGACGGCCCTCGCGCAACCCCGATCTAAGTATATATATACTATATGGCTGCATTGAAATCACTAAGCGTAACATATCCGATTATAGCGAATAATAATGACGCTTACCCCTTCTTCCGCACATCCAAATTTCCGAAAAGCGTCAGTCGACGAATCCTGATAATCTGAAACTACGTTTCGTGCGCCTACAATCGCTCAGAGATTTTTCCGAGCCGTAACAATCAGGCGTGGCGAGTGTCTGTCTGATTTTAGTAGTGCTCAGTTAACCCTGCCTCCCACGAAACAATGCCGGATTTCGTGCATTGTTATACGGAGGGCGGATTGCGCAGGAGGACCTTATCGCAGTCATGGCAGCCTCCTCTCCCGCACCTTCCTTCTCGCTTTCAATGTCTCTGGCTTTCTCGCGAGAGCGCGCAGCTAAATGCCGCTTTGTCGCCTGTCGCGGTTAATCACCGTCCAAATAGCCCAAAGCCCACGGTCACCGTCATACCAAAATCGTGCTCGTAACGTAGTCACTAACCTGCACTCTCCCTATAGTTATTCCCCATATTCATCCAGTGCATTGATTTCAGCGATAGTACACTCGTGCAGAGCGATTCGAGCGGTTGATAATGCTTCATTCTTATCGAATCCGTATAGAACGAGGCTTAATTAGCACTTTTTGCCCGAATGTCCTCTTTCATCCACTCATTACGGGTCTCCTCGTTTACCTACTGCTCTTGTTGGATATTTTCGTTGTCATTGTGTGAAATGAAGCGTGGTGGATTGAGCCCCTGGTATGCCGAGAATAAGCATTATATTGGACTTTGAATGTGCGTTATGCTTACTCACTCTCGTTCTCGCGGGCGATTAATTGTTTTGTGGCCACGGCTGCGCGTGAAAGGGCTCGCTTTCTTTGTCTATTCATGCGTGCCCTAATTAATGCGCCAATTGTCCTTAGAATCTGCGCTCGTTTATCCTGCCTCCGTGATTTCGAGCTTGCTGCTCTCTGGTGACTCTACTTTGTTTGCGGAATATGAATTGAGAAGTATACGAGCGTGAGAGTTGAATAAGGATTCGCTATCATAATTGAAAACCGAAATTAATTGTTGGCAAAAACAATCAGCCTTTTTCTGAATTATTCGATAATTGAGACAACAATCATCATGGATGTATAGAATTATTGATTCTAATTGAACATTTTCTTCTTTGTTACAGGTAAACAAGCATTTTTTGGCCGACGAACGATATTGCAACGGGAAAAGCGTGAGTTGAATTGTATGAAATCCTAGTTTAATCTCATAAAGAAAAATTGGACGGTCAAGTCTTGATCAGGTCAACAGAGCTAGCTATGTAACCATTAAAACTCTCACCAAATGCTCTCTGTATGGAGTTAACCACAGAAAAGTGGTGTATTCTGGTGCTCGTATCGTGATAGAGTTCGCAGGTCGTTATACGTGGGAGATAGTTTCCCGTAACGACCACCACTTGTCGTTTGTTGTTTTTTTTATCGCTTGTGCGCGCCAGGCCTCGCTTTAACGTGAAAATATTTACAGGGGTAGGTAGGCAGCGAACGGTCATAAAACTTGCGCTCAAGAATTATCGAGTGGATTGCGCCAGTGGCGGCTCATGGGGCCATAGTGAACGCCCTGTAACAAGAGTTGAATTGTAAAAGAGGATGCGTCCCGAGGAGCTTCGGTTACGTGTAAACGCAATTTCCCATTCGACCGCAATCGCCATAAGCGACGAATCGATTTCGATTCTCCAGAACTGCAAAGCGTGACAGAGAGATAGAGTAGGTTCGAGAGATATAGTTTCCGTCCGCCGCCGCGCACTTTGGGCTCGCGTTGGGCCGAAGATGAACGGCTATGCGGAGAGTCGGATCTTCACGTGCTATTCTGTATTCGAGTATGGATAGCATAGTCTACCTTTCAGGAATGCAATTTCGGAGCGTACGATATGTCAGGACGGCCGTTATCGCACGCTCAACTTGGGCGTCACTGCTTTATTAATCCTCGCTCGTAGTAGAGTCCCACAATTGAGCTACTGCCGGAACTCGCACTCGATCGAGCTTTTGCTGCTGCTTCGCTCGCGTTTTTAAAGCCATCCTTACTATCCCAATGGTCTTTAAAGCTAACAACTCACCCATATGAGCGTTCATCCTTGTTTTATCGCTGTTTTGGTGACGATCGATTCGAAGAACATTGTTGTTTAATCACTTTGGCTTTGGATAATAACAAGGCTTGAACAACTTTCAATCCCTATCAGATGCAATCATTCTTCAGATTCTGTAAAATCCTTTGTATAGTTCAATCATGCGTACTGTGATACAAGTGGTCACATGAATCTGAAAGGTTGTCCATGCACCACCTCCTTTCTGAATTGATCTTGGGAAGAATGAGCGAGATAACGGTAAAGTTTGCCCAATAACGATCTCGAGCTTAGGGTTACAAAGTTTGATAACTCTCTTATTAGAGAGACGATGCAGAGGTGTAGTGCGGTGTGGTGCAAACTAAATCCAATTCGGTAACAAGCAAGTGTAGATTAATCTGCTTTACTCCACGGTATGAGCTGTGGCTCCTACAATTGTTCTCATCTCTCACCCCCTCCGAATCGAGAGGCTTTAATACTCGATGGATACTATTCAATTTGCACGGGATATTGTCAAAGAGTTATGAATCTCCAAGCAGGTTGACGAATGAGAATTATCCAATGAAAAACAGATCTGGACAGAAAATAACCCGTTTGTTTGCGAGGTCTGACGTTGGAGAATGCAGTCTAACGATTTTCTGTATTCTGTCGCACTCAATGGAGTTTGGCGTTCCAGAGCCAAGAACACCGTACAGGAACATTATCGTCACAGTCTTATGCTCACAAGTGCAAGGATCATGTGTACTAATGATTCACATCTCAAATATGAATTGTTGGCGAATTTCTATTGGATCATACGCACCCGATGCATTCTCAATTTTTTTAACAGAGCTCATAGACATTGCTCATAAATGCAGCAATTTTTAATTGAATCTTAGAGCTTTCTGAAAGGCTATTATTATAAAGCAACAAAAAGTGCAGGGTTTCAAGAGCCGGTCATCAAGATAATTAACCAAATCTATTACCGCGAAGTAGGAAGCAAATAAATAACGAGTAAAGAGAGAGAGTATAATCGTCGTGTTTCGCTTGGCAAGTAGTTGGAGTCGTGCTACACTCCGTCAGTAGCACGTCTCGGGCATCGCATCTATCGTCTCGCTCTCCGTTTGTTGGTCTCGAGCTCTGTCTCGCTCTCTGTATTCCTGCCGAGTTTCCGTAGACTCGATCGTGCTTGCAGCAAAGCTCGGACTTGTGTCCTTGCTCTCGCTCGCGCGCACTTGTCTCGAGAGTTCGCAATTACGTGCAATCTGACAATTATTGCTCGAGTGGCGCACTGATGATGTCGCTGTACCGTAGTCTGTTATATACTCCCACGCTTGTCGCCCGCTCGTCGTTTCATTGACTCTCTATGCCAACGGACAGTCGCTTTGGTCTGGCTATATAACCGTATATACATATATGATAGATTTGCGATGTTAGTTTGCGTGCGGTACGCCACGCTGCAACGAATCTAGGTACACAAACACGTAATTATAGCCGTGCTGATTGCAAGTTGATCTCCGGGCACCGAAATCGATATACTCGCATTTGCTGGTGCTAGTCGCGCTTATCCCATTCTCGTTGTTGTCCGACTGTAAAATAGTGTACCACGACAACACTCATCATCTTTGTTGAGGTTTTTTCATAACACTTTAGAGAATTTTCGAGCGGTGAGCAAAAATTATTCTTGAAAAAGTCATCTTGATTGAGAAGAAGTAAACTGGTTCTTGGAGTGGGCAGGGCGAGTCACAAAATCAGTTGTATTCGCTATTTCCAAAAAAATCCGCAAGATTTCGATATTTGAGTAGCGTAAAAACGCTACTTGATTTAAAAAAAAATCAAGTTTCCAATTAAATGAGAATCAAGCTCTCCACCCATCAAATCTGTCAATCCTTCAAAACCATTTGATCACCGGATAAGAAGACGAGAGTATCCCTACATCTATATACAGTTATTTTCTCTAGCTCTCATCATGATGCTTCCATCCAGATTAATCCCTGATAATCTGAAATCTATAACTATGAAGAATTTGCACAGCGTCTTCCGCTGTCTCAATAAAACTTGCTTTAGCCTCCTACCATTCTGATTCGGTTACCTTTGTCGCCCAATTGAAGCTTCTCCAAAAAGTTCATTCGATGGGAATAAGGGTTTCACTGGTTCTTGATATTCGCGACGAGTTTTAGGGCATCTCGTTCAGCGTATCACCCGTACTCGCTGTTAAAGCCATTGATTCACGCGAAAGACGATATGACGACGTCGTCGTCGACGACGACGGAGTATATAGTTTTTACGTGGTACTTTCGGACTCGGGGCACAAAACCCTTCGGCGAATGAAGCGGTCGGAAGGCTTGGCGGTGCGGTGATGGCAGCGGTGGCAGTACGGCTGACTTATCCACAATCTGGGAGGATTAGGCTTATACAATATTCATAAGCCGGTGTCTCCTCTACCTCGCTCTATACTACCTCTCTCTAGCCACGCCGCCGTCGCATCGCACGCCCACACCCTTCTTTTGCTTCACGTCCAAGCACTTCCTAACCACTCGCTTCCCTTGCTTTTCAGTTGGCTCGCTCGGCCGGTCCGGCTCTTCCGCCCTCATGCAAATCTCACTTCTCTCAACCCTCTCTCGCGCATAAAATTCAAAATATCACGTGGCTCGTAATTCAGTCTTCTGGGAGCTTGATTGTCTGAATTATAGCACCTCGTCTCTCCGTCGTTCTCCTACATTACCAAGAAGAAACTAGAGGGAGAGGAAACTCTGAGTATATTCAACAGTTTTTTGCGCTACCGCTGAAACCGAGTCCTCAAAAAGCCGTCCACTTCTCCCGAGAAGGTGGAAATGAAAATTAATTCCGCTCTGAGCGTGTGATTAATTCTGCGGGGACTCTGAACGTGATTCCGAAATGCAAGTTGAAGTAGTTGAGGATTATCATTTGAATGATTAATGAGCCACCAAGCCTCGAGTTTGCAACTTGCTCGTCGCTCAAAGCTCATTGAGATACGTGAAAATTTTGAATAATCTGTTTTTCAAACTCTGCTCGAATCTACGCTAGGCTCGTCATAAATCTCCCAATTTCAACACAACAGGAACGTGATGCTCGAAATCAAAACTCGTCGACGGAATAATTTAGCGCTGCCTTGTACAAATTTCGACAAAAACAAAAAGACTCGATGAAAACGTATTTTTCGAGTACGAAACAGCAATATTCTTGCTAATTTTCTCTGAAAATCTCGTCGTGCTGATTGGGAGAGGTTGTTTCCATTTGATTTGCACATGGAATTTCTCGAATCGAAAATGACCTATCAACGCCAAACAATTATCAACGGTTGCTGATTATGAGTTCTTTGCTCCGCAAGGTTACCAATGTCTGATGTCCCATATTGTGAAAACCCGAGGGATTTTTCTCAAATTTTGGTTCAATATTCAGTTGTCAACTCAGTTGTATAATTTAGAAGTTTCTTGTGGCATGCAATTAGATTACCATTCTAAAACGAAACGCGAGAGCTACTCAGAGAGTTGAAAAACGTATGGCTCGCCGACAAAATGATGTCCAAAGCGTTTCAGTAGAACAGTCTCGGCTTTAGTCAGACATGCACTCGTAACCTTCCGTACATTTTTTTACTGGTTCTATAGAGGTATACCTCATCGGCCAAAATCATGATTAATTGCGATAATTATGCAGCTCCAATACATGATAGAAATTGTGTATCCTGTGAATTCGTGAAGTAAGATCCGAATCACAGACTTTTTCAATGTAACGCAGACTCACGCTGTCGAGTTCGATATTGAAAGCTAGTTGCTTTATTCACGCCAACGCTATTTCTCCCTCTCGTTTTCCTCGTTCCCTTTTTGCAACGGCTCTGTCACATTTTCTGTGAAATTCAAACTCGAATAGATACGCGTATACTTGTGCACTTGCACGAATAGAATGAGGGGAATGCGAGATACAGATATGTATAGAAAAAGGATGAATGGTGAAACGAGCATTGCCGGCGTAGAACGTGCAGCTGGTGAATGGGAAAAGGAAAAAATGAGACATTGCATTTTCGTAACGAATGCATTACTCGAAAGGGAAATGCGATAGTGGTGCCTACAGTGATGAAGAGTACATCTGATGAAAGGGTATGTGTAGGGGGCGCGGCGATACGAATCTTGCCCGAAGTTATTCGATCACCGTACAGAATTTTCGGAGCGACTCGTTTTCGCCAGAGCTTCTGCATCACCATGCACAACTTGATTTTCATTCCTCTACTTCTCATTCTCATTCGCCATGGATAGCGGAAACTTGAATTCAGTTGAATTCCAAAGTACGTGTTGCCACTCTTAACGGAAAAATATGTTAACGAAACGATTTTCTTGCGTGGCGCGAAATGTATTGATTTTCACAAGGTTTATAAGATCTCAAACAGAATTTAAAAATGAATTGTGGTGATGTCCGTATAGAAGATTTCATAATGAAGTGATGAGCTATGTACCTTACATATCTCCTACAAAACCATTAAGATGCTTGCTCCTCTGGTCTTGTCTTGATAATCACTCACGAGGAAATAGCTCCAATTTATTCATTGAAGTGTTAGTGAAATGATGAGCTAAAACTCATGTACATAATCCTTAACAAGAAATTTTAATGGAATCGTTTTTCGGTGACCCAGTGGCGCAACCTGAGCGAAAACTGCCCTTTCTCAATTCCGTTTGACCGCTTGTTAGCCAGTAGAAAAGGCCCTGATCCTCAACTCAGGAAAGTGAATTTTCATGAGTGCTCTTTTTGCTGTCATCGGTGGGTGCTATTTGAATTCTTAAGTTCTGCAAAATAGTTAAGGAAAAAGGTTGAGATGCGCTAACAAATTTTTATGGCATAAGACGACTAAACAGCCCTTCCTAAAATTGGCGATGAGTAAAACTAATATCTATCAAACAGTGATACATGCACCTCGCTCGTTGGTTGAAGCTCGGGGATTACTTTTTCCCTATTTTTACCCAGGTAAAATTGATCATCGTTCTGCAAAACAGCCACACCCCACATCGATGCATAATGTACTCCCAAAATATTTAGCTCAAGTCAATCACCATGACGTATCCGTAACTAAATGAATGGGATCAAATTGGGCTTTGGGATCACTGTGCTGTGCCTTCCTACAACCGTACAATCCATTCGTGAAATTTTCGATGTTCTGAATCATTACAGATCCAAGAAATTCAGAAAGACCACCACTCTGGGACAAAACGCATACGAGTTTGGAGGGAAATCTTCCACATTTTCTTGAACCGTCCACTCGTTTTAGATGACTAACACGTTCATTGCAATGACAATCTGCTATACCGCGATATTTTGCTACTTTATGTTCCATCCTTGGTTAAAGATTATCTCTGGGAGTTATACTCTCATAAGACCTTATACGAAGCACATTCTTCTGGGTCCGTATTTCTCTGTTATTTTGATCTACGGCTGTAAAAAAAAGAAGAATAAAGACGGCAAGCTCACATAAAAAAGTGATATACGAGATGTACACAGTGGTGGCAGGGAGATTGTACAAATGGATGAGCTATTGCGCGGGCGGGGGTCTCTCTTTTTATACTTTCTTCCACGCTTGGCCCACTCCTTCTTTCGTATTTTCTCATTCCGTTCCTTATATTAGTGCAACCAGCATGCAACCCGCTCGCTCGCCAAATCGCCAACTCACAATGGGCCATTTGTACGTTCCGCGAAATGACGATTGAATAGCAGACCCGTTATATGACTTACAACCACAGCAGTTTGTATGACAAGGTGGAGTCGGAGTAAAAAGAGGTGCATCTCATCCTCTGCAAACACGAGTGAGTCTTGAATGAGCGCGGTATATACGAGTTGGCCACCAGTGAGCTGCTGCGCTTTCCACATTTTATCGTTCTACAAGTAATCAACTGAACGACAAGCTCCTTTTCGATGCAGAATGGTCTCTATCTTTGCTAGAGTGTCACTGACTCTGGATAGGGATTGCAATTCAGAACTTCCATTATTGGAGGGCCCATCACCGTGAATTTAGATGTACACAAACTCTTGACACAAATGCTTGACTAGAGATTGTTTAAAGTAATGGATTCTGACTCTTATTGAGGATTGCTGCAATTATTTCAAGGCAAACGTGATCGAAATTATTTCCTCGTTTCTCTAATTGTCCAAATACTTTTCTAATTGCAGTTTTTATTCATTCAAACAAGACGATAAAATTGGTGGAAAATATTGAAATATTCAAACCTAGAAGATTTGCCGATTCGAGAAACTCAAGAATAATTCGTGTCATGATTACCATCCAGAACGAACTTAGCAATCAATATTCCCTCTTCTGTGTTCATCATGCGCGAGAGTAGCGACACATACTTGAATTCTCATTTCGTACTTGGATTCTTTTGCGAAGTCTATTTACACAGTTCCACAGAAACCAAACAGGACGGTTTCGTGACCATTCCGTGCCTTTTACGATTACTGGTGTTCTGAGATCTTCACGTGTTTATTATCTCCTTCGCTGTTTAGCCGAAACAGCATCGACGAGGCAACGAGTGTTGATAAATTTCTAGATGCTTCCGAAAATGCTTTTCCAGATTCACACTTCATGCATAATCTTTCAATAAGGTTCGCCCATCACAATATCAATAATTTAATCGCAATGTAGTTCTCGACCACCTATAGGAAGACGAACTAGTCCGGTCTCTGGCAACCCTTTCGTATGTCCGTAAAATGCAACTTCCAACTGATCTTACACAAAAACTATTCATCGAGAAGTGCCCCCCTCACTCTTGTTTCGATCAATACATTCATAGATTCGAATAAGACTTAGGTGGGCACTTTCTCCCGTGTGTAGCCTAAGATAGGCAGTGATGGTGACGGACATACGAAAGGATACCCGGAGACTGAACTAAACCTGCAAAATCTGGAATATCAGTTTAGAGTCCACATCATTTTGGCAAAATGGTTGAGGTTCTCATCACCGAACAGCTGTATTCTGCATACACGTAACAATCAAATTTTTAACGGCATATTATCTTGAGATACAGACGAAATGTCTCATACAAATACTATTCTTTTTTATTTGTATGATCTCCTGCAGACAAATTCTCAAAGCCGGAGAACGTAGTATACTTTTTTTGAGAATTTCACAAACTTGGGTGAGATAATCTCGGATCTTCAGTTTTAAAATCTATTGCAAAATTGCCGGTCGAGATATCGGTGAAGAGAGGCAAATACCCTGTGATTTTCCCTGTCAGCAGTTGAACCATTCTGGCACACCGAGTCAGACTTGTAATTGACGAAAAAAGGCTGAGAAAAGCAGCAACTGGAGGGCACGACTCGTTACAAAATGTCGAAACATGCAAGGCACTCGAGCTAAACGAAGTACCTCGCGAAAAGCCGTAAGTGGACCACCCTGGAGCATCGAAGACAATGTGCTTTTGACTGAGCACCATGAAACGACGGAGTTATGTGCTCGCAACAAGAAAACATAAGATTCCACGACCTTTGCAGAAGCTCGGCATATCTCGCGCGATGCTCTTTGCGAATTTCTATTTTTGTGCACTAGCGTCGTCGCTGTGACACAATGTCGGCGCCTCGTACCTCAGTGAAAACACAGCCGGTGAACATAGATCATTTCTCCACCGCCACATTTGCTCTTCGCGTCGATGCTTTCCTCGAGAGAGCTTTTTCGCGGCCAAAGCGAGGACAACTCCTCATCTTCTCAGCTCGCGGGTGCGTCGAAATTGACGTTAACGCCTTTGTACGATTCAAGAGGGAGAGCGAGATTCTACCGCAGCTTTTTTCGTCGTCGTCATCGTGTACTTTTTGAGGGACTCTATTCTCGTACCATTGCCACGCGGCGAGCCGAGATAATTTTCACGCCACCGCTTGAATTGCGTTTTCTACTCAAGCCCAGTCTGTCGCCCTCTTCTTTGAAATAGATGCAACTGAGTCACTGGCACATCGCTAAGATCATGCCACGGAAAACACGGCGATGAACTTGGACGGCTGTTGCCCCAATGGACGTCGTTTTGTGATGAACACGAGCCGCAGCTGCGTAGGCATTGTTATACTATTGAGAGAAAAAATAACTCCCGGATCAAGGCGACCATCATTGGATTAGGGGATTGAAAGAGTCGGTCTTGCTGAAGAGCGTCGGTGTCGTCCTCATTCCGATGATCGTCTGGAGATCAAACCTTTCGTGGAAATCTCCGCAGGCGCTTTGCCGTGAAACCGACGCGACGCCTCGTAACGCTCGCGATGCATTTTGCTGTGGTCATCTCCGTCGAGCGATTACGTAGGACAACGATCCGATCATTCGCGATGCAAGCCGTTCACATATTTATATGGGAACCACTTAGTATCAAACAGAACTAAATGATGAGTGAAGAGTTGAGTACCCGCTCAATTCGGAATCTTAATTTGCCATCGCACTTAACATTAGCGTGGGCAAGAATTTGAATGTTGCACTCCACGAGATAGAAAGCTCGCCTGTAATGCATTACTTGAACTCAGATATCACCTTTTCTTCATGGTAAAAATATCCCGCCGCGTTATCCCTTGGTCAACTTCTGAGCCACTTGAGCAGGGTCCGCCAGTCGGGATTGAGATAAGCGGGAACCCGTTGTCGTAAATGCGAATTGGGAGATAATGAGGACGCGCAGCAACGCCAGACATTGAGTTCTTACACGAGAAAACTCTGTTGCTTCAATCTTACCAGTATTACGAGTCGTCTACTCCCGCGCGTATCAGAGATGCCGGGTCACGACTGAATTTGCTCAAGTACCTTCTAGTGTTTTTTGTCGGGCCGGATGCCTTTCAACCTCCCGTGTAATTGAAGAGTTAAGGAGAGTCACGCGTGTTGTGGTCGAACTAGATACAGTCCTTAATTAATCCAAACAGCAATTCAATCCTCGTTTGTTTTCATCTTTGTCCTGCAAATGAAGTCGTCACGCTCGAGAGGGTCAGGAACCTTTCAAGACTACTAACGAGTTTGTATGAATCATCATAATTGGGGAGTAATATATCGCACGGGAAATGAAAGTCGTTCAAACGACATACCGAAACCCGGGAAAGTGATTCAATGAGACGGGAATGAAAAGACGCCAGAACGGGAAAAAGATGTTACCGTAACGGGAATGCAATGTTTAACCTTGAAAGAGGAAGTGATTTAAACGATGATAATGAAACTATGAAAGACAAAATTCGATATACTTCCTCTTCTTAGCTGCCGAATGTTACTACCTTCCAAAGCAGATACATAACAGCGTGATAGCAAGTAGGAGTATAAGCAATGCCCAAGACAGAGTGTCCGTTATATATACGACCAATAATATACCTACTGATGTCGAAATTTGTATGATCACTATTTTTTTGTCGTGCGGAAAAATCATACCCATTTCAATTGTATGGGCTCGTAATTCCTGAAGGAGTAGGATGAGAAAGTGGAAAAATTGAATTAATATAAAAATAACAATTCGGAATTTGATTCGATGAGGAGTTGAGCGTAGCAGACTTGGATACATTTAGCAGCTGAAGAGGTTAGTCTAGCTCACAGATACCTACCCAAATGAACCATTGTGCAGTGTAATAATTTCCCTGAATCCAAGTAAAATACACTCTCTGATTCCGAAAAAAAACCCTTCCGATGACGTGATGAATCAGAGTCGTTTTGCAGTAGAAGTGCCAGTGCCAAGCATCGTTAATGATGACACAAAATCGATGACACGAACTGAGGTACGAAAAGAAAAAGATTGACGTACTTTTTATCCCTATCATCGGGGACTGGGATGGCACGAACCGTGAAGCAAAAAGCTCCGACAGCATCAGGGCTATATGATGAGTATCGTAGACGTGGATGCACTTGTGTCATTATCACGCAAAATCACCATCACGTGATCCCCGCAGCAGAAGCAGCAGCTCGCTGTTGTCTAGTTCGCGGCTGCTCGCTCGTTAGCGCCCGCCAATTTGCCTGGAGATCATTATTCTCTCTTTCCTCACTTTCCTACCCTTTTGCTTGCAATGAAAACCGAGAGCAAGATCGCAATGAGATACCTTCTCTGATTCTGCGCCTGAGAGACCAGATCTTATGCAACTCGAGGTGCAACTATCGCAGCGTTCACCCTCTTGCGCCCGCAGAGCTTCCTACGAGGCCAATTCATCTTCGCTTCCGCTGCACTTCTGCAGCTTCCTCTCAAGACTTTTCCAAGATGCCTCGTGGAAACATCGGTCTTGGAATTCTCTCCTTTCCCCTTACTCGCTAACCCAACGATAGTACCCCAGGTGGAAGTCATTTGATCTCAAGAGGGCGAGAGCAAAAAAGATGAGCTCGTGAATCTTGCGCACTTCTTATTTTCTTAATTCATGACCCAGTTTCATTTTCTCGATCGCCCAGCTGAACAGCTCTGGAACTCACTTGCTTGCTCAAGGGGATCTTCACGTTGACTCAGCTCAATCGTTGCATTGCTATATCTACTTGGTTCATGTCAATATTGAGTACAGTTTGTAGAATCTTAATTCAACCGAGACCCTGAGATTTGGATGTTATTTTGCCTTGCAATATAAATTCTTGGTTTGGCAACAACAATGGTGCATCAAAAGCTCATGCGAA
Organism: Eretmocerus hayati; assembly: GCA_029851415.1. Taxonomy (NCBI): domain Eukaryota; kingdom Metazoa; phylum Arthropoda; class Insecta; order Hymenoptera; family Aphelinidae; genus Eretmocerus; species Eretmocerus hayati. The sequence goes on along the minus strand of CM056744.1, from coordinate 83,094,750 downwards.
GTTGTGAGAATGATTATTGAGTTCAAAAAGGAGATCTTGGGGTTCTCCGAAAAGTCATTGCAGATGAAAGAGCGGCAAAGCTTCCTCAGCCACAAAGCTCGCCGTCCGAGATACTTCGCTCAAAAAGAGGCCTTCTCGGAGGCCATAGTATTTCTCGCGCTCTCCGAAAAGGACGCTTCCGCGCTGCACAAGGTGATAGAACTCGCTCATCGTCTTTTTCTTGCTGCCAGCGCAAACTTCCACCTCCTCTCTTTCTTCTGCCTCTGAGGTCCAACTAAAATAGTATATTATGCGGCGAGTGCTGGAAACTGCGTGTTTCCGCGGCGAGTGCTGGACGTCGGCGAAGCCGACGTCCAGCACGAGTTCCGCGGAAAAAACGCAGTGGCCAGCACAAGTCGCATATGCTACTTTATATCACGAGTGCTCCACCATCATTATCATTGTCTTTTGTTATTAATTAGTGTGTTTTCAAATTGTCATTTTTGTCGTCTGCTGCGGCCCTCGTTTCATCTGTCTAGTGTTTGTTTCCACGTCTCCTCCTTTCTAGTTCTTTTTACGCACGCTAAGATCGCCCATAAGATCGCCACGGAAACACTACATAACCCTCAAAATTACACAACTTTTATTAAACAATGAGTGTTTTCGTACATAATTCAGCTCACTAAAAAGTGAAAAATACATAAAAGTAAAATCAATGATTGTATCACAGGTTCATGATTTAACAATAACCCCCAAGATCCCACAACTACTATTAAATGATGAGTTTTTTTGTACATAATCAACTCACGAATAAGTGAAAAATAAATATAAGTATAGAAGAAATATTGTATCATAGCTTCATGATTGAGCAACATTGAGAATTTAATAGTGATCCTCCCAGTCCATGTAACAAAATTACACAACTACTATTTATCAAACGATAAGTTTTTTTTTACATAATTAAACTCACTAAAATGTGAAATATAAATAAAAGTTGAACAAATGATTATATTACAGCTTCATGATTGAACAGTATTGGGGAATTACAAATGATCCTTCCTGTCCGTGTAATAGTATTCTCCAGATTCTCACTTGGAACTCTTGAAGAAATGATCAAAGATTACGAATACATTACCACCTTCGAATTCATATGTCATGAAAGCATGGGGTAACAAAATTACACAACTACTATTTATCAAGTGAAAAGTTTTTTTTTTACATAATTCAACTCACTAAAATGTGAAATATAAATAAAAGTTGAACAAATGATTGTATTATAGCTTCATGATTGAACAATATTGAATAAGTACAAATGATCTTCCCTGCTCGTGTAAAAGTATTCTTCTGATTCTCACTTGGAACTTCTAAACAAATGATCAAAGATTACGAAAACATTATTACCTTCAAATTCATATGTCATGAAACCGTGGGGTGCCATGTAAAGGAGAAGTACAGCATTCATCTCTTGGCCACCCCACACTTTCATAACTTATGAATTTCAAGGTTGTAATGTTTTTAGCATCGTTGATCATTAGTTGGAATGTTCCAAGGGAGAATATGGAAAATACTATTCCACGGACTGGGAGGATCATTTTTTAGTTCTCAATATTGTTTAATCATGAAGCTATGATACAGTTATTTGTTTTACTTTCATTTATTTTACATTGTTACTTTTCGTTCAAATCATCAGTTCTCTCTATCCACTTATTCCTCATCTTGAATAACAAGTAATTTTTGAGAATACCAACTGATTCGTGGACTCGATCAAGTCCCTTTTATGTGAACTCGTGGACTGAATCCTCTAATATCCTGATTGCCAAGTAACTTCTGAGATAAGTAACAGGGCATGCCCATTTGGTTTCGCCTTTTTCTTATAATCTAGGAATATCACCGTGGGAATTGACATAACTTTTTCACACTTCATCTTATAACTTTCTCTGTACCTCGACTACTCAACATTTTACTCTGCTTGTATTACGGAGGGGTCTCCATGAACTTGCAATATCTTGCTTGATTCAAAAGTTTGATATTGAATCTAAGTATAAGTAGTTGAGAGTCATCAGGAAATTGTTAGACTGAGTTGACACATTTTGATTTTTTGCGCAGACTCATAATAAGCTGCTGCAACTATGAACCTATGCGTGGAGTCTGGTGGAGTCATAAGTTGTTCTTTTTTGTCCATTTTTAAACGCTTTAATTTATTATTCTTTCCATACATAACGGTGGTGGCAGTCGCCAGCAAGTTGTGGCGCTGAATGCGTGTGTGTGTGTGTGTGTGTGTGTGTGTGTGTGTGTGTGTGTGTGATGTCGTCTAGTAATATCTGGTGCTTTTTAGGAAGCGTGGAAACGGCTTGTTTTCTTGTCTACTCATGGCGCAGTCGCCTGGTAAAACGCGTGTTTGCAAGCCTCCCCACCCGCGCCAGTAAGCTCGGAAACGGAGTGGTTTCCAGCACGAGTGATATAAATATTCTTTGACTTCCCACAGCTTGGTACCTCCGACGACGTCTTTCCCGCGCGCAGCATTTCGTCGGCATCTGTATATGCGCTTCGTCCCAGAACTCGCACAACTTTGATTTCGTCGACGCTCGGGGCCCCGATCACGCTTCACGATTTGAGCACAGAGTGAAAATGTCTTTTATACTAGATGACAGATAACGGAGTACGAGTATAATGACAGTCCCTTTGTGGTTGCGCGCGCGATAGAGAGAGAGAGAGTGCTCGAGTTTCCCGATGAAAAGTTTCCCCCTCGGAAATCGCTAGATTATACGCTCGTCGCTCGCGAGATTGAATCTCTCGACTGTCCTATCTCTGTGACAACGGCCGACGGTGCATTGCTCTGCGTCAGAGCAATCTTTCCTCTGCCGAGATTCATCTTCATAATGGGACGCTCGTGATCTATATAGAGAGCGAGTCCCAGATGCGCCCATTATGGTTCATCAAAACGCGATTGAAGGGGACGAGTCTGCGTGAAACGTGGCACACCAAGTCGCGGCTCGTGTTGCGGTGAGTGCATTAGATCGCTCGCGGACCAATTGAATCCGATCGGGCCGAGCGATTACGAGTTTGCAATTGTCCCCTTTTGCATTGCTAAATCGCCGCTATTTTGTCCCAACAGCCATAATCGGCTTACGTCGCTGTAGCAATTTCTCAACGAGTGCGATCGCTTGGCGCTCAGCTGGCTGCTGCGAGGACATCTCGCACGCCGACTCCAAGATAAGCGAGTGTGTACCATACCGCTAACGGCGCGTTGCACTGCCACGAGGGAATAAGAAGTGTCGGAGACGCGAAGTATGTATCCCAGTCATCGAGGGGGAGCTCGGTTGTCCGCGTAATTGTGCAAAATGAAAGCAGCCTCGCTGGAGAAGAGTATAGTGCTGTTACAAACGGACGCCTTGAGAGGGAATCCCATTTAAAATCCGAATAAAACTACCAGAGCCAAACCTTGTGGAAAGGAGAGCGTAGCGTAGAGGAGTTTCTCTGCGTTTTATTGTTGTTCGCTCTTTAGATGCTATTATTGACTCATGTGTATATAATGGAACTTGAGGACCGAAGACCACGGACTGCGATAGCAACACGTACAGCTGAGTTACTAACACCTTGTCGAGTGTCGTGATACAAATGACATTCAAAAGCCACCACTATCGTTTTGTGGGTGGTGCTCAAATTCTCCACCTTCCCGAAGTACAGAAAATGAAGCTCTTGCTTTCTCCAGAGAGAAAGGTTTGTTTTCACTCCAGCAAAATTTTGATCAAATTTTCCGTTAAATCGAATATTTCCTTCAACAAAATTCCGTTAATCTAAAAAATTCTCAGACCACTCTTTCTCTCGCCAAAATCTATCGATTGTAGGTAACACTTATCCTCCATAGAGCCCCTTGAATCTGTTAAACACTCATCTTACCTGTCTTTCGTCCGTGTGTGTGTGTACGTGCGCGCGCGCGCGTTGTTTTCTACTGAATACGTTTTCTCTTATACTATATTCAATTGATCAACTTTTGGCTTTCTACAAGTTGTACAGAATCAAAAATGTGAGAGTCAAGTCATAGATATTGTTGGAAAAACCTGCCTGTGAATGGCCCAAGTCTCTCTGAGATGCTTCCTCAAAAAAATAACTCAAAATATTTAGGATAATTTTTTCATCAATATCTATTATTCTCCCATATCTCCCTCCACAACTCATTTATCTTATTTTCAATGACCTAAACACACGCTTTTCCGTCATTCTGAATCGATTAGTTGATACCAATTTTTTATTTCAATGTCGTAGAACATCATTCAAGTAGTTTTTTTTTAACTTAATTTTAATCATACTACAACTGACTTTACTTCGATTCCGTCTCAACAAAACGATAGATATTGCTAAGAAGAGATAGTTTAAATACTCAACATCTTTCTTAACAATTTTTTTGAAAGAATATCTCAATGTATAGGAGACTATTCCTTCTAATATCAATTTTTTCGCCAATGACGGTGATATTCGTTATAATCACTAGCGTTATTGCCTACCTCGCTAACGCTCGTCCGGCTTGGAAGTGTCTTTGATATGGTATGAGCCCCTAAAATGCTTCTGTAGTTCAACAGTGTAACGTTGAGATTTCATAATACAGTGGATTCGGAAAAAATAATTTCCTTGATGTAACCTAGTAACTTTGATTGAGAACTATTGAGTTAGTGTAATGTTGCGCATAGTGAGTTTCCGGAATCTGCAGTAAGTATCTGAAAATTTCGCTTAATTAATTCAATTTGTTGCAAGGGTATTGCGAAATCTACGATTATTCGCCTTATGAATCCTATCCCACTTATGATTTGTACATAGATAAAAAACTAATCACGAAGGATATTTCTCTCTTCAGCAATGAATAACATGTGCACCCTTATTGCCCATCTCGTTTGATTCAGTCAATACACCATTTTCGAAATAAGTTATTTACATCCAATGATGCAATTATACTAAAATAGACAACTATTCGAATCTAAAGACAGTGGAAACTGGAGCGATTTTCACTGGAATTCCAGTGGAAATTTCACTAACAATGTAGTGATTTTCACTGAAATTTCAGTGGAAGTTTCAGTGAAACTCTGCAAATTTCACTGAAATTTTAGCGTTTTTCACTGATTTTTTAGTGAAATTTTCACTGAATTCTTAGAGAAATTTGCACTGATTTCTTAGTGAAATTTTCACTGATTTTTAGTGAAATTTTCACTGCATTTTTAGTGAGATTTTCACTGATTTTTAGTGGAGTTTACACTGATTTTTTAGTGAAACTTTCACTGATTTTTAGTGAAGTTTTCACTGATTTTTTAGTGAAATTTTCACTGAATTTTATAGTAAAATTTTCACTGAGTTTTTAGTTAAATCTTCACTGAATTTTTAGTGAGATTTCCACTGAATTTTTAGTGAAATTTCCACTGAAATTCAGTGAAACGTATCACTTGAACTTTAATGATTCCCACTCCATCCATTCACCAACCCACTCACCTGACCACTAACCCCCACTTACCCACCAACCCACCCACCCCCATGACCCAATCATGACCCATACGGCCACCCATCGCCCTTCATCCTCTGCCGATAGGCAACACGAGACGCGAGATGCTGACGGACAAATTTTGGCTGGGCTCTTAATTATTTTAATTATCATGCAACGCTGTGAGGAGGCATTCTGCTAATCACTTTTAGCATCGTATTTTTCGTCAAAAATTTTATTCAAATGGCAAACACGATATAGATACACCGTGAGGCAAATCATAATTTTGAAACATATTTTCGTGCTGTACTGTGAAAATTAATCATAAAAAAATGAATAGATGCGATTCGTAGCTATATTATTTGTGAATGAGGAATACTGTGGAAGAAAATGTTGTCAGGAAAGATGGCTTTCCTGCAAGCATCTGGAGTAATGATAATAAGGGTAAGAATGAGGGAAAGCATATCGTTTGGGGTGAAACGTCCGTACGATAGGCGAAGAAGCGAAAAGAGGATGCGGCTCAGCCTCCACTTTATTATATTTCTCGGCGATTCTGCAGCTGTCGTTGTCGCTCCGCTCCATGGCATAAGAGACATCTTCTGGTGGCGACGGGGAAGGTGAAGGGCTGTACTGTGTTATGGTGTGGGGCTTCACTGGCCCTCGCGGTACTCGAATAATGACGCAAGCATGCGCCAGCGTATTACCGAGTGCTTTTCAGTCCAGAATCTTCAACAACCCCCTTCTTCTTTCACCTTGTCACACTGATGACCGACCTGCGTCGCGTCTTTCCACCTTTTGGTTCCTCCGTGCAAATTGTTGAAAGCGACTTGTGTAACATCAAGGCTGAGGTGTTAGGGCCTCTCGAGTTCGAGGAGATGCTAAAATCTTGACTGCGTCAGAGGAATCTCGGGAACGCGAAACTCGAATCTTCGCAGTCGTATACTTGTCGTCTATATTTCCACCTCTCGTCCACATTCTGTAGCGTCCCTTCTCGCTATTTTTCCTCGCACGTCTGGAATCTGTTGCGCGACCCCCAAGCTCTGAAGGATGTAGGTCGGGAATTTGCCCTCTCGCGTTCCTCCGTCGGTCATGCATTGAACTAGAGAGGGAGAAATTCTTTGATGCTAAGCACTTGTCCAGGTGCTTCATGATGTCGAGCATTCGACACAACATGTACTACATCAAGCTCGCTCTGCGACACGGGTCTCTAAAAAGCTTCCGCAGAGCTATCCCCTTTTCTCCACCTCCTAATAGCAGCCAAAGTAAAAAAAGATGCAGAGATTAGTCATGGACCACTTTTTTCTCGAGCTTTTTATAATGTTAGTGGATATAATAAGCCGTTTCGGATTAGTTGCAGCAGCGATCGTGAATTAGGCGCTACACGCTTTCGGCATCAGCGCTCACGCGTCGCAGTCATTAATTTTCGGGGCTCGCTCTCGCTTCTTCCGGAGCGTGATGCATCATAGGCAAAGTGCTAACGTGGAGTCGACCTAAAAAAAATAGCTCGAAACCCCCTCGTAAGCCCTTGTAACAGCCAAAGCCAAGCCACGCGCGCGTGTCAACGAGATGCTTTCAGATATACGAAAGTGCATCGCTCACATCAGAAACGGAAGTTGATTCGTGGTTGCGGTCTACCGGGACGGACCGCGTGACAGTCACACCTCGGACGGGAGCGTCTCCACAGTCTGCCACGTGCAGCCTGTGTGCTGTATAATACAGGTCACAACATGGTGCATTCGGATACAAGAGAGTCCCGTCTTTGGAATCAGAAGAGTGTGGGGATGGGTCTCTCATTCCAAGTGTCTTTGGAGCGACGACGTACCGGCGATGTTCACCGCGATCTCGCCGTAATTGAGTGTCTCCGGCCTATCGAACAGTGACGCGACCCTCGGGCTTTTTTACTGTCTGGCTCTTCTACTACGGCCCTCTTTTTCCCTCTGCCTTGTTCGCCTCAGCTTCGTAATTGATCCATTACGCATCACTTGTTCGGCCCCAAGCACAATCAACGAGGGGGTGGCTTGGGAAACGACATTGCTGTGCTCGGAGGATCGAGTGGGCGATTCCTGTTGCTGACGTTACTGCTGACATAAAAACTCTTCAACTAATCTTCCCAATTTCAAACACTCATTGATTACATTCGGCAACATCTCTTGTCGTGAGATGTAAAAAATTCAGTAGTAGGCATTTCACGTGCAGACAGATGATCAAATGACGTATATGAGTATAGGCACACTCTTTGTAACGAATTCATTGATCTCGATTGGGCGATGGGGTTGGTTCCTTCATGTGAAGTTGCTTGACAATCTCTCGTGAAAGGTGTGGTTAATTTTTAGTTATGAATTCTACACCAACCTTTGCGTGCATACTTGGATCGGAGAAACGTGTCAATGAATTTTGCAAGCGACTATTGCTTGCAAAGAGTACTTGGGTACTGACTATTGACATCCTTTTACTGCTGTCAACGAGTTGCAAGATTATGATTTTAAATTGCAAAACCTGATTTTCACCTTGCATTTAATGTTCGCGCCTCTTATCTGAGTCAATAAGTCTCGCACAGTGACAAGATGTCCTGCGCGGTATATCCATTGCAGCAATGCGAAGCACGTTATCAATACGCATTATTTTGAAGCCTTTGTGTGTAAGCGAATCTCGGATAAAGTTGCTCTATCGTAGACTTCCCAAAGAATTACAATTTTGTTTGCCCAATATTGCATTTTCAAGTTTATATTCAATTGATTTCTCGCGCAATGCAAGATTCAATCTTTTCTCTGATATTTCGTGTGTCAGAATTGTATTTCGTGTGCAGATTTTTGAGTTCCACTCGTAGATTGAAAAATAGAGTTTAATACACGCATATAGTTTTTGGATCCTTGAATATTAACCTATTCAGGATAAACAGTGCCCTACTGATAACCTGATTTTCCAACGTATATCAGCTTATTTTGAAGATTGTCCCAAGATCTTTAGAATGAGCTAAGGTACGTCTAATTTTAATCAACCCAGAGCCGAGCATTTTTCCAAAAAATGAATCTTTGTGAGTTTACAAAAGTTTGTACCTATAACTTACCTCCATAATTTAAAACAATGCAGATCGGCGATAAAGTGGATAAAATCTTTTTCATCCGTTATCTTTGCCGAGCAACCTTTGGAGCTTTTCCCCGGTCCAAAATACTATTTTTAACCTATTTTGATGTGATAAACACGTTTTGAGTAGTAAATAAACGCCGAAATGCACGCGTTTTCGAGATAACGATATGGAAAGATGTTTGGTACACTCCGTTATTGGCCCTCTTAGTTTCTAAGTCAACTCCGTGTTTTGCACATAAAATAGCTCCAGATATTCTTGCAACTCTGAAAAACGGATTCTGAGGTCCTCGAAGCAAGGAATCGATTGCATTAAGTTCAATTCGATACCTGCTTCACTGGGCGCAATTTTCGGGCTAATTTCTTAGATGTGCTAATGTGAAAAAAGGAAAAATCTCGGAAAAATCGCTTTACATCTTCTGGAAAACGCAGAAATGATTAGGGGTGGATCTAAACCACTTATTCAATCTCATTTCCATTTTACAGACTACGCACGTAGTCTGAACATTCTACGTACGTAGAACGTTCTCCTATCTTGAATGTATTTTTGAAGTATAGAAGACACTCGATTGATTTATCTGCATCACGCAAATACCATGATCGCTTATCGTCAACCACAGCGTGGGATAGCTGATGATTTCGTTGCGAGTGACTATATTTCAGTCTCGTGAATGATATATAAACTAACTGCAGATATCTAAGTGAATTAATAAGTTCCATATTTACTCGTTTCTTGATTAATGAGTTTGTCCATACAAGAGCAACTTGCCATCATTTTTCAATCCCATAAATTCAACGGCCCACATACACGGGTACCTGGTCAGACTTGCGATCACTCGCTTTATCGCGAACCGTTATCTTAATTATGATTGATCAATCTCGCTGGCTCGCGAATTAGTTCTGCGTGACATGTTTGCTCGCGCAAGTCCAAACATCGTATTCACACCCATCATGGTGCAGATGATCAGTTCTAACACGCTTGATTTCGATTGAATTAAATTTCTCATCATCAGTTCGAGTCTTAAGGCTAGTCCGGAGTCCCCGCAAAACCGCAACCAGACACGCACCGGCGTAATTTAAGGTTGCAGCTGCATCCAATGATTCTGAGAGCGATATTATTGTTTATACGCTTTTATTGGTACTGAATGTGTTACTCAGATAATAGGCCACATGTGAAATCTTATAACACGATACCTTGCAAAGTTTCATGGCATTTCATTCATTAAGAATCGAGAAAAGCTTGAAGGCAATTTTTTGGTGGGACAGAGCGCGTCCGCGACTATTCCGATTCATTCCTCAATAACAAAACAGTTTTGGCCAAAATTAGATACTAGGCCATCTGTGAATTGGAATTTCCTGTCGAATGAGCCCTCCCACGTTCAAAAATTCTGAATCTAGCTCGCAAAAACCTTGAACTAGTGTGAGCATCGAGCAGTATAATTTGCTCAGCGAGCCAAAGAATTACGACTTTCTGGAGATATAGAATGAATTTTTGGCCGTGGAACAACTCATTCGATGGGAATTATCATGGTGTTTCAGTTGCCATATCTCGTTTGGGTCGGAAATGTGAGTTTGAAATACTATGAGGCAAAAAAGTGGTTCGTAATCTCCCATCGCACATGCAGTACGATCAAAGCGCCATCTATCGGGCAAAATATCCGGATTCTCTACGGACTAGCCTTAACCTCTTCGTGCAGGCACCTATTACCTGTGGTCGGAAAAATTCTTTCTCGATGAATTTCATCAACTCTGGTTGAAAAGTTCTCTGAGCTCCGAACAGATAGGAAAATCCATCGTTATACTGTATTTTTGACCATGTTCACGTATGTGGACACCGTGGACTCATGGAAAGAAATCATAGAAACAATTTGACTGAACCGGTTTAATGAGTAAGAACTAAACAGCGTATAGCATAGTCTAATCACATGACTTTTCCATTGTGAGACTATTCTGCACTGTCTCATCCTCATTGTTGATACATCATAACTATATGAAACCTTGGACGCGAATTATTCCCTGAAAAGTCCTAATCATAATCGATTTTCATGAAGTGATCATGGCAGAGAGTACGACGAGGAAAACTCTACATGTTTTTCTATGGAAATTCTCCGTATACAAACTGGCTCGCCCGAATTCCTCGAATGCACGGTGTACACGTATGAGGCCAGACTTCACGAGGTTCGCAATTCCGTATACTTCAACATTATGCATCCTTTCTTGTAGCAATAGTTTTGTGTAGTCGAAAAGTATGTTTAAATCTTCTTGCATGATTTTTAGACCTTATATTTGAGTATTAGGGTCAAGTTTTAGCCTTTCCGCAAAACTGAAATTTTCAACACAATTAATTTGCCTCAAACAGGTAGTGAAAATGAGTTTACCAAAGAATAAACTCAAGTGAGTCATTGATTTTGGGCTAGAGGAGGGAGACCCACAACTATTTTTGCGATATCTTATTTACCGGCATCTGGAGTGGAATTTACCGCCATCATCCAAAGATGCGTCCACGCATGTGGACAAATGCGCGAAAAGGTTAAGCAGTGTCCAACGATGCCATTGCTCGCAAATTCCACCTCATTATGAGTATATGACAAAAGAAACGAATGGTCTTGGGCTAAACAAAAACTGGTTTGATTGTGGAATGATGAGAAATTGAATAGTTGATTCTTACAATAATCCATCGTCACAACTTTTATTTACATACATGAGTCGCATGATAAGAAGTTGAATTGAATTGGAAACTTGGAAATGGAGTTAATGGAGATTTCGATCTCTGATAGACTTCAACTCCTGTTGAACTCAAGTTTTGCATCTCGCTTTCAAATCAATGAATCGATTCTCTCAAGATCATTGACTGATAGGCAAGAATGGAAGTAAAGTGAGAAAACCTAGCCAAATTCACTATAGATATCTCCACTACGATGGACCACATTGGTGGGGCCCAGGCGTCCAACTTTGTGTGCAGTGGTGATTAAACTCCATCAAAATCCCTTTGAATGAGCCTCATCGGTGGAGCCCATGGCCATGCACATCACGACTCGAACGTGATTTCCACAATCGCAGCGTACGCTTCAATCACAATTGTTTTAATTTAGGTGTACTATTTCTTGAAAGTCGTTACAATAAATAATAATGAATAGCGTCTAATTGTGCTCACCAGTCCTCGCTCATGAGTGTTTCAAAGCATTACCTGCGTTTTTTTCAAGACTATTTTCGACTTATTTTCCTTCGCTTTCCTGTTTTTGGCTCAGAAGCTTTCACGATTGTCGTTTTTTTCGATGTATTCCCCAACTCCGTCTATAGCGAGTCCTTTCATTTTCCTGAGATGCATTCGACCCCTGGACCCTCATTATGATCCACAGAATCGTCACAAAAGAACAGAGCAGATCTTTCATTCGCTCCGTCGCGCAGACTTTGAATGGCTCGCAATTCTTGCCAGCTAGCCTCGTCTCTTTGGTGCTTCCTTTTCTCTCGATAACTCCGTTGAAAAAAGAAAAGGGTGAAAATCTCTTACTCTGTCAGTATGTCCCAAAAGGCAACGATAACGAGCCCAGAGGCTCTGGTGTGCTCTTGCTGCGCTAATAATCCTCTTTAACAAGCTCATTAGTCTATTTGCATGACAGCTTGCTGCAGAGCGTAGATCACTTCTAAGCGCAATAATCGTAGCATGGAATCATCGCCACTATAGTTCTCGCTCCGTGTCTCTTAATCTCGCTTTGCTGGTGATGGGGTTGTGTAGGCATACCGAGTTGGCCAGCCGGCGCACTGCAACATATTCATGTTGTCTGACAGAGTGAACAACTCGCTCATAGCATGCGATCGTTAAGTGTCAATCGTAAAATCCAATCGCGAAGCGCGAGCGTGCAACGGACCAGCATTGCATTGCTTTCTAGCCATCATCGTCTTCCCCGTCGTCGAGTAAGAGACCGTTTCTCTCCCACATGCCAGGCGTTATTATGCGTTCGCGTGAGCTCAAGCTGCTCTCGTGATTTCTCGCAAGCAATGAAATATGCCTACATTTTTCCGTCTTCCGCGCGGCAGCCATACCGGCTTTCTGATGCTAAAAAGCTCTGTCTGGCTCGAGGCAATATTGGTCGCGAGACGCGTTGAAATAGCCCTCTCTCCGACGACAACGAGACGAAAATTATTAGATCGCATACGAGTTTCAGCGACTCTTCGCACTTTAGTCTGACGTACGACCTAGTTTCCACTTGAGCATAATTCAAGAGGGCGATATTCGTGTTCCATTAAGATGGGGCGTTTATTCTGAACGATAATGAGTAACTCTCGTCTATTTTCAGCTTGTCGTATACAGTGTATGTATGTGATACTCGAGATGGCAGACCATTCTTGCATTACTCATACCGTAATCGGTTTTGAAAATTATTTCATCAGATTTACATTCGTTTTATTTAAAACTACCGTCAACCGGGATTACTTTGAACAGGCGGGGTGACTTTGAACACTCGAGGTACAAGTTTTTAAGTCTCGGAATGAGCAAGGTAGGGATGCGCAAGGGTTCTAGAAGTAATTTGCTTGATAGTGATATACGTGTAAGTAAGTTTACAACAAACTCATAGGATGGCATGGTGTTGGAGCGAAAAGAATTTGCTCCAAAAAATTGGTCTCATTTGAGCAATATTCTAGGGCGAATCCACGTCCGTCGCTAGATTTCATTGATTTTAACCAATATCTTGGAGAGTCCATCGTTAGAATGGAATATTTTCACCTTGACTCAATTTTGTTGGGTAAAAACTGAAAAGCGTCACTTTTTCCCCCAAAATGGGGTAACTTGAATAGGAAAATACGTGCTTTTTCGAGAAATGGGGCAACTTTGAACACTTCAAAAAACCGTAGTCACTCGAAAACAGGGCTAACTCCAAATCATACGAATTAATTCTTGTATTTCGATGGTTCTCAATTTTGAGATCTGTGGTTGAGATCATTTGATTCTCAAAATGCTCTACTCGATTCTCTCAACTATTATACATCAAGGACCGAACATTTTATGATTAGATTAGAACTTTGTATAAGCGAAGTTTTCAATCCAAATGTAGATTGTAATCACAATTCAGATAATTTCTTAAAACTACTCTTCCTTGTTTGAGCCTTCGTTCCAACTTCAGAAATCTCAAAATGAGTCTATGATACTTTTCTGAATCCAAACGTATCCCATACAGACAGACAAAAATCATTGCCATGTCCGTTATCGAGGGTCTTACATTTATATAATCATAGTGTTCAAAGTTACCCCAACTGGGGGGTCTAGCTTTGAAAACTTTCCAAATGCTCATAATTATGTCAACAATGTCTAATTGGCCTCTACTGCGGTGCAATCGAAAGCTGAGACAATAAGCTTTCAATTGAATCTAGATACAATGCCATTATGATGTAAGATGTACAAGTTACAAGGAAGTTACGAGCAAAATTTTCAAAAAGTATTCAAAGTAACCCCGGATGACCGTGACGGTATCGCGCCTCTGAATATTGTTATCACCTTGTCCAAGACATCTTGCAGCAAGCCCAGGATTGATATTGTTAATATGATGGCTACAAAAAATACTCCGCATTTGTTCTCAATTCGACTACCAATGTCGAACTCAAGATTATCATTATCCTTTTTCCTCGTGACAAAGTTATACTTTTCTTAGTTGATTTTCTTCTTATGAGGTTTACTATCGAATCAAATTCAAAATTCCTAATCAAAAGAATTTTGAATGGAGTATTCTTAGCCAAACAAAAAACTGCAACACCATGACTGTCCAGAAAGTCTTTTTGGCTATGAAAATTTTAGTCGTTAGACTTTCGTGATCGTGATTGTCCATTTCCTCAGTCAGATAAATCTTCAGCTGATAGTTCTTAGATACCGAAACTGCACTGCTCCTATGGGGTAAGATATGATTAAAAGACGCATTGAAAACCTACAGCAAAAATGAAGAACGGTTATAGAAAGAAATCGCGATTTACGATGTTCGGCATCTGTGGAAAATCGAGTGCAAAAGTGGTGCAAGCCGTGTCTATGTATTGCTTGCAAAAGTAAAAAGCAGAAGAAGAGAAGAAAAAAAAGAAGAAGGAGGGATGACTGAGAAGAAAGTCCATAATATTCAGGGTCGACATTGGCGTCCCGCAAACTACTTTAGGATAGCAATGGAGAGAGACGTTGCTCGGGCCTCCATATAGAGCTCGGTCTCGCACTCTCGTGTCTCGCAGGGGGATCTTCTCCATAAGCTGCAATATCTATGTTCGGACGCGAGCTACTTTTGCACAGCCAAGCGCTTTCAAGCTCTTGCTGCCACCGGGGCTAAGCCAAATGGCAAAGCGCTCGATAAACAGGGGCACGAGAGCAGAAACGAGCCCGACCACAGGAATAAGAGGGGTGATCTATGCCCTCACGTGCAACCCCGTATCCCCGAGCCCACTACTTGCGTGTGTGCAGAATACGAGAAAACGGCCCTGACATGAAGTCTGCCTCCGTTCTAACCTAGCGGTCTGCGTATGTACATTGAAAGCATTGGATTGCTTCAGACATTTTCTCATTGGCCTGAATTTCATAGTGAAATTTGGAATACTGTCATTGTTGTAGTTTCGCAAAAACTAGTCATAAAATAAAGAGCATTTCTTTGACGCTATCCTATCGAAGTCATCATTTTCATTGTTTCAAGCACGTCGTGCCAGCGATTTTTTATTGTTTGCAGTGAATGCACTGACTGGGGAAGACAATAGTTTTTTTCAAGGCTCAATAACACGCTTCGATGATTTCTACGATGTTTTTCTCTCAAAGTCTCAATCAAACCCCTTGTAACTCATTTTAACATGATTGTTTTGACTCGATTTTGGAGGACTGAGGTTGTGCCAATAAGGGATTCGACAATACAAGTTGTGTATGCAAATTAAAATTCATTTGCAAAGTCTTATTAGTGCGATTCGCCAACGTCATGAGGCTAGTCAACTATACTTCTAGGACATTCATTTTTGTACTAGCGTTTTTGCCTTACTCGCTACCGCTCGTTCGGCTTGTAGTTGTTCTTGATAAGTCATAGGCACCAGAAATGCTTCTATAGTTCAATAAGAATAGTTGTAAAATAATGATTGCTGATCAATTCAAGGTGTCTAAAAAAAGTTTTAAAATAGTTCGCAAAATTGGTATTATATCAAATTATACTGGGTAATTGTGGAGATATAACTTCAAGTAAGCAACAATGAATATTGCGGAATTGCATAGTTTCTTTTCAATTAGCTGAGCTGGTTTATCTTTGATGAATCGATTAGGCTGAAAAACTTCCGTTACATGGCGTGAATGTAAGGGGTTAATCAAAGCGATGTCAATTCAATTCATTGTGCAGTGTGCATAAGTTGACCTTTGATCTCCGGACTTGGTGCATATAAGAGCAACTACAAACTAGAACAAATTAGGCCAAACTACACCGAACTAGACCAACCTGATTGGACCAAACCAAACCGAATTAGATCGACCTAGATTGTACTAGACCTAATTGGACCGAACTAGATCGTATTAGACCATACTAGACTGAACTAGATCGAATTAGACCGGAGTAGGCCGAACAAGACTTAATCACCCCAAACTAGACCGAGCTAGACTTAATTAGACCGAACTGAACTGATATAGATCGAATTGGCCCGATCTAGACCCAACTACGCCGAGCTAGATCGAAAAGGACCAAATTAGACCGACCTAGATAAAAGTAGACCGAATTGGACGTAACTACGCCGTATTTGACAATATTAGACTGAAATAGACCGAATTAGACCTTCTCTCATTGCTCGAGATTTTCAAAGTGGTGGAAGAGCAATGAGAGTTTATCACTGACACGCGGCTCAAGTGGCCGAATGTTCGATGGTCAGAACGTCCTTATATACGAAAGTTCATCTTCGTTGAGCGCTTGCGAGAGAGGTGATTTTAACCGGCTATTTCTATTTGATTTCTCACCATTTTTACTTTTGGCAGGTCTTCGGCCTTCCGCCGGAGATATATATATATATAATTAATTATGACACTCGATCGATATGATCGGATATCGTATTTATCACTCGCGGGAATTTCAAATTATGGAAGTATATTTGATCGGTCTTTGCGAGTTAAAGTCAGCTGGTATTTCTGAAATTGATTGAGAGTGGAGAAAAATCCATTCTCGATTGATGCCAAAAATTTCAGCAGTACCAGCTGACTTTAACTCGCAAAGACCGATCGAATATACTTCTTTAATTCGAACTAGACCTAATTTAACAGAACTAGACCGAACGCGACCTAATTACCCCGAACCAGACCGAGCTCGACCGAGCTAGACTCACTTCGACCGAAGTCGACCGAATTAGACTAAACCTAACCTAATCAGAAAGGAATAGACCACATGAGAATAGGTTAGACCGAATTTGACTCAATAACGCCAATCTGGACCAAACCAGACCGGACTATACCATTTCAGCCCGGTACTTCCCACCCCCATCCCCGTCCCCATTATCATCCCCAACCATCCATCCACTCATTAATCCACCCATTCATTCATCCATGCACCCCCCCCCCCCCCTACCCACCGTGTTGTGGTTTGGTGATTTTATGTAGTAATCTCTCTTTGACATTCATTAAAGTAAAATATTCTGATAGTAAACCTAACGAAATTGTTGCAAAGCGTTGCAAGCAATAACTGGGTGCTTACTTTTTGAAGTTACCAAATGAGAATTTCAAGTATGCCAACATCCTATTCTTTCGTCTCATTCCATCACCAGCGTTGCGAGAAATCAGTCAGTCCCCTGTATAAAACAGCTACACTTTACAAAAGTAATGAATGCGCACACATTGCATGTAATATCAATCAATAAAGAACGCACGAACCATCCGAAGCCAATAGAATCTGGCATTTAAAGATATTTGACTTTGAGAATACTTATATTGTAGAGCTGTCATCAATGAATGACCTATTTCCACTATGTTTTCTTAGCATGAGAGCTTGTGGGCAATACCAAAGTCTGTAACTCTAAAGCCATTGAGCATCCAACTGTACACCTTCAGATATCGTCTTTGGGGGTTGGATGAGACTGTTCACCAAAACCAGAGACCTACATCTCGTGCACCCCTGGTTAGCTCCAATCGATATAAGTTTCGCAAAAAATTTACGTTATTTTTGTGCCTCCACGCTACTTCTCTGTACCATTGCCATAATCCATAACCCATCACTCACCAACCTACCCATGACCCATACGGCCACCCGACCACGGACCCACCCACCCATCTACCCACTCATCCACCCACCCATGATATTTCAGTCCTTCCACATAGGCAACCAGATACGAGGGATCCGGACGAACAAAATTTAGACTGGCGCTTAATTATTGGAAAAAAAAATTCGATGATGCAATTACATTGCAATGCCTAGGGGAGTATCCAAAATAACACACGACGTAACCAGTGAATGAATCGAACAATCTTTCACGTAACTCCAAATCGAACAATCTGCTATAACTTCTCATAACTCAATTCCTCACGACTCAATTCCTCATAACACATTCCCACCAATTCACCAACCCGTGTCCCACACGGCCACTGTTCCACCTACCCATGACCCATACGACCACCCGATCACAGACCCACTCATCGAACCATCACCCACGGATTCACCAACCTGCCCATGACCCATACGGCTACCCAATCACCGAATAAAACCCAACCGAACCAAACTAGAGCAAACTACACCGGATGAGGCCTAGGTACACGTAATTAGACCTAATTCCAGCATTTCTATTCCCATGACTATGCCTCATTTCTGATAATTCATTCCTCATCACTCGAATTCCTCATAACTCGACTTCCTCATAACTCGAGTTCCTCATAACTCGAGTTCCTCATAACTCGAGTTCCTCATGACTCGAGTTCCTCATGACTCGCGTTCCTCACAACTCGAGTTCCTCATAACTCGAGTTCCTCATAACTCGAGTTCCTCATGACTCGAGTTCCTCATGACTCGCGTTCCTCACAACTCGAGTTCCTCATAACTCGAGTTCCTCATAACTCGAGTTCCTCATGACTCGAGTTTCTCATGACTCGAGTTTCTCATGACTCGAGTTCCTCACAACTCGAGCTCCTCATAACTCTTGACTCGTTCTTCAGAGGTGTTTATACATAATTCTCCATAATTCGTGCCTCATACCTCATAGCAATCCATCCATCCATCCATCGACTCACCCACCCACCACCCCACCCAACCATCCACCCACCCATTACACTTCACCCCTTCCGAAAAGGCGACCCGATGTGCGGCATGTGGACGGACAAATTTTGCCTGGCTCCTTAATTGTTATAATTTATTTGTAATTGTAGACATCGGAAAAGTCTACAGTCACATCAGTTGTTTTATACCGCGAGTCAGATAATTTCATTCTCTAGCTCATACTTTTTTTTTTCAATGTGGATAAGTTGTCACTTGCTCATAATACAATTCAGTTGGCAAGATAAAATATCATGGTCCCATCGCATGAAAGTTTTGTGAGAGGGACAAAAGAATTATCAATTGGACAGAGTCTCAAATGAATTCAAAACTATGTAAGTGCCAGGATGAACGGAATTAAGGAGAACTGAATGCACAAGTAGGGTAGAAAGGGCCTTAGAGCGGTAGAAACAAAGTAAGACGAGGTTAAGTAGATACGAGAGAAGAGAGTAAATCAAGTAGAAGAGAACTTTGAGAGTAGAAGAGAGCTTGCAAAGGAGTTTAGGAGACAATGAGGGCCGAAAAAGAGTACGAGGAAGATAAAGGTAAAATAGAATGATAAGAGGACATAAATAAGTCCAAGGCGAAATAGAGAAAAGGAGAGGAACGTTTAACTACCCAAGAGATAAATTGCGAAATGCTGTGACTACTCGTTGAATAAAATACGCTTTTCTACCGAGGCAGTCTCATGTAAGCTCTATCTCAACGAGCATTCCAATGATAAGGAGCGAGTTTGGGTTAGTCATTGAATAGGATTTCGTTCTCTAATTGCACCTTCGCTCCATCGATTAATTTATCCACGAATAACTTCCATGGATTTCCTAAATTCTGTACCCACCGTGTGCATACAAATTTTTTCCGTTAAAACTGAATTAATCCGACTCGAATACTGAATTTACCAGAGTAAAGTTGGCAACGCTGCATTTGCATTTCTCTCGTCACTTGTCCGCGTTTCGATTTCATCAGTTGCGATTGAAGCGCAAATTGTGGATTCAGAGTCCGACTGCACAACAGTAAATCTCCCATTCACATCGGATGTGCCAACATCGATCCCTTTTCTTCCCTGCGTCAATCCTGTGGAGCGTCGATCGACAAACTCGAACGTTGCATATTTAGAGAACGCTTGAAATGGCGAGTATTGTGCATCAATGTTTGCATGATACTTGAAAAAAGCTCGAGAAACGTACAACTGATTTGATGACCGATTTCGTAACAATCAGTATCTGGGTATCACAAATGTATCTGATTTTTCTGTTATTCAAGACTAAAATCAAGACTTAATGCGAGGGCGGGTGTACAAATAAGCACCATTGTGGTCAGTTTTTGTATGAAATCCGTTTAGCAACTTCCACTCTAGGAAAACTTGTTCGGAGACCGCGCATCGAGCAGCAGTATAATTATATTCTAATGTTCAACAAGTAGCGAGTTTCAATTTTGCCGATAAACGAGCAGTGGAAAGCCGGTTTTGGAGCGTTTCCAGGGATTATGCGGCGAGCAGAGCAGCTTGGCCTGCGGTAGGACGCTCGTTATGCGTCGTGGTCGCGCCAATACGAAATAGTTCTACTATAGGCACTGAACCTGCACCTCAATTGAGATGCTCAAACGCGGACGACCCGTGAACCGTTCGACGTCCGTACAACTTTTCGGAATCATTAAAATTACAAATGAGACATCAGTATTTCAAACGCGTAGCCACGCCTTCCAGGGTGTAATTCGCGAAAATTTTATAACGATGACGCTCGTCGCGTTGCGTTTGTATGAGATATTCACATTGGGAGCCGGCGACTATTCAGGACGTGGCAAAACTTTGCTCTGAATTTTCTCAAAAAGCTCAAAGCTGATAAGCCTCGCTAATTTCAATTACAAAACGCTGAAACCCTGCACAAATTCCAGCCAACCTTCCCATCTTTCATGTGAAAATTCGGGTTTTATCTGCTTCGCCCGTGCGCTCGCCCCATTCGACTTCTGCGAAACGTGAACTGGGTAATTCTAGTGATTAAATACACGAGAGCCAGATTATTATTGAACATTTTCGCTCTATTCGACGTTCCTGTTGGAGCATAAAGCTCAAAAAAGACGCGAATTCAACATTGTATAAAAAATCCTATGGTTTTGGGTCCTGCTATGACGTCGAACTTTTATCTACAAAAGCTATATTCACCAGAGCGAGTAAAGTACAAATGATAACTCGCGAAGCGCGATGAATCTGCGAAAAGTGCATAGCCGTAGATTTTCCCAGAGCTTTTTGGTTCGAGTATACTGTACGTACATAAGCCGTAACTCGTGCCTAAAAGCACCTGCATTAGCATATTGCAAGGGCAAAAAATTGGCAGCTTCAACGAGCGCGCATACACCTCATGTACATATGTATAGACGTATCGAGGAAGGTTTTCGCCCTCTGCAGAAATAGAGAGAGAGAGAGCCGAAACTTCCGTCTGCGGAAAAATACTCTGCTATCTCGCTGATACGTTGCTCTCGTGTCTATACGTGTACGCGGTGTTGGGATATGCGCCACCCAGGCAAAGCCATATCTGTGAATTTGAAAATTTAATCCGCTAATAGCGAGGCCGAGCGACTGGCCAAAAGAGGATGAGATAGGGCAAAGCCACATCACTATACTGTACCATCACCACACCAACCACCATTGGCACAACGCTTTGAAGCAAAGCGCACAATGAAGCTGCAGGGCTGCTTCGTGTATATTTTCAACAGTGGCTTGAGCAGAACTGGGCAGATATGATTCGAAAAGCTATATATATGAACGCTCTGAGGATTTGCGCGAAGACTGATGAATTCGAGAGCTTTGCAAGGGCTCCGGTACTCTCTTTCCATCTCGCATCGTTTAATTCTCTCGGCTATTCCCGTCTTTTCCACTACTACTGGGCGCGCTTCTTGCCATTGGATAAAGGATCACTATTCGTGAGCTATCCTGCGAGACGACGACGACGTCCTCGCTGCAAGCTCTTTTCGTTTCGCTGGTTACGCCTTATGGCCGCCGATGGGGAGCACAAGAAATGCACGAAATAAGAACTGCGCGGTGAGATCGTCCTTTTTTGGTGAGTGCAAATCGCTGCTCGAGCGTCGAGGAGTTTTCTTTTCGCTTTTGATTGCCGGCGCACTAGTTGCACTTACAGCCTTTTTCTGCATGTGTAGCTTTGTATATTCGCTTCATCTTCCCCCCAGTGAGCTGTGCAAAGCAGCGCCTCTTTGTCAACAGCTAACCAGCCGTTTGCCGGACCGTTCACCCCCTAACCTGTAAATTCGAGCAATGCTCTTCGACACTCTGGAGCTCATGTCTTATCAACATAACTAGACCGGAGATGCGCGTGATTCGGACATTTTCCATTTCCATTGAGACCGTTGAAATGGATGAAATAGTTGTATTCAATTTAATTCATGAGACTAACAAATTGAATTCCGACCAAAATAAACATTATACTTTTTATAAGAAAGTATCTCCACTTTTCTGTAGAAAACGAAAAGGTATCCAGCAATTAGTTCATGCATGTATCGATTTAACATCAATAACAATAGAATAAAGTGGATTGAATGTTTGATGCAATGATATACTTCCGTGATTTCCGAAGATGGTGGGTTATTTGATCTTCTGGATTCATCATCGAGATTAGTCGGTTTGAATTAGAAGAATTCATTTAATAACAAAATTATGGCCACCACTCTATGTGAGGGATTGAGCGAGTTGATTGTCTCACGGAATAATGCTCGATATTCCGGATATCCTTCCAAACCCAATGAAATCAACAGACACTGAATGTCTGATGGATTGATATTCTTGGGGTATCATCCATTCTTGGTTCAGTTACTTCTCAGTGAACAAAATAGATGGCCATCATTCAATTTCATGTATTTCATTCGGATGATTCTATATTAGAGTTCAGGTAGATCTCGGCAAACAAAAAGATGGCTATCATTCAAATTCTTGTCAGACCAAACGTGTTGATTATTTGAATATCCCTTGGGATCCAATGAAATCTACAGGAACAGGGCTAATCATTCACATACCCTACACCAATTACGTTCAAATCTCGCGCCGACACCGCTCGGAGCGTCGCAGCTGACGAGTGAAATTTGCCGCGAATCATCAAAGCATAATCGAAAGGATTGCGCGGGGCCCCGCGTTGAGAACCCTTTCGATTAAAATCGATTCCGAGACCGTACGTTGAGACCCGCTGGAAGCCGAACAGAGATACCTCATAGATGTCGGGGTAGTGTGCTTGCTAATCTAATTTCATCTAGATGACCATTTGATGTTACTCTGAGGACAAATTTCCCCATAATTCGATATTCGAGAGATATCGCAATTTGCCATTTAATTATATAATGATCAGTCCATACCCTAATTGGGCTGGGCTCCGAGTCGATTCGATTTAAATATGTTGATGAGTACCTGTGCAAAATTTCAAGATAATTGGTCATTTCATTTCGGAGCTACAGCTTTGATTATTCAAAACGGCCCCCGTAAGTCCACATACACAATGAGAAAACACTCGAAAGGCAGCGGATAGATGAAGGCGGGAGCGCCATGTCGGGACTTCACCAGCCATGAGGGGGTTAGAGTAATGCATCCTTGTCGCGCTTACGGCTGGTGTAGGCATTCCTGTCATGATTGTTTCGCTCACGTGGCCGCAACTTAATTATTGGGTCAGATCACAGAGAAACATGAGACTACGGGGAGTTAATACGATGGTGGATTTTTTTGCCCAATCCACATGGCCTCGGTTTTTCATGTTAGCCATCAAAAATGAAAATTGCTATCTGATGGACTCATCGGAACTTTGGTTTAACCGACTCAGCTTCTAACTATTTTCCTATTGAGACAGCGGTATGAGAATGCTTTTTACTCGTACTGGCGTAGAGAAACTTCGAAAGTCATGAAAATCATCGATCTGACTTTTCGTTTTCATATTCCTCTCCTATCTGTAACATAATGTAAAAGATGATCATTTCGATTCTGGGATATATATTGTTCAAGCAAGTGTCTTTAAAAATTTTTTCAGACTTTTCGATCAGCTCATCACAAATTACGGCAAATACACCGCAAAAATTGTTACAACATGAAAAGAGGGGATAATGGACGTGATTTTTACTCAAAATCTCACGCTCGGCTCAGAGTATTTGCAAAAATTGGGAGATGTGAACGATGAAAGATCCTCCACGAGAAGAGTTAGTGTTTTCCAGCGTAATTTTTGCTAGACGTAAAATATCGCTCATTTTAATATGGATCCGACGTTCGCCGAGACCGAGACGATGCCTCGTTTGATAAATCAAATTTTCCAATCAAAATTTTCAATATTCATGGGATCTACGCTCATATAGCTCGGCCAAGGATGAAGAAACCTGGCTGCATCGATTTGAAAGTCCAATGGAGCGTTACTTTATTTACACGAATAATATTTGCATATCCCAACGATCAATCAATTAACCCTGAAATTCCATTTTTGTTTCAGGTACGTATCCAACAGCGAGAGGGCAGCAATTTCTCGCTTGTATACCATACACAAGCACGGAGACGTGAAATTTTACGCTCGCACGGTAACGTAAACTATATATAGAGGCAATTGGTTGTGCTGCGTAATTATGGAGGTAATCCTGAAATAACTCAGAGTAAGAGCGAGGGCGAGCGTACATTTGCAAAAGCCGGATAAAACCCGGTGCGCGAAATCTAAAGGTGCACACGACAAACACGAGCGCGCATAGGAGTAAAAATGTGATGTGCAGTGCGAGCGCCCTCGACCCCGCATGAACCAAATAAATGCATATATATGTTCGCGTATCGCTAGCGAAAGGGAGAGAAGACAGACGAGGAGACGAAATGAAAGATAGAGATGACAAGGATGAAGGGTGAGAGGGAATTCGCGGGAGTAAGTATTAAGTGCAGAGCAAAAAAGCGCGAATCGCAAAGCTCGCACAACATAAGAGCCGCGATAAATAATGACGTACGATTTTAATTGGCAGCGAGTTTAGTGTGACGGCTGCTGAGCTGTTGTGGAGCAAATATGCTCTTGCGATCGACGATACGATGACGTGAACAGTAATAGCTAAATCAGATGATATCGATTCAAATGAGCTCATTATATTTCGGCTAGTGGGCATTTGGACAAGCTCGTATAACGACTGGGAGCCGATTGCGTAAATCACTCAGTCTGATGATAAATGAAGCCACCGCGTTTATTTGGCTAACTGGAGTCGTAAGACTTCTTAGCCTGCTTCTTGGTATGTCGTGTCAAAAGAAGGTCTAAGGCTAAAGCAATCGACACAGAAATCGGTTTGCAGAAATGCCATTGCTATGAAAAAATACATCACTGCACTCTTTCATTCGATCAGTGTACCAGTGTTCTTAAGCTTTATTCGGTGAGACAAATGTATACCAAATTAATGTGGATCGTATTTGACACGAATGATCAAACGATTCTCTTATTTGAGTTGAGTCAACGGGTGATTCTAATGGCGAATTGAAATAAAATTGACTGCGCAAAAATGCAGGCGATCGCGTGGTACGAATTTCGCAGAGACAAATTCACAAAGTCCATCGAACCAACGGACGGACGATCAGCGATCTCGACGAGAAGAGCATCGAAAACAACCGCATGTACGATTATATCCCTACCGATTATCAGTAAAGAATCGCTAGAGGCGCGCAATTATTTCACGCACTCTGGAACTGTACGATCGTATAGCCCAATTGACTTGAATTGTTGCACCGAGGGCGAGAAGTTCATTGGTAATCAACACGCAAGATGCAATGCAGCGTATGCATATACCGAGAGCGAAATCAATCGAAAAAAAGTACGGTCGGGCGATCGAGCGGTAGCAGTAACATCAGGGTTAAACGACGCCAGCAGCAACATAACAGCATGAGTAGCGGTACTGCTTGTAATTAAAAACAGTCGTTTAGAACTCGCATGGCCTCGTCAATATTTAGAGCTGGCTTCGACGTTGAACTTTGGATCGAGGCCCCTCGCAAGTGAGCGTCGCAAGATCGCCGATCAGGAAAATTGCCTTCGAATTTTACTGCAGCAGAGTGACGCACGTGTTTGAATGTGCAAGCGCTTGTGGTGGCGAGCCTTCCATGTTCTCAATCAGATAAAACATGACAAAATATACTCTGAATGATTATTTTTATCAGTGCTCGTCGATATTCAAGTGTTCGCCTATATATTATGGGTCACTATCATCATTTAATTTCAGTTGCATTTAGAGCTGACATTGTTTAGCCATGAATCGAATGAACGACGTTTGGAAGATCATTCTTGTATATTCATACATATGTACCGTTGCACCTCGTAAATCCATTTTTCTCGGCCGCTTGAATTTTTATTTCTCGCATTATACTATCACTGATATCTTGATGCAGCTTCCACATCTCTCCGGCGAGGATAAAAACAATCGATGCACAAGGTTTCTGTCTTGATCATAAATCAGGGATAAAATTGGATACTCCCTCTGCCTAGGGGACTTTTGTGGCTTTTCTCTAAAATCTCGAAAGATTTCTGGGTTCAGTAAACAAGCGATAAGTCACTAAGATCTCGCGAGAGCAGATCGAGTATCTTGCTCAAGTCTCTTGAAATTTTAATCCCTTGGCGGTCGCGTGAAAAATTGCTCCTGCACTCACAGATGGAGTCACTCTGGGCATGGCAAAGCTCTCTGAAAACAGCTCACGCATGCGATTTAGGTAGATCAAGCGACGAGGCGACCTCTACACAAATAGAGGAGCTCAGAATGTTTGACAACCACCGCAAATTATCAGCGACTCTTTCTCTTCATATTCGGCCACTTACGGGCCTCATCGGGCCTACCATTTCTTCAGGCTTCCTTTATTACCGGAAAGGGTTATAAATCGTAAGTCAGACGCTGGAGCGTCCGTGGCCGCGGCTGCGTGCGCGAAACTAATGGACCGTCTCCATTTTCACGGAGAGCCAAGTTCAGATGGAGTAATTCACGCGGGCGCGGAGCAGATGTATAAGCCCAGCAGAGCTTGAGGCGAAAATAGCGCGCGCTCGAGAGATCGGTTTCCGCGTCTTCGCAAGTCGTCGTATTCTTTTCATGCGTTTCTTTTCGCGAAATCATTCGCCTCGCTACCATTTTTGATCAACAAGATGAAGTGCACTCAGCGGCTCTGAAATCTCTAACTTGTTGAGCATCCTGACTAATTCCGAATTTGACCCTCCTACTTTCTATCGCATGTAATTTTGAAAAGAACTCTAGAACGTTCGAAGAAGCTTATCACGTTCCATTTGATTCACATTTCAATAGCATCTCAATTTATTGGAACCCGTTCGAAGAGAGATATATTTCCTAATCTTATGAACTCGTATGAACCCCATCCAAACATCCCTTTCTACCTCCAAAAACTTCATGATTTCGCCAAATCTTTCAATAATTTACGCTCGAAATTCAGGTCATCTGCTACCGGAATTGAATCCAGTTCCATTACCACACGAGCAGTTTCAAGTAAAAAATGATCTCAATATCAATTGAGAATGCAAATTATTACGTGAGACTTTTGCTGGTGCGTGCGTAGTGGATCGAGAGCGGATGCAGGAATTATTGATTGACTATCGTGATATCTCGATTGCTTTTCGAAGCATCTGAAAATTAATTCAGCTTTGAGCGAAGCAATGAGACCCGACACCTCCGAAACTTTGCAACCACCACTGATAGATGGAAATCATTATGCGGATAAATTGGATAAACCGGTCCAAGAATTTGTCCGCGAGTATATCTGGCGTGGTGCGTTATGCATAACTGCGCCGAATTGATGCACGCACGAAACCGCATTTCCGACGGATCAATTAACTATGCTCGCCCTCGTAATAAATTTGAAGCACAACGCGACCGCCATCCAAACTCTCATTGATATTCGCAGATTGACTGGAATAATTTGAGTGCTGCGCTGTTGTAATTGATCGAAACAAAGTTGAATTATTTAGTAATTCCGTGCTTCGTTAAGAACGTGCATGGAGATATCTCTTTCAGCTCCATACGAAGCGAGATAAAGAGAATCAAGCCAGCTTCAATCTCGAATAATAAAGGGAACCGCCATGCATCGTTGCAGCACCGAAGCGCGTTTGAATCGCGCTTGTTACCGGGAATACAAATAAACTATTGCAAAAAGTGCAGAGCCAGCAGTTGGGAAAATGAAATCGCTCGTATTGACCCTTCAATCAAATCACAAGGATGGAGCGTGGCGTGTATTTTTAGTCTATTTATTCTGACCGTATTGTGGATTTATTGGGATTCCCAATGTGGACGCTATCAGATAGCTATACATATTGTATAATTTGGGAAAATATTTGATCCGGGTTCGTGCATTGAATCTGATTGAACCGGTGTATGTTGTCGTTCAATCAGAATCTGATGGGATTGAAACCCCTCAATGTTTGCAGATGTTGTGACTTGATTAATTTAACCATAGACGTTAGATGACAACAATAATAATTATATTGAGCCATTCAACCCGTAGAAACTCGAATTAAATAGGACAGTAGAGTGTTTTTTCAAGAGTTGTGAATATATTTCGATCTATGCACAATAGAAGGAAGATAGGTTTCCGTCAATTCATAAAACCCCATTTTCTGTAGAACTCTTTTTTTCTAGTATAACGACAGACCCACGGTGGAAGATTTGATGCCACAAATAATTGATGAGAAAGTTTTACTCTGTCGATATCCTTTCAGCGTTTTTTCCGAAACAATGTGGAGTGCCTATGCATACCCATGATCGCACGAGAAGATGGAGATCGAAGGTGTTCATGAACAGCGAAAAAAATCTGTCAATAGTTTTGTTGAGCTTTATTGAACCACGGGAGGTATGCCGAATATGGAAGAGCCAAGAACTTTTTGGCCATTCACAATGGGTGAAGTGCAAAACTAACATTCGAGTGGGCCTCGCTTTGTTGCGTACGTGGAGACGGTCTGTTCGGGAAAAAGCGTTGCAGCAAGCTGACAAAGTGCGATTCTCAAAATTTGCGCTGTACGCTGTACAGCAGTGACACGGGTCGCGTGTACTCGGGCCTGATAAATCTATGACTGCAGCATCACTGGGTACAGGTGTCCGTGAGTGCCTGTCGGCTTTGCATCCACTCATGTGCGAGCATGTAATTAGTCTCTCCTCTCGCTTCCCCATGCAATTGTGTATTGCATCCCAGCCCAGCTTTGTCCATCAGTTATTGTTTTCTTTTCATTCATCTGTCTTTTTTTTTCATTACAATTCGCGACTGTTTTGCTGCTCTCTCGCTGCCAAAAAGTTTCGTCCTTTTCAAAAGTTCGCTCAGCCAGCCTTTCAATGCGGTAGCGGTGGACACGCCAGATTGACGCGCTTGTTTAGCACCGACTCTGGATTCGATAGTTGAACAAAAGCAGCTTCGGCTTTTGAAAATTGCATGATTTTAACCGTTCCAGAGTCACTCGATATCGATAGTCGCTTTGCCGGTTGATCCTCGGAGCCCGGATGTTTCTCAAAACGATGCGAATAAAGTATAGATCGCTTGAACGCTCTTGCGTGTACATCTATACAATAAAAAGAGCTGAATCAAATGCAGCACACTACCACATCAGAATTCAGTTAATTCTGTCTCGTTCATGCTTACCCCCAGAGTTATGTTATACGAGACAGCCACAACGCGGTATAAACGCAAACGACCGGCAAACAGCCGCGACGCAAGCGAGACCAGCCGAGCGTTCAGTCGGAAATGCGCGTGGCAAGCGAGCTCTGAGGCGCGCGGGTGGCGGAAGCAAAGAGCCCGAATCAGCTCTCGCGATGTCCGAGCGACTACAATGGACCGTTGCCCCCCGCCCTTTGCCCTCTCAAAAGTACAGCTTCTGGGTTGTCATGAATTGAGTGCACGCGAGAGCAGCCAGCCGCGGAAACTGTGTGGTACTGCGAGGCTTGGTGACCTTCCACATAGATTTCCTCCCGTGAGCTCAAGCTGCGCTTCCTCCGCGCACTTACAATACTCTATACTCTTCTCTTTTCCGTTGTCAATGTCCCCGTGAACTAGCTATGGGAAATATTCTGGACTGCTCAAAAGGATAAAAACCTGTGAGCAATCTGAAATTCGACGAAGACAATGCTCATCCCAATCTCCAATTGAGTCTTAGTGAAACTAAACAAATTGTCAAAAAACGCAAAGCTTTTGCTGTAAATCAGTTAATATTGTAATTCAATAGATGTTGGCTGACAAAAATGACATTCACGAACTAATTTCTTCATCGCTATTGAAATTCTCGTTGCCGTTGCACTAGCTCAATTGTCATTGTCTTAATAAATATTAAGCTCGTCAACGCATACTTACTCATATTTGAAACTCTGAGGGAATTGATATGCGCGATCTCACAGTGACGGCTCAGAACTCTATCTCTTGCTGATTCATTCAAGCTGGAGTTTTAGAACACGTTCAGATATTTCTACAGACATCGGATTGCTTGGAGTGTGTCTCATTGACACTCTATTTCTAGAGAGTCGCCACAACCCCGTAAATGAAAACTAGGAATGAAGAGTACAATTAGACACAGTGCTGGCACGTATATATGGTGCGAATCAAGGCGAGTGAACCCTCGTGCAGCTATTCAAGGTCGGCGATGCGTAAACAGCGTGGCTAATTCGCGAGCATCAACCGTGTGCCGCATACTCGGCAGATGCATCTCGTTTTTACGGAATGAGCTTGCCTGCTCAATGTCATTCGTGGTGAGAGAGTGGTAAAAGGCAGACTTTGTCGCGCTCGAAAGGTGTTGACGGGCCCAATGGTGCGAACAAGATCGTCAAAGTGCGATTCGTTGCAGTCTTTCGGACTGTCCGCTTGACACCCTTGCTGCATGTGACTTTCAGGAGAGTGGCCGCTTAATTGGGAGCTTGAATTTAGTCTTCGCACTTCATTGCCTACAGCCACTTCATGTTCACACTCAATGCTCGAGTCAGAAGTCGCTTCACCAACATCGTACAGCGCTCTCAGAATAGCAACCCGGTGAGGATGAAAGTCTAAATTGAGAGCGCAGAGATCCTGATGGAACATACCCTATTATGGTCGGCATACTTCCCGAAAAACCCATAAATTACAGCAAATTCTTCTGCTCTCGGGATCAATTTGAGCCCAAAGTGGACATTTCTCATCAAAACTTCCGGATAGGCAAGCTTTCCCGCTCAAAGCCACGGAACGCATCGAAGAGTGCGGATGACGTTCATTCAAGCCGCGAGCCCGCGATATAGGATTTCAAGTTTGAATCTCGCGATTGAAAAACTTGGCATTCTTGCGAGTAAGTTCAGCCAAAGCTCGAGAGGTTCAATTTGTAGCTGAGCTCATCTCATCGACGGTTCAGTGTTGCGGCGTAGGGATACAGTGAAAAAAACTCTCGCATCGCTCGGGCGGAGCCTGCGCCCAAGAAACGAGCTCACGGGTCGTCAAAAAAGGCTTCACTTACAAAGGAAAGAAGAGTTGATAGTCTTGCAACGTCATTCCCTCCCTCATCGGGAAACACTCCGTGTTCCCATAACATACTCGTTGCGTTCCTCGTGCAATCTAGCCCGGCTCACCACGTCCGTAACAACGCTACCACCACTTTCACCATCCAATATGCGCGCAAAAAAATACGATAATACCGCACCCGCCAATATGCTTCCGCCTCGCTGAACTAGAGCTTCTTCTTTTTCAAGTCTGTTAACGTCCGCATGAGCTAGTCTCGAAAATTGGTCGACTCCTTGATCAACTTCTAGCTCATGGTAGTAAGGATAAACTGTCGAGCTACATATAGGCTCTCCTGAGTCACTTTGCGGGCAGACAAAATGGCGTTGGCGCTATAGAAAAAAATCAACTTCGGCAGACATCAGCATAGTGATTTCAAGAGCTATCGAAGACTGTCGTCGTATTAGTACACTATCGCTCGGCGAATCCATTGAGAATTCATTATCGTGGATATTTTGGAATCGGCTGAAGTAGCTAACTCTTTCGGCGAGGCTGATTTACAATTCAAAACACTAAATTTATTCAGGGCGACGCGTTTCCGTATGCAATTAGCTCCTGCGGCTCGCGGAGCCTGTGGTGTATAACCACGCTGCATCGCAGACGAGAAGGAGAGCGAGCGATGCTCATTAAAATCCCGGACGCGAGAGGCAGATTATAATCGATCGGCGACTCACGTACATACATAGAGTGGTCCAACGAAAAATCAGCCTGGGAAAAGCTTGTCGCAGTCCGTGCCGATTGGGAGAGACGAACCGCCATTCTCTCGAGCGCGCATCGTGAATATCGATGTCCCCCACACGAGCCGGTTGATGCAGGCCGTTGTCGAATTACCCTGTGTCGATATGCAATGCGCGATCTCATATGCTGTAGTGTTGGATGCATATGCGATGGAAATTCATCGCTCAGGGACAATCGGTCAGTCGCGAGAGGAGTGAGAGCCGTTAAATGAAGCGCGGTTACCGTGATGATTGGCACTCTAACGTACATCTAGTGGGCCTCAATGCGAGTACTGCAAGTTGGCTGCGCTCCGTCGACGTGACCGTAATTGATTGGGCCACCTCGTTATGACAGGTCACGTCTCTTCAAGATACGACGCGCTCTGCACCTTCGTTGATGTCCCTTGCCCATGGTGGGAAGTACGGGTGAAGTCACCCTCGGGGTCGCTAATGGATTCACGCAAGTCTAATTAGGCTAGAAAGCATGAATACCGTCTGTGCATTTTCCGACCCGTTATCGTCCAAAAGTGTCCTTTTCTAAGCATCCGTGAATGGTACTCTAATGAAGATTTGTTGGCACACCAATGAAAAATTTTTGAAGTTTTATAGCAAATGATCGAGAGATTCCTAGAAAGCAATTTGAGGAAGCTTGAAGCTTGGCTTGAAGAATCTTTAGCTATTGCTAAGTAACAGATTTCCGCGAATCGATTATTGTTGACCATTGCAGCGTTTTTTCGTTATCTCAGAGACATGAGCAAACTAACCCAAAATGTAAACGACTTTGAGAATAATGTCCTGCTGAAAAGTGAGCTATTGCCTTCGAAATATTTCACGACACCCGAATGCATAATTTCGTGCTCAAAGAACGCGCGTCACGCTAGCTAGCTTTTTTTGCACTCCCCTCGTTCCATAGTCGTAGCTTTTTTCGCCCTGTCCTTTTGTTCTTGGTGTGAGAAAACACAGTCGGCCCGTTGGTCCCTGAGTAATTTATTGGTCGCACATGTGCAGTCTGCTAAACCGACGATAAGAGCTCGCTTCCAAAATTATGCCTAACTTCGCTTTCTTAGCTCGGAGAGTTATGAGTGAATTCCTTTCCAAGTGCGTGCAAGAAATGTTCCAAATCGAGCAAAAAACTATATCAAGTTACAACGGGCGAGTGAATGATCATATTTAAACTGTTCACTGGCTTGTTCTATTTCTCAATTTACCCTCATACCGTTCACCATGTACGAGGGTAAATTGAGGAATAATAAGGTAAGTGTACCCAACTTGCCCCCTGTACCCACCTGCCTCCTTGTGCCGATCTCAGAACTGGGCACTCGTTGATCTTCCCACAATTTTTTTTACGTCCGTTGTATTGAATTATGAGAAAATGAATGATTCGTGCCGACCCCCAATAACTCATGCATCTCCTATAAAATATACAATGAGTTTTTGCATTTTTCATGTTTGCACACTTGAAAAATTGCATATGAAATCGCGATTAGTAAAACCGGTGCCAAAATTTTTTGGTTCGACCAAATTCCTCGCCTCAAGACCTAAGTTGCAGTTCTTTAATTAGGAGCAATTTTATGAGCAAAATACGAAGATGATTTGTAAAACGAGAATGCCAACATCGGAGTGTAACCAACATGCCCCCATATGCTCATCTCGAGAAGTTTTGCGATATGACCTTTACTTAGCACTATAAACGTGTTTATCTTATCAAAATATGTCGGGAATAGTGTTTTCGGCCGGCAAAAATCTATGAATTTGGTTGCACACCGATGAAGATGATTTCATGCACTTCATCGCCGAGTTTCTTAAAATTAAGACTGCTCGACTCCAGTTGGTCAAAATTAGACGTACATTAGCCCATCTTGAATTTCTTGACACAAGCTTTGAAATGAGTCGAAGTACATTTTAAAATATTGAGGTAGACTACAGTTGTTAAGTCAATGGCTTAATTGGGTCACGTTGGCTATATACTTTCGCGAACTCCCAGTCACTGCCTGGGATAATCGTGATAGCTCAGCTCTGGTTGGTCAAAATCAATTTTATACTTCAGCTCATTTTGAAGGTCTTGGAACAAGCTTTAAAATGCATTGAAGTACGTTGAAAAATATTGATATGCCAGTAATGACTCAATGCTGTAGGGGTCTTACGGATACATTCAGAACAATCAGTCGGATCAGATCCTAACATCGTACCATACTACAACAGTTCATTTGGTTGAGGATTCAGTCGACTCATTTTCTGAATTTACCAGGATTTCCTGTAAACTGTGAAATCCAGATTTCCGGGACGAAGTGGTGATCTTACTCTACTAGAAAGAGAAATTAGATTCCACTGGAATCGTATATTACACCACTAGTTTATGAAGTAAAACATCTATCAGAGCTATTCTCACTATTGCCGACACCCTGAATAATTCTTGCGTACAGTTGTTTATGAAGGTGTATTCGGTATGACTTTGCGCATGATGTCGTTGCTTCCGGACAACAAGAAAATCCCATATGTGCAATATCCATGCGATCGGGAGTCAACCACCAAAGAGTTGGACGGCAGCGGCGCGTTGCGCAAAAAATTTGATTTGAGCCACGAAAAAATATCGACGAGCCAGCACTGGGGTGACTCCGAACGCAAAAAAGCTTTCAACGCAGATGAATCTGCTCACTTTCATTTTTTCGCGCGCCATGCTGCTGCAAAAGCGTGTGGGATCTCTCGCGCGTTTCCATCGCATCGAGAGTTATGTGCCAAAAGCCACTGATTGCTGGCGTTCGTTTATCGACGCGAAAAATAATTGGTGGTGTGTCCACGCGGTCAATATCTGCATATCTGCATGCACATACCAGAGTCAATGAAAATTTCATCTGAAGTCGATTTCCATGCAACGTATCATATTGCGTTGACCAAAAAGTGCTATTACGTGTCAGATGCTCTTCGTTCATTTTCTAATTGAGTAGTATGCGGGGCTTGGACCTGTTGAGAACTATCATATCGACTGTATTGAAATGAACTGACATTGAAATTGAATTTTTCAAGATAGTGAATGTTCAGCTTCTGTTTCAAAGTAATTTGAGCCTAATTTCAAAAGGTTATCGGAACTTTTACATTCAGTCTAGTTTCAAAAACGTCTCTTTCTGAATTCATAATGTGGAATGAAGTTGTATGACTATTCACCGGTACATGTAGTAGTGTTCCTTCGAAGACTAAATAAATTATGAACTTGATATCCAAACTCGAGAATCGAGAATAAATTTGCAAAGATGCCGGCACTGTTAAATTTCACGAAACGGACCAATGCAGTAGTGCTGTCGGTGCTGGAATGAGATAGAAATTTCTAACTATTTTATCATCAAGTTCTATGTGGAACAACTACCATTTCATTTCTGCCAAAAACTGTCATCCGACGATTCTTGAATGTAATCGACGGCAGCAACTGTCAAATCGCGGCTTGAGCTGGCTGTATTTTTGCGCCAACGGCTCTGATCACATGGAGATGGTTGCTGATACGGGCAATCAAAAGCGAATAGTTTATAAGTACAAGGTACAAAGCGAAAGATAGAACGCCTTTAATGACGATGCATATCGGTTTCTGTTGCACATTAGGCGCACATACGTGGGCGGCTTGCGTGCCAGCATCTCCTCATCTCCCTCTTGTACTAGGTTTTATCTGCATTTGTTTTCTCTCGCATTTATCGGCATTTTCCGCTTTCGGTGCGTATCTTTAGCCACCCACCTACTTTTATTGAGCAGCAGCCACTGCACTCTCCGAGCGCGAGATTTTCTGCGGTACTACATCGCTTACGGCAGCATGGCATAGCTTCTTGTACCATGTATTTGCGCGTCGCCGCTATCGATGCCACGTTCATTCGAGTGGCAAACGCTGTTCTAAAGGATCGCGTGCATCGATAAACGTTCCTTACACAGAATGAGTATCTTCTTTGTACTTCTTCAGAGTATCCCCTTATCGCCGTTGGATTTTCATAATTTCCTTCAACCAGCTGCGTGCCATGTTAAGATTCTACTGCCTTTGTTGCCTAGTACTGCACTTTTTTGGTGCCAGTAGCCTATCAAGATCGAGTAAATTTAGCCACTTGACTCTTGGTTGATCTGCTCGAACTATAGGGGCAAGAGTAGCTCGAAGGGGATGAAATATCGCGTCAATACCGGGTTGAGCATGAGACTGCGTGTCACAGCAGATAAACTTCGAGCACCTCGTAAAAATCTAGATCTCTCTGCTTCATCGCTTCTGCAGAGTCAGCGAGTGTAGTGTCGTCTCAACTTTGCCTCCGAATCTCTCGCCTATTTACTCTTTCATACCATCAAATCACTCCTTATTCAGTGCTCGACTTGTGTAAAATAAATCGGTATGAAATTAATGGAGCAAGCTTTATGGAGCGTTTCACTTCTACGAAGAACCTGGAGCGCTCGGGCTACGTCCTACCCTCTCATGATCATAGTTTTCGAGTCCGTCGATGATGGTAATCGCAAGTATATATCACCACATATCATTTTAGAACGTCAGTAATTTTGGAAAGAGCATGGTTTCCAAATTAGAGATCAAACGAATGAGATCTCGAGGGACTAGTGGAAAAGGTGCAAGGAGGAATTTAGCCATAGCAGAAATCTATGGTTTAATCAGCGCATATACGGCCCGGGCATATAACTCACATAAATTGCCCACCGACGGTCGGCAGTCGCGTGAATTGGTGGCCGTTGAGGCTTCGCGCAGATTAAAAATCTAAATTGGCTAATATGCAGAGTCAGAGTGAGCCGTGCGTAAAATGTGAAAAGTAACGCTCGCTTTCATATCATACCTTCTGAATTACGCCCTGGCCGTTCTTTCGAGGCTCTGCTCTCCATTCTTCACTAGTGTTTCAAACCACTCTGAGGCCATAAGTAGCGTGCGGTCTTGAGTGCTATCCTGATGCAAACTATCCCCAATCTAAGGTATTTCAAGAGCCCGAACAATATAACCTGCCTCACGAAGGCCGTTACTTACCCGCTTCCCGCCCGTAATTTACATTCAAATGAACGAGAGCTGAGTATACGGGCTTGTGTAGCATCCGAAGCGATTTCGAGGCTGCGTTCTATGTCGGTAGTGGTGTTACTGCTGCTGCAAGTCAAGAAGACGAGGGGCTGCTCGAGTGAGGCGATTTTATGGAGGGAAAAGAGCTGAGCTTGCGTGCCGGTGCTAAACAAGCTACCTCTTCAACCCTCAACAATCGTCACTTGTTATTCGCTCACTCGCAAGCTCCAAAATGAGCTTGCATGCACAGCGTCTTCTTCATTCCTCGTATCCGAATTAACCTCTGATATTTTAAAAGCAGCAGCTCCTCGTTGACTCAGATACCAGCGGAAGGTTTATGATCGGGACACGCTGTCGTCGTTACGCTTGATGAAATATTCCGCCGAATTACGCTTTACGTGTAATTTTCTAGAACAAACCGACAAGGCCATATTTAGAACCCTAAACTTTAGGGTTGGCCGTCGTTGTCATGATTCGTTTGACAAATAATCCAGCTGAGCAGCATCGTAAAACAATTTCGCAATATTCCTCTGAGTATAGAACGAGCTTAATGTAAACGGAGCGTGCCATGAATTGTCGCAATTTCCAACCCCCGGAAACGGGGTCGCTTTTCCATTTCAGATTCAGCGCGACTGAAAATTTCCCCCTCGTTTTCTTGGCTGGATTGCACACGGGGAAAATCCTGGGGGACGCGTAGATTCTTGCAGCGTTGCAAGTCTCATCTTTTATGGTGAATGAAAAGAGGAGAGCAACGCAGTAGTAAAAGGGGGAAGCTCACTCTTTCGCAAGCTCTGCTGAAGGAAATTACTCTGCGGCCTGTCAACTCGCAAGAGGGTTGCTCTTCGGCTTCCCCTCGTGTATACTCTTGCGCACATACCTCTACGTCCGGAGTCGAGTGTTCTCTATATACCGACTGAGGGATAATGCACGCGGTAGTCTCACATCTCGACACAGATGCAGTCAACTCAAGATAACGATCCTCCTCTTCTGATTCCTAAGCTTCTCTATTATTTTTTTGGGCAAACATTGACTTATGATTCATTCCGTAGTTATGATTTCTATATTCTTCTCAACTGTCGTTTCTGATCTGATACAAATTCTTTATAGATCTTGAATTTAATAATGAGTACGAATGTTTTTCTTTTGTTCCAGGTATATGCAAATTTCCATTGCCTTGAAATAATTTTCGAGTGAATACTGGACGTCAGGTTTCCGTAAGCGAACAGTTTCTTTTCTATCACGTCCTAATAACGACTCAGAAAATCTGGCCAATAATCCAGAGACTTCAAAATATGTTTTGTGTCTGACAAAGAGAGAGGTAGTTAGACAATCTTAAGCAAGTTAATGTTTGCATGGGCTTTGTTTGACGTATAGCTAAGCCAGTCGTCGCGGAAAATTCACAACGATAACATCCACAAGCGTGACCTTGAGCTACAGTTAGATATAAAACTGAAAAGGCCCGGAGATAGAGAGCATATAACGTATCACGCTGGTAGGGAAGTCTGGTGGCTGCAAGCTCAACGGAGGATGCTTCTAAAAAATCGTGTGATACGAAGTACAAAGTCGCCAACAGTCAATTGAGGCAACAGTCAAACTGCTCGGCTAAGTTGAGCCCGAGCGTCTTGTGACACGTGCTTGACTTCCATGGATTTGAAGAAAAACAAAGCAGGTGATTCAAAGGACTATTCTCTTCCAATGAGGTTTGCCCCAAAGTGTTGCTCTGTACCGTCGCGACGCTCCTTCCAGTTTTATTAACATCGCCATTATATTCATCGATTTATGTTACCTATGATTTTACTTGAGTAAATATCTGGTTGGGGGGGGGGGGGGGGTTGGGAGATAAAAATTTGATCATCTGCCGGCAACAAGAGCACATAATCTGCGCGGATACGTCCTGATGAAAATTTACTCAATTTTGATTAAGAGTATCGAATGGGATGTTCAGTTTTCACCCGTGGTGGAAAAATCATACGGTGTACGGCCGTAATACGGTCGTAGCTTAGTGGTGGCTGCCGTATTACGGCCGTGAGCTACGGTCGAAGTACTGAGCGTATTACGGCCGTACCGCCGACCAAACTACTGGTTCACCTATTTCAATCGACCGCAATTCACAAATGAACATTCCAATTCTTTTCGGATAAGTTTACACTATTGACTGGAAAGAAAGTGATGTTATCTTGGTCAAATGTGATGGAATGTTTGATTAGTGCTATTGGGAAGATGCGTGGTAGTGATCCGTATACAACCAGGGACTTTCTTTTTTTATTTGAGTAAACCAAGAGGTTTGAGAGTCACAAACTTAGCAAATTGCCAAAACGAATAAACTTGTAACTTATCAAAATTTTGAGGTGTAAATCATAATAAGCTTATATTTTATTTCGAGAAGTCTGTACCCTCAAATTACGTATCATCAGGCATCACAAGTCAAAATTAAGAAACTGATCCTATTTTATAAAAAATAATCTCTGTGTAATGAGTTGTAAGAGTCAGCGCGCTTGCGCGCGTGAGAAGTTGAAAAGAATTTTTAAGATACGCTTTTATTAACTGCGTCAAGAAACGTTGTAAAATTTGACACGGTACAATGGAGAAAAACTCTTGGAAATTGCCTTTAAAAAATTGCTCAATGCACAACACAGTCAGAGTATAGTATAACTATAGCTATAGCGAAGATGCGCAAGCTATTGGGTGGCAAATATGATGGTTATCCATCGTATTTAAGTGTGGCGCCATCATCCTGTCGCGATTCACACTACATGATTGAATGCATAGCAGACAGTACTAGGCAAAATCAAGCATTGCATCTTATTGCACTGATGATTCGCGTGAGTATAGATCCGTCAACTGACGCGATGAGTAGGCAGTCCTTTCCGGTGGGCAATCTCGCACACGTACTAATTCCACTAGATCGTGCGCAGAACCGGAAGCCGGTATAGTAACACCAAATGAGGATTTGGGGGAAACAACAGCTCGGTGAAGTAGAATAAAAGCGTATAAAAATTAATGGCTCGTCCATAGATTGCATAGCAGATATACACGCAGCGTAGCCATTCTCTTCGAAGGGTTTGATCGTCTTCGCGGGTTGAAACATTCACGCCCGGCTGCTCTCATACACAGCGATTTTTCCATTGTCACATTTTATCGATGCATCGCGCTCTGTCGTAGGACTGATGGGTCCACCCGATCGCATCTCCTCTCAGTCGATTTGGATCTCCAAGGTACTCGCCGACACCTCTCAATCAAACACTCCCTTCTCTTGCGATCGTCATGAATCGATCGCGTGTCTATATAAAATTCTTCATCGTTGTTTTTCGAATCCCCACGCCATCGATGTTGCAGCCGTGCTATATTACAGGCAACCTATCTCCTCCTACGTCATTTGTTGATGTAATTGCGCCTGTTTGATGCAGCTACAAATTCCGTTTACAATATACAAGTACACATCGATTGAAGCTCGTAAATCGTAT
Source organism: Eretmocerus hayati (assembly GCA_029851415.1). Taxonomy (NCBI): domain Eukaryota; kingdom Metazoa; phylum Arthropoda; class Insecta; order Hymenoptera; family Aphelinidae; genus Eretmocerus; species Eretmocerus hayati. The sequence continues at coordinate 83,054,331 of CM056744.1, read as the reverse complement.
CGGCCGGGACACACTCGCTTCTGCAAACAAATCGCTCGCAGGAGTTTGCATCGAAGAGCTTTCTCCTTGCGTGGCGGTGTAGCGTAGGCTGAGTAATAATCGAAATCAATTCCAAGTCAGGCGGAATTGACTCGTACTCCGCGAGCGAACTAATACATGTAGTTCTGCAAAGACATCGCTCATGTAAGCTCAATCTCGTACGAGCGACTGAGGGGAACACGACGGTTTGTTCGAGGTATGAAATGCATAGCTGGTGCCCGGAGGCTGAAATCGCTCCGACAACTTGGTTAATGCTCTATCTCACTCTCAATTCTGAATTATTATTGTTCTCTTCTAATTATTGCAGTGACCTCGCCTCGAAGACAGTCTTAATACAACTAACAACGCGAACGCGCGAGCTACATGTTTTGTTCAACACCCGAGGCTATACCTCTGACGCTTGAGTACTTACGTCTGCCAGCGATTTGCAGAAAAATTGGGAAAGGTAGAGCATATCAAGTTGCTTGATGTCTTGTATCCTCATCCTCCTTCGAGAAATTCCCTTTCACACCTCAAATCATGCATCTCGTTGTAATATATCGCTCGAAAATTCTAGATGATTTTTATGATTTGGGATCATTCAAACTCGCTCATATTCTCGGTGACTGTGCAGCTGACCGGTTCATTCGCCTGGAGGTGCTAACATAATTGAGTAGCTATTCTGCCAGCTGCTTAAACTCAAGTGCCTTTTATAATGGTTAGACGGGCTCGCTGAAGTTGTTCGACCATTTATGCCGTGAGCTAGATTACTCATGAAGGTATATCGCAGTCTCTAGCGCAAATATCGATTTCCTTGGAGCAAATTAGAATGTGGCATTTGAGATTGAGCGACGTGCTGGTAACTCGTGAACTGACCACATCTCATTTTCTCGTAGGTATTGCAGAGCCGAGTGCTCATTATAATTTTGCATTTTATTGGTTCGGCAATGGGTGTATGAAACGTCGAGTTGCAGGACGATGCCGACGTATCCTTCTGCACGTCGCTGTCTCGATCTTGAGATTTTTGCCCAAAGGCTACTCTACTGCTCTACTGCAAGCTCTTCACTTTCCGGAGCAATCGGTGCATCCAACAACATCTAGCCCAGTGTTGCCTTATTCCTTCAAAACAAGTATCGGATTTTATCTGATCACGATATAAATATTTGGTTGACTTCCTACCAAATTTTTAACTGCTGCAACGTTCGATATTAGATTCAAACCTGGAATCCTGAATGCAATCAGTGGTAGGGTCCGAGATTCAACTAGTGATATGTGTGGTGATAGTTTTTCTCACCAAATTTTTCACATTGTAGTTTCACCGACTGAGTGCAAACATGCTCTGGCATCTGCAAAAAATTAATATATCTATCGATGAAGTTCGCCGGAAACAGACATAATCACTTAGATTTTGTCCGCTTCTTCCTCAAGCCAGTTGAAGTTCAAATCTACTGTGGATGTCGTTCCGATTTTTTACCGTAGGTAGAAAATCAATCCACATTTTTGCAGAAAAAATATCGAGTCACGAGTGCACTTCCCCAGTAATCCAATCTGAACAAATGCGAGTCAGTCAATTTGAATAAAGTGACTTCAAGAGTAATAGTACTATTTTTGGCTCTCGGGGGAAAGCTCTCGACTAGATTTCGCAAAGAAGTAGAAGTCTTTACCAAAGAGCAAGTACTAAACCAGGTCAAATTTGGATCGCCTCGAGGGGGAAGATAGACTTGTCAGGAGGGAGCGATTTATTAAGGACGCTCTAGCGCGCAGCACTGCATCCTGCAAGATTCACCGCGAACAAAGAGCGGTAAGAGAAAAAAAAGAGAGATAGGAAAAGCTCGCAGAACTAATGTGTTTGCTCTAGGGTTATACGAGCGAGCTCGAGTTCGCTATACGGATATCCGCGGCTATGCTCGCAAGAATGGAAGATACATAACTGCAGCCGCAGCTCTCGGCGCGAGCGAGAGTCTACGAAAAGAATTTGCGCTATAACAGCGAGAAGAAAGCTGAGCGCGCGTCGCTGTACGCCGGATGTTAACGGTGAAACGCTTCCTTCCGTCACTGTCAAACTTTCGAGCCGCGTAGCGCCGATTTTGCCGTCGCTCGGTGAGAAACAAGGACGTAGCGTATGTCCTCGTGTACGAAAGAAAGAGCATTGGATCAAGACTAACTTGGAAGCGAGCGCGCGTCGTGAACTGACAAATAGATGTTCCACCAAATTTTTACCGACTTTCATAGCCACGCAACCCTCATTCTCATCTCGAGTTTATCTGTAAAAGTATTTAGTGAACTTCTGCTGGAATTTTTGAATCATTCAGTTTATAAAGCGTCGTGACATACTCAATGCGAGCTCCAAATGATCAAAACCGTCAGATACTGTATATTTATTGTGATTCAATCAGCTTCCTTTCCATTGCGAAAACTTGGATTTTTGACGTTGGAAGTCACCCATCCCCACGTCAAAGCCCTCTCCAGTGAGCTTTGATCGATTTAACTCGGAAATTGAGCTGCCTCCATCGATCAAGCTTCATTACGGTACTCTCACCGATGACATCGAAAACGATACCGTAAAAGCTTTTCAATGAGCTTCGATCAAGTTAATGTATACTCTCTTGCCTGTGTCTCACCCATTCATTCTTCCCACTCTTTAGATAAAAGTAGAGTAGTATAAACGGCATTGTATAGAATCACAGATTCGTGGCAAATAGTTTGAGTGAAAGCTAGAATTTCATCTCGACCTGTACTGATTTCCATCGGTAGTGCATCAGTTGTAATTCATTGAATTGAAATGCACTTTTTTGCCCTATCAATCCCCGAGAACGTTAAAAATTCACTCGCGTCACGCTGACGGAGTTTATCATCCCTATTGGAAAATACTAGGCGCGAAAACTTTCCCGATAAATAGAAAACGACGTATCGAATTCGGGGTTTTATCAGCAATCTGGTTACCCATTCTGGTATAACTGTGTATATGGTACAGGCCGGGTCCGTCAAATCAATTTTCATTTCCGTCACCCCAGTGCTATCGGAGCGCAACTCATCAAAGTCACAGGCGAAAATCGTCGGTGAATCGAAGAAAGTCTCGCGCGCTATATTGAAGGGTCGCTTCACCCAAACGAACTCCGAGAGGTGAGTCACGTCGATATCCCACACACTTTGCGACGCAAAGTCACGCCCTACATCCCTCTTGCCTAACGCTCGTCTTATCGACCGTAGGCTCGGCTATCGGGGTGTAGTAGGCTAAAGGGTACATGAGCTTGTATAATACACGGTCGATAGCCTCGCCTTGGTATCACTTATGATTTCGATCTTGTGGATATCGATCCCATTGAACTTCATTTTTCATTCCCTTCCGCTTTGATTAGTGCTATTACCCGAAGGGGGCAAATGTCATATAAAAGTCAATGTAATTTCTCCTGACCCGAATACCGATTGATATAATTGAACCCAAGTAGTCGTAAGTATTCACCTTTCTCGTCCAGAATACAATCTTCCAGCCTTCAACAACAGGATCACCTACTATTGATGAGAGTGAAATCAAATGAACGATAATATAATCTATCTCAAGATCATTTTAGTAAACATGGGACTCTTCACCATTCTCAATGATTGATCTGAAGCATATATTAACCTTGGAATCGAATCAACAATCCCCTATTCGAAATCCACCACCTCGACCTACAAAGACGAACCCGCCACCATCGTCGGAGCCAGACTAGAAGTCGCCAACACAAGGCCGTCTGAGCTTCTCCCCAGCAGCAGATTATTGCTCTCGGCGCGTCATCGGAGGCGTCGCGCCGTGAAATTTGTCGCGAAAGTCTTTGGGGCGCCAATATACCACCCGAACTGAAGACAGCTCGAAGGACTTTCTTCTATCAAGGAAATTAATCGCGTTTCTTTCGCGTCCGCGCTCTTGTATCGACCGACTTATCGTGGCGAGCGATTGTGGCAACAACCATCCCACTATGACGTCCAATGTTAGCGAAGGAGGGGGGGGGGAGCCCGCAGGCCAAAAACCCGAGCGATCGAAGTCACGTGGAAAATCCTTTATAAGGAAAACAGCAGCCCTCCTTTTCTTTTAGCATCAGCAATCTCTGATGTCTGCTGCTTCACTTTGCTCGTCGGCTTTGTTGTGGAGGCCGAGGTCTGGCTTCTTGTACAGCAGTGGTGATGCCGACGTCGTCGCCAGCGAAGCATGACTCTTTGCGGGTACGACGCAACTAATACTTCTTCGACGTTGAAAATTCGCCCTGTGCCCTCCATCGAAGCTCAGAAATATTTTCTCAAACTACGGGGTGAAAGCTGATGCACGTATATCGCGCAATATTAGAATTTCTTCGAGGGGACGCGCTGACGTGCCACCGCACGCCCGCGCCGGTATTACTCCACACTCTTAGCTTTTGTTTTCCCAATTTCTCTCGTCTCTCTGGCTTGTATCAAAATTCAGATCATACCAAGGACGTAAATCCTGCCGAAGCTCGTACTCCCTTTTCTATGCTGATAGTCTGATGGAATTTTTGGCAGCGATGAGGGATGAGGGCATCGTCTCTCTTAAGAGAATTCCACTCGAAAACCATCATCCAGTAGTCAGCTGTTGTCTTTATCATCAGACAGTTGTATGAAAAATCTCCACTCGATGACGAAGATAACCTTCAGACGCACTTTATCAAGTCAGCCGCAACAAACTTGGAAGTCTCTTTTCCGGCAAAAGGACTCTGGAGAGCTTGATCGTTACTTGCGACCGTCCAGTGCGTCAATAGCGGGCGGTCCAAAAATCCGCAACGTTGGGATCAAAGAGCCGTGAAAAACGGGCTTTGCTCAACGCCCAGCCGTCAAAATGAGCCAGAGGAAGTGGGTGGAAAAAGCTCGCACGAGCAGAGAGCGGAAGAAACTTTCGGACAGGGCAGATCCTCTCTTCCGCTCTCTTTTGCGCATCGGCCTCTCGCTTAGGTTCGTGTGGT